>OY776675.1:91499862-92872362 GCA_963675555.1 Leptura quadrifasciata
TTGTAAGTTTCCATTTAAAATAAAAAAGTACCGGATTTTGTCACTCCTTGTATAGCTGGAGGATTGAAAATATTTTAAATACATTGGGCATGATCGATTATGGTTGCACACCAAATTTCAAATTTCTAATCAAACTGCAAGTTTAAAAACTTCTAAAGAACAGTCTACGTGAATCACCCTGTATATTTATCAAATTTGGTACAATTTCATATTTTTTAATTCCGAGCAAGTTTTTCTTATAAAATTGTTCAATATCTTGCACAGAAATGACAGTTAACCTGAAGCGAATTTTATTTTTAAGCTGTGATCAACGCCCTCTATACATTTTTGAAATTCTAACGTATTGACAACAGGTATTGAGTCAATCAAGAGCACAATAGAGAAAATTGTGCTCATGGTAAAAAAAATATTACTTACACCTATAATATCGCTTTGCCGTGGACACGTTTTATATATATATATATATATTACTAAATATTTTGTATTTTAATATAGTTTTAAAAACGTATCTGTCGTGTTGGTTTTTTTTTTTTAATAAAATTTCACTCAAATTATTATTTCTCTAGGATGCTGGGCGCCATATCATTGTGCAATGATAAATTAACCAATATTATTGTTTATTTAGCCTCTAAACAAACAATATTTAAATTTATCTATATTAATGGAACATGAGTTCTCTCTCTCAGAGAGCAGGGTCAAATTAATATGAAACATACACGAAAAGAAAACACATATTCATCAAATTATGGGAACAAATAACGTATATTCATTGGTCTCTGAAACAAATACCTTAAAACTACCTATCTAACTTAAAGCTATTAAATAAATGACATAAATAAATTATACCAACTGGTATTCGGTACAGCACAGTTGACAGTCACTAACCTTTTTAAGTTCTCTGAAAGCGTAAAAGTTCTTTTGTTGATTCACCTAAAGTTTATTTGTCAGTAGTACTACCGCTTTGAAACGAATTTCTTGCAATTTCCACTGCGCAGTTTCACCAAATCCTTAAATAATTCTGGATACACAGCTCCGCTAATACCTCTATTGACGTTGGTCTTGTATGAAATGTTTAACAAATTATAAATATTCCACACCTTATGGAATCATTCATAAAAATAATCTAAAATTCTCATCTGCCCATATTATTTCTTTCAGAAATTGACAAATGTCAGATCAAAAACTTCTTGCTTTCAAAACTACATGTACATGTACTTACTTACATTTTATACTGTTTTAATTTAATTTCTCTCTCCTCTCATTTCCTTTACTTCTTCAACCAATCTCTAACTTTATTAAATTATTATTCTTTTTCTATCCTTTCAAAATTAATAGAAAACTTCTCCTCTCTCAATTACTTATTATCTCCTGTGGCAACCACATTTTCTTCTTTTTTTTTCTATTGTCCCGATTTTTCACAACACAAATGATTTAAAAGAGTTATGAGATTAATACTAACAAAACCTAACTTACATAATATAAATATTAATCAAATTGCTTTTAATGAATATAAGTTATTGTGTTTGTTAAAATTTTCACGGCCTCTTTTCATCGTCCCGTTTCTATTCATATGTCCTTTTGCCCATCTTTCATTTAACTTAACCCTTTTTAATGGTTAACATATTTTTATTTTGTATTAATAGATTGCGAAATTGACTGTATTTACCATTGCACAAACGTCTGACGGTGGATAACATAGCAATATATATATATAACGTGTCCACATATCCATATATATATATATATATATATATATATAGGGTGTCTCACCGGAAACTGATTCGATCGATATAGAGAAAAGTGCGTATCAGAAAATTTTGAAAATTTAGATGATTACTAATGTCTGTGTAGCCAATCTAACTAAAATAATTACAAGCAGCTGGCACTTCCGCTTATACCGGAAGCCGATACCAACTTGCTTATTTCAAATAGAACACCCTATATATTTTAGGGTTTTCGAAAAGACCATAAAATTCTGAGTCGAAAATATGTAGCATATCCTATACCTAAACCTAGCCGTTTCAGAGATATTTGATATTTTATAGAAAATTTGACAGGTGCAACGGTTTGCAAGAACCGTTATAACTTTCTTCGTGTAAAAGATACTCATTTGCTTCTTGTCACATACAAACAACATAAGGAGAACTACATTTTACAACTAAAATAAGTTCAATAATATTATACCAAGTGTTCCGTTTTTCGCGTTACATTTTGTCAAATTCAAATCGCGATAACTTGTTTAGGTCAAATGGAACACCCAGTATCTTTTTACGTCAAGTTGTGTAAAATTGAGTTCCCTTTTTTCTTATATCAGCATTGTGTGGGTTAGAGTTACAACTTTTTGAAATATTTGCGATTTTATTAGAAATTCATGAATTGTTGTAATCATTTCATCAAAATAGCCATGATGAGAAACAATCAGTCATTATCTTATGTCATAAAAAAGGCCAGCACGTTTAAATTACCCCCACGAAGACTTTGTTTAAATTTGTTTATTATTTTTGGAGAATGTGATAAAGTAATATCAAGAACTTGCAGCACATTTGCTACTCGATATCCGCAAAAACGCAAAATAACACTAACACTCTAACATGCGTATTAATCGAATTGAAGATGAGGTATGAACGAAAATAGCAGAGATAAGATCAATTTAAAATATGATTTCATTTTAATTTAACAATTGCTCAAAATTCCGCCCTCGAACCTCGACACATTTTTCGCACTTTCGGATTAGTTCCTCATGGGTAGCTGTTCTAATTGAATCCTGTGATATGTTTTGAAATGCATTTCTTACTCTTTGCATACAATCTTCAATGGTTGTTAATGGGCTCTCATAAACTTTATTTTTAATAGTTCCCCAAATGAAATAATCCAGAACTGAAAAATCGGGCGAGCGAGGAGGCCATAAGAAAGGTCCATTATTGGCAATCCATTGATCATAAAAAGTTTCTTGTAAATAATTATTAATTAAATATGCATTATGTGGGGGAGCACCGTCGTGCTGATAAAAAATGTTTCTATGTTCGGCGAGAGGTAAATTTTCTAAATAGTTATTATTCAAATTTTGTAAGATATTCAAATATCTTTCATCTTAAAAAAGAACAAAAATTTACCTATATATATTAGCAGAAGAGAAAATTTAATTTACCGTTTAAATTTTCCTGATAAAATTGTAATGCCATCACTCTATTATTTCTTATGGCACAGTAAACATTGAACTACCAACATGCCTGGAAGTTTCGCTCTCTGAACATATGAGGATTTGAGTCACTCCAATAATGCGAATTGTGTCTATTAAAAAGTCCATTTTTAATAAATTTTGCTTCATCTGTCCATATAATATTTCCAAATAAGAATCGTGACCCTCAGACCTTATTAGAATAAACTCACAAAAATTCTGTCTTCTTAGGAAATATGTTTCTTTTGATCATTGAACCATATGGAATGAAAACGGGTTTTCATTTCTGTTTTAATAAGATTCCAGAGCAGCTTGTCTTAATGACATCCTTGGAAATGCATGAAAATATCCCAGAATGACTATTTGATTGTGTTCGTCATCAACAATAGGCTTTCTTCTTTGCATTTTTGCCTTGACAGAGCCATAATTTTTAAAATTTTCCAGTATGAATTTTACAGTGTTTGGTGACGGTTTCCGTTTTTCTGGATATCGAGTAGCAAATGTGCTGCAAGTTCTTGATATTACTTTATCACATTCTCCATAAATAATAAACAAGTGTAAAAAGTCTTCGTGGGTGTAATTTAAACGTGCTGGCATTTTTTTGACATAAGATAATGACTGATTGTTTCTAATCATGGCTATTGTGATGAAATGATTACAACAATTCATGAATTTCTTATAAAATCGCAAATATTTCAAAAAGTTGTAACTTTAACCCATACAATGATAATATAAGAAAAAAGGGAATTCAATTTTACACAACTTGACGTAAAAAATACAGGGTGTGTTCCATTTAACCTAAATAAGTTATCGCGATTTGAACTTGACAAAATGTAACGCGAAGAACGGAACACTTGGTATGATACTATTGAATTTATTTCAGTTGTACAACGTAGTTCTCCTTGTGTTCTTTTTACGTGATAAGAAGCAAATGAGGATATTTTACACGAAGAAAGTTATAACGATTCTTGCAAACCATTGCACCTATCAAATTTTCTATAAAATGTCAAATATCTCTGAAACGGCTAGGTTTAGGTATAGGATATGCTACATATTTTCGACTCGAAAACCCTAAAATATATAGGGTGTTCTATTTGAAATAAGCAAGTTGGTATCGACTTCCGTTATAAGCGGAAGTACCAATATATATAGTGTGATACATTTTTTAAAAATTGTGTAGTTGTATTCCTTGTATGTATATTTAGACACCAAGTTTGTGGTCCTTCAGAAGCAGAGATATTGATAATATACCTATATTTTAAAATGGCCGCTATAAAATCCAAGATGGCCAACGGAGGAGTTGGTTTCTATCAAAAATTGAAAGCTACTTATTTAACTGGAAAAAATTTGGTGCTTTTGTCCGGTGTGTCCACATTTTCATGATATGCTGTCCCACTACATGTAATATATCATTGGATAGTACTCATATAGCCCTAAAACTTTTGTGTAAAACATTTTTGCTAAAACGCATAGGAAAAATTAACAATATAGCGGCAGTTCAAGTCTTCAAAAATCTTCAAAATTATATTTCGAATGAAATATGTATACGCGATACATCGTTGGATAGTGCTCATCTAGCACTACAACTTTTGTCTAAAACATTTTTTGCTAAAACGTATAGGAAAAATTAAAAAATGGCGGCGGTTCAGCCTTAAAAAAATTCTCAAAATTTTATTTCGAATCAAATATGTAGGTACATGTGATACATCGTTGGATAGTACTCATCTATACGTACATCTTTTGTCTAAAATATTTTTTGCTAAAACACAGGGAAAATTTAAAGAAAAAAGCGTAAATTATTTATATTTTGAAGACCACCTACGCGCTGATAGTTCTTAAATCGATGACAATAAATTGAAGTTAGGCATTTCTAATAAAGATATATTTAATTACTTACTTAATCACTTATTTACTAAAATAATAGAGACCTAAAGCAATGCAAAACAATACAGGACTAAATCTATGTTTTCGACTGGCCCCTGCCATCGGGTTTTTTTTAACGAGTTTTCTCTACAGTTGCCAATAATGTTGCTTATCGGATGCAAAACGCATTCCTGACAAAGTCTTTTACATTTCAATCGAAACCCATACATCCATCGACGACTTGGCAGAGTTTATAAATATCAATCGCTTGGACGTGAAATTTCGTTCGACAAGGGGAAGATTCAAGTTTCTGGAAATAATGAACGTTAGATTTCGTTGTAGTTTCAAAAAATATTTCTTTAGAAATTTGACGAGACCATCATAGCAAATCTCTCCCGCCGAATCAATTTTCGTTGTAATTTCATTTCTAAAACGTCCGAAAGGCGTATTTACGTTGAATTGCTTTATTTCATTCTACACTACTTAAATTTCGTTGCAGTCTCCAATTCCACGATTTCGAATGTAAACGCATTTCCGATGAATTCTTTGCGAGCAAATCGAAACCCATATGTCCATCAGCTCGACAAAGATCACCATTAATCGCTTCGATGCAAAATTTCATCCCTAAAGGGGAATGTTAAATTTCGTTGCAGTTTCAAAAAAGATTTTTTCAGATATTTTTCAATATTGTCGCAAAAATTCCTGTTTACCTTAACTTAATTTTTGATGCAGTTTCGATTAAAAAACGTCCGATTAGCGTTTCTAGGTCTCGTGGGAACATCTTTTACTGCAAGTCAATTATTAATATATTTCCGAATTCCCCAAGACGTTACATGATTCTTTAATATTTATAAATAATATTGATATTTACAAATAGATACGAAGAGCCACCAACAACCAAGGTATTTACCGTGGTTGTTAGTTGATGGAGGAAAAAATAATAAATGCATCTGCACATGTTACACTCGAAATATTAGTGAAAAGGGCTTGTCGAGCAGGAATAGATTTATGTTTCGAACAAGATGGAAAACATTTTGAACATTTAATGTAATATGTAGTTAGTCAGTGTAAGTTGCTTTATTATAATTTTGTTTAAATAAAAACCGTTTTAAGCGCCCATAAATGTATATGTTATGAATAAAAGCACTCATTATTCAGATTCATTAATTATTTCAAAAACGGCTCTGAATTCCTATAGTAACGTTCATACACAAGTTGTTGGTATTTAAATGATGCATGTAATTACTTAAAATACACAAAGTGTTCCATTTGAAAAGTCAGTTTAAAATTTTGAAAATTTATTTCGAACACCTTGTATATGGTGGATTTAAATAAAATAAATAAACACGACAGAAATTAGACAACCCCCAATTGTTTTGAAGCAAGTTGCATTATCATGTGACTTTCGTTAAAAAGTATTTAACTTCGATTTGCATTCAAATCCACATTCGAAAGAATTGGTATAAAATTGAAATATGGTGAAATATACCTTCATCAATGTACTCCAAACTTTGAGAACCGCCATAGCTTCTGCACTATAAATTAAAATATTTTTACTCCGTTTAAAAGATCTTCGTATGCCCAGGGTAGGTATAATCAACTCCATCTATATTTTTAGAGGCATCCGTATATATTTCGACCGAAACTTGCGTTTCCGTGGGACAATTAATAGTACAGTTTAATTTATTTGGTTTATTTCAGTGAATTGAAGTTGAATTATTATGATCGACTTCTTGGTAATAAAGATTGATTTAAAAATGATATTTTGGCAACATTATTATCTGCACCTACAGAATTTTTATTTTAATGATTTACCAAAAAGCTTTGGGCAACTTTTCCGTATATAGTGTTACGACAGCATTTTTTCAATTTTAACTGATAATAATTCGAAAGGTCTCAAAATTGAAATTCACTAATTGACCATAACAATTATTATTTCATCCTTTCTAAAATTACCCCAATTTGTGACAGCTTGTTCCGTTATTGTATTTGTTGGTATTTATTACTATAATTAGGCCGGGCACAGATTATTATATTTTATGGCACACTGATGGATTATGGGCGGCAAAGTAATTAATTTTCTGAGAAACTGTGTACATTATTCTTAAACTATTTCCTTATAAACAATGAATAAGCGTCTTTAAATTCATACCAAGTACTAATAAAATGTTTAAGTAACCCTATTTGTCTACCAGATTAGTCTACTAGTCTACACTTGTTTACAAAAAATATTAGAATATAACTTTACCTAATGAACCAACCGTCAATGGAGACTTAAGACGCTTATTGACAAATTAATATAATTCAAGTAAGTTTAAAATAAATGAAACTAAATCAAAATATATGTTTATAGGGTCGGATTAGAATTTTTGCAGTTTAGAAATAATAAAAGTCAAAATTGGTGATAAGCAACTAGATTTTGACGATCAAATTACGGGGAGTTATTAATAGACGGGAACTTAAAATTGAAGAGATATGCGTCTAAAAAAATTAATAAAAAGAGTAGGATACATTAATAAAAATAGTAGACATATTACCATAAACACTAAAGTAATGTATAACAGCATTATTTTATTCCATTTTTAACTACTGTTCATCAGTTATATACGTTTCAAGTAAATTATTGCAAGTTGTAGATCGACATACAAACTTTAACAAAATGTTGGAAGTATTAGGTTGAGGTGACATAAAGAAAAATATCTATTTTCAAATAATGCTATTTATTTACAAAATATTAAATAAAATGGTACCAGAATATTTTCCCTCGAGAATGGTGAGTGCAAACCAAGCTCGTTTCTACAATATTAAAAATAAAAATAACTTTTAAGTAAATAATACAACCGACGCCATCACTTACTGTTGTTATGCAAGTCAAATCTGATAATATATGACAAAAAAGGAAATGTAACGTTATGTATGTATTCATGACTAAGTTATCTTATAATGAAATCGATTTAGATATTCAATAGAATCATCTAGAAATTCTGAAAAAAATACTTTGTCCAACGGTGACCTCACAGAAGTGTTTTTTTTTTTCATTTAATTTTGCATCAAATTTCTTTGTCTTTTGTTAAGTTTCTCCGACTGTATTTGTCATATTGAGAATATAAACATTCAAGTTTCTTCGAAATTAAATTTCTGCAAAAATATCACCATTAAAAGTTCTTATCTGTAAAATTACAAAATATTTGTTCAGAGGCATTATAAGTAATTATAAAGTTACAAATTCTGATTTTATTCCTGTAAGTGAAATTCACAGTATATGAAAACAATAATGAAAAAAAAACATTATATTTTATTGAACGCAAATGCTATTTCTCTAAATTCATTTTTTTAGTTATAAAGAAATTAAAATTACTTTTTCAATTTTTATTCCATGAAAAGTAGATGTAGTTGTAAATTTAAGAGAGAAGAGAGAGAAAGAGTGATAGGGGGGCGTCAATCTGCAATTTAAGAAAAAGTAGAAAAATTTGAATATCTGCAAAAGCTGCAAAATGTCAATTTGAAACGGAACATGGAACTATTTAAATATTAATTGTTTATAAATAAACAATCTGATACTGTAACCCAAAACTGCAGCAACTTCAAAGGTAAAGATAAAAGTTATAAAGAAATAAAAGTTTGTACTTTTCAATAGTTTCTTTTCCGCAATTTAAAGGAACAGAATTTTATTTCTTTATGTTTTTATACAGGGTGAGTCTTAAGGAATGAGTAATATTTTACCCTCAGATTCTACAGTCGAAAATATTAATTTTTGTTTATAACTGGAGCTTAAATATTATACTTACTGAGATTGAGACATTGTGTCACAATTATAAAAATAATTCTGTTATGTTGTTATATTTCAGTTATTTTTTCACATATAACCATGAAAGTCGGTAACAATTAAGTTCTTTGACATGAGAAAACCGAATAAGCTATATTTTTTTATGTATCGTATAGAGGGCGCTATGTAAGCTATCTTGGTTTAACGAAATCTGTCATAAATTTTTTGAAATTGGTTCATTTATAATCTCTTTGGAAATTTTTTGTTTAACCATTATTTCTAAACAAACAAGGGATATTTGTTTTAACTTGAAAAATGCTCCCTTGTAGAAAATTTTGCGCACCCATGATTTTTTTAAAACTTTTTTGCAATGATCCTCTCTTTTCTCCTCAAAATGCATATCATGTAATATTCTATTCGCCTTTTTAACAAAAATAACTTTTAATGTCAAATATCCGAAGTGACAAAAAAAAAGTAAGTATTTTTAAATTTAAAAAATGGCGGATATAAATTAACAATTTAAAATATAAAATTATAGTATATTTATAAATTTGAATAGAAAAGAACGAAGTAAAAACAACATATTTCGAAATTACATATAAAAGTGTTACATCTCTCAGAGTCACACAATACATTAATCTTAAATTCATATTGAAAATAGGTATTTTTCTTTGATTAACCACGCATTTTCTAATTGCCAAGAATGACTATTTCGCCAGTTAAAAACACTGTATTTCGTAAATGTAGCTTTGTCTGTAAAGAGGATATTTTTGTATTCTGTCTATATTTTGTTTTCTTCGCATCCTGCGACAAAAAGTAACTCTAATTGAGAAGTAAATTTTGGACGGGTGTAAAATGAAACGGGTGAAACACATTCATTTCAACAGTCTTGCTACTGAAAACTGACTAATTCCAACAGCTAATGGCAGACGGCGAGTACTGGTTTTGGCATTACCAGTTACTTGAACTAAAACTTCATCTTGTTGATCAGATCTTATAATATTGGACGTCCTGTATGGCTGTTGGGTTGAAATAAACCTGTTGCGCGTGATCGATTGAACATGTTTTGAAAAATCTTCTACAAGGATAGGTTTGTCGATATACTCTACTGCAGTATAGCTAGAGAAATTTGCTCTTGAATAAACACATCATATCGCTCATCTCTGCATCAGTAAAATCGTTATGTCGTGACATATTCACGCATTTACTTCAACAAAATTTAGAATTAAAAATCACCAGCAATTCAAATATTATAATAAATATTTGACAGATGGCAAATAAATACATATGTGTCAGTATGCGACATTTATTACCATATCGTACCTTTTAATTAATCAGGATGTTTGTTTTACTTTAACTAAGTTTTATGGGTACGCAGGATTTTCTAAAATGTAAATAGCCCGATAAGGGTGGATTTTGTGAAGATAAAACAAGTATAACTTCGTTGTTTGAAAATAATGGTTAAATAAAAAATTACCAATGAGATTATAAATGAAGTACGAAAAAGTTATAAAGAATTTTGTTAAACCAAGATAGCTTACGTAGCGCTCTCTCGATAAAGGTGCATTTTCTAAAGATAAAACAAGTATCCCTTTTTTGTTTAGCAATAATAGTTAAACAAAAAATTTGAAATGATGAAATGAATGAATGAAATGAAATTATAAATGAACGAAGTGCAAAAGTTATGAGACGTAGCGTCCCCTATGCAATATACAAAAAATGATAGCTTATTCGGTTTTCTCACGTCAAAAATAAATAAATAATAAATAAACACCACAGAAATTAGACGACACCCAATTCCAGGAGGCTTGTGTGGAAGGGGGTTACACATTGAAAAAACGCGGACATACAACCATTTCCATCGACAGTGCCGGAGCCAGGATTCGAACCCGGTGGCGCGACACCCGTGTTATTAATCGCCACCTCACGCCTTAACCCACGCGGCTATCGACCAGACAGAACCTAATTATACCGATGATTTTTATGTTTATGTGTGAAAAAATAACTGAAATATAACAACATTACTGAACTATTTTTATACTTTGACACCTTGTATCTCAGTAAGTATTAAAATATTTGACCCCCAGTTATTAAGCAAAAAATTAACATACTGCTGAAAACAATTTAAGTGTAAAAGGTTCTACGCTTCGGTTCCTAATGAACATTCTCGAACTTACAATTTTTTTTGTAGGTCCCTCAATGTGGTACTAAGCTATGTTTTACTTTTCACCTCAATCCAAACATGAAATAATAATATTAATTTGTTTACAATTACGTTTAAAACTGAAAAAATACCGTTTATGTTTAGTTTTCACTATTATCGAAAAGTATACATGGAAAGACCAAAAAAGTTTATTTACTGCCAAACGCGTTTACATGAAGAAGAGTCGAATTTACAGATCTATAATTTACCATAAATGATTTTTAAACAAATGTTTTGACTTTAATTTTTCTACGATATCTAGGTTTATAGTGCAATAAATCTAGACCAATTTTTCACATCTTTTGGATTTTACCTCTCAGGGGATAATTTTATGATCAATCGATGGGGAGAAATGTCAGGAATAACATATTAAAATGTTTAAGA
The DNA here is from genome assembly GCA_963675555.1 of Leptura quadrifasciata. Lineage (NCBI taxonomy): Eukaryota > Metazoa > Arthropoda > Insecta > Coleoptera > Cerambycidae > Leptura > Leptura quadrifasciata. Next base: position 91,511,257 of record OY776675.1, read on the forward strand.
CTTAGGTGTTGTAGCAATTTTATAAATAAATAAAAACCATCAACACATTAGCCTCACTCAAATTTAATACAGTACGACGGCCATAAAATACTTCTAATAATAAAAAAATATATACCGCGTTGTAGAGAAAAAAATTCTCTACAATTTTGATACCGGAAATACCCCTCTACGATGCTTAGTTTTTTTTAAACAATTTTTTAAGATTTCTTGCCTAGTTGTTATCGTTTGGTCAGCTGACTAATGTCACGACGCCCCTTTGTGACATGGCATGAATTATCTTTAACTTAAAAATTTGTAGGGAAATATTTTCTGAAAAATAATTTCACAATTAAATATCTGATGGCTATCGGAAAGGCTTTTTTTTTCAATTAAAAAAATATAACATTTAGGAATAAATATTGATAGATTTTTTTTACATTCGTTATAATTAAAATTCAAGTACAAACGTTCAAAAGTCTATGGGTGTGCGCGCAGCACGCGCCGTTCCGCCATGTCGCGTGACGACAAAGGCCAGCTGGCCAAACAAAAACAACTTGGCAAGAAATCTTAAAAAATTGATTTAAAAAAAGTTAAGCATCAAAAGTATCAAAATTGTAGAAAATTTGTTTATCTACAACGTGATATATATTTTTAATTTTTAGAAGTATTTTATGGCCGTCGTACCGCGTTAAAGTCGAGCAAGGCCAATTTGTTAATAGTTTTTATTTATTTACAAAATCGCTATACCACCCAAGTCTTAAACATATCAATATGTTGTTCCTGACAATTTTCCACATCGATTGATCATAAAATTATCCCCTGAGAGGTAAAATCCAAACGATAGGTTAATTTTATTGTACTATTAGTAAGAGACATGTTTTATTAAATATGATGAATATTAGCCTGTAGCAATTTAAGATATAACAAATTTAAAAACTGGCTAATTTTCATACTTTCTATTTTTTTTTTGTTCAAAAATAAATTATTTAAAAAAGCTGTTCTGTGGAGTCATGCTTAGATTGAATATACTATTTTTCCACAACTTTAATCAACCCGAACTACCTATTTCGTTAATAAAATCATATTTTCAGGCTATTTCGTATCCGGATTGATTGTTTCCAATTGAATTTTCGTTATTATATATGTTGTGATTGGTGGCAAGTAAAATTCGGTAAGGATTTCGAATAGAGCGGAAAATGTATATTACTTGAAAGTGAAAAATGCTGTACTACATTAATTTAATAGATAGGGAAGAAAAGTAACAGTTATCAAATTGTTCGGGTAATGATGTTTTTAAAAGTAAACTTTATCCCATGTAAATAAGATATGAGAGCGACAATATTTTACAGATTTATAAAATCAACAAGTTCGTTTTAAGTTAAAATATTAATTTGTTTATTTATAAACAACTAAACAATCTGACAATCTGAAAGTTCCATATTTCCATTTAGTTCAATAAAATGGGACGAAATTTGTCGATTTGGATTAAATAATTCAGACCGGGCTGAAATTTTGGGAACAGGCTTATTTTGTGGTACTTTTTAATATAAAATATGTACACATGAAAATTACACATAATAAAAATCCGCACAATTTTGTTTTTTTAACTTCGTGCAACCTATTGGAGCCGAGCTAGATTTTGTTGAAATTCGATTACGCACAATTTCTTATTTTTCATTTCCATTGGATCAATATTGGCAGAGATATGAATTTTTAAACATCTTTATAGCGCGCTATCAGAATATTTGTTTCATGATAAAATCGATAAAAGCCCGAATACGATAGATCATACGTATATTTAATAAAAGTTAAAGAGAATCAAATTTTGAATATGTTGGTGTATGTACAAAATTATGTACAAAATCGTATTATAAATTAAGATTTACTGTGCATAATATTTTTTTTTAATTGGCCCAGTATGAAACGACTCAAAACACAAAATAACTTCTGATACTTCAAAGAGTGAAAAAATATTATTAAATGTACCTTTTTGTACTTCAAACGTGACGAAAATTGCCTGTTTCTTAAAAATTAAAAATCGACCTCATTTTCAATCGTCAGTTTTTTGTCCCTACTTATTGAAAATCATACACGAAAAAGTGTTTTTTTGTAGGAAATTTTGTAATCGTTCATTTAGATCTTATGAAATTTTGTCGTAAAGTCAAAAGAACCGATGATATATACAAAAAATGAATTAAAAAATAATATTTGTTCAATTTTCCTGAACAGTTTTCAAGAACCTTTTTTTATAAGAAAATGTACCTTGCGAAAGGCTTATGCCATTGCAATACTCTCATGTGTATATAAACTAACAAAAATAGGTCAAAACCAATTTTTAAAAATTGTTATGCATAATTAATTGTTATAGGAAAATCTTTAAACAGATGTAGCTCGTGAACCATTCGTCGTATGAAGGTCACTTGGAGTTCATTTTACACATAACTTAATTCTCTCCAAAAAACCTTTAGTGTCATTATTGCCAACCAAAAAATAACCATTTGTTAAAAATGCACTTGAAAATTACAATTTTTCATATTTCTCTTTTTGTCTCCATTCATTTGTTATCAAAACGATTTCGTACATACATCAACATATTCAAAATTTGACTCTCTTTAACTTTCATTAGCTACACTATCGGACGATCTATCGTTTTCGAGTTTTTATCGATTTTATCAAGAAATGAGTGTTGTGATATAGCGCTATAAAAATGTTTGAAAATTCATATCTCTCCCAATATTGACCGAATAGAAATATATATTGTTCGTAATCGTATTCTCTACAACTTTAATTTGAAACATTTTGCGATCCGAATGACCATTTTCAAGGTTTTAGCGAAAAACGTTTTCGTTGCGACGCAAAACTGTGGAAGTTTCAAAAACCTGTCTCAGGTCCAATAGGCCGTACGAAGTTGAAAAAACGAAATTGTTCGGATTATTATTACCTATAATTTTCATGTGTACATATTTGACAGTAAAATTGATATTTTCTGAATTTTTTGCGAAAAACCGACTTTTTTATGTATTCTCTCCCCCCCCCTCCACGCCGCCGGCGTCTGCAGGTCAGGGCTTTTGATATATTAAAAAGTCCCACAATATAAGCCTATTCCCAAAATGCCATCCCATTCTGAATTATTTCATCTAAGTTTTCCCATTTTACTGGGCTAATTCTAAATTAATAATTTGCAGTAGTTTCTTTTTAAATTGTAGACCACTAAAAATTTTGTTGTCATATTTTTGCTTTTTATTTTAATCGAAAAGAGAAAGATTAATATTAATTTATTTATAAGGAAACAGTTTAAAATTGAAATAAATGTAAAATAAAATATATTTTTTCCTTATTATAGAAAAATATACGTCAAAACCTACTATCTAAGGGCAAAAATATATCTGTACTCTCAAACCCATCTACAGGATTAAAGGTTAAATTTTCAAATTTATAATTAGTTGTTATAAGGTTTTTAAGCAAATATTATTACTTCAAATTTAGAACAATATTTTGATTTAATTAGAGGCATATTTTTCTTAAATATAATAAATATTGGTTTACAATAATTTAGGATATAACAAATTTTAAAAATCAGCTATAATAATAATAATAATTAAAATTTCAAGAGATTTACTCCTCTGTTCCGGTCATATAGTGTAAAAATATTTTCTATAATATTGTAATATATTCACTAATATCTATTTATATTGTATCGTATTATTACTTTGAACCTGTATTACCTTTATTAGATAAGTATATACTATTCAATAATTCATTTCTAACAGAAATAGACCGCTTATTTATTTATTTAGCAAAAAGCAAGGTCCTTAGAAAAGTTCCTTGATGAACAAAATGCGAAAATGTTTTTAATGCCTCGTAACACTATTTAGTTTTATACATTAAATTTCATTTTTTAAGTAACTTTAGATGAATTCTAGACCTGTTTGCTATGTACCTGAGTCCTCCTGATTCCCATTAATAACAGACAAAAATACTATATCGTACACTTTCACTACATCTTATGGTATGATTAGGAAAGCATTTGTAAGACAATATCATTTACATATACTAATATGTAATAATCCTTTGTTAACTATCAAGAGTTAATAAAGTAAAATAAATATATTACAAAAATATACTAAGCATATAAATATACAGAGTGCCCGGAAACAAACTAGAAAAAAATTAACTGTAGATTCCTGAGCCCAAATTAATTGGGTCTCTTTATATAAAATTTTTCAAAATACAGCTTCGTTTTCAAGTTATACCCCCTTTAAAGGGGTACGTTAAAAACTATTTTTATATTACTCAAAAAATAAAATTCCAAAAAACAAAATATTTATCATATTTACTACATTTACTGAAAGATCCTTTGTGATTTTTTTTCATGCCTTTGAGTGCTTCACCAAGGGGTGGAATGGGCAACCACTAATATATTTTTTTAAATATTTTTAAAATCCATCCATTTTACATTTCAGAATAAAATATTTTTGATTGCCTTGTTAATTCTAAAACTTTTTCTTCTCTTTAAAAAATGCCATATTACCAACCGATCTCGTGATAAAAAATAAAATTTACGTTCATGCATTTCAATCGTTACTGATACTGATAATGTTTTTAAGTTTTAGTAAGCTGCTATAATCGAATAATCTAAATATTCTTTAACAACTTCTATGCAATAATAAATGTACATATTTTTTTAATCAAATTGGCAAATATTATATTTATTAATGGAATAATTTATTAAATACAAATAATACTATTAAGGAAGTGAAACACCACAGAAATTAGACAACCCCCAATTCCAGAAGCCAGTGCTTGTGCGGAAGGAGGTTACGCATTTAACAACAATTTTTAAATTTATTATGGCTTGTCCATTCCACCCCTTGGTGAAACACTCAAGAGGGATGAAAAAACTCTTTATTTTTCGGGTAAAAAAATGAAAATAGATTAGATCCCTTTAAAGGGGTTATAACTTGAAAACGAAGGGCTACTTTGAAAAATGTTATATGAAGAACCCCAATTCATTTGGGCTAAGGAATCTACAGTCAATTTTTTTCTACTTTGTTTGCGGACATCCTGTATAGCCGTAGAAAAAGTATCAGGAAATTTAAATTCCGATTTTAGGAATGTGGTAATTCCAGTTATGACGTTTGACGTCAATCCAGCCACGCCTTACCTCCCACCAATACAACCCTTATTTAAACGTACTTACCTGGTAATTTCTATTTAGTGCAAGTGTAGTACGACCAGTTGGCTCAGCTAGTTAGTTAAGTTAAAGTGGTAACTCTTTATATTTCATAATGGCTCATGGAATCAAAATGAATCTAGACAATTCCGTAATAGCGATCAATAAAAATTATAACGTTGGTCGTGGTGGTGGTCGACAAAGAGATAGACGTGGCGATCAGCGACGAGAACGTTTTAGAAAAAATGTCGGCAGGCATACACACGACGATGAAATAAGACATGGGAGAAGAGGAACATCAACCCAAGTAAGTAGTTTTTTCTATTATTTATACACCCTTGCTAATTTCAAAGATAAATCAAACTGACCAAAGACGAAATCATTCAGTAGTTTACACATTTCTCGATTTTTTATCTTTTTATGGATGCATTAGTAAGAGAGTTATATGAAGCGTTTTTTACTGATAAAACGTTGCGCAAATGTATAATAACTGAAGAAATTGACGAGAAAATGGGGCGAATCTTCATCGATGCAGGGGCATGTGACGCTAATATTGCATTTATTGCAAATCATTTTGTTATTATATTTTGCACCTATTAATTCCGTAATCAAATTAAATCAGCAAGGAAATTTTCATATCGAGATTTTTCTCTAATAAATTTCTATTACTTTCAAAATTATCTTCTATGTGTTCCATAGAATAGCATCTATGATTTTGTTATTATAGATGAAAAAATTAATTTTCTTAACACAAATATTCTTAACTTGGTAAATATTTGTGCTCCTCTTAAAACATCACAGTTTCATAATGTAAGGAAAAGACATAGCCCCTGAATAACTGACAACGTTAAGTTTATGCAAAAATTAACAGATAGGACTAAAAAATTTTAAGAAAACTAGACAACTCGCTCATTTTCAATATTGTAAGCAGCTGAGGAACTTGACATTGTCCATAATAAGAAGGGGAGGAAAGCTTATTTGGACTACAGAATTCAACAAATTAATATAAAACCTTAAACCTTGAAGATGTGAATATATTAAATAATTATTTTATTACTTCTTCCAAGAATGACAGGTAACCGCAAGCTAAGAGGTTGAACTTCTATTCTAATTATATTAAAGATAGTATTATTAACTTATTTCTCTTATATGTAATTGAAGATACAGTTAAAAACTGCTTATAGTATGAAAATTAAAGCCTTTGGTACTGACAATATAAATATAAACTTAATACTTATCTACTCTATATATAGTATATTTAACGCATATTACAAATGAGTGCATTAGAAGCATTTATTTTCCAAGAGCTTGGAAGCTTGCTTATGTTCTACCATTGTCAAATGTAAGCCAGCCAAGTGAACTTTCTCATTTACGTAGCATAAGTATTCTTCCTAGGATGTCCAAGATAACAAAAACAAAAGGTCATTTAAATGTATATGATATGACTTACTGCCGACACACCATTTAGGATTCAGATCTGGATACAGCTGTTCAACGGCTTTGGCCCAAATAACGGATATCTTAAAATCACATAACAATAGTGAAGACTGTGCATTAGTCCTTCTAGACTATTTTGAAGCCTTCAATATGTTGAACCAATACATTTTAATATCTATACTACATTTTGTAGGCTTTGACAATAGTTCTTGTACTCTTTTAACATCTTATTTATCAGGAAGACTGCAACAAGTAAAAATTTATGATAGGTATCTGAACTAGTTGAATTACAACAGGGGGTACCTCATGGAAGTATTTTAGGGCCCTTGACATATGCCATTTATACAAGCAGCTTTTGCGCTAATCTGTCTCATTGTAAATACCATTTTTACGTAGATGACAATCAATTATACTCTTCTTTTAAATTTCCTAATTTATTTATTGCAAATAATAAAATAAACTCATAAAGAATTGTGGTCTCTGGTACTATGAATATCTGCTTATGTAATCGTATCATATCTTTGAGTAATTTTTGTAAGGATCTAGGTTTACTCATTGATTTTAAACTTCGTTTTAAGGAACACGAAATTGGAAAATTAAAAAACACCTATATCTCGTTAAAGTTTATGTATAACCAAAAATTTCTTAATCCAACAGTAAAAATAAAGCTGTGCGATTCTTTTGTAATATCCCACTTTAATTATTGTGTTGTTTATGGTCTACACCATCACTTGGTGTGCTTCTTAAGAACAGAACTCCCCAATATTTGTATAGAAAGATCACTTTTTGGGACTGACGTACATAATTTAAATTTACGTGAGAAAAATATGTTGACCATACCTTCTCATAAAAAAGAAATCTATATAGAGAGGTTTATTTGCGCAGCATATAAAAGTACAGATTATATTCCTAAAAATATGTAGGTTATTACGACAACTTGAAAAACATTTTTTTTAAATGGCCTCGGATTTACCATTAGCCAATGTCATTCAATTAAGACCGACCTCTGATGTACATTTTTTTTTAATTCTAGCTCTATTGCGTAACTATAGCATTCCCAGTTAGAAGATTCATATACAGTTTAAAAAAACAAACCAAACAAATTATTTAACAAGTATAAATGCAGCAAACTTATTATTAGTCTCTTCTTTTTAAAAAAAATTTATATTGTCTTTTTTTCTATTTTTCCATTTTCTACAGAAAAACATTTAAACAGTAATTTCAGGGTAATGGAAAATAAGTGTCATGACAAATTGTTTAATGTTTATTAGGGCACGACGGGACTCAATCAAATCAATGAATTGCAGTAATAAACAATCAAAATTATGTCATGACTCTGTAATTACACAGCCACACACAAAAAAATCTGATCATGGGGTCTGACTATGATTACTATATGTTTTTGGGGTCGCTGAATCCGAATCCGAGATCTATTTAACCCCATAACATAAGGATTTTGCTCTAAAATGACTTGTTAATGCTAGTCCTTTTAAAGTGACGCAAAAACGTATTTTCACTCGTCCCAGCACCCCAATTGGCTTCTCCCTCAATTTCTTCAATTATTATACATCTGCACAACGCTTTATTAATCTAAAACGCTTCATATAAATCTCTTATGAATGGATAAAAACTAAAAAAATCGAGAAGTTGATAAGTTACAGAATGACCACCGATGATTTGGATTTTGTTCGCAAGTAAATATTTGTATGTTTTAGAAAAACGATGACAGTATATGGACGCGTCATGTATTTCCGAGCCCACATGCTGCACAAACAATTGCACAAAGTAATATGGAGACAAAACTTATTTTGTCTAACGTAAACTTTGAGATTACGGACATGGACATTCTACTGATTTTTGCCCAATTTGGAGACATTAGAAAAGCTGCCGTTCATTATGACAAACTAGGAAGATCATTGGGCACTGCCGTAGTTATATTTGAAAACAGAAATGACGCTATTAATGCGATGAGAGAGTATAATGGGGTTTTATTAGATGGACGTATATTAAATATACAAGTAATGACTTCAGAGATACCAAATCCAATAGAAGCCAATATTGCTAGTAAGGCATTCCATAATAAACGCCCGTTGAATGGTAACCGGCGAACTAAAGGTTAGTATTTTTGTGACTAGATATTCGAAAAATTAATAGGTACTATCGGGTAGATTACTAATGATAATATGTAATAATCTCAAATCTTGTACTTGTAATGATAGTAAAAATTAATAAAAAACTGTACTGAAATGAGAAATTACATTTCAATAGGCAAATGATAAAAGTGTTTCAGCGCTAACAATTAATAAATAAATAAATGTTAAAATCAGATCTAACAAAATATAATTGTAAGAGATTGTGATAGTACCTGCAAGTTAGTATAAACTCATCAGCTGTTCTTTATTGAAAAAAAAAATCTAAAAGTGAATCAATCGCAATTTTCAAAAATAAATATATAAATAATAATAATTTCTTTTAAATTTCTGTAAAGGCAAAATAAATCTCTATAATGAATTCAGTTAATTTCATTTACAAACCGCTGTACAATTTTTTAAAGGTCTGCACCTGTTTACCAATTTTATTTCATGAGTATTAAGTAATATCTTTAGAAAGGTTCATCTTAGATGGGAATATAATGATTAATTCAATTTACCAAGATATATAAAAGTATTCTCTACCCATACTTTAAAATAAGTATATTTTGTTATGTCCAACACAAAGACACAGTAGAATTTGCAACACTTTAGCTTAGGTTTAGGTTAAGTTCATTTAAAGTACAGAAGAACACGTTTTACACAAAACATTTCTTACAGAAACAAAAGATAGGATTGGCGAGACAAAATTCCATAACAGACAGCCCTTCCAAGATAAAAGCCGATCGACTAAAGGTTAGTATTTTATTCATAAATATTCAAAGTATAAAAACTGTTACAACATAGTATAATTAATATCAGCTAAAGAACTAGATAAAATTGTAATGTCTCTTTTATTCTATTGAATTCAATTCGTAATAATAATTTGCTAATAATAGAAAAGTCCGTGAAAAAATTAAAACGTATATTAGTATCAAAATTTTAAAAAAAATAATGTCCATGATTAAATAATAGTTTTAGAACGGTTCATTTTAGATACGAGTATATTGAATAACTGGAAATTTAACAAGTAATATAAAAACATCTTCTAACTTAAATTTAAAATAACAATGTTGGGGTACATCCAGCACAAATATCCTGCAGAATTTGCAAAACTTTTGGGTTATTTTATTACATACAGCACAAATTTTCTGTTGCAATACTTCGGATAAAGTTGTCTTAAATTAAGAAAAAAAAATTTACTTTAAATATTTCTTCTTACAGAAACAAGAATTAGGATTGGTCAGAACAAATTCCACAACAAGCAGCCTTTGCAAGGCAGAAACCGTTCAACACAAGGTTAGTATTTTATTTACTAATATTCAAATGATTAAAACTATTATATCCTAGTATTATTAAATATTAGCTTAAGAACCAGGTAAAATCATAATATCCGTTTAATTCTATTGAAATCAATTGATATTCAAATTTTAAGCCTATTAGGCTTATAATTTCCAAGCTCAGTTATGATAACGCTTAACCATTTGCTAGTAATAGGAATATTTATAGATATATTTCCAAGTAAAGCTATGAACACTTTACACATGCTTTATTGTGTACCAGCAGTTGACCGTGATATAAAGCGTTTCCACGTAAATGGAAACATATTTTCCTTTAAAACCATAAGGCAGACAAATATCAAAAAATATTTATTAACAAAGTTCGAGATCTTCTTCTTCTTCTTCTTCTTAGCGGTGCAATCATAAATCGCGGCACTCAGGCCTAGTGGCCCATTGTGCATCCGCTAACGAGATAATCTATGTTAATTTTTATCTAGAAAACATTCATTTAAGCCCATTGATGTTACCTGTTTATTATATTTTTTCTTTCCTAAATAAAAGCACTAAAAATGGTTCGTTATGGCTGAATACCTACGGATTCTTATACTGATCAAAATATTCAAAATAAACGATCGTTCAAAGCTAAATATGAATCTCTTAAAGGTTAGCACTTTTATTAACAACATATTGGATAGGGAATCGATCAGTATGTTAGTGCCCCCAATGCGTTACAATTTTTTTACACAACTTACTCTTTTAGATTAAACTGTAAGCAGTTTCGTTTGTTTTATTGTGTATTAGCAATTGACTATAATATAAAGTGCTTGCTCTGGATGAATAGAAACATATATTTTCTAGTTCTACACCATGTTCTATATGCCAGTAGAAGGATTCTCCAAAAGCGATCCGATCTTTTAGGCATATTAAAAAGTTCTTATAATTTTTTCTTTCCTTTTCAAAGTGGCTTAAAAGTAGAAGCAAAAATGTTGAGATTTCAAATATCTTGACTCGAAAATCTACTATTATATTTACGGACAGCCAGAGAGAATTCTATGTACAAACTATATAATAAATGAATATTAAATTATTATGAAACTGTCCGTTTCAGAGAGACCAGCTCCAGCAAGAAGAGTTAGTGGTAATGACGGGAAATTCAAGAATAAAAGTCACTTCGTTCGAAAAGGCCAATCAAATAAAGGTTAGTATTTTTTTACTAATACATATTAAAAAACATACCTACATATTTAGAGTATGGCGATTTTTATATTTAAATGACCATCTCTGTTGATGTATTATATACACACATTTATGTCATCCGCATTATTGTAGTGATATTTCATCGAAGAGTTTTTAAATAGGAAAGTTTTTTTAGTTTTTTTTTTTTGGAAGGTCTATTATCTAACTATATAGTGGAGTAAAAATAGTCCAAAATAAGTCGATAGAGTAAATTTTACATGGAGCAACGCGATATAAAAAAATAAGTTTGTCTTGGTGAAACTAAGAGTGCTCTGAGTTTTCCACTTCGAGTAGGTGGGGAAACCCTTTTTTTTGCGAAAAGGGTGTAAACTGGTCATATTTAAGGGTGGTTTTTCAGTTTTAATTTATTTTGGACCCTCTAGAATGCTAGTTAAGAAACGAAAATGGTGTCCTTTTATTGTCGAGAGTCAAGAAATCTTCAGTTCAAATTTCGTGAAAATCGGTTTACCGCCTCCCACGATATGTACAAAATATACTAAAAAATCGTCAAAAATTGAATTACAGCTAACTTGGCCAAAATTAGACAGAATTTGATGAAATTTTAGATGATACTAACTTATATAACCAAAAAATAATCTGATAAATTTTAGCAAAAAATGTCCAACAATTTAACCGCAATTCCATTTTCAGTTCAAATTCCACAAAATTTTCAAAACCTTCCCCAATTTGCCCAAATGGTCGAACCAAATTTCTTTTCTTACAAAATGAAGGTATTCTTATGTATTTTCACGTGATGTGACTAAAAAATATATATTTTTTAATTTAGCCGATTTTTTTTTCATTTTTGGTTTATACATGCGCGCGTAGATTTCCCGTAATTATCGGTATTATACATATGCGCGCACAAGTAAGTATACGTGTAATTATTTCAACATTAATAATAAAAAGTGATTGTGAGCAGGTTTTAAGTATTTAGATAAAAAAACTCTCGATAGTAAGATTTTTTTTTCAAAAATTCACTTGATTTTTATTAAACTTTTTACATATTTTGATTATTGTTTTATTTTATTCATGTTTTAACCTCTCCACAATAAAATTGTGAGAGGTTACTGCAATTGGTTCAAAAACTAAAATTGAGATAACATCAAATCTTTACGTTTTGAGGTCTTCGGAACCCAAAAAAGTGTGTGTGTGTGTGTGTGTATGTGTGTATGTGTGTTAGCACGATAGCGCCGAAGCTACTGAACGGATTTGAATGAAACTTTGCATGTGCGTTTCTTTAGTTCCCCAGAAGATCTGAAAAGGTTTTGGTTGAGATCGGATTACGTTTAGTGCCATTTTGACGCAACAATTTGTTTATTTTATAATTACTTTCAATTTGTAATGGAACCATTGAAAAGCAGTTAAAATTGTGATTTCAACGATATATCATACTTCCACCTTTTCGATTTGGTTTCCGTGAAAAAAATTAAAAACAAAGCAAATAGGAAGCATAGATCGCATTTCGCATGACATGACGAGCGATCGGATTGCAATGTGCAAATTTTGACGATTGTCCTTGTCATCGTTTGTCATCCGATAACGTTGGTGTCATGTCATGTTAATAAGATTTCGGCATATTTGTAACTTTTAGTGGATTGTCACAAACTTTAAAGGTAGATGTAACAAAATCAATATCATATGCTTTCTGTAACTTCGTTGGTGAATTTATTATAGATTATCACTTTATCAATTTTCAGTTTGTTGCTTTACAAATCTGTAGTATTTAGGAAAACTAGACTTTCTTAGTCGTTCAAGTGATGTTAAAATTGTTAATATCCTAATAGTATATTATTCAACGAGCGATAATAGGTAATAACTCGCATAGATGATCATTAAGTTGAGGGTTTTTTTAGTGCCCCAGAAAATCTGAAAAGGTTTTGGATAAGATCGGATTACGTTTAGTGCCGTTCTGTCAAACAATTTAATGCTCTTTTCGGCTTCAAAGATCAACCGAGTGGGGAGGTTCCAGCCGCTTCTAGTAGCTGCCAATTTTTTTATAGTAGTTGTACTACTTGTGCCACTGCAATAAGTGTCTACTTCCGAGTCGGTAACTGGAGTTTGGAATATTTCTTCACCCTCGTTATCGCTAATGTCTTAGATGTTCTCCAAAATTAATAGGATTTTGGATGGCAGCAAACAACAGATAAATGAACTGATGCCGATAAAGACTGATAGAGCTCCTCTTCCTAATATACTACTCAATATAATTGCTTGTGATTGTAAGGTCGGTTGGAAAAACAAATGTTGCTCATGCGAAACTATTGGCGTCACATGCAGCTATTTATGCCACAATGGAAGGAATGCTTTTTGTCAAAATGCAGATAATATTGTTGACGAAGCTGTGGTTGATGAAGAGCCTGAGAAATCAGTTCTGATATTTATGATATTGAAGAATTCGAAGATGCTAATTATGAAGATGTTTGTACTTCACAGAATATCTCAGATGTATGCGTTTTTGGCGATGACGGGGGTGAAGAAATATTCCAAACTCCAGTTATCGATTCGGAAGTAGACACTAGTACAACAGTTAGAAAAAAAAACATGAATAAAATAAAATAATAATCAATATACGCAAAAATTTTATTAAAAACCAAGTGAATTTTCGAAAGAAAAAAAAATTATATCCTACCTTCGAGAGTTTTTTTTCATCTAAATATTTAAAACCTGTTCACAATCACTTTTTATTGTTAATATTGAAATTTTTATAACGAATAATTACACGTATACGTATAATACCGAAAATGATGGAAAATCACCACGCGCATGTATAAGTATACCAAAAATGACAAAAGAATCGGCTAAATTAAAAATAGTTTTTTTTCAGAAATATCACGTGGAAGTACATACCTTTATTTTGGTAAAAAACATTCCGTTCTACCATTTGGGCAAATTGGGGACACTTCTGAAAATTTTGTGGAATTTGGACTAAAGTGGAATTGCGGCCAAACTGTTAGATATATTTTTTTTAAATTCATTAGACTATTTCTTGGTTATATAGGTTAGTCTCATCTAAAATTTCATTAAATTCGGTTTAATTTTGGCCAAGTTAACCGTAATTCAATTTTTGACGTTTTTTCAGTATACTTATATACATATCGTGGGAGGCGGTGAATCGATTTTCACGAAATTTGAACTGAAGGTTCCTTGGCCATCGACAATAAAAGGGCACTATTCTTGTTTCTTAACTAGCATTTTAAAGGTTCCAAAAAAAATTAAAACTGAAAAACCACCCTTAAAAATGACTAATTTACATTTAAAAAGGGTTCCCCCACCTACTCGTAGTGGAAAACTCAGGGCATTCTTAGTTTCTCCAAAACAAACTTATTTTTTTATGTCGCGTTGCTCCATGTAAAATTTTTTCTGAAAATCTAATTTTACTCCACTAATATACTAATATTAATTAAGTAAAATATAAAGGGTAGGCAAACATTTATTTTATTTTATAACAGCGAAGCCACATTTAATATAAATGGTTACGTAAATCGTCAGACCTGTCGATACTGAGCAAGTGAGAATGCCCAATGGATGAAAAACACTACACCCAGTACTCCCAAAAGGTCAATATTTTGGGCTGAAATTATCGATAACAGAATTACAGGAGCATACTTTTTTGAGGAAAGTTTAACAGACCCCCGTAATCTACAATTTCCACAAGAATTTCTATTACTCACTCTAATCAGACTATTTCCGAATAGAAATAACTTGCGGTTTTAGCAGGAGCGCCACTTTATAATGCTATTGCTATACAGAATTACATAAATAATTGTTTTCGCGATCGATGGATAAATCGACTTGAATGGTCACCCAGGTCTCCAGATTTAACTCCTATTGATTTTTTTCTATAGGAATATACAAAAGTAAAGTTTTTATAAACTAGACCGGAAAGTTTAGAAAATTTAAAACAACGAATCAGATTTCACAAATAACTCCAGAGACGATAGCAAAAGTTCAAGTTCAAGTTTCCCGTCTGTATTGTTGAACGTCGCCAGTTTGAACATTTATTGTAATGATTACTGCTAAAGCATAAAATGAATTTTTTGTCTACCCTGCTTATTTCATTTAATTAATATTGTTATATGGTTAGATAGACAATTAATATACCTTTCGAGAAAAAAAATGAACGAGCTATGTTCCTATTTTCAAAAATCATCGATAACGTCACTACAACAATGCGGATGACGTAACAAATTGTGGGTGTGTGTATATACAAAATGGTCCAAAATTGTTTCCCGATATTTCTACAGCTGATAGTATATCCAAAAATATTGGTAGTGTATTATATAAACTTATTTCCGAAAATGAATAATAAGGTAGATATAGCCCTTAAAGGGGGGTAATAAATTTCAGTCTGCAATATCTTCCGCTCCTTTAAAATATCAAATCCATATTTTAAACTTAATCATAGGCCATCCGGATACTAATTCACATGATATCAGTCAAACCCTCCCCCTGCTTAAGGGGTTGCTTTAGGGGGCGACACAGTTTTCCTCATAACTTTTTAACTTTTTTCACATTTCTAAAAATTATCATACAAAAATTAATTTTCAAATCATTAAAAGTAGAAAAGTATTCTTATCCGTTCTCGAGTAATTTAGGATTAAAAAACAATGTGTCTTTATAACATTTTATTAATAATTTTTTTTCATATAAAGAATGCTTTGAAATATAATTAAACGTAGGAAATACTTAATTATCAACTACAAAAATAGTTCAAAATCTCCTCCATATTCCCTAATACGTTGAATACACTGTAAAATTCCTTCATCATTCTGTAGCATTGTAAACTCTTGATCGATTTTTTTCTCTCAAGTGTTCAATGATATCGATTTCAATATTATAAACTTGTGATTTTTATATAAGCTCACACAGTGAAATCAAGAGGAGTTAGGTCAGGAGACCGAGCAGGCCTCATCGACATAAAATCGACCTGTCTCTGGATTTATTTTAAAAACTCGGGTAAATGAAATTCGGTGTATTTCCTCCTATTTTCTACTAATACATATTGAAAAAGTTAATAGTCTGATTTTTTAGAATTGAATGGTTTATATAAAAAATGCAGTTTTCGTGACTTTGTAAAAACTGATATTTTCAATTCTACAGTGAGGTTCATAAGTAACGGATACATTCATTATCTACGTATTTAACAATTTAGGAGTGAAATTCTAAAACAATTTTTAATTTTAAAACATGCTTTTTTGAAAAATTCTATATTATAGTTTGCAATTATAATATCCATTATTTGTTTTTTGGTTAAAGTTTGTACATTGTACATTTTTTCTCGATATTAATTTTAATTTTGTTTGCCTTACACTAATTACATATTATATGTTTTAAGCATTCGTTTACATAAGATAAAATACCAGTACATCTGTCGTATTTTACAAAAAAGTGAAATGTCAGTGCAAGGCGTTATCGATGAAGTCAGTACAAAAGTTCGTTTGTGTAGGGTACAAATGGAAGTGCGCTTGGGACTGATCTCTGAGGTACATCACTTTGAATTCCACCCCTTTCCGAATGCGAATACTTTGATGATGCAGAAGATTCCCTTAAAATTATTGGCTGTTCGCTGTACACTAAGTACCTCTTAAACCATTTTAATATTATACACCACGTATGTCATAAAATTCTACTTAGAAGAACTATTTCTAAATTTACGCTATCAAAGGTCTTGGATAAATCGATGCCATACCAACTTTCTAATAATTTGAATTAAAATTTTCCACAAGTTTCTCAAAAATTTTTAATATTGTAATTAATAAGCAAATGGGTAGATAAAATTTTTTAAAAGGGTAGCTGTCACTCCAAGTTGGTTGAAGGGAGGGATATGAAAGTATGCTCAAAACATGTCATAAATAATTTTTAATTCCGTTACTTATGGACCCCACTGTACATTTTCAGTCGACTTAAGGGATCAAATTTTCAAATAAATACAGGGTGGACCATTAATAATAGGCCATAGTTCAGGGGTAGATTCTTTGGGCCTAAATATGAGGATATAACCAAATATGCTTTAGTAAAATATTGCTATGGAAAAAGATACAGGGTGTCAAATGTCAAATTATTTTTTCGTTTTTTTTTGCAATAACTCGACAGCCTCTTGACTGATCTTCGCCGAATTACTAGAAGAACTTTTTTATCCTAAGAAACAATAATTTATGTATTACATCACGTTAGGTCATAAAGGGCGCCGCAGGACCTGTATCTGAAAATGAATTCTTTTAATATTTTTTTGACGAAATGTTGCGGTACTTCTGACCAGAAAATCTGAAGAGGGCGTCATCTTCACGTATAAAACGTACACTTGGTAGAACTTGATAACTCCAACTGTTTTCGAGGAAAGTACCGTTAAACATTTCAATAATTTTTTGAAAGAAAAATTTAAATTTATTGGAAAAAGTACAAAGCGTAAGGGAAAACAAAATCATAATAACAGCGTAAACTCTTTCTCACTTTTTTATGAACTAATGGATTATTTTCATGGTATTGAGATAAATACATAAATCAAAAGATTGTCTAAAATGAGGATCTAATCTTATTAGCGGACCAAAAAATAACGTAAAAGTGGACTTAATGACATTATAAACTTCCCCACACGCAGAAACCCCATTGCTGCAACTTAGAGTAAATATTCGATATGGTCTCCAGCTGCTTCTATTCCTTTTCTAATTCTATTCGTAAAAGATGTTCTTACATTGAAAAATACATTTTTCTGTCCTCTAGTAAAACTCGCTGCATTTTGTATTTTGTCCCAGAGTTCTTTTCTTGAGTTGATAGTATTTACATAGACTAAGGACTTCATGTGTCCAAAGGATTATAATCATTACTCCTTGGTGGCCAAGCAAACTCACTTTCTCGACCGATCCATCTGGTGGGAAAGTCTCATCAAGATAATTCCTGACTCCAATGGAGAAATGAGGGGGGGGGTCCATCTTGCATGAACCACATTCTGCTCCGTATGTCTAGTATGAAAGTATGTAATATATCAGCAAGAGTATTTTGAAGAAAAAACAGATAAGACTGTACGTTTAAATTTGGAGGAAGGACAAATGATCCCGATAATTGATCGCCGATGATACCACACCACACGTTAATCTTAAATTCTTGTTGAAAATACCTTTATTTAACGGCATGAAGATTTTCTACTTCCCAGTAATGGCTATTTCTTCAGTTAAAAACGCCTCGGCGAGTAAAAGTTGCTTCGTCGGTAAATAAAAAAAATTCGATCCCTGTTGTATTTATTTAGAAAAAATTGACATAATTGTAGGCTTTGTGGAAGATCCCGTCTAAGTAAGTTTTGTACAGGAGTAGGATGATATGGGTAGACGCGTTCTTTACGTAATACTCTTAGGATAGATTGTTTACTCACCCCTGTTGCCGCTGCTAAACGACTTGAGCTGACTTGAGGATTTTCATCCACAAGAACTAAAATTTCTAGTTCTTGATCTGGAGTAATTCGTTTCGGTGGTCCTACATCGTTTTTATGGCGAAATAAACCTATTTCTCCCAAACGATGAATCAGATCTATTTGGATATAGCAATGAGTATCTCCTCGCTACAGCACGTTCGCTGAAATTATTTTGTGCGTAAACATGTATCATATCCCTCATTTCCCAATTTGGAAAATTATTATGTCTAGGCATTGTAAATCAAGAAGTTAAACAAATTAGCTCGAGGAACACAAGAGCAAAAGAAAATGATTAAATGATATAAATGATAGAACTAAAACGTAACCAAAGCACACTTTTCAACAATAAATACACTTTATTTCATTAAATTTAAATTTGTTTTTCAAAAAATTATTTCCTCGAAAACGGTTGGAGTTATCTGTGATACATAAATTATTGTTTCTTAGAATAAAGAAAGTTCCTCTAGCAAATTTGGCGAATATCAGTCAAGAGGCTGTTGAGTTATTGCAAAAAAAAAAATGAAAAAATAATTTGAACTTTGACACCTTGTATCTTTTCCACAGTAACATTTTACTACAGCATGTTTGGATATATCCTCATATTTTGGCCTAAAGAATCTACTCCTGAACTATGGCCTATTATTAATGGTTCACCCTGTATAAGTAAACATTTAATAAACAACTAAGTCTGTTTTACCCGATAGTGTATTTAAAACTGTTTTGTGATTATCTTAGTTTAGATATTAAACTTATTTTTCCTTTGTAGGACATGGAGGGCATAATCTTAAAAACAAAAAGAAAAAGGCATCCACAGCTGAAGAATTAGATGCAGAGTTAGATGCCTATTTCAAGGAAATGTTAACTGAAAAATAAGAAGAACCTCTGTTCTGAAGATACTCGTGTGAATTTCTACAGATTATTTTTTATTGTGGTTCAGTTGAATTAGTCAGTTGAAATCATTCTATATCCTAAATTTTAAATTCTCTAAAAGTGCAATATTTTGACAAATTTTGGAAAGATTAACGTTTCTCAAACTCTGTTAATAATAATTTTTTGTTAGAATAAATAAGTATCTGTTGGAATAGTAAACTTAGTTTTGTTTTCAATTTTTGTATTGTCTGTGTTTTTATTTTGCTTTTATAAATTTTGTAATAAATCATGTAAATATAGAAAGGAGTTTAGATTTTATTACATTTAAGTTTTTTCCCGATTTATAAGTTATCGGCAATGATGGCAGATTTTATATTACAAAGTTGCTCTATATAAAATGCATAAAAACTAATCTAGCATAATATAATAATAATAATGTTTATTGACAGATTGAATTTAAAGTACAATACAGTGAGATATATATATACACACACATATATTATATACATATACACAAATATAAATATATACAAAGAAATGTAAATACAGTGAAAAATAAGAAATAAATAGTAAAAAGATACAAATGGATATAATTTTTTTTTGTATTGTATAAAATGGCATTCAATTTGACGATACCTATCAATTTAAAAACATTAAGGTAAGCCTCGCGGAAGTTATAAAAACTGTTTGCGAGTATCTGTGAATGTAAGCTGCATAGTTACTGTCAATTTTCATACATCAATTTTAGCTCAAGCAAAAGAGGAGATTGTAGTAAGCAAGGAAAGAAGGTGAGTATAAAAGGAAACAAAAAAGAAAACAACAACAAAAAGAAATATATAAGTAGCAACTATTTAAGTAACTAATTTATATGCACATATGTTTGTAAGGACGACAAAGAAAGACAAATACGAGATGGATGTTTATTGCGTTTTGTAGACTTATGTTTTTAACTTTCGTATTCTTATGATACAGGAAAAAGACCAGTGTTTACAAATATATCGAGATTTTCATATTTAGTATCTTTA
Source organism: Leptura quadrifasciata (assembly GCA_963675555.1). Classification (NCBI taxonomy): domain Eukaryota; kingdom Metazoa; phylum Arthropoda; class Insecta; order Coleoptera; family Cerambycidae; genus Leptura; species Leptura quadrifasciata. The sequence continues at coordinate 91,531,794 of OY776675.1, forward strand.
ATCCATTTGGTTATATTATATACAAAGCGAGTATAGGTAGCGTTTTTAAATTTTATTGGTACAGCATTGTAGATTCTGGGTGCTAGATATAGAAAATATTTTGTAGCTATGGTTTTTTGTGCTCGAGGGGTGATTAGCTTATTGTTGATTTTAAGTCTGGTATTATGCAGATGTGTTATATTTTGACTATGACTTTTATTTTTAAACTGGTAAATTAATAGTTGTCTCACATACAGTTGTCTAATATTTAAACATTTTGATTCAGCGTATAGGAGTGATGTGGGATAGTAATAATCTTTTCTAAGCATAATTTAAAAAAATATTTTCTGTGTTTGGACTAGTGGATTGATATTTGTTTTATTTGCGCCGCCCCATACTAGTATTCCATACCTAATTATAGATTGTACAATACCATTATATATGATATAAAGTTCTTTGTCCCCAAGCAAGTTTCTTAATTGTTTAAAGCTATAAATAAGCGATCTCAGTCGTTTTATTATATAATTTATTTGTAAATGCCATTTAAGGTTTGGATCTAAAATGATTCCTAGGTATTTAATGGATTCTGTGACGTTTATCGATAGACATGTGTTGAAAATGGGAATGTTTGTATAATTAGGTAAGGTTTTTTTGTATGATGCGTAACACATATATTTAGTTTTTTCGATGTTAATGGTTAGGAGGTGGTAATCTAGCCAATCTTTAATTATTTTCATATTCATGCTTGTTATTGTTTTTAGATCGGACCAGGTAGGAGCAGAAAAGAATATTACAGTATCATCTGCAAAAGCTGACATTTTACCCTCTATTGGTAACGTGAGTAGATTGTTTACAAAAATGTTAAATAGGAGTGGTGCCAAAACTGTCCCTTGCGGTAAACCAATTAAGACCTTTTTGGGGTCACTTAATTTGTTCCCTATTTTTACTATTTGCGTTCTATTTTGAAGGTAGCTTTTTAATAAATTATGACATTCTCCACGAAACCCCATATTCCAGAGTTTACTTAGCATTTGTTTGTGACTTACAGTATCAAACGCTTTTGCAAGGTCTATGAAAACTGCTAAACTTGGTAATTTATGGTCTATTGATTTGTATATGTGGTTTGTTAGATTTGCAAGTGCGTCTTCAGTCGAAGTTTTCTCTCGGAAATCAAATTGATTTTTGGAAAGCAGGTCATATTTTTTTAGGAAAGTACAGAAAACAGAAGTTTAAAAAACAATATAGATATTATTAAAAACATTTTATAGGAAATTACGATTTTACTAAGAAAGATAGCTTTATATTTTCTTCAAGCATGTTTTCGGAACAAAAGTGAAAAAGAAAGTAGTAGTTGCCATTTTCGAACTGATTAAAAAAAGGAGACAATTATTTGTCAATTAAATTCTCATTTCATTTTATACATTCACACAATTCTAAGGAGTTGGATGCGCCGGCATTTGTTGCAATCGAAGCATTTGCGTTCTGTTTGGTAATATGTAATTATTACATTTAACGCGGCCAGGCTTGTAACTCGTAATTCAGCGCTCGGCGGGGCAATTTGCCCGGACAGTAGCTGTTGGTTGCAGTCTGGTTACGTTCTTTATAGTAACATAAGGATTTTATAGAGGAGTTTGCGAGTGAAATATTATGTTTAATATTCTGCCCTCTAGAAGCACACTTGAACTCATTGCATATGTTGTTCTACTGTAGCATTTATTTTTGTTAATCCAAGTATTAATTTTCTCACCCAGCGATCTTTTTGTATGCAGGCAACCGACAATTCAGAATATCTGTTTAATATTTTGTCTAGTAGCATCGTCGCTTAAGTATAGTTGGCGTAGGGTTGTTTTTTAGGAGCGAATAATTTGCCTCGAATGCGGCATGTAACTGCGCATGTTCTCGTACATGTCATCTCAGGTTGCTAACGTCCTGCCATTCAAGTAGTAAACCTAACCTCGGAAAGTTCACTGTATAAATAACAACTTGTAACATTGTTGTATCTATCATTTGAGAATAGATAACAAGTATTAGTGCATAAAAATGGGTATAAAGTGCTGTATTTGTGGAAAAATATACAGTCACCAAAGAACATTAAATACACATATGAGAAAAAAGCACAATCGTGAAAGCGATATTATTTCATTTGAATATGATAAATTTGCTAACAAATGCTTGGAGGATGTAATATTTCTTTTAATAAAATAAACGTTTTGCGACAACATTTAGAAAAACATCATAATATTATGCAAATGCAAATAAACATGGAAAATAATAAATACTAAACTTGGTCGTAATAATAAAAAAGTAAATTCAATAAATCTATCGATTGATAATAATACAATAAGTGATTCTACCGAAATAGCTATCAATTTTGCAAATTACTTTAGTACGATATCTAAGATTAAATTTTTTGAACATTTTGGAGAAACCTGTCACTACCATGCACTACTGTAGACAACCAGCCACAAACTTTATTTGTGTGCTATATAGACGAGTATACTATTAAAAGTGAGATTGCAAATCTAAAAAATAAAAATTCAACTGGATTAGATGAAATTACCATCAAATTATTTAAACGCATTAGTGACACTATAAGTAATCCTCTAGAATATCTAATTAATAAATCTTTGGAATCTGGTGCTTTCCCAGATATCATAAAAACAGCATGTATAATACCACTTTACAAAAAAGGTGATCCACATAATATAGCCAACTATCGCCAAATCTCACTATTGAGTGTGTTTTCAAAACTAATTGAGAGACTTGTTCATATCATAGTTAAATTTTTAAATTTGCATAATATTATCTCACCCTGACAACATGGTTTTATATCCACAAAGTCTTTTGAAACTGCTTCCTATTATTCCTATTAACTCTGAGGAAATACTTGTACATATGAAAACCATTGGCAATGATAAAGAAGAAAAATCAAATTCGGTGTTAGCTGATGAAATTAAAGAATTAGGTGTTCAGTTTACTACGTATGACTATCAAAATGTTAATGAAGATATTTTATTGCATGTTAAAAGAACTATGAAAAATTGTTATAACTTTTTGTGCAGTAGTGGTGTAAGCAGTAATGAAGTCTTTATTTCTAAAGATGATAATGACACAGTTGAACCACCAAATAAAAAAATTAAAAAACAAAAAACGTTTTGTAGTACAAAGAAGAAAAGAAATAAAAAAAGGAAACTTTAAGGAAACCGGATTATGGAGAAACACAAAACATCGAGAATAGTTTATCGGGCAAATTGTATATTTAATTTCATAAACGAAATGACCATACTTACGAACAACGATCTAATTGAAATAAATTTTTCTTGGTGTAATGTACCAACACCCTATATATAATTTTTTTGGTTTACTAATAATAAACATTATTCAGGTTATAAGTTATACTTAAATATTGTAAATGAAATGTTAGGAAAAACCCCATTTCATAACAGCTAACCATCTGTTTGTCTGCCTACAATTTGTCCAAATTCAATATTTAAATGTTTTGTTTTCTGTTTAAGGACATTTTATATTTATTGTTACTATATTTTATTGTCCCTGTTAGGTTAGCTATAGAATTGGAAACTGTGTATTTAACCCTATTGTAAATGAGAAAATTAAAAATAAATATATGATTCACAATAAATATTTATTTTATTACTCCTGTTTCATAAATATAAAGCCTTGGAGTAAAATAGAAACTTTGCTTTTTAGCCTAGTCTAAAACTTTGAGTTTGATTATATTTTGTCCTAATCTTTTTTAAGTGCAATGCGTTTTTTAACACATTTTTTATTTAAAATAAATTCACTATAGGTACCTGTACTAATTACAATTATTATTTAGTATTTTTGTATTATAATGCCATATGTAAGTATACAGTCTACTTATGACTTATTATGAGGTATTTACAGAGCAAGCGAAATATCTGCATAAGAATTCTTAATAGATTTTCTTCTTTTTATTTAATATATTTATTTGCCAAACCGAATATTTAATTAAAACTTAGGAGCCGTACTTAGGGTATTCGGTGGTACTAATTATTAATTAGTTATGCATATTTACGTGTTCGTCGTGCTCTGAGACATTTACGAACATAACCACAGTACCACAGATCATAGAGGAGAAATCTCTGGCGGTAGGAGCATGCGCAGTTACATGCCGCATTCGAGGCAAATTATCCGCTCCTTGTTTTTTGATTAGGAATATCCTAACCGGCCACCATGAGAATTCCGTTTCGTTCATTTTACTTGAATCCCTTCTTAGAGACACATCGGAGCAACATTTTCGAAAATTTCAACCCTCTGTGCTAGAGTTTTCCAAGAAGCCACTTCCATCCAAGTAACAATCCTAACTCAATTAATTATACGAGGGTATAATGAAAGGGGGTCATTGTTGTTTTTTGTTTTGGTAATTTTTTTTTTGGAATACCTTCTTAAAAATTCGTTTCTTTTTAGGCTTTAAAAAAACCAGTTAGACACACCAATTTAACATTACCAATTTGAATTCGTAATACCAGTTTATTTCAACTTGAAATAAAAACTTAAATCACACGTTGGATCAAGCTATTTATATTTTGGGGTTCCTATAATTCGTTTGGACACCATCTAATCTCAGGAAATTTAATTGTAAAATCGTACATGGCGTACCGAAGGTTCGAGACTGCCATTTTGTCAGGACCAGGGCACGTCTGTTTCTTTTTGTTGTTCGCTACCGAGGTGTTTCAATAATTCAGGGATATGGAAACCATATACAGTTTACATATACAGAGTAATTTGGTAACATCTTTATATACTTACGTAACATCAGAAAAAAATTTACTGGGTAATAAAAGTTTTATATAATTATTTAAAATTAACAGGTATTTAATAAAGAATCGCATTTAACACTATTATTCAACATATTAATTTTGTGTCCTCTACACTTGGACTTATAGTATTATGAATATATTTTTGGTATTGTTATTTCCTGGTTTACTTTAAAACAAAGACAAAGTTATTTTTATTACTTTTATGTACACCATCGATATATCTGGCCATTTATGCGAAGGGTTTAATCTTAACTAAACATTACATAATATTTTAACTATCCTAGCTTAAGATTGCCGAGGAAAAGTTATATAATAGAAGTCAGTGGCGCCCGGGACAACTAAAAGAGCCTAATCAATGATTAAATAACATCTTAACATCAAACACATACATTTATAACACACCGAACTAACCCATTCTTTCCAAACAAAAGAGCCGCCGTTCGCCTTACGTGTAAAAAGGTTAGTGTGGCCTTTGTGAATATTACACTACAATAAGGTAGAGATAAAATGGACACATTTCTAGTGCTGAAAGATGGTACCCTAAAAGACGTAGACTCCAAGCAATCAGGAGAACTGATGTAATTGTTGATAATTTTGAATGCGAAACAAATATCATAATATTGGCACCCGCTATGTAAGGAATTGATATCCAAATATGATTTTGTTTAATAATAATAATAATAATAATAATAATAATAATAACGGGCGAAAACCGGACCGGCAACCTCCTCGCGGTGCTACCCGGGCAACAGGCAGAGGTAAAATTCTGCCTGGCTGATGTCGGACGTGGGTCTCAGGGCTAACCACCCTGAGATTCCTGACTTGGTTATAAACAGCCAAGAACGGGCCCCTCACAATCGACCCCAGTCGGATGGTGGTCAAGGACATGTGGGAGGGGCCAGACCGGACAGTCCTAATGATGACAACCATGGCAATGTGCAAGGTCGCTTTAGGTGGACGAGGGAACTGCGGGATAATTTGCTGACCTGCTATGAGAGCAGCGAACCTGCGCGTAGAGGATACATGGCACGATTGCACGCACTTTGGTGCGGAATGCATCCAGAGTATCGTGCCTTCTCTCAGCAACATCTGAGAGACCAAGTATCCTTCTTGCGCAGGACAGGTTATCAACGCTTACCCCGTCAGCAAGTAGCTGTACCAGCCGCACAACCACCGCGGCAAAACGCTGACGGGAGACTTCCAGCAGAGCACACCGAAGCCGACTTAAGGACGAGGGTAAGTCTTATCACCAGGACTACCCTAAAGGCCCAAGACCTGGCTAGAATGGACGCGGTCATCGATGAGGACCTCCCAGAGGATGCCGACATCTGGCAAATCAACTCTGCCGTGTACAACGCCGCTAGGCAACTCGTTCCTCGCGAAAGGCAAACCAATGCCTCTAGCGGAATCGAGAAAGCTAAGCGGCGGGTACAAAAAATCGAAGGCAAGATACATTCGGCCAGACAACACGCTTCTCGAACTCAGAGTGTGGTGGAACACATAACATCTGGCAGGGCATTTACGCCTAAAGTCCGGCGAGTGGCAGCCGGACTGAGACGCCAACACCACACTCTGAATCTGACAGTGTTGCTTACCATCAAGCAGCACTGTTTAGATAGGATTCGCACACTGATGGCAATAAAGAAGAAGTTGAACAAGCGGGTGCGAAGTATGGAACAAAATTCAATGTTCCGTACGACTCCCTCCCGCCTGTTCAAGGAGCCACAGCGTGTTGTCGATAATCCGCCGAATGTAGAAGATGTCGAAAGATTCTGGAAGGGAATCTACGAAACGACGCGTCCATTCAACAGCAGCACTCCAGCAATAGCACACTTCGAGGCTCTGTGTAACAGAACCTTTGGAGAGCAAGACGAAGTGTGTCCGGCGATCAGTACGGAGGAAGTCCAACAGGCACTTGTTGGTACCAAGAACTTCGCTGCTCCTGGCCCAGACGGCATTAACAACTGGTGGTGGAAGAAATTTCCATCCACCCACCGTCGTCTGGCGCGGGTTTTCAACTCTTGGTTGAACGAGGGGCAGCAGATTCCGGACTGGTTTGTCGAAGGACGTACTGTGTTAATCCCCAAGAAGGGAGATCTGTCCGATCCGAGAAACTATAGGCCAATCACATGTCTGAACTCCTGCTACAAGGTATTTACACGTATCTTGTACGCTAGGACACTACGGCATGTTGATCCGGTCTTTCAGCAGATAAATGAGCAACGTGGTGCGAAGAAAGGCATGGCAGGCTGCAAGGATAACCTGCTGATAGACCGCTGTATTACACAGGACTCTGTGCAATATAAGCGGAATCTATCTATGGCCTGGATTGACTACCGTAAGGCATTTGACACAACATCACATGAGCTCTTGTTACATTTGCTCCAATGTCTTGCGGTAGCAGCACCACTAGTGAGATGCATAGAACAACTGCTGCCGCTCTGGAAAACTCGCTTCACCATAACATCCGGTGCACAGCGGGTTACCACAGAGCAGGTAGCATTCAGGAGAGGAGTATTCCAAGGGGACTCCTTGAGTCCTCTCCTCTTCTGCATCTCACTGTTGCCTTTATCTGTTGAACTCCGCCAAGTCCGCGGATACCAATGCGGTCCACCCAGCAACCGGAGGCATAAGGTCACCCATTTATTCTACATGGATGACCTTAAACTCTACGCCTCCGGAGAGCAGGAACTGCAAAATGCTCTAAGGGTGGTCGAACGGTATACGCTGGCTATTGGAATGGAATTCGGGTTGGACAAGTGTGCAGTCGTCCACCTCAAGAGAGGACGATGCGGGGACTTTGCTGAAGAGGCGCAGCTCGCAGACGGAAGCATCTTGCGACATCTAGATGCCGGAGAGACTTACACATACCTGGGTGTGCAACAACATCACATCCAGGATGTGCAACAAATTAAGGAATCTCTCCGCGGCAAGTACAGAGGCCTACTCCGAAAGATTTGGTCATCCGAACTTTCGGGGAAAAACAAGGTGTCTGCCACTAATATGCTTGCCGTTCCTGTTCTGCTCTACTCCTTTGGAGTAGTGAGATGGACTGTAGATGAGCTGCGTCAGTTAGATAGAGGTACCCGCAAGATGATGAATATCCATAGGAGCATTCATCCAAAATCGTCCGTTCCTCGTGTGTACCTCCCACGTCATCGGGGGGGCCGAGGACTCTTGAGTTTGGAGTGCATGCATGGCCGGGTAGTCCTGAGTATAGCATGTAACGTCCTTAGGAGCTCAGACCCTCTCCTGCAATTAGTGAGAAATCATGAAAATGCAGGAGTGGGAGCAGGATTATTCAAGGCAGCAAAGAGAGTCGCAGATGAACTCGGTCTCGTATTCGACATCAGGCGAGGAGGCCGGCGAGGTGCCGACCCAGAGTCGGTCACTGAGCTTCCGCCAAATCGCCTGAAAGCCCAGATTAAAGCCGCTGAACAGGAGAATCTGTTTAGACGGCACGTCGATAAATCCATGCACGGTGTATTCTATAAGAACATAGAAACGCTGGGTTTATCGACCAAGCTGACGTTCGCCTTTTTAAGATCAGCTGGGCTTAAGTCGGAGACCGAGGGATTCATTGTGGCCTGCCAGGATGGTGTTATTAACACCTTGGTCTACCGAAGCCGTGTGATGGGTGTAGGGGTTCCTGATACTAGCTGCAGGACCTGCCATCAGTCGCCGGAATCGCTCATGCATTTACTGTCTGCATGCCCGGTATATGCGATTTCGGCCTACATCCATCGCCATAACGCGGCATTACGAGTGCTTTACTACCATCTACGGCACTCGTACGGGGTCGACCAAACACCAGTGCTGCCTTACATCCCCGGAGATATTGAGTCCGTTGTCGAGAACGAGAGGTGCAGGATATACTGGAACTACTCGTTCCCGACCGTCAGGCTAATTCAAGCTAATAAGCCTGACATAGTACTCCTCGATCATCAGCAGAAGGCGATATACATCATCGAGTTTTCAGCTCCGGCTGAAACAAACATCGTCTTGAAAGAGGAGGAAAAACGGGCTAAGTATCGCGATCTCCGGTATGAGCTCCTAGTGCTGTATCCAGGCTACTCGGTCAAGTTGGTAGTCCTTATAATCGGTGTACTTGGAGGTATGAAGCCCACGCTGCTCTCGGAATTACGAACAATACCGGCCTGTCAACATTCGGCCGAATGGCTGGCAGGCCAGATGCAGAAAGCTGTTATCCTGGGTTCTCTTCGTTTACTTAGGGCACACGATTTAGGAACCTACGGTCGCTAACTCTGCAGGTTGCAGGGAGTGGTCGTAGTGAATTCGCTGGCGCTTCTTCCGTGAGAATGTCGGAGACACGGCAGAACTGACCAGCATCGCTCTCGCGAAAAAAAAAAAAAAAAAAAAAAAAAAAAAAATAATGATAATAATGGGGCGATGTTCGGCAACCTCCACGCGGTGCACCCTGGGCAACAGGCAGAGGTAATACTCTGCCTGGCTAATGTCGGACAGGGATCTCAGGGCTAACCACTCTGAGACCTTTATCCTGTGGTTCACGACCGAAACCCAGAAACGGCTCCACACAATCGGCCTCATTTGGATGGAGGCCGGAGACAGGTTGGTGGAGCCTTACCGGATGGTCTCCCAGATGACGACATGGCTATGGAAAATGGACGCTTTAAGTGGACGACGGGGCTCCGTGACGACCTGCTAATCTGCTATGAGGGCAGTGAACCGGGGCGTAGAGGATACATGGCGCGATTACACCGGTTGTGGTGCGATATGCACCCGGAGTATCGCGCCTTCTCCCAACAACACCTCAGGGACCAAGTATCTTTTCTACGTCGAACAGGTTATCAAAGGGCACCCCTTCAGCAGGAACAAGTGCCAGCCGCACTACCGCCGCGGCAAATACAAGCTGATGGGGAACACCACTTAGAGTACACCGATGCTAACTTAAGGGCGAGGGTTAGTCTTAACACCGGGGCTAACCCAAAGTCACAAGACCTGGCAAGGATGGATTCGCTGATCGATGACGAACTTCCAGAAGATGCCAACATGTGGCAAATCAACAGTGCCGTGTACACCGCCGCTAGGCAACTCGTCCCCCAACAACGCCTGGCAAGCGTGTTGGACAAGGTCAAGAAGACTAAGCGGCGCGTGCAAAAAATCCAGGCAAAAATTAAATCGGCGAGACAACACGCATCTCGAATCCAGAGTGTGGTGGAATACATAACGGCGACTAAGCCATTTACGCCGAAAATCCGGCGTATAGTTACTAGACTCAGGCGACAACACCACACTCTAAATCGGACAGTGCTGCAGACCATCAAGCAGCATTGTCTAGATAGGATTCGAGCACTTATGGCCATTAAGAAAACATTGGTCAGGCGAGTACGGAGCATGGAGCAAAACCATCTGTTCCAAACATGCCCATCTCGTCTGTTCCAAGAGCCACAGCGTGTTGTCGAAAATCCGCCGTCTGTTGAGAATGTCGAAGCCTTCTGGAAAGGAATATATGAGACTGCGAGTCCATTCGATAACGACACTCCAGCGATAGCACACTTCGAGACCCTCTGTCACAGGCTTTTAGAGGGTCAAGACGAAGTGTGTCCGGAGATCAGTGTGGAAGAAGTCCAACAAGCACTTGTTGGCACTAAGAATTTCGCTGCCCCGGGTCCAGACGGCATAAACAACTGGTGGTGGAAGAAATTCCCTTCCACTCACCGTCGTCTGGCCCGAGTTTTCAACTCTTGGTTGAACGAGGGGCAGCAGATCCCGCACTGGTTTGCCGAGGGGCGAACTGTACTAATCCCTAAAAAGGGAGATCTGTCCAATCCGAAAAACTACAGGCCGATTACTTGCCTCAATTCCGGCTACAAGCTATTTACCCGTATCTTGTATGCTAGGACTTTGAGGTCGGTAGAACCGGTCTTTAACCAGATACACGAGCAGCGTGGTGGTAAGAAACGTGTGGCAAGCTGCAAAGAAAACCTATTGATAGACCGTTGTATTACGCAGGATTCTGTACAATACAAGCGTAATCTATCAATGGGGTGGATCGATTACCGCAAGGCATTCGATACAACATCGCATGCACTATTGATACACTTGTTGCAGTGCCTTGCGATACCTGCCCCACTAGTGAGATGCATCGAACACCTGATGCCGCTCTGGAGGACCCGCTTCACCATAACATCTGGTGCTCAGCGGGTTTCGACAGAGTTGGTAACATTTAGGAGAGGAGTTTTCCAGGGTGATTCCCTGAGTCCCCTCCTATTCTGCATCTCACTGCTGCCGTTATCTGTCGCATTGCGCCGAACCCGCGGATACCAATGTGGTCCACCCAGCAACCGGAGGCATAAGGTCACCCATCTATTCTATATGGATGACCTAAAACTTTACGCCTCCGGAGAGTGCGAACTACAAAACTCTCTCAGGGTGGTCCAAGAGTACACGCGGGCCATTGGCATGGAATTCGGGTTGGACAAGTGTGCAGTCGTCCATATCAAGAGAGGACGATGCGGGGAATTCTTTGAAGATGCGCAGCTAGCAGACGGAAGCATCCTACGACATCTGGATGCCGGAGAGACCTACACGTACCTAGGGGTGCAACAGCACCATATCCAGGACGTGCAACAAGTTAAGGATACTCTCCGCGGCAAGTACAGACGCCGCCTCCGAAAGATTTGGTCTTCTGAGCTTTCGGGGAAAAACAAGGTGTCTGCTACTAATATGCTTGCCGTTCCGATTCTGCTCTACTCCTTCGGGGTAGTCAAATGGACACTAGACGAGCTGCGCCAATTGGACAGGGATACCCGTAAGATGATGCGTATCAATAGGAGCATTCATCCTAGATCGTCCGTTCCTCGAATATACCTCCCACGTCAACGGGGGGGTCGAGGACTCTTGAGCCTGGAGTGTATGCATAGCAGAGTAGCGCTGAGTATGGCGTGTAACATACTAAGGAGCTCGGACCCACTCCTACGGTTTATGAGAGATCATGAAACCGTGGGAGTTGGCGCATTCTTATTTAAGGCAGCACGAAGGGCCGCAGATGATCTCGGTCTCGTGTTCGACTTCAGGCGAGGAGGCCGGCGAGGTGCTGACGTACAGTCAGTAACTGAGCTTCCGCCAAATCGTCTGACAGCCCAAATTAAAGCTGCTGAGCAGAGAAATCTGCTCAGACAGCATGTCGATAAATCTATGCATGGTGTGTTCTATAACAACATAGAGACACTAGGTTTATCGACAAAGCTGACCTTCGCTTTTCTACGGTCAGCAGGGCTAAAGTCGGAGACTGAAGGATTCATTGTGGCCTGCCAAGATGGTGTTATTATCACTTTGATCTACCGTAGTCGCGTTATGAAAGTGGAAGTTCCTGACACTAACTGCAGGACTTGTCGTCAGGCGCCGGAGTCGCTCATGCACTTACTATCTGCATGTCCCATTTATGCGACTTCGGCCTACATCCATAGGCATAACGCGGCTTTACGAGTGCTATACTACCATCTACGGCACTCGTATGAAGTAGACCAAACACCAGTGCTGCCTTATGTCCCCGGAGAGATCGAGTCCGTTGTCGAGAACGAGAAATGCCGAATTTATTGGAACTTCTCGTTTCCGACCGTCAGGCTAATTCAAGCCAACAAGCCTGACATAGTACTCCTCGACCACCAAACCAAGGTGATGTATGTTCTCGGCGCCTGCTGAGAAAAACATCGCCTTGAAGGAGGAGGAAAAACGGACTAAATACCGAGATCTCCGGTATGAGCTCCATGCGCTGTACCCTGACTACTCTGTTAAGATGGTCATCCTGATAATCGGTGTACTCGGAGGGATGAGGCCTACACTGCTCTCAGAATTGAAGACCATACCGGCCTGCCAAAAGTCAGCCGAATGGTTGGCAGGTCAAATGCAGAAAGCAGTCATTCTGGGGTCCCTTAGACTGCTTAGGGCACATGATTTGGGAATCTACGGTCACTAACCCTGCGGGTTGTGGGGAGTGGCTGTAGATAATTCGTTGGCGCTTCTGTCGTGAGAATGTCGGAGACACGGCAGAACTGTCCAGCATCGCTCAGCGAAAAAAAAAAAAAAAAAAAAAAATAATAATAATAATTTATTCATACTTAGGCCATTTTACAATGGACGTACATGTCAATAAAAAAGTATTAAATAACATGATAGAAATGTGTTTGGTTTAACCGGGCTAAACATCGTAATAATAATTTTAAAAACATATAAATATAACAAACTAGTACACTGGGTAAATACAAACAAACATTTACACATAGATTAACATACCTATACATACACATAAATATATATACACATATATGCATATATATACATATATACACACACATATGTAAATAAATAATATATAAGACAAGATATAAAAATTTGTCAGTCAAGAGTATCATTCATATATTCAGTAATGGTGTAAAAACATTTGTTAACAAAAAGAATTTTCAGTATATTTTTAAATGAATTAAAATTTTCCCTTTTATAGTGTTCCGGAAGCTTATTAAATAATTTTCTCCTGCATATGATGGTGAATGTTCATACTTAGACGTATTATGGTTTACCGTACTCAATTCATTCCTTTTTCTCGTATTATAATTGTGATATTTACAATTTGTTTCATACAAACTAATATTTTTCTTTATAAATAGTAATAGTTTAAAAATATATATGCAGGGGAGCGTCATAATTTTATTGTAAGTAAAAACAGATTTACATGATTCTGTATTCCTCATGTTGAATATTAATCTTAATATCTTTTTTGCATTACAAAGATTCTTATACTTTCGGGGGCATTTCCCCAAAGCACAATGTTATATGAAAGATGGCTGTAGACCAGGGAATAATACACATTTAACAAATAATGTGTAGAAAGCACAACTTTCAAGTTTAGAATGGCATAAAATGATCTGCTAATCGTTTTGCTGACGTGGCTTATATGGGCTGAGCAGGTAAGATTATTATTTAAGAAGGCCCCTAAAAATTTTGTTACTGAACTCTCATTTAATCTAATATTGTTGACAACAATTTCATCGATGGGGTGTTTCTTTTTGTTATAAAAATTCAGGCATACAGTTTTATCTACATTTAAAATGAGATTATTTTTCTTACACCAACTCTGCAAATCATGTATAACTCTAATTATAGATTTATTTAAATCCTCAGCAGTCAGTGCTGATACCGCCACTGTGGTGTCATCTGCAAACATTGTAATACATGTAGATGTAAGAAAATTTGGCAACTCGTTGACGTACAAAATAAATAATAATGGGCCCAGCACTGACCCCTGAGGTACACCTCTTTGTATACTATAGCAACTTGAAGCATTATCTTGTACTTTAACACATATTTTTCTATCTTCAAGATAGGACATTATCCATGATAAAATGCACCCTCTTACTCCTAAGGTATAAAGTTTTTGTTTAAGAAAAAGTGGTCTATGCAATCAAATGCCTTTGACAGATCAAAGAATACTCCAGCTACCAACATTCCTTGATCTAAATGTTTATAAACATATTCCATGAGTTGGTAAGCTGCAGTTTCCCTTGATCTGTTAATCAAAAAACCATGTTGACAGTCGGTTAAGATGTTTTGATTTTTTAAAAAGCTGTTGGTTGTTACAGTTCAATTTAACATTTATACGTTAATCTCTAATTCATTGCTTTATCTCTTACATTTAATGTCTAACGAATTCGTGTTATCCGTCGTCACGCGTAATATTTATTATTTAGTTGTCTATATAAACCCGCAATTGTAAGGAATCTGTTGCACTTGTAGACATGGCATTATACATTTTGTTGTGTAGCGTGTTGCATATACTTAGGCTCTCTATTTCTGTAATTCTTAAGCTAGGCAACCAATAACTTTTAATTAGTTTATAGGTAGATTCCTATAACCTACTGACGATCGGTAACACAGATTTATTTCTTCACAATAGTTTTTGGCTTAGGTTTTGTCTTCCGGTAGTCTGTCACTTTTCACGTGTAGTTTGCTCGAACGCTTGGCAATTTATTAAGTGGTATTTTTACGTGCTCGTTGCGATTTTTGAAACAAGTAATTTCACCATTTTGGGATATATTCGCAACGTTTTATTTTTCGGTTATCCATTTATGTTTGCACGAGTGCATATTTTTATGGTATTGGAAATCGATTGTCTTCATTGGAAGGATCTATACGTAAAAGCCATTTTTTCCAAATTTACACGAGGCCAAGGACATCCAAGGTCAACAACATTTTTCTAAGATAACCCTCCGGAACGAGGTAATTATTTTATTTTTATATTCAAACTAACAAAATATCACTTGTAGTAAATTGTTCAATGGTAAAAATTGTCGGCCGGCAAATACCGTTAGTCAACAGACGACGACCAACTAGTTACGTCAGATTGTAGTTTTGAAATTTGACGTAGCATAGTCTATTATAAATAAGCCGTTCAAAGATCTTTGAGAGTACATTTAAAATTGCAATAGGTCTATAGTTGTCTGCGCTATTAGGATCGCCTTTATTTTTATAAATTGGAATTACTGATGCAATTTTCAACAATGAGGGAAATTGTCCTTGTTCAAAAGATAAATTTATAATGTAAACTCTTGGGTTTACAATGCTTTTGGCAATAGTCTTTACTAATTTGGTTGGAATACCGTCCACGCCAACACTATTTTTATTTTTCAATTGAGAAATGATATTTAGAATCTCCTCACTATCAGTAGGTGTAAAATAGAATGATTTTGCATTGGCAGGTGAAAGCGTGCAGTTTTTAGAAGCAAATGCACCGTAATGATTTTTCAAGCATATATCTGTTATATTTGAAAAGTAATCTCCAAAAGTTTCAGCTACTTTTACAGGATCTGTTATGTATTGATTTTCGTTTTTAAGCATAATTGTTTTGTTTTCGTTATTCCTGCCTGGTCATTGACTATTTGCTAAATTTTTTTAGATTTATTTCTAGATGTTTCAATGATATTATCATAGTATTCTTTTTTGGTTTTTTGAATTAATGTTTTATATTCCTTTTTTTGATTTATGTAATATTCAATAATATTTATATTATTAGAATTTTTTTGTAGCCAGAATAGATTTTTTAAATTTGTACCTTTTTCGATTATTTCGTTTGTTACCCACGATTTTTTGTTCTTTTTATTTGCCTTCTTTGTTATGTATTGCAGGGGACATGTACTATTAATTGACCAAGTTAGTATTTCCATGAATTTGTTGAAAGTTACATCAATATCTATGCTATTATATATTTCTGAGAAATTGACATTATTTAGGAGGCATTTTAAATCTTGCAAGTTACTATGTGTAAATTTTCGGTACTCGTATTCTTTTTCATTGTCTTCGTAATCTTTTGAAATTGCCAAATTACTATGTACAATTAGAGCAAGGTGGTCTGCTATGTTAGGCTGTACTACAATTGAGTTATATTGACTTTTGTCCAGATTGGTGAATATATAGTCTATCACCGATTCAGAGGTATTTCCTAAGTTATTTGTGTGTATTCTCGTAGGTTTGATAGATATACATTTTAAGTTATAATTTTCAAGTAAATATGTCAGCAATTGTTTATAAATATTCTCTACTAAATAATTAATATTAATGTCTCCACAAACAAATAAAATATTTAATAATAATCTTTATTTACATCAGACTTTTACAAGTATTGGAATTGTCAATTGTCATGTATATAACATAGATAACACACAGAATATATAATACATAAAAAGAAAACGGTACATACAAAATATATATACATAAATATTTAAAAGGAATAAAAAAACATACATACATATATATAAAAAAAAAACTCCGTAGAGACAAATTGATCGTTATTCCATATAAGGACTATTAAGGAAATATTCTGGCATTCAGTAAAAACTCATCAAAACTGTAGGGACATGTTTCAAGAAGGTAACACTTTAATTTCTTTTTAAATAAAAAAATATTAGGGATTGATTTTATCTCCAGTGGAACTGCATTAAATGCCCGCACTGCTCTGTAGTATACTCCCTTTTCGAATGATGATGTTTGATGATGAGGAACTCTCAGTGCATTTGAATTTCGAGTTATCATCATCATACCATTGTACATATCCTCGTTTGTTCTAAATTTACCAATATTTTTTTACAAATAAAATCAACAGGTATATATATATATATATATATATGTTAGATAGTGGATTGTTTGAATAACTTTTTAAAAAGATTTATTCACTTATAATGGAGTCGAGTTTGACTCTTGTAAAAATAACAATAATGATTTTGAATGTGTTTAATCGAAAATGAGTATAAGACTGAGGTTTACAATGGCAGTGGGTAATATTTATAATATCTGGAGAACAAAGAACATTGGATTTGCAATTCAGCATGATAACAGATTACTGAGAAAGAAATGTTAAGCTCAGCTAGCGTGAGCGGTTATTAGAGAAGAGCTGTTACGCAATTTGTAATGTGATATGTCTGAGAAGGTTAAGCCTGTCTCGGTGATATTATATATCATGGTATATTTCTAATATAACAGCTTCCCCCTTATAAAAAAAGTTGGTGTTTTATGCAGCAACTTTTGAAATGAATATAAAATGTATATAAAAGGAATGGTACAATTTGGAAAAATATAAAAGATACAAAAATGTTAAATAGTAAGGTTTAAAATACAGAATATAACCTTAGCGTCTAAAATATGAAATGCAAGCACAATAAGCTTGATTCATAAAATAATATAACATAAAAATGTTAGAGTTAAAATATAGCTTTAGCAAGAAAGCGTAAAATACAAACATAATAAGTTTGTTGTAAAATGGGATAATATAAAAATATTCCCAGGGTTAAAATATGGCTTTACCGTGAAAGCCTAAAATATAAGTATGATAGGTTTAAATGAAAATGGTATAAAAATGTTAATGCAATTGAAATTAACAAGGGATAAGTAAAATAATGAAATGTAATGATTAAATGAATAAAATATGGTTCACTGAAGAGTCCAGCACTAAAAGTCAGTAAAAGGCACAAAACAGTTCATCTTTATGTAAGTTCTATGTCTTCGGCTTCGTTGTCTTCTCTCCTTAAGGTAGGTCGTCTTCGTGAAGGGAATAGGTTAGCAAATGTCCTGTGGGGTTTGCTAGGCCTAGGTGGAGATGGGGGTGATGCAGAAACATCGATGGCTAGTCTTCGTCTTTTTGTTCTGCATTTACAAAATAGGTACAGAAATAACAGTCCAAATATTAGCACAATGATGAAGTAGGTGAACCAGGATATGTGTTTTGTTACGAATGGTTCGTTGATTAAATCGTCTAGATCTCTGGAATATTGGTCCAATTTGTGTTTGGCAATTTCGAGATCTTCTGTGTTAAGGTTGTTTAATTTTAATGGTTTAAGGTTTGGTGCTCTAATGTTGTTTGGAATTTTGTTGCAGCATTCGAATGGAATTTGGATGGGATGAGTGTCGTCGTTTACGTCGGTTACTTCGTTGGTACTGGCTTGGATTTTTGTGATGCCTATAAAGGCGTAACAATTAGGTTGTAATTTCACTATTGAGTTTTTGTAGATGACTTCAGTTTTCGAACTTCTTTCTGGACAATTGATGGTTGCCTGTAATGGTTCTGCGTTGATAACCAGCCACGTATTTTCGTCTATCTTTTGGACGTTGTATCCTTGGCCGATGATGAATGATGTCTGGCAGCTTCCTGGCAGAGTTTTGAGGTTCTTGAAGAGACGGGCTTCGCAAATGGCATTATCATCAATGGGGTATGAAAATAGATTTAGACATAATTTAGTGTTGAAGTAGAGTGGTTTGCATTCTCTGAGGTCCGGGATGGTTAAGTACATTAAAGAATCATCATCTCTCGCGATATATTTCTGAGAGGTTGACAAGATATGATATAAGCCAGTTCTATTATCCAAAATAGGGATAGGATATAATTGAAATACTGAATAGGTTTGAGGGTCTACCAAAGGTATGTCTAATACGAATATTAAATCTGAATTTGTTTGAAAAGCTTTTAGTTCTATAATGTCTAAATACTGTGCAACTTTTGATAATTTGATTGGAAGTGGCAAATTGTTCCTTTGTAGGTTCTGTGAGATTTCCTGTAAGGAATTTACCAAGTCTTTTGGGTTTATAATCGATGTGTGAATTATTTTGAGCCTCGCGAAAGTGATAGAATTCAGGATATCGTTTAAGTTATCTTCGATAAATAGATAGCTTGCCATAAGCTGTTCGCAGATTTCTATAAATTTTAATTTTGCGTGAATATTTTCTATGTCTTTAGTCATGTCTAGAATTGAAGTTTCGATTTCTTTAATATCTTTATTGAAAGTTTCTTCATCAACCTGCAGTTTTTGAATGGTTGCGTTGAAATTTTTGATTACTGAAGTTGTGACAGATATTTGATTTTTGATTAAATTTTCGAGTTGGTGCTCGTCATTACTTAATTTGTTGATGCAATCAGAATAATACTGACCATCTTCTGCATCTAAATTTCCAGTTATTGATTTGAAAATTGTTCCAATACCGTTTAGTATTCCTCGCTTGTATCGTTTCGTGTCAAGGTAAATTTCGTCAAATTTTGATTGTATTGATTGAGAAATTTGTGTCAATAAACTGAGGTGAGTTTTTACGTCTCCTAAAAAGACGTTCATGTAATGATACGTTGGGTCGAGTGTGTTGTATAGTGTCTGTAAGATCTTGTCGTTTTTGTCGAAAGCTGTCTTAAAGGTAGATATGTTTTTGTGTACCAGTAAAGTCCATTTCTTGTGAGAAATCACAATGTCTGTGTCTCGGTGATAGTATACTCCAATTGTATTGTTAATTGGTGTTATTTTAAATTGAGCAAGTGCTGATCCGAACAGCAGGAAAAACCTGAAAATAAATTTAATTTTCAGTATAAGGTTTCATTCGGTCAAAGTTTACTTTAGTCGTTTGGTTTGTTTCCGGATTTAATAATGTTGCAGAATTTTGAGAAGTTTCTAAAATTTCGAAGGGGCCGTTAAATTTGTTCTGTAATTTGTTTTTTATTTGTGATTCTTTGACGTACACTTTGTCGCCAATATTATATGTGTGTCGATTTTCGGGAATGTTTTTGTCGAATCGAACTTTGGCTTTTTGTTTTTGTGCTTCTGTTCGACTTCGCGCAATTTTGTAATAGTGGGATATCCGGTTGTTAAGGTCTCTAACGTATTTGGTAATCAGGTCTTTCTGGTTATAAAGAGTTTCGGGTGGTCGGTTAGCTGTATGTCCGAAAATAAGCTCGTATGGCGTAAAGCCATGAGTTTTGTTTACCGAGTTGTTATAACATATTACCGCGTATGGTAATATTGTGAAAGGATGTTCGTTCGGATTCTCTGTTTTATGTATTCTGATCATTTCTGCTAGGGTGGCATGGAATCGTTCGATAGATCCATTGGATTGAGGGTGTCCTACGCTGGAGTATGTTAATTTTATGTCGTAGAGAGTACAAAGATCTTTTAATAAATTATTATCGAATTCACCGCCGTAATCACAATGAATTCTTAATGGGGTGCCATAGTGTTGGAAATATAGCAACAGGGTGTTTACAACTGATTTTGCACTTTTGTCTGGGACAGCATAAGCTTGAGTAAATTTCGTTAACTCGTCGCGGATGGTTAGTGCATAGTTTCTCGTGGGAAATTCGAATAGATCGATATTAACTCTCTCAAATGGAGTTTTAGGGGTTTCGGTAATTACTAGGGGATTGTTGAGGTTTTTACGACAGACTTTTGTTCTTTGACATGTTTCGCAGTTTTTTATAAAATTTTCGACATCTTTTGTTAAACCTTGCCAATTATATTTATTTTTGATTCTACGTATTGTTTCGTTTATTCCACGATGTAAATTATTTTTTCCGGTGTGATGCTGGTCGAGAATGATCGGACGTTGGTCTTCATCGGGAGTTCGTAATAAATTTTGACAAATGATTAGTTTTAAATCTTTTTCTGCAAAAATAAATGATAGGATTTCGAGAATTGGAAAGTCTAGATTGTTTTCAACATGGTAAGTTTTGGAAAGGTCTAATTTGTTTCGATGTTTGTAAAGTGTTAAAAATAGATGTTCTACCACAGACTCTGGGTCGAAAGGTAGAGCGATAATGTAGTAGTTTCTTTGTCGGGTCGATTTGCTGGAAACGATATTAATTGTATTGTTATAGAATTCGGAGTTTTCTTCGAAAATATCCTCGATAATTTGATGGTGAAGGTCTGTCAAGTTGTTTTGTTGGAAAAACGTTATGATATTTTTATTTTCTCGATCTAATAGTTGTTTATTTGTGATTTGAATTTTGGAATAGTCTATTAGAGATTTGGTTTTGTAAAGTCGGGAAAATGTGTCAAATTCTCGGGCGATTTGTTCGTCGGTAATTTCGTCATCGTTGTCTGAAATTTCGTCTTCGTCTGAGTCTTCGTTCGCGGCTAGAATTTTTGAATAAAATTTGGAACATTCTGAAAAGTGATTAATTTTTATTCTGGACAACGCGTCCGCGTTTTTATTGATTTTTCCGGGTTTGTATATTATTTCGTAATCGTATTCTTCGAGTTTTAAGCGCCAACGCGCTAGTCTACTACCTGGGTCTTTTATGGAAAATAGCCAAGTGAGTGGTCGGTGGTCGGTGACGAGTTTGAACTTCCTTCCGAATAGATATGGCCTAAAATGCTTTACACTCCAGACCAAAGATAAAAGTTCACGCTCAATGGTTGAATACTTGGTTTCCGCGCCGCATAAAGTTCGAGATGCGTATGCGATTGGCAAATCTTTTCCTATACTTCCTTGTGAAAGTACAGAACCTATTGCAAATGCACTAGCGTCTGTAGTTAGGACAAAAGGTTCATCGAAGTTGGGGTAGATCAATATCGGAGTAGTTGTCAAGGTTTGTTTTAGGGTTTCAAATGAATTTGTACAGTCATTGTCGAAATTGAAAGGTATATCTTTTTGTAGCAATTTAGTTAAGGGTTTTGAAATTTTGGAGAAATTAGGAATGAAGCGTCTATAGTAGCCTGCTAGACCTAGAAAAGATTTAATTTCTTTCTGATTTTTGGGTTGAGGAAAGTTTAGAATTGCCTCGACTTTGGCAGGGTTTGGTTTTACACCATCCTTTGTAATAAGATGCCCTAAATAGGCGACTTCCTTGCGAAGGAATTCGCATTTGTCTGGCTGAATTTTGAGGTTGGCTTTTTGTAGACGTTTGAAGACTTCTGTTAGTCGAGAAATATGTTCATGGATAGTAGGGGAATAAATAATAATATCGTCCATGTAGACGAGACAGCGTTCATTTTGGATGCCTAATAGAATATTGTCCATGACCCTCTGGAAAGTGGATGGAGCATTTTTTAGACCGAATGGCATACGTACAAATTCGTAGTGGCCATTCTCTACCGTGAAAGCTGTTTTTTGGATGTCCTTAGGATCGATTTCAATTTGGTGGAAGCCAGAGGCCAAGTCTAAAGTCGTGAAATATTGGCATTTGCCTAATTGATCTAAAAGGTCGGAAATGTTAGGTAGAGGATATTTATCACCTATCGTTACTTCGTTTAATTTTCGGTAGTCAACTACGACGCGCCATTTCTGTTTACCAGAAGCGTCTAGTTTTTTGGGGACTACCCAAACTGGGGAGGACCAGGGAGAAATTGAAGGCTGGATAATGCCTTGGTCGAGCATTTTGGAAACTTGTGATTTTACTTCTTGTTTGTGAATTTGGGGGTAACGATAAGATTTAGTGAAAATTGGTTTAGAATCGTTAGTGTCTATTGAATGCTTGATTTCGTTGGTAAATGTCAAGTTGTCACCTTCTAGATAAAATATGTCTGAAAAGTCTAAACAGAGTTGAGTAATTAATTCACTCTCCTCATCGTTCAAGTGGTCTAAGCGTAATTGATTTTTTATTTCGTAGTTTCGGTCTATGTATTGGGAATCCGGATTTTGAAGATTTACGTTAAATATTGATCTAAATTTTTGAACGGGTTCAAGTTTAAGATCCGAGAAATGTATTGTTTTTGGAATCGCGTTTGCGTTTATTATCGTTGTCAAAAATTCACCATTGTTGTCTATTTTGACAATGGCATTCGGTAAACGTACCTTTTCATTTTCCTGGGCTATTAGTATAGCTTCGGTATTTTGTAAATTGCATTTAAGTTTAAAAATCTTTTCTGTGCGTGGTTCGATAGAAATTACATTTTGGTTTTTAACATTTAAATTTGGGTTTGAAATTCTAACACCTGTATTATTGTTTTCGTTAGAATTATTGTGGTTCCTGATTGATGTTACCTCAGTCACCTCAAATAGTGGTACGGTTTTAAAGTTGGTAATAAGTTGATTATTTTCAAAGTCCACATGACACTTATAATATTTTAAAAAGTCTGCACCTAATAGTCCATCGAATTCTATATCTAGGTCGTGAACATAAACCTTGTATGGGTCATTTATATTGAATGGTATTAGTACAGATTCGGTGATATTAATTTTTTCATCTGTTATACCCTGTATAATTACGTTTTCAGGATATCTTTGTTTGTACCTTTCCGCTGTTTTGGTTTTAAATACAGAAATACCGGCACCTGAGTCGACAAGAATTTTGAAACGATTTGTGAAGTCTTTTATGTAAAATAGATTTTTGGAATTTACGACATTTAGTTTGTAGCGGGGTGTTTTTACATGAATTGGTTTTCCGGGAAGTTCAGGTTTGGGTCGAAACTGTCCTGGAGGTTTATCGCTTGGACTTGGCGAGAAATTTGGTCTAGTTCGTCCGTTTGTTGTGTTGGAGTATTCGTGGAATACTCCGGGCCTGTGCAAAAATCCGGAGGATTAGCAGTATAATCCTCGTATTGCTGAGAATTAACAGTATAATTCTCATGTTCCTGGGATTGGGAATTAGCAGTATAATGCCCATATTGTCTGTTTGGAAAATCGTAGTCATCATTATTTTGAGATTGATAATCAGGAGAATAATTGGTAGAATAATTTACGGATTGATTTGCAGAGTAATCTTCGTATTGGTTTGGGTAATCTGAATAATTATCATAAGTTTCTTGGTTTAGGTGATGGGTTTTTTGTTGGTTAAATCTATTGAAATTCGGGTTCGGTTGTATGGCAGAAGGTCTCTGCTGGTGGAAGTTAGGATTTGGCCTGATAGCTGAGGGCCTGTTTTGTTGTGGATAATTTCGTTGTTGATTAGAAAAATTTTGGGAATTCTGTGGTCTAAAGTTTGCTTGATTAGGTACACTCTGGAAGTGCTGTCTAGGAGCTTGTGCCTGATTGGAATAGGCGTTTGGTGTGAAATTGGGTTGTGAAAATTGGTGGTTTTGCCTCGTGCGGCATTCGTTAAAGCTGTGCCCATTCCTTTTACAGAATGTGCAAAATGGAGGGAGATTTGGGCGTCTTTGTTGATTTTGAACGGGACTTCTATTTTGAATTTTATTGGAGAATTTTTGCGATTCGAAGTACGACAATTGCAACTCACGTTTGATGCGATTTATTGCATCTAACATATCACTAGGGTTGCCAGCCCTGATAATTTGCCCTAACTTGGGTTCTAATCCAGTCAGTAAGGTGGTCAATGTCATGTTTTCGATGAGGTTACATTGAGCGGTTTTTTCCTCTAAAGTTAGAGTCTGCTTTTGCACTGCTGCGTGCATTTTCGCGTTGTGCGTTTGTAGTCTTGATACGAATATTAGTGCGGTTTCGTTGGGTAGTTGGTGAATGCGTTGTAAGTCCTGTATAAGGGCTGTCAAGTCGCGGGAGTCACCGAAGTGGGCCTCGAGTAGGCTTTTAATTTCTGCCCAGGTGGCAGGGTTCCTGGAGTTTACTAACTCGGCGGCTTTTCCCCGAAGTTTATTTTTAATGTGCAGAGCAAGTAGAACACGTTGGTCTTCTATAGACATTCCGTTCGCGTAAATACACGCACTAATAAAGGTTTGTAAAAATATCGGATTTCCATCGAATTCCGGGACTATCGAAAAAATCTCACTTAACCTGTAAGGTTCAATATTTATAGTTTCGTTCGCCGTGATTGAATTGTTTGCATTGGAATTGCTTACGTTTGTGGTGGTAGCCATTTTGTTTATATTATTTAGATAATTAAATAACTTAAAACACTTTTTTCAATTTGAGCTAGTACGCTACTGACAATTGGTAATTTTATATTATATGTAAAAGAATGTGTTGTTTATTTTATAATATTTCAAAATTTAATTACAAGGATAATTGGATTAATTTAAAAAGTGTTTTTAGTTGGGAATAATGTCACTGAAATTTTATATACTAATGTGCATTTAAACAGTATAGAACATGTGGGTTTTATTTTATTTCACAGTCAAGTAAGGCGTAAACTTAACCTTTATATGATATATGATATTATGATAAAAATAATGTTAAGATAAAAATGGTATGTGATTATAATTATTTATGTAGGAAATGTAGATAAGTTCGTACTTAAAGAGTATATGATATTACGATAAAAATAATGTTAAGATAGGAACGGTATAGTTATTTATGTAGGTCACATAGATTTTAAATAAAAATATTATATTACTTCTGAATGAAATTACTATTTGAATATTAGAACTGCTGTTCGTTAAATTGAATTGTTTTTTTTTTTATAAGAAAAATATGCAAAATAATCGAGATGATTCTTAAAATCTACTTACATTAAAATTTCCATTCCACACGTCTGGATTGAAGTTGAATGCTGCTCCGTGAACTTTGTTATAATGCGGTCTTCTCTGCCAGGGGCGTTACCAGGTATTCCTTCCACAGAGGTCTCCTACACTGCCGAAGACACCAACTTCTCGACTGGGATGAATTCTTACTTGCTAATTTGTTGATTGATTGATATGTTGCTTTGTTGCTTGTTGAATTATTATTATTGTTTCTTTGTGAACGTAGATTCTTCTGAGTAAAGGATTGGGATCCACCACGACAGCTAAGGAATTTCTCCTTTTTCCAGGGGCTCTTTTCTTCAGGTTAGGCACCTTTTCCAGATGAACTCCTTGTTCCTTCCGATATGTTTTCCACTGGTTAGGCTCCCGAACTGTGCGTGTTCTTCAGATCCGCCACGACTGCGCCAATGTTAGATAGTGGATTGTTTGAATAACTTTTTAAAAAGATTTATTCACTTATAATGGAGTCGAGTTTGACTCTTGTAAAAATAACAATAATGATTTTGAATGTGTTTAATCGAAAATGAGTATAAGACTGAGGTTTACAATGGCAGTGGGTAATATTTATAATATCTGGAGAACAAAGAACATTGGATTTGCAATTCAGCATGATAACAGATTACTGAGAAAGAAATGTTAAGCTCAGCTAGCGTGAGCGGTTATTAGAGAAGAGCTGTTACGCAATTTGTAATGTGATATGTCTGAGAAGGTTAAGCCTGTCTCGGTGATATTATATATCATGGTATATTTCTAATATAACATATATATATATATATATATATATATATATATATATATATATATATATATATATATATATAAGGTGGGTAATGTCATTAACTCCAACATTTTGACTAATGGCTTACTAGGCTCTCGGTTGTTTTTCCTAAGCATGCATTGTATAATATTCTTTTGAGCGATAAACACATTTCTGGCATGGACACTAGACCCCCAGAATATTAAACTAAACTTGAAATCTTACTACAATAATTTAGAGCATCTGATAAATTAGAAAAAAATGTTTCCTCGCAGTTTAAAAAAAAATCCTCTTGCACCAAGTTCATAGCACATGAATCGAATGAATTTATTCTCAAAATTGAATAGATTCAAGCCTAATGATATATAATCACTCGATTAGTTATTTGCAGTTAAAAATTGTTGATAAAATAATTACCAAAAATTCTTTAAACCGATATTCAATGCAGAGCTTTGTAGGAGATTTACAGAAAAACAAACACTATTGCGTTATCCTTAATTAATTAGTAATGGCCACGGTTCAACATATAAAATTTAGTGTTTGTCTGCGTTTGACATGCAAATTCAAATTATGCTTAACTCTTTGATAAACAACACTGTGATTGATGTGTAATTAACACTTTCCAACTACTGTTTAGTATATCACTCCAACACACAAAATGCTATTATTTTAAATTATATAAATATATCGTGCCGATGAACCGCACCAAAGTATATGCATAATTACTAACAGCAGCGATGATTTTACACTGGTTAATTATGCCAACAGTTCCCAGAAACCACTGTAATAGAGAATCATTGAACATAATCCTAATTATTATTAAAGTATTGAATCATAACCTACGTTGCTCACTATTTTTTAATCGTCCTTGAAGAAAATCATGGATAAAATGTCGAATAAGATTTATTTTATGAAAAAATAGGTAACAGCTTAACGACGAGCACAAAAACTTATTATATAAATAGCTCCACACATTGAATATTCTTTTCAATTTTAACCGAAACGAAAGAGACAAACTGCGAAAATCTATCAAAACAATTCTTAAAATAATGTAACAGGTATACGCCAATAAAGAATATGTTAGAAGTGCCTATTTCATGAATATAAAACAAATAATAATATTTAAAACTTTAGATTTTATTTATTAAAGGACAAAATACTGCTACATACTTATGCAATAAAGTGAGATATATAAATAATAATATTCATTCACATAATACAAGGCAGGTTATTGACTTTTTTATAGACACTTCCAAAACAGCATTATTAAATAAAACTATATTTTATAAAGGTCTAAATATGTTTAATACTTTACCAACAGAAATAAAAAATTGAGAGAATTATATTTGATTTATTTTTTTTATTTTATTTTGGTTACGACTGCCCAGACAGAAATCCAATTATAGGGCAGAAATTTTACAAACATAAAAAGAAAACTAAATAATAACTAAAACTAAATAACTTAATTAAAGGTAAACAATTAAATGATAATCAAAATTAACAAAATAAGTCTATAAGTATAGTCCTAAGAGTTGTAATCTAATAGTTTAGAAGCTACAGTTGTTGTGCAGAATTGAGGACCACATTTCTCATTTTGGATATACTAGTATTAAAAATATCTATATTATTATATAAAGAATCATAGTTGGAACACATACGGTGCAGAGGAGAAAATAACAGCAAATTTGTTCTTGGTGCAGGCAAATAGAATAGAGACGAATGCGAGCGAGTCTGCAAATTAGGAACATGAAATCTAATGCAACTAAGAATTTCAGGGCAGTCAATACTGCCATTTAAAATCTTAAAAAGGAATACAAGAGAGTGATATGTCCGACGTAGTTGAAGATCACTCGTGTTGAATCTATGAATTAAGTCACAGTGTGGAAAACCTCTATCTGGATAATTTCCAGAACTTTTGAACCAGAGGTATTTAAGAAAACGCCTCTGAGGGATTTCAATGCTATATTTATGATATTCGTAACCAGAACTCCAGACTATTGAAGCATATTCAAGTCTTGACCTCACAAATGAATTAAAAAGAAGTTTCAGTGTATTTTCGTTAAATTCTTTACAATTACGGATAATGTAGCCCAAATATTTGAAGGAATTAGCGGTGATTTGATTGTAAATTGTTTACGCTATACGAAGACCATAGTTGTACAAGATCGTTTTGCAAATCAAGTCTTCTGCACTAGTGATAGATGTAAAAAAATTTTTAGGTCATCGGCATAGAGTAATGTTTTGCAGTGCAAGCCAATGACGATATCATTTATAAAAATGTTAAAGAACAATGGCCCAAGCACAGAACCTTGGGGAACACCTGATGTCGCTGAGATATCCATAGACCAAAATCCACGGTATTGTACATTTAGTCGTCTATTTACCAAGTAGGATTCAAAAAAGTTTAGGAAGTGCTCAGTTAGTCCAAATTCGGATAGTTTGTTCAGCAAAATTCCGCGGTCCAGTCTGTCGAAGGCTTTAGAAAAATTTATATAAATAACATCTACTTGGCCTCCAGCATCCAACTGTTCAGCTATGAACTGAGTGATGCACACCAGATTGCTGGTGGTAGAGCGAAAGAGAATATCGTATATTACGTTTTCAAATAATTTACTAAAATTGCACAATATTACTATTGGCCTATAGTTTTCAATAGCACATCTATCAATTTTTTGAATACCGAACAGATCCTGGATATTTTCCAGACTTCTGGAAAAGTAGAAGTTTTAATAGACAATTTAAAAATACTAGCTAGCGGCTTTGCAAATAAAATGGCACAATCTTTAAGGAGAAAGGCCGGAATACCATCAGGACCTGTAGTTTTGGGTTTAATTTTCTTAAGTGCCTTGAGTACGTCATTTTCGGTAATATAGGGAATGCATACATTGTTAGTATTACAATGAGTGCTATTTATATCATAAGCAAAGTTTGTAGATGCGAAATATGACTCTTGAAAGTAATTAGCAAATGCGTCAACTATTACTTGCGGTTCGTTTAATATGATGTCATTATAGGTCATAACGCTAGGAATACTGGATAAATTTTTTCTGCTGTTTACATATGACCAGAAGTGATTTGGATTGGAATTAATTTGGTTCTCAATATTGATAAGATATTCTTTGTGCGCCTTATCAATATCGATTTTTATGTTTGCTCTTAGAATTTTAAATTGTTTCAACTCATATGAGTTACCATTTTTTTTTAACTTGCGCCAGTGTTTTGATTTTGCCTTTATATTGCGAATGATATCACCATCAAACCAAGGTGGATATTTATTAGTTTTAGCTAAAGTTTTTGGGACGCTATCAATGAAAACAGAGTCCAGGATAGAATAGAATATAACACATGCCTCATTCACATCTTTACATTGATCAATACTAGCAAAATCAATATTAGTTAAGTCCTCGTAGAGCTTATGAAAATTAGCTTTTTTAAAATTATACATGGGAGAAGAATTCACAGAATTTTTATTTTGTTTTTGTTGTACTTGTAAATAGATATCCAGATGAGCGTGATGATCGTCTTCAGATAGTAAGTGGTCAGAGAATTATTTACCTCTGTTTTATGATTACTAAGGACTAAGTCTAAGATACGGTTGTACGGTTAAAGAAATGTTAAAAACTACATACTTAATATTTATGTATAAAGTTAAAAATGTAAACTGCCATAATACAAAATGTAACAGCTATTGAATGTAAAATGTTGTGATAGTATCAAATTTATTGTATACGTATATTCCTTATCTTTGTAATTCTATAAGTATGTTTTATGCATATATCTACATTAAGTTAGTATATCTACGTTATAGTTAGTACATCAAAACTAAATTTTTTTATTATATTGTATTGTCTTTGTATAGCAGAAGTTGCTAATAAAGTATATCTATCTTTAAAATTAATGGAGAAAAGGAGGGCGCACCATGATCTTGTTATACGCAAAAAACCTTTCAATAGTGCAATATAAGAAATAAACTTTCCATATATTATGAATTAAAAAAAATTAGTTTGTCAGATAAGGTATCAAACTAAATTTTAGTTAATGGTATAAAAATCTGCAATAAAGTCAAAGTAAGACAATAAAAACTATTCATTTAGATTTACATCCGCTATTCCGAAATTGCAATAACATAAATATTTAGGAATGGCATCTGTAATATATATATTTATTATATCTTGATAATAGAGAACTATAAAATTCGGCAATAAAGTCACCTTTATGGACTTTATTTCATAGCCGGGGCTCAGATATTCATT
This sequence comes from Leptura quadrifasciata, assembly GCA_963675555.1. Lineage (NCBI taxonomy): Eukaryota > Metazoa > Arthropoda > Insecta > Coleoptera > Cerambycidae > Leptura > Leptura quadrifasciata. Next base: position 91,562,239 of record OY776675.1, read on the forward strand.
AAAGATTTCAAATGCGGCTACCATTTTAAAGCAATGATGCAGGAAATTGGTTAGTTTTTATAAAAGTGATCTTTAAAATAATTAGTCGTCATCTTTTACCGTTCCTATTCTGTTCTGATGTTTCTTTGTTCAATTCTATTTGCAGAGGTAAAAGGTGACTTTAAAATGTTTGCTGATGATGTTTAAGCGTTAATTTAATAAATATTATACGACTGGAATTTTAACTTTTATTATAAACCTACGTACCTGAAACACCAATTGCAATGGTTTTAAATATGCGACTATTTTCTTTATATCCATGTTGTTGTTAAAAGTATAAGTATGCCTTCCTACAAAGATACCTATCTAATTGAACCACACGGCATGATGGTTCTGCAATCGATTCATAGATGGTGCTACTGATTCTGAGATCTTTCTGCCATCTTTCGCTAGTTTCCTCAAATTAATAATGACATATGTTAATCGATAAACTCACCCATATATAGTAATAAATTGCACTTTCACCGATAGATGTCACTTCGCTGTAATTACCTATTTAAATACCACCCAAATTAGCTTTTTGTCAATTTGTTGAATAGATATGTATATTATGAAAATATTAAATAAAAACTATTATTATAATTAGTGCATACAAATTAAATATAAACTAATGGTATAAAGATAGTAGTAGATCGAAAAGCCCATAATAGTCGATTTAATTTTAACATTCCTCAGGTTGGTACTCTATGGCAGTTGACTGTTCTGTGAGTGTTCTATGTGGAAACCACTGGAGATTGAGAAATTCTTAAGGTAAGTGATATAGATCTTAGAGAAGGCTTATTTGGGCTAGTTCGAGAAAATATCTAGAACAATCTATTTTGGAAATAAGACTTGGCTGGACTGTTTTGCGAACTTTCCAGAGCAATTTGATGAAAACAAGAATTATGGCTGCTGGAAAACAAACAGAGAATATATATTCTTTGCAGAATTTACAAAAAAATAAGAAGAAATTTCGTCAAGATGACAAAAAAGAACAAGAACAACGCGTCTAGAATAAAAAGCGCTAAGAAGAAAAGATGAAAGGCAAATACGACGCCAGGAAATATTCAGAAAAATGAAGGAAGACCTGCAAGTAAAGCATCGCGAGAAGGCAAATAAATTAAGAAAGGTATATCAGGGCGGCATCGTTTCAGCCACAGAAGTACTTAAATGAAATTAAGGAGGATATAGGATTGTAAATGATAAAGTTAATGGCGTTGAAAGAAACATAAGCGACAAAAAAAAAGTTAGCGACACAACAGAAAATACCGTGCCGTCAAACGACTTAAATGGTACTTGAGGGAAAAAGGAGGTAGGCTTATTAGCCTATCTCCTAACATCAGGTATTCGATTACAACTTTCTTCCTTTAACGGTAAAATTTCATGGACAACGTATAAGAGACAACTTGAAGCAGCAGCACGTGCAAATTAATTGGAATAATGAGGAAAGGTTCCAGTATTAGTAGTTGGGATCTTTATTGATGGCGTAAAAGACAAGGAAATTAGGCAGATACTAAGGCTATCTAGGTAACAAAATGGTAGAGAAGTTCTCATTCATACACTTGAAGTTGAGGTTGACTATACGGACAGTTCAATGTCAGAGGGTACAAGCTGCAGCTGTAGAGAAGCCCGTTCCGATAAAATAAACCTGGACGCTATGCTAACGGACATGCATAAGATGATGTCAATTGCTATTATAAATGCACCAAATTGGAGCACATCAAATAAATGAGACTACTGACCTGAGAGGGTAAATGCTGCAATTATTAAAGAGAAGCGGGAAAACTAAAGGTAGCAAACTAAAATTTTCCAGCTTCAAAATACTCCGAATAGTCTACTATTGGAGGGCTATGTAAACAAAAGAAAATATTTTTCACTGTCGACACGGTTGAAACGTTAACAATAATGCTGGTAGGATTCCTATAGGGTATAGAAGTTAAATGAATTGGTTGTTTGGACAGCCATGGAAGACAGGGCAGCGGCTTATGGAGCAGAGGTTTATGGAGGAGTGGACCTGAATCTGCAAACTGAACATCTATGCATTAGCAATAGAATTATCACGGCGGATATTACGGATGACCGCATTCTGGGATTAGATATTATAGAAAATATGAATTTATACTTACCACGAATTGATGATACATTGAAAGCACTGGCAGGCTCATGGTGGATTTCAGGCCTAAATCTTAGGGAGCGGGTATTGACAGATGGAACTTCACATAGATGACAAAGAAAAGACAGCCTCTTCAGCAGGCAGTGGTTTGTATTAGTTCACTATGATACTTTTTGGACTATGATATGCGTCAACTGTTGAAAAATTAAGAGAATTCGTACTCAGAAGACTAATCTGAAAACCATGTCTAGTTTACCTTGATAATGTGTTGCTTACGGTGAGTGAACTTTAGGAAAAACCTGCATTTTTATATTTTTTTGGTCTCTCCAATGGTTTTTTTTATGCAACTATTATAGTAGTTTTCAGATTGTGCTTCCAACTTTATCTCTATGTTCGTTTGGTATTCCTGTTTTTTGCTGAGTTTGTGAACTTATCTACATTCCATTTTTGCTCTTGCTGTTTCTGAAATCGTGATGGATTTCTAGTCTACTATGCACTTGGTAACGATCTGATTCCAAGTTCATTCCGCATAACATTCGGACATTGTACATATTGGTTGGTACAAAGATATGGTCTATCTGATTCGTTTCATCAGTCTCTGCAAACTCCCTTGTTCTCTTATAAATGTTTCTTCCTTGAAATTGTACTGTATTGATTCCATTATTAGTGATTTCAGTATGTAGACTGTATTTTCCAAATATATTTCCTCATTTCCCAACTTCGCGTTGAAATCACCAAATGTGTTAACTGCATCATGCCTTTGTACTTTCTTCCATACTCCATGCAACTCCTTGAGTAGTTTATGTTTCATCCTCAATGCATATAACTTTTTTGATATTGGGGTAAATGTTGTGTTTACGCAGATAGTATGAATCCAACAATTTTCTGATCTTGTCTAGATTTATAGTCAAAGCATAATGATAGGGAGTTTTACGTATTTTTCATTTTCGTTTAAATTCTGCAGAGCTACGATCTTTATTTCATATCTTTCCAATTCCTCTACTAAAGTAAACATAGATCCTGCTTTGAGCAAGGCACGTTCCGTGTTCCAAACTTTAGATCAGTACACTTATCCTTTATTCGTCGCCTAGTTCGCTTTTCAGAAATAGGTCTTGCTTCATTAGCCATCGTATTAACCGTAGATTTTAAAGAAAGGGTTGTTAACCCTTCACTCAATCCTCAACCTTGAGGATGAGCAACCCATAGAAGTTACATTGCGTTTATTGATCTGTTCCAATTTAAAGGCTCCGGAAACTCACCCTCTCTCGTCTACTACATCTATTGTATGTAGATCATGTACCAGAGGCCAAGTTCTCGAGAAGGAAGAGTAGAGTTTGTAGATTATTTCAGGGGGTCGCTTGGCTCTTAGTAGCCTTACTTCACTTCGGCGTAAAAGATCTTTTGTGATTTACCCTACATTTAGTTGTTGCCCAGGATTCCAAGACTTTTTACAAAGCTTGTGATTTTCCTGGGGACAAATTTCCCTATGTCTTCAGGCGTTAATTCTGCCTGCTCTAGGAACTTTACCCTAGTGCGGATTAATACCTTGCATTCACAAAATATATGTTCCGCAGTTTTAGTTCCAATATCTGCATTTGTCATCTACTGCCTTGTCCATATTCCTCAGATGATATCTCAAGGGGCAGTGGCCTGTTATCAACCTTAATTTGAGCTTTTTAAGTTCGAGAAGTCTTGTATCGTTCTTTGCTGAATAAGTTACAAACTCTTTCTAGTGTCTTTGGCCTGAAGTATTCCTCCAGTAGGACTTTTTCTGATCCTTTTCAAATTTCTGGAACTCCTTCTTTATGTGTTCCTTGGACAGGTCACAAAACGTATCAGATCCAATGAATTCAGCTAATTTTTCTCAAGGCTGTTAGCAAGTTTATTACCAGTTACCAGTTGCTTCAGAGATTGTCTACATTCCCAGGCAATTTTAGGCTGGAAGGTATAGGACCATAGAGCTTTTAATGCTGCCTGGCTATCTGATAGTATTTAGATCTTTGCCCTTTGAATGCCTTTATTTAGGCATTCCTGGGCACACAAATCTGTAGCATAAATTTCTGCCTAGAAAATGGTTGGGATGCTGCCGGGAGCTTTGGATAGCCTAAATTTAGACCTGCTACACCCACTCCTACCCCTACAGTCATCTTAGATCCATCTGTATGCCAGATGAGTGACCGTTGTTCCAATCGCAATGCTACTATCTTGTTCGTCTGACGATTTTCGATGAGCACGCCAAATGGACAGTCAAAGTCCTGCTTGATTGGCATAGAATTAGTGGGTTTGGTCATGCAATCCAAATGGACCAGCTCCAGAATCCTTATGTCACCAACCAGATCGTCTGGTTTAAATGTATGTGCCTGATGCAGTCGTAGGGCACTAAGTGCTGCTTCCTTTCTCTAGTTCCTAAACAGGCAATTCGTTGCAGTTTCTGCAGCTTTCCTTGTGCTATTTTTTCCTTTGTTTTGGCCACCATACACATGATGCGCAGGCCACCATAGGTCTGACAACCAACGGGTAAGACTAATGTGTCAAATTTGGCCTCAGACCCCAAGTCTTACCAAACAGCCTACGGCACGTCCATATTACCCCTGCTACTTTAGTAAGAATCCTTTCCAGGTGTGAGTTCCACAGCAATGGTGATAGGTCTCCACCTTATGGACAACCCTTGACTGCAGTCACCATAGGCGACTCATCCCCCACACTTGTAGTTATCAAAATCACCCTCTATATCTACGAAAGCACATATAGCCCACTTCATTAACTATGAATGAGGTAATGTAGATCATTTGTTGTTGATTTGTCAAGTTGATAGCCAAATTGTTTGGAGTGAAGTAGTACTCCTGTAAGGATCTCGCTTCTGATACGTTGACTCTACATTGTTTTTAGGAGAAATGAGATTAAGCTAATGGGGCGATAAAATTTAGGCTCGTCTGGTTGACGTTTGTCCATTTTTGGAATAAACACCACCTTAACTTTCGTCCAAGCTTGGAGTATATACTCAAGTATACAGCTTGCCATAAATATATTTCTCATTTAAATTTGCTGGGGGTGATTTTTTTTCCAGCCAGGCATTTTCCTGAGTAGAGTTTAGCGATAGAACTTCATATTAATCTATTTCTGAAACACCAGACCTATTAATTCGTGGGGAACCAGTGGACCTTTCTCAGAGTTTTAGACATCGGAGATCTATGCAGATTCGGAACCTTTTACTACCTTCTGACCCCTTGGCATGTATTAACAAAAATACAAAGACAAATAACAAAAGATAAAAAATAAAATTAAAATGTTATTTATTTTAAAGATAGCTACGTTAGATCAGAGCATTATCGTTTTATTTCAGTATACCCAATCAAGACACCACTGAAATGCAAACAATTCCTTTTAAATAGTTTTGAAAGTGTATGACACTACCTTAAAATTTTAAATTCTGAACCACACTGTAAAATATTGTTATACAATTATTCAATAGTTTTGTCCAATTAGGTGGGCTGTATGGGGTTGCTGTTCCAGTTAATCGATTACCACCTTTTCGACCCTCTAGAATTAAATATTAATATTATAAAGGCATTCTACTAACTACATCCTTACTATTCCTTAAGGAAAAACACCAATTAAAATAAGAAACTTAGTACTGCAATTATTTGACTTGATGAAACTAGTTCATGAATTATAGGCGTGCTTCTATAACTACCTTGATTAGTTAAATGCAAATATTTATGCAAATATTTAAAAAGTTATTTAATCTTATTATATTTTCACTCAAAGCATTCTAAAACTTATAAACGTAGCTGTTTACTAAGTTTAATACTCTATCGAACATGCTGAACAAAGTAAACAACTTAACTAACTCATCTTACAAAGTATCCAACTAATGGTTAACTCTCTGGCACTTACAAGGAAGCCCATCTCCTTCCATACTTTTTTACATCTTTCAAGAATTACCTGAAACAAAACATTATAATTTACTTTACCTGAAAAGTGAGTAAATCATGAATAAAAAACTGAATCAGTGAAATTATTGACTTTGTAAAATATACATCATAAAACTACCTGATATCAATACAATTTAATTCATCTAACCACATAATAGTATATTTAAATGGAAGATGAACTATAGCTACATAATATATAATCTATTGAGTTTATTTCAGTGTTTTTACCCCAGATGCAATAGAAAAATATCTGTGTTTAAGTTCTGTTCTTTTTTGTTTTTGTTTGTTTGTTTATTGCGTTATCACTTCAAAAAAGTACGCCAATTTTAACGCAGTTTTCTGTAAAAGCTAGATAATTTTTCACAGTAGATTCCTTGATACAAGTCATCGTCCTGAAATATCAATGGATGCTACAGAGCCAACATAACCTTTACACATATGATTTTAATGATGTTACTTGATAACTTTGGTGGTGCAGTTTTTCGTAAATGTTAAATAACATACCAACAAGACAATTTTTCAAGCTAAATCTGAATCTTTAATTCCAATTTTTTTATTTCATTAATTTAAATCTGTCAAAATAATAGCATTCCAGTTTTTAAAAAGGGACCCTGTACAATTATCTTGGCTCATCCTGTATTCTTGAAATTAATTTAAGGCTATAGACTTTTCATTTTCCTCACCCTGTATTATTCGGTTATTAAAAACTCTGCTTGCATAAACCATCTTTAATAAAATAATATTCCTATTTAGTATTCATTATGGATGGCTTTTAGCAATATATCACAGACGCTTTTTATGTGATATGTACAAACAAAATTAAACAATAAATTATTCATTTTCAAATACAAACACATACCTTCTGTTTAATATGCACTAATAAATGAGAACGTATTACATATTCAATTTGTGATTAGTCAAATGCATTCCCTATATTATTTGATTTTCCCAAATGAAGTTTGTTATTACATGAAAGCCTAGTGTATATTAGTTCATATGGTTTGAAAACAATAATGTGGGCTGCCATTAAAATATATCACACAGCTCTCACAACTTCATAATACCTATTTCAATCAACAGTTGTTGGTGCAACCTGTAATACAGCATCACTAAGCTTAGCAAAAAGGAAGAAGTGGATTTATATAAATGCAATTTCAAATAAACACAGTCAAGTGAGTGGTAGCGATATTTCCCGAAAGTTCTAATTGCATCAGCTACTCTTAATACTACAGAAATTAAACTAAACCAAGGAAAGTTACTATCAGTTTAGAGTGTGACTTGCTTTTGCTTATGCTTGTTGTTAGTTAGCCGGTTCACATTGTTATAGATGTGTGTTCTATAAAGTTTTCTCAACTATGTGTAATACTCCCCACTTATTTTCAAAAAACAATAATGCATACTGTCTTCTATTGATTCGCCTTAGCATAATATATGCAATTCAATGATATTAAAAAAAAAAGTTATTAAATCTGCAACACTGGACAATACGTTATAATAGATTTTCATCCTCATCCTTAGTGCTACAGCCCTGGGTGCGCCCCGACTTCCTTTAGCTTCCTCCGCCATTCCGTCCTGTCCGTCGTCAACCTTTGCCAGTTTGCTACTCCTATATTTTCGCATCCTCATTTGAAATTAAAACATAATATTTTTAGTCGCAAACTCCTCTATAAAGTCAAAGGATCCTCGTGCCGGTCGTCACATGCCTACCTTGCACTGACGAGAGCCAACAGCTCGAAACTGCAGTCTGTAAGTGGTGTGTGACGGCTGGCAAGAGAGCTCCTTTAAGTAGGATCAGTCTTTCGGCCGGTGTTTGTTGCAATCGAAGCATTAGAGTTTTGATGGTAATATGCAATTATTACACTTAACGTGCCAGGCTTGTAACTTGTAATTCAGCACTCGGCGGGGCACATAGCCCGGAGAGTAGCTGTTGGTTGCAGTCTGGTTACAGTCCTTATAGTAAAATAAGGATTTTATAGAGGAGTTTGCGACTAAAAATATTATGTTTTACTATCAATCTAACACAGTAAGTACTAACACTTTCTTAAAATTATACCTGAAAGGGAATTTTGAAAACACAAGAAAAATACAATATAAAGTTTAAAAAATGTATATTAAATCTCTTTAAAAAATCATGTTTTACAAAAAAGTTCAAGAAAATGTATTGACTATAGTCTGGCCCGTGTACAACACATGGTGAGGAACGGACGACTTATAATGTACCAACTATCATCCAATATGCGGTTTATAGCTAACGATTACACAAAAAGATTCAAGGATATTTACGTATTATCAGTTCAATTATAATTTGGTTCGCTCTGTAGCTCATCCATGGCTTGATAAAGTTTGGTTTTTATAATAGTATCATAAGCTGCCTTGAAGTCGATGAATATATGGTACGTAACTATGTTGTATTCGTTAGCTTTCTCCAAAATATGCCGGAGTACAAATATCTGATCTACTGTTGAGCGTCCTGGCCTAAAAGCCGCTTTGGTATTCACCAACAAGTTTATCTGTATACTGTGTCATCCTTTTATAATAGATTTTACCTTTGCTAATTCTATCATAAGTTAAAGGCCAGAGCCCTTAGAACGCTGATATGGAAAGAAAAGAAACACTAATTGCAGCTAGTACTTTGGCACTTGGATGGATGACGTTTGCTGCCACTTGGTCGCTTGGGACCGACACATATTCAGTGGATTGTGCCTCTAGCACATGTTTTACTATAATTGACTATGGGAAGGTACCAACATGGCGTAGAAGATCATAGTCATATAAATCGTCCATTCATTTTGTGAGAGGTTTGTCATATGCTCCCTATTAGTTTACAGTAGGTAAATTGAAACATTACAGTTTTTATCAATACTTAACATCGGTCTGTAGGGACAGTTCTTAAAAAATACGCTTGGCAGCGGACGTGCCAGTAAATGTTAAGCATGTTCTCTACTCTCCGATTTGGAAGACGTGGAGCAAAATTTTCTTATTTTATACATTTTTCTTTTCTCGATAGCTCTGAAAAATCATAATAACATTTCCAATTTAAACAAGTTTTTTATTCATAAATATTCAGTATATTATTTTATGAACTAATAAGATTGTAAAACAAACGGATAAGTGAAAACTTGTGGGAAATGACAACCTGAACTTTGAGTTCAAGTGTGCTTATTTTATACATTTTTCTTTTCTCGATAGTTATGAAAAATCACAATAACATTTCCAATTTAAACAAGTTTTTTATTCAATAATTATACAGTATATTATTTTATGAACTAATAAGATTGTGAAACAAACGCATAAGTGAAAACTTGTGGAAAATGAAAACCTGAACTTTGAGTTCAAGTGTGCTTCTAGAGGGCAGAATATTAAAATATAATATTTCAGTCACAAACTGCACTATAAAGTCCTTATTTTAATATAAGGGGTTAGGGGGGAGCGTAGATGCATCTTTACTATGTACATACTTCGATATGCGACGTAAAGCAACGTTAATCGCGGTTTGTACTTGGATGGGCGACCGTTTCAAGGAATATGAGTGTATGTGCGGAAGGTATGCAACCTTAGGCGAAGGTTGTGTAGGTGACATACCATCCTTCGGAGGGAATGTAAAGCCGTCGGTCCCTTGTCTATTAAATGTAGGGCAAGTAAAAGATCCCTACTCTTCTTAAGGGAAGTAGTTCGGCAAAACTCCTGATTGGGGGTAGCTCGTCTACAGGCGTGGGTGATAGACCTCAGTAGCGCAAATAGACCGACGTTAAAGAAATGTTTAAAAAAATTAATATAAGGAACGTAACCAGACCGCAACCAACTCCGGGCGTGTTAGGTGTAATAATCACATATTATCAACAGAACGCTAATGCTTGCAGACTGCACTTTCGAGCTGTTGGCTCTCATCAGTGCAAGGTAGGCTGCTACGACCGATACAAGGATCCTTCGACTATTTGGTACATTATGATATCCTTAGGATAGCGACATGCAAAATAGTCAGCAGGCGACATCTAGCGGTGACTGAAATATTATGTTAAAATATTCTGCCTTCTAGAAGCACACTTGAACTTATGCGAAGTCCAGTCAGGCTATTTATTTTTCAATTGCACAATGTCGCAATGCGACCCGCCACACACCTTCTGTGTTTTGCGGGCTACATATCGTCAACAGCCGCTAGTGGGTGGTCGCACGCGTTCCAGCTGCGAATAACGGTCACGTGACTTCCGTCTGGTGTAAAAAGGTAAACGTTAGCTCCTGTCTGTGTATGTGTACGCTGCCGATAATTCCAAAAAACTTGTTATTTTAGCCATCTTTATGGATTTCAGATTATCAGCAACGGTAAAATTTCCTTCATGTTAAGTTTCTCCTGTTCATCAGAATATTTCGTTGCTACGTAGGGAGTTTAATCCGCATCTGCGAGATTTATGTGTGCACACGTGAGTAACCTTACTTTATCATCGCCATCTTTTTTGGACTTTACCCAAGTATTTCAAATATTTATATTCTGGTTCACCACTTTCGCTTCGGAGTATCTTCGCTGTCAATTGAGCTACACCGTTGTACAGGATTTTTGGTGGATTTTATCCCCAAGCAACAAATAGGTAAATTATTTCGTTTGTGGATTATTAAACTGCTCTCACTAGGCATGTTTTACATGCATTTCCGAATTACAAATTAAATGGGTGTATATCTTAGGGTCCACGGACTGGGTTTGAAAGTTCCACGGACTGGGTTAGAACTTCCACGGACTAGGTTAGAACATTCCACGGACTAGGTTGGGAAAGGAAAGTTCCACGATTTAGGGAGGCTATAAAACCCACCACCATCGTTTGTCCCCGAAGTTACCATCACAGGGCTGCAGTCTCATTACTAGTTGACGTCTGGGTACCATACCAAGTTTTTGATAATGTTTATTGTGTCCTTTACTAAGGAACCACCTTCAGTGGTTCTGTGTAATAATATTTATTTCATTTTAACTTATGTTTGTATATATTTAAAACCAAGATTATATTCACTTATATTGATTAAATAAGTTCTCTAATGTAACCTAATTGCGGTCAAATTCATTTTAGTTAACCCTTGTAAAGTGTAGCTACACGAGGGGTATTTACCTTTATTTTATGTTGTAACATACTTAATATAGCCACAGAACTGAATATCGCCAGGTTCATATTAGAGAATCAAAAGTGTAAATAATACTGTAATATAGTACATTTCATGTTGAAAGAAAGTGCCATTATTTGGTCTGCGACCACTGCGAATGGAACCCTCAGTGATTTTATGTTAAATAAGCAGAAAAACTTACACACGTTACATCACTTAACCAGGCTAGGTAGTGTCTGCGATCTGCCACTCACAGCAGTACCAACGTAGTTTTTGAATGTTAAATAATAAACGTACCAAACGGACACTGGACCGCTAGATGGCGCCCGCTGACTGTTTTGCATGTCGCTATCCCAAGAATATCGAAATGTACCGAATAGTCGAAAGATCCTCGTGTCGGTCGTCGCAGCCTACCTTGTACTGATGAGCTGCAAGTCTTGTGGACGACTGGCACGAGAGCTCCTTTAAGTAGAAATTAGTCTTTCGGCTGGTGTTTGTGGCAATCGAAGCATTAGCTTTCTGTTGGTAATATGTAATCGTTACACTTAACGCGCCAGGCTTGTAACTCGTAATTCAGAGCTCAGCGGGGCACATATCACGGAGAGTAGCTCTTGATTGCAGTCTGGTTACGTTCCTTATATTAAAATAAGGACTTTATAGAGGAGCTTGTGTGAAATATTATGGTTTAATAACCTGAACTTTGCAAATTTAATAAATTTATATTACAAGAATTAGTTAATTTCTACTGTAAGCAAATACCACATTTTTCTTGTTTCCTATGGCATGAAAGAGTTATATAAAATAGATTTTGATAACTACAGTTTTCTTAAGTGACATTTTTGTGTTTTGAGAGTAATAAAACCATTTCTTTAACAAATACTTATATTTATTATTTAGTTTGCGTCCTAAGATATTTCAAGAGTGACCACCATCGTTTGTCCCCGAAGTTACCATCACAGGGCTGCAGTCTCATTACTAGTTGACGTCTGGGTACCATACCAAGTTTTTGATAATGTTTATTGTGTTCTTTACTAAGAAACCACCTTCAGTGGTTCTGTGTAATAATATTTATTTCATTTTAACTTATGTTTGTATATATTTAAAACCAAGATTATATTCACTTATATTGATTAAATAAGTTCTCTAATGTAACCTAATTGCGGTCAAATTCATTTTAGTTAACCCTTGTAAAGTGTAGCTACACGAGGGGTATTTACCTTTATTTTATGTTGTAACATACTTAATATAGCCACAGAACTGAATATCGCTAGGTTCATATTAGAGAATCAAAAGTGTAAATAATACTGTAATATAGTACATTTCATGTTGAAAGAAAGTGCCATTATTTCGTCTGCGACCACTGCGAATGGAACCCTCAGTGATTTTATGTTAAATAAGCAGAAAAACTTACACACGTTACATCACTTAACCAGGCTAGGTAGTGTCTGCGATCTGCCACGCACAGCAGTACCAACGTAGTTTTTGAATGTTAAATAATAAACGTACCAAACGGACACTGGACCGCTAGATGGCGCCCGCTGACTGTTTTGCATGTCGCTATCCCAAGAATATCGAAATGCACCGAATAGTCGAAAGATCCTCGTGTCGGTCGTCGCAGCCTACCTTGTACTGATGAGCTGCAAGTCTTGTGGACGACTGGCACGAGAGCTCCTTTAAGTAGAAATTAGTCTTTCGGCTGGTGTTTGTGGCAATCGAAGCATTAGCTTTCTGTTGGTAATATGTAATCGTTACACTTAACGCGCCAGGCTTGTAACTCGTAATTCAGAGCTCAGCGGGGCACATATCACGGAGAGTAGCTCTTGATTGCAGTCTGGTTACGTTCCTTATATTAAAATAAGGACTTTATAGAGGAGCTTGTGTGAAATATTATGGTTTAATAACCTGAACTTTGCAAATTTAATAAATTTATATTACAAGAATTAGTTAATTTCTACTGTAAGCAAATACCACATTTTCCTTGTTTCCTATGGCATGAAAGAGTTATATACAATAGATTTTGATAACTACAGTTTTCTTAAGTGACATTTTTGTGTTTTGAGAGTAATAAAACCATTTCTTTAACAAATACTTATATTTATTATTTAGTTTGCGTCCTAAGATATTTCAAGAGTGACCTTAGCATGGATACCAGGATACGAGGAACACAGAGGAAACGAAAAGGCTGATCAACTAGCCAAGGAAGGCGCACTCAAAGCCCCAATATGACCTGAGACATTTTGTGGCATTGCAGAGCCATGCATGCATAGAGCAGCCATTAAGGAATGAGTGCAAAATAAATCTCTGGAATGGTGGAGGAATCCACCAAGACAGAGACAGGCCAAATAGTTCATTAAAGAACGTTCGGCCAAATTCACGAAAGATCTACTAATCCAGAATAGGAAGGCCATCAGAGTAATAGTAGGCCTTCTCATTATGGCGGCTCAATAGACATATGAGTCTAATGGGCCTGGCAGAGGACGCAACATGCAGGTTCTGTCAAGCAGAAGAGGAAACTTCAGTCCACGTATTGTGTCACTGTGAAGGCCTGGCGAGACGTAGGTTCCAAATACTTGGAGAAGAAAAACCAAAGGCGGACAGCAGACCAAAGGGCCTTTATCAAAGCTGTGGAGTCTAGTACAAAGCACAAAGCTGGATGAGGTACTACAAGGAATGTACTTTAGGAGCACCAAAATAGATCTGAAAAGGTCGCGGTGGTAAAGACTAAATAACTAGCTCCTCTGTTTATCTATCTATCTATCTATCTAAGATATTTCAAGAACAATTCAAATAAATCTCTGTTGAAACATGGAGTACCTAAAGGATCCCCCAAGGTTCGATATTTTTATATATTATGTATATATTAATGATTTGTTTAACTGTGACGCATTAATATTTTATTATTTACGGATGATTCTATGCTTTTGAATAACCATAACCAAATAGATGTTAGCAGAAAGTACTAAAACAACAAAAACTAACATCAAATAATGGTTCCATGTATACAATTTTCACCAAAATGAAAATAACACTAAAACAATTTAAATTTTTTCTACGAAATACTATCTTTAAGAACTGTGATAAATCCAATTTTTTTAAATCTCTGGGAATCGAGTTGAACTGAGTACTGATCTTGGAAAAGGACATATTATTTAGTCTGTCGCAAAAATTAACAAAATATATATATATATCTTGTTCATGGTCTATAAAAATTAGTTAAGCGAAGAACATATCTGCGCGATAACGACCACGATCGCGATCGCGATGGCGTTGGCGATCGGACGCGTCTAGTGTAAATAACCCTGCCTAAAAAGTTTTGATTTTCTTGTGACCAATATTTCGTATTTTGTCGGTTAAATAACCCCAAAATTTGTGAACCTAAACTCGTCCAAAAATAATGTGATGCATTTTTCTCCACCCCAGCTGGCAATGAGAAGAAAAAGGGCCACTCTTTGACACTCGAGCTCCGTAAACGGGTTTTCAGGTTTAGCTCGGGCGCCAGTCCTAGTGTGATAAGACACACTACCCAAAAGTCACTTACGCGAGGCTGAGTAGTTCAAATGGAGAAACGGTACTCCAGTGGGTCAACTTGGGAAGTAAGACGTTCGCACACAAGTTGTAAAACTTGAGAATTTTCTAAATAATGTACGTTTTAAGTTTAGCTTACTAAAATTTAAATTCTATATACAATTTTACTTGTTTACTGAACTAGTACCATATGACACAAATGACGTTAAGCTCGATCTTTGAGGTTCAACTGAGTATTGAGCCCGAATGAGTTTTTATTTATATTTCTTATATCAAAGTAAACGTATACACTCTAAGGTTTTAGCTAGTATTTTTAAATAAATTCTATACCAAATCTCTAGTTCGACTAGGAGCAAGCATACTATTTTGTCACAATTTTGCATCCGTGACATAATTTGACAAGTTGCATATATGTTCCTACAGACTTTGAGATAACGAAACATTTTGCCATATATCAATTTATCAGCTCAAGTTTAAAGTCAACCTTTTCTTTCGATTTACGTGTAATATATAAAACCGTATCAAATTTTATTTGTCTAGCTTTGGGTAGGACATATAGTCATTAAACTCTATTTCTCAATCATGAGAAGTAATTGCTCTGAAATTCACGAATAAAATAAAAGTAAAAAATCATCTCAAGAACTAGTATTTTAATGTTTGTTTTATGACGATCTAGACATTTTTTCTAATCCCTGTTTAACAGATAAGAATGATTTTATTAATCATTGTAACACCTAAAAGTATAGGGTTGTACAGGTAATGAAAAATGAAGTTAAGTTCATTTAAACGTCAAATCGTTATAGTAATACCGTTCAAATTACCACCTCAAACATTAATTAGGCCAGATTAGCTGATTGGCTAGGTGCTGGAAGAGCCATATTATTATTAATCCGGTTAAGGTGAACGCCAATAGACCCGGAGCGTATTGGTGTCGCCAACCGTTCGGTCCTACGACCGATAAGTGGATTACGTTTAGCTAATTCCACCATACTTTGTATGCAAACATTATTCTTCATATTTAGGTTATATTCGACGGTGCTCTACTAGGTTAATATAATTTCTGAACTCTGGGATGAGATGATACGATATGATATAATGTCGAGCACTACGTAGGATGTTTATCGGTTTTTAAACTACAGTTATTAAATAAAATGTAAATGCAATATTATTTCCGCTGACAGAAAATTCATAAAAACAGTTTTTATCGCTGGAATTTGCTATCGGCAGAGAGTCTCTCCATACATTATCCCAGTAATTTATAATTCGTATTATTATAATTTTCTGAAAACTTTAGTTTAGTTACAGCTACAAGTTCAAGAAAATTTGACTGGGGTTCTAACAGTAGTGTATTTCTAGCACTTAATTTACTGAATCCCCTAAAGCTATAATTATGTCCGCTTGATTTATGAGTATAATTTTGCAGTATTGAAAATAAAAGGTATAATTTTTTGAAAAATATTTTTCTTAGTCGTGAATCGAATAAAAAAAGTATGTACAAATATTTTACCTATAACAAGAATTTATCATTAAAAACTAGATGTAAACATTATAATCTATCCCCGTTTATTTTTTATATAGTTATTAAATATTATACATTAGATATACACTCTACGTAATTTTTTTTTGTTCTCATATACGGAGTGTATAGGGAAATTATTACGAATATATATATAATCAACATTGAGATTTTGATGAATATACATATTTTCCAGACCTCTGAATCCAAAAAAGTGGTTATTAAAAATTATCTGGTGATCTGCCGTATATGATCGCACCTACTGGAATAATATTACTCAAATTTTGCATGCCTATTGGAAGCAATATAGCAAATTCGATCCTAACTGAAAAGAGTTAACCCTTAAAACCTGTAAAGAAATATAACGAATTTTGCTCTCTAAAGCAGCACCAACAATTTTGATTGAATTTAACAAATAAATATTTTCTTTGTGCCTGTATGAGATCACATGAAGTGTAACCCCTACGAATATAGCGACAGAGACTGTGGGTGAAGTAATAATTCAAATATTCTTATTTAAAACAGTTCAAATGATTTTGATAAAACTTCACACATGATTACGTCAGCGTTTGTATAAGAAGATAAAACTAGTTATTCCTAGTAAATGCATGCAGAGACGTCATGGGGAGGCATGATTTATAGGATAAAATAATTTTCTCTCTTCTAATGATTTTAATTTAAATTAACACGCTTTTAGAAAATATAAAGAGCCAAGCTATGAGACATAAAAAAATTGGAAAATAAAGAGTAGTGAAAATTATACAATGCCTCTGAACCCAATTCAATTCAATACATCTTTATTCAAAATATAATAACTGATAACCCTAAATAATTTAAATTTCATCAAGATTGAGAAATAATGAAAATTTTATGTAAAAAGTTAATTTGGGAAACAGGTAATAAGTCCAACAGATTCACCTCATGTATGGGAAAGTTTATGTTTTGGACTAATTGTTTAAAATCAATTAAAGTTGTAACTATCATGTTTGTAATTTTAGTCATCTACTAATAATGCCAGCTTACTTGGTGAAATGGCAGTCAGTATCCTCTGCAGTATTTTGTTTTGAAAATGTTATTAAGGATTGCAACAATTCGTGTATATTATTTTCTTAAATTTTTTTCGATTAATTTTGCCAAAAATAAAAGAATTTCTCCTCTAATACTTTTTTCCTTACGAGTTAAGGTACTGATAATTGTTATTAATGTGTTGTACTAGACTGAAATTCATATCCGAAAGCCTCATTATCATTAGACCTGTTCTTCCAATAAAGGCGAGTATCGATGGGGACTTTGGTTATATCTTTCCGTGTCAAAAATGGATATGGATGTAATGGAGGATCTCTTCACCTCCACACTTTCTCCATTCCGGAATGTTCCTCACTTTTAGGTCAATAAAGTGTCTATTTATTCTGTTCTGTTAATGTTCTCAAGTTACATTTCAGCTGTTCTCTGGTCAACTTATCCTCTTTCATTGTTTGTTTGACTAGAAACGTTCTTTCTTTTACCGTTATAGAGTGTTCCTTACGGGCTTCAGAGCATTTGAACTGCTTTGCTATGACTTATGATGTGGATTATCTACTAGGGAAAGATATACTGACCATTTCTTGTACACGTCTATTTCTGCTCGGACTTCTCTGTCTTAAGTTATCATGATTACAAGAAACCTGGAGTTGCCTAAATATACAGACAAAGTTTTTGAAATTCGCTCAGGATTCGATAGTAAATATGAAGTTTTTTCTGCTCCGTGAGCGATAGTTTCTGTTTTAGAAGTACCTGACATATGCAATATACTTTCCTACAAAGAGTATAATAAGGCTACGACCGTTTCCAACTGATACCATGCAACGATGTTGAGATACTTCTGGAATTGCTTTAGCAGCGGAATTTTGCTCTGTGATTTATACAAGTAGCGCAAACGTTTTGCATTTTGTAGACAACAACTACATTTGAAATAGTAGAAAGAATCTGTAGGCATCTTTCTTAGTTTTTAATTCTGGACGACCCAAAAATATTTGGAATTTGGAATTAGTTGAGAGGGCGGTCAATGAAAACTATTGAACCAAAGCACTTAGGCCCCATTGGGCTTGTTGTACTCCTTCCCTGTAAGCAGACCCTCGCCTAGGCCTCCGACTAACCAAATCTTGCCAAATATGTGGTGATGTTGCTTAGGGGCATCTCCCTAACATCGGAAACGGTAGGCCAACGATCTCCCAAAATGGATTATCTGATTGATGAGACGGCAGAACAGTCACAGAATACATGTTGAAACGTCACGTCTTCTTGTTCACAACCTCTTCAGAGAGGTGTTTCGTTTAATATCATATTGTGTAAATGTTTCCTTAACAGACAGTGTCCAGCCTATATTTCTGTTATAAAACGTAGGTTGCTTCTGGGCATTGCCAAGTAGTCCATTTCTGTACTCTTGTTAGGATATTCTAGTAGTTCCCTAGCAAATTGACAGCTGTTTGTTTCTTCTTGCTTCTTGAATTCATTGTGGATGTTCTCTTTAATTACTTGTGTTATCGTCGTGATCGATAACAGACTGGCCGGGCCCGGCCGGTACTTTGTTACCACTACACTGTGCATTTTCTTTCACCCAGCATACCAGTATGTTATTCATGCTAGAGGCATGCTAGGTTAACAGGCAAATAAACTAACTGTTTATGAAATAAATGCAATTTTTCTAGAAATGAGGAAGAAGTTTTTGAGTACCTCATACACGAACATTTTTAAAAATTTTGAATGAACCGTTATATTGGGCATGTTGAGTGTTAGCGGTGTATATAACGTTATTAGCTTTAATTTTATACAGGTTGCTGAAAAAACTGGGAATAATTTTCTCTGATAATAAGAAATAGAGTAGTTAATTTCTTTTCAACTGTGACAACCTAGTTTCAATTATCACCTAATGAAATTTTAAATTATCTTTCCATTGATGTATTACAGTAGGTGCTTTCAACCCATCTAGGTAAATCTACAGATAAAGTGAAAGATGTACAGTGTATCATTTAAAATAACGAAATTGATGCTCGTCAACAAGAATGGACCACTTTAAATGATTCTAAATATTTTTGGGTATTGGAGAATTTAAAATCAGGAAAATTACCTATATAAAGTTTTTCTACTATTTCAGATATAATCGTAGCCGATTTAATTTATAGCTTTGCACAACTCGTATAAACATATCATCAATGATTTTTGGAGTTTCGGAAGCAAGGCTCTGGTACAAAAAATTTCTAAAAAATCTGGTCCGAAAAAATTTAAAGATTTGCGCCTCATTAGTATTTTGCCGGTATTGTCAAAGGTATTGGAAAGGGGTATGATAGACTCACAACTCTGTCAGCATGTTCCAAAATTTCATATATTGCCTGAGGTACAGTTAGATATTCGGGCGCTCCATAGCTGAACATCACTGATGGCATACCAAGGGGGACTGATACTAAAATGGCTGCAGTTTTCTTGCTCTTTGGCATTGGATAACATCAATCATGAAATACTCTTAGCTATATTGAAATCAATCCGTTTAAATCACAACGTTATTAGTTTCTATCAAAATTTTGTATCCAACCGAACACAAAAAATTCAAATTAACAATTATGTATCTGCTCCTTTCAGTGTGCCGTCGGATGTTCCGCAGAGATCTTAGATCCACTGATGTACAATTTATATACACCGGAATTTATAAAAATACTTAAGGATATTATGTAGTTATACCTTTCTCTTACTCCCTCTAATTATGTTGACGTATCGACTACTATCAAACAGGATATCAAGATTTTAGCAGAAACATCTAAAAGCCATGCCTTGAATATTAATGCCAATGAAACTGCCATTGTGAGCCTCATAATGTAAGGTCACTTTAGTAAAGCAACTCCAAATTAATGTAAACGGGCACTTATTCAGCGCTGTGGTGCGGCAAACATTTAGGTCTAACATTTGATCCAACTTTGAGATTTAAACTTCATGAATTTAAGAATTAAGACATCTTGTATGAATCACTTGTTATGTCAAAATTCAACTTTGTTGATTCGATGTATAATCCATGTATAAATTCTCAGGATTGTCGCAAAATACAGGTTATTCAAAATACAGGTTATTCAAAATTCCTGTTTACGGGTAATTTCACGTATTAGACGCACAAGCTTAATAGAATTAGGTGACTTACCATGGCTAATCGTCGTATTTTACATTCTGCTTTCTTATCCCACAAAATGTTACAAATAAGATTCCAAATTATCTTCATAAAAAAAGTTCGTATACAGATATCCACAACATCAATATCAGATTTAAGGCAACTTTAGATACACAACGATACACCACACAAAATTTTTCAAGCGATCATTTACGTACGTAACTAATGCGAAAATAAATTTTAGAGGCCATTCGTTCTCGTACACACTAAATCCCAATTTAATTTTTTATTCTCTTAAACATTAGGGTGGGGGTGGGAATGGGGGTGGTAGAGGGGGTAACTAATGCCAAAATAAATTTTAGAAGCCCTTGGTTCTCGTACACACTCTAAATCCCAATTTTATTTTTACTCTCTTTAATAATAGGGTGGGTGTGGCAATCAATGGGGGTGGTAGAAGAGGTGGCCGATGCCAAAAAAATGTTAGAGTCCCTTGGTTCTCGTATACACACTGAATCATATTTTAATATTTTTTTTTACTCCATTTCATATTAGTGTGGTGGCGGTATTGGGGGTGAAAGTGGAGGGGGGGGCTGATGCAAAAAAAAAATTTGAGACCTTGACTTTTCATACAAGCCTTAAGTTGCAATTTTATGAACTCTTACCTGCTTGCTTTGCCTATTTATCCTTATTTACCCCATTTACCCCCGAACCCTTTAACGGAATTAGATCAACATATAATCTAGTTCCAAATCTCGTTACAATACTCAAGTCCACCAAATTTCAAGTCAATATCATAAACGGTTCCAGAGTAAACGTGCACACAAAAAAAAGTTACAGACAGACAGACCGACAGACAGGAATTTTTTCGCTCAAGTTTAAAATCTCGACGTTTCATGACATTTTAAGCCTATTTCAACAAAAAAATTAATTATTTTTTTGCGTTACTATACTTCATGACGTGGAATCTGGTATAAACTTTATCCGTTGCTTTGTTATTGAATTATTGAGTAATAGTTTTTAAGTTCTATATATTATTATCGATCAGCTATATTGTTATTATGGGTTGTGTATTGTTTGATTTAATTATAACATACTAAGAATAAAAATAGGGATAGGGTGTCACGCCCTACCATGTGATTTTCGGTATTCCTCTATTAGGTCATGATACATGTTTTTGCATTGTACTATTTACTTGAAGGAAAATATTGGCATTATTACTATGGTTATTAATAAAAAATTACTTAATAAAAGACGCATACTGAAAAATTTAAGGATAAAATTAAGCATTGCTGCCGGATGTTTCAGCTTATATCATACTTGGACAATTTTATTATAAATTTTTTTGATTTCCTATTTCCAATGTTTCTTGAAACACAAAATTTCGAAAACAAAAGAATTGCTATTTCACGACTATTTTCGAGAAAAGCAATACACTGACTTCGCTATATTTGAAACTGGAAGCAGTCATTCCATCAGAATGTCGCCAATAACGTTTTAGAGCCGCTTAATAAAGCAGCTTATATTTACGGCATGGTATAAAGACTAAAGAGAAAGAAATTCCTATAAAACGAGTAAAAGTATGTAGTGTCTCTTTGTATTTTATTTTAAAAGTAGATACCCGAATTACACGGGCAATTCGTTATCGACTAGAAGGGTTTAGTACAGGGCGGAGTTCAACAATATATAACTTCTGTAATAACATAATTTTAATTTAATTCTCAGTGGAGGTAGAAGTAGTTTCAAAGTTAATATATAAAGTTATATTATATATGCTTTACTAACGTGGCTCATGACTAGATATTTTAAACAGTCTCAAGAGAGTTAGTTAGCGAACCTGGACATTATTGCCTAGTTACTTTTCATAGAAAGTTACAATTGTTATTTTTATTGAGGGAAAAGTTAGACCTAGTTTTAAATTAATTTTAAAGAGGTGACATTCGGCAGTCTCTCCGAATAAAAATAATATAATATAAACACTACATTTACTAAGTAAATAAAAAATGTTCATATGTTTCATATTTCAAAACAAATATTACCAAATGTCTGTCTCGTCCCTTCTAGTTGACCACCTTTTACTGTGTAACATGTTTAACAGCAGACGCTGGAAATTCTTGAAATTAGGAAAGCTGTAAGGCATGAGAAGTTGGTAACAAACACCCAAATTAAATTTTGTGTTAACTCTATTATTTATAGATTCATTATATTCTAAATAATATAAAACGCATCCAGGTAATACAATTTGTATAATCATATAAATCCGTACTATCCGCTCTTAATTCAGTTTTTCAGTCTCTTTGACAAACAACCAATAACGGTGGAAATATTTCGGTGAAGAAATAGGAAATCTACAAGAAATGAACAACCGATTTATATTCACTAGCACAATGCAATTTATAGTCGACATTCAATTACACATCATTTAAGACAAAATGTGAACCACATTTCTTTGGAAATAGTTATCTTTAACGTCATATATATACAGCTCAAATGATTTTGCAGCTATGACGCAAACTTCAAAATTGTTATTTCCATTAACAAGTTTATTTTTCCGTCAGTAATATTATTTCTTCTTTATTTTTTTGCTTTTAATCTATATAACCTAGTATATTATATATTTAGACGGGGGGGGGGGGGGGGGGGTAGTAGAGTTTATAGAGGAGTTTGCGACTAAAAATATTATGTTTTAAAATAAAATTGTCTCTAAGGCAAAATTTCAAGTGTCGATATGTTAAATATTTTAACTCGCGTAAACAATTTTAATTTAAATAAAATAAAATAATCAACTCTGTTATTTACGCTTAATAAAATATGTTTTACTTCTCATTTAAAACAAAGTGTCTAAAGTCAAGAAAGCATATACAGCGCTTCTAACCTGGCCATACAAAATAAATTTAAATAAAGTGCTATTCAGACTCTCATAACTAAATACAAGTAAACTACTGGTCTGAAGCATATACAGGGTGAAGCAGTTGGCCCATTCCAACTATTTAAGAACTAACCAACCCAACTTCTAAAAATCAAAATTAAGTGCACATACCACCTCAGGAGTCTCCACTCAAGCTCTCCATGACAAACTTCATTACTTTTTCTAACACGAGAGGCTGGTAGGTGTTCACAAGGATCGTGTCCTCTCGTCGTATCTTCCAGCGGTTTGTGTATCAGTGCATGCGCGGAAGTTATGCAATCTTAAGCGAGGATTGTGTAGCGGATATACCATCCTTCGGAGGAGATGTAATGCCGTCGGTCCCTTGTGTATTAAATATTAGTCACGTAAAAGATCCTTACTCTTCGATAGGGAAGAGATTCTGTAAAACTCCTGGTTGGGGGTAGCTCGTCTACAGTCGTCGGTGTTAAGCCTCAGTAGCGGAAATAGGCCGACATTAAATAATTGTTAAAATAAAGAAAAAATACATATAGACCGTTATTTTTATTTATGGTTTGCTGCATATTATAAATTAAGCAGGTTAATTGAATGAATCCTACAGTTGAACGCAGCAAATTGATCTTGCATTATGTTATAATTTCTGCGCATAAAATATAAAGGGAATTTTTTAAAAATAATACAAGGAGCGATAGGAAGATAAAATATTTCACAGCTTCCACTTGTTATACGAGGTATATGAAAATTTATTTACTTCAAAATAAAAGGGCAATGAAACAAATTGTGCATAATTTTGTAAAGAACATATTATTCTAACGAATCCGGTAGAATGAAGTATTCGTTTTAAATTGAGTTGTATTCATTAATGGCTAAATTTTTATTCAAAAATTAAACACGAGTGTCTTGAGGAAAGACGGAAATTTTATCCTCTTAAATATTACATGAGTCAAATGAGCTCATCCTGGCTGCCTGCACTGTTTGAAGCCTAGCACGAAAACTTTTTTTCACCAGCTCTAACAATTCAATTGGGGTTGCGTTAATATCTGTCCCAATATTATAATTCAGTTGTTTCATAGTCTGAGGTTGATTAGAAAATACTTGACTTTAAGTAGCCCTATAAAAAGAACTCACATGCTGAGAGATCCGGTGACCGTGCCGGTCAGTTGATATCTCCAAATTTCTAAATAACATGACCAGGAAATATTCTTCGGAAAATTGGCATAGAATCCCTAGCAGTGTGGGAAGTGACTTCGTCCTGCTGAAAACGTATTCTTTAAATATTCACGCCAACAATACGAAGTTATTGTTGAATGTTATGCAGTACCTCTTGATAACATTATGGTGTTACAGTAGCCGTCAATTCATTTTCCTCATAGAAGAACGGCCATAAATACCAAAGGCGGATATTGCACACCACACAATCAATCAATCAAAACAACTTTATTCATATTATTACAGAACAAATATCTAACCAGGTGTCTACCTCGCATTTGACCATGTGATCATCAATGTATATTGTTTGTCACGTTGGTGGTAACAGGGTCCAGCGGAGCAGTGCTGGTTCAATTTATAATCTTGTTGATTGTATCTTGAATACATTTAGTGGTGCATTCAAGACACAATCAACACACTCATTCTCCTATTTACAAATACAATTTAAAATGAGTAATACAATAATTGTACACTACTAAGTAGCTGAAAACAGTTAACAATAAAATTTGATCACTTATTTACTTTTGCAAAACAAAAAAACAAAAATGTACAAACATAAACCAAGAGCAATAGGAAAGATTTAACAGTTATGAAATATCAGTACAGATAGGTAGGGGAAGAAGTTATAGTTGGTGAAGGTTTGGCTATAGAGGTTGCCGGAAGATGGGCAGCGTCTGGTAAGGTAAGGTGTGTTTTATTCGAATGGGGGCATTATGCTGTCTAACTTGTGTTATATTTTGGGTTAGTGGATTATCACCTAGTTTGAAGGTGTATAATTTTTGAGATATATTCTGAATGTAATCCTCTATTGGCGCTATGTCGTGGCAGAGTGCATAGAGATCTCTGAGGAAGGTGTACCTGTCGGAATTCGAAATGTGGGGCATCAATTTGTGTTCTAACACTTTCAGTTTGTTCATTGTCGTGGCCGACGTGCTGCACCACACCGGCGCCGCGTATGTGATTACCGGCTTAATCGCCATTGTGTACAATAATTTTTTATTTTGTCTGTTAAGTCTGCTACTCCTGAACATGAGCGGATACAGACTCCTGGACAAGGAGTAGACCGTCCGTATGGTCTCATTTATATGCGTGTAAAAGTCAGTCTTTGGTCTAGTCTTACCCCCAAATACTTCACGCACCGTTTAGTTGGAATTTGGTGTCCCCTGATCGAAATTGGCGTCAAAATTTTGTTCTCAGTAAATCGGCGAGTAAAATCTATCGCCTCTGACTTTTTGACGTTTATCCAAATCTTCCACTGACCGTAATAAGCCGTGGCAGGAGCCAAGTGCGCCTTCAGCAGCATATTAGCCGCTTGTGCGTTGTGCGAATGCGCCATACATGGCTGTGTCATCGGCGTACTTGGCCAGCTTAGTATTCGGGAACTCCGGAAAATTATACAGTGCACAGTAACCTTTTTGCTATAAAGTGGTACCTCGTGCAATTACAGAGTATTTTCCGTAGCCCTGTAGTGAAAGTTCTGTTTGTTAACATACCTGGAAGGATAAAAATGAGCTTCAGCTGACATCAGCAGGGAATCAACAACATTCGGGTTTTCAGTAAATAGCCGTTCGAATCGTTCGCAAAAATCAACGCGTGTTCCAAAATCTTGAGGCAGAAGTTCTTGTACGACTTGAAGTTTGTAGGGATCGAAGTGTAAGTCTTTCAGAATATGGCGATAGCTACTACGGTTCGAAAAATTGAGGCTAATGGTTGTCGTTTTGCAGATCGTTTAGGACGAGGCAGGAAGAGACGCGGCTACAGGTAAGGCCCAAATATAGGTTTTCGTCGAATCAAACAATTTTTAAAATAAAAATTGTTTAAGAGTAAAAAATTTGCCTAAAAAATGCTTCTTACAAATTTTTCATCAGAGCACCAGAGACGACATTGTGGAAAACTTAATAACTTTTTTTGTCAAATGAAAAACCGCTTCACGTAAAAATGTTTCGAAATGGAAAATTGATAAAATGTATTTTTAGAATTTGTCGTACTAGCATCGGGCGATAACAGAAAACGAACAAAATAATTTTTCTATTCAATCAGTTTCTAAAAAAAAATCGTCATAGTGGAAAATTTTATCAAAGAGATCTCCTGGGAATTCATCATCTAAAAACAATTTTTTGTCAATCTTCAAACTATTTACGTAATTTTAAATAATATTTCAAACAAAAATACTATAATATTGTACAATAATGCACAATTTTAGATTTGTCGATTCAAAAAACTGTATCGAAGTTAATTTTCAGTTTCTCTCCAGAGCACAAGTCCAAGACTCAACAAATTTTTTTGTCAAATCCACTTAAAAGGTTTACCCATTTTCTTTTTCTTTGTGTACTACGTAAGCCATGTCATTTTTCTAATTTTTTGGGTCCCAATTTCTATAAATTTAATAATATTGTATCTATGCTGAATAATCAGACAGACAGTAGACTTTCTCAGTTCTAGAAGAAAACCAAAAGGGGTGTAAGCCTAGGAGGCCGCAAGCTGTGGGGTTGGTTACTCACGCTAAGTTTAGTGGAAATATAATTTTTGCCTTTAATTGCAGTGATTAATGATGTTTTAATGTATTAATCAATATTAACCATAGCATCATAGCTGGGGGTAAGAAAGTTATTACTTTTAATTAATTATACACACATTCTTAACAATTCTCTAAGTGCACTTATTAGCAGGCTATTATATTGTTTTATTATTTGTTAATCTGATGTACCAAAAGTAACCTTTTTGTAGTTTGTATTGATATTTAATGGTTTGATTCGCTATTGCCGCTTAATATTGTTTGGCTTTAGGGCAAATATGAAACTGATATAAACTATTTGGCGTCTCCCGCACGACTAGTTGACAATTCATTGTCCAAATTATTTTGTTAATAAGTGAGTAGCGTTCCACGTCCCCACTGAGAATCTAACTAACAAAAAAGTATGTAAGAAGCAAAATGGTGTAGATATAAATTGATGATCAAACGAATTTACCTCAAATGAAGTTCGATCGTAATTATATGAAGCGTCCAATCTGAATATATCACTTATATTTACCATGTAGTACGTCTCTGTCGTACTGTCGCGTACTAGTTTAAAGATTTTTCACGTGGCCCTCCCCAATCCGCGTTCCGCTCGGCTGTAATCTTGGTAATCATTTGTTTAGATTTGCTCTCTCATTATAATCGCAACAAGGGTTAATATAAAGAATGTCACTCAAGTGTAATATTTGGCACACTAGAGAGTGAGCGTTGTTATGTTGGGAAGAGTGGGAAGTGATATATTTGGATTGGACGCTTCATATAATTACGATCGAACTTCACTTGAGGTAAGTTCGTTTGATCATTAATTATATTTCAGCGTCCCATCCTCTATATCACTTATATTTACTATGTAGATGTTTAGAGACAAGTTGTGATTATTGTAAATAACTTTTTTGAACTAAATTATATACAGGTGTTGGGAAAAATAAACCGTTTATTATAATGGAAGTAAATATGACAATTTGAAACATTTGCTTACAATTGTGGATTTACTCCAAAAGAAAAAAATAAAACCAAACACAAATAAATTTTGTCTACAACACATCTTAAAATACATTTGGACTTCACAAGTACCCATACTAAGCACTAAGTACGATCTTAGCGAAGTCGTTTTACTGAGAAATTGGTCTATTATTAAATTTTGTAAAAGTTGTTGCCATCGTCCATTCAGCGGTTTGAATAATCGATAGTCCTTTACGGTGAGCCAACGATGTCGAAGCGTGGCGGATTGAATGAGGCTTAAATGTCAAGATGTCTATTCCCACGCCTTTCAGTGTTTCTTTGATCCATCGGCTGATGGACTGTTTGGTGGCTGTACCATGTAGTTTTTTATGAGTTAAGGAAAGGAAATCTTGATCTTCTTTTTTTGTAGGGCTGTGACATTTCTATGTTGGCCTTTAATGTTATTGCAGCGCAAAAGTTGATATTTTCATTGAAAAAGGAAGACCTCGAATTTGGTTTATTCCGGATGTCTTGATACGATCTGTTATCCGTATTTGAATGCCTGATGGGGATTCAATGATGTTGCAAATTTTGATCAATGTTATTGTCTGAATTTTATGACCTGTGATTAGCGCTAAAAACCGTTGCTAATTAGTAGGATAATTGTTTAATTGTCATTTCTGAATTTAGCCTCATTTCTTTGATGGAATTTAATATTTGCTCTGGATCCCAGGTGTTACTGTATTTCGGATTAGGTGGCCTTAATTTAGAGATTCCTTTTATAACCCGAGACATTAGTGGGTCCCCTTCGATGTGTTTCAATAAAATGAGGAACAATGCTGATATATGGGAATTCATCGTGCCATATTTGTAGTTTTTTGTATGCAAAAGAAGTTATAAAATTTTTTATAACTTGTGGGATTTGAGTGCAGAACAGGGAGATGCTATTAATTTTGCAAAATTGCCACCAGAGTTTATAGGTGGATTCCCTGTCTGCCTTCCAATTGTCTTTTGATTTTAAATATGAACAAAATAACCAAATATTGCGCTTTTCGTACCACTACCATATTTTTTGGGCTAACAAACAAAACTTAGGGTCATTCCATTTACATAGGACTGTGCCGTAGTATTATCAGTTCTAATAAGTATGTTTGATCCTGTTTGATCACGGGCGAAACATTATAAACTATAGAATATTGCAGTTAGTTCTAGAAAATTAATATGATTCCTCTGTTCCGCGCCAGGCCATCAGCCATGAGCTGTTTGATTGTTACAGCAAATCCTCCAACCCGCCAGGGATGTGTCTGTGAATATTTCTATGTTAAAGGAATCTTGTTTTATATTGCTGCTGGAGATAAGAACATTATTCTCCCTCCAAGAAAGATCGATAATCGAATTCCTGCTTATGCACATTTTTTAATTGTAATTAAGGTTGTTTTTAGCTAGTGTCAGAAATTTATCCCTTTCTAAGGCCTTCGTATACAGCCACCCATATTTGACTGCCGGACATGCCGATACTAACGACCTAATAAGCTTTGCAAAGCTTCTAATTTGAGATGTGTAGATAGTACTTTACTCTTTGCAAAATATTTAATCTTTTTTCAAGAGGGAGCTCCAGTTACATTTTTTCACTATTAAAAATGAAGCCAAGAAATTTAATTGTTGTAGAGGGTGTTAAAGAGCTTTTCTCTTACTTAATTAGGAATCCTAGATATGATACATTTTTTAAAGTGTATGATACATTCTTTGCACATTCCTCCGCTGAACTTCCAATTATTAAGAAATCGTCCACGTAAATAATACAAGCTATGCCTTTTTTCCGTATTGTCTCCACCACTGGTTTCATCAATTTTGTAAAGCAGTACAGTGCCGATGATAGACCAAAAGGTAAGCACCTAAATTCGTAAAGATTGTTTTTGAATTGAAACCTAAGAAATTTTCGGTGTTCCGGATGGACCGGGACAAGAAAATATGCGTCTTTAAGGTCTATCGAAGCGAGAAAGTTCCTTTTTTGAATTAACCGGAAAGTTGACCTATAGTCCGCCATTTTGAAATGAGGATTATGTACGATTTTTTTAGCTTTTTTAAGTTTAAGATAAATCACTTTTTTTCATTGGGCTTGTCTTTGAAACAAAAGCTAGAAATAAATTGATGCTTGCAACAACATTTTCCTATAGCTCCTGACACCAATAAATCTTGTATAGCTATATTAAACAGATATGCTTCGTTGTTTGAAATTTTTTGGGCAGGTACACTTAATTGATAAGGTACACTTGAAAAAGAAATGGTATAGCCGTCTATCCAAGATAAAACCAGGGAATTAGTGGTAACTTTTGACCATTCTGAATGATAATGTTTGAGTCGTCCCGATGAGTGATTACTACTTACCTCTAGTTCCTTTTCTTGTTGAACTTGTCTAAGGTCGAGGACTGGCCCTTCTGTGGTCCCATCTCCCTCTGTCGACGGACCGAGCGACGTCTGTTTAACTGACTGCTCGGGATATTATAGAATGACCGCTCCCCCCCGCGCGCCTTTCCTTCATTGAATTTGGGGTAAAGAAGCGAAGTGCCAGGCTTAGGTTAAAGAGTAGTTTGTTGGGGCTGTTGGGGCTTTAAATCCTTGCTGGTTAGTTCTTTCCATTGACTTTGCCGTTTTTACTTTCTCTCCCAGTTCCGGCCCAAAGAGAAGTTTGACAGGTGTGGTTTTCTGCACTACTTCTTTAATCGATTTACTCAAACTGGGAGTTTTGGCTACGTCTTAGGGATATTTTGTATATTATGTCAGATAAAATTCTGCCTGAATCGCCCAAGCACTCTAAAAGTTTCTCTTTATATTGCTTAGGAATGATCTCTTTATCTTCCAAAATCATATTGCGCCCTTTTGCTAAGACTGATACGCCCCTGCATAGTTGATTTTGAATGTCAAGATAAGAGTCGTCGCTTTTTAAGTGAGGCTTAGACAAAATGTTAATTATTTCGGGGTTTACTGTAGGTGGAGTCAGAGCTTCGCAATTATTAGGGAGAGGATAACGTTCCCATAATTTTTCTTTCTCCGGTTTTGAGAGACTATTGGTAACGATGTGGGTCCAACGTAAGCACAAAGCAGGATGCAGTTCAAAAGAAGCCTGGTTAGCTTTTTGCGGATCATCACCGAGAATTTGTAAAAAACCATCTGATATGTCCTAAGTGGAATGGATTTCTAAAACCGGTGATGCCTGAACATGTTTCTCTCTCAATTGATGGTGAGGTATAATAATATTTGAAGCCACTTCGCGCGGATAGTGATCATCAAATGATTTTTCGCTTGCCGAATCTTTTGAGATTTGATCTGCGCTAATATTTCTACGAGACTCCGCACCGCTCGGGCTACGATAGTCTCATACAGAGGTCTGTATATCTGAGTAATCGCATGATGAGTCACAAGCCAGTGAACGACGGTCTAGGTCGCATCTACGTGGAGAGCGAGAGCGTCTTCCACTAAATTTGCTGACTGACTTAGATCTGTTTCTATGACAACGTTTTGACTTGTAGCATTTTCATTGTCAAATGTCTGAGTCCGATTCCCTATTACTTCCGTCCGAGTTTCCCATTTCCTAAAAGCTTAAACAGATAAGCAATCGCTGTCGAGGAGGTTATTAAATTTTACTTACTTTATTTTTGGTAATAATAGTGATGTGTCACTGGAATTGACAACCACGTTCACACGTGACTAGCACTAAAGGACAAATGATTACCAATATATCAGTTGAGCGGAACGGGGATCGGGGAGAGCCACGTGAAGAATCTTTAAACTAGTGCGCGACAGTACGACAGAGACGTACTACATGGTAAATATAAGTAATATAGAGGATTGGACGCTGAAATATAATAATTATATCAAACAAGCTGATCAACAACGAAATTAATATGTTCTTAAAAATATAAACATTTATCAAAGATAAGTTCCAAGATGCTTTACTGTATCCAGTTTCTGCAAAATTTGATCCTTTATATGATAACTAATTGTATTTGATATCGTTATGCATTTTAGAGAAGGTGAATGTTTTACATTTAGATATGTTGATGGGCAAGTGACTAGATAGACACCAGTCATTAACCATGTTTAGATTATTGTTAGTTTAGTTAGAGTTTTTCGAAAACTTATTCGTTTTCCATTAGAATAGATTTTCAAGTCTTTGGCATACAAAACGCTATTTGCATTAAAACCAGCTACAATATCGTTTATAAAACAATAATGAAAATTTACTCAATTCCTCAAATTGACTTAATCCAAAAAGCCATTTTAGATCTTCTTGTTTAGTTATAAATCACATAATTTTATATTTTTGTCGTAATTTGGTTTATCTGTTATTACATGGCTTGACTGAAATAAATCGAAACAGAAAAAAAATTATTAAAGAAAAATGACATCTTAAATATCACTTATGGTATTATTGTATTCAGAAAAATATGTCAATCCCAAAAATCTAATAATATACAGGGTGTTCTGGTACTACTTCCGTTGAAACCAGAAATAAGAAAACATTTATTATGTCAAAAAATGACTTTAATTAAGAACAGATGTTGTACTAATTCCTTAGGTTAAAATGTACTTAATAAGCACTCCGTATACAGATTTATTCGGGATTGACTATTTTAGCCGATATATAGTGACACCCCGTATAAACAAATTTTATAAATAAACTACTATGGCAGTTTGTCTTATATTAAGGTTGTTCGAGTTTATTCCAAAGTTTTGAAGCAATCAAATAAGTGTTAGTGTAGCGTTATGTTTCTAAATTCCCGTGATAGAAATATTACATAACTTGCCATACAACGTTCCTTTCAAGTCAAATAAATGTTCGGCTACCGATTTATTTACAAATGCAACTTCTTTTAGCAACAGTCGGAGTAAATCCAATTTGCCGGTCAAAGCATCAGTTTAGACTTTGTGCAATAATTACAAAAATGTTTCTGCATCTTTCTATATTTGGTTTCTGCGTTTAAAGCCATGTTGGGAAATAAAGCACATTAATATTTCAGTATTAATTTCTGAAAACAAATACTTGCATGGAAATATTTGACATATACAGTTCGCTCCACTTAAGATAATAAATAATTTCATTATTTTCTTCTGCTCCTTAATCTAATATAATCAAAATTGTATGCATGAAAACATGCCGGTAGCAAGACGATTGTTAATCGTTTAGTCAACGACTATTTCGCCAAAATTTTGATATTAAAGGCGATCTTAAATGACAACGGAACACAGTTCTATTCAATGTCTTTAAAAATATAGAAATTGATATTAAGAATATTTATACTTTAGTATATTTTTGAAAGGGAAATCTAACAGAGAGAGTTAAAAGGATAACAGGATGATTTTTTACAGTTTTTTCTTTATGAAACGTACTAAATGGACTTGCGTCCTGAATGATGTGGAAGACACCATAAATAATGTGATATACGAAACCCAGGTTATGCTGTTAAAATCCACATAGTATAATTAAATTGAGAAAACATAACAGCATACCAGCAGCTTCCACAGATAATACTTTCGATATGTAAGCTGCACTGAGGTACCTAGAAATTTATATGGTTCTTATTCTTTATTGTTACATATTAATGGAATGGATATTATCGGATAAAAATTAAAAAACATTTAAGAAAATTGGAAATATAAGAAAAATTTAATAAAATAATAAAATCAAAAAAATAAAAATTACGCACAGGTACAGTGGGTCTCACTTTT
Source organism: Leptura quadrifasciata (assembly GCA_963675555.1). Taxonomy (NCBI): domain Eukaryota; kingdom Metazoa; phylum Arthropoda; class Insecta; order Coleoptera; family Cerambycidae; genus Leptura; species Leptura quadrifasciata. Next base: position 91,595,846 of record OY776675.1, read on the forward strand.
CACCTCTAAACCTCAATATTTCGGCCATTTGTTGATCGATTTGGATCAAATTTGGTATACTTCTTGTGTTTCAGATTATGATTAAACAGTTATTTAAATTTTTTATTTTTTTTCGAAATTAAACACCACGCCCCTATTATGATCAAAAAAAATTAGGAATTTGTATTAGCGACTGAGATGAGGTTTTTGTTTTTACACAATCTTATTTGGCATGACCTAAAACCCCTGTATATTAAATTTCGTTAAAAAAAAATTTACGACAAAAATTATATCTAAACTTTCGGTAATGATCACCCTATTATTCGAGTTATTTATTGTTAGATATTTACATAACTTGGTAGTCGTATAATAATGACGCTAATTAAGCATTAGGACACACTTTTTCTTTAATGAAAATGTCAAATAACTAAACTTTTATTTTTGTAAGGTCATTGTAACTTAAACGACACTTAAAATTATTACTTAAATAAAAAGAAAAATAAATATTAAATATAATCTTCCTCCACTAGTCCTCCATCAATTCTGCTACATTTTCCAATTATGATACATTTTTCAATTCTCTTTTTATTATTTTTAACAACTTTTCTTAATTCTTCAACTGTTACTTAATTACATGCTTCTCTAATTCTGTCACATAGTTCCGCACTATTTCGTGGCCTATTTTTATAAACTTTATTTTTTATGGTACCCCAAAAATAAAAATCCATAGAGGTGACGTCTGGTGATCTAGGTGGCTACGCAATTAAAGGACTATTTCTTCCAATCCAACGCATAGGGAAGTTGTTATTCAGCCAATTTTTAACTATTACTGCATTATGAACGGAAGCCCCATCTAGTTGGAAATAGAAGTTTTGTTGTACGGCTAAAGGTAAATTTTGAACGGCAGCTCGAAATTCATGTGTTAAAGAATGTAGGAATCTCATTTAAAATTCCACACCAGGCATTTACTTTTTCGGAGTATTGCCGTTTACAATTTATAACCCAGTGTGCGTTTACCATTGGCCAATACCTTGAGTTTTGCGATGAGACCACGCCATTTGTTGCAAAAGTAGCTTAATTACTGAAAATAATTTTTTTCAAAAAATTTGTGTCATTTAAAAACAAATCCTGTGCCCAGAAAAAATATTCCAATCTCCTTTGTGCATCTCCTTTATCCATAGTATTTAAAAACTTGGGCTTATATGGTCTTTAATTGTGTCGTTTAAGGCACATGTCTACATTCAAGTTTAGAGATAAATGTCTGACATTAACACGTGATTCAGCATTAACAGCATCTAATATTACTTGATCCAATGGACGATCGACAACGTTGTATTTTTTGGCTCTAAGTTGGGATACATCTCCATTTCTATTAAATATTCTATAAATTGAACCAATCCTGATGTAGTAAATCTGTGGGTGTTCTGGATGTCTCAAATTGAAGATACTGGCTGCATCTCGATAAGAGTGAACACTGTCACCAACAATTCTTATTATTTCAATTTTGTCAGCAATACTTAATTGTTGTGCACTGTGCAGTCATGTTTAAGTTTTATTTGATATTCGATACAATTGTCAAGGCACAAAAATATTGGTATGCCGAGTTCTAAGTATTTTAAAATATAGCTACCAATTTTCAAATATTCATTTTATAATAGTGTTTTGGATAAAAAATGTGTCCTAATGCTTAATTAGCGTCATTATTACATGGCTACCAAGTTACGTAAATATCCGACAATAAATAACTTGAATAGTAGGGTGATGATTATTGAAATCTTAGACATGATTTTTTTTGTAAAAGAATTAATATTTTTTTAACGAAATTTGGTATACAGGGGTTTTAGGTGATGCCAAATAAGAGTCAGAGTCTGTAAAAACAAAAACCTTATCTCAATAGCTAATATAAATTCCTAGTTTTTGCCAATTTATATCATAGTAGGTATATTTAATTTCGAAAAAAATTTAAATAACGTTTTAATCACAATCTGACACACAAAAAGTATACCAAATTTAACAAATGGTCGAGATATTGGGGTGCAGTATTGAAAGTGAGACACACTGTATATTGATATGATTTTCACTTGTACTTACGCTAAAGAACACACTCAGGTCAATTTGAGTTGTATATTGTGAATAAGATGCATTTTATTCTGAGTAGAGAGTTGCATGCATGTTTTCTGTTTTCCTTTATTTATTCTGTTTGATAAAATATCAAGGTGTTTTACGGAAGACAGATATTTTCAATAAATATATGCAATTTTTGTATTTCAGCCATTAAAGACAGATATATTTATAAAATAATTTAATGATAAATAGAATCAGTTAATTTAAATAAATGCATTCAATTGTTGTTATACTAATTATTAAAACGTTTAAAACATATCTAACTATTTACGCGTCTAATATGTTCAAGTAGATATAAGATTTTTAATTAATTTGTGCGAGAAATTGACAAAAGTGAAAAAGGCTCAATATGACGTGATCAAAAGACCAGAAACCAATTATTTGTTTTGTTATGTTGACGAAAGATTCAAGTTGGTATGGTTGGTTGGTATTTGAGGAAAAAATAAAGGAGATTGTAAAAAATTAAGAATTGGAGGTTGCTAAGGGATATAAAAAATAACAAAAAAAATGTGAAAATTGAAGGGGAAGAAAATTTTGGAGATATAAGAATATTGGAATAAAATAGAGAGAATAAATTTTTGTTGGTTTAATTGAAGAAAACTAAAACGAAGGAAGACAGGTAGCTAAAGAATTTGGAAGAAAGATATAGAAAATAGAATTTTTAAAGATTTTCATAAGTATTGGAAAGAAGAATAATAATTATTTATTTTAAGGTCAAGAAAACGATTCCTGGTGCTTTTGAAAGGTGAAAGGGCTTAAGAGATAATAGTTGGGCATCGCAAATAAGTGATACTGTGATGCTGGAAGTAATATTGAGCTACACGGACTTAGAATGTTGTAACAAACTCTATACAAATTTTATTTTAAACTTAATCCTATCGAAATTATTATAATTTTAGAATAATAATTATTTTATTTAGCTAGATAGGGAATTTTATCTTTCATTTGTATGAAATATCTGCTCTCGCAATATATTGTTCAGTTGATTTGAATTTGTTTTACTGCTTATGTGTTTCAATAATAGTGATTTTTTATTGATTCCGAACTTTCAACCTTGAGAATTAAATTTAGAAATTATATTGTGTGACACACACACATCGGGATCACTCTCCCGTCATATCAATGTCTATCCAGGAAAAGGCTAAGGGACGGAGACCACTTTGCATACGTGTATGTGAGCTTAGGCCCATGCTATACATGCATACGTATATGGAGGCAAACCGTGCTCACAAGGTCGCACATGATTACTACAAAAACTACAAAATACGTGATTTTGAACAGAATTCACAGATAACCCGATTTTATATGATTATTTCGATTCAATACACCGTATGACGGGAAGTAAAAAGTATCAATTTTAAGATCTCATAACTTAAAAACTGTCCATATTCCGATGTTGCGGAAATGGTAACTTTTTATCAATACATCAAGATCTATGGCACACGTGAAGCCCAGCCAAATTCAGTGGGAACAACTATTTCTTATAGGATTGGTGCGGGGTCCTTTATTGATTCATATCACACTGTTACTTTTTATTGTTATTATGTATTTCTCACAATCAAGCATGAGAATGCCTTCTATTAGCCTGTTATTGTTTACTGTTTCGTATGCTGATTATTTCTATATTTATATTCCATTCCTCTATGTCACCAAGTTTACTTCTATAATTTTCAGTTGTAACACATTAAATAATGGTAACTTTTGAAGGTAATTAATATCATTGTGTTTTTCTCAAAATATATATATATATATATATATATATATATATATATATATATATATATATATATATATATAAATATATATTGAAATTAAATATACATTATACTCACCTGGTATCATTCACTAGCTTGTATCAATCGTTAAGTCAAGCACCAAAATTACGCGATGAATACACACCTCGTTGCAGTTTACACTAAAGATAGGCTTTCGGGTCAAGATCTTATCGATGCCACCGACTTATTTATATGCCTCAAAAGAGGAAATGTTGATTTTGTTGCGACATAACTTTATGTTTGAAAGTACCAAACTGACAGATAATTAAGTAAAAGCTTGTACATCGACCGCCTAGGTGTATATTTTATGTGAGTGGCTTACAATTTAGATAGGAGTAATTAAAGAATATTTTACAAAGAACATTGCTAATAGAACTACATAAAATTTATACAAGAACTTAAATCTATTATTAAACGACAACTGAATACTGAATTTCAGTTTTCATTAATATCATGTACATTGTAAAACAAAGCGTGAAACTTGATGCGGTGACAAATATGAAACATATACAGGCTGTCCATTTTATCAGGGCGTCGAAAATATCTCACTTAATATCGGTCGTACAAAAAAAAATATTTTTACGAAAATTGTGCCGATTTATATAACCTACAAAATGATTTAAAGACATTTGAAATCCATGGCCTACTTTAAGAGTTATGGCGGAGAATATCGAAAATGCGGAAAACGTCTAAAATCAAAAATCTCCGTTATTTGAAGAGATACGAGAAATTCTAAGGCGAACATTTTTTTGCAAAACAGAGTGTTTCAACGAGGTTTTATCTAATTTTTTTCAAAACCGCTGTATTTTGAGATTTACTCTTCAGGTTGTGAAAAAAAATAATGATAAACAACGATACACATGCCATATTTATTCATTGGTACTACGTTAGTAATTATAAAAACATCTTTTTTTAAAACAATAAATTTTTTTTAACAAGCATTATACTTGCCGTGGAGAAGTATGATTAAATAAAACGATAAAATAATTCAATAAGTTATTCAAATCTTTGCTATAATAAAACAGTAACACAATTAAGAAGAATAAAGTAAATTCAGGTAGCAAAAACAAATTAACAATATAAAGAATATAGCACACAGAACATTAATATTTATCTAATTCTCAAAATAATCAAGATAAGATATCATATCAAGTGTTCAAAGTGTTCACCGCGATTTCTTATGCACAATCGAGCGCGGCAAGGCACTGCATTTAAAGCATTACTCAGCATTTCGGGGGTAACTGTAATACATGCCTGTTGAATTCGAGCTTTTAGATCCTCTACATTTTACGGTGTCGTCGAAAACGCCTTATCTTTAATATACCCCCATAGAAAAAATCCATTGGGATTATATCTGGAGAACAAGGGGGCCATCGAATAAATCCATTGGTATCTATCCAATGTTGAGGCAAAATTTCGTCTAAATAATCTAGGCAAATCTGGGAATTGTGGGGAGGAGTTCTATCTTGTTGAAAATATTGAAAGTTTGACCTTTGACCACTGAGGTGACCATCATAAAAATAAGGACCTATTAAATTGGTGCCTAAAATACCTATCCACACATTTATTGAAAAACGATTTTGAAACCCAGTCGGTATATGCCAGTGTGTATTTTCAGAAGTCCATTTGTAATGAATATTGCGATAAAAAAATCCATTATTGGAAAAATTTGCCTTGTCGGACCAAAGTATTTTACTACATAATAATAATAATAATAATAATAGCGTCTTTATTTTCCACTTAAAAAGATTTACTTACAATTTCCTCTTATATACACATTTGAATGGAATAATAGGCGAAGTTCAGCAATGGATTTACAATATTGACAATTAAAACAAAAAGATATTCTTAAAGACTAGCTGCTCTTCCACTTAACCTAATCCGCGCACTACATTCAGTGAGAATACACAGAAAATAATTATACTTAATTGTAAATGTAAACAATAAGAAAAAAAATTTTTTTTTTACTATGGTTAATAACAAAAAGAAAACATTAACTTTATTAAACTAAAATTTTTAATTAAACTAGGGGGCTACTAGTATTAATTATGCCGATTATAAATTAATATTTTTAAATTTTTTTTGAAACAATTTAATTTCATTTCTTTCAAGTTTTCAGGTAGAGGGTTATAAACTTTGCAGATCTGATACCTAAAACAACGCTTAAATTGTTCTGTTCGGTGGATAGGTGGAGTTAAAAGACCTTTGAAACGTAAATTGAGGTTCTGTACATCGGTCCTAAATTTTATTTTATTGTATAAATATTCGGGAGATTTTTTAACTAATATTTTATGATATAAACATGCCGAATGAAACAATCTGCGACTCTCCATATTCAACCAACCTACGTCCTTTAGCTTATATGATATTCTCTCACGTCTGCGAATACCGTAAATTAGCCTAAGGCATGAATTCTGAATTTTATTCTTGTATAGAGTAGTTAAATTGGGGCCATATAAACAGTCGGCAAAATCTAATAAAGACAACACCAGGCTTTCACATAACATCACTTTCACTTTTTGAGGTAAATAATGCCTATTTCCATAAATTAATTTAATAGAATTATATGCTTTTTGTGCAAGTTTATTCAAGGTTTTCTTGATCTACACTTATATGAATGTGATTTTTAATAATTTGACGAGAGTTTTTTGGACCAAAAAGTAGAGCGTTCGACTTGCTGACATTAATGATAAGGCAGTGTTCTTTTGTTACTTTTAAAAAAGATTTTAAATCCTCATTGATGTGTAAACATGCACCATCAACCTCAGAAGCATTAAATGAGTAATAAAGCTGTGTATCGTCAGCATATAAATGAATTTGGCAGTGTTTTAAACATGAAATAAACTGACTGGTATACAGTGTGAAAAGTAGTGGCCCCAGAATAGAGCCTTGAGGTACACCTGATCTTAATAATAAGTGTTCTGAGGAATCGTGCTCAACACAGACTTTTTGTTGCCTATTTTTTAAATAATTTTTAAATAAATTAACTGCTTCCTTCGTAAGACCTATATGTAACAAAATTGATAAGAGTATTTCATGATTAAGCGTATCAAACGCCCGACTAAAATCTAATAAGATTAAAATTGTACATAAACCCTCATCTGATGCTCCTATTATGTCATCAACCACTTGCAAAAGTGCCGTAGTACAACTGTGTCCAGCTCTAAAACCCGATTGTATTTTAGGTAGTATTTTCTTATCCGATACATATTGCCTAAGTTGACTTTCCATGATTTTTTCAAGTATTTTCGAAAATTTAGGCAAAACACTGATAGCACGTAAGTCTTTAAAATCTTCAGGGTTACTCTTCTTCGGTAACACAGTGATCACGGCACTTTTCCATATGGATGGGAAAACATTTTCTTGTAAACAACAATTTATTATATGCGTCAGATAAGGAATAATATGGGGACAACATAACTTAATTATTTTTATATTTACCTTATCATTCGTGTGTATCTGTAGAATTGTTTTTAAAACTGTCGTTTCATCAACAAGTGCAAAATTAAAAATTGAATCAAATAATAAATTATTTTTATAATGGTTAAGAATATCATCAGAGGCATCTGCAAACGGTAAAGAATTTACAAAAAAATTATTTATATCATTTACGTTTTTTAAATTTTCAGGAATGTTTTTATTTTTGTTTTGAAAAATTGAGTTATTTTTAAGAATCTTCCAACATTCATGAGCACTAGAGTTATTTAACTGATGAGTTAAAAATGCCTTTTTTTCTCTTTTAACAGCCTGGGATGTAAAGTTACGCATCTGTTTGTAATATATAAAATCGTTGTGATTGTTTGATTTTTTAAATTTGGTAAGTGCCCTATCTCTAATTTTTATCATGGTCTTTATTATGTCAGTTAGCCAGGGTGCAGGAGATTTAGTAAATCTTTTTGTTACATAAGGTGCATGAAGATCAAATAAGCTAATTAAGTTGTCAACGAGAAATGATACCTTATCATCAATATTGTTAAGATCAAAAATATTATAAAACGGTATAGCATATAAATCCTGCTCAAAAGAAGTGTAATTAAAATTTTTGTATTCTCGATATGTTACCATTCTGGATTCACTATTGCTGCCACACGCCCTTATTACACACAATATACCAGTTGATGGTTTGAGAGGTCATAGTCAACAACACCTTTATCTAAAACAGATTCCTCATTTAAGACCATTATAAGATCTATTAATGTAGAAGTGACATTGGTGATCCTGGTGGGAGAGTCAATAATTTGTGTTAAACCGAACTGATCTAAAACAGTGAAAACATTTTGCACATTAAAATTATTAAAATTGTATACATTTAGATTTAAATCTCCGGAACATACAATATTTTCAACGCCAGGCAATATTAAGTTAAGGTATCCTCAAACTCCGAGAGAAAGAACGCCGAATCTTGAGACGGTGGTCTATATACAACGCAAATAGAAATATTTTCATTTTTAATTTTTAGATTTATCCAAAGCTGCTCAATAGCGTTGCTATTTAAAGAAATTAGTGACGTAGCATAAGAGTTTTTTACGAATATACATACACCACCACCCCTAGATTCTCGATCTCTCCTATAGAGTTTATAACCATTAATACCGATCACATCATCTGGTATGTTTTTATGGAGCCAAGTTTCAGTTATGCAAAAAACATCAAAAGAATTTACCAAAACAACATATCGTATATCCTGTTTCGATGGAAGTATGGATCTAATATTTATATTACCAATTTTAATTGACCTCAAAGACATTAATTATCAAAAATAAAAACTTGAAAGAAATAATGACATCTTACAGTTTAATGAAATAGTAAATGATTTTACTTTTTTTTTTTTATTCTTCTAAATTATACGATGTTATGTATTTAAAAAAGTATTTCAAAATTATAGTTTTAATAGATAAAACAATTTATAAGCCGAGTATCAAAATTAAATAAAAAATTTATTAATTAGCCCCAAGAAGTATTAATTTAGATATATATAAAAGATTAAAAAACTAGTTTACAGTAAAAAAAAAAGGAAAAGAAAATTTAAATTTTTATCACAGTACAAAAACAAACACAGTACATTAGTGAATGCTCTCTTATACACCAATAATTAAAATTAACCTATAATACTATTCAACCTAAAACATTAGACTTTTACTGTAAAAGAATAGCTTTTATATTATTTTCGAAATTTTTCTAGGTCATTTATAGAATTTATACGAATTACATTATCTCCGATTTTTCCAAAAACATTGCCACCGTCAGTCCATACATTTCCTTCATTTCCAAACTGATTTAATGCCGCTTTAACTATTTCAAGTTTTTCCTTAGTCAATTCTTCTCTAATTACGATACCAGTTCCCTTTAGTTTTCTTTTATTCTTGAATATTTCACGTTTAATGTCAAGGCGAACAAACTTGACATAGATAGGACGTACTTTGTTTGGGTCATATTTTCCTACCCTGTAACAACTTTCAATATTTTCATGTTCCAGTTTAATTTCCATTTTTTTATTTACAAGATCTAGAGCCATTTTTAAACAATTTTCATTTTTGGTCTCCTTCAGGCCATATACTCTCAAAGACTTCCTTTTTAGCACACTCTCAAATTTATCATACTTAGTTATAATATTTTTATTCATTTCTTCAAGTTTTTGTAATCTTAACTTAATATTAACATTTACATCTTCTACAGCTTTTATTCTTTTTTCATAATTTTCACTAAGTGTACTTACAATTGTTTGTGTTATTTGATTTATAAAATCTTCTGAGGTGCATAATATTAGAACCAATGTTTTCACTATGGTCTGTATATCTTCTTCAGGTTTATTCTTACTTCTGCTAGACATTATTTGAGTGGAAAATATGTGCCACAATTTTATTTTTCACAAAATCTATTTAACGCACCTGTGAACAATGTTTTTAGCTTTATTTTAATACTGTTATATGTAATTAATTCGTATCTGTTATTGAGAAATTGTAATTTTAAAGAGAGCACACTAGACTACATCTACTCCATCACAGTGGCGCGCGCATATTAATGGATCGGCATGCTTCTTTTCCAGCAGCCACCTACAAAAAGTCGTCCTCCTTGGTTTATCTCCCGCTTGTAAACTGTGAACTTTTTTGGCTTTATAACACCGGTAACCATTTTTCTTTAAAATTTTTCTAGCACTTGTTTTATTTATATGACAATCGATTTGAATTTCTCTTAATGACGTTTCCAAATTTTCTGTATTTTTATTTCTTACATAATTAATAACTCGGTTTACCTTATTTACATTATCAGTAACACTGTTCAACCTTGTCTTCATCTTTAAAGATGGACCATTATTTTTCAGTTTCGTAGCTAATTCTCTGAACAGAGTTTTATTCGGCTGGAGTGCTTATGGAAATCTGTTTCTATATTCTACTTGAGCTAATCCAGAGTTAAAATTGCATTGGCAATATGTAACGAACATATTATAACCATCAGTGTGAGTGAAAATCATTTTTGAAAATTCTAAATTCTTAAACGGGTGTAATTGAGTGAGAGTTTAAGTATTAACTGAGATGATCTGTCAAAAAATTAAATTGTCAAGTTTGTTCATAGCCAACTATTTTAAAATAATTTAAATAATAGTTAAATCATGAAATACAAACAAATGGATATTATACTTAAATTAATTGGTAAAGACATTTTAACTTTCTGAGCAAGGAGTGACGCTTTTATGGAGGACCTCTATACATTGGCATAACTGCGAATACTCTTTCCATAATTGCTCCAAGTTGCTTTCTTGATTATTATTTTGTTTTTGTTACCTGAATTTACTTTATTCTTCTTAATTGTGTTAATTTTTTATTATAGCAAAGACTTGAACAACTTATTGAATTATTGTATCGTTTTATTTAATCATACTTCTCCACGGCAAGTATAATGCTTGTTAAAAAAGAATTATTGGTTTTAAAAAAATGTCTTTATAGTTATTAACGTAGTACCAATGAATAAATATGGCATGTGATATATCGCTCAAAAGGGAGGAAAATACTCTATTTAATGGCGCCATTTCCCGCCCGTTTCAAAATAATTTTGTTAACAGCCTGAAGACTAAATCTCAAAATACAGCGGTTTTGAAAAGAATTAGATAAAACCTCGTTGAAACACTCTGTTTTGCAATAAATTTTCGCCTTAGAATTTTTCTCTTATCTCTTCAAATAACGGAGATATTTGGCCTAGACGTTTTCCTCATTTTCGATATTTTCCGCCATAACTCTTAAAGTAGGCCAAAATATTTTTTTTTGTACGACCGATATTAAGTGAGATATAATCGAGTGCCCTGATAAAATGGACCTCCTGTATATGGATCGGTTGTCTTTTGAATGAATAATAGTAAAAGTAGAGTTTTTATGAATAACGGGCTTTTCTCTAATTAGTGGAGTGCCGTTTGGTTTGTTCCTTAGGAACCCAGCCCAGTGAGTGAAATTATACAAGACTTTTGGAATATGTTTCATAAACTATACAACGTGTAATAAGATCATGGCACAGTCCCCTTTTTCCCTTTAATTTTAAAGATTATGGGTTGAAATTTGGAGCATCCTATATACTTAATAAATATCACTTCTCGACATTATCTCTTCCCCTTCCTGTCTCACTGAAAGTGACACTAATTCTTTAGTGATACCACATTAGTGACATTTCAAACGCCAATATTTATTTCTACGCAATTTTCCATTTAATTGTGTCACGACAAGACTGTTCCGATTTATTTTTATTGACCTGTGTAATGCTAGAAAAATCGAAATCTCATCGAAAATACTAAATGATATGATTTATGAGCAAATAAATGTCATGGAAATCGTCTTTTGGACAAAACTAATTTTTTTCAAATGGAACCATATTGGGTACCGTGGTGATAAATACAACCAAAATTGCAGGTAAAAGAAAATTATAAAATACAATTTTAATAACAGAATCAAAAATTAATTCTAATCCCAATCACGCAGCAAACGATTTAAATTGCCCTTATTTTAAAAGACAAGTTGAAAAACAAAACAATGAAACAAAATATATTGCATAGCAATCAAAAAGTTTTATGAGTAAAATTGTATATTGCAATTGACATTGTTTTTTGAATAATAAAGAAGACATTTGTACTTTGGTAAAAAATTGGAAACCAATAGTATTGTGCTTGTCAGAAACTCATACTGAAGGCAATGTAAATATGAAAGAATTGTATATAGAAAATTGCAAAATGTAGAAATATGTAACAGAAGAACGGAAGAAGTACTGATATATGTTATTAAGGAATACACATATAAGAGTCAATTGAAATGAAATAATTTTCCTGGATAATAGGTATGGAAATTAAAATAGGAACAACAAATTTCCAAATAATAACAATTTACCACAAACGAAAGACAACTTATTTATAGAAAGACTTATTGAAAATATTAAGTTTGATGAACATCTAATGATAACAAGGGATTTCAGCTTTGATCTTCAATAGGAAACATTCTATAGCAAGAAAGTAAAAAATATATTATACCAACATGAATTAGATCAGATTATTAGGTCACCTACAAGAATAACCTAACAAGAATAAATAAGAATAGTTCAATAATAATTCGCTAAGTGATAACGAATAGGAACGACGTGTTATGTGAAGTGCAATTGGCTCAAAAATTAACGATCATAATATAATAACGGTAGACACCAATGAGGCGCAAAGAAAATACAAAAACGAATATGTGACAGTAAAAAAGAGATTAATACAAAATTATGATGTACATCTATTTTAAAATGTATTGCGAGATCAATCATGAAATGACACTATATCAAACGCGAACACATTAGCCTCTTCCCTGGTAAAAAACATAGCCAAATCTCTCGATATATAAGGAAACTAAAATTGCATCTGAATTTTTGGATGATAAATAGATTAAAGAAGAAATCGACATAGACAATCTGAAGGAAAATAATTTAAAATGTAAAAGAACAGTGGTTACAGCTGAAAATGAAGATTGGGAAGCATATTGGCAAAAAAGAAACATAGTTACCAAAATGATAAGAATATGCAAGAAAAACATTGTAACAATCCAATTGTTACCTCCAATACTCATAAAGGTCGATAACTATGGAAACAATTTAAAAAACTGCTACCAGATAAAAGCCTGCTAGTGGCGACTGCATTGTATTTTCTAATATACAAGAAAGAAACGAAAACACAGTTGCTGAGAAATTTAATTATTTCTTCGTAATAAATACCGATGAAATTACCTCTAATATTAAGTTTAGCAATAACTATGTGCAAATTCTTAAAAATATTGACCAAAAACGAAGTTTTCTTTAATTTCAAGTAACGACCATGGCAAAATTAAGAAAAATAGTTGTAAATTTACAGAATGCAGTCGACCGCTAAGATATATTAACAACTAAAATAATTCAAGATGCTTTTAGTGTCATCGGAAATCAGTTTGGAATTCATCTTGTGCCATACCAGTGCCGAAAGTAACAAATGCATTATTGTGTGAAGAAGCCATCTTCTTTGCTTCAAACCCTTTCAACTCAAAATAGTAGTTCAGGGAAGATAAGAAAATATTATTTTGCATGCACAACATCCATTATTTCTCTTATTTCTTGAGCCTTATAACAAGAGTCCTTGAATATTCAGTGTCGATACATTCCACCTATTTCAATATAACCCCTTTTACTTTCTTTTACTTTTGCCAGTTCTAATGTGGATATTAGAAATATGGGTTCTCAATAATCCCAAATGCATAAATAAGGTTTACTTATTTCAGACTTGGAGTTGTTGAAAATAAATTCGACGAAATCAGTAAAGCGTTAACAGAAACCATTCTAGATACAGATGTCATATCAGGATCAATCAGATTCTTTGACTGACGAATCCCAGAATTTCTTTTAAGTCTCCCAACATTTTTCAAGATTTTCTCTACATTCATACATTTCCATGCAAAGTATGATAAATTAGCAGCGTAGTATAATAGCTGTCATTCTTACCCGAGTATTTCATATTAAGTTTCTACAGTTCGTCAGGGACACAAGTGAGATTGCATATGGTTGATTCCCGTTATCTATTTACCAATTACAGCTCATAATTTGTTGCTAGCAGTAAAATCAACCTTTACTGGTATCTCTCATGGTATCAATGATACCATGGTATCAATGATACCGTGAGATCATTGGTATGGTCTCATGATATAATTTTCTATTCAAAGTTACTACTGGAAAAGGAATCTCAACACAATCAGCCATATTTATCTTGTCAAAAGATTTAAACTGAGTTTTGCGAAATCTTTAGTATTTGCTAATATAATCTAGTATTTACTTATCGATTAGAAGTTGTATGATTTTTTCCAGAACTGGAGATAAGCTCGGAGGAAGTAAATTCATAAGATCATCGAGACATTTATCCGAATTGCACCTATTAGTATTAGTATTAGTAATATGACGCAAATATTTCATAAATGTATAAGATACTTATTTAGTATTGAAAAAGGCAGAACGAGGTAATAATAATCTTTGGCTTTGTTTTGACAATTAATACAAACCACATGTATACACAGCGGAATCGCTTGCCAGTGAAACAATTCATTAGATCCATTGGTTATTGCAATCAAGCATGGTATTGAAATTATTCCTGTTGTATCTATAGTTCGCCGCCGATTTACAGCATAATCATTGAGAGATATTACAAAGTTATGTAAAATACACACATACATTTCAATCGGTATTGAAATCGAATCTCCATGGAATGCACTGCTCATTGTAAAGGAAAGATTATTGTGTTATATAGTTACAGTTCTATAATTATCCCTATTGTAAGCCAGCCAACGTACTCTAATTATTAACATTTGAGTAATTGATATCATTTGCATAATCCTCAATTTGAATAAAATATTTGTCTTTGTAAGACGTATTTTATGTTTTATGGCTAAATATGGTTGACTCTCATTAGTGGACAATAATTTCTCAGAAGTGCATATGTAATATCGTGAATGTAGGAATAATTTTGGCAAATGAGTGAATGTGTAAATTACGTTAATGGTACATACGTATATTGGATATAATGTATCCGTAATTATGGATACTGGACTAGCCTCAAAGATGGGACCATAGGGCTAACCTCGTTCTCCTCATGTCAAACAAAGCTTGTGATGAACTTGTGAGCCGCCACATTGTAACGAGTTAATATGTATCCAAAATCCAAATTGAAAATTATAGACCTATTACTATTATCAATAACTTTTCTAAGTATCTTGAAATGCTTCTCCATGATTTCCTCTTTTTTCATTTAAAAAACAAAATCATAGCTAAACAGCACGGTTTCATGAAGGGAAGATCCACAACTACAAACTTATTCTGTATAGCGCAATTCATAGCTGATACATTTGACACTGGCCTGCAGGTGGGCGTCATATACACTGACTTCTCGAAGGAATTCGATAGATTCAATTATGGTATTTTGCTTAACAAATTAGACATTTTTGGCCTGTCAAAAAGTCTGCTATATTTTTTCAAATCTTACCTTAAAAATAGAAAACAGTTTGTACAATGTTGTTCTTAACAATCTACTGAGATATCTGTCACCTCTGGTGTCTCTTAGGGGTCTATACTCGGACTATTATTATTAAATATATGCATTAATGATATTATAAATGAGGTGGAAGCAAATTGTTTATTATATGCTGATGATGTGAAAATATACACTGCTATTAAGTGCTCTGATGACTGTAATAAGCTACAAATAGCATTAAACAAAATTAATAACTGGTGTACATAAAATAGTCTGCCTCTAAATCTTTCCAAATGTAAAGGAATGTTCTTCTCTCTGAAACGCAATGTCATAAAATATGACTATTCTATTAATGAAGTTTCCCTTCATAGACCCAACACTATCCGTGACCTTGGCATAATTTTCGATTCTAACCTGTCCATATTCATTCTGTCCATATAAATGATATAATAACAAACTCCTTCAGATATCTTGGCTTTGTGATACGGAATACATGCGAATTTAATGATATTAATACAATCAAGTTATTACACTGTGCTCCTGTTAGACTTCGCGTTGAATATGCCTCCATCATATGGTGTCCTCACTACAATATTCATGTGCTAAATATAGAAAGAGTTCATAAACGTTTCCTAAAATATCTCAGCTTCAAGGGTAATAATTTATATTCATCAAATGGATTTCCTCATAAAGAATTGCTATCTAGACACTCATTCGACTCTCTTGAAAATCGCCGCATTATTGCCTAACTAGTTTTCTTAGGCAATCTACTAACGAATGGCATTTGCAGTGAGGAGATTCTCAGCGAGTTGAATTTCTCAATTCCCCATGTAATCTTATGGCAATCTCCGACTTTCAATCTCCAAACACCCCGTATTAACTCTTTTCAAACCAATTTTGATCTGTTCAAATGCGATGTAACATTGATAAAAACCTAAAAATATAGGATATACCGACATTTATTATATTTAAACTTCCAATAATTTAGTGGCACTTAGTTTTTAATTCTTAGATTTCTTTGTATTCTCTTTTTTAGTACTTCCTTTGTTACTGATTATTGAGTATTGTTAGATAGATTGTTATCAATATCACAACTCTGTATTGTACCCATTCAGTAATTGGTATTATACTGTTGAATGGTTATTATATATATATATATATATATATATATATATATAACGTCGGCCTATTTCCGGCAAGAAATTGTATTTGAAGGATTTTTTTTCTAGTGTGCCAAAATTAGTTATAGATGACCTTTTTCCTTTTTTTCTCAAATCACTGAGAAGACTAGTTTCGTAGCATAAAAATTCCTCGAAAAATTCCTTTCTTTTTATACATTTATTTAACGTCCGACACCTGTAGACGAGCTACCCCCAACCAGGAATTTTACCGAACCTCTTCCCTTAAGAAGAGTAGGGATCTTTTACTTGCCTAACATTTAATAGACAAGGGACCGACGGCTTTACATCCTCTCCGAAGGATGGTATATCTCCTATACAACCCTCGCCTAATGTTGTATAGCTTCCGCACATACACTGATATACAAGCCGCTGGAAGATGTGTGAGGCGAGAACGCGGTTTCCGTTGGAATGGTCACCCATCCAAGTACTAACTGCGCCTGTCGTTGCTTTACATCGCATACCGAAGTATGTACATAGTAAAGACGCACCTACGCTCGCCCCTAGAAAAATTCCTTCTATAGGTTCATAGTATAATATGAACATTAAATAAATAACACCACAGGTAATTATGATCCCCTCTATCCCGGAAGGCTCTAGAAGAGCTTTGTATGGGAGGGGGTTATACATTTAGAGACAAGGGACACACACAAAATATCCGTGTATATATGTATGCCACGTCCCGGAATCGAACCCGGAACTTTTGGGTGAGAGGCAAACGCGCTTACCTCTGGACCATCAGTCATCATAAAGGAAAATCCCATTTGAAGGAGTTTTGGTAATGCTTAGAGCCTACTGTACAAAGTTAACTGGATAACAAATACGACAAATATATACTTCTTAACTTCATTATACTATTAAATATTATTTTATTAAAATTTTCGCGTATTTTCAATTACCCGGCATATTCTATAATATAATAAATCATTATCTTACACCACTCACCTCCTTGTAAGAGGCTTGAAATTACGTAATTAAATACTTTTAAAACGTAATTTTCGGCATTAGACATTAGATATTTAGACTTATAACTGGCCTGAGAAATTAACTAAGAGGTTGAAAGGAGGTTAAACAAATTTCTTAGTAAATGTATTAATTTTTTGGAAACATTTTTATGTATATAAATCGTATTATTGTGCATGCCTAGAGCATCGCATTTATTATTATATTAATAAACTTTAACTCTTGTACTGGGGAGGTGAGTAATTTTAAATAATATTTATTTTCTATTTACCATATTATATGAATTACGCATCATGCACAAATGCTCGACAAGTCGATTTACTATACGTCAATTTTTTTTTTGACCTACTGTTATAATATATGATCTGAAAGTTCGCCGCTCTCAAGTACTTACAGAATCGCAAGTCGCTATACGTCCATGGAGACATCTATGGTATAGAGTAGCAATTGACCATATGAAAGGATTCACTTACCTCTCACCACTACTCAATTTACTATAGATTGTATAAAACTAGCAGGTTGGGAACTGCCGTTTGTCTGTTCCATGACCTATGACATACTGATGAGAACTAATAAGTTCGAAACCGGTCTATGTCTGGTCAAGAAATTGACAAATGATATTGGCTACCATTCTTTCATGATTTGTAAGGTGTAATTCAATACAGATCGGGGTATTTGCCCGGTGAATAGTTGTTTCCTGTAAATTATATATTAGAACATTTTTATCTTGTTTATTAAACATTTCTTTAACTATCTACAAAGAACTGGCTACGTCTTCCTGCGACTTTGATTTTCGTGACACTTTTTGTGCGTTGATGCGAGTATGCGCTTAAATCGTAGCACAATGCATTTCGAATTTTTTAAAAATATTTTGGGCATTTCATAGCCGCCATTTTAAATTTTGAATTTTGAACCTCTATATAACAGCTTTCATTTGAATCCAATGAATATTGACGATTTTTGGCACATTCTTTGTTTGATACATAGCCGTCATTTTATTTATTTTTAAATCGATTTTGGATTTTTAATCAGAGACCTCAAAAACCTTTATCTACCCATTTTCTAAGAATTCGCTAAACTTCTTCGTATTATGGCCCACTTTTCGGCATATCAGCCCACTGTGTGCCGTAAAGAAAATTAAATAAAATAGTCCCAACACAGACAGACATTTGATGAATTACAATCTTACAGCAATGTTTTTCGCCATTAAGAAAAACAGATATGTTAGAAGAAATTAAGAGACTCTTAGCTTAGGTTGAAAAAGGCATCTAAATAAAATTGTTTTCTAAATAATAGTATCGTATTTGGCGTTATAATTGGTATTAAATAAAATGATAAAAATTAATATGGCAAATTTTTAAATTACACTGTCGTAATGTTAATAATGTCATGTGTATGGAAGCCTTCTCAAATACCAAATAAAAATCCATTTAATTTCTTCTTGGGTACCGCCAAAACAACAAAATGTTGGACATCATGACAACGTTTCAAAATAAGAGCACTGGATTGGCTTTAATACAGAGGTATGAAATTTTCAAAAAGTTTTTAACGAAAGTTTCTCACGTGACCGAAGAATTTGTGATTTTACAATTCAAAACGTGATTCTCTGCACACATAATAATAAATATTTCCATTATTCACAGTTCACACACACACTAAATAAATCAGTCAAAGAAAAAAATAAACACGAATCAAACAGAGTTCAATTAAGTTGCGACTCGCAAAATAAGAAATACAATATGTTTTAATGCCAATGGTCTACTTATGCAAACAAAATGTTTTTATTCAACTTCAAAAAAAGTGGTGTGGTCTCAACAATACTGTTTGCTTTTAATGTGGTTTCCACTAGCAATAGACCGTGTCACCGGATCCTTCGCCATTTATTAGAAAATAAATGCAATCTAATAAAAACGATTTTGATGAAACCCTCGCAAAATGAATCTTGATATTTGGCGAAAGGCTTTAGACATATTCGAGGTTAAGAAAGTCTTAAATGAAACATCTTCAAAGAACAAATTTCAGATACACCGTACAAAAGCGATATTAAAATGTTGCATATTACAAAAGTCAAATAAAAAATCTGTGGGTGACAAACAAATTCGGTTTTCAAATACATTTTCAATATTCCTAAATACATCAGAATTTCATAAAAACTGCCATGCCACAAATCGTGTGCCCACTAGTGGAAAAAGCCAGATTAGCTGGACAACTGGGTAAAATTTTATTTTATTTATTTTATTCAACATTTCATATTACTGTATACTGGGTGGTAATGAAACATGGCTCAGGCTTCTAAAGCAATTATTTTCATATCGTTGCAATGATCTAGAAATAATTGGATAAATTAGTTGTGCCAAATTAATGAATAAAAGGTATGAGTGGCAAGCTGTTTGGAACCTGGGAGCTGAGGAGGCATTAAGTCTGTCAAGAGACGAAAACATAGTGTAGGGAAGCTCGTATACCATACTTTAAACATTATATTCTCAGATCAGAAATACATTTGAAATGAATCAAGAAACCCGGTCGGGTTTCGTAGCTACTTTTCTCTCTCTTTCACATGAGAGAGCGAAACAGGACCGGGATTCTACAGCAAGATGTTGCTTTCTACACCATCTGGATATTTCTTCTATTTTATAAAAAGAACATAATCATTTAACATTGGTAATTACATGCGAAATGAGCTATTTATCGTTTCATCTTTCAAATAAATACGTCTTTAACATGTCATCTTATTACGTCATTGACATTAATGTTTGAATTTTGAGATCTGTCATTCCGGTTATGTTTGAGAACTAGGCGGAAGCACGCCTTCAAAAACGGAAGTATGACGTCGACGGATGACAGTGATATTTATAAATAATGTAAAGATAGACACAAACAAACTAGTATAAACATAACTTAAAAAGGTTTAAAGACAGTGAAGTTAGGCGCAAGTGGATCTTCTAACCTAAAAATCGAACATTTAAGCAGGATTTTTCACAAGCACCGCCTCCGCGATCGAAATCGAAACCGGTCGAGGGTACAATTTCAAAAAGGTTTAGAACAATTTTTAGAGAAAGACGGTCGGCGTCCTCCGAGTACCGACCGGGACATTATCTACGGAGAGTGTTATAATAAAACAAGCCAGGATGTTATCCACGGAACGTGTTGTGCAAAGACGGGCCGGGATGTTATCGCATCGCGAAAAGGACGCAAAAAATCTTGTCTGGTGCCGTCAAGGCCGCCCCAGGCCAACCAACATACGGAAAGTGAAGCAGATGGTAGTACCGCCAGCATAGAAGCTGGCGCTCGGCCGCTTAGAATGTAACCAAAAAAACTAAGACCTGTTTAAGGTGAACTTATCATCTTGCTATTGATGTTTAAATTTTAACATCTGTCATTCCGGTTATATTTTCTTGTGAAAAGTGTACTAGACAGAAGTAAGACAGTGGATAAATTTGTGGATAAATAAATACTAGTAAATGTAAATAAGTGATGAAAAAGTGAATGTAAATAAATAACGCTTAAAAGGCACGAAACGATGTGCGACTTATATACGTTGGTCAAAAAGAGACTAGAGAACAGGATTGCGTTTACGTCAGTGTGAAAGCAAAGTTTCTTTATTTTTATGTGCACTTAAGGTGCATTTACAACCTATTCGTCACGCAATCCGACACCGGCACTCACTATGTTTTTGCGATTAACATTTCAATTTTTCTGAATGAGCCAAAACAACTAAAACCAAAATATACGAAGTATTAATCACATTTGATTTCAAATTTTTGGCTCAATCAAACACCAAAATACGAATTGCGTTAACTTTAGAAATAACCAAAATAACACATTTTTAATTATCTGAAGTAAAAAATGGCAATGTTTAATCGCAAAAACACATTGAGTGTCGTGTCGGATTGTATGCCGGATAGATTGTGAATGCACCTCTAAGGGTGTTTACATATCGACAACACCACTGCTAGCGCCACCAATACGTAGTAAGTAGATAAGATTGAAACTGACGCAAAAAATGTTTAACACAGATCTCCTTACATATTGAGAGAACACTTAAAATAGGAATCAATTAGTTTCATATCGAGAATTTCCTAGGGGCGATACTATCAGCTCTAATGCAACTCGTGTATTACCTGTAACTTTTTAACTTATGATTGTTTTTTATGCTTTTTGTAAAATTGTAGCAAGTTTGGATACATTTATAAGTTATTGAATTCAAAAATACGTGGCGCCATCTGTGATTCTTTTATTAAAACGGAAACCCGCCAGTGATGGCGCTCACTGCTCCAGAGAGTTGGAATTTCAACTCTGCACTGTACTGCCCAGTCCATTTAGTATCCATTAGTGGTGTTTTGTGTCTGAACCATCGTAATCGGATACAAGAAAAGCATTTCGCCAGGAGTTTTAGTCGATTCGAGGTTTGTATTAATAATAAAAGCGAAAATCTAAGGATATCAAAGAATATCATGTCATATAAAATGAATTCGTGCTTGTTTACCGCCCTGCCGCTCAGCAAAAGAGATCGTATTCAGGCGGATTGATGGTTCGAAGATTGAATCTACCTGAATCCGAAAAAACAGTAAAAGAGGATTCATGCGGACAAGGCGGATTCAATCTTCGAACCCTCAATCCGCCTGAATACGATCTAGTTGGCTGGGTGAGGTTTGTGAATTCGAGGTTTGTATATATTCATTCATGCTATTAACAACGGAAATGTTAAAAATAGTTAAAAATATCGCGTCATCTAAATTGTGTGTTTATATCTGCGGTCCGTGTTAAAGTGATGAAAAGTTTTACTTCATTTAACGATCGTTTCTCGATCGATCGTATTAAAAACAAATTATAAAACTGAATTATTTCTTCTAGTATAATACAATACTATAATTCAACACTATTTCATAATAAAAAAATTAGTGAAATCGGCCCAGCCCCCCCACAACAACTGCCAATGTATACTACAAGTTAATTTTCTATGTGGATTCCCCACACCCTCTTACCATCCATCATTCCTTTATCATATCCTACTCCCCTCTCCCCCATGGCACCTTTTCCTCGTGCCTCCTTACCACTCTCATTTCATGATTACCGATTAAAAATCCCAATCCAAGCTGTTCTCATGTTTATCTTTTTGATTATATACTTCATGATGAGCAACATAACCTTTGCTTAAACCAAACTGGAAGACATTAACAAAAAGCGCTTTACCGTTATCAAAGTCCCCTGCACCTTCTGTCCACCTTTACTTTCTGATACGGATTAAAAATCCATGAAGTCATGTAAAGCTCATTTTTACCCTTATTTATTTTATTGTAGCAGACTAAAATTTCTCCTATTAATGAGCATCGATGGCAGAGAATAAAATAAAACAAAAATTGCTTTACTGTTACCATAACAAAATACAGATTAGAAATTTATGAAATCATGTAGAGCTGATTTTTACCGCTATTCATCTTAACAGACTAAATATTTTTCTATTTTTCCTATTAATATACACTGATTGATGGTAGTGAATAAAATATTACCGATCATGTTCGGTATTAAATTTTAAAATGAAAGAAAATTTAAGATAACTTGGTAAGACAATTTCTACCTGATGGTCCAATGTTGATGGCCTCGGGATTTCTTAGATCTTGATCGGAAGTGGACTGTAGATTGGTGACCGAACACAAAAGTTAGAAAATTCTCAAAATGTAATATGCACAAGGTACTACGAACACGAATAATGTTTAATAATAGAGTAATAAAGCGAGAGAGAGCTTAGAGCGAACAACACGAACATATGTGTATAACCTTAATAATGAACTGACTCCTGCCTGGCCGCGGCGTTTTTTTCTTGCTTCGAAGCCGAGGTAGGTTTTTGAAATACCAAGCAATAAAAAATACTAGCGCGGCAAGAAATTATTTTCGAGTTTAATTGAAATTATATTATATTGGTAATATTAAAAAATAAATATGGGACAAAATAATATATATATATAGAGGCATATGGAAATATTAATAAGCAAATAAAATTTCAGTCGGGGTTTTACGAATACTGAACAGATCAGAAATTTCTAAAATCATGTAGAGCTTATTTTAAACCTGATTTATTGTGAAATACATTCTTTTAATACATGCCAAAAGCAAAATATTGCAGATTATAAATTGTTGAAATCTTGTAGAGATAATGTCTCAACATTGTTTTCATAATAATACAACCAAATATCTGATGCTGGATTCCACAGTTGGAATCTAACACGGGGCTTGTTGGAGAAAAACTTTATTCTCCAAACGTAGGTAAATAATTGATTACTTTACTTGAATTTCTATTTTGCCTATACTTCTAGTAGTACTACCGTTGTAGAGATACCCTTTTGCTGGGATACCCATTGAATTATGCAAGAACAGCAGCAGCACAAAACATGTTCTATATGTAATGCTAATTTTTGCAATAGAATTAATAAGGGTAAAAATGAGCTTTACACGATTTCATGGCTTTTTAATCTGTATCAAAAAGTAAAGGTGGTCAGAAGGTGAAGGGAACTTTGATAACGCTAAAGCGCTTTTTGTTACTGTCTTCCAGTTTGGTTTACGCAAAGGTTATGTTGCTCATCATGAAGTATATAATCAAAAAGATAAACATGAGAACAGCTTGGATTAGGATTTTTAATCTGTAATCAAGAAATGGGAGTGGTAAGGAGGTACGAGGAAAAGGTGTCATGGGGGAGAGGGGAGTAGGGTATGATAAAGGAATGATGGATGGCAAGGAGTGCGAGGAACTCACATAGAAAATTAGCGGGTAATATACATTGGCAGTTGTAAGGAGGCAAGAAGAAAAGTTCTGAGCGGAAGAGGGCTGTAGGATATGATAAAGGGAGGATGGATGGTCAGGGGGTGCGGGGAAGCCACATAGAAAATTATTTATAAGTATACATTGGCAGTGTTATCGGGGGGGGGGGGGGGGGGGGGGGGGGTAATAATTTTACTAAATATTTTTTATAACCCAAAAAAATTCAGTATTTATACTTTGTCAGATATTTTCATAACCTAAAAGGAAAATATTCTGATAACTTCTGACTGTCAACATTTTGAACATTTTATTAGTTTGTAAAATCTTTATTTGTTCATTATTCGCCTGTTAGACTTGTTGTGTTTTCTTATGCCGTTTAAGTATTATGATTTATAGTTACAAAAAATAGAGCAACTTTAATTCATCCTGAGAAAGAGTAAATAGATTAACTCGAATTGAGAGTTATATATTTCTAGTACCGTTATAAAGACAATGTATTCGAAATAATTAGTTCATAAATACAGAAGCTATAAACTCGAGCCGACTCTTGTAGCCACCCTGTACACCCTGTACGCCCTGTTCTCCCAGATGAGTTCAAAATTCATTTGGTTCTTTTCAGTTCTCCGAATTGTTTCATTTTTTCTTTAACATTAATTTGTAGACCAATTTCTTGTTTTAAATTTAATTCTAAATTATTTCTAAATTATTATATTTATATCAGCACACACTATTGTACATAGGAAGTAATTTCTTTTTTCATTTCAATTTCGTTAAGACAAAGAAAATACAAAATTCCACAGACGAAAGGATTTTAAAAAAACTTAATTTAATATTCCTGTTATACACAATTTCATGGCGCAATCGAAATGTTCCACAAAGGGATCATAATAGAATTTGTATTTAATTAAGTGAATCGGTATGTTTGTAACATAATAATTTTACTTTTGTGTAAATACAATAGTGGGTTTATAAAAATCAAAACAGTTCGCTATCGAATATTTCAGTAGATGTCAGTAAATAAATTTAACAGGTACACATCAAATGATGAATAAATGATGGGATATAAAGGTTTTATAAAATATATTAATAATATAAAACGACTTTCATAATGCCATAATACATGGAATATGAAATTTTAACCATAAATAAAATTATGATGAATATTATAACCCATTAAATGTATTCATAGAATCATAGATATATCTCATTGTTATTAGCATAGACCCAACGGCGATTTAAACAAGTGCCCACATTAAATAAACGAAATACCAAAGAAGAAAATTTTCCTAGTTTTGTATTGTGGCTACAGAATTTACGTTGTATTCTGCGATTGTCAAAACCATAAAAAGGCACATTTACCGTCATTATTTTTTAATGAATAAAAATGTATAAGTATTACCCAAATTGTGGACTTCTTCCTTTTTTTTGATTAAAATCCTCTATAAGTTAGTTATAGAATTACCCAACAACTATTTTTATTTAAAAAAAGCAGTTAGTACAATACAATAATGATAACAATAAATTTTATTTTAAAAATTGTTTGATTCGACGAAAATTTGTTTTTAGACCCTTTTTGGAGCCGCCTCTGCCACTCAGACGAGAATTTGAAACAGTTTTTAATACAACTCTGCATCCTAAGAAATTTTATTTAAAACATTTTTTTTATTAGTCGTAAGTTTTTTTGGGCCATCGCTGAAACCGCCCCTGAGCTTTGGCGAGAAATTTGCGACTGCAAGACGAATTGTGTTCTGCGAGTGGTTAATTAATAAAAGAAAGTGAGTTAGTGCCTTATACTGTACTGTACTTTCCTATCTTTAATAGTTTTGCTCACCTAAGATATATTCGCTAAGCTACGCTACGCTGATGAGGAGAAATAACTCCGAAACACGTGTCCGTAGCTGCACTGTTGTTTCTTTTTGAGGAATAAGGCACTAACTCACTTTCTTTAATTATTTGACCTCATAAGCCCTCCATCTGTTAATTAATAATCTTCAATAATTTTGCCTTCAACATCCTTTTTTCCGATGAAGCACATTTCACAAACAATGCGACATTCAACCATCAGAACATAAGGTACTGGTTCCAACAAAATCAAACATTAGTTAGACAAGGGAGGTTTCTAGAAAAATTTGGTATAAATGTATGAGCAAGTATTTATGGAACATGAGTCATTGGCCAAATATTCTTCCAAGGTACGCTGACAGGGCAAAGGTATCTCGAATTCTTATAAAATCAAATTTGATCAGAAATCGAACAAGTTCTTCTAGCACAATACCGACTGTTGTTATTCCAGTAAGACGGAGCCCGTCCCATATCAGCCGCGTTGGTATGGATTGTCTGAATGAAACTTATGGCCCACAACTTATTTCGAACCAGGGTTTCATAAGGTGGTCTGCAAGGTAACCTGATCTAACTCCATTAGACTTCTTTCATTGGAGTTATAGCAAGGGACAGGTCCACAAAACTCCCGTTATGTGCATCGAGGATCTCGAATTGAGAACAAGAAGAGCTTTTAATAATATCACTCCACAAATATTAAAGAATATAATGAGTAACACAATTGTACGAGCAAGAAAATGTATTGATTGTGATGGGGGAATTTTGAACAATATTTGTAAAACTCAAATGCCGTTTACCATTTCTAGGAATGTAACACTTAATTACCCGATTTGCACTTGCATAATTGAAAAAAATCATATGTCTAACAATCAAATGTGAATAACACTCCAATCAGCAGGGTATTTTTCCCTGCAAAAAGTAGGGTAGTAATGATTTTTAAATATGTTATTTTAGTCTGGACCGTGACAAGAAATTCAAGTTTTCGACCTTGATTAGTTTTTTGAAAGTCACTTTGCAGCGCTTGATCTAATATCTTCAACAAAGAAGGCAGAATTTATCACAATTTTTTGCAAGTCGAATATGTAACGAGTTACAGCGGCGAGAAAATAGTAAAACCCTATTCTCACTGCAGCGTATAGCTTCCTCTTCGAGGAGCAGCCATGGGATCACCACTTTCACCTGTGATAGCCAACCTATTTATGGAAGCTTTTGAAGAGGAAGCTATACGCTGCAGTGAGAATAAACCAGACGATACGTACATCATATGGCCACATGGAGAATTATGTGTTTTCTTCGACCGTTTGAATAAACAGCATCCAAGTATCAAATTTACAATGGAGATAGAGCAAGATGGATCTTTACCTTTCTTAGATGTATTTATGAAAAGGGTACACAATGGCAAGCTGGCCGACGGCGTCTACAGAAAGAAAACACACGCCGATCGTTACCTACATGCGGCATCTCACCACCATCCACAACAGAAGAGAGCATTTATTAGAACCTTGGTCCACAGAGCCAACACAATTTGCGATGATAACAAACCCGAGGAATTACAGAATGTTCAACAAGCTTTAGAGAAGAACGGATACAGTCAAAGCAATATACAACAAATAGTAAATAACCAAAGAAGAAGAGAAATAACTACAGAAGAAGAACAGCAACAACCAACAACGTATGCATGTCTACCCTACGCCGCGGGAGTCACAGATAGGCTGAAGAAGATTTTATTCAAAAGGAAAGTAGGTGTTCGGTTTCCAACAGTGAAGAAAATACAGCAGATGCTTCCCTCAATCAAAGACCCTGTCCCCAAACTGTTATCAAAATGTGTTCACCAGTTGAAGTGCACATGTGGTAAGAGCTACATCGGACAAACAGGACGGAGTATCCAGTGCAGAATCAAAGAGCACCAGAGAAATATCAGATTTGGATACACGGATAGGTCGGCGATAGCGGAGCATGTCCATAATAACGAGAACCATAAAATCGACTATGAAGACGTCAATATATTAGACAGGAATACGCGCTATTATCCGCGAATCATTAGGGAATGACTGGAAATTATGAAAAACAAGAACAACTTTAACAGAGAGGATGGGTACCGACTTAGTAAACACGTGGAGACTGGTATTGTCAAGTACCAGCGCCGTAGTAAGTCACGCTCAACCAAACACGACGAATGAGCAGCGAAGCGAACCAAGCACGACCAATGACTAGCGAAGCGAAGCGGCGCCTAGGTATATAACGAGGAGTGTAACAGCAAATTCAGTCTTTAGAATCCTTCTGAAGAAGCTGACAGAATGATCAGCGAAACATCAAGTCAAATTCGACGACCACGGCAAAACCCGGAAGAAACTACTTCATTAGACAACCGCCGTGAAAACCTGCATTCTACTATATTTCAATATTATTAGTAAAATTAAAAGATAAAGCCAATAGCGTAATAACACTAGGTATATTAATATTTTATTGAAATTCCTCCTAGACAAACAAAAAATCTGAGCATATGATAACGTTTCAAGTTAAACGTGTGTGATCATTTTTACTGTTATAATTTTTGTTTGTTTATAATATTGAATGTTTTTAAGAACCGGTGGCTAGTGATTTCCCAGAAGTTACGTATTTTATATGACATCAAAACACAAATTCAATGTAAGTCTATTTCCAACTTTTAGAATTTTGTGTGCAAGTTTTTACTACGTGTACATTGTTGTTCATGTTAGTTTTTCTTTTTTTCTATATGTATCTATTCGCTTTAAAATAAAACTGAAATTTTAACGTGTTATGAAACCAATTTTATTATTTTAACGCAAACTTTTAATTCTGATTTCAATAATTCCATATTCGTTATAATTCTAGTGTCCTAAGCATGTTTATAATAATAAGCGAAACGTCGACAAATTAAAAATTGTGTTTTTTGACAAAATGTTGATCCCGACACCCACCAAACTCGGCACATAATAGCCTTTTAGTTCTCTCTTTTGTTTCTTAATAGGTATAAGTACTAGTGCCAGCTATAAGGACGAATAAAAATTATTTTGTAAGTAATTTTTTATTTTTTAAATAAATTAAATAACATAGAAAAACAAAATAGCATAGATTTGAAATAGCTATCAATGAATTCAGAGAAAAAAAATCTATAATTTATTGAACACTATGAGCCACCACTTTCCCATTTGAAAAAAAAGTTTTCGGTAAAAAAGTGATATGTTCAACTTTGGGGGCTTCGTAAATAGTTATTAATGAAATTAAACGAAAAATTATATTTTTACCTGCAGTAGAACAAATTTTAGCATGCCAAAACACTCTAGACGAGTTAAGAAATAAAGAAAATATAGAAGTGAGCCACTAGGCTGTATCACCCGGTATAGATGAAAAGTTGAAATGGTGAAAAATTAACATAGGGGATGAATGCAAGTTCGATTGGCTTTGCGCCTTCCGGAAATAGTTGCATCCAAAAATATTACACTATATTAACTTAACTTTAAAAGTATATCCAAGTTGCAAAGCAATCATAAATGGACTTTAGTGAACTGGGGCCCTGTCCGTAAGCTCAATGAGTTTGTTTAAGTATACTTGTAAATAATCAATTACAAATAAATAGCATTTTATACTATAATTGGATGTTTTTATTCTGCATAATTTTTTCATCTTATATAAGATACAGTTAATTAGGTTAAGAATGTTGTTTAGGTTTAGGCACCGAACATTAAAATCATGTAATCTATAACCCGTACTCTGTACTTAACACATAATCTTCAGGTAATTCCAAAATCTGACAGATTTATTTGCCTCTTGCTACAGGGTTTACAATCTGTGTAAATTATCTAGTTCACGCCTTGGTTCTCAGAAAAATATACAGAAAGTTTACAATCTGGGAATGTGTAAAAATGATACTTTGCAAATCTAAGGCCTAAATTTTTTACCGCAAAGATAATCTGCCCTTTATTAAATTTGACGTAATTTTTTTAAGAATTTAAAAGTTTTATATAATTAATATAACTGTTAAATCCTTGTCCTTGGCCAGTTATGATTGTGACAAAATGGCAAAAATTGAAAACCATGATTTAATTTTATTAATGCAGTATATCATTATTATTATTATAAACTTCTAAGATTATTATTTAAGCTAGATGTAAATTTATATAAATAATATCTTAGGAAGATAATGAGAAAAAAAGAAGTTGAAAATAAAAACTGTAAGTTATTATTTTGCGATATGCTTAGGTTTTATTGTTTGCCTCTCGCTGTGTAGTTAAATATATTTTCTTTTAACACATGTACAGTAAACTTATCTTGACTAAATAATTTGTAGGACAATAATGGAACGGTTTCTCTTTATAGTAGGGGAGATACAAAGATAGATGTGTGGTCATTTTACCTTATTATCCCTTAGAAGATCCTGTTACTCTTTTACTACAATGGATAATGCCCAGGATCCTTTTACAAAAGTGTCTTAAAAATAACTTACACTATGCACACACAACAAATTTTTTTACAATTTAAATTATGGGGAACACGTGTTAGGTCTTTCTGAAAATATCTCTTTTAATTTTACAACAAAAACTCAAAAGAACATAGAGTTTTATCGTCTTATATCGAAATTGCAAAATAGTTGCGTTTAAAATAGAGTATAATTATTAAAATATTTTTTGTATAATTTTGCAATAAAAGTTTATTCTCAAACTAGTTAGCATAAATAGGGAGACAAAAGGGGCAAAATCAGATTACATTCATGGCACTAAAGTTTATCATAACTATCGCATAAGACGTGATGGATAAAGTGGTCTGGGAGCACACCACGTACGATAGTTATAAGAACGTCAGAATAATACAACCGCAACCGGCTGAATGTGGATTCGAACTGTCTCCAGATGGCGCTTGAGTACAGCCCCACGCGACAATCCGACCAGGAGTTGCGCAGCCTGCTTGGTACTCCCAGCCACATTCGTTCGATCTGTACACTCACAATCAAAACACTTGAAGATTAATTGTTTTCCAACCGTGATTGCTAATAAAGTGAATGATTAATTTTAAAGTTAACATCTTAATTCGGTACGGATTAATGTTTAATGATTATTTTGTCCTGCCGCTAATATTTTATTGCCGGTCACGGAATCCCGCGCCCTGAATTGAATTGTTTTGTTTTTTGATATTATCGGGACGTAATCGGCAATGTTAAATTCTTACTTCAGTTGAGTAGCCTTCAACGAAATAAGGTGATTTAATTAAGGCTTGTATTTTTAAATGCAATTCAATAATTATTATTTTTATTGTCAGCATTTTCAATTGAAGCAATTAAATTGGATTTGCGTTGAAAACAAAAAAAAAAAAATGATTTGACTGTATTAATTCGTTTTAAAATACATTTTATGAAATCTAAGACAGTGAATTCCATCATAAATTTTCATTTGCTTATGGATATTAAATTGAATCTTATATATTATACAGGGTGGGCAACTAAGAACGGAGGTCGGCGATATCTCAGAAACCAATCATCGCACAAGTTTTAGGGAACTTACTTTAAGTAAAGTGATCCTGAAAAATTGCTGGAAAGTATTTTCGAGTTTCTAAAATGGCCGCTATGGGGCGTAGCGGCCATAACCGAATCGAAAATTAGGTTTTTCTCTGTATTTTGCTCAATTAAGTGGTATTGAAAATATATGCATCGTGATTCTGAGACAATTTCGAATCTGGTTAGTTTTCCATTTTTTCGTATTTTCAAAAATAAAGTGGTGGGGGGTGCCAATTTTTTTATATGTCGGTTACTGCGACTAGCCTTAAGGGAATTTAACAAACTTGGTTTCGTTACAAAGGGCTTTTCTTAGTCTATCGAGTGCGCTTTACGCTTTTTTCATTTCGCAAGAGGTCGTTATTTGACATGCCAAAAAATATCGCGTTTTTTTCTAAAAAAAAAATTAAAAGGAATGGTATGTTTATCCTCACACGGTAAATTAGAGAATTAAAAGCTTCAAATATCAGTGAAAACCGCAACAAAGTCGAAATTATGAATTATTATCAGATCTTGATGAACGAATTTGCAAAGTAGCTATTAAGAATGTGGCCATCTTCTCACGTCTGAAGGACTTTTATTACCCTTCCTAAAGTGGATATATAATAGATCAAATGTGCTTTTAGAGGGCGGAATATTAAAACATAATATTTTTAGTCGCAAACCCCTCCATGAAATCGAACAGCTACTCTCCGGGCTATGTGCCCCGCCGAGCGCTGAATTACAAGTTACAAGCCTGGCGCGTTAAGTGTAATAATTGCATATTACTATCAAAACGCTAATGCTTCGATTACAACAAACACCAGCCGAAAGACTGATCCTACTTAAAGGAGCTCTCGTGCCAGTCGTCACACACCGCTTGCAGACTGCAGTTTCGAGCTGTTGGCTCTCGTCAGTGCAAGGTAAGCATGCGACGACCGACACAAGAATCACTTGACTATTTAGTACATTTCGGTATCTATGGGATAGCGACATGTAAAATAGTCAGCAGGCGCCATCTAACGGTCCAGTGTCTGTTGCAATCGGAAAATAAATAGCCTGACTGGGCTTAGCATAGATCAAATGTGATTTTAGAAGGCGGAATATTAAAACATAATGTTTTTAGTCGCAAACTCCTCTATAAATCCTTATTTTACTATAAGGAACGTAACCAAACTGCAACCAACAGCTACTCTCCGGGCTATGTGCCCCGCCGAGCGCTGAAATTACGGTCGTCGCATTCCTATCTTACACTGACGAGAGCCAACAGCTCGAAACTGCAGTCTGCAAGTGGCGTGTGACGACTGGCACGAGAGCTCCTTTAAGTAGGATCAGTCATTCGGCTGGTGTTTGTTGCAATCGAAGCATTAGCGTTTTGATGGTAATATGCAATTATTACACTTAACGCGCCATGCTTGTAACTTGTAATTCAGCGCTTGGCGGGGCACATAGCCCGGAGAGTAGCTGTTGGTTGCAGTCTGGTTACGTTCGTTATAGTAAAATAATATATAATATGTTCGGATATTATAATGTTCACCTGAAGGGTTCGAAGCGACTGATTTCAGACAGAATAATACAAATATCTATAGTTACTGTTTCGTTTTTGCTTAAGTGCTTCATTGATGGTACCAATTGGACGTCGTAACACTATAAATCTAACACAGTAAATACTAACACTTTGAAAAGAAATTTTGAAACACAAGAAAAAGACAATATAAAGTTCAAAAATATATATATTAAATCTTTTAAAAAATTATGTTTTTACAAAACGTTCAAGAAAATGAGTAACAACTATAGTCTGGCCCGTGTACAACACATGGTGAGGAACGGAACGACTTATAATGTAACCAACTACCATCCAATATGTGGTTTATAGCTAACGATTACACAAAAAGATTCAGTAAAAAGTTCAATGATTATAATTTTGGTGAGCTTTTGCTTGCCTATCTATTTACGTATTTTCAGTTCAATATCAATTTAGTTCGCTCCTCGGATCTTAAAAGTGCTTGAATCGCAAAGACTTTGAATTATATTGTGGCAATTATAGATTCATACGTTCAGGCAGGCGGTCCCATGCACATCTGAGTACATGGTAGAGATACTTTTCTGACACCGAATCACTGAGGAACCCGTTTAGGGCAAATACGCGGAAAACAGATAGTTTTTCCGCCAAAATCAATGGTTGAAAAGTGAAAGGTCATACTCGACGCTTAGGGCCATTTTCGCTAAAACTCTCGAAAAACTTTGACTAGAGACAAGAGAACGTGTTCTCATATTTAACATGACGCACGAGTCGGTTTTCGTTATACTTTCTAAAATTTTGTGGCCGGGGCGACATTACGCCCCGGTGCAGCCACATTTAGTATACTTTTTAAAATTACACTCCTTGATGAGTTTCCAAGATTTTGACATAAAAAAACGCTCGGATTTTGTTATAGTTTCGAAAAGTTTATCGAGGAAGTAAGCCGTGAAAATAACACAATGAAGAAACAATATATGTCAAAAATATTCAACTTGCAATTGTTGCTATTTTGTGTATTATTTACTATTCTACTTGAATTTGTTATTGTTTTGGAATTAAGCGATTTACTTCGAATTCGCATTAGACATGAAACTCTTGTTGCCAGAGTCTATGTTATGCAGTATACCCTGAAAGATGTCATCGCAGTGAAAGAGTTTTTATTAGTCTGGCATATCATTTACGTACGACAAGTGTGCAACTTCATGTGTATCAGAGACACTGTAGAGGTCGCACCGAGGAAAATGTTATAAATGCATTAGCATATGTGCAATTTAATCCTCATTTAAGTACTAGAGCAATAGCCAGGGAGTTGGGAATATGTCGAAACACCGTTCGAAATATTCTGAGAGAACATAAGAAGAAGAAAAGAATTCTTATAATGTTTATAAAATTTAAATATTGAAGATAATAATATATATGGTATAAAGTTTTTGTTTTACGGCTATGTGATGCTGTTGTATCTGGGAGTTGTCAACAATTTAGAGCAAGTATAGAAATTACATGACATATTATAAAAACAAAAATTTTTCATATATTGCTCAGAAGAACTTTTACAAAATAAAATAGACAAGTTTGGTTTATAATTTTTTTAGGTTGCATTCATATCACAAGTCCTCCATCAAAGTTTAAATGCTCGCGATTTCGATCAAAGACTGGATTATTGTAACTGGCTGTTGCAAATGATAGAGGAAAATCCTGGATTACTTTCTCTTGTGGTCGGATGAGGCTTCATTTAAGAGTGATGGTACTGTAAATCGGCATAATATGCATTATTGGTCTGAAATAAATCCGCGCTGGAAGCAAGAGGTCCAATCTAAGGGTCATTGATCTCTAAATGTGTGATGCAGAATTCTACGTGGACAAATAGTTGGGTCTTTTATTTCCAGTGAAACTCTTAATAGAGAACGTTGTCTAAATTTTTTAAGAAACGAATTGCCATTTTTTTTTAGAAGACGTACCTCTAGTGATTCGTCGAGTCATGTATTTCCAGCATGATGGATACCAGGCGCATTTCTCTTTGAACGTTCTGGATTTCTTAGACTAGACATATGGATAGATGGAACATATTTCATTGGCCAGCGAGATCCCCAGACCTGATTTGTTTAGATTTTTATTTGTGGGGGCTAGTAAAATGTCTCGTTTTTGCCACCAGACCCACTACAGAATAAGAGATGACGTAAGATTTGATACAAATTCATAATTTCAACTTTGTTTGCTAATATATATTGTTAGAAAAAAGCAATCAACTTGCAGTTTTCACTAACATCTGGAGCTTTTAATTCTCTATTTTACCGTGTAAAAATAAATATATTCCATTTATTATTTTTAGAAAAAGTGCGATATTTGTTATCATGTCAAATAACGCATCTAGCGACGACGATAATAATCAAATGAAAACAGAGTAAAGTGCACTCCATAGACTAAGAAAAGTCCTTTATAACGAGATGAAGTTTGTTAAATTCCGTTAAGGCTAAGTATAAAAAAAATTGGCTTCTCCCCACCACTTTATTTTTGAAGGTACAAAAAAAAATGGAAACTAATAAGATTCGAAACTGTCTCAGAATTACGACGCATATATTTTGTATACCACTTAATTGAACAAAATACGGGGAGAAACATAATTTTCTATTTGGCCACTGCTGTTACGCTCCCTAGCGGCCATTTTAGAAACTCAAAAATACTTTCCAGCAATTTTGCAGGGTCACTTTACTTAAGATATTTTTTTCCATAACTTGTGCAATGATTGGTCTCTGAGATATGGCCGAGCTCGATTCTCAGTTGCCCATACTGCACAGTGCGGTCATAAAGTAGTAGCGCATGTCGACGTAACAACTCTTGACAGCGACTTATCTGTAGTTTACTGGGATACACTTTGAAATATGGTTTACATCGAAATATATTTAAACAGACCTTTTTTAACTTTGCCAACTTGAATTCTCACTACAAAAACGTATATACTGTTCCGTCAAAACGTTGGATCAACGAAGAAGCTTTTATGCTCACCGATTGTTTTCAAACCATCTGTCGCTACGCACGAAAGAATTTGAGCGAGGTTTGGCGACTAGCAATGGTCCAAAAAGGTTGTACAAATACCCTCGCTGTCAGTTAGACTCGAAAATCGTTATCCCCCAGCTGATAAAGGTGGATATCTCTATTTCCAATGATTACAGTAAAGTAGCTAATCTATTTGCTGATAATTTTTTTCAAACCTACACAGTGGAAACTTCCGATGCTTTGTCCTATGTTTATCAGGGCCTGCCGATATGGCAGATCTTGATCTCGAAGAAGAGCGAATTGCTAAAACAATTCAAGCTCTGGACTCATCACCCTCTCCTCATATTGATGAAATATTCGTCGATCTTCTTAAAGTTTGCATTAATTTCATCTGCAAGCGACTTTGTATAATTGTGAAAAGATCTCTTGTTTCTGAGAAATTACTGTCCCAGTGAAAGCAAGCATATGTTAGCACTGTCAACCTTTGTCCATCAACCTTACTTCCGTCGTTGTCAGGATGATGGTGTCAATCATTGTAGACAGTATGCGGCCATTTCATCACGGACATCATATCCCTGCTGAACAACACGGGTTCAATCCATGGCGCACAGTTGACATTAATTTGCAATGTTGTATATCTATACTTGTCGTTTAAGTTAGACCGTGGTGAATGCGTTAACATCGTGCATTTGGATTTCCGTAAAGCAT
This sequence comes from Leptura quadrifasciata, assembly GCA_963675555.1. Lineage (NCBI taxonomy): Eukaryota > Metazoa > Arthropoda > Insecta > Coleoptera > Cerambycidae > Leptura > Leptura quadrifasciata. Next base: position 91,632,670 of record OY776675.1, read on the forward strand.
TTAATAAAGTGCCTAAAAACCGCCTGTTAGTAAAATCGGAACATTTTGGTATATGCGTGAGTTTGCTAATGCGCATCCGCGATTTCCTAGTGGATCGGATAATTTCCTTAAAGTTGGTACTGCAGAGAGGGACATCAAAAATGTGCTCAGTGGAGTCCCCCAGGGATCTGTCTTAGGACCCTTATTGTTTATCACATCCGGATCCGATCTGTAACACTATATCAAATCCTTATGCTATTGTTACGTAAACGACACAAAAATCTACTGCAACCCATTAATTGCTCACATTCTGTTGCAAGAAGATTTAAATCGTATTCAGGAGTGGTACGCAACGTGCTTACTCCCTTTAATTACTACTAGGTATGTAGTTCAGGAAAGCACAATGCATACTTGGAACACAACGTTAATGGAGAACAATTAATTTCCTCCAATTCTCACGACGACTTGGGGGTCATCATCACGCATAATCTTTCTTGGTCCAAGCACATTGCCCGGCAGACTAAGAGAGCAAACACAAAAGTGTACTTGCTAAACAAAACCTTCGTCCATTTGAATCCCACCACTTTAGTAAAGCTATTCAAAACCTATGTCCGTCCAGTACTTGAATTCGCCAATAGTGTATAGTATCCAACTTTAGTGCGTGACTCAAACCTTTTGCAAAACGTTCAATGTCTCATAACGTGTATATCATTTGGACGCTTTCGCATATATTATAAACACCGGCTTGCATAGTTCCAACTACTCATCTCAGTGGTATGACGTCCAGAAGTCGTCGAGTCGTGGTGACCTTATCACAGCGTAGACAGGAATACGGAATGAATCATATACAATTCATCATTTATTTACTCTTGCCAATGATGACAATGTACATGGACATTCGTCGAAAACCATCAGGGACTCGATTCTCAAATGTCACCACACTGATGTCGTGGACGACAAATACCATTTATCTAATGAAATGAATATTTATTATTCTCTAATGTCGTAGTAGACAATTTTTTATAGACATAAAGGAGAGTGGGTATAATCTGTCGACAATCAAATGTCGTGATCGGCACCATAGATAAAAAGGATAATAATTGACGTGCTCTAGGAAGAGGTCAAAAACGTACATCTGTGTTTCTGTGGTTTTGTTTAACTCAGTACGATCTTTTCGGTTTTCGCTGTTTAATTATGTATTATTTTCTACAAATATGATAAATGAAGACATATAAATTTTAAATGCAGTCGAAAATGTGGAAAATAATGAAACTGCACTACAAAGTCAGAGAGAAACCCATGTGTATAAGAACGGCTATTTTTCCAGCTCTAACAAAACAATTTCCTGTGAAATTAATTACATTTCAAGATTTGGCTACTTAATGTTTCCATTATTCCAATCTTTTTTTGATCCTGGTATTAAATTCAGGATCAGTGCTATCTCTTCCCATTTTTTTGGGCGTCTTTAAATGAAAAATGTGCAGAGAATTTCCCCGAATTTAGCATCTCATATTCTTGAATTCATGTAATCATGGGGATTCGGGCACGCTCGGAATCGGAATCGACACAAAATTGTCCAAATGCGATGTTACCACCTGCTAATCATCGAGAAACAATTGTCTACTAAACTTTGTTGTCGCAGAGCTCTCGAGAATACGTTCTTCACAAGTTATTCGACATGAGTGACCGACAATTTATCACAAGTGACAATTTTGATCGTCATTTAAGAATTGGGTCCCAGGGACCCTTTTAGATCGTCGGTGCGTGTACATTTTCCCTCAGTGAGCGTATTTGATATGTGGAACAATCTCTCATCCACGGTTGTGTCCGCACCTAGTGTAAATTCTTTTAAATGTGGATGCGACAGGCTTGTATTGCCTTGAAAACGTATCGTCATTTTATTTTATTTCTTTTTGAAATTGAATATATTGCTATTTGGCTTTTTGTTTCGTTGCTGAATATTAGGTAAATATTTTCCCTGCCCCTATTTTTGTAAAATAAATGTATAGAGTAAGTAGAATACATATAGACAGTGTAAGAGATGCGTAGCCACTCCATGGCGCGAGACAGCGAGGATTGTCTTGACTGTGTGCTAGGTAAGATATCCGTACTACTCGTATTGCTGCTATTAAAATTTATTTTTCTGTAATTACCGAAATTAGGGAACTTTGTTCTGAAGCAAAATAATTTTAATTAAGCCGTTTTTATGATTTTATTAAATTTTGTTGGATATTCAAATTAGTTACAACTAATTAGTAATCTAATTGCTAACACAAATCCCTGCCTAATTGAACAAATTGTAGTGTTATTCCATTGAATGAATATTGCCTGCCTGGGGCCAATTCAACAGAACCCTTATGTGAACTTTTGATTTTTTTTAACGTGTTTCGGAAACATAATGTTACGTCTTCATTTAGCAAACTCCAGTCAAACAATAATTCATTATTTACTACTGCAATTATTTTCTGGTAAAAAAAATAATTAGCTTCATTGGGAAATCAATTGAAAATCATTTATTAGTTACAGCATCTGTCTGTAAGGTTAATAAATTTATTTTAATTGGGACATATTTTTCACTACTTCTCCACATAAATTATTATTCCCTTTTTAGGGAAGGAGGGCTGAACGGAAGAAGTTATGTGGGGATTAAGTAAAATGTGAACTCTATTATCTGTGACCTTTCTATAGATATCCATAATCCATGGGTTTTATGACAAAAATTTAAATTAATGCCCATCAGAACTCCGTGTTATCATCGGAACTACATACTTGGTTCCCAATAGTGCGTTAAAGTTCAATATTGGCCTTTTTAGAAGACTTTGGAAAATTATTTTTTTATAGAAGTGATATAGGGTCAAAAGGCGCACATTTTAAAAACATTTTGACAGCGGAGCATCTTCGAACATCTTTTTTTAATGGAACAAAAATGTAATAACTGAAGAAAACGAAGAAAATTAAACGGTCATACTTTTGAGCATGATTGAAGATCCTCATCGCAGTATAAGAGAATTGGCAAGAGAAAACGATATCTTCAGTCAATCGGATCCTACAAAAAAACAAATTTCATCCCTACCACGTCCAACTCATGCAGGAACTGATTGATAGGGATTATAAAAACCGCATACAATTTTGTTAATGGGCAAAAAAAATAGGACAACAAAGACATTTAGATACTTTGTTTTGTTTGCCGATGAAGCTGCTGCTGATGATGTTTCATAAAAGCGGACAATTTTCATTATTACGACACAACCAATGCTTACATTTCACAGTCAAACAAGATGGACGTTGAATGTTGGGGGAGGAATTGTTGGGGATTATGCGATAGAACCACATTTTTTTGATAGACGTATGAATGGTCAAATTTATTTAGAATTTTTACAAGATAGTTTGGAAGAACTGGAGAATGTCGCCAGGGATATTAGGGACAAAATGATACCTCCATGATGGAGCACCTGTGCACCACACTACGGCTATTCACGAACATTTAAACGACGCTTTTCCAAATGGTTGGATAGGAAGACTTCTTTTTGTGGGGCTACGATAGGGAGCAAGTGTACGAAAGCTCCTATAACTACACCAGAAAATATGAAAGAAAGAATAAGGAAAGTTTTTCAGAAAATTGCTGTAGATATTTTAAGAAATGTTGGTAGATCATTCGAAAATCGTCTACAGAAATACATAGACGTACTTTGAGGCCACTTTGAACAGTTCCTATAAACACTAGGTATTAGGTTCAAAATAACTTTGAATTTTTAAAATAGTGCCAATTTTTATGTTGCCTAATACCGTATTTTCTGTTCCTATTATTTATGTTAACTTTTTTGTAATATTAAACGATTGTTTATAATTTTTTTTAGATTGACTCAAATATGATTTAATTAAGCTGTAAAGAAATACTACTGAGGCAACCAAGTCGAATCAGAAAAAAATTTAATACTACTTTCAATTATACTCACTTTATGTCAAAATCATGGCTACTAGATCAGTTCGAAATGAAAAGTATTATAATTTAACGGTTCTTAATGAAAAAGTAAAAATTACTCTGGAAATATCGATATGTAGGATATTATTCACAAAAATCGTAGAAAATTAACGTGCCAATTCAAAAATACAATAATATACAGAGTGTTCCATTTGGAAAAATTGAGAAAATTCACTTTGAAATGTCCTGAAGTTACGGTGGTATAAAATAATTATAATCAATATTTTGTGATTGTATCGTTGTAGTACATCCCTTCTCTACATAATTGCAAAACAAATCTTCTTAATTAATAGTAATACACAGTGAATTAATTTGTTAAACTTTGTTCCGACCAAAATTTTCATATTTTTTCAAATAACTCGGAAAATGCCAAGTCAAAAAAAAAATCTGGAGGTCGTTGGAAAGGTAATTTTGTGCTGAATTCATAAATGTAAAAATATGCAAAGTTTCCGTTAAAAAAAAATGACCTCGAAGATGCTGCTGTAGCGAATCACCCTGTATATTTTAAAATATTTTTAAAACGTGCGCCTTTTGACACTATACCATTCCCATAAATAATATAATTTTCCAAAGTCTTCTAATAAGGCTGATATTGGACTTTGACGCGCTATTGGGACATCCTGGATTGGATTTGAATTTAAATAAAAGTGTCAAAAATAAATATATTTGTCGTCATCACAAAAAAAGAATTATGCCATACTTTTGTACCTCAATTTGACAAGAAAATCAATAGTTAATAAATAACACTCACATGTACTTATTAGCGAAGTAATTTATGGTAAACGGTTCTTTGTTGCAGTGTAATAAATCACAAAGTGCAGGCAAGTATGTAGTTTTTGTTAGTATTTATAGCTCTTTCTTTAATTAAAATCTACAATTATGTGTATGCTGTTTTAGCGTATTCATGTGCATTGATTAATGTGTAAAATTTCCATCGTGTAATTATTACGGGGGTGTGAATATAATAGGTCAATACGTAGGTCGATAAATGTAGACAGCAAATTTGCATACAGATACGAACAAAATTTATTTTTCTATTATACACGTAGCAAACCTCTATTATAAATAGCTGAAATGGGAATAAAAGTTTTTGATATAAATGCATTTTATACGGCGATAAACTAGTGAGGTCCATATTTGCGCCCCTAGCGTCGGGTTTTATCTGGTAAAACATTTAATTAATTTTAAATTTATAAATCACGATGCTTTGTTTAACTGTTGCTGTGTTGAGCATTCGAAACAGAGAACAAATAAAACGTTCATCATTCTATACGAGCCAAAAAAAATTAAAACACATCATAGCCGGTATAAAATTTCTCATTATATTTTGCAAATAATTAATGTACAGAACTTGTTTACAACCGTTGCATGTAGGTGGAAGTACCACTGCATTGTACCTGTTTCATATTTACAAAGAATGTCAAACATAAATAAATAATAATAAATAAATAAATGCCTTAACCGCCTTCCAGATCACTTAAATTACCCTCTAAGTCTAGACTTGTGTGAGTAAAAGAGGCGAGGCCCTACAGTTTATAGTGGTATCCGAGGCACTTCTTGAGGGGTAATTTATAATTGAAAATTACCTTGCAGTAGGTGGGGCTCGAACTCACTCGCTAGGTATAGTCAGAGAGAAAGCTAGACGCGCTAACCACTGTGCTACCGTCACATTATTGTCCAGGAAAGTTAGACATAAAGAGACGGAATAGGCAAACTTTTTTACTCTGAGATTTTTTTATGGAAAAGTGTAGGTTTTGGGTCAGAAAACATATGTCACACACGCAACCACCAGCAACATGCAGCGTTTTGAGATATAGATAAATATATATACATGATTTTTCGAATTTTATTTTTTTTTTAACCATGAGGACAGGTATCACTTTTATATTAAATAGAACATAAAATAAATTAGGTCAATAAAAAAAATTAAGAAGGAAAAATAGAAAAACAAGTAGATGTTGCACTTTTTTTATTCATATAGATCAGCAGGTATGTATAAGACATTTAGCTAAAGGTTCCAAGGACCTGAATATCACAAATATTTACATAATAAAAACATGAAATGGGGTAATCAGTAAATTTGACTACATTTTCATACTGAAACGTATTCCAATATAATTCCTAGATACACGTCGCTAAGTTAACCAAGAAATAAGTACCACTCCACTAGACTATCCACGTATATACAGTTGCAACGTACACACACGTATGCTGACGCATACAGAGATATTTTATACCTGACTCAAAACATTAATTTTTACATAATCTGTAGTTTATTTAAAAATATCGTCGATGGTCGACTCCTCCAGGAGTCACGGTTGTCTATACGCCGTTTCGGCAGAATCTCATCTGCCATTTTCAGATTCTCATTGAAAGCTGCCTACTGCTGCTCCTCGTTGCTCGAACTGAACTATTCAGGTCCAAACTAGTCGATCAATTTCGCTCAAATTTTGTATGCGTCTTCAGGATGGCACGCTTTGAGCAGAAAACGAAAAATCTATCCTAGCTCAAATGTGGGGGTATTTAATCCCTGAAAACCTATAGAAATATAAAAAAATATTTTTTTCTCAAAAAACGGGTACATCGATTTTGATCAAATTTAACACATGCATACTTATTTAGCACTAATATTAGATGACATAATCCGTTACTTCCTAAAAGTACAGTGACGAAGGCTGGCTGGAAGGTTAAAAGAATATTAAAAAATTTCCCTAGAACGATTTTAATATTTTTGATTAAATTTAACACATGAATAATGAGTATCAATATAAGATGGCGAGACTAGTTGCTTTTAGAAAATTCAGAGACGGGTGTTGCAGGCGGTGTGATTTAAAGAATTAAATAATTTTTTCCTCTATATTTGCTCTAACGATTTTGATCATAATTAACACATGGCTTTCTTAGTAGTAGTACAAGACGACTTCTTATAATAAAACATTGCAGGGACTAAGGCTGTGGGGGACAAGGTTAAAATAATTTTAAAAATACTTCTTTCTGACCAATTTCCATCATATTTTTTTTGGTAGAGCGAACATAAATTTTGAAAAAAGCATATTTTATTTTGTTTATTCGAATAGGCGTTTATTTTGGAGTTATTAAATTTTGAAAATATACGTATAATTGTAGTCTTAAGTACCATGAAAAATTTTGCTTTAACAAGGATGGTTAGTGCTCTAGTAGATAGAGCATTTGCCTCTCACCAAAGAAATCTGGTTCAAATCCTAACGGGTTTTTTCATTGTCGTATTGCCGCTCCAACTACTAAAGTTAATTTATTGTTAGATTACTTATATTAGTATTTAAAATTTAATAATATTAATCCACTTTTGAAAATTCTAATGTTATTCATCGCTGAGGTGAAAGGTGTCAGTTTTTACCTTTTTATTAAAAGCTGTTACTAAACTTGCAATGTTAGTTAGTTAATTTGTTTAGGTCAGATAGCGGCTTCAAGTTGGCGGACGACTTTATCGTTTATGATCCGATTCGACTCAAAATCGATATCTGGGGGTTTTCGTGATCGCCAATTATAAATTCTTGGTCAGAATTTAAAAATTTAAAATGGCGGCGCTAATATGGCGGACAACTTTTGTTATTTATGGTCAAAATCGAATTTCTGGTCAAAAATTTAGTTCAGGATGGCGACTTCAAGATGGCGAACGACTTTATCGTTATCGTGTTTTCGATATCGCCAATTATAAATTCTTGATCAAAATTCAGACATTCAAATTGCAGCATATCAAAAGACTAAAAAGCGAAAGATAAAATTATATATAAAAGATTTTTAAAAGAAACTTTTATTTAAATGCTCTAAAAAGTAGAAAATAAACTTTGAAGTAAATCAAATCCATCATTTTGTTACATTATATAATTTTTTTTATTATATAAAAGCTTGACGCGAGCAATCTCCTTTACACAGGAAAATCTCGCGATAAGCTTTTATATCATAGAAAAATTATAGAACGTAACAAAATGATGAGTTTGATTTACTTCAAAGTTTATTTTCTACTTTTTAGAGCATTTAAATAAAATATTTTTTTTAAATATATATTTTTTTAAATTGTGCATTAATAATTTTGTATCTAATGCCTTATGTGTTCATGTGAACGAACCATGTTATGTGCCTCTAAGGGAAGTTTCGTTACTCTTACTAAAATTGATGCTAAGATGTTCACCTGAAGGGTTAGATCTGATTGTTTTAGACGTAAAATACAAAATTTATACTTACTCTTTGGTTTTGCTTAACTAATGGCACTAAATGGTATTGATTGGATGTCGTTACACTGTCATAAATCTAACACTCTTATGCAACGAACAATTTCTTAATTAATCTGAAAGGGAAATTTGATTATATGGAGTCACAGAGTACAATAAATGGATTATATTTGTAGATCAAAAAATCGCACAGAGTGAAGTAGGACGAATCGGACAATGCAGTCTTCCAACTACCATCCAATGTTCCAAACGATTGACACAAAGAGATTCAATGTAGAAATGCAATATTTACGATTGCATGAGGACCTTTAGCTTGTCTGACTTTATACGTATTTATGAATACCACAAATAATTTCGGGTGCTCACACTAGAGCTTGATAAAGCTTGAATCGCAACAATTCAGAATACTACAAATTATTTTATATTCATACGTTCAGGAAAGGTGGTCTCATGCACTATGTACATGGTAAGGATACTTCTCTGATACCGAATCACTGAGGAACCGCCTAAGGGTAAACACAACGAAAAACATATAAATTTACCGCCAAAATCGACTGCAAAAAGTGAAAAATTTACCTTCAAAAATGTTGTCGCTCGTGCCAAATCTTCCTTCAGAAACTTTAATCCGTAACTTTTTACTCGTGCTTATATTCAATATTATGCTAAGATGCAGTGCTTCACAACACCGGCGCTGGTTTGTAATAAATAATAATAAAATGTCTTTATTTCCAGTGTCTTGTACATACAAAAACACAATGCAAGTGGAAAGAGCGAAGTTTAGCTTGAAGCTATTTCATACTTCACCCTATAAATTAACATTCACAAAAAAATATGATGAGAAAAACAGTACAAAAAAACATATATATTTTACAATAAAAATTGAACAAAAATATTCGTAACAAAGTACGCGAACAAATACATATTATATTATTGTCTTGCTATAAGGCAGGATTTAACCTTTTTACGGAAACCCCTTGTTGAATATACTTTAAATTCATTTTTTAGTCTATTATAAATAGTACAAGCATTATATGTAAAAGATTTAGTAAACATGGCTGAACGAAAATTTGGGAGAGATAAAGTACTAGGGAATCTTATATTAACATTATGAATATCTCTTCTGTAAATTAATTTGTCGCGTAAATACGGTGGAGAGGATATAGAATTTAAACGATGAACAAATACACTCTACAGAGTCTAAAAATGTTACCAATATTCAACCGGCCTAGCTGCCCTAGCTGTAATTTTTCGGAAACTCTATCAAATTTTTTTAATCGAAATATAAATCTGCAACAACTGGTTTGTATTTTCTGTAGGCGATATTGTGTAGTTTTGTCTAAATATGGGTAATATACAGTAATGCAGTAATTTATGATAGATAAGATTTTTATTCGGAAGTAAATGTCTGTTTTTAAGGTAGTTACTATATTTTGGTGGTCAGAGCTTTAACACCAATAGCGGACTACGTCCAAGGTATCTCTCAAAAATTCTACCCTTTCAAGCTGGGCGATAGTCCGCTAACAAGAAACATAATACAAATTAGACAGCATAATGCCTCATTTTGGATAAAACACACCCTACCACACCAGCCAAACTTCATCAACTATAACTTTCACTTGCCCTATCCACCGTTACTGATATTTCATACCTGTTGTATCTTTAAATCTTTCCTGTCTCTTCCTTTCTGTTTGTAACTTTTTGTCGCGTTTGTTTTTTGATTTCTTTTTGTACATTTTTGACTCTAAATTTAGTTTAATTCAAATTTTTCAGAAATCAAAATTTTTCGAAATCAAAATTTTTACAACCAAAGTTTAGGCCAGCCTATTCGCAGCCCGACATTTTCACACCTCGCGGAAGGCTCCTCGTTTAGGTTGAGGTGTCTGCGTCAGTGTCAAAATTTAAAAAAAGTGTTTAGTGCAAAAGTTTTTAAAAATATGTAATTTGTAAGTTTAGCTAAGTCTGTTTTAAATATGTACAATTTTATGACCTACTTTTATCCATCTGCGATGGAAGGGGTTTAGGCTAAACTGTTTTTAATTGTCTTTAAGACGAAGCAGTCCCATTCCGCCCGACCTTGCAATCCGCTACCACGAACAACGCGCTGGTTGCGCGGTCGGTCCCCGAGTGGGTTCTGGGGAGGCAGATGTAAATTTTAACTGTTAATAAAGTAGTATTGAAAATTGAATTGAATTGGTGGTCGGAGTGACATTCATTATACTTACGTAAATTACGCTTCGTGCAACGACATTTATTCGAAAAATATATATCTACGGACGGCATTTATTGCACTTACAATAATTATATTCGCGGATCGAATTTTCTTAATAGTTTACAAAATTGAAATTTTCATTACAGTTCCACAAAATTAAAAATTTTGTACAAATTGAAAAATCTTTCATCCACGGGACGTCGTTTATTGCTGTTACTATAATTTCTCTTTCGTAATATTTTTATGATAATTTGCAAAATGTTGAGTTTTCAGCGCAGTTACGCAAAATAAAATTTTATTGCAAAATTGAACTTGTACTTCCGAAAATATTTTCCGACCATGTTTTTACGTGTCGCACACTGTTCATGCAAAATACTTCGTCGGATATTAAGAAATAAGTCGGATTTCGTTATAGTTACACAAAATTTCTTCGATGAGATTTTTTGCTGATTTCAAGTGTGATGAGTTTAGATATGTTTTGGTGGGTTTTCACACTCAGAATTAAGACTGTTCATATAAACGCAAAGAATCTGCACAATTTCTTATTAGTTTGTGATTGTTAATAACGATTATGTAAACTTAATACTACAATATACTTCCACTAGTAGCTAGGGCGAAGTAATTTTAATAAATTCCACAATAGTTTGTTTTTAAAGATGTTTGTTAATGCGTAATGCTTTACGTGCTAACATATTCAGAATTAGGAATGTTCATATAAATACAGAAAAGTTGGGTAATTTTTTATTAGTTTGTGTTTGTTAATAAACTTAATACTGTTGCATGGTGCGTTCAGAAGGAAGGATACCAATATTAATGTAAGGAAACTAGATAATTGAGATGTAAAAATAGCTGTGTTATTATTCCACCTCATGAATAAAATAAAGATAATAGAAATTTTATTTACAAAACGTTTAAAATAATATACCATTTTTCTTTTATTTAGACTGTGATAATGTTTGCATCCGTTTTAATTGAGGTCTGTACCAAAATGAAAAATACTTAAAAGCAACATTTTTAAATTTTTATCGTGTAACACCGAATTGAATTAACTTGCAAATACGAGGATTCACTCACATTTTATCAAAGGGTGGGTCAGTTTGTGGATTTCACCCCAGCGGGTCACACACTCAACCGAGGGTCGCATTGTGGAGACACAATGTTTTGTATAATTACCACATAACGGACAATTTATGTGAGAGGCTTCGCAAGCCAGTCATACCGCATTTGAGGTATTCAGGATTATCTCAAAGACCCATTGTTTCAGTGGTCGGTGCAAAATATATAGCCCATTTGTCCATAAATAACTAGCGCGGGTGTTACTGACTGAAGTTACATATTTAAATTTATGTTCCGGTTTTCTTTTGTTACTAACTGATGGTTAGATAACTTGGTAGGGAGCTTGTATTCTTGATATCAGTAACATTGGTGTACGGTTTCTATGTACAGTGGAGGCATATTTTCTTTATTAAAAATATATAAATAAAATAAACAACTAATATAGACAACAATTTTAAAAAGCATTTATTATTATTCGATTAACGGAAATTATTATCAATTTAAAAAAAAATCTTCAATGCCTTAAGGAACATTTAGCATTATTTTTTAAAACCTGCAACTGAAAAGTATACAAATATATTTTTTATATTTTTTAAGTAACAGGGGTCTAGGATGAATAACGTGGAAAAATGAAAAATACTGAAAAGTTGAGCAATTTTTTTATACATATTCTGAAAAATATACTTTTGATTTTCAGTTAGTTTTTCTATAAGAGTGTAATTAACTGTTTATCGGCCAGATTACGTACGTTGAGAAACAGAATCTTGCACTACTGGTCAGTCGACACATGTTTCCTATATTAAGGGGGAGAACAACCCATCCATGTAATTTCTTATCACTTCTGTAGAAATAGCAGTTATAAGATGTGCATCACTCATTTTTACATTGTGGTATTATCTATTTATGTAAACAATTACAAAAGAGTTTATTTTGTGTAACGAGTGGATATTTGGAGGTTACGGGGCGCTGAAGATGCACCCAAGCCTTATCTACATAAAATTTAAACTTACATCAAACACTATGAAATATATTCATGGAACTTATTCGCTTCATCTGTTCAGTGGGCATCATCAGGTGGACAAATATAGAGTTATCAAAAATATTATTGTGATTTTGTTGAGTTAATATATTAATGAACTTTGATATTCGTTTGGTTCAAGTCAGACAAAATTAAAGGTATTTTAGTATTTTTACTACAAACGATTATATTTGATGTTTAATATACGATGCTTAGTAAACGATCGTGTTCAATGCTTGGAGTATCCACCCAATTTTACTTCGATCAGACATCATGAAATTGAAATAGCGACGTTTTAGCGGAACTGATAATTTCATCCATTCAGTAGACATCGTCAGGTTCATATTATTACCATAAACTAGACTTAAGTAAAACTTTACATAAGCTACTATTGTTACAATATTGCTTCGATATTTATTCATAATTAGGTGTCCATTTTCATTGAAGTTCTACATATAGTTCAAATCACGAATGTTGTTGCTCACGTCACCTATCAAAGACATGAGATTTTCTATTTTTGTAAATATAAAGCACATAAGATGTAAATAAGAGAAAGTTACGTCTGCAGGTTTACGACAGAAGTTTCAAGCTTAACGATCGATTTTACAAATGTATAGTTCAACAGTTAGGTTTAGTAGCAACCAACGTTGAGCATTCTGTCAGTTCTCTGTCAGTTCAGTAGTTTGCAGTGGAGGCATATATCAAATTTATTGACTTTCTATTGGTTTTAATTTCTTTTAAGTTTTTAGTATTTTTTACTATGTTATTTTAAGTTTCCCGTAGTTAGAGAAATTGTCATATTAATAATTTGTGGCTGCCTTAGTTTTCTCTCTGTAAAGAAACTAATCTCAAAATGTCCGGCAAAAGACTGGCTACTGTAGCCAGAGACATAGTGATGAAATTAACTGAGTACTTAAATTGGAAAATACGCAACAGAGATTGTATATTTTTGGTATTTTATATATACGGCTCGAAGAACCATGTATATTTGTGGTGATTGTTGGTTAAATCGCTCTGGTTGTGCTGCTGCACCACATCTGAAGTTTGTTGTTTCTTTGGTAGTAATTGAAATAAACACGATAGTTTATTCCAAAACGGTGTTTAATATTTACACATATATTTACAATATATACAGATATTGGTAATTTACAAGTTTAAGTGTGTATCTAGATGGTACGTGTTTCTTATTCGGAATCTAAAAATGGACTCTCTGAATGTAAAGTGAAATAATTCGTTTCTAATACCCTTATCTAGACATGGGGTAGCAATAGGTACATTGGTTTTTCCTAATTGCAATAAGATAATAGCTATATTACAAATTTCTCCTAAATTGTTATATATCTAAATAGAGGGCTGTAAATACTATAAATACTTGTGAATAATAAATGGAACTGAAAGTAACATCAACAAATATTGTTATATGAGGGTACGCAGACCCTAATTAAAACTTATTTGAAAGGTTTAACATTCACAAATATTTGCAGGTATTATTAATTAGTACTAAGGTCAGTACTTCACAAATTGCATAAAAATTATAGATTTTTATATTATAAATATGCAGAGCGAACAGAGATCCATTTTACATTTGCAAGCAGGCTATGAAGTTTGAGTGGTGGTCAGGTAGGGTCACCGACTGAAGTTCCGATACTCGATCGGATCGATTCTTTGTATCATGTGTTAAGCATCGTGGTTTGGAGTCCATGCTAAACTGTAGATCTCTAGGCCTGATTGGCCCGACTCAGGCCTAGTTAACTAGTAAAACAGTAGCACAATCTACATCTACAGTCCATGAAGTGAATTGTAAAATTAAATATAGCAGGGGAAGTCATTGTATTGCATTGCAAGTTTCTATATATTTTTATAATAAAATGTTTCTCTTTTGCAAGCATTGCTACGCCCATGCGTGTCATTCTGTGTGACCTTGAATCGATTTGATTCGGAAATCAAAGGATGATGATGTGAAGGACATTAGTTTTTTTTAACTGGAATCGGACAAAGTTTTTAAAGTTAACATTCTAAACGTCGCAATGATTCATTTGATATTTATTTATTTTACAATCGCCTTTATTTATTTTCATTTTTAATGTTTCACCTTTTTTACCTTATAGTATTTGATCAAATCATTTTATTTTTGTATTATCGACTTATTTAGATTGTCATTCTGGCGTATAGTTTAACATTAGCTATTCCACCACTCACCCAAGACACATACACACAAGTCATTATAAAACGAGCATTCCTTTCGAAATTGCCATCTGCCGCAGCTGAGATTCGTACTCAGGAGTGGTACAGTGACTAACCTTGTTGCCTCTCACACAACCCCGTCTAATCCACTATTACCAAACCAACACGATAATTCATTAAAAATGTCACTAAACATCGATACCCTAACTAGGATTCGAACCCGGAACTCCTTGACCTAAGGCCTAACGCTTAATCATTGGGCCTCTGAGGCGCCGAAATCTAAATCTCTTCAACAGAAAGAGCAACATACAATCCATAACTAACAATGAAGTATATGAACACAACCAACCTACTGGTTGCATTGGCATCGAACAAAGATTATATGGTATTCTCTCATTTTCAGCTGCTACGCCGGCGCTGGCCAGCAAAGAAATCTGTCGCATGTAGTTTTATTTCTCGGTAGACGGTCCCATATACACGTCCAAAAGTATTTTCAATACTAAAAAAGATGAGTATTTTCTTTCTTTGGTGTGTGTATCTGATATCGGTGAAAATATATTTTCAGTCATTAACTTGTGGTAGTTTAAGACACGGATGTTTCAGCGTAAATTTAAAACCGCTGCCCAATGAATCACTACTTCCACATCCAGATTTTGTATCTAAGTCTTATGCACACTAAATACCAATATGACATTTTATTCCCTTTAATAATAGGGTGGGGGTGACAACGAGGTGGTAGAGGGGGTAGCTAACGCCAAAAAAAATTTTTTAGACGTTTCGTTGTATATACACTAAATTACATTTTATTTTTTTACCCCCTTTAATAATAGGGTGGGGGTGGCAATGGGATTGGTAGAGGGGAAGACAACGCTAAAAAAAATTTTTGGACGTTTCGTTTTTGTATATACGTTAAATCACATTTTAATATTTTTTACTCCCTTTCATAATAGTGTAGGGGTGATAGTGGGGGGGAGGGGCTGATGCCAAAAACATTTTTGAGACCTTAACTTTTCGTACATACCCTACATTGCAATTTTATGGACTCTTACTTGCTTGTTTTGCCTATTTACCTTTATTTACCCCATATACCCCCGAACTCTTCAACGAAATTAGATCAAAATATAATCTAGTTCCAGATCTCGTCACAATACATACACTTATAAATATATGTACCAAATTTCAAGTCAATATCGCAAACGGTTCCAGAGTAAACGTGCGCACAAAAAAGTTACAGACAGACCGACAGACAGGTTTTTATTTTCTCTCAAATTTAAAATCTCGACGTTTAATGGCATTTTAAGCCTATTTTAACAAAAAAAGAATATTTTTTTTGAGTTACTATACTTCCACTGGACGTGGAAGTAAAAAGTAAGTGTAAAAACACTTAATTTCAATAAATTTCAAAGTTCAGTGGTCTTACTGAAATAAAATTTAAATTTCTTGATATATTTCGTTAAAAGGCTTACTTTTTGAGATACTTACAAAAACTTATTCCTTTCCTTTTCCGTGTCTCTGAAAAAATATCTCTGATTCTGAACCAAGCTTCCTAAATTATTAAATAAGAAATAGACATTTGTTCAACATTACATTGGTATTCTTGTTTTTCTCTGTATCGCTAATTTGAGGCTATGTTCACTAAACCAAGAATGAGACCATGAAAATATATTAACTGTAATTCCATAAAATTATAATATCTTATATTTTTTTCTTAAAACGTTTATTTTTTAAGATATTTGCCAAAAACTTATTGCCCTTCTTTCCCTACCTCTGAAACAAATGCCTTTAATTTTGCATTTTTTTTTTTTTTTTTTTACAAAAAACCAGTCACCTTACTCTGTGGCTCCGACCCTCACAGAGGGGAGCTGGTAATACCAGTAGCCACTCCCCACGCCCGTGGGGTGAGTGACTACCGGGTCCGTGAATCATGTGCCCTGAGTAGACGTAATGAACCGAGGATGACAGCCTTCTGCATTCTGCCGGCTAAGATCTCTGCCGAATCTCGGCATGCCGGTATGATCTTTAATTCTGAAAGCAGCGTCTGCCTCATTCCACCGAGGGCTCCTATAATCAGTACCACTATTTTAACAGAATGGCCTGGATAAAGCCTGCGGAGTTCGAAGAGCAAATCTCGATATTTTGTCCGTTTTTCCTCCTCTTTCAAGACAATGTTGCTCTCAGCGGGAGCTGAGAATTCCACGACATACATTGTCTTGAGTTGGTGGTCGAGGAGTACTATGTCAGGCTTGTTGGCTTGTATTTGCCTGACGGTGGGAAACGAGTAGTTCCAATAAATTAGGCACTTCTCATTCCCCACAACGGACTCAATATCCCCCGGAACGTAAGGCAGCACTGGTGTTTCGTCTATCCCATACGAGTGCCTTAGATGATAGTAAAGCACTCGTAATGCTGCGTTGTGTCTATGAATATAGGCCGAGACTGCGTATGTCGGGCAAGCCGACAGTAAGTGCATTACAGTCTCCGGCGCCCTGCGGCAGGCCCTGCAGCTGATATCAGGGACCTCCATACCCATGACACGACGTCGATAGACGAGAGTGTTAAATACACCATCCTGGCAAGCCATTATGAATCCCTCGGTCTCAGACTTCAGCCCAGCTGACCTTAAGAAGGCGAAGGTCAGCCTTTCGGATAAGCCGAGGTCTTCTATATTTTTATAGAAGACCCCGTGCAATGGCTTATCCTTATGGAGCTGCAGAAGGATGTTGTGTTCTGCAGCTCTAATGTGGGCTTTTAGTCGAACGGGTTCCAACTCGGTGACAGAGTCGGGGTTTACCCGCTCGACGTCGAAGATGAGACCAAGTTCATCGGCTGCTCTCCGTGCTGCCTTAAAGAGAAAAGCTCCTACCTCTGCATTTTCATGGTCTCGGACCATGCAGAGGAGGGGATCCGAACTCCTGATGACCTTACATGCTCCATCCAGAACCATCCTGCTATGGAGACTCTCCAAGCTCAAAAGTCCACGGCCTCCCCGATGTCGTGGGAGATATAACCGTGGAACGGACGATTTAGGATGCAAGCTCCTATTGAGATGCATCTTCTTGCGGGTTACTACATCGAGTTGACGCAGCTCTTCTCTAGTCCACTTCACTACTCCGAAAGAGTAGAGAAGGATCGGAACGGCAAGCATATTTGTAGCAGACACCTTGTTCTTCCCCGACAGTTCTGAAGACCAGATCTGTCGGAGTAGGTGCTGATACTTGCCGCGGAGAGCGTTTTTCACTACATTCACTTCTTGGGTGGAGCGTTGCTCGACACCCAAGTAAGTGTACGACTCTCCGGCATCTAGATGGTGTAAGATGCTTCCGTCCACGAGCTGCGCGTCCTCTCCATAGTCACCGCATCGTCCTCTCTTGAGATGGATCAGTGCGCATTTGTCCAACCCGAACTGCATACCGACAGCCTGCGTGTACTCCTGTACCACCCTAAGGGACTGTTGGAGATCCCTCTCTCCAGAGGCATAAAGTTTAAGGTCATCCATATAAAATAGATGGGTGACCTTATGCCTCCTGTCGCCGGGGGTACCGCAGTTGTAGCCACGGTTTTTCCGGAGCGAGACGGATAATGGCAGTAGTGAGATGCAAAACAGAAGGGGGCTGAGGGAATCTCCCTGAAATACTCCTCTTCTGAATGTCACCGACTCTGTTTGGACTCTATCGTTACCCGATGTTATGGTAAAGCGAGTCCTCCAGAGCGGCATCAGTTCTTCAATACATCTCACTACGGGACCGGGTACCACAAGACATCGGAGCAAGTGAACAATGAGCTCATGTGATGTCATGTCAAATGCCTTGCGGTAGTCGATCCAGGCCATAGAGAGGTTCCGCTTATACTGCATGGAGTCCTGCGTGATACATCTATCGATCAGCAGGTTCTCCTTGCAGCCAGCGACACCTCTCTTCGACCCTCGTTGCTCATATATCCGTTCGTAAACCGGTTCGACTGCGCGGAGCACCCGCATGTACAAAATGCGTGTAAACACCTTGTAACATGCGTTTAGACAGGTTATCGGTCTGTAGTTCTTTGGGTTGGACAAATCTCCGTTCTTGGGGATCAGCACTGTCCGCCCCTCAACAACCCAAGAAGGGATTTGCTGCTCCCCATTTAGCCAGGAATTAAAAATTCTGGCCAAATGGTGGTGGGTGCTCGATAACTTTTTCCACCAAAAGTTATTTATCCCATCGGGACCTGGAGCAGCAAAGTTCTTAGAGCCCTCAAGAGCCCTACGAACCTCTTCTGGGGTTATTGGTTCGCACACTTCCTGTGGTTGCTGAAGCCTTTGACAAAAGGCTTCAAAGTGTGCAAGGGCAGGAGAATCTCGGTTGAGTGGAAGCCTCTCCTCGTATAGCGTTTTCCAGAAGTTCTCCACCTGATCTGCAGTCGGCGGATTGTCTACAACACGCGGAGGCGGTTGGAAAAGGCGCGAGGGCTTCTCGCGGAACAGTTTATTTTCCGCAAGCCCTCTCGCCCGCCTCACTAGTGATTTTTTACAAGTCACTAGCATCCGTATCCTGTCGAGACAGTGCTGTTTGATGGTTTGCAGCACTGCCTCATTGAGTGTGTGATGGACGCGTCTTAGGTTGGCGGTTAATCGACGCACTTTAGGCGTGAACGGCCTGTTGGCCGCCATATAGTCCATCACACATTGGATACGGGATGCGTGTTGCCTCGCCGACCGGATCTTGGCTTCCATCTTTTGTATGCGCCGCTGCGCTCTCTCCTGTGGGGAAGAGGTATTTCGCCTCTCCACCTGAGAAGAGCGTTGAGCAGCGGCATACACGGCACAATTTATGTGCCAGATGTCAGCCTCTTCTGGTAGCGCTGTACGAAGTTCAGCGTCCACTCTGGCCAGGTCTTGTGGCCCGGGGGTTTTCAGATGGTGTAACCCCCTTCTGGTACTGAGGCCCTCTGATATTGGCGGAACGAGGAGTGCTACGTCCTCAACCGGTGATTGTGGCGGCTCTTCGGCCACCTCATTCACCGGTCCAGGAGCAGCCCTCACGTAGCCCCTACTACGAAGGTGGGATACATAGTCACGCAGATTTTGTGGCGTGAAGGCGCTATGCTCTGGTAGCCTCTCACACCACAGAGCATGCATCCGCGCCATGTATCCCCTCCGCGCGGGCTCACTGCTTTCATAGCAATGCAGAAGTTCATCCCTCAGTTCATCTGTCCACTCAAAGCGTCCTTGGACATTGCCAATTTCGTCAACGGGCGGTCCGTCCGGTTGGGCCCCACCACCTTGCCCTTGACCCCTATCCGCACGGGGTCGATCGTGGGGGCCCTGTCTTCGGCCTGCCGGAACCAAAGTTTAGGGTCTGTGGGTGGTTAGCCCAGCAGACCCACGACCGACACCAGAGGGGAAGACGCTTTCCCCTCCCGGGTGCACTAGGGCTGCCGGTTCGGTTTTGCACCCCAGCTGGAGTAAGTGGTGGCGCTACTCACCAAAGGCTTGATAGATGGAAGTCAGCCCCTCCTGCTGAAGATTTTATTATTATTATTATTATTATTATTATTATTATTATTATTAGCCTTTACTCGAGTCCGAGTATAAAATAATGTTACAGTCGATAGATTGTGTGTAATAAAAAAACAAGTAAAAGGTGTAGTCTATTGTAATTCCCATTCATCTACGGTGCACACGACTATGGCTATAGAGGCCAATTCGGGAGAGCACATGTCGACCGCAGTCAGGACAAACATAGACTTGGTTAGGTCTTGGATTCGGCCTTCTTGCAGCAACATTTCCTTGATAGCTGGCCACAACCCCTCGCCATTCGGTTCTGTCCGCTGCAAGTTGTTCCCATTGCTCGTCTGGAATAACGCAGGATTTTAGATTTTTATGGAGAACGTCTTTGAACCTCTTTCGTTGACCGCCACGCCTTCTTCTACCGCTTAACGATTCACCATAAAGTGTACATTTAGGAAGGCGGTTATCATGCATACGATGAACGTGACCTGCCCATCTTAGGCGTGCTTTTGAAATAAGCACCTCAATTGGAAGGCTGTTTGCTCTCCTGAGTACTTCCACGTTTGATATGTGATGGAACCAACGGATTTTCATCATATTTCTGAGGTGTCTTTGCTGAAAACGTTCTAATTCTTTCACATGACGACGGTAAGTGACCCAGCTTTCACATCCATATAGCAGTGTTGGAATGACAACTGCTCTGTAGACAGCCATTTTCGTTGACAAAGCAAGGTCGTGGTTGTCAAATACTCTCTCCCTAAGTCCCCAGAGTGCTCTAGATGCAGCGTTAATTCTATTGCGAATCTCGCTGTCCATGTTTGCTTTGTCATTAACAACGTTGCCTAAGTAATTGAACTGATCCACCACTTCAAGAGAATTTCCGTTAAGTGTAATGTCTATTTGGTTCACTTGATGAGGAGTTGACATAATCTTAGTCTTTCCAATGTTGATTTTAAGTCCCAAGGAATCATAGCTCTGGACATACACATCTAAAAGTTCTTGAAGCTCTTCCGGCGTAGAGGCTAAAAGTGCACAGTCATCCGCATACTGGAGATCACAAATGAATCGTGTGCGTGTCTTCGTGAAAGCTCTAAAGCGCCCTATGTTAAAGAGACCGCCATCAGAACGGTATCTGAGACCTATTCCTCTGACTGACATTTTGTTGTCAACAATAATTGTTAGAGCAGTGGTAAACAAATTAAAAAGTAGGGGTGCCAGGACACATCCCTGCCTAACTCCAGTGAGGGTTTGGAAAGGTTCGGTTGCCTCATTATTATACATAACCTGGGCGTTGTTGTTTGTATGTAGACTGCGACATACTTCCACAAATTTTCTAGGGATACCTAAGCGGAGCATAATTTTCCAGAGCACTGTCCACCGAGTCAAACGCCTTGGTTAAATCAATGAAGGCCATGTGAATTTCTCCTTGATGTTCGAGTGCTTTTTCTTGAAGCTGTTTAAGTGTGAAGATTAGATCCGATGTGCCTCGGTTTGGTCTAAAGCCACTCTGTGTTTCAGGAAGTAACTTTTCCATAACAGGTGCTAGCCTATTTGCCATCGCTTTAGTGAGTATCTTCCCTCCAACAGCCAGGAGAGCTATACCCCTGTAATTTCCACAGTCCGCAGCGCTCCCTTTGTTTTTGAAGAGGTTGATTAAAAGTGTATCACGAAACTCCTGCGGAGCTTGACCACTTTCCCAAACGACATCAAACAGTTTTTTGAGGTAGGGTATGAGCTCTGACGACACAGCTTTAAAAATCTCAGCTGGGAGTGAGTCGGCGCCGGGAGATTTGTTATTTTTTAGCTGCCCAATGGCGGTTAAGATCTCTTCCGTTGTTAGTGGTTTATCTAAGTCTTCGAAGGTGTCATATTGAGGGATAAGATTTATAATATCGTGATCGGCTTGACTTTGCTGGTTAAGAATGTTAGAGTAGTGTTCTTTCCATCGGGCTCGTATTTCCTGGTCTTCTTTGAGGAGATTTCCATTTAAATCTTTAATAGGGCACATATTTTTCCGACTGGGGCCGTACACTGCTTTTACTCCTTGAAAGAAATTCCTGTAGTCGTGTGAATCGGCGTACCTTTGAATCTCTCTGGCATTGCTTGCCCACCACTCGTTCTTTATTCTTCTGATTTCGCGTTGCGTTTCATGCTTAGATTGGGTAAAAGCTTCTGCTTTTGATGAGTCGTTGGGGTGGTTGATAGCGTTTTGGAAGGCAATATGTTTGCGGTCAAGAAGTTCTTGTATAAAAGCTTCATTATCATTGAACCAGTCCTCCTGTTTTTTACTTACTGCAGTGCCAAGAATTTCCTCACTCGCACTTTTTAAACTGTTTTTAATTTGTGTCCAGGTAGTAGCGACATCTACAGAATTGGTTTCTTCTAGTGCACTCAAATTCTCTTGAACTTTTTGCTTTAGCTGTTCGACGGTTTGTTGGTCACGCAATTTACTAATACAGAGACGGGGTCTACGTTTTACTTGAGTTCTTCGGTGTTTGGGTCTCATAGCAATTTTCATTTTAGAGACAACAGGACGATGATCGGTCCAACATTCGCTATCAATGCGCGCCTTTGTAATTTGGACGTCCTTGAGATGCTTCCTACGTACGATAACATAGTCCAGTAGATACCTGATCTGGGGTGACGCCAAGTGCCTTTAAATTTATCCTTTTGTCGGAAAATGGTGTTTGTTATAACTAGATCATGTTCGGCGCATTTAGTTAGGAGTAGTTGACCGTTAGCGTTCATGTTGCCCAAACCGTTCTTGCCTATGATGCCTGGCCAGGTGTCTGCATTTCTCCCTGCTCTAGCGTTAAAATCGCCAAGAATAACGAGTCGTTCCGTGTTAGGTATTCTACAGAGGGTTTCTTCCAGCTGTTGATAGAAGCTTTCCTTGGCTTCATGACTTGCATCCAGAGTGGGAGCGTAGGCGCTTATTAGATTGACCGCGTTGCCATCTGATAGCTTATAGCGTAGCAGCATTAGACGCTCGGATAGGCCTTGTGGTACTTGTGTTAAGTTGGATACAAGTTGATTCCGAACGGCAAATCCTACTCCATGTTGTCTTCTTGAATTGGTGGGAAGACCTTTCCAATAGGTGTAGTACTTTCCTGTGAGAGAGCCTTCCTCCAAAAATCGAGTTTCGCTAAGAGCTGCAACGTCAACATTGAGTCGGTGAAGTTCTCTATCTATTAGAGCAGTTCTTCTTTCAGGCCGATCGGTGCGAGTGCTGTCGTTCAAAGTACGAACATTCCAAGCGCCGTAGATGAAAGAATTAGTTTTCTTGGATTTAACTTGTCGGTGTTTTTTCGACATGCGATGAGGTGTCCCTGTGGGCACCCTCCCCCGGAGATCCGATCGGGAGGGTATTTTACCTCCGGATGATTTTGTCCTACTTGAACGCTCCATCATTTTTTTTTCGACTGAAAACGAAGCAGCATTTGAAGTTTTAGCTGGAGCAGGTATGCAACTGGCCAGCTCGGTTGCGGAAGGTGAGTGGTGTGGTCCCATGGCACAGAAGGAGACTGCGACGATGGGGTAACCAAACGATTCCAAAAGCAACCTTTGTGTGCGGTGGGTTATTTTTACTGCACTCTTCGTGAGAAGGTGGATGTCCTGGCAAAAGTTAAGGGTTATTCCGCCCTTACTCGGTCGTTAGAGCCTCGTTAGTAAAAACAGGGTGCACCAAGTTCAAATTGAACTCATCGCGAAGGTGAGGTTAACAATTGAGTAGGAGAGGCTATAACTTGCGCTTCACTACCCCATTACATCCTTTGAAGATTTATCGGTTTCAGAAAGGGCGAATTTACACCTTTCCAAATCTCCTGAGCCCAAAATAGGAATTTTAAAAAAACGTCTGTCTGTCATCTGTCCTTTGCCGTCTGTGATCGCAAGCAAATTGCTCAAATCTTACTTGAGTTTTAAAACGTTGAGATCTCAAGATGAAGTCACAAAATCAATCCTGTCCTATCAGGAATAATTAACTCCTAAAAATCGTTAAATATATGGAAACTATTATTTACCTATAATGATTTTGATCAAAATGAATGCTACTATGCATGACACATGAATGCTACTGTAGTATGAATAGTATGATAAGTTGTTCCTTGAATGCAGAGAGGGAAGTTGTAGGGGACATGGCTTAAATAATAATAATAAGACTAGTAATATTTATTCTTCACCAGATTATTAGATTACAATGTAACATATGAAAATATATATATAGGTAAATAAACAAAGAGATCCAAAAATGAATCCCTAATGATTTTGAAATAATTTGACTGTGGGAGTAGTTTCTTAGAACAGCCAATAATAAAGCTGCCAATTTAATGTTACTGAACTTTCCTGTAAGGTCATATAAAGACTAGAATTTTTAAATTCAAACCTGAAGCATTCCTCATCGAGTCCCATGTCGGTACATTATATTCAGAAGGTTGATGAAAGTAAAGTAAAATAATATGTACTGAATTAATTGATATTATATATTATAATGGTGAAAACTTTTGAATAATTTATCTGGTCTTCCCAAGAATGTCATTTATTGAAATATACTTATCGTTTCGAAATAATAAGGTAATTTAATTTTTCTCTCTCAAAAATACCGACAGTTTAAATAACTTCATGGGCAATGTGATGTTATTTACATATTTTTAAATATTATTTTACTAAGAGATTTTTATTTCACATGTTTCATTGATATATAGTATAAATACTCGTGTTCATTATATACGTTTTGGCTTGTCGCATATTCAGGAATAATAAAATATTTACAGAAGTATTTTTCAATATTTACAGTATTTATTATCTCATTAATCTAATTTCCTATTTCAAAAAATTCTTGTACACCATACACGGCCATTTTTCTTCTTTGAATTACCTCACAAAATTTACATAGTCGTAAAATAATGAAACTATTATATAAATTGTACATCACTTAATGGGTATAGCTTTTCTGTTGGAGAAGGAATCAACTTATAAAAATAAAGGAAATTATTAATTCATGCACATTTAACTAGTCTAAAGTTAATGGCCCATGGTCGGTGAACTCATTTTATAGCCGAACCTGAGATGAAGCAAAATTAAAATATGAGATGGGGTGTGTGGGTACAGTTTTAAGTTGGTCTCATTTTATTATTATAACTTGCTCAATTCTCATGCAGTGAAGTAGGTACATAAGTAAAAAATAAATTCATTTTCTACGTAATATATAATTTTCACATTAATTTTTTAATCTAAAATGTCATTATTATCTCTTTAACCTCCTTGGAGTGACACCAACCGTTTATACATTTGTAAGTGGAGTGAGGGTGCTTGTGATACCTCATTTAAATGGGTCCTTAATTATCTATTCAGCAATATAAAGCTTTTTGAATGTCTTTAATTTTTTTAATAAAAAGTATTACATTCCTAGTATTAATAAATTTTATTACGAACAAAATTTTAACATGACGACGTTATTTGGTCTGCTGAAGTAGGTCCTCCAAAGGGGCGAGCGTAGGTGCGTCTTTACTATGTACATACTTCGATATGCGATGTAAAGCAACGACAGGCGCAGTTAGTACTTGGATGGTGACCGATCCAACGGAAACCGCGTTCTCGCCTCACACAACTTCCAGCGGCTTGTATATCAGTGTATGCGCGGAAGCTATACAACCTTAGGCGAGGGTTGTATAGGAGATATACCATCCTTCGGAGGGGATGTAAAGCCGTCGGTCCCTTGTCTATTAAATGTTAGGCAAGTAAAAGATCCCTACTCTTCTTAAGGGAAGAGGTTCGGCAAAATTCCTGGTTGGGGGTAGCTCGTCTACAGGCGTCGGTGTTAGGCCTCAGTAGCGGAAATAGGCCGACGTTAAATAAATGTATAAAAAAAAAAGTAGGTCCTCGATTTTAAATAACTCCATAAAAAATAATAAATAAAGGTCATATCGGAAGGACAAGCTGGCCACTCAAATTGCACCTACCGATCCAAAACACTTGATTGGAATAGGCTCCTACGGCAAATTCAAAATATGGTGTAGCATCGTCCTGCTGATATGAAGGTGGCCATCATCTGGGAAAGTCTTGGTACTTCTGAAAATAAATAATTGTGTAATGAATGCAAGTAACATGCGCCTGTTATTGTGCCATCAAGGAAATATAGACCGACAATATGATTATTATAATTCAAACTCAAACGACATTTAACAAATATACCGATAATAGTCCACGAATGGTTACTATGTCAGAGTCAAAAATAAATAATGCAATTTTGGCATTGAAAGTTAATTTCCTGGGTCACAACCCCAAAGCCCCCAAACATCACAAACTTTTTGTAATTCAATATCGAGAGTTCCGTTTGATGACTATTTCTTTTAACACAAATTTTGCTTCAGAACAAATAATGTTTTTTTTATAAATAATCCATCTTGGCATCTATTGGCTAAAAATTCCAATCAGCCATTAGGGTCATTGCCGTAAAGTTCTTGAAACAAGTGAGTTTTGTAAGGTTGCTATCTTCTTGTTACATGTTTACACCCTGTAGTAAACATTTATAAACGTAGGTTCAATAAGTGCAACGAGAATTTTCACTAACCACTATTTTAATTAATACTTAATTACAATAATTAATCGTTATCATAACACACTAATTACAAGTTTCATCTACTATAGCCTCACTACTATAATTCATTACATGTTATTGTTCTTAATCTTTTCTGATCACTCATCTCATCTCATATCAGAACTGAACTGAACTGTCTACGTGCGATGCATCCGCCTCTTATATATCGGTGGGAACCTACTCGAATTGTAAATTTCCCTCCAGATTGGCGCTGCTTTACCGGTAGCCAAACTAGGCAGGCTTCCTTTCATCCTGCTACCGGGGATTAAATAAATCTCTCTTCGTTAGAGGGCTGCACATAACATTATTTTTCTTTTTTACAAGAAGCAATATGGATATTCTAATAATATTGGAGGCATGTTGTCTTATAGGCTTTGTGGATTGATACATATTTGAATATGTAACAATCCAATATATTCAGTTTCTTTTCGTTGTATATAATGGGTTTCCTACTATATACCAGATTTAGGAATAATTGTGACATTTCTAAATTCACGAAATTGTTCTATTTTACTAATCGTAGTCTGAGAAAAACAACTGTTAGGTTACTTATTATTGGAGATGTCGCATACCTATTTCTGCGTTCTTGTTTCATCACTAATGGTGATATTAAAATGTCTGTTCTTTGGGTTTCCGAAAGACTCATTATTAAAGTAATAATCAAGGTATATCAAAAGCAAAAGCGATAAATAATTAGATTCATAGTCACAAATATCTTAACAAACCATGATAAGTTCATACAGAAACAAAAGCAATGCATCAGGTAGTCAACATCTAGACAATCAAAACAGCTATACTCAATATTTATCTGAAATTACTGAGAATGAAGTAATTAACATCATCAAGAATGGGTCCAGATTTAATACCCGCATTTTTAATAAGTGATTGTGCAATGATCTTCGCCAAACCGCTCTACATTATATTAAATTTTATAATAACTTCCTGTGAGTTTTCCCAGTTGTGGAAAGAAAGCAGAATATGCTCCGTGTGTAAAAAAGGCTCTAGAAATTAAATTAGCCGACTACCAATTTACATTGTTTGTAATTTTTGTAAAAAAAAAATTAAATTTTCATAATTGCAATGAACATTTTCACTCAAGAAACTTAATATCCCCATGGATTTATGTCTGGATACTCTATGCTCTACTACCTAGAACCTTGTTGAGAAAACTCAGCATATTTCTGAGGTACTTCATGAGGGTAATTAGTTAGGTCATATCTATATTGATTTCTCTAAAGATTTTGACTGTCTCGACCATGAGTTGTTGATACCAAAACTGGATACATTTGGTATTTCTGTTAAATTGCATATTTTTTTAGATCGTATCCTAATGACAGATTACAGTTTGTTTAATAACGCAGTTTCATATCTGGGATGTTTTGGCAGTCATCAGGATTTCCACAAGATCCGATTCTGGGGCCGTTACTTTTCGTTATATTTATAAATTATATAACAGAGCCGTTTAATGTCAACTAATTACTACATGCGGATGATCTTAAAATGTACAGTGAAATTAAATCTATTCATCTACCTTTAAATATCAGTAAATGCAATATTACATCTTATTCTCGGCGTAAAATCATTGAGTTATTTAATTATCAGCTTGACAATGTCGTTCTGAATAGGTTATCTCAATGTAAAGACTTTGGCTTAATCGCTCCTAAAAATCATAAGAAATGATAATTTCACTATGCGCTAGTTTGAAAACGTGACCGTAATTATTTATTAAACAAAATGTAAAAAAAATCCTAAAAATTTCTTTTTTTTTTCATATTTTTTCATATATCTCAGTTACTATTGTTTTTAGAGAAAACTTATACAAATGAAGAAGTTTTGTAATTTTAAATACGATGCACTTGGTTACGAATACAAAAATTCATTTTTACTATTACAAAAGTAGTAGAAATCGAAAAAAAAAATTTATATAGCAATAACAAGTTATTTGTGGATTTTTTTCAAATACCTATATTATAAGTATAAATTTGGTTAGCAAAAAGTACAAATGTCTCCAGTTGAGCTTGGTCTCCCCCCACCAGAATGGGCCCCTTATGACTCTAGGACCCCGCGTTAGAATTTCGATTCCGGTCCTCATTGTTATCGAAAAATGAGGCCGCAAGTGCTGTAAAAAATGAGGCCCTTGTGCTGTCAAAAAATGGGACCCCCAGATTATCAAAAATGGGGCTCCGCCCCAGGGCACCCTTAGTGCTCCGCGACCCCCGTGCTGTCATATCATGTTAATAACTTCAATAGTCATACAATAAAATTCTTTGCCAACAATAAATATTAAAAATAAAAGACAATACTTACTGCTTCAACTATCGATTTGGTTCCAGCAAATAGATTTCAATGTAATGTGCTGAGCAACGCAGAAATCATTTTAATATGTAGCTCACTTCTTAAATATTTAATCTTACAAATCTCTCTCTAGTTAATGATAGATTCGAATGAAAATTTTGTAAAAGAACTTATTGTAACAAACAACTAATTGAATATTCAAAAAAATGTCGTTATTATTTGCTTTGAGCCTAAACTTATTCCTCTTGTTCTCATTGAACAAATGAGTACCTTGAATTGTAGGTTATACATATATTTTGGTATTGATTAGTTAATATAAATTATCCTCAGCTCAAACTGACCAAACCAAAAATATCCTGTAATTTATACCGCACTAATGAGAATAAAACACACTTTCGTGGCTTCTAGTTTTTACTGAAATTTTTCATGACTGCAAAAGTCATTTAAATATCGGGGAAGAATTAAAAATTCGAAGACACAAACCTAATAGGTCATCTACGCAAATTTATTAAAGTACGTTTTACTAAACATTGTGATTCCGCGCCATCTAAACTCCATAAATATTTTATTAAGCAAAAATCTATTCCGAGCACGCCATTGGTGACTTTACCCTCTCGTTATACCCTCGAAGGAAAAACTCATAAAATTCTGGAATTTTACCTTCCTAACTTATTCGCAAAGGGTTGAGGGTTCATAAAATTAATTGTTGGACTCATAAGTAATTAAGCATTCAATTTTAAAACGGGTTAAATTTGCGTGCGGTGTTTAAACTATACAGTAAAGTAAAACGTTCTTTTTTACTGATAATATTTTATTATTAATATGATAATTTTGGTTTATGACAGACACGACCTCTGTTTTATTAATGCCTTCGCAGGTAGCTTTTATTCTAAAGGAATGCTCAAACAACTTGGAACGCTGCGGAACAACAAAACAAAAATATATTACAGAATGATAAGATAAATATTACATTTTCTTGCGTATGACACATTCATAGTTCACTTTCTCTATGGAGAAAACATACAAAAATTTCAAATTACAGAAAAATAAATGTCTGGTAATACATATTAATAATTCAGATGATTATAATTATTTACGATATCACCACTTATATCTACAGAAAAGCTTGGTATATATTCAGCAAATAAATATCGCCGAACTTATGTTAAAAATGTCCTCCGTATAGCCTTAATGCCGTTTTTTCGTCCCCAATTCTACCATAAAAATATATATTACCTGAATGTACGCGGACTAAACACAAAATTGCATGAAATGCATGCGAAAGCATTTACATGTCATTATAATATACGCTTTAACAGAGAATAGGTTATATTCGTACATCACAAATATATAAATTCTTTCCCCTAATTGTAATATAGTATGATGTGATGGCAACTTTGTTGAAACAAATAAAAGAGATGTTATAGGCAAAACTTGATCTCAACTTCATACGAGATACTCTTCCTCATATTGATATCGTAAGTATTAAAATATCAATTAATTTCCAAGTTGTTTCTATTTTTATAATTTATATACTACCAAATACATCCAGCGGTTTCTATGCTGATGTATTTGAGGTGATTGAATTACTAAGCTATTTAAATGATAGTGATATTTATTTTATAGGAAATCTTAATATTTCAGAATAAAATAAAAAAACATATACTTAAAACACACCACTTATTTATAGTAGAGAACCCTCAAATCCAGAACTAAAGGCTATCCGGAAGGAGGTTATCTATGTGAAAAAACATAGGCAACATCCATTACTCGCCAACATTGCCAATGTCGGTACTGAGAAACTAACCCAGAACATAGCAGAGTCGCATCAAAATGAATTTGCCACATAACATGCCGGTAATAGTATCAATATTGTTTCAAGCTAATTTTTCACGGCAGTTTTCCAAGTATATTACAAATTTAAAATAATGTTACATCAGACCTAGTATTATTAAGCAAAATTTGCCAGATAGATTGTCCACTGAGTGAAGATTTACACCATTGACCTTTGGATATACAGTAATAATAAATAAAAACATATATATAAATAAATAATAATAAAAAGCACCATTCAACAAACCGTTCGATAATTTTGCGTATTGTATTGTTCATTACATGATCTTTCTGGTCTAAAAATACTTGCTGATATCTTGTTACATATATGTAAATGGTTATTCCTCTCTAATTATTACACTCTGATAAATCGCCCCTCTTAGATATTTTCACAATAGCACCTTACCACTTTCCAATCTGCTGGAATGATTTCATTTATCTTATTTAAGATTGTCAATGACCGCCGAGATTTCAACTATCGTTGGAATTCAGTCTTTGATTCGCTCTCTGGGAACGTCAGGTAGGTGGATGTGTTCTCGATTATATTCCAACGGTTCGGCACCAACAACCTCCGAGAAGTGCTCATGCCACCTATCTATGTACTTGTTTTTCTCTTGTCGTCAGTAGTGTTCCGTCCTGGTTTTCGATAGGATTTTAATCTCTGAAAATTTTCTTGCCGCTCTCTTTTTCAGCCGCTTCTTCTACTTCAGTTGCTATCTTCTTAATCTCTTGTCAAGCCTGACCTGTCTTTTGATTGTTCGGTCTAGCTCTTGATAGTTGTGTGTGATTCCTGACTAACGGCTATATCAGAGGTTTGTTCGTTAATGCTTTGGTTGCTTTCCATTTATCTATCGATGTCCAGGTTTGTTGTGGGATCCATTTCTTTCTTTTTGTTCTTTCTACCTGACTTAGTACTTCTTCTGAGATGTTAGAGAGAGATGTTTGAAGAGAATTTCAATATAGATTGTCATGCTCTCTTAAGGTGTCTATTTCTAATTCGAGTCTGCTTCTGAAATTTTGTTTTATAGACGATGCATGAGCAGAATATCCTTGTGGCGGTGTGAGAATGTTAGCCTCTTTTGATAGTAGAAAGCCTTATTTGTTGCTATAAGTAGATGGTGAATCCCTACTAACATCAGCAGCCCAGTAGCCGCGTACGCCATAAAGGGAAGATTTCCAACGATTTAATATCAATACGTGATATGATTATTTGCAAAGTGAGGTCAATGTTTTGTGAATGTTTCTGCGACGGAAAAGGTGCCTCATATTACCAAATTCTTTTCTGAGCAGAAGTTCACTAGTATGAGGACTCAAAGCCCACTCTAGCCCTACTCGATCAGCGTCAACTTTGACATTCATGTCCCCCATTAATATCAGGATGTCCCCGTGATGTACCTCATTAACTACTGGCATGGCTTGTTTGTCAAATAATGTTTTTTGTTCTTGATGGGACGGTTCCATGGGAGCATAACAGCTGATTATTATTATATTGTGAATTTTAGTATCAAATCGGCGTATAATAACTATTTTATTACTTATTGGTTTCCAGGGTAGCAAACTGTTTCTTTTTCAGTTATGAATTAAAATGCCCACTCCATTTACGCGATTCCCTCCTTCTGGTTTACCTGAATAAATCAGCAAAGAGTCATCATTCGTTCGGAACTCTCCAAAACTGGTCCACCTTGTCTCTATTAGTCCCAGTACGACTATGGAATATATTTTCATTTCTCTAGATATTTGTGCCATTCTGGCTACTTCCTGTATAGTTCGAACATTGTAAGTTCAGATATTTACTCTACTCTGTGTGCTTGCCACAGTCGTCAGCACATGATCAATCCTACTCAATCTCTACTTCATTGAGCCCTAGTATGATGCTGGGTGTGTTAGCTATAACATTCAGGCCTACCTCTAGAGGAGCTCGGTAAAACGGTGCGATATTTTATTTATTATTTTTTTTTATTTATTAACCACCACTCTGCAGGAACAATGGTCCCAATTACAGAATTGTATATACATACATATAGACAGTTATACAACGATCATTCCCTACAACATTGTCATCTGTCGCAGCTGAGACTAGAAATCAGGAGTGTTACAGTGACTAGACGTGCTGTCTCTCACACAACCTCGTCTAATCCACTGCTACAAATTCGGTAACACATGAAAAACGCCACTAAACATAGGGTATGGCCCTAGCCAGGATTCGAACCCAGAACTCCATGGTTGTAAGCCTAATATGTAAGCATAGAGCCACTGAGTCGGTATTGAAGTTATACCCTGCCAGAGCCATAGAGTGGAAATGTGAACGATCCATCTTTATGGTGTCTGAAGGACGTCTTTTCTGCTTTTATAAACTTATAAAAATTAAAAAAAATAGGAAAAAGAAAAAATTAATTTTCTTTTTCCTCAACCTTTTCTTAACTCTAAATAAATAAATATTACGTTCACAAAATTTTTAGGGTTCAACACGACTGTTTCAGACGGAGAATAATGTAAAAAATCATACTTACTGTCGTGTATGCTTAACTGCTGCTCTGATGGTATCAATTGGACGTCGTAACACTATAAACCTAACACTGTCTGTACCACACTTTCTTAAAATTAAACCTGAAAAGGAATTTTGTTAGAAAACACAACTAAAAGACAATATAAAGTTCAAAATATATATATTAAATCTTTAAAAAATTATGTTTTTACAACAACTTTTATTTCAAGAGAAAATGTTTAATAAACACTAGTCTGGCCCGTGTACAACACACGGTGAGGAACGGAACGATTTATAATGTACCAACTACCATCCAATATGCGGTTTAATAAGCTAACGATGTACAAAAAGATTCAAGAAAAGTTCAATGTAACTGAAATTTTGGTGGGCTTTTGCTTGCCTGTCTTATAAACGTATTATTAAATTCACATGAATTTTGGTCGCTCCTCGGAGCTTAAAATTGCTTGAAGCGTCTCTACTTCGATTGTATTCTACAATAACAACTTTTTACGTTCAGGCAAGACGGATCCCATGCACGTATGAGTACATGGTTTTTTGACTCCGAATCACTGAGGAACCGGTTTAGGGCAAACCCCGTCAAAACTCATCATTTCCCCGTCAAAACCGACTGCTAGGAAATGATGGGGGTCCCATGTCGCTAAGGGCTATTTTCGCTATAACTTCCGATATACTTTGAATAGTCGTTGGACTAACTTGTCCTCATATTCAATACCTCGTAAGAGTTGCAGTGCTTGACAACGTGGATTCGTAAAAGGGTTTTTAATCTTGAAAATTTCGAAGTTAAAGTCTAATTTTAGTACACTTTCTAAAATTAGGTGGTCGGGGCGACATTACGTCCCTGTGCAGCGACATTTGCTACACTTTCTAAATTAACGCTCCTTGAAGAGTTAGCGAAAATTTGGCATAAAAAACGCTCCGAAGAGCGAAAATATGTTTACAAGTATTAAAAACCTCTTCCACGGCGTTTTTACGTGAAGCACGCTTTTCGTACGAAGTATTTCCTAAGTCAGATTTTGTTACAACGTCGAAAAGTATATCGGGGTTATAGCGTTCTTTAACACCCCCCTTCTTTCCGTGAATCTTTTTGTGCAACGTTTGGTAAAATTGGTTTTTGAAAAGAAAATGGATCATTGGATGGAGTCTCCCATGTGTTGTATTCGGTTATATTTCAGACCGGCCTATCTGAATATAACATAGATCTAAAAATGGTGATAAGTTTGAACATATATCGATGCATAGCATTCGATTGAATAATTGAACATTGGTTTTCAAAATGGCATAAAAAAAGAAAAAATCGAAAATCCTCAGATTTTCGATGACACAACACAAACACTTTCAACGCACTTATCTTTCTTAGTGTTCTTCCACTAATGCGGGCTTGCGTCTGCTCCTCCTCGTGTCTATGCCTCGTCGATCACCTTCGGTGTCGAACTGCCTTCTGGAACAGCTTAGGTGGTCCTCGGACTGCTTGGCTCCAGCTATACAATGGCTCTGCTCATTTATATGAAACAATATAAAACAAAATTTTAGTAAAATGTATTGTTCATTGGGCCCATGCTTTATCCCGTCTGGGCATAAAGAGGAATCTGCGACCGATAGCACATCGTCGTCTTTGAGAATAGGAACACTGAATTTTGTTGACTTATGTTGATTGAAATGTTTTCCGCGTAGTTAAAATTCTCTTCTTGGGAGAAATCTGCGACCGATATCACATCGTCGTCTTTGAGAATATGAACATTGAATTTTGTAGACTTATGTTGATTGAAATGGTTTCCGTTTTTATTAAAATCTCTTCTTGGGAGAAATCTGCGACAGAATCTGCATCCGTCGGATCGTTGCATCTGCCCATCCAGCAGGCGTGGCGGCATCTCGCCCACGGTCAGAGTTGCTGCAGTGAATTTGGAAGATTTGTATGGTCGATACAATATCCTCAATAAAAATGACTTAAAAAAAAATGCATAAAAAATACCAACTCTTATCAGACATGACAAGAAGTTGGTATGGAAATTTTGATATAAAATAAACCTAGCACTAAGTTAAAACTTAGCCTAGGTTGAAAAATATTATAAAAATATGATAGAATCTCCAGAACTTGACTCTGAATCAGAAAGGGAAGCATCTCGTGGCGGTGCATGGATTTGTACAACCGTTTGCTCCGGCGGTGGAGGTTCTGTGGAATCGTCTGAGAACGGGGAATCATTTTCATCGAGTGATGTTCCGCCTGGACTAGCATTTTCTTCGTCGGAAGATTCGATTTCCAAGTTGTGCTCCTCTGGCGGGGCTGGTCGCAAATCATTTACATGGACTCCAGTAGTTACGTTTCCCTTCTGAACGAGATATACTTCGTCTGAAAACTTCTTTAAAATTCTGGTTGGGCCTGACCAAGACGGCGTGAAGGTATGTACCTTCCTTTTTCTCTTACTCATGACTTTATCTCCAACTTTGAACACGACTGGAGTGACGGCCTCTTTCGGCGCGTATTTCTGCTTGTAATTTTGCTGTGCCTCACGGGCTTCCTTGACTCGCTCGTATCGTGGAAGCGTTTGTTACTTGGCTCTTTCTTGCCTCCAGGCATACAAATCCCATTCGCCTCTTTCGGCTGGTTCATATCTTAACACTATCATGCTAGGTGTTTGATTTGTAGCGGCGTTCTTACGATTTCTTAAGATGTATGTCATTTGATGCACGTAGCGATCCCAAGTGTCGTTTGGCTTTTTAAATAAGAGGGTATTTAGAATTTTCTTACACTCCTGAACCCGTCGTTCCACGGGGTTGGATTGTTGATGATATGCCGGAATTAAGTATCGTTCGATACCATTTCTTTCACAAAACGTGATGTACCATTCGGAATTGAAATGACCTCCATTGTCTGAAATTATGACTCGAGGGACTCCGCATCTTGCTACTATCTCTTCATCAATAAATTTGGCTATCGTTCTGCCATCAACCTGAATGTATGCCTTTGCCTCTATCGACTTGCTAAATACGTCTTCAACGATAATCATATATCGATTCTCGGCGTCTTTGGTCCTCTGCAGTGGGCCAATTACGTCGATGCTCAAAGTTTCAAATGCATTCTGCGGTGCATGACTTCTAAGTGGAGCGTTAGATTGAGCTTGCCGTGTTTTTACTGATTGGCATATCAGACAGTCGTTTATATATTTGCCGCCGATCCTGGCCATATTATTAAAATAATAACGTTTTGCAATTTTCCTAAGAGTCTCATCTCTTCCTGGATGACATGCTTCATCTCGGTCATGATAATGGTAAATCAATTCCTTAATTTTCCTCTTTGGAACTATCAATTTAAAATTTTGATCGCAGTCTTTCAAAAGTACATCGTCTTGGACGTGAAAATTTTTCATAAAAATAAGATCCGCTTCGGAACGATGTTCCTGTTGAAATAGATCATTCCAACGGCGGATCTTGTCTTGGATATCCCTCGACCTCGATTGGGCCTGTACGATATCTTCATATATTTCTGAATGCGTTAAAACAGAAATACGTTCTGGACACTTGTAATTTGGTAGGAACATTCTTTCCTCTTCATCGTCTGTCTCGACATACTTATCTTGTGGGTTACGACTGAGAAAATCTGCTAATAAATTCTCCTTGCCCGGACAGTGTTCAATTTTGAATGCACATTCTTGCAATAATAATGACCATCGTGTGAATTTGGTTTTGTCGTCCTTATGCTTGTTCAACCAAAGTAACGCCCTGTTGTCCGTCTTCACCAAGAACGGTTTATCTGTTAAGTATTTAGTTCACCACCGCCAAGCATTCCAGCTCGTTTATGTGATAATGTCTCTCTGCTGGAGATAACGTGTTGCTTGCATACGAAATGATATGTTTTTCGCCGTTGTCGCCTAATTGATATAATACGGCCGAAAGACCTTGTAGGGATGCATCGGTTTGTAAAATGAACTGACGTGAAAAATCCGGCCGATGGAGTTCCAGCGGTCCGGATAATAAATCTTTTAATTTTCTAAAAGCTTCATCGCATGTATTGTTCCAATGAAAACGATTTTCCTTCGAAAGAAGTTTCGTTAGCGGCTTCGTGATCATCGCAACATTTGGTAGATATTCTCTTACCCAGTTGCAAAGTCCTAACAAACTTTGGAGCTGCTTTTTGGTGGCTGGAACAGGATAATTTTGAATTTGTATTACATGTTCTTCCAATGGTCGAGAAGTATCAGTTCTAATTGTGTGGCCTAAATATTGGATTTCATTCGTCGCTATTACACAGTTTTCCGGTAACACTTTTAGATTGTGCAAACGTAGTCTTTCAAAGACTAACCTCAGGTGGGACATATGCTCCTTCACGTTTACGCTGTAAACGATTATATTATCTAAGTAGACTTTACAGAAATGGTGCAGGTAACCCGTCAAAACGTCCTTTGCCATGAATTTCTGAAAGGTACAGGGAGCTGTCTTGAGGCCGAAAGGCATGACATTAAATCTGTAAGCTGCCCCATCAGGAGTGGTAAAAGTTGAGAAATCTTTTGATGCTTCATCGAGCGGTATTTGCCAATATCCACTGTTTAGGTCCAACACGGTAAAAATTTTCGAATTTCCTAAATCTTTAATACTTTCATGTATTTTTGGTAAGACGGAAGCCTCGTCTTCAGTCATTTCGTTCAAATGGCGATAGTCGATGCAAAAACATGGTTTCTTGTCTGATCGTTTTATTATCACGGGTGGTGAACTATATTGGGCAGTGCTAGGTTCGATGACGCCAGCTTTCAACATCTCTTCGATTTGGTCGTACATAATTTTCTTAGTACTCGGAGACATCGAATATGGTCTGATATTAAAAGGTTTTGTATCTTTCACGATAATTTTGTGTTTAACAGTCACTGTGGTTGCTTGAGTCGGTTCCGCAGTGAACACATCGACAAATTCTTCGAACAGCGGCCGTAGAAATTTGTCTTTAATAACAAGCTCTTCAGGAAGCTTTGCCTGCTGTCTCTCCCTCTGAGAAGCTTGATTCCAGAAGACGGTAATACGCTCTTCCGTGCCGGCATATAGGCATTTTCGGCCATAATCATATGCGACATTGTTCATGTATAAGAATGGTGATCCTAATGTTACTGTTTCATTCAAATTTTCGATGACTTGAAAATCAATTTCAAAAGAAGTGCCTGAAATTATTACTTTTAATTTTGTCGTGCCAAGAGAGTCCACCATTCGATCTCCGCACGCCATAGCAAATGATCGACGTGTCGTGAGATTTTTAAAATTATCCAACATCTTCGGATGGATAACGTTTCGTGTCGAGCCTGAATCAATCAGAGCGTCGACCGCATAGAGTATTAGAAAAGTTTAGTGGACATTGCTGCTGTCTTGGTTCGGCCGTTGTGCCGGGGATCTTGCAGATTGACCCTGGCCTGGGTCTCTGGCCCCTTGAAAGTTTCCCGGTCTCCTGTTGAGATGAGGATTATTGGGACATTGACTATGGAAGTGCCACTGCACTATGTCTGTGCAGTATCGGCACGGGGTAGCCGGTCGGTCGGGTACTTGGAATTTCCCCGATCCGCCATTAAAATTGTTTGTCCGTCGGTCAGGTACTCCGAAATTCGCTGAACCGCGCGAAAAATTATTCATAAAAATAGGACAACCTGGTGCTCCACCTGGACCATCCTGACGAGAGACATCCTCTCGGAAATGCACCCTCGGTGCTGTCGGAGTTGGGCTTCCATTGCTTCTGTTACTAGAATTTGGTTGACTTATACGTCCCGGCTGAGAGAGAGGTAATTGAATCCTCTCATGTGGTCTAATGCTACTATACCATTTACATTAGTCTGTATAAGACTAGCAGGTTGGCCACTGTCATTTGTCTGCTCCATGACCTATGGCATACTGAGGAGAACTAATAAGTTCGAAACCGGTCTATGTCTGGTCAGGGAGTTGACAAATGACATTGGCTACCAATTTTTCATGATTTGTAAGGTGTAATTCAATGCAGGTCGGGGTATTTGCCCGCTGAGTAGTTGTTTCCTGCAAATCATGTATAATAACAGTATATAGGTTAAGTCCACCAAGGGCTGAAAGTCGCCGCTCTCGGTACTTGCAAAATGGCAAGTCGCTATGCACCACGGAGACATCTATGATGTCTGGTGTATAGTAGCATTAGACCACATGAGAGGATTCAATTACCTCTCACCACTATACCATATATATATATATATATATATATATATATTATATAGCCTCTACTTTTTATACTATTCTGTAGTTCTATTGTAGTTTCATTTTATTACAATGTTTTTTATATTTCTTGACTGTAGTGATTCCACCCCATCGGCGTCGAATGGTTGAATCCAGATAAATAAATTTTACCTAGTATTAGGAATTTTGTATTGAAGTTCCAGACAATAATTTTAAAACAAATACCAAAAATTAGGTGCCATTGCAAAGAATTATAAAAAAATTACCACAAAATAAGTGAAATCGTTTCAAAATTGTCATAAAATAGAAAAGTAATCTAAAATATCGAGTAAGTAATCTAGTATACAAGAATTTCCTTTGGTTAATAAAAGCCTAATAATATCATCACTGCATACATCACACTAAATATTAACTTTTTAGACATGTTAAAATAACAATCCTCTGTTGGTATCGACATCTTCTAGGGCATGTCTGGTCGATAGCCGTGTGGGTTAAAAATGGCGTGAGGTGGCAATCGCGGATAATCACACGGCCATCGCACCACCGGGTTCGAATTCTGGCTACGGCACTGGCACTGTTGGAGGAAATGGTTGTATGTCCGCGTTTTTTCAATGTGTAACCCCCTTTCGCACAAGCCCCTGGCTTCTGGAATTGGGGGGGGGGTTGTCC
Organism: Leptura quadrifasciata; assembly: GCA_963675555.1. Taxonomy (NCBI): domain Eukaryota; kingdom Metazoa; phylum Arthropoda; class Insecta; order Coleoptera; family Cerambycidae; genus Leptura; species Leptura quadrifasciata. The sequence continues at coordinate 91,672,863 of OY776675.1, forward strand.
AATTTCTGTGGCGTTTATTTATTATTATTTATTTATGGAAAAATTTTGGCTTGAGTGTTCCCTGTCTATGTTTTGTCAATCGAGTTGCACCAAAACGGGTTCTTATTGATATCCAGATTTGCTGCAACTCACCATCTAGATTTTTTTCTAAAATATTGTAAAATGCGTTCTTCGTTTTCAATTTGCCAATTTTATAATTAATGATGCCTTAATCCCAACTTAAAAATTCGCTATTACAAGGTAGTCATAAATTCCAAAAAGTATCAGTAAGACAATATTTTATTCAAAATTTCATTGATCCGCTAATATCATTATCTATTTTCATCGAACTACTTATGATTTATGATATGTAATTTATTATTATGTTACCGTTTAAAATCCTTGTTGCGTAATATTTGTCTTATTTGTTGTGTGTAATATTAACTTGTCAACTTTAATTTACACTTATTTTCATACGCGTTTCTAAAAGGGTTGAAATATCTAATAACCATCTAATAGACAACCATTTATTATTTTTATTAAGGTATTTATCCATAAACAAGAGTATCTAATCAAAGTTAAAGTAAAATAAGATAAACTTCTACCTAAAGAAACAATAAGAATTTTCTTTTTAATTGAAATAGTGGAAGAGCGAACTTCCTCAAAGATGAACTACTTTTTGTGCAACTATCTTTATTATAGTCGTTTTATTAAAACTCTTGAATATTCTGCTTCACTTGTCAATGTTCTGAAACTTTGTATAAGAAAATACGGAATGCATTTTCATTAAAATTTAGAAAATGTCGTTGCATCTAGACACAATTTCACTTCAAAAGTTGAGACTTACGGAATTTTCGGTCGCAGTTCACTTAACGATTTTAAATGCACTTTTTGTCAAAGACGGTTTGAAGCCGACCTGTTACTCTCACATGTTACATGGCCGAGCTGCCCCCTTTTGATAAATAAGCCTTTATTTTTAATACAAACGTGATTCATGATAAGCCTAATAGCTCGAAAATACAGGGAATTTCATTTATTACTACAGCATACATCGCGCCATGTGGAACTGGCAGCATTTCACTTTATCAAAGGGAAGTTGCTGTTTACAAAAGTAACTCAAATATTAAAATAAATTGCGGTGTTTCATGCATGACAAACATAATGGAGGATTAAATTATCAGTTTTATCTTGTTTGTAAAGCCGTGTAACGCAAACAGTTTCGTGTGATGAAAAAACAGTTATTTTCAGATTATTCCTAAATTTGCAAAGATCATGTTAAAATATGTAAACTTGCAAATATTATGAAGGTGAAGTTGGATAAACTGACTCTTAATCGAGTGAAGTTAAGGTTTCTTTCACGAAGTATTGGATAGGGGCACTTTTCTTTTTTGTTTCTATTCTAAATGTTAAAACGAAAAATTTTTGTAAGAATATGTCAATGTCTTAACTCATTATTAAATATATTTTCTTACAAAATAGAATATTTTTGAGTTAATGAAAATATTTTGCGTTCTGTTAGTTAGACAGCGGCCAACCCTATAAACTATTCTTAATAAGATTGTGAACAAAATTAATATCAAAAGAACCTAGATTACTCCAGTTGTCAGAGGCCAATTTTAATGAAAAGTTAGAATTAATTGTTACCTCGCTAATTTTTTCATTAAAGGCTATTTATTTGCTAGTAGAAAATGACTCAAAAAAGTTTACCAAAATTTACCCACGCGAACCCTTGAAAATAACCCTCTGAAACGAAAAAAATCAGTTTTTTGCTAATATCATGAAAAATAATAAAATAAAACGGATAGCACCACGTGAAAAAAAATTAAAAGAAAATATTATACAAGTTTTTTTTAATACATTTTTCTTTTAGCATGAGAAATTATTACAGTTCGCTCAATATTTCAAGCGGATCGCACAGGGAAATGAAGCATTTCTCGACCGCCGCCACATAATAAAGACAATTTGTGCCCATTAAAAACTAAAAAAAAAAGGTAGCATTTTAAAGAGGAAGAATTCAGCTTTCCAATGGTATTCTTATTTTTAATTTTTATAATTTTTACTTTTTATAAATTGCACGTGAAAGTTAAGCTTTATAATTTTCTTTCCACTCTATATTAAAACATAAATATTAAATAAAATACATTTTCAAAAAATCCTTGTAGATATAGCTTGTTTATACCTGAAACTTCAATCTAAAATTAATTTTTATGCTCTAAAGTATGCAGTGTAAAAAAATTAACTTTTAAATCATTGATATTTTTTCCATTTTTTAGGGTTAGGATATTTTCACTTGAAAACTTGTTGAAAACGGCTTGTAGGTAAATAAAAATGTTTTCGTTTTTAATGGGTACAAATTGTCTTTATTATGTAGCGGCGCGCAGTAGAGCAAGAATTCGAAAACGTGGCAATAATTCTATTTTTGTAACAATCCTTTAAAAAATCGTGTATCAGGGTTTTAGAGGGTGTAAAAAATTACGGTGAAATGTAGAAATTAAGAATGACGGTTTCAATATGGCGGCGCAAAAGGTTTACTTCAAAATTAATTTAAACGTTTTTAATAAACACAGGTTTGTGGTGTTACTGAAAACAAAAAGTTTGTGCGTTATGAAAGAAAAATTTGCAAATGACGTATTCTAATATGGCGGTTGAAATAAGTGGAATTTTTTAACTACTATTTGTATTTCTATTTTTTTTTTCCTATAATTTCCAGCTTATTTCACATTATGTTGTCTCCCTAAGTACAAAATAATACTCCTAACCTTAATTTTATTAACATATTATACAGGGTGTATTTCACAGTCCAAATTTCAGTAGGTGAACTGGACGGTTTCAGTTTTAGTTATATTTTGTCTTAAAATCTATGAACATTAAAACACCAATGTAAATGTTCCTCTTATCAAATTTGGCATGTGTAAGAAATAAAATAATCGTCTCACTAAATTGTATATATTACGAAGTACTTGATCATTGACAATAGGACTTAGGTCTAAACTGTATGAACGAGCATAGCTGACTAACTCATTCTCCCCGCTGATCCACATTATTGCAAACATTGCAAATACGCCATATAGTCGCCTTACTGCCGAAATGCTTTGTCTACGAAAGATGTGTCACCTACTTGCTGAGACGGTTAAATATTTTCTAACATTCGGCCATCCTGTATGCGGGCTGTCCCAGACCGCCAACCCTGTTTACCTGTTGACAACAACATTACACAAAGCAAACATGTATTCATACATTTGTAACCAATTTTAAATTCACTTCAATCAATTCAAATACGTGTCTACCCAGACAATTACCTACAACAACAACTCTTACTCGAGCTACACACACGTCACACGTATCTTGACCTCAACAATAGCTGCCCAGAGCACCGCTATTGGTCCCATCTCAACGTATACCATGACGTGACCCAATCAAACATCACACGTCACACGTATCTTGACCTCAACAATAGCTGCCCACAGCACCGCTATTGTTCCCATCTCAATGTATATCATGACGTGACCCAATCAAACCTCATAAGCCACACGTATCTTGACCTCAACAATAGCTGCCCAGAGCACCGCTATTGTTCCCATCTCAACGTATACCGTGACCTACATCGACATCCAATCTGTACATATGTATCTTTTTTAATAATAATAACACCACAGGTAATTACGACCCCCTCTGAAGGATCTGAAGGATTAATTTATTTTTCAACTTACATTTGCATCATAGAGTTATCCATCATTTATCTTGTCAGTTTCAACCACTGTACAAACGTTGCGTCTCATCCAATTTTCTCTCAGGTCCTCCACTTTATATCTCGTCACAGCAACCCCGTACGAACGTTCCACCGCCTCTGATTTTCTCGCAGATCCCCCACCTCACATCTTGTCAGCTGCAACCACTGTACGAACGTTCGTTCCATCGCCTCTGATTTTCTCGCAAATCCACCACTTCATATCTATCATTAGAGAGCACCTCAACGACTTCAATAGTTCCTTACATTTCGGTGCTAGTTTTTTGTTCACCCCGGTATAAGTGACAATCTAAGTGGCATTTGTAATTAATTATTAACAGTCTGATCAAGTGGCCACCAAACTTGGGCTGGTCATCGTTATTAGTTATTACTGTGCACTTCGTAAATCGGAAATGTTTTCATGCGATCTACAGTTGCTTATATCGAGGTTAATAAATACACTTCAGCCTTAGATGGCATAATTCTATCTTCAAGTTCCATCAAGAACATCATTAAAGTGTACTTTAACATAACCGTATTTTCGAATATCAAAACATTCAAAGTCACAAACCGGGTTTACGTTCAGATCTAACACCCGTACAAAAACATTCGTTCCTATTTTCAATAACATCACGTTCGGTAAATTTATGAAGTCTCAGTCAATGATACGATCATAGTTCATTTGCTTATCATTCAAAACTGTTATTTTAATACTGCAAGTCTAACGGTCCCGGCTGATGACATTACGTAATTGATCTCAATACTTTTCAACGCGTTAGGCTTATTATTTTCAAGTTCAAGGCATAGTTTACTAATAACACATCCATGATATAGTACATCAAACAACATTCATTTCATTTATTCGACATTACCACTCGGGCAATCGTTCAAGACCTTTTACAACGAAAGCATTCTAATATGTTTCTATTTATAACAGTATCTATGATTTCGTTCATAAAGATATCAAACAAGAACCAATATTTTCTTTTAAAATTATAAACATAGATAGAATTCCTATAACACTTTGAGCGTTTATAATTATACCGAACAGATTAGTTAACGTGCAATGTTTTGCCTCACCTTACTTTATATATACCAACACAACTTGTCCTTTTGTCTCGTCATATTTTACAAATATCAAATCCACTGTTCTGAACACCCACTTCAGCAACGGTTCAGTCTGACATTTCTAAACATTTTCTTAAATTTTACATTATTTATAAAATACTCCATCGTCATCAATGTTTTCATGTTATATATCATATCACCATTTCAGTATTAGCGTTGTGGTATTCTACTTTACCAACTTTATTTACCTAATTAAAAGCTCGTTCATCCTGACGCATTAATTTCTAGACCACCGTTACTCTTTAATGTCAACAATTGAAGAATGTTGGATAGGTCATGTTTAAAATCTCTTTTACAGTTCCAATAACAAATATTCTTCAAATAATAACATCCTAACTAAGTGTCAGATTACTCAATATGATGTGTAAGTAATTCAGCGTAATAACTATTAAATCACAGATAGTCAAAACAGTTTACGATCCAAATCTTGACTAAAATAGTACCTAACCTTAATAACTGCTGTTAATTTGATGCCTCATTTCATGAATCATCTGATGTTGCTAATGAGATAACATCATCTTCCGTATTTGAAGTGTCTGATATTGAAATATTTGGAGCAATTAGTAACCCAAGAATTTCTGTAGGAAAAGTTTTAATGGTTTTTTGAGAAGTTGTCTGTAACTAGTTATCACCGGGTCAGAAATAATTAACACTACCAACTCAGGGGCAAGGGAGTCGATATTGGAACCGATAAGGTAGGAAGACGCAAGAAATAGTATAGAAGAATGAACCAATATCAATAAAACATTTAATATTAATTTAATAAAATTTGAAAGCAATAATATTTATTTGTCTTATTTTTGTGTTGCCCTTATAACGAGAGTGCATTTTCCTAACGTGTTTCATGTAAAGTTTCCCTAATTTTGATAACTACCTATTTTAAAACTTGTGATCGGTATTGTGAAGCCAGCAAAAAATTTTTTCATTTTATTTGTAATAATTGTTATGGTTGTTTGACATCTCGTGTCGGTGGAACCTTGATCGAATCGCTGAGTAGTTGATATTCAATCATATAGTTTATGTGACATATGGTGTCAACAAGGATTTGATGTTTTATGCTCAGCTCCGAACGAGGGACCAGCGATGATTCAGTTGAAATGTAGAAACTAATCGGTTTAAATGTTATATCTTTAGACTTTTAATAAATACTGGTAAATTCACATTCCGTTATTTCGAAGTTAATTAATCCCGTGCCTATAACAGTATATTCATTTATAAATTTAATGAATTTTAGAGGAAATTAAGCGAGCACACTGGTTTCATTAGTTTTGCGTTTGACAAATTCAAACTGCATACGTCAAATTTTTTTATTAGAATCTCAAGAAAATTTTAAAGAGTACACATGAGTACTAGCTTGACTTTAATTTTTAAACTAAAATTTTTCACTTATAATAATACATCAAATTCACAATGTGGTTGTATGCGGAAGTAAACTTTTCCTATGGTTACAAAAAAATATATTGTAGTTTATTGATATATTTGTATAGACTTGTTTTTGAAGTTATAATTACTATATAACTCAAACAATTATAGTAAAATAACGTAATATATTGAATGAATACCTACCTGACCGTATTGGCCCGGCCCATAGTTATTTAAGTCAAAAACTACAGATATAAATAAATTCACCCACTTAAAAGTTATACCAAATTTAGCGCATCGATCATACGCAAATACTACTGAACAACAACAGTTCCATGGAGGTGGTAGTACGCGAGGTGACCTTGAGTGAAGTTAGATAGTGTGCAAATAATACACTTAAATGCCCTCTTGCCATATGTCAACAACCTATAGTCCTTTCATTTTATAATTAAATGCCACGTTTCCGAATTCCTGCCCCACTATGCGGCGGTCGAGAAATGCTTCATTTCCCTATGCAACGCGCTTGAAATATTAAATGAACTGTAATAGTTTCTCATGCTAAGGGAAAAAATCATTACAAAAAACTTGTATACTATTTTTTTGTAAAATTTCCCGCTCTTTCACGTGGTGCTATCCGTTTTTTAGGGTTTGCGGGGGTAAATTTTAGTAAACTATTTTGAGCCACTTTCTACTAGTAAAAAACTAGCCTTTCATGGAAAAATTAGCTAGGTAACAATTAATTCCGACTTAAAACCCCTGGCAACTGGGCTATATAGAATTATGTTGCAAAAATTATAAATAATGAAAACATCTTCTTTCTTGTAAAAAGAAAAATATATATAAATTGAAGATCATACGTTGAATTTTGACAAAATAGAACACAAGTGTGTATGTGTGCGACAAATTTTAATAGAACATGTTCAATAAAAGACCTGACAATGTTAATAAAAATGAAAATTTATTGCATTTTTTATTGATGTCAGAAAAGCCGTGAACAATATGGTTTTCTACAATAGGTGTGTCCATGAAATTTGGTTTTTAGTTGAAAATTACAGATTTATGGATATTATAAACCCCTACAAAGTTTTTTAAAAAAGTAGTAATTTACTTTCGGCGTTATTTGTAATCGAAATTTCAACGCCTCCGGGATAGGAAATGCTCCCTTGGTGCGAGGATAGACGAGTGACGTCACATGCCTGCTACGAGATATGCACTACGAACTATAGGTGTTGTATTTAGTTTTGCAACTGTTGTGAGCTAGAATGGGCCGGATATTGCAAAATGATATTTTGTGCCTGGATGTGCAAACACAACATAGTTCACTATGGAACTGCAGAAAAAGACGAAAAACGTTAAAGCACTGGGAACTCAGCAAGTGACATCTCCTCCACATTTTCGTGGGTAAGGAATATGATGATGACAATGGTTTACACCCCGCAAACCACCTCTTTATGCAAAACATCACCCCCTTTTCTATTTTTTCGGCTCTGTTCGTGCGAGGGCTTGTCGGATCCGGATTTTTTGCTCAATATCAATATATTGACCAACTATCGGCCACAAGCCACCCCGTCCGATCCTAAGGGTTGAAGTGAAAGAGATGAGATGAGTCTCCACTTCTAGGTCCTATTTTTTGGTTTTTCGCTTATATCTCAGAAACTATGCGTCGTAGTGACTTGACCATTCTATACAACATTAAAGCTGACAAAATTTGCTACAGGAATTAGTACTTACATTTATCGATGTGTTGTTCTGGTCTCGAGATATCCGCCCTCGAATTTCGGAAATTGCGGAAAACAATTTTCTCGTCTCACGTTTTTTTGCTCTATTTGTTAAGATAACCCTTCAAATGTTGTTCCCACGAAAAAGTCTTAACAAAAGAAGTTGTAGACCATTGAATTTATTTCAAGAATATATACTATTTTGATCTTTTTTAATCAAACCGTTCAAATGTTATAGCCATTTTAGGATATTGTCCGAAATCCGAGGTTTCGCGAGAAAACTCAACTTTGATAATTTTCACTTTTTCTTTATTCCAACTCCATTGCACATGCCAAAATATTAGTCATTATTTTCATATTTTTTTTTTACTTTTATAATTTTTTTTTAATCATTTTATAAGGAATAACTTTATATTTTTGACCACGGTCAGACTAATAACGCCCTAAATATTGTCGTTACGGTGGGCAGAACCGTGGACGTAATTCGACAATTTGTCCTACATCCCTCAACCGGTTCTAAATATTTTTAGTATTGAAAATACTTCTGGACGTGTGTATATCGGAGCTGTATTTTAAAAAGCGTTGCGAGTATTCCGTGAGATGCGACATGCTCGCTAGGATGATTTTCACCAATCACCAATTAAAAAGCTTTTATTAAATATTATCTTACAACTCATTTTTTTATGGTGTTTATTGGATATAGCTAAATAGAATTATTATAAATCTGCACTTCGTGCCTATAATAAAAAGGTTCCCTAACAGTTGTTCACATTCTGCATCAACTTGCTAGGTGGCTCATGACGACCGAGTTCCAACAACACATTATTGTGGATTTTTGGTTCAGTTGGCCAGTCGACAAGGTCACGGAATACGGACGATAAAGTTATTTATAGGATGACTAGTGCTATTTATGACTTATGGTCGGAGAGACTGAAATATTAAACGCTGACTGTGAAATAAAATTAGGTACGTATTTATTGCAAACAATATTCGAATAAACAGTTGCTAAATATAGAGTAATATGCTGAGTGATGCTTAAGACATATAACTAATTATAATATAGAAAATGCTTAAAAAAATTGTTTTATAAAATAATAATAATAATGAATGACAAGTAGATGGAGTAATGTATATAAATTACAGTGAATGTAAAATAAACATATTGACACAATTGCAAACAAATTGGAAATTTCTTTCTTTTCAATACTAACTCCGAAATAACTACAGTAAATAAAGAATTATGTCTGGTATTTTCAATACACCTAAGACACTTGCTTAGGATGCAAGATTTGTGAATTTTTGATAGGCTTTGAAAAAAAACTGTATGAAATAGTATTGGACTTTTTCTTTTGTGAAAAACAAAAAAGAAAATTGATGAGTTTTCAATAGATCAATACCATTCTATCCAGTGTTGAGTGAATGAAATTTATCTATTTCAAGGATATTACATGTCTCAGTTTTAAGTAAAAAATACAGATTACATACTTATATCTATCCTAAATCTAGTATTGTATACTTGTGTCTACAGTCTACATTAGCAACCTACATTAAAGATCTAAGGTGGTGTTGAAGATTTGTTTTGAATAATTTTACAGAGCTAGCATTTTATTGTATTGGATGAGAACAGAATGGAACAAACTGTTCATAGAACTGGTTTTAGAAGTTGTTTTAGTATAAATGTTCTTGCCTAGTACTATATTGATGGACATCACGTATAAATTTTATTTGGTCTTTTAAGTAAATTAGTAGTAAATTTTAACAATATTATAAATAAAAATCATTATATGCATATAAAGTTTTAATGTCAAACCAGTTTAAGACATTTAGCATTAAATTAATGTTTGTATACATGTTAGATTCCAAAATAATTCACATTGCTTTATTTTGAAGTTTTTGTAGTCTTTTCGCGTTAGTGTTTGCGGTATACATTACTGATCAGCAGTATGTAAAGTGCGGTAGGATTAAAGAGTTATATACGATCATTTTACTTCCAACCGATAAACACTTACTGACTCTTCTAACGGAACCAATTTTTTAAACCTATTTTCTTCGGCACAAAGTCAATATGATTATTTAGTTTTAGTTCTCTATCAATAATAAGTCCTAAGTATTTCAGGTTTTTTACATATTCCACATTTTCATTATTTAAAATGGCATTTATGTTTAGTTCTTTAAAAGAGTTTCATAATCAATTTAAACCAATAAATATCCATTTTGATTTCATTTCATTTATTTTTAACTTATTTTCTTTGAATTTATTTGAGACGTTGCTTAATTCCAGGTTTACTGTTTCCATCAACGCGGCATAATATATCAACGTTCCATCTGCAAAAAGGTAAATTTTACATGTTTCCAAAACATTCCCAAGGCGATTAATATATAGTAAAAACAGCAGTGGCTTAAGGACGCTTCCTCGGGGCACCCCAAAGTTATTTACAGTAGGTCCGGATTTATTATTATTTATTTTAATTATTTGGTTACGGTTTGAAAGATAACTATCAATCCAATGTAGCACCATATATGAAAAGCTATATGCTTTTAATTATAATAATAGTATTTGTCCATCAATCGTTTCGAAAGCCCTTTTAAAAACTATAAATACTGCACATATTCCTATTCCCGGTTTGTTTAGTTGTTGTTTTCATTCGGATATTATGAAGTGTAAAGCCGTTTCACAGGAATGTTGTGACATTCGTCAACATAAATGCGTTAGGCAGCTTGTACGTCGTAAGCTTAGGTCGTGGATTTTATTTTTTAGTTGATTATTTAATTATGTAAGCTGAGGGCGCCAGACAATAGAAAATTGACGAGGGAAAGTTGGAGGTACAAAACGACACAGAAAAGAATTAAAGGACAACATTTTAAAATCTCTTGTATATATAATTATATTATTTCTAATATAAATAAAGATAAATAGTATGTACAGATTTAATTAAATAGGCAAAAGAAAATTGTTTAAGACAAAAAGACTAAATTAGCTGGTACTCTCGTGAGCAGAAAAATAGGGCAACTTTTCTTTTCTAATGTAACTCTGTCTCTATTTGAATATTGTATAATAAGTAGCCGAAATAAAACAGATATCACTTTTAATTTATTTTTCATTTTAATGCTGTAGTTATTGCTATAGTAAATGATGGATAGTTAATGAGACAAATTGCACTGCATTATAACATTAACAAAAATTTGGTGTGTAACATTTTAAGAAAGTGGAGAATAAACGGTACGATTAGTAGAAATCCTGTATCAAAGGACAAAGGATATCCTACTTAACAAGAAACTAACTATTAATATTTCGTTATTGCGCCATTTCTATTTATAATCTATAAGTCTTTGGCATATAATTAAATAACCTTATACAATAATCATTAGTAATAATATTTTCCTATGCATTATTTGCTATTTCCAGTAATTCTCCTTCATTCCGTGGTCTCACATTTCGTTTTTGGATACTTCTTACGAGTAGTCCCCATACTTTTTCCACAGGGTTAAGATCTGGACTATCACTGGGCCAGTTAAGAAAATTGCTGTTATTATCTTGAAACCAGTTAGTTACGGTATGGGCAGTACGAATGGAACAATTGTTTTATTGAAATATGAACTCATTATTAGGAAATAATTGTGACACAGATGTGAGCATAATATTGTCTACAATCCTAGTAGGTATACGTTTCACTATTAAATCGTTCCTCATTATGCCACGAAACACCAGGACCACGTGCCGATATCCAAGCTCACATATTGACGGAGAATCTACCACTTTCATCATTGTTAGATATATATTTCTCATCGAATCTAGTATTCGGAGAGCGGTAAACACGAATACGACCGCTGTGTGTTGACTGGAAAGCTTTTTCGTCTGTAAAGATTACATTGTTCCAAAAATTTACATCATGCGCTAAAAATTCAAGCGCAAATCCTACTCGAGCTTCTTTATGTTTAGCTGTAAGTAAGTATTTCTGTGCTGCTGCATGACAGCGTAGCTCCGATTCTCTTAGTCCTGGCAACCAGTACTACTCGATCCAGGAAAATTCGTTTCTTCAGCAGCCTGAATGTCAGAGTAAAATGGATTTTCTACTAAAGCATTTACCAATTGCAAATCTTGTTGTTGAGTTGATATCCTTCGTCGCCCTGATCCAGGATTTCTACTAACCGTACCGTTTATTCTCCACTTTCTTAAAATGTTACACACCGAATTTTTGTCAATATTATAACGCAGTGCAATTTATCCCATTGACCATCCATCTTCTGCTGTAGCAATAACTCCAGATTTAAGTAAATCGCTTATATGAGGCATATTAGTTTTTTGCACACTTGCAATAAATTATGACAACTAACTGACAATGTCACAAAAATTAAAGTTAGATGTACACAACTAGATTTTAGCAAAATACCGTTACAAGACTTGTCCTATTTTTTGTTTGCTCACGACCGTACTATTCAGTTTATTGGAACTTGCAATATCCTGCTAAGAATAAATTGGAGATAGGTATTAACTATATACCTAGCTTAAATATTTTGTAATCTTGATATTAAGTTGCATAAGATAATTGATTACTTGACAAAACAGCTGTTCCTCAAGTTTACATGAGAATACTCTAAATATTTTATTGTATTATGTAATATGGCCTCAAATACCAAAGGTATGTAAAATTATATTTTATTCTTCACATGGCTCCAGGATGTTTGAAAAAGGAGCAGGCCTTCTGTATTTTAGATGTCTGCAGTGCATACGTAAAAATAATTAAGATGAAAGGTACTCACAGATCACTTCGGCAACTCAAGTTGTTGATATATTTTAATTATTTCTCTCTCGCGAATTTCCTAGCCTCTTAAACAAAGAATATCATAGCGCTTCGGTGACGGGTGAGTTAATCCATAGACGGTCTAAGAGAAATGCCTTTATCCCATATTATTACTGACTTAAATCAATTAATTGTTCATGTGAATATTCCATATACATGTAGCTACGTAAAATAAAACTATAAGATTCATAGGTTTCATAGGATTCATAGGGAGAGCAAACAAGGAATCCCGAGATCAAGAAATGCCTATAGCTCTTCCACGGCCCTTTTTTGAAACAATTGTAAGTGTCCCTTATATATATGACAACTTAACGTTCGACCTAATAAATCCTTTCTCATCTCCTGGCTGTCTGATTAGCCAAAAAAAACTTTCTTTTCTTTTTTTGCTGATATCTTTTTATACAATTTTACAATTTATTTATTCCTAATTCCTGTTTTGTATAATTAAATAACTTAAAAGAATTTACCATGTCATTTTAGATGCACTATTTCATAATTAAAGAATTATACATGTCTCGGCAAAGTAAATATACAGGGTCACCCAGAATAATCAAACAGATCTCAAAATAAATGTTTATGACAATGAGAACTATTACGTATACCGGGCGTATAGTGTCTTTTATTAAATAAATTGATATTTAATAACATATTTGGCTATAATTTGACTGTAAGGAAAGTGAACCTTTACAATGTTTATCTCGAAAACCGGATTGATAAGTACACAATATATTATATTAGTTGAATTTATATATTCAATTACTTGATTGAACAATACTAATTCAAGCAATTTTCCACAAAGGGGAAGCATATTTATGGGTCTCAAATGCTCTGCTAACTTAGTATTTCGAATTTTTGGTATTGGTACCAGTGTGGACGTCTTAAAACATTCCGGAAAAATACCTTTTGCAAGACTTAAGTTGATAACATTTAGTAGGGGATAACCAATTACAAGAAAAGTGTTTTTTATTAATTTTTTCCCTATCTCATCTGTACTGTATATTCTTGCTTGGTTACTTAGTATTTTATTTAGATTTGTCAATGAAATCAAATCAAAAGAAGGCATGGTGCAGTTCACTTCAAGTATTGTTTCTAACACACTCTCCTCGTCAATAATATTTACACCAATGCTAACGATCACATCCTCTATGCTGCCTGCATAATAAGTGTCAAGTGTATTAGTAATTTTATCTATACCATTATATTCAACTCCATTACAATTGTATTTAGAGAGGTTGGACTTTTTTTATTATTACCTATTAGTTCCTCTATGTTTGCGCACATTTGTCTAGGATTCTGTTCTCTAAATGCCTATCAATTTGTTTTAATCGGTTTAGAGATGTAGGAGAAATTATTGAATTACGAAATCATCTTTTTAAAATCGGCTCCGGCTGCCACCCTTAACATAAAAGAAAGTGCTATTTTTCAAGAAAGAATATCCAATAAAGGGTTTGGCCACGAACAGGCTCTTATCAAAATTTACCTGTATTTTGACATTTAGAATCGATTGTACGAAGAAAATCCTGAATCTCATATTTTTTACCGCAATTGCATTTCACTATATATGTTTTTTCAGATTTGTTGAATGATTTCGATAGAATGAATAAGATTTTTCCAATTATAATATTTCAGGATATTCCTGTCATTATGTTTTTATTCGCTTAAATAACCAAATTCTAAGCCATCGTATACCCATTGCCCCAAGTTTGCATGATATTCACGAACCCCAGATTGCGTTTTAATTTGCCACTTATTGCACCCCATTATAGCGAGTCTGGCGGAAAACGGCAGGTAGATATGCAAAACAATTCGAACACCCCACATTATACGCTATATTTACAATCGTTTTAAATCGGTCTTTATACGTGGTAACTCCCTATCGAGAACAATAGTTTTTACATTTTTGTTTGAAAAAAGTTGAAATCTTCAAATATTTTTATTTTATTTAGTAGAAACAAATAAATGTACAGATTACAAGACTTGTAAAACGTATCTTTTGACTTCGTGAATTATGCTATAAACTTGCCAAGACTCATAATCATGTTATTTTGTTTTTTAATTGTTTGTCTTTCAATTCCAAGTGAAATGAAGGCAGATGCCAAGAAAGTTATTATACTAAACTATTGAACAATCGAAGTAGATATTTTCAAAATATGGCCAATGTTTGAATCGCCATATTTTTCGAACAAGATGATTAATCTTGATAGTGTTTGGCTACGTTGGTTAACAAAATTCATTGAACAGCGACTGTGGTACATATACAGGGTGTCCAGAAACAAAGTAGAAAAAAATTAACTGTAGATTCCTGAGCTCAAATTAATTGGGGTTCTTCATATTACGTTTTTCAAAATACCCCTTCGTTTTCAAGTTATACCCTCTTTAACGTACCCCTTACGTTAAAAACCATTTTCATTTTTTTACTCAAAAAATAAAATTCCAAAAAACAAAATATTAAGCATATCTACTCACTTATTGAAAGGCATCTTGTGAATTTTTTCCAATCCCTTGAGTGCTTCACCAACGAGTGGAATGAGCAACCCCTAATATATTTTTTAAAATATTTTTAAAATCAATTCATTTTACATATCAGAATAAAATATTTTTTGATGTTCATTCTAAAACCTTTTCTTCTCTTTAAAAAATGCTGTTACCAACCGTTTTCGTGATAAAAAATATAATTTACGTTCATGCATTTCGATCGTTACTGATACCGATAATGTTTCTAAAGTTTTAGTAGGCTGCTATAATCAAATAAGCTAAATATTCATTAACAACTTCTAAGCAATAATAAACGTACATATTTTTCAAATCAAATTGACAAATATTAAATCTATTAATGGAATAATTTATTAAATGCAAATAATAATAGCACTTATCGGTCGATACAATTTGTATTGAATTTAAAATATTTGGAATTTTACAATATGAATTTTACTAAAGCGGAACTTGTAGACATGACTTTTGTTTTAGGCGAGTCAGAGAGAAATTGTTTACTTGCCAATAGAATTTATCACCAACGTTATGCTGAAAGAAGGATTCCTGATGATATTAGCAGCTTCCAAAACCTTCTCGATAGATATCTGGAAACTGGAAATATCGAATATAAAAAAAATGAAAAAATAAAATGTATTGTGAATGAAGAAAATGAGTTTTCTGTGATGCTGGCAACGGTTGAGAATCCCCATGTTAGTCAAAGAGAAGTCAGCTCATTAGTAAGAATAAGTAGACGGTCTTAAAAACAAATAAGTTGCATGCATATTATATTCAAATGCACCAGGAATTATTGATGACGATTTTCAAAAGCGCCTACAATTTTGTAATTGAGCTAGAGGTGAAACACAACATGATGTCAACTTCTTCAATACTGTTTTATTCAGTGATGAGGCAACTTTTCATAAAAATGTATTTGTTAATAGGCACAATTTCCATTATTATGTTTCGGGAAATCCTCACTTTTTTATGCAAGTTGATAACCAACACAGATGGTCTATAAACGTTTGGGGAGGAATTATTGGAGAACATGTAATAGGGCCACATTTCTTTGATGGTACATTGACTGGAGCTATTTATCTTCATTTTTTGGAAAACTATCTGCCACAATTATCGGTAAATTCGAAATAGGACGTGGTTTCAGCAAGATGGTGCTCCACCACATTATTTACATGCAGTTAGAGACCACTTAAATAATACCTACCCTAATTAATTGACTGGAAGAAATGGGTCCACTAAATGGCCTGTTAGATCCCCAGATCTTACAAAAATAGATTTCTTTTTATAGGGATACGTGAAGGATATTGTTTATAGGGACACACTAACAATAATAGAATGCAGGTTTTCACGACAGTTATCTAATGAAGTAGTTTCTTCCGGGCCTTGCCGTGGTCGTTGACTTGACGTTTCGCTGATCATAATGTCGGCTTCTTCAGAAGGATTCTAAAGACTGAATTTGTTGCGTTACACTCCAGCGAAGCGAAGCGGCGCCTAGGTATATAACGAGGAGTGTAACGCAACAAATTCAGTCTTTAGAGTCCTTCTGAAGAAGCTGACAGGATGATCAGCGAAACGTCAAGTCAAGTTCGACGATCACGGCAAGGCCAGGAAGAAACTACTTCATTACACCAACAACAGTACAAAATATGAAGGAAAGAATAATAACTGCCTTTACATCCATCACACCGGAAGTTTTAGGAACAATGGGAACCTCATTTCAACGGCGCATAGAGATGTGTGTCAATCAAAATGGGCAACATGTGGAACATTTATTATAATTTTTTCTACTGAGTTATTTGAAGAAACCTCTTTTTTAAAGTTTATTTTTGAGTTTTGTAATTATTGCTCAATAAAACGAAATTGGTTGCAATTAGCCCTAGGGAAGTACTTACAAAAATGTTCGTTTCTCATTTCTACATCACATCGTCGAAAAATATACAGGGTGTTCCATTTGAAAAACTGAGAAAATTCAATTTAAAATATTCTTGAAAAATTATTTTTGGCCACCCTATACATTTTTAGGAAATGAAAATGATTCAAAAACATTAATTAGATGTCTCGTAACTGGTATTCACATAAGTTTTTCTTAAAACTCATAATTGTGATTGTGATCATTTTTTTAATATCCATCTGCAGATTGCATTATTTCAACAAAAAATGTATTACATCCAAGTGGTTGCGAAATATTCAATGCTAATATAGGAATGAATAGGGCCTAGAAAGAGGCTTCAAAAAACGTACTGATACACATTCCATTTAAAAAAAAAAGGTACTTGGTCCTGTAATTTCGTCTTGGCTCGCCCTGTATGTTCGAAAATAATTTCCAGTTATAGACTTTTTTATCTAGTTTACTAGCAATTTTTTTAAAAAATTCTAGTATCGTAGAACTCGAGATATCGAGGTCCGGCGCACTATTGCCCCACCCTGTATTACGGTAAATGATCACATTCTTTCTAGTATACCCACGTAAAATTTTACACCTATCGGAAATGGAGAAATTGAAATAATACCGTTTTCATAAAACTAATTCATTTCACCCCTTCAGTGGGCATCATCAGGTTCATATTTAAATTTTAATTGAAATCCAATGCCACGAACTGGAAGGGAATGAACCTTTATATACAGAGTGTGCCCAATAAGATGCAGCGCCCCAATGCCACGTTGCAGGGAATATTGATGGTTTTTTGACAAATGGTAGGTTGACTGGATGTCACTTATTTTGAGCATTAACAACTGCCTGGTGAATTTCCAGGGCCTACCATGATTCGATATGTAATACCAAAAGTGAATAAGTCATATTAGGTATTTTTTTATCCGAAACCCCCAAATCCCAAGTTTCATCAAAATCCAAGAAAATTTAAATTTCCATGCAAATAAAAATAATAAAAAATTGAAAATTTTCTGCGAAATCACCCTAAGACAAAATACATTTTTCAATCCGTCTCCTTAGATTCAGTCTTACGTTTCTCAGTTGTTGTGGAGACACCTCCTCACAGGCCTCTCTTATTCTCTCGCACAACTCTTTCCTGTTTGTTGGTCTTGTCTTGTACGCTTTTTCCTTAAGTAGTGTTCCTCACAAAAGAAATCTAAGGGTGTCATGTCCGATGACTAATGAGGGGGCAATTGCGACCTATCCATATATTGTAAAATATCATTAATCCGCTTCATTTATTATTCATCCATATAAACCAAAATTTGTACACTCTCTTGAAGAAAATGACGACGCTAAAAGATTTTATCTCTGTTTATAGATGAATGAGAATATTTTAAGTGATAGACATTTACAAGAAAACAATTTTTTCTGACGAGGCAACGTTTTTCACCAATTTTTTAGATATTGGTCCTTAGAAAATCCTAATTTTCGAATATAGAGTAGACGGAAATATTCTCAGAAAGTGAACGTTTAGTGTGGGATTTCATACTTTGGAATAATTGGTCTATATTTCTTTGAAGGGAATGTAAATCAACATTCTTAGCTGGAAATGCTAAATACATTATTTTGATATAAATGTTCCTACGGTAGGACGGCTGCCCTGCACATTCTGAAATTACTGTCAGAGGATAGTTAGATCGTCATTTTCCAGAAAAATGGATTGGAATAGGCGGACCGATTTATTGGCCACCTAGTCCGGATCTAACGATAATAGATTTCTACTGATGCGGATTTTTAAAATAAAAAGTTGACAACAATTAGAATGATTAAAAACCGAAATTAAAGAAGCAGTTGTTGGTATACCTTTCCAAAAAATCCAAAACAGCCATAGAAGATTAAAAGCTGGACTAGATCTATGTGTTAAAGCTGATGGCAACAATTTTGAATGATGAAGCGTCATATTTATGTTTATTTCTAGATACCTGTTATTATCATTTGTATTCATTGGTTTCCTAACTCAAAATGTAATTTTGCTTCACAATAAAAAATTAATAACAAATTTTTCCTTCTAGACACTTTAGTACATCACTTTAGTAAACTGGCAATTTTTATTTTCATAAAGTGGTATATCAAAAATATCAAAATCATCAATGTAGATGTATGTTCTTCAAATTTTGCCTAGGATAACTGTTCAATCTGAATAACTTTTCTTAATGACATTTTGCTGTATCTTTTACAGAGAAAGTATTTTATCTAACAAGAAATTCGTTTTTGCTAAACTATGATGGTCTACGTGATTAAAAAAAAAACAAAATTACACCCAAAATTACTTTTTAGATAGGCAGGGGTGAACCCCCAAATATGAAAAAAAAATTGATTATAGCGAACTCAATCAGAGGACACACTATTTTTTTTCTCTTAAATTGCTTTATCTATAAGTTATGTATGTGTATATTTAACATCATATATGCATTATATATAATATCACAAACAGAATCACAATAACAATTACCCAGTACAATGTTATATATGTGAGTATTGTCTCGATATTTAAGCGTCATTAGGTGGATAAATATTTTTATTAATTGACTTATAAAAATCTCTCTTGTGATTTTGTCGGTACACATCAAGAGGTTCATATTGCAAGTTTCGTTCAAATACAACGTCATGAAATCAAAGGAAATGACTGCTTTATTATGTAAAACGTGACAACATAGTGATCCTTAACTGCAATGTATTAAGTGAACCTAGATTTCGAGAGGTCTGCATATCGCTCAGACGGCTCCCAGATGCACGCGCCGGTCATATCTGGTGTCGTTAGGTCTATAAATGACCCTAGAAATATTTTCAGTGATAAAGTAGTCTCCCTGATGATTTTGTTCTTGTGTCTTATTTTGTTGATATTAAATACTCGCCCATTTTATTTCACGTTTCTATGCAATCCTCATCTAACAATAAATTCCGATAAGGCAAATCTGTTGCATGTCATTTCATTTATGTGTAAACGATACCCATTATACGTGTGTAAAAGTATTTTCAATTTCTACACTTATTGTACACAAGACATTGATTTCTCTTTGCAGGGATCGACATTAACAATGAAATTTTTATATCATTATCTGTTAATATCGTTATATTATCAGTATTTCCTTAAAATGTAATATTTCAGTATTTAGCAATTTTTTAAATTTTTATAATGCGTAATATAATGTTTACTTTAGATACTATACAATTTAATGTGATATATTGCTGAGACCTCAGTAAAAGTCCTAATCAAGAACTGCATATATGTTTAAATTAAACTATTTAGAAGCCTAATAGAATCACATAGAATCTCTTTTCTTGACCTAACGGCAACACTAATCCACTTTTTAAGTAAATTTTAGAAAATCTGCTTACATTATTGACTCTGTTTTCAAATTAATCTTTTCAAAGCCAAGCAATACACTGTACGCGATTAGAATATGCCCAGAACTATTCAGCTCTTTACTGACTGCATTTTGTTATCGGTTCAGTTTGAATTTCAATCCTCTTAGGTTAATAATAACAAAGTTTTAAATTGTGGAAATGGAATTGTATTTTGTACCACAATAAGCATAAATACGCTAAATGTAGTTGATGCTAAAGCATCATTGATACAAAAGCAATAAAATTCAACATACATCCACAACAATAGCAAATCTGCGGAAGTTTGATTCAGAAGGCGGATGTAAACATTTGTATGGAAAATATCCATCTGTGCTGCCGCAGAATATTGCTTTGTGTCTGAACTAGATAATGCACAAAGTTTATATTTGAATCATAGTAGTAATTCCGTATTAACGTTATCGTATAGCCGAGTCGTACACTTCTGCTGTGCAGTCAAAAAATGCTACAAAAACTTTACGACCTCATTTTATTATCGTTGTTCGATCATGCGGGATGTTGTCATCAAACAAGCCGACGCACATTAAAAACCCATGAAGGTAAACGAGTCAATTTTCGAATGAAATACTACAGAGCCGTACTTAAAAATCGTATGTACATATTGATAATACTAGATTAAAAGTATCTATCATCTTCGATAAATAGATGTTTGATGCCATTTCTGGTAAATTTAACAATCTTACCCTATTTTGTTTGTGTGAAAATAGGAGTATCTTATATATTGGTGAAACATTAATTAAATTTGGTACTTTAAGTTAAATTAGTATTCTCTTGTTGCTCTGATCTGTTAATAATAATATATTCTCGAATATATCATATTATTATTGTTGCTCAGCAAGAACCGCGAGGAAGTACGAAGATTTCCTTGCCAAAAATGTGGACACAGAGTCAAGATTTTCGATGTTAAAATAAATAACGCTGATCTCTAAATTGTTTAAATAAATAAAATGTTATATCCATATCGATAACCCTAACTTGACCTACTCGACTCAGGTTAACTAAATAAATTCAGTTCTGGAAAACAAATAAATAATTACCAAATAAAATATAAATATATACCATAATAATAATGATAATAATAATAATAATAGTTCGTTCTGGAATTTCTGTTAAGCAGACCGTTTTTTCAACGTCTTCTTCTCCCCCTTCACTTTCTTTTATATTTTTATGGACTTTTAAAACCATTTCTTGAGTATGTGGGTGTAAATATTGTGCAAAAACTTTCTTCGTAATTTGTGAACCATTACTGTCCACCACATCTTCCTGACATTCTTTGCTGGTGCTTGGTTGTGGATCTTCCCAAGGCCTAAACATTTTCACAATATTATTTTACTACACCCACTTGCAAACAAAGAACCTTCGAATATTCACTACCTGTCAAAATATTTATAAAAACACAACACTAAAATACATTTAAACACAGTAAAATTTCACATACTTGTAAAAGTGCTGTATATAACTTCACTGAATGAAATAAAATTTAAACAAGAACACAGACCGTAATACGCTGTTAAAATTAAACGACTGAGTTGCTGATCAAAATATTTCAAGTGCGCACCTGCACGCAATTACTTTTGCGACTAGTTTAACGGCATTTTAATGAGGTCATAAAGTTTTTGTTGCGTTACTTGAGTGCCAATAAGCGCTGATCTCGATTATAGTTATTCTACTTAAACAAATAATTATATTGTAATTGAATAAAAATGTCATAGTAAAAAAATGAGTTTATTTCATAATACACTGAACTCAAATATGCAATAAAATGGCTTAAACTTGTAAATATTAACCCAGTATATAAATTATGGGCCAATACGTCGCCAGGTTATATAACACACATACATGAACTGTAAGAAGTCACGTTCGTCAAGTTTAGCATTACCACATCGAAATTTTGCAATGTCAATATATGGATTAATTGTCGCTTCTTGTTGTAAATTTGTCGTGAAAAAAAATTGTTGCACCTTATTTAAAAAAAACCCATGGTAATGCCAACTTGATAGTCAAGTTAGCATTACCATATTCCGAAATGGGCTAAAATGGTGGAAAAATGGGCTCTGAGTATCAAAATAATTTGTAGTGAATTTGTCATGAGCAAATAATATGCGGAAAACTCAGCTCAATGTCGAGAAAATTGTTAATTACCCTATTTCTGCGTAATACAATTTCACAAATTGTCGTGGAACGAAAAACTCCTGAAAAAGAATCAGCTCGGAAAACCACCCTTTGTTTTACGGTCAAAAAAGTATTAATTTCCCTATTTCTGCTTAATAAAATTTCGTGACGAATTGTTTCGAGGCACGACAAATTCTTATGTCCATTAAGACAAATTCTTGAAAAAAAAATCAGTTCAAAAACCATCTTTTGATGATTTATGGGGATGGAAATGCTGAGTTTGGCGAAAAATTTATTAATTTTTATATTTTTGGAAACTAAAAATTCGCGACAAACTGTCTCGTGACACGACAAATTCCTACTCCCTTGCGGCTAATTCCAGAACAAGAATCCGTCTAAAAAACCATCCCTTGATTATTTACGGGGGTGGTAATGATGAGTACGGAGAAAAATGTGTTGATTTAACTATTTTTCAAACTAGAAATTCGAGACAAATTGTTTTGTGGCACGAAAAATTCCTATATCTCTTACGACAAATTCCTGAAAAAGAATCAGTAAAAAAAACCATCCCTTGATGATTTACGAGGGTGGTAATGATGAGTACGGAGAAAAAGGAATAATTTAACTATTTTTGCAAACTATAAATTCGCGAAAAATTGTTTCGTGACACAACAAATTCCTACGTTCCTTACGGTAATTTCTTGAAAAAGAATCAGCTTTAAAAAACCACCCGTTGATGATTTACGGGGGTACTAATGTTGAGTTCGGCAAAAAAATGTATCAATTTAACTAATTTTTGCAAAGTAGAAATTCGCGAGAAATTGTTTCGTTTCACGACAAATTCTTACGTTCCTTACGATAAATTTCTGAGAAAGAATCAGCTCAAAAAAACTATCCCTTGATGATTTACGGAGGTGGTAATGATGAATACGGAGAAAAATGTACTAATTTAACTATTTTGCAAACTAGAAATCCGCGAGAAATTGTTTCGTGGCACGACAAATTCCTACGTCCCTTGCGACAAATTCCTGAAAAAGAATTAGCTCAAAAAAACTATCCCTTGATGATTTACGGGGGTGGTAATGATGAGCACGGAGAAAATTTTGTTAATTTAACTATTTTTGTAAACTAGACATTTGCGGCAAATTGTTTCGTGGCACGACAAATTTCTACGTTCCCTACAAGAAATTCCTGAAAAAGAATCAGTCCAAAAAAGCATCCCTTGATGATTTACGAGGATGGTAACGATGACTACGGGAAAAGGAACTAATTTAACTGTTTTTGCAAACTAGAAATTCGCGAAAAATTGTTTCGTGACAACAAATTCCTACGTTCCTTACGATAATTTCTTGAGAAAGAATTAGCTCAAAAGAAACACCCGTTGATGATTTACGGAGGTACTAATGCTGAGTTCGGCAAAAAATGTATCAATTTAACTAATTTTTGCAAACTAGAAATTCGCGAGGAATTGTTTCGTTGCACGATAAATTCTTACGTCCCTTACGACAAATTTCTGAGAAAGAATCAGCTCAAAAAAACCATCCCTTGATGATTTACGGATGTGGTAATGATGAGTACTGAGAAATATGTACTATTTTTGTAAACTATAAATTCGCGACAAATTGTTTCGGGGCGCGACAAATTCCTGCGTTCTTTACGGCAAATTGCTGAAAACGAATCAGTCCAAAGAAACCGTCCCTTGATGATTTACAGGGGTAGTAATGCTGAGTTCGGCATAAAATGTATTAATTTTCCTATTTTTGCGAACGAAAAACTCGTATAAAATTTTTTCGTAGCACATATTTGATGTATGGTATTGTATTAGTAACATTTTTCGTTCAATAACTTTTTCCGTGCAACCAATAGAACACAAGATATAACGATTCAAAATCTTTACAAGATGGCGGCTGTAGCAAAAGTGGGGAAGTCACCTTTTTGTTTTTAGACCTTTTAAGTGGTTCTGATAACATTGAGCACGACAAATTCAAGTGTGCAATTTTTTACAGGTCATGGGACTTTTTGGTACATTTTTACTGTACTATATGGTAACTGGTTAATAAAAATGAATAATGGACTTGATAATATAATATTAAGGACATTTTTAACTAAGCATTTTATTCCAGCCTAATATATTGTTACGTGCTTACAATTTTTAGTAAACACTCCGTGGATTCGAATAACTTGCAACAAGAATTTTCACAAACCACTGATTTATTTAATCACTAAAATTACACTAGTAAATACTTAAAAATCACACAACTAATAATAACTTAATCTAATATGAATTCACTACTTTTAAAACACTATGTACTTTTCTTCCTAAACTTGGCAACTTTTGCCTAACCTAAAAACTATCTGTCTGTTTACTGAATTGGACTCTTCTTTATACTTCACTTCACTAAACTGTATTGTTTCCCCATCTACTGGAGTCACCTCTTTATATACACACTTGGAATCCTTCTAGAACTCTTTTCTAGAATTCTCCATAGTTTTCTACCATGTAATAGATGATTGTTCGTCAATTGGCTCATAGGCGGCGCCACCCTACTAGTCAGGGAAGTAACTAAGCTTCTGAGGAAAACTTTGAACATGAACTTAATCACATCTTTCCTTGTTAGAGGGCAGCACATAACACTGCCCCCTCCTTAAGCCTGAACGTCCCGGTCAGGCAATTCAGATTCCCCAACATACTTCATACTTCGCCAACCTATCCAAGTGCACGATCTTCATCTTGGACTTCTTACTACGTTGAATTCGGTAAACAACGTCATTGATCCGAGTGATGACTGAATACGGTCCTTCCCAGGGTGGGTGAAGCTTCGGAGATTTTCCCTTCTTTCGCTGTGGGTTATATAGCCAAACCAGATCGCCCTCCTTGAATCCTGCTGACGTTCCCTTCCGGTCATAACGAGCCTTCATTCTGTCACTAGCTATGCTAACTTGGTTTCGAACCAATTCGTGGACATTCCTCAGCTGTTGACTAACTTCGTCTGCGTAGTCATCCACAGACAGTAGCTTCTTATCTGGTGTACCAAACATCAAATCACATGGCAGTCTGATCTCGTGCCCAAATATTACATGAGCCGGTGTCTGTTTAGTCGTCTCATGAATGGCAGCCCTGTATGCCATTAAGAAAAATGGTATATGTCGATCCCAATCTCGCTGGTTCTTGTGAACTACCTTAGAAAGATGTTCCTTCATGGTTTTATTATGTCGTTCCACCATTCCATCTGACTGGGGATGAAGAGGGGTTGTCCGAGTCTTGCGAATGCCCAGCAACTCACAAATTTTCAGAAATACCCCCGACTCAAAGTTTCTCCCTTGATCGGAATGTAGCTCCAGGGGTACACCAAATCGGCATACAAGGTTATCCACCAAAACTCGAGCAACAGTAACTGCTTCCTGATTCGGAATGGCATAGGCTTCCGGCCATTTACTAAAATAGTCCATAGCGACCAGGATGTATTTATTCCCATCATCTGTCACTGGGAATGGGCCCGCTACATCTATAGCAATCCTCTCAAAAGGAGCTCCGACGTTATATTGCTTCATTTGGCCCCTGCTCTTCGTCTGTGGCCCTTTGGTAGCTGCACAAGCCTTGCATTTGCGGCACCAAGCTTCCACATCTTGACGGCTATTTATCCAATAAAATCGTTCCCGTACTTTAGCCAATGTCTTACTCATACCAAAATGTCCCCCGGACACTCCATCATGTATTTCCTGAAGTACCCTCAGATAGGTGTTCAAACTGGGTACTCAACAAAGTCACAACTTCCCTGTCTACGCTGGTTGGCGAACATTTCTCCCCTTGCTCCTCGCACCTTGCTATCCACTGGACTGGTTCGTAGGATCCTATTGCCTCGCCTTCCTTGAAAGTTACCGAGTGGGAATTTAAATTAGCCACTCTAATTGGAATTTTGCCTTTTGTCCGGGTCAGAGTTCTTGCTAAGATTACGTTTTCTGTCTTAATTGAATCATCTTTTTCAACAAGGCCAACACGGTATCCACCAGAGTTTCCTTCCAGAATGGCCTCGATTATTTGTTCTGAACGAGCAGGAATCTTGATTGTCTCAGCCGTTAGTAGCCTCACTTTTTGAAATCGGTCATTTGCTGTTGACAAAATAAATTCTTCATTTCCAATCTTTAGGACTCGTTCTACCACGTCAAGTACAAATTGATCTTGTACTCCCATAACATCCAGCCCCAAAATGAAATCATCAGTTATGTCAGCCACAATAACCCTATGACTAAAGCACAGGCGTCCAAACTGCAGATCTAGGTCAACTTCTCCATGAACCCTTACCCTGTCTCCTGTGGCTGTTCGAACGACCAATCCATTTTGGCTTTTATCAACTTTTATTCCTGATAAAAATCCGGGCCGCACTATTGACGACGTGGCACCTGTGTCGATAGTGAAGATACATCTCCTTTTGTTTACATAGCCATCCAAAAGCAGACTACTCGGGACTCTTCTAATCTGGGAAACCCGTATCTCTCTGGGGGCACCGTGTTCACCAGCCAGCACAGCCCCCAAGGTGCTGGCTATCTTTAGTTTTCCTGCGGCTCTTCAGTCGTTGCGGCATTTACTCTCTCAGGGCTCCGCTGCCGACAGTTTCGCTTAATATGCCCTGTTTTGCCGCACTTATAACAACGAATCACCTTCCTTGACTGTTCATCGCTCTGTTCTCTTTCCTGCTTCCTTGGAGCATCTGGTTTTGTCATCAACTGGCTTATCATTTTGTGCATATCAGCCATCAAAGATTCCATATTTGATTTTTCTAAACGGTCCTCTTCTTCTACCTTCATGGTTCGTACTCTCGGACGTGCAGTCTCTTTGTAAGCGGCTTCAACCTCGAGGGCATGGATCAAGGCTTCACTACCAGTCTTATCTCGGGATAATCTAAGGACTCGCCTGATCTCCTCATCTCTTATGCCATCGATGAAAGTACCAACTGTTAATTGTTCCTGGAATTCTTTGGGTGCATCCGGGTAAGCCAGGTATGTCAGTCGCTCAACAGCTGCTTCAAAATCTTGTAAACTTTCCCCAGCCTTTTGTGTGCGTGATTTGAGCTGAGTCCTATATACTTGGGCGAGGTGTTGGTCGCCATATCTTAGATCTAGTGCAGCCTCCAAAACTTTAAAATCCCGTTGCTGTGTTACTGGGATAGTCTGAAGCAACTCTGAGGCTTGACCTCTTAATGCTAGAACCAATGCCATAGCTTTGTCTTCGTTACTCCAATTGTTTGCGTATGCCGCTGCCTCAAATTGTCTTTTATAGGTTGACCAAGAAGTTTGACCATCAAAGGAAGGCGGTTGTAATCGAGGGCCTGACGATGATAATACTAGCTGGCCTCCTTGCGTTCTTAACTGTCGCTTAAGTTGTTCTACCTCTCCTTGAACTGCCTGAAATTTTCCTTCTATATCGGTAACTTTCCCTTCGACGCCAGTAACTTTTCCTTTGATTTCACTTACTTCAGTCTTTACGTTGCCTATATCCTCTTCAATTTTGCTTTTGAGGTCTTCAGTGGCTGAAAGGATAACATCTTGTTGCCCCTGTATAATTTTCCTTAATTCTTCTTGACGTCTCTCTTGTTCTTCTTTTTCCTCTTGGCGTCGTTTCTCTTGTTCTTCTTTTTCTGCCTGACGTTTCCTTTCTTTTCCTTCTTCGCGTCTCTCTTGTTCTTCTTTTTGGTCTAGCATCATTTTTCTAAATTGCTCGAACATGTCTTGCATTTGTTTTTCAGCAGCCATGCTTCTTGTTTCCATTCAAAACTTAACGAACAACACTAACAAGTCTTATTTAAAGTCTATATTTCTTTCCAGTTCGACTCACTGCACTATCTCCAGTGGTTTCCGAATAGAACACTATGGAACTTCGTCGAATTCTTCAGAAATTCTGTTGCAATTCCGCTTCCGACACCAATTGTTACGTGCTTACAATTTTTAGTAAACACTCCGTGGATTCGAATAACTTGCAACAAGAATTTTCACAAACCACTGATTTATTTAATCACTAAAATTACACTAGTAAATACTTAAAAATCACACAACTAATAATAACTTAATCTAATATGAATTCACTACTTTTAAAACACTATGTACTTTTCTTCCTAAACTTGGCAACTTTTGCCTAACCTAAAAACTATCTGTCTGTTTACTGAATTGGACTCTTCTTTATACTTCACTTCACTAAACTGTATTGTTTCCCCATCTGCTGGAGTCACCTCTTTATATACACACTTGGAATCCTTCTAGAACTCTTTTCTAGAATTCTCCATAGTTTTCTACCATGTAATAGATGATTGTTCGTCAATTGGCTCATAGACGGCGCCACCCTACTAGTCAGGGAAGTAACTAAAACTTTGAACATGAACTTAATCACATCTTTCCTTGTTAGAGGGCAGCACATAACAATATATTTTTAATAAAATATTACGACACACTTGTATTTATACACTTTTCATTAACGTATTAATTTTGCACGTTCTCTTTAGTCATGGCCATGGTGTAGTATATTAGGTGATGCGAAAAGACCCTTACGAATGGGTTCGTAAGTGTTTAGTTGTGTATAATGCAATAGATGGCAGGACAAATAAAGTCTCGTCATAACTTACGCATAGATATATTGGAAATACAGTTTTACAGGTTCTGTGTAGTTAAGGCTCTGTAGATTTGTTTTATTTATATTTAAGGAGCTTTTTATTTCGTTCTTTTTGTCTTAGTTTTGCCGTTTAGTTGTATATATATGCAACACTACATGCATCAAAGGAAATCCGTCTATCTATGCCATGATCTATGCCTAGGTAATTGCAGGGGTATATTCCGGGTGCCATCTACTGAATTAAATAGAAACCAAGCACTTATGAAGCCGTCGATTAACATGGCAAGTGCCGTGTGTCGGACCACCTAATATACTATACCATGATCATGGCGTAAAATAAAACTGTTGGGCGTATTGCACGTTTCTTGTTTAAATTAATGGCCTTTGAGACGAAGTCATCATACGCAACCCATTTTCTCTATACTCAGTAATACCCACCCCCGTTAATCATCAAGGGGTGGTTTTTTGTAATGATTTGTCATGAGTGGGCTACGAATTTGTTATTGCAAATTTATATTACCCAGAAATAGGGTAACTATTACATTGTTTTGTACTCAGCACTACCACCCCCGTAAATAAATCATCAAGTGTTGGTTTTTGTACTGATTCTTTTTTAGGAATTTGTCATAACGGTCCTACGAATTTGTCGTGTCAGAGAACAGTTTGTCGTGAATTTCCATTACGCAAAAACAGGAGGATCAATACATTTTTCTCTGTACTGAGCACTACCACCCCCGTAAATCGTTAAGGGGTAGTTTTTCGAATATTATTTGCTCACAACAAATTCACGACAAATTATTTTGATACTCAGAGCCCTTTTCCCACCATTTTAGCCCGTTTTGGAATGTGGTAATGCTAACTTGACTATCAAGTTGACATTAAGATGGGTTTCTTCTTTAAATAAGGCGCGACAATTTTTTTCTTTTCACGACAAATTTATGACAATAACGCGAGAATTAACCCATATATTGGTATTGTAAAATTTTGACATGGTAATTCTAACGTGACGGACGTGAAGAAATCCAGAGTTTGCTTCTTGCTGTTACTGAAGCAGACTTTAACGGGTTTGCGTTCCGTCGCCAATTCTTCCTCATCAACGTCTATAGTGAACATATGATATAATATGTGGACTGGATAAAGCGTACTAGTATTACTAGAACTAATCAAGTTAATATGCACTTATTGTCACTGTTCAAACTAATTCTTAGAAAACATTCACAGCTTTTTGAAACTAAATTAAAAATGACTTGATATTATTCCGTGGTGTCATGTTATTATGCTCTTTACTAGGAAACTCGAAACCCTGGAAATCGTTCGATAATATACTCCCTTCAAATTAAATCAAACATCTGTGTCGTACAATTTCTTTAATCACCATTAAAAGTTTTAATTAACAGTACTTTTATTAATTAATTTCTAGAAAACAATCAGCAAGAATTTTCAATGCATGACGTCAATCAAAAACTTTCCTTAGGCGTAGTATAATGGCTGAATTATAAATGCACAAAACAAATTTGAGAGTCTAATTAAAAATAAAATCAATGACGCCATTATTCCATTTCTTAATTAAGAGGTCTCATTATAAATTCTTCTACACTTGAAGGAAAGTTGCAAAATATTGACTAATTACAAATTATTATTGATGAGATGTAAGCAATTTTCTTCATTAAGGACTGAAATTAGTATTAAACTTCCTTTGTAAATATTTATCGGTTATAGTCAGCTAAATTGTAACATGCTGTAGTTCGGAAGAGGGATTAAAAGTAAAAATATTGCAATTAAATTATTAATAATCTTTACTTTGCCTTTGCTTTCTCTTTTCTATCGAATTTAGAACAAATGAACGTCGCTTCAAAAAAATCCGTATTTACATATAATGATTCAGAAATCACTGTTTTTTGAGGGTTTGGTTCAATTACAAAGGACGCCAATGCATTTTTATAGAAAGGTGAGATTTTGACTATCCGAAATAAACATAACATAAATATGAACATTGCACATATAATAAATAACCCTTAAATCCAAAGCCGAGATTGCCTGAAAAGATTATACGTACATTGAAAAACGCAAGCACTCTATCACCTACCGACGTTGACAGTTTAAAAGTGAGGTATCGAACCTAGTAGGTGATAGACAGTTGACCAAGCATGCTCACAGTCAACAAGTTTTTAGCTTACATACAGGGAGAATTGTCTCAGTTGTACAGTTCAAGCCAAATAACCACCCGTAAAGAACGTTTTAAACCAAATATAATTATTAGGTTATTTTTGAGGACGATAAGTATTATTACGTTTTAGCACTATAATAAAGGACCATTTTCAAAATATTTATACTAAATATATGTAATGTATTAATGCAATCACCTGCATACGTTATCATAACATCTTTATTAATATAGTCAAAACTAATAGGAATAATAATTACCATATTAACAACCATTTCAAGAGTGATAAATTCAAATCTAGATTTATTATTTAAAATATGTATTATTTTCATATATATGTATCATGAATACGTCTTTTTTGATATCATTGATTAGTGATAATAATATGAAGAGTGATATTACATGATTTACGCAATTGTAATGAAATATTGTTGATGAATTAAATACACTCTCCTATGTATGCTCTTTTTATATCTTGTGCTCAGTCGGAAGCCGTTACAAATCATTAATATAATAATAAGGGTTCTAAGACTTACATAAAATACACAATGTACAATGACATTATCACGCCTTGTTATATAGGGTTGACACGACTTCAAATTATTGACAATATCCATTTTGATAATATAAGATAATATAACTGATTTTAAAGAAACCTGTATGAGGATACCATTCCCAAATACGATATCCCGAAAAATATTCACACATATAAAAAGAAACTTTAAACAATTGTAAAAAGTATTGAAGTAAAGTAAATATTGTTTGGGCTCTATTTCCATTTATAATTTTCGAAAGGGTTGTATTGCTTGCATAAGGGATGCAATAAGGGGGTTGAGCTTGTCACGGTTATACAACACCCGCAAAATCGGAGTGTTTCCGCTCTTATGTCAACATTTACAGAATCAGAAAAGGGATTTGGTTTAAATGGCCCATCCTGTATATAATATTACATGTAATTTGGTAAATAAATGATCTGATTTCTTATCTAAACGTATTCTTTTGTGCTACTTAAGAAACGATTATTTAAGAAAAGAATATTTTAAATAAAAAGAATGATGATTTTATAAAACGAAGTTGCTCTTTGTTTAGCCCTTTTCAGTAAAATATCAATAAATCATAACATGCTCTGTCAGATGCTACAAGTATCGAACTTTCCTTGATAAAAGTCTATTGTACTATTGATTATTGATATGTTGTACTCTG
Organism: Leptura quadrifasciata; assembly: GCA_963675555.1. Lineage (NCBI taxonomy): Eukaryota > Metazoa > Arthropoda > Insecta > Coleoptera > Cerambycidae > Leptura > Leptura quadrifasciata. Next base: position 91,705,445 of record OY776675.1, read on the forward strand.
TCACAGATTAATAATGTATTACTTGAAAACTTCAGTCTCTACAACTTTTCATTAACATGAAATAGGTAAACGAGTCTACTGATATGAAATTATTAAAACAGAGGTATAAAAGTAAAACTTTTTTTCACATTTTACAATCAACAGTTTTAATTTTAACGGGAGTTATCTCGCTTACAGGAATCAATCGGCAGACAAAAAGGTTGCAGGTTGTTGAGGAAAACTAAAAACTCCTCTCCCTTAGTTAGGGTCAAGGTTACATACTGTATCTATCAGCAATTGATCCCTACAAGTTTGGTTGATAAAATGATAAGAAAATGTAGATTTAGAGAAATCCTACGAAACTCTTCTACCTTTTAAACTGTGTAATACAAAAAGGACCCCGCAAACTTCTTATGGAAATCCGGTTCTGGTTAATTTTGCTCATTTTTTGATATGATATTCTACATATCATCCAAATCAAAAGTCTCAATGGGCAGAAAGTCCTAGAACTCCAAGGTATCGGTATTTTAGCCATACACTAACATACGTGCTTGAAACAGGACTAAGCAAAAACAGCGAGGTAGCCTATCCAGGACATTGTACGGCAATTCAAGTTTTTTTCTAATAATACTTAACTGCATTTTCTAGTGGTTTAACTAACGGTACTCTTAGCGGCACTCATGGTAGTAGTTATAAGAGTATTTTTTGTGAGATTATTGGTAAAACTTTTAGCGGCAGTTTAGCAATTCCATTTTTACGGCGCACTTTTGTCAACATTCCTAATAGTACTCCAAGTGGTACTATTAGTAGTACTTTTGAAAATACCTTTGAAGGGATTTACGTAGAACTTTTAGCTGTGGTTTAGCAATACCATTTTAACAGTACTGTTATCAGTTTTACCGCGGGACGTCATACGAGAATCTTTCATTATTCCACCTACCCGCCGCGTCCTGTATGTAGTTTAGCATAGTTTGATCTGGATATCTTATTTAATTTTCATGACTGGCGTATCCTGACGTATTGTACATGTAAATCTGGTGCGAGAACACTAGGACGCTGAGCTTATATTACTTTGTGGTATTTAGGATACGCCAGATATGAAAATCAAATAAGATATCCAGATCAAGCTATGCTAAATTACATACAGAATGCGGCAGGTAGGTGGAATAATGACGCCGATGAGGGGATAATGGAAGTTGCCCAGTAAATATTCATAATGAGACAAATATGCAACTTAAACGACTTAAAAATTCACAATGACATGCTCACATTGATTTCATGCTTTATGAAACTTGACTGAATGACTGAGTCACTAAAACTAGACTAACAAACGGCTTAACAGACGGACAGTAAACGAGGTATAAGACCGACCGCGCAACCTCCACGTCGTATACCTTGCGTCATGGTGATGCCGGCAGGTACTCTTATAAGTACTACCATTGGTACTACTAAGAGTACCGTTAGTTAAGCCACTAGAAAATGCAGTAAAGTATTATTAGAGAAAAACTTTAGTTGCCGTACGCGTACAATGTCCTAGATAGGCTACCTCATTGTTTTTACTTAGTCCCGTTTCAAGCACGTTTGTTAGCGTATGGCTAAAATACCGATTTTTGATGGTCTGTACAACAGAATATTGATGTCCTAGGACTTTCTTCCGATTGGGACTTTTGATCTGGTTGATGTGTAGAATATCATATCAAAAAATTAGCAAAATTAGCAGGAGCTTGATTCACATAAGAAGTTTCCGGGATCCTTTGTATCAGCTCTATGTAAACCCAGATTTACCCGGGGTTTAAATAAGATCTTTAAAAGTTTAGATATCACAGTTGTCCGTCCATCTGCAAATAAATTACAACTTTTAGGTAACCCGAAGGATGAGATTGAGTAAAAATAGTCTGAATAATCCAGATTGGTTGTTACAGTTCAATTTAATATTAACAGTTGAGTGGCACTTGGTATATGCAGCAGCTCTTGCATTTTGCTGTATACTGTGTTGCATATTATCGGAGCTGCTTACTTAGAAATTATTCTTTAAGTAGATTCCTGTATTATACGATCGAGCGATCGAAAAATAATCTAATTTTCTCCACGAGAGTTCACTCTGAGCTTCTTTTCTGCCTTTCGACCTTGTCTCGCCCATTTTCACTTTTGCTGTTATTTGGTTATGGTCTACGTGCTTTTTGAACTAGTGAATTAATTTCAGCCAAATTTGGGATTTATTCGAAAAGTTATTTATCGATTATCCACTTATTGTTTTGTTGTATTAGATACCTAATTCTGATTTTGCTCGATTATAAGATATATTAGCTAAGCTACGCTACGCTGATGAGGAGCAATAACTCCGAAAAACGTGTCCGTAGCTGCATTGTTGGTTTTCTCTTGAAATTTATTTTATTTGCAAAATCTAGTTCTACCATTCGTCTTAATTCTGTCCAACTTGTAGCCTTGTAAAACACTGCAGTATCATCCGCGAAACTAATAATCTATCCTACAGATGAGAGTGTAAACAAGTCATTAATATAAATGTCAAACAGTATAGGGCCCAATACTGTACCTTGTGGCACTCCATATTTAACTTTTCTCTCTGAACTTAAAACGTTATTTACCTTTACACATTGTACTCTATCTATTAAATAACTTGTAATTAACTTCAGTGGCACACTTCTAAAACCGATATTTTCAAGCATTTTAAAAAGTTTTGTGTGACAAACAGTATCGAAGACTTTAGCTAAGCCAATGAAGATGCAAAACAATTTTTTATTATTATTCAGTGATTTATATACTTCAGAAATCAAGCCAGCCAGTGCATCTTCAGTTGATTTAGCCTCCCGAAAACAATATTGTTTCTCCGAAAAGACGTATTTATTGAAGTAATTTATCATTTTTTTCTTTACAATTTTTTCATAGATTTTTGACAAGTTACTTAATAGGGACATAGGCCTGTAATTTGAAGTGTCTAATTTATCACCAGATCTGTATAATTGCATTATTCAGTGATTTATATACTTCAGAAATCAAGCCAGCCAGTGCATCTTCAGTTGATTTAGCCTCCCGAAAACAATATTGTTTCTCCGAAAAGACGTATTTATTGAAGTAATTTATCATTTTTTTCTTTACAATTTTTTCATAGATTTTTGACAAGTTACTTAATAGGGACATAGGCCTGTAATTTGAAGTGTCTAATTTATCACCAGATCTGTATAATTGCATTAGTTTAATACATTAAATCATGACAGTAATTTAGTTAATATTTAGGGTACTTTGTTAGACTTGCTTAGTTTTAGTCATCTCCCGATATGGTGTTCTAGTGTTTTGGTGTTTGTGGAAACTATGTCACAGTAAGTATATTTTGTTCTTTTGTAGAAAATGTGGTACTGTAATCTAAATAATAAATCGCGTATTTTTCCTAACGTTTCAAATTATTTTTTCTCAGATGCGTGAAACAGAAATTCAGATAGATAAGCCAATTTAAATAATAAGATGTAAAACTCTTCTGGCTGCCAAAGTAAAATATAAGTAATTAACAATATTTTTCGCTAAATTTGATGCATATCATATAAATTGAAAACTCTGAATTTGGAATCTGGCTCTACATCAGTAATGACATTTTTTTGCGTTCTGGACTATGGTACAGACAACTTTTTAATTTAAAACCTATTAAATTCCTTTTACAATTTTTAATTAAACAAGTTTCTGAAGTATAATGCAGTTAGCAAGGAAGCCTTTATACCAAATCTGAATATTGAATGCATCCTCATTATGAATGTGAAATGTAAAACCAAATAATGCAATTAGTTATGTTCCAATTATATTTCCAATATACAAATACAATATGGTTTACGTCTATGTGTATGTGAACAACAGACGTGATTTATAATTATCCAATTATAATTTAATTAATTATTCATTCCCTACCTCGTTTACTTTGTCTGGCTGAATGAATGGGTTCCTTTGACTTCTAATAACGAAGCTATTTAAGAATTAACACATAATCTTTATATACATCTTTCAAAAAAATATTCGATAAGGATAAATAGTTTTTATCGTTCCCGAAAATTTCTTTAGCCTTCTTAAAATAACATTCAAGTAGAAATCATATAAGGGTGTCCCAATCAAAAGTAGGCACCCTGAATAACTTTGGAGAAAAAAATAAAATTGGTGAAATACGTCAATCTTGTTTCCAAGGGGGACATATTTTAATGTAATACTTGTATACCTATCATCATCCCTCTACCCTACGCGGTCATCCCCTCAAAAAATTCAAATGGCAAGGGGGGGGGTCGCATGACACACATTTTGAAAGGTTTCTCAATACCCTACATAACTGTGTATTTTTTTAAAACTTTTATCGATTCGTTCTTACGGAAAATAAGTTTTTCATTATTTTAGATTTGGGAAAGAAAAATAAAAGAGGCAGTTTAAATTATCATATGTACTGTTCAAAATGACCCCACCGACTTCCATACAGTAGTATAATCTTAAAACATAATATTTTTAGTCACAAACTCCTCTATAAAATCCTTATTTTACTATAAGGAACGTAATCAAACTGCAACCAACAGCTACTCTCCGGGCTGCTGACTATTTCGCTATTGTAAAAATACGGGGATATACCAAATAGCCAAAGGATCCTCGTGTTGGTCGTCACATGCCTACCTTGTATGTGACGGCTGGCAAGAGAGCTCCTTTAAGTAGGATCAGTCTTTCGGCTGGTGTTTGTTGCAATCGAAGCATTAGCGTTTTGATGGTAATATGCAATTATTACACTTAACGCGCCAGGCTTGTAACTTGTAATTCAGTGCTCGGCGGGGTACATAGTCCGGAGAGTAGCTGTTGGTTGCAGTCTGGTTACGTTCCTTATAGTAAAATAAGGATTTTATAGAGGAGTTTGCGACAAAAAATATTATCATTTAATATTCCGCCTTGAACTAGTAGCATAATCTGTTTTGAAATTCAGTACGAACATTTCTAAACACATCTGGAGTCAATAAACGGCATTGTCGAATAATTCTTTCACGTAACTCTTCCAGAGATGCGGGTTTTGCTGCAAATACCTTCGATTTCAAATATCCCCACAGAAAGAATTCTAAGGGAGTAAAATAGGGTGGCCTAGCAGGCCACTAAACAGGACCTCTTCCTCCAATCCATCAGGAATAAAAAACGGCCCGACAATGTGATCCTCTAAGATGCCAGCCCAAACATTTAACTTCTGAGGCCTTTGAATATGAGTTTCCATGAGCAAATGTGGACAGAAGATTGGCATTATCTTTTAATTGTTCACTAAAAATCTCACAGAATTCAAGCCGACGATCGGGATCATTTTCGTTTAATTCATGTACCAATTTAAATTTATATGGATTAAATTTGTGTGCCTTCAGAATTTGATGAATACTGCTTCGCAATGCACTGGAAGCCTCAGCTATATTTCTGATCGATTGAGTATTATCCATCTGCAAATGACCCACAGCTGCCACTTCAACTGCTTCATTCCTGTTGCTGAGGTTCATTTTTGTTCCCTATATAATCTGTTTCCATAAATTTTTTCAATAATTGTAATTGTAAAACATACTGAAAACCAACCTTTCTATTTGTGTGATTTCTATTGAATATGCACTCCGTAGCTGTAGAACAATTATCGTTTTTAAAATAAATGCTGACAATTTCTATTCTCTCCTGAAGGGTATATACCATTTTGAGAACTCTGGTAAAATGTACCTAGATTTAAAATTGGTTATAAACAAATTAATGTTCAAGGACTATCAAATACTTAAGAGTCTTTTACTCTAAAACTAAACGGACAAGGAAAGTGTTTTTTTGTAGAAAAAACTCGTGTTGATTTGGGAGCACTAAAAATGTAGTTTTTTTTATAAATTCCAGTATCCAATGGCGTGTATTTTAGATTTTTTAAACGATTTCGATCGTGTGTAATCACCAAAAATAAAATTTATTTTCCTTAAGAACGAATTGATAAAAGTTTAGAAAAATTCACATTTATATAGGGAATTGAAAGTCCTTTCAAAAGATGTATCACTTGACCCCCTTGCCAGTTGTATTTTTTGAGGGGGGGGGCCGTTTAGGGTAGAGGGATGATGATAGTTATACAAGTATTACATTAAAATATGTCCCCCTTGGAAGCAAGGTCGACGTGTTTCAGCAATTTTTCAAAAAAATTTTATCTCCAAAGTTATTCAGGGTGCCTACTTTTGGTTGGGTCACCCTGTAGAAATATGTATAGTGAACAGTCAGGCATTTTTAAGAATTTATAAATTCGAAGTATAGTATTTCGGTCAATATTAATCTTATTAGTCTGAAAGTTCGGTGATATATTACAAGATCAAGCGGATGAAATGAAAATATAGGAAAAGTGTCATTCATATTTAGCGAAATTAATCCATTGGAGGTCGAAAATCACTTTCCTAGCTCAAATGCTCTAAAAAAGCAGTTCCTACTAAAATCGTTAGCTCGCAATTGAAATCCTCTAGAAAGTTTTAATTATGTAAGAAATGAGGCATCTTCAACAAGTTTTACTGACCCAGTATTTTTCCCTAAAAAATGTACTTTTTAATATTCTCCCCTTAATTAAGAACGTTTACTTATATAATTTTTATGAGATTCTTTTATGATCCTACCTTTTGCTTTTTAATTTGCTGACCCAATTATGCAAAGAAACCTAGCTAGGAAAAATTAAATTACAAAATGAAAGGATTTTTATGACGTTCATTATATAATATTGCTTCATAAAATCACTCACGCTAAGACTCATTCAATTTCATTATGAATGACTTTAAGCCTCCCTATGCCTTCGTTTAAATATCAGGGGTTTAGCTGGACACGAGTGAAACTTTGAAAGAAAATGTTTATACAAAGATGCAGTGTAAAATATTTTTGTTAGAAACTGGCATCTTAATAGTTATTTATGATAAGAGTATTGTACCGTACCTTATTACAACATGAGATTGGAAAATTATCAGACGACGCTGAGGCCCGAGTTTGATAAACTATCGAGTATTGTAATATGAAGTTACGATATATAAAGATAAGATGGCTGAAGTGGGGGGCTAGCTGATTGGACTTAACCACCCCGACCTTTTCTGATCTATTGCGGTGGTCTTAAGTGATTTTCATCACAGTACCTCATCCAGCTTTGTCTTTTGTATTAGACTTCATAGAGGACTCTTAGTGTTGCCGTCTGCACTTGGTTTTCTTCTCCAAATAGTTGAAATATCAGCCTCACCAGCCTTTCGCAGCGGCATAATACGTGAGCTGAGGTTTCCCCCTCCTCTTGGCACAATCTGCATAATGCATTCTTTGTCAGGCACATTTATTAGATGTGTCTACTAAGCCGGAAATGTCCAGTTAAAAGATTATCCTATAGGCTTTTCTGTTCTGGCTCAATAAGTCTTCCGTAAATTTGGCAGATCGTTCTTTAATCAACTTTTGGTCCTGTATCTTTTTTGGGAAAATCCTCCACCATTCCAGAGATTCATATTGTACCCATTTGCTGCTGGCACTTCATATGCATGGCTTTGCCACGCCGCAGAGGAATTCGGATCCTATTAAGAATTTAAGCGCGTCTTCCCTGACCAATTCACTTACATTTTCATTTCCCCTATGTGCCTTGTATCCTGGTATTTACACTATGATCACTCTACTATGATTCCCTAGGTCTACAAGCGACATGAAACAGTCCCACACTAGTCTCAAATTGACCTGCATGGGACCCATGCATGTTATTATCGCCCCTTGGCTCTCTGAGGAAATAGTAAACGACTGACTGACTGCCATTTGACTTATTATGTCCTTGGCGTAAGAGTGTATAGCGGTCGCATTATCCCAAAATACTGTTGCATATTTTCTTATATTATTGGGATACTGGCTTTTAGTTTTGTCACGTATATCCTGTCCCCAACCCTCTGTTCTGAGATGGAGTCATCCCTGCAACAGACTATTTGTGCAGATATTGGGAAACTCTCTGTCTGGCATTACAATTTGAAAGTTCTAGTTGAAGTTATACTTTAGGATCATTATATCCATGAACATTAATGAAATAAAATATGTATTAATTTCTGAATGTAACGTCCGCTACTCTGTACCGTCTTGCTGACTAATCGATATTGAGCATTGCATTAAGCTGTGTAGCAATCGAGATATGGGTAATAACAGTTCTAAGAGAATCTTCAATGTAACAGCAGAAGAGGTCTCAATCGCTCTGTGGTGCACAGGCGAGCACAGATAGCCTTTGTATGCCACTTAACAGCCTTATTGCTCCCGACAGAAGTTCCTTAGCCCATAGGTAAATAATATTGACATAAACGAATGTTATGCAATATTTTGTAAATAGTATATAGTGTATAGACATGTACCTTCAAAACTAATAAATTTGTATTAAAGCCAATGGATTTTTACTCATTTTCTGAAAACAATCTCTTTAAATTTAATTTTTAAACAAGAAAAACACATATTCAGAACACGAAATTAAGTTTAACTTTTTAAAAATATTTTTGACGTTGTTGAATATCCTCTACCGTGTACCAGAAATCAGACTATAATTTTGTATATAAACTTTGACGTGCAAAAGGCGAATCGAATGTCCATCTCACTTTTTCTTAATCAAAAATGCCGCAAGAAAATGACAAAAGAACATTTTTTACGATTAAAAAAAATTGAGAAAAACTCAAGCAATATCAGATTCCTTTTAGTACATCAAAATACATACGATAATAATTCTGATTGATGGTACGGAGCATTTTTAAAATTAAATTTAAACAACAAAATTATTTGTGTGACAGCTATATACAGCTGGTAATATTCTAGAAGAAGATGTAATAACAACAGATTATTTAAATAATCTATGCGAATTTCTACTTCTATTCACTAGAAAATGTCGATGAGTGTGCATCACTCCTTGTTACACTGTTAAAAGATAAAATTAAAGAGCATACTACAAACAAGAAACTCAAACATTCAGAGACAAAAAGAAAGTGTTGGATTACAAAAGGGTTAGTTAAGTCTGTTACTGTTAGAGATCAACTATGTAGAAAATATAAAAATAATCCTAATAATTTGGAATTAAAGGGAGAATACTTAAACTACAGAAATATGAAAAATCGATTGATTAAAAATCAGAAAGTCAATTATTACAAACAAAATATAAATAAAAATAAAAATGACAGTAATTCTTTATGGAATATAGTAAAAAATATACATTCCAAAGCCAAAGACGTGTCAATAAAACATATTAGAAACGAAAATGATAAAATAACACAAAACGAATTAGCAATAGCTAACACTTTTAATGATCATTACTCTAGTGTAGGAAAAACTATGCTGAACGTATACATATACCCCCGAATCATCCCATATTAAGAACTTCTACACCATCCTCCATCTTTTTAGAACCTACAGATCGAAATGAAATAATCAATATTATTAATTCACTAAAACCTAACAAAGCTCCTGGAGTGGACATGATTAAGGCAGAAACGCTAAAAGAAATCAAGGAACTGATAGCATTACCACTTGTACATCTCATAAATAAAGTAATATTAATACTACGTAAAAATGTGTCTGAACTATTTAGATAGATACTTTACTTATCTTTAACTTTAATAACCCCCTTTTTTTCGTAGGACCATTCAAAACCGAGATTTTTAAAAAAAAATATTTTTAAGAGCTATTGCCCCAAAATTGGTGGTGTTCCGAGGGGCGGGCGAGGGGGAAAAATAAATATCTAAAAGAGGCCTATAATGAACTGGTTCCAACAGTAAAATCTTTTGTCCGATATAAAACGATGTTAATCTACCTGACGACTGGCATATAATGATAAATAAAAAATTTACTCAAAAATACTTTTTAACAGAGACATATATGTATTTATAGCATATATATCTAGCTAATATTTGACAGGGCTTAATAGAATTTAATGTGCGATTTAAGCTTCAAGTCATAATGAAGTAATTTGTTGGACACAAACCAGGGAAACAAGTTGTAAATTCTTTAATGTTGTCAGTTATAGCACATAATAGAATACATTTAATGTCCCATGTCGATCCCGCAGTCGTAAGTTGATTGAGTTTGTTAATTGCTGACATACAACTCGGTCTGGCACATTTAATTACAACATGGGTTGAATTTGTTTTAAAATTTAGCCTTATTTCGTTGGGACTAAAATAAAATACGTGCCTTGATAATTATTTTAGCTCAATGCGGTTCACGAGTGATTAATATTCTAAATATGTTTTTGAGAATTTAATCCGTTTTTATTCAGAGCCTGGTTATAGAATGTTGGCAATAGAGAATTTTAAACCCTAAATCAGATTTCAGGGTTTCAAGACATTAAGCCCAATGTAAAACGTTATAAATTTGGGCTTTCTAATAACTGTGGAGTAACAAATACCCAAGTGATATTATTTAAATCTGTCATTATAAAATCTGTTTATAAGTTTCTTGTAAGAGGTGCTCAGTGAATTTTTGGTCTGTCGTAGAGTATTTTACTACATATTTATTGTTATAAACTATTAAATTTTTAAATATATTTCTACCCAAGCCATGATGCCAAAACTACTGCGGATTTCTTTTACTATAAAAATGTTTAAGGTATCATGAAAAACACGATTTTCTAGTGACTTCTTTATGACGTTAAGAAGTCTTTAAATTCACGGGATCCAGTGGCTCTATAAGGGTTGTATCCAATTAAGTCTTATAACAGTTGTATGAAAAGTTGTTTCAACATTTTCTTAACTGTTCAGATTTGGTCATAAAGGGATTTTAACAAGATCGTCACGTCCAAAGGTAAGACGTATATTAAACCATAATGACGTCGTCACGCTTTTTGTAAGACTCAAAATGTTGCTTGATAAGCTCAAAGTGGTTCGAAAACCTACATCTAGAAATGGTAACAAAGTGGTCTATTTTCGCAATAGCACCCTGGCTTTCTGGTTTGACCCAATAACAGCATCCTGTCCTACTGAATTGGTACCCAAGTTTTGTTGCAAGAAACGTGGTCTTCAAAAATAGGCTGGGATGTGGAGGTAGATGACATCAAAAGAAAATTTTGAGATGGAAGATGAACTTATTATATTATTATTTGAGTGAGGTTAGGATCTCCTCCAGACGGTTGTTTAGCAAATCGTGGAAAGTTGGAGCCTTCACATTTTTGCGATGGAAGCAAAATTGCATATGCCTCTATTTTCTTAAGGATTGAAACCATGTTTGGGATTCTAGTTCTGTTGGCTCAAGCAATATCCACTGTAGCCCCTAGCTACAAAGGTATAACTATTCCTCGATTAGAACTGTTAGTCGCAGTACGTGGAGATAGGTTAACAAAATATATAATATACACTTTAGATATAAAAAATTGTTTTTTGGAGTGAACCGGCTACTAACAAATCATCATAAAGAACGAACGGTCTTCGTTAGAAGGCGAGTAGAAGAAACTGAATCAATGGAGAGTAAGAAATGAATATTTGGAACAACTCACACAGTCCTCAAGGAATCGATTCAATGCTGAGGGTATAAAAAAGGGAAATGTTGTATTGATAGTAAATTACAATACTAATAGGCTTGATTGGCCACTTGTTGTTCTTCAAAAACTGCTACCTGGTAAATATAGTCAGATCAGACTTATACAGTTAAAAGCACTGACAGGAACTACTTTAAAACCTGTAGAAAAGGTCCTGGGATACGTAGAACTTTCTTCAAGATCACCATGGTCTGAATAAAGATCGTAAGAAGCATGACTAACAATACTAGTGATCGTGACAGTGTGGTTAAATAAACTAAAGAAACCTCACGGATCAAAAACCTAGTGCCCAGTTTTCTAGCCGAGGTAGAGAAAATAAAAGTCCCATTGAGATATAGTAATTTGTAGCTTGTGTACTATATGTTTATTGTTATATTATTCAACGTGTTACTGTTAAAATTTGAGCATTGAGTCAATATTTTGTTGACTACTTAGCGAGGAGGAGGAGGAGGGGATTAGAAATAGTACTTTGCATGTCCCTAAAATTAGGTAATACACAATTGACATGATGTACTGATTTAATTTTTATTGTTTGTCAGAATCGCTATTTAAATTTTGTTTAAAATGTCAATTTTAGAAATCTACTAAATTGTACATATATATTAGAAAAGTAAAGATTTGTTATCTTACAAAGATACTTTTAATTTATTCCAAGTAAGTGTTCTAAGAGTAAGTTTGTAATTCAAGTAATTTTCTGCTTTCCCCAAATGTTATTTTGATTCCGTTTGTATTTGTTTTTATACAACATACAACATCTCGGATGCCGTGTTAACGTTCGTCTCGTAACAAGTTAAGATATTTTTATTATTTCGTATTAGCTAGGCATCAAAAATAGTAAATAACGATTTTCAATCTAATGTGAAATTTACTGTAGTTTTTTTATGCATCTATTTAACGATGGCCCTTTTTCGCTACTGAGGCCTATGGACAAGCTATCCCAAACCAGGAATCTTTTAATTGGCTAACATTTAATAGACAAGGGACAGACAACTTTTCATCCCATCAGAAGGACGGTATATCCACTACGACGCAATCATCACCTAAGATTACGCGCATACACCGATATGCAAGCCACTAGAAGATGCGGGGCAAGGACACGTGTTCTCTTGAAATGATCACCCATCCAAGTACTGATAAACGCGTCTGACGTTGATTTATTCTACATATCGATTGATAAAATGATAATTTAATTGAAAACAATTTTATTAATATTAGAATACAATAAAATTCCTCCTCAGAGTCTGTCTTGGGACTTTCCCTACAACCGCAATGTTTGGCATTGCGGCCATTGTTAATTCGCTTATTATTATTAAAACTTGCACTTTTGAGTGGGTAATAAACATCGTATCTATGCTCTGGGCAAAGCTTGGGATTGATGTATTAAAATGAATCCGGTGACTAAAATAATTCATCTAAAACGTTAGTATTGTCACGATCTTTTAATAGCATTGAATAGCATTTTCCTTTTCGGAAAACCAATTTATCAGAGGAGTAATTTATTTGGTGCCGATGAAAACAAAAGTGAATAGCAAAGTTAAATAAACTTCGAGAAAGTTAAAGAAATTAAGAAACGGAAGAAGTAACGCAGTATTTTCCTTTCTAATCAATTTGAATTGAAAGTGTCAGTCGATTTGGAGTGAGCTCAAGTTAATTTCAGCAACTATGTGAAAACCGAGGTTTAATCGAATTAAATTAATTTTAAATGGTTTAAATGAATTAACACAATGCATCGTTTATTGATTTTGCCTTAAATAAACTATAATTATTTACACATAACATATTTAGTGTATTAGCGCACGGATATAGGACATAATTTACGTTTATAGCTATAAATTTCAAATTTTGATTAGTTACATTTAAAAACAAATACCACTGATATTGAGTTATCTTCAGTTAGTTGGTTACATTACCAAAAGAAGTATGTCTAGAAACTTTCTTTGTCCATTTTACACTTTTTGGGTAAAAAACAATTCAAAAATTCTAAAAAAAATACAAAATGCTATTTCTGGAAATGTCGACTATTGATTTGATGAGTTTATATACATATAAAAAATATATATTGTATGGTTGCTTTAGAAGACGACCTAACAGCCGATGTTTTGAGCTCCTCGGGGTTTGCAACCACATCATCAACGAGGAGGTGTGGACTGTATTATTCTTATCATTTTTGGTACACACACACACACACACACACACACAGACACACGCACACACACACATCCGCACGCACGCGTGAATGTTATTGAAATTTCATATAAAGGGGAAATAAACGGATACCAACTTGTACGTGATGTTTGTGTATTGTAAATAGTTTTTAACTCATTAATGTCATATAGTAAATATAAACGTTTTTCGATTATATTATATATAATAGCAATAGTATGTATAAGAAGATTAATAATGTATGCATGCATATATACGTATATATACACCCAGACAGCACACTGCAGCTCAGGGACGTTCAATTTTGTTCCTTATATGGACATCAAGGTTTTCATCGCGGCGATCTTAAGAAAGTACAGAATCTACATTTTTAGTATATCCATATTATATCTTGTACCTCTGATTTTAAATTTTGAATAAAAAGTCAGAGGCTTGTGCGGAAGAAGGTTACACATTGATAAACGCGGACATACAATCATATCCTCCAACAGTGCCAGTGCCTGAGCCGGGGCTCGAACCCGGTAGCGCGATACCCATTCGATAAATAACGATTGCCACCTCACGCCTTAACCAACTTTCATATCGGCTAGATCAAATTTTATAGCAAATGTAAAATTTTCAACTCCTAAAAAATCCACTAAATTATTACATCGAATAATATAGAATTAATTTTAAATTTCCCATTCTTCTATGTACTTGACGCTCTTGATAGCTGCGTTGGCCATTGAATGATTTAACCGTAATAATTTCATTGTTTTTAGGATTAATCATTTCGAATAGCATAGAATAGCAACTCTTCACTGATTGATTGGGATACTGTCGGGTACAACAACTCGATGGGTTAACCGCGGATAAAATTTTGTTTGTTTGCGACTGAGTTCCTCCAAAGTGGGGACTGCACTTTGTTTCGATAACTAATCGTCCATGCTTAAGTAGTATCTCAGTGTTACAATTTACAAAGAGTTCCTTGGAGTTCTCCAGAGTTTCTCGGAGTTTCCCAGAATTCCTTGGAATTCCCCAGGAGTTCCTAGGAATTCCCAGAGTGAGGTCGCTGATTGCACTTTGCTTCGACAACTAGATGCGCATTTATAAGGTGACGTTAGTGTCATAGATTTGAGAAGAGTTCCTTGAATTCCCAGTTCCCCAGAATTCCTCGGAGTTCTTTAGATTTTCTCCTAAGTTCCTGTAGCTTGTACAAAGATTTCTCTCACAACAACCTTGATATGGTTTCATTGTGGTACTCCTTTCTTGTTTTCATATCCAGTGTGCTTAGTCCTTACCTAGTTCGTTCATAATCCTCCCAATGTTAATTAATATCTGCGTGTAGCATGTGTTACAGTTCAATTTAACATTTATACATTGTTTAAAAAAATCTCTAAAATCTCTTACATTTAATGTCTAACGAATTCGTGTTATCCGTCGTCACGGGTAATATTTATTATTTAGTTGTCTATATGAATTCGCAATTGTAAGGAATCTGTTGTATTTAGGTGTAGACATGACGTTATACATTTTGTTGTGTAGCGTGTTGCATATACTTAAGCTCTCTATTTCTGTAATTCTTAAGCTAGGCAACCAATAACTTTTAATTAGTTTATAGGTAGATTCCTATAACCTATTGGCGATCGGTAACACAGATTTATTTCTTCACAATAGTTTTTGTCTTCCGGTAGTCTGTCACTTTTCACGTATAGTTCGCTCGAACGCTTGGCAATTTATTAAGTGGTATTTTTACGTGCTCGTTGCGATTTTTGAAACAAGTAATTTCACCATTTTGGGATATATTCGCAACGTTATATTTTTCGGTTATCCATTTATGTTTGAATGAGTGCATATTTTTATGGTATTGGAAATCGATTGTCTTCATTGGAAGGATCTATACGTAAAAGCCATTTTTGCCAAATTTACACGAGGCCAAGGACATCCAAGGTCAACAACATTTCTCTAAGAAAACCCTCCGAAACGAGGTAATTACTTTATTTTTATATTCAAACTAGCAAAATATCACTTGTAGTACATTGTTCAATGGTAAAAATTTATTTTTAGGGTTCTTTTTTTCACCTACGGTTTCGCCTAGTATTTCGTAGTCTTTCATACGATTTTTTTTGTCTCCTGATACGAACGAATAACTTTTTTCCACTGGTCTACACGTACTTATGTTACTTCTCCTTGCTGGACTGGAATTTCTTTTTTGTGGAGGAGCCATCCATTTTCTGGGTTAATTGATAGGCTGGAAGTTGCCCATTCCTGAAATTTGAGCCGAAGCTGAAGCCCCGCTGCCTGCAATTTGTATCCTTCTTGCGACATACATATATTGATTTTTTTTTTAAATATATTTTATATTTTGCTTAAAAAAATTTCACCGCTGTAGCTATATATATACATATTTTAAATTTTGCTAAACATCATATGAAAATAATCTGTTAACGAATTAAAACATCTATGATATTTGTTGGGGGTTAAGCACTTACGTAAGACGCGTATACCCAGTTAGATACATATTTTTTTTGTGTGTTAATTTGTCTTGTCATACCATACTCTACGTTATTGTACTGTTGAATGTTATAAAGTTACTTCGTTTACTGTTATTAAAAGATAAAACTGAATTTGAATTTTTCATTATCGTCTCGCTAAGTAATTTATTTAGTAAATTTAAGGTTACATTGTACTTGAGCTGGTATTTGGAGAGAAAAAAAATTTACTTGGCGCCCTGATACATCATAGTAATTTAGAACCCCGACCATCTCCACTGTTAGTCGGCCGGCAAATACCGTTAGTCAACAGACGACGACCAACTAGTTACGTCAGATTGTAATTTTGAAATTTGACGTAGCACATGTCTCCCTATTTCTAGTTTGTTGCTGTTCAGTACTCAGATTTTTTTACTTGTCCCCAGTATTTCACTATACAGAGTGTTGCATCATGAGAGGGACATAGCTTAATAGGAGGTAGAGAACATCAGTGGTAACCGGAACCTCCCATAGAAATGTCTCATTGGGCCTTCATTACGAAGTTACAGGGTGTTAAATAATTTTTGGCCAAACCGGTTTTTTGTCATAACTTTGACAGGGAATGAAATAACGGATTCATATTTGGTATGGCTAATGTACTAACGAGCCCCAAGAGGTACATGTATAAAAAAAATATATCCAGGTCCGGACTCACTATAATTTATGTTTCTTCTTTGCATCAATAAAACATCACCCTGTATATATTTTTTTGAAATTTCGATACGATATTCGAAAAGAGCAAGAAAAAACAAACAAAATGGCCTATTTCATTTTTTTGTTACACCTTCGTGGTTATTTAAATACGTTGTTAAATGTGCAAGAAAATGGATTACAGAACCCTATTAAATGAGAGGCACGTGAAATAAATAGTTTTATAACTAAAATTTGCAAAAATTCTATTGAGCCTAGGTGGTCTGGGTGAATCCTAATTCCGGCACGTTTTAAAGGTCCATTTTGGTAAAAAACTGTGGTCCTAATAAGTAATCGGGTATGAAATAACAAAATTTTTAATCAATCACAGTAGGCTTGTTCAAAGTGACAGATAATAAAAAGAAATCTCCTAAACAGTTGAATAATTGTTTGTTAGTAATTTAATGTGTCAATAATCCGCATTTAGTTAGTGAAAACTTGTGAAGATATTTTAACTATGCCAGTAAAATTTACAAACGTGGAATATGCTGACATAATATTCATCTATGGTTTCTGTAATGGAAATGGTAGGTCAGCGGAAAGAGAATATCGGCTGCGTTTTCCTGGTCGTCGATGCCCTAATCATAAAACCTTTAGGACGGTGTTCCAGTATGCAAGACAACACGGAAAGTTTCCTACTTCTGCAGTTGTGGAGCGTGTTTTACAACAAGGTGTGCAGGAACAAAACAATATTATAAACGTAGTTCAAGAAAACCCAAATATGAGTACTAGACGAATCAGTTTGGCAACTGGTATTCCTCATTGGCGAGTATGGAGAACCCAAAAAAGAGAACGTTACCATCCATATCATATCCAGCAGGTACAGCGTCTTCAACAAGGCGACGATATCCCCCGGCTGGCATATTGTCATTGGTTGTCTAACCATCGCCCAGTCATTTACAGAACCTTATTTACGGATGAGGCACAATTTACAAGGGATGGAGTAAACAATTCACGAAATAATCATAAATGGGCACAGGAAAACCCACATGCGGTACGCCAACGCCGTTCGCAAGACAGGTTTTCTGTAAATGTTTGGGTCGGACTTGTGAATAGACATTTGATAGGGCCACATTTTTTTGAAGAAAGATTGAATGGTGAAATTTACTTTGATTTTCTTCAAAATATTTTACCGAATATGTTAGAAAATATCGGTATAAGAGGCATGTTGTTTCAGCATGATGGGGCCCCACCACATTTTAACCTTCAAGTAAGAGAACACTTAAACAATGTGTATCCTAATAGATGGATTGGACGCGGGGGTCCACATGAATGGCCACCAAGATCTCCTGATTGTAACCCTTGTGATTACTTTTTATGGGGCCACTTAAAAAACGAGGTTTATAGCATTGAAATTGAAAGTAGACAACATTTAATCCAGCGCATCGTTACAACCTGCGACGAAATACGGAATAATCCAGAAATGATACGTCGATAGGCCATTTTGTTTGTTTTTTCTTGCTCTTTTCGAATATCGTATCGAAATTTCAAAAAAATATATACAGGGTGATGTTTTATTGCTGCAAAGAAGAAACATAAATTATAGTGAGTCCGGACCTGGATATATTTTTTTTTATACATGTACCTCTTGGGGCTCGTTAGTACATTAGCCGTACCAAATATGAATCCGTTATTTCATTCCCTGTCAAAGTTATGACAAAAAACAGGTTTGGCCAAAAATTATTTAACACCCTGTAACTTCGTAATGAAGGCCCAATGAGACATTTCTATGGGAGGTTCCGGTTACCACTGATGTTCTCTACCTCCTATTAAGCTATGTCCTTCTCATGATGCAACACCCTGTATACATTTGCATTTTCTTATAATTGTTTGCAGTTTTATTAATGTTGACGATTGCTTTCACCCATTTAACCTTATTTGTTATGAGAGTAGTTGATATTTGTATGGCTATGTTCTACTTTGTAACTGGAAATGTGGCTCCATTGGTGCTCTGGTGAAATTTCCACAATTTGCCTTTATCTTTCCTCTCTATAATGTATTTATTCATTGTTTACGTGTCTATTCCAAGTGCAGTGTTTCTTTAGATAAAAACCAATCCAATGTCAGGGTTCCTCTATTTTTAATGTTTAGGTATGTTGTTTGTTCTTTCTCGTGGGCACTTTATTCTATAAACCCATATATAGCTATACAGGGTGACTACTTTTTATATTGAACAGTATTGCTATCTCGCAAACCACAGCAATTATAAAGTCGGTTAAATGGAAAAAAGTTTCGTATTTTGAGGGTCAATAAAATGGGCTATAAAAATTAAAAATATTCCGACTGGTTCCGGAGATATCACGATAATATCTGAAATAGCTAATTTCCTGTTTTTCTCTAGCGCTGTTATTAGGAAAAAAAATGAAAAAAATCATTTGAATACTTTGTTATAAATCATTATCAACTTAACAATTGTATTTCTTTAAACAATAAATAAAATGTATAAAAACATAGTAACTTGGTGTGTGAACAAGTAACTTTACAAAAATTGCTGAAAATGACCACCGACCTCTGACTACAAAGTCGCGTTCTCTTAGACATTTGTTTAGTAGCTTTAGCAATCATATTTGGGATAATTTGGGTGAAAGCTTCAACAATTCTCCTACGTAATTGATTGACATCTTCGACCACGTTGTAGTAGACTTTGTTTTTTAAGAAACTCCATAAGAAATAATCTAGAGGATTTAAGCAAGGTGAGCGAGGTGGCCACCTTACTGGTCCATTGGTTCCTAACCACTTTCTTTGAAAATGCCTGTTTAAATATGTTCTGACTGCATTAACATTATGAGGACCACAGCCATCTTGCATGAACCATTTTATTTTTCTTCAAACCAGTAATGGCGTTTCATCGAATACTTCATCCAATAAATTCATATAATTTTCACTGTTTAAATTGCCCTCTATGAACTTTGGCCCAACTATTATGCCACACCACAAATTTACTGGAAATCGTACCTGAGGCCGTACTTGATGCGTTAGATGGGGATTAACAGTTAAGTGAAAGTGTTTGTTTTTCCTGTTAAACATTCCAGAATTTGTTAAGGTAGTTTCATCAGTCTAAAGAATGTTATTGTTGAAATATCTATTATGAGTTAATTTTCTCCCAAACCAATTGAGGTTAGTTTGCGGTTTGAGTCACCTCCATGTAATTTCTGCACTGTTTGAGATTAATAATCATGATAGTTGTGTTTCTTTAATATTTTTTTAACAGCTGCTGCCGATATTCCACATTCACTTGCAATATTTCGTGATGAATTTTCGGGTTTTATGTATACTTGAGCTAGTACATTAATATCATTTATCGTTTCTCTTATTTGGTGCTTCCGTTCCAATCTACAAACACTGCCAATTTCGCATAAATTCTTGGACACAGTGTAAATAGTATTTTTTATCGGATGGTGTCTGTCAGGATATAAATTCGCATATTCTTGCACTGCCCTGTCAACATTTCTATAATTTTTAATGTAAACATCATATATGTCTTTTTTTTTTTCATCTGCAAAATAGCGAACCATAGTGTGATGTATAATATAATTGTTTAATTAGCAGCTAACAAAAATAAACGTCACCAATACGATAAACTATAAAATGGCATTTAATGAAATTATTTTGTTTTTCAAAGCACACTGAAAAAAAGTGAATAATATTAAGTGTACTTGTTCACACACCAAGTTACTATGTTTTTATAAGTTTTATTTTTTGTTTAAAGAAATACAATTGTTAAGTTGATAATAATTTTTTATTTCGTGCCCATTTTCCACAATAATATTGAGCAGAACTAGACCAGTTAAGTTAGTCAATACATTAGACTATTCATAAAATAAACTTTTAAAGTTTCATATAATGAGTCACCCCTTGTATTGCTTAATAAGCAAAACAGTTTTGTGAAGGGCAATGCCGATAAAATGAAAGGTGATTATTTTTCTAACGAAACGTTGTAAAATTGTCAAGTGTGACGTACCCACGAATTTAGCATTTTAGATGCTTTAAAAAATTGAAATAAAAAAACAGGTCCGTATTTAAAAAAATATTGTTGATGGTGGCCCTGGAGAGACGATACGTTGTAATAAAAATTTAATTACGACCAGTTGCAGCAAAGTGAATTTATAACAAAATATTAAAATGATTTCTTTCATTTTTTTTTTTTCGTAATAACAGCGCTAGAGAAAAAACAGGAAATGCGCTATTGCAGATTTTATCGTGATATCTCCGGAACCAGTCGGAACATTTTTAATTTTTATAGCACATTTTATTGACCCTCAAAATACGAAACTTTTTACTCATTTAACCGACTTTATAATTGCGTTGGTTTCCGAGATAGCAATAGTGTTCAATATAAAAAGTAGCCACCCTGTATATACAATACACATTCTGCTGGGGAGGTTTCTATGATATAAGAGAGAAAACTATGTAATCGTGGAAATAAAGATTTACGAACATGTGCTGTTCTTACAGAAAAAGCGGCGACCTTGCATCCTAGCTAAATCCCATCAAGGGCGCAAGTTTCCATAAAAATAAAAACAATATTCATTATTCCACAAAATATACCTTAAGAAAACATGAATTAAAAAGCTAAAGGCCCAAAAATCCGTCAAGATGATGATCAACTACTAAACGTGTTTTATAACTGACCCCTGCCTGATACCATCATTTTCCCTTTCTTCCAAATTCTCCGTCTATAATCACCTGTTAGAATTCGAATCTATCTGGTTTGAGACTTCGCTCATTTTTCTTGACCCAGTGGTGGAGAAAATCTTATCCCTTTTCCGATATATGTGATTTCACCATTTTGCCGCCAGGAAAGTTACTACCAACAACAGCTATTTCACTACGTGCCATCACTACAATTTGGATTTCAACCAAAGTTTAAAAATCCAGACCAACGATAAAATAGAATAACGGAGAGAGCATACCCCGAAACTGCGCCAATTGTCCGTTATACTCTTTCAAGAGTAGACAATTACACAACAACCATTCCCTACGACTCGAACTCAGAAGTGTTGCAGCGACTAGATGTGTTGTCTTTTACACAACCTCGTCTAGTCCACTACCAACTCGGTAACACATGAAAAACGCTATACCCTACATACCAAGCAATATCAGAATTCACTAGGAAAAACATCACTCATGGTGGGGTAGCAATATTTGCGAATTGTAAACACTCAAATATTTGTAAGGAAATTAAAGAAATTAATCTTTTATCAATCGAAGTAGACATTGAATGCTGTGCCATCCTGGTAAATAAACATTTGTGTATAGTAGATATATATCGCTCCCCTAGAGGGAATATAGAGACCTTTTTCATTCAGTTCTGTAAAATATTAGATATCGCGACTAATTCGTATAAAAAAATTATAATATGTGGAGATTTAAATATTGATATCCTAAAAAACAATGTTGAAAAAAGGATACTATGTGATATACTAGAGTCATATGGAGTGGAATCTTTAATTCGGCAACCAACTCGTATTGCAACCCGTGGAGAAAGTACTAGTGCGACAGCTATAGACCATCTAATAACAAATGTAAAAAATGAAGTACATTACAGCATTATAGACGCAGGAATTTCAGACCACACCGCACAAATAATAAAACTTCATGATTCAAATACTTATAGTAACGTCACTGATACGCAGAACAATACATTTATTAGAAAATTTTCTGACAGCAATATAAATGAGTTCAAATTCCTTTTAAAAAAATTTACTTTTCCCTCAATTCAAAGTAGTGATATTGATAGCTATTTTGAACAATTTTGGGATCACTTTTCATGGGCTTTTGAAATTTCATTTCCTAAATCAAAGCAAAAAGGCAAAACAATAAATCACAATGGTTACAACAATTGGTACACTCCCCAATTAAAAGCAGAGTCCGATAATCTAAAAAAATTAAATATGCTTCGAAAAACTAATCCAAATCAAAAGGAATTAAATGAAAATTATAAAAAGCTTAAGGCACAATATAACCAAAATATAATTAATGCAAAACAAAATTTTTATTTAAACACAATAAATCACTCAGATAATAAACCTAGAACTCTCTGGAACATAGTAAATAACAAACTCAATAGAAACAGAAATCGCCCAGAATACAAAATAAATCACAATAATGAACTAATTTCTGACGTTACGGACATTTCAAATATCTTTGGAGAATATTTTGTCTCGGTAACAAATGACCAATTAAAAAAACATTTTGGTGATAATATCTCAAACTCTTGTACCACTTCAGTAAATTATATGAATGGCTCATTGTTGTTGGAGCCCTTTACAGCGGAAGAGATTAGCCAAATAATATCTAATTTAAAAAATAAAAAATCAACGGGCCACGATGAGGTGCCGGCAATACTATTAAAAAAATGCAGCAGTGAACTGTCCGAAATCATAGCCACTATCTTAAATAAATCTATTGAACTTGGGGAATTTCCCAAACGCCTAAAAATTTCAGTTGTTATCCCCGTATATAAAAAAGACGATCCTCTACTGATCCAAAACTATAGGCCTATCGCCCTTTTAAGTATTATTTCAAAAATTATGGAAAAAGCTATCTACATGAGAATGACCAAATTCTTAGAAACACACAAAATCTTTGCTCATAACCAACACGGATTTAGGGAAGGGCGCTCCACGGAAACCGCTACCCTAAATTTTATTCAATATATTATTGGAAAAATGGAAAAAAAGAATATATAGTAGGGTTATTTTTTGATCTGTCACGCGCTTTCGACAGCCTCAACTTCAATTTTGTGTCTGAAAAATTATCAAAACTAGGCATACAGGGCTCCCTGCAACAATGGATATATTCATTTTTGAATAATCGAAAAATATTAGTCAGAATTCACGACAAGATGTCGTCACAATTTGAGGTCAACTCGGGCATCCCCCAGGGTAGTGTCCTTGGACCCCTAATTTTTTTAATGTTCCAGACTATATATTAGATGGTGAAGTATTTATTTTTGCTGATGATACGAATATCATAATCTCAGACCCAAGCATCACAAAGGTTATCGAAAAAGTAAATAATGTCCTCATGCAATTTGATCATTGGTGTCAAAAAAATAGGCTCATCATAAATTATTCCAAAACTATGGCTATCGAGTTTCATAAATGCTCGAGACCCAAAATAGCAGACCTAAAACTATGCATAAATAATCATCCCATCACAGTAGGTAGTCAATGTAAATTTCTTGGAACCATCATAGACGAATGCCTAAGTTACAACGATTGTATTAACTGCATATGTTCTAAATTAAATAAACAGTACTTTGCCATACTAACTCTAAAAAACTGCCTGAATGAACAAGGACTCCTCACTGCGTATTATTCACTAATATATTCAACAATTAGCTACAACATAATTGTTTAAGGACTAGCTGTCGAAAGTAGCAGAGTATTCATTGCCCAAAAACGAATTATTCGGCTTATCTACAATTTAAGTTATAGACAGTCATGTCGACAAACATTTAAAGAGAAAAAAATTCTGACGTTTATAAGTATTTTTTTGTTTAAAATATTAGTTTACATCTACACAAACAAAGATCAATTTATAAAAAATTCGGATGTCCATGACCACCTAACTAGGAAAAATAATCAAATACGCCTGGAAAGATTTAACTATTCAAGTTTTAAAAAGTCACCTCAATATGCTGGCTGTTACTTTTTTAATATGCTTCCTCGGGAAATAAGTAGTGCAACCACACTGACCAGCTTCAAATCAAAACTAAAAAACCACTTACTCGAAAATGTATTCTATTCAGTTGAGGAATTTGTTACCTTTTCCGGACAAAATAATTAAATTTGTATAATGTGAAATTCTACCTTAGATTTTACGCTTTTTTATGTAATTATGAATATTTTTTTTATATGTTTATCTCCTCTGTTATTAATGTTATTATATTGTTTGTTAAGTACTATTCAAAATGTTTGTGATTTATATCTCTTAAATAACTATGTAGGTATATTGTGAATTATATACCAATTTTTCTTTTTTTTTTTTGACTTATCTATCCGATGTAAATTGGCTTAAAGATCAATAAAAAAAAAATACATACCATCCATACCCTAGCCAGGATTCAAACTCGGGACTCCATGATTGCAAGCCTAACCATTACCATTAACCATTAAAAAGTCTTTATTTTATTTATCTGTGGTTAACATTTCAGAGGTATTTCATTTATTTTATTTACTTCATGTATTTTATTGTACAATATGCACTATGTGCAGTAAACCCGACTCGATACAAATTTAACTAGTAAACGAATCCAGTCGGACGGCGGATCTAATGCCATTTACATGAAATATGTCTACCAATGATTATTATTGTTAGGATATCTATCATTGCCCTCCTTTTAAAGATTAGACAAAATTAAGTTACTATATTCCAACAGGTTAAATAATTCAAAATGAGATGCAAGCCTAACACGTAAGCATTGAGCCACTGAGCCGGCGCCAGTCCAAGTGTATTATTTTTTCTCTAAAATATATTTATTTTTGAATTCTAAGGGGTAGTTGTATTATGATTTTTTTGATAGGCACTTGAAATAGTACAATAGAACAAAAATCATAGTATAAATAAAAATGCCATTTAAATTACACATTCAAGTGTTTCTTTTATTTGTCACTTCTGTTCAGAATACTTTACATTCAAATATGAAAATTACAATGACTATATTACGAAAGGGTCAGCTAGTAACTGAATAGATATCCCAGCCAACCATGCAGTGGTTGAGTTATCGAATCGATAGCACTTGCTTAGTGTTTCAAAAACGCAATTTTTCTACTTATCGATGCCTGTCGGATGTCTCAAGAATCCGCCATTTAGAGAAGATAAAATTGAGAGAACGCCAAAATGACTGAATGAAGATATTTTTAATCATGAGTATTTTCAAATCAGTTTATCTCTTTGTTTTTTTCCTTGCAGCAAGTTTCAATTTACCTCATTAATTAATAATTTATTTTCGATAAGGTAATGTTTTTGAATTCATTTTAACTGCACAATTTTTAACTAGAATAATTGCTCTCGCGTAATAAAAAAACAGTAATTATAAAATTTAATCCAATTCAATATTCGTGTATAATAAAATTTTTAGTAAAATTGTTCTCTATAAATCAAGACCTATGCACAACTGATTCGAGTACGATACCCACTTTTTATTGGTACGGGCAATATCACCAGCGAATAACGTTATAGATTGAGGTTCAGTTTCAGTTATGACGTATGTCTATGTGGCTATTAGAATGAGATAAAGCACAAAGGTTTTGATTTTACTTTTGGAACAAATTGCTGCCATATTTCAAATTTTATTACTAACCGGGTTTGTTATTGCTGTTTCCTTTTTTCGGTCATAAATTTAATCACAAATGAAATATTAATGAAAAATTCGAAGGTACCTAAATTGCAAATTTTTCTGGGCAGTAGTTTGTAATTAAAGCGGATTTCAATGTACAGGCACAAGTTATATATGTAGTCTAGTATTTGATTGGCTAAATATAAATTTCTGTATACGAATGTATATTTTTATTATTCGTTTTATAGAAAGAAAATTTCGGGCGAAATCTACAAAATACAGGTTTTCAACTAATTTGAAATATCTTATGCAACATATTTGAACCGCTTGCGTTACATTTATCGCAAGGGGCTTATTTTACACTCACTTTACGCAAAATTTTATGCATCTTTAAGTCTTGGTGTAACTTTTACTGTTCTTCTCACATAAAGAAACAGTACGTCAGTAATGAAAGCACAGGACTTACAGCGGTTTTATTTTTAAATTATGTTAATTTCTCTCAATATAACTTTATTACAAAATCAAATAATCGATTGTTAGATCTGACGATTTCCAGCATTATATGTGACGTAGATAAATGTGAACAAATGATGAAACTGCAAGTCTACCAAACTTTTAGGCGGTGCGTCCATTTAAGCAACCAGTCGTAAGCGACCAGTTTCATGAAACGGGTTTCATGATACTGGTTGCACCTTTTTGCGTCCATTTCCGCAACTCATTTGGAAAAATGATTTTAACGATATCGTCGTCCGATGAAGATGTAGTACTGAAGCACTTTTGGATTCACCCTGATTTTAAGAAAAATCATAGAAAGAGGTTTTCTGTAATAGCAGAGGCTTTGTAAGACCCAGTTAAATTCCAACAAACATACAAAATGAGCCGGAAAAGTTTTGACGAGTTGATGCGGCTCAGCAATTGAAAAAAAAAACAAATCTCGCGGCATTTTATTATCACCAAAAAACTACACTATTTTTATCAGAAGAACGCAGAACGAAGTGCTTTTTACTAAAAATCGACAGCGACCAGTCGACAAGCAACTGGAAAATTTGGTTTCGTGCGATTGGTTTCCTGCGAGTTCTTTCGAGCTGCATCGCTGTCGCGCCAGTGGACGGACATGCATTTGTTTCTAATAGAAAACTTCATTGTCGACTGGTTGTACAGTTGCGCTACTGATTGCATGGTTACGGTTACTTAAATGGACGAGTCGCCTTAGTGTCACAAAAGTGAATACAAATTAAACATGTTGCAAAAATTCAAATGTGCTTTTAGAGGGCGGAATATTAAAACATAATATTTTTAATCGCAAACTCCTCTACAAAATCCTTATTTTACTATAAGGAACGTAACGTACCAACAGCTACTCTCCGGGATATGCGCCCCGCCGAGCTCTGAAATACAAGTTACAAGCCTGGCGCGTTAAATGTGATAATTGCATATTACCATCAAAACGCTAATGCTTCGATTGCAACAAACACCAGCCGAAAGACTGATCCTACTTAAAGGAGCTCTCGTGCCAGTCGAGCATTAGCGTTTTGATGGTAATATGCAATTATTACGCTTAACGCGCCAAGCTTGTAACTTGTAATTCAGCGCTTGGCGGGGCGCATAGCCCGGAGAGTAGCTGTCGGTTGCAGTCTGGTTACGTTCCTTATAGTAAAATAAGGATTTTATAGAGGAGTTTGCGACTAAAAATATTATGTTTTAATACTATGCTAAGCCCAGTCAGGCTATTTATTTTTCAATTGCAACAAACATTGGACCGCTAGATGGGGCCTGCTAACTATTTTACATGCCGCTATCCGAAAGATACCGAATTGTACTAAATAGTCAAGTGACCTTCGTGTCGGTCGTCACATGCCTACCTTGCACTGACGAGAGCCAACAGCTCGAAACTGCAGTCTGCAAGTGGTGTGTGGCACGAGGGCTTCTTTAAGTAATAATAATAATAATAATAAATGTCTTTTTATTTACATGAGAATATAAAATCTTTACATATCATGTAATTCGGCGAAGTTCGCGCTGATGCGCGCTCTTCCTCTTAACCGATAAAAAAAACACAAAAGAGAAGAAAATACAATGCTATAAGCTAATATTTGAACATATATATATATATATATATATATATATATATATATGTTATATAGTATTTGAGCCACCGTATACAAAGCGATACGTGACTTTTGCTTCATTTCAAATTATCCCAGAGTGTCATATTTCAGCTACGTGCGGATAATGAATTCCCTCTTATCGTTATCACTCATAAAGTATCATATTACATTCATATTACATTTTAGCTTCTCACAATCATGCTGACTATTGTATTTGCTTTCCTTTGTTCAACATTTTGTTAACGATGCTTTTAGAATATTATAAATATACCACAAAGCACTTCTGTAACCAGTTCTGATACTCATATCTAATTAAACACATATATTTTAACTTACTATTTTATTCAAAGAGTCAACGTTGACTCTTAATAATTTAAATAAAGTTTTTAAAAAGTCTTTTATGAAACCCGTGATATAAAATTAGCGCAGTCGGTAGGATCCGTGAACACCAACAGAACAAGAAGCCTAACCAATAGTGACCCACAAGAACAAGGACAAACATCCAGACGAGGTGCCTAACTAGTGCAAGTTACCATTGGAACAAGGAGACCTTCATAACTGGTGGTGGCGGATTCCAATCCCTTAACGGACGAAGAATCTACTCCATGAAGAAATTCACGTAAGTGCATTCAAAGAATCATCTCGCATTTTATAATTGTGTTGAACATTTTATTTTTAACATAAGGTGTATTATACTGCTAATGCACAGCTATTAACAATTAAAACTATTTCTATTATCCATTCCCCATTTATCTTATTACAATTACAAGTGAATTAAATACTAAGTACAAATAATCTAATCGGAGCATTATACTGCTAATGCTCGACTGGCAACATAAGATTGACAAAAGTTTCGCGCATTATACTGTTAATGCCGCATTTGCATAACAAAATATAACTTTCATTATCTGCTCCCTCTGTTAGTACGACACTTTGCGTAAAAATACTTTAATTTTAATTTTATTCCATTTAACATTTATTACTTTAATTTCGATATATTCCAAAACTTGAGCAATATGACAGATAATCAAACAGCCACGCCTCGCGCAGTCACACCAGAAATTGAGCCCTACAAATTAAGTGAAATTTTTTCAATAATTCCAGAATTTGATGGCAATCCCATCAACTTGCAAACGTTTTTGAACTCGTGTTTTCACGCACAAAATATGGCTATCAATGAACAAAAAATTTTATTGACAATTCATATAAAAAATAAACTACGCGGCAGAGCTGCCGAGTTAATTAACTCCCGTAATCCTAATACATTTGCGGAAATTAAGTCGCTATTAGAAGCCCATTTTGGTGACTCTCGTGACCTCACGGCTCTCATCCAAGACCTACAGCGAATTCATCAAATAGCAAACGAGTCCGCTTTAACCTTTGTCACGCGTCTGCAAACACACAATGCAAAAATGCACGCGGCAGTGCAAAAACAAAATTTAACGCCAGATCAAAAGAAATCACAAACTGACTTGATAGAAACAATGACTTTGACTACCCTACTAACAGGCCTAGAACCAAAATTAGGCCAAATCATACGCGCTGGAAATCCATCAAATATGTTACAAGCCATCGCTCGAATTAGACGAGAATTGCAACTTTCATACTTCGAAAGTCAGAAATTTTCTAAAAGTAACCATATTAAAAATACACTGCCCCAACAAAAACGTCAAATTCCAAATATTCAACAAAAATTCTGTTCATTTTGTAAGAGAAATGGACATACTATCAGTGAATGCCGCACAAGGCAAAACCAACAATTTTTGTCCCCTAATTCTATACCTAACGCTTACTCCAATCAAGCGCAATTTCCCAGGCAAAATTTTCAAAACACACCCAATCAAATTAATTACAGACCACAAAACTTCCAACAACCAGGTAGCTCACAACAAAATAGACCCTCTGTAATTAGGCCCAATCCTAATTTTCAACAAAGATTCCCAAGCAACCAACAAAATTTAAATCTCAACCGTCAAAACCCACAGAGGACACACCACGTCAATTTTGACAATCACTATGATCCTCAAAACTACGAATGCAATGAGTATGACAATTTTAACCAACAATCCGATTACTTTCAAAATTACGAAACTAATTACAATGACCAATATTTGCCACAAGAGAACTACATCGATAATTCTCAAAACTTACAAGGTGATTATTCTGATAATTGGCAAAACCAATATGGGAATTATACTGCTAATTCCCAGACACAACAAGAGGATTATACTGCTAATCCTCCGGATTTTTGCTTAGGCCCGGAGTATCCCGCGGATACTCCAACACGGGAAATAGATCAAATATCGAACCAGATCCAGACAATGAATCTAAAAGACAGTTTCAACCCATGCCTGAATTTCCCAGAGCACAACTTCATGTAAATATTCTTTCGCGTGCATTGCTAACTGTAAATTCAAAAAATCTTTATTACATGAATGATATAACAGGTAAATTTAAAATTTTGTTAGACACAGGTGCAGGTATTTCAGTTTTTAAACCTAAAACAGCTGAAAGCTACAGATGTAGATCCCCTGAAAACGTGATTATCCAAGGAATAACGAATGAAAAGATTAACATCAATGAATCTGTTCTCATACCATTTACCACAGGTGATCCTCACAAAGTTTATATTCACAACCTGGATATAGACTTTGACGGACTTTTAGGCTCGGATTTTTTCGAACATTACAAATGCAAAATAGATTTTGAGAAAAAACAGTTAGTCACGAATTTTAAAACTGTACCAATATTTAAAGTTACCGATATTTTTCCATCGCAACCAGCCGTAACGCGAAGCTTAAGCACCACTAAAAATAGAAACTTAATTTCCATTGAACCACGCACGGAAAAAATCTACAAATTAAAATGCGATCTACAAAATACTGAGGCTATACTAGTAGCCCAAGAAAATGAAAAGGTACGCCTACCGAATGCTATCGTCAAAATAGATAACAACGGTGAATTCTTGACGACAGTAATAAACCCAAATGCGATCCCGAAAATAATAAATTTTTCAAACATCAAACTCGAACCCGTCCAAAAATTTAAGTCAATTTTTAATTTAAATACACAAAATTTCGACTCACACATACAGACCGACAGATCATCAGAAATTATGAATCAGTTACGCTTGGAACATCTAAACGAAGAAGAGGCTGAACTAGTAACGCAGCTTTGTTTAGACTTTCAAGACATATTCTATTTAGAAGGAGACAATCTTACTTTTACAAACGAAATTAAACACCCCATTGACACAAACGATTCCCGACCGATCTTCACGAAATCTTATCGCTATCCCCAAGTCCATAAAGAGGAAGTTAAGACCCAAGTTTCCAAAATGTTAAGTCAAGGTATTATCCGCCATTCAATTTCACCCTGGTCCTCCCCAGTTTGGGTTGTGCCCAAGAAACTAGACGCTTCTGGTAAACAGAAATGGCGCGTTGTAGTCGATTATCGGAAACTTAACGAAGTCACAATAGATGACAAATATCCTTTGCCCAATATCTCTGATCTTCTTGATCAACTAGGAAAATGTCAATATTTTACAACCTTAGACTTGGCTTCTGGGTTTCACCAGATAGAAATCAATCCCGAAGATGTCCAAAAGACTGCCTTTACTGTAGAGAATGGCCACTACGAATTTGTTCGCATGCCATTCGGTCTTAAGAACGCCCCGTCCACATTCCAAAGAGTTATGGACAACATCCTATTAGGAATTCAGAACGAAAGATGTCTTGTCTACATGGACGACATCATAATTTACTCACCCACTATTCATGAACATGTATCTCGTCTAACGGAAGTATTTAAACGCCTTCGAAAAGCTAACCTTAAAATACAGCCTGACAAATGTGAGTTTCTTAGGAAAGAAGTTGCTTACCTAGGACACCTCATTACCAAAGATGGTGTTAAACCTAATCCATCGAAAGTCGAAGCCATTCTCAATTTCCCACAACCTAAGAACCAAAAAGATATTAAATCATTTTTGGGACTTGCTGGTTACTACCGAAGATTTATCCCAAACTTTTCAAAGGTATCCAAACCACTGACTAAACTACTTCAAAAGGACATACCATTTAACTTCAATAATGACTGTCAAAACGCTTTTTCCGACTTGAAACAAACGCTTACTACGTCACCCATACTAATTTACCCAAATTTTGACGAGCCTTTCATATTAACCACAGATGCAAGCGCATTCGCAATCGGTTCTGTACTCTCGCAGGGACCTATTGGCAAAGATTTACCTATCGCTTATGCCTCCCGAGTTTTATGCAATGCCGAGACCAAGTATTCCACGATAGAAAGAGAGCTTTTAGCCATCGTGTGGTCAGTAAAGCATTTCAGACCGTATCTGTTTGGCAGAAAATTCAAATTAATAACCGATCATAGACCACTTACATGGCTATTCTCTATAAAAGACCCGGGTAGCATGTTAGCCCGTTGGCGCCTCAAACTTGAGGAGTATGACTACGAAGTCATATACAAACCTGGCAAAATAAACAAAAACGCTGACGCTTTGTCCAGGATCAAAATAAACCATTTTAACGATTGTTCCCAATTCTATTCTAAAATTTTAGCAGCTAACGAAGACACAGACGATGACGAAAGCCTAAACGACGACAGCGAAATAACTAACGAACATATTGCCCAGGAATTCGACACATTTTCTAAATTATATAAAACAAAGTCCTTAATAGACTACTCGAAAATCCAAATTACAAACAGACAATTATTGGACCGGGAAAATAAAAATATAATCACATTCTTCCAACAAAACAACCTAACAGACCTTCATCACCAAATTATCGAGGACATTTTTGAGGAAAACCCTGAATTCTACAATAATACTATTAATATCGTTTCTAGTAAGTCGACCCGACATAGAAATTATTATATCATCGCTATACCTTTTGACCCCGAATCCGTAGTAGAACACTTATTTTTAACGCTATATAAAAATCAAAATAAACTAGATCTTTCCAAGACCTACTATGTTGAAAACAATTTGGACCTCCCAATACTGGAAATTCTCATTCATTTTCGCAGAAAAAGATCTGAAATTAATAATTTGCCAAAATCTAGTACGGACACCTGACGAAGACGAAATACCGATTATTCTCGACCAACACCATACTGGTAAAAACAACTTACACCGCGGAATAAATGAGACGATGCGTAGAGTCAAAAATAAATATAATTGGCAAGGATTATCTAAAGATGTAGAAAATTTTGTAAAAAATTGTGAAACATGCCAAAAAAGTAAAATTTGTCGAAAAAATTTAAGTAGCCCACTAGTAATTACGGAAACACCGAAAACACCGTTTGAAAGAATCAACATCGACTTATTTGAATTCCCTACGCGCAACTATGCTTTAACTGTTCGTGACGAATTGACTAAATTCACACAAGCTTACGCAGTTCCCGATAAATCCGCTAAATCTGTAGTAAACACCTTACTACTTTACTTTCAACATTATGGTACTCCGCTAAGAATACACTGCGACTACGGAGGAGAATTTGATAATAACTTATTAAGAGACCTATGCAAACTGTACGACATAAAACTAACCTTTTCAAGTGTAGGACACCCCCAGTCAAATGGTTCAATTGAACGATTTCACGCGACCCTAGCTGAAATGATAAGAGCCAACAAAACTGAAAACCCGAATGAACACCCATTTACCATTTTGCCATATGCGGTAATCTGTTATAATAACTCTGTAAATAAAACTCATGGATTTACCCCATACGAATTAGTTTTTGGCCATACATCTGTTCGCCCACCAGAAACCTTGTATAACCAAAAAGAATTAATCACTAAATATGTCAGAGATTTAAATAACCGTATATCCCATTATTATAAGATAGCTAGAAACCGAACTGAGACTCAAAAACAAAAGGCCAAAGTTAGATTTGACAAAAACATCCCTGAAAATCGCCCCACGTATAACGTTGGTGACAAAGTTTATGTAAAAGAGTCACAGATAAAGAATAAACTTCAAAATAAATTCAACGGCCCATTCGAAATCACAGAAATTCTTAATAATTCAGCAGTCTTACTTAACCCCGAAACCAATCAAACTAGTAAAGTAAATTTCGACAGGATGAAACCGTATTTTGAAAGTTAACCTTGTTTCAGGTTACTCCTGCTGTTCGGATCAGCAACACTAGTGGTTTCCCAATACAAAATTACCCCCATAAACAACACCATAGGAATCTATTACCACGAAAAAACTGACGTAATATTGACTAATGATAAATGGACATTGCTAATTCACAAAAACGTATCTTCCCTAAAGGCAACATTCGAAAAAAACGAACAAATTCTAAACACAATTCTAAACACCCTCGACCCTGCCTATCAAAACATGGTGACCTTTAAA
This sequence comes from Leptura quadrifasciata, assembly GCA_963675555.1. Classification (NCBI taxonomy): domain Eukaryota; kingdom Metazoa; phylum Arthropoda; class Insecta; order Coleoptera; family Cerambycidae; genus Leptura; species Leptura quadrifasciata. Next base: position 91,740,088 of record OY776675.1, read on the forward strand.
AGCGAAGTCAAAACCCATCTTAGCCTTCTATCTCAAATATCTAAAACCATACAATCTAAATTTGAAGAAGTCTTCTTAGATACCAAAAGATACAAGCGTGGAATCCTCAACGGTATCGGCACAGTTTTTAAATCAATCACCGGGAACTTAGATGCCGAGGATGGCGAATACTACTCTAATTGCATTAATAAACTAAACAATGATGAACATCAACTAGAAAATTTAATTAAAAATCAAATTTCGGTTACGACATCCGTCATAAAGAACTTTAATTCAACAATCCAAAAATTACAGATCGACGAGGAAACGTTTAACAAAAATATTAAAGAAATCGAAACATCTATTTTAGGTGCATCACGCGAGCTTCAAATTGTCGAGACGAAATTAAAATTCTTAGAAATTTGTGAACAATTGATGGCAAGTTACTTATATATTGAAGACACTCTAAATGATATTCTAAATTCAATAACGTTTGCACGATTAAAAATTATTCACACATCAATCATTACTCCATCGGACTTAGTCTCATCCTTACAAGAAATTTCACAGAATTTGCAGAAGAACAATTTGCCGCTTCAAATAAAACTATCAAAAGTTGCTCAATACTTGGATATTATTGAACTCCAAGCTTTTCAAACCGATTCAAGTTTAATTTTCGTATTAAAAATACCTCTAGTAGACCCACAAACATACACAACTTATCAATTATATCCTATCCCCATCCTGGATAATAGAACTGGTTTACATCACATTTTATCTGTATCTCAAAAATTTATCGCGAGGGACGATGATTCCTTAATGTATTTACCCATTCCGGATTTAGACGAATGCAAACAGCTTTACATGGGAACCAAACTGTGCTCCAACTTGTTCGCCTACCCGATAGACAATAATGCTATCTGTGAAGCAAGACTTTTCAAAAATCTTAAGCACCTGCCCGAAAATTATCAAACCTCCTTCATATTCAGTCAAGGCTATAACGTTCAAAAACTTCAGGAAAACACATGGCTAGTCATCAACGCAGAACCGTTACATGTCACTATTAATTGTCCGCAGAAAAATTCAATAACAGAAATTATCACAAAAAACTCTGTCATAAAACTACAACCCAGTTGCTACGCCTTCGTTGGCATAACCAAAATTCAAGCAAGTTCCAATGAAATATCGGACATTAAGGACAACTCACATCCAATTCAAATTTCATATGAGTGCTGCAACCAGCTCCCAGATAAAATACAACTACCAAACTTGAAACCATTAAAGTTAAACAATTTGAACACCGAAGATCTCGAAATTGCAAAACATAAATTAGACCAATATTCCAAGGACCTAGACGACCTCATCAACGAACCCTACGTAACCAAACACATCTCATGGTTCACGTATTTTATTATAACCCTAATTGTTACCCTAGTCTTGTTCTACCTATTCTGTAAGTGCAGAAGAAGAAGCCGAAAGTTAGCCCTGGTTCGCCCATCTCACGGACCACCTCCGTCTCCATCGATGCCAACTAGCACCTTCAAAAGATTAACTAGCATTCTACCCCCAAGGAGAAGACCCAACATTCATCAAGAAACAGAAGAAGAAGAAGAAGTCGAACTTACCTAAATTTTTATCAATGTTTTCCAAATTAATCATTTTACCAAACCCTCTTTGAGATGTTAACCACGCTTATATTACTTTAATTTCATATTTCATAATCTTATATTTTATACGGTCTTATATTTTGTTTTATATTAATTATATAATTGTAATTACAAACTTTACAACTTTCAATATTTCAATATTATTATCTCGCTTTTCATATTTGTAAAAGTTGCTGCATAACCATCAACTTTTTTAATGAGGGGGAAGTTGTTATATAGTATTTGAGCCACCGTATACAAAGCGATACGTGACTTTTGCTTCATTTCAAATTATCCCAGAGTGTCATATTTCAGCTACGTGCGGATAATGAATTCCCTCTTATCGTTATCACTCATAAAGTATCATATTACATTCATATTACATTTTAGCTTCTCACAATCATGCTGACTATTGTATTTGCTTTCCTTTGTTCAACATTTTGTTAACGATGCTTTTAGAATATTATAAATATACCACAAAGCACTTCTGTAACCAGTTCTGATACTCATGTCTAATTAAACACATATATTTTAACTTACTATTTTATTCAAAGAGTCAACGTTGACTCTTAATAATTTAAATAAAGTTTTTAAAAAGTCTTTTATGAAACCCGTGATATAAAATATATATATATATATATATATATATATATACGTACATATATATGCATATATACACATACACATATATACACAAATGCAACATGCACACGTACATATACTTACATATTATATATGCGCACAAACATACACGCACATCATCATACATATATACACATTCACTTGCATATAATATCAAACAATTGAATGACCGAAGAGAAAAAAGAAAACAAGCGCAAGCTTAAATTTAATTACATGATATCTTTACTATACTAAAGAAATACTGATTCATGGGAAGTTATTGTTGATTATTTCTGTTTTTAATTTTTGTTTAAATGTTATTTTTTCTATTGCCTTAATATGTTGTGGGATGCTATTATATACCCTAAAGATATTATATGAAAGCGATCTTTCAAAGATCCGATGCATTGGTGCCGTTAAAATATTTTTATGATGGGTAATCAACTGATGAACATCGTTTCTAAATTTTACTTTATTATATAGATACCACGGCGTTTTAAGAGTAATTATTTTGTGAAACATTATGCAACTACTGAGTAAACGCCGTTCTTTCATTTTTAACCAATTCAATTCTCTAATTGAAGGGGAAATAGATTCATACTTTTTTTTTTCCACAAATCAGTCTAGCACAAGCATTTTGGATACGTTGAATATGTGAGCTATCATATTCTATTAGGCATGGATTATAAACAACACCTCCATAATGAAATGGGATAAAACCAAGGTGTCGCATAACATTATTCTCGTTTTTTGATTAAGTAGTGAATTGCAACCAAATATTAATTTAAGATTACTGTATGCCTTCTTGATTGAGAGGTGCACATGATTTGTAAATCTTAGTGATGTGTCAATATTAAGTCCTAAATTACATACCACCTGTGAAAATGTTAGTTCTTCATCACCAATAATTACTTTTAACATATCTTGACAGTCATCTCTTTGTTTCTTCCTCCCAAAGAGAACAACTGAGCTTTCTGATGGATTTACGTTTAAACAATGACTTTCTGAGGTCTTAATTAGTGAGTTTAGATCCGAATTTAAGATATCTATAGCATTATCTATATTGCATTTAGGAAACGACAAGTAAATTTGCGTATCATTAGCATAGAAGTGCGCGCCACACTGTGCTAATGAATTTTTTAGATTAGTGGTGTATATAATGAACATAAGAGGGCCCAAAATCGAGCTTTGAGGCACACCACTGGAAACATTGATTAATTCAGAAGTCTTGTTATTTACAATAACTTGTTGCTGACGTTCCCTAAAATAATAATTCAGCGAGGCTTAAGCATTAGGACAAAACCCATAATAGTGCAGCATTGCCAACATCAAAGGATGGTTTATCCTATCGAAAGCTTTCGAATAGTCTAATAAAACCAAGGCAGTTAATTCGTTATTATCTGCTGCCGATAGAACATCATCCACTACCCCGAGCAGCGCAGTCACACAACTATGACCCGACTGAAAACCCGACTATGTTTCAGGTATTATATCGAATTAGCTTAAATGAGCCCTAATTTGACAATTTAAAACTTTTTCCTTAAGCTTAGACAGCGCTGGTAATATCGATATATTTCGTAAATCTTTCATTTCATCCGGATTGTCCACTTTGGGTAGTGGAATCACCAAGGCATATTTCCAGCATTTGGGAAAGTAACTACATAATAAACATTAATTTATTATGTGTGTTATATAGGCTACTATTTTTGGACAACACAAAGAGAACATAGTGATATAGATTTTGTCAGCTACTGTGGCTTTGGTTTTAATTTCACTTATGTATTTGGTTATTTCTTCATTACTGGTCAGGCAGAAATTAAATTCTGAAATATTATCTTTAATATTATTTCTATAAAATTCATAAGTGTCTCTGTCAGGAGTATTTCCTGAAAGTGAGGATGATATAAAATAGTCATTTAACTTATTTGGATCGGCAAGTTCGTCTGGAATACCTCTAGGTTGACACTTACTGTAAATATTCATAGTTTTTAAATCTTTCCATAGAGTTTTATAATTACTATTGTTTATTCTATGTTGGAGATATGCTTTCTTTTCACAATTTATGACACGGTTGGTGTAATTATGCAGATCTTTATAATACTGCCAATGTTGTGACAGACAACACGAGATATAATACAACACGTATTATATCTCGTATGTGCTTTGTCTCTAATTTTCATGAGTATTTTTAAATTGTCAGTTAACCACGGCGCAGGTTTCTTTGTGATTCTAATGATTTTAAAAGAAGCATGTGTATCAAGTAAATTTAAAATTAACCGGTTGAATATTTTAATTTATTCATCAATATCCTGAATATATACTATTTGATTGAAGTTAGTACTATTTAAGTCTGCTCTGAACTCTTGAATATTAAAGTGTTTGAAGTCACGGTAGGTATACAACATAGGTTTTATCTTTTTATTTACATTATTTTCAATACTTGACTATACCAGACTATGATCTGATATATTCACATCAGATACATCACAAGGTTTAATTTTTATATTGTCAAAACATAGAACTAAATCCAACAAAGTAGAGCTAGTTAATCTAATTCTAGTAGGTAACTTTACTTCTTGTGAAAGATATAGCTATCAAAGATATCATGCAATTTTTTAAAGGAATTGCTATTCTAATCTAAAAAGTCAACATTAAAGTGTCCTGCACAGATGATTTGTTCATATCTTGGGGCGACTACACCAATAGTAGTTGGTACTCCTTTTAAGTTTACTGAGATCCATAGTTGTTCTATATTAGTGTTTTGGTCTAAATTTACAAGTGTACCTCTAAATAGGTAGGGAAGTAGGATGAGTCTTTCGGCTGGTGTTTGTTGCAATCGAAGCATTAGCGTTTTTATGGTAACATGCAATTACTACACTTAACGCGCCAGGCTTGTAACTTGTAATTCAGCGCTCGGCGGGACACATAGCCCAGAGGTAGCTGTTGGTTGCAGTCTGGTTACGTTCCTTATAGTAAAATAAGGATTTTATAGAGGAGTTTGCGACTAAAAATTTTATGTTTTAATGTTGCAAAAAGTCGCATAAATATATTATATCTACAAGATTGAAATTTTGCATACTCACAGATGATAAAAAGATACCCGAAAATAATATTCTACCACGTCGGAAGTGTTGCCATCTCAGGTGTACCACCCACGCAAAATGTGGAAAAACGAACATTTTTGACATATTTACAAGGCTGAATTTTTTTTTCTGGAATAGTTTATTTAATAAGACATCCAAAAAATACAGTCTACCGATCGTCTCATGTTGCCAAAGCCTCGGCAGACGTAATGGATTGCAAGTGCGTGACAGCGTATTCCGGTAAGAAAATTTATATTTCAATTTATATATTTTTTAATGTCAAAGAAGATATTATATTCAACATATTAATAAATAATAAATTCATGATCCTATGTAAATCTCATTGTAAGAAATGATTGTTTTTTTATAATGTGATAATCGTTTTTGATACTTATCCCTCTCCTTCGATCAAAGATCACGAGCACGATTTGAGAGGGATCCATCAAGGTCGAAAAATTTAAATTAGAGGTCCATCGACACGCCCTTCTGACTTTTCAGCTCAATTGAAAAATATCACTTTCAAAGAAGACTTGGTGGAATATCTTTTGACAAGTTGGAAGCGAAATGAGATTTTTTTAAATAAAATTGTTTGCGTGAACTGCTATGAATGTTACAGATATCAAGTTGTCAACGTAAATGTTGCGAAAATAATTGAACATAATCAATCGTGCTCAAATGACGGGGAAGCCGACACCAAAATGGTCTGTCATGGCTGCAATTTCGAAGAGCTTCAGCCACCATTTAACGTTCTCGTGCGATGCTCAGACACGGATATATTGATAATAGTCTTAAACAATATGAAATTCGTGCATCCTGAAGTAAAGGTGTAGATGGAAGTTGCACTTCATTAAGGTGTATAAAGTTTAGTGACTTGTACGTGAAAATATATGTGACGCTCTAGCTGCCTTCTATGCGCTAACTGGTTGTGATTTCTATCCGGCATTTTTCCGAAAGGGAAAAAACGGCCCTATGCGCTGTTTGCAAAATCTGAAAAATTTATTACTGCATTCACCAGTTTGAGTAAATGCCAGTTATTGGATGACACAGATAGGCCCGTTCAGCATTTTTTTAAATTTTAGAAATAGAAAGTAGAACACTTTTAATGGCAATTTCCAAATTTTTTGGTTTTTATTCCGCCGTTTAAGCCCTTAAATAAATTACCGAAGAACTGGGCGGAGCTTTGCGTGACGTCACCTTGCAGATGCTGTCATGCGACAGTCGAGACTTAATAAGCGTGTGGCGCGTGTTATTGTGTTTCTGTATACAAAGGGTGTTTTATTGTTAAATTATATCTTTTTTATCTTCTTGCTGGTTTAAAATGAGTGAAGAAAAAGCTTCTACAAAATATATGATATTTATAATCTATTTTAGATAAAAGAAGACATAGAAAATTATATGTACATAAAAACAATGAAGAAAGGAAATATCAGACCTAAACCAAAAGTAGTACCAAGGCTTTTTGATTGTCAAAGAAATAAAATTACGACCCAGAGGTCGAAACTATCGTTACAGTATTTATAAAGAAAATAATAGCAATCTTTGATTAAATAACTTGTTACTTCTTGAAACTTCAGAAATTTCTATTGAGAATAGAGACATCAAGCAGAAGAATCGAACCAAAGTGTAAAGATATGGATGTTCAAGTATTATTTAAGTCTGAAGTTCGCAGTAAGGGAGTCCAGTATACAAGTGAAGATTTGCCATTGTCAAAAATGGGAAAAAAAGAGAAAATGTCGTTTTAACGAAAGGGTTTCGAAGGAAATGCGGTTGGAAGGAAATAATACCGATTCAGTTTCTAGTGGAAATTTTATTCCTCGCATTTTTGCACTTATAAAGTCTTTATTTTTATTAAAATAGTCAAACACCATGAATATATCTACTTCTGATAAATTTGCAGAATCTGCATTGATAAAACCTCTATCCACTGAAAACATTGCGAGCAATAAAAATAAATATTCCAAATAATAATAATAAGAATCGTGTAAATTGGAAACAAACACCTTTTTGACACGGATTATAATGGACTACTGACAGTACTTACTACTGTAGCAAACTCGGTCGCGGTCGCCGTAGTGTTTATGCAGAATGACATAACGACTCGGCGAAGCGCTTTGTACTGAAACCCAGTTTTTAACATTGAATATCTAAGGATTGGATATTTTTATGAAGCTGAAATTTTAACTGCTTATCTAGATGATTAAATTCTATTGAATATCATAAAGAAAATAACGAAAAAAATTATCGGTAACAAGCCCATTTGATATATAGGAGGTTTGTATGCCGGGCGTATGGCCAAAAAATAATTAAAGGGCATTAATGTTTTTAAAAGCTTGAAGGATGAAAAATTATTTTTCGAAAGCGTTAAGAGTTTTGATTCTTCTACTTAGCCGCTTTGTCAATCAGAGCTTCAGGAAGACCTCAGATCAGCTTATATTTCACAAATCTGGACCTATGCTCATTTGAAGAACCCGAACAACTTTATCCCCTTTTGATTGCGGTTGGAAGCTTGAAGCAAATAAATATGTTTTCAATTAGTTTAGTGCAAATCAATTGCCGCAATTTATTTACGATGTAGCACTTGAAAAATATTGCAGGTAAGAAAAAATATTTTCCATTCAATGTAATGAGCTCGCGCAGTATGTTGAAAATATGTTGGATTTATTATTATTTCTTGCAGATACTAAAGACACAGAAGAGCTACAAGCAACTCCAACCTGTAGTGCTGCATATTTTGACAGTCCAATTAATATTTCAGAAGGAAATGATGGTGTTTCGTACGAAAGTGATTCCGAGAATAAAATCAGCTACGAGAGTCAATATGGAATATGAGTAGCGGAGAATTATACAGTTAATTTGATTAGAAGAACACTAATTCAATTATGATAATTAAATTTATTTTATTAAAATACTGTCTGTTATTAATTTATATAAAAATTATCACATAAAACTATAATAATATATCGATTATGTAAGCAAATAAAAAAAGTTACTTTCGATTCACTGAAAATAAGCTTGCCTTATCTCACATTTCTATCCACATTTCTTTACCATCTGAAATTTTTATTCGTGCTTTTTACTATGGAAAATTGAATAAAAAGAAGGAATTGAAATAATGGGAACTGTAAATTTTTTATGTAAGTACTCGCCAAAGAAATTCAGAATTTTACAAATCGTTTAACTTTTTTATGCCCTGCAATTCCAGCAATTTTTTTTTTTATATACATTTATTTAACGTCGACCTATTTCCGCTACTGAGGCCTAACACCGACGCCTGTAGACCAGCTACCCCAACCAGGAATTTTGCCGAACCTCTTCCCTTAAGAAGAGTAGGGATCTTTTACTTGCCTAACATTTAATAGACAAGAGACCGACGGCTTTACATCCCCTCCGAAGGATGATATATCTCCTATACAACCCTCGCCTAAGGTTGTATAGCTTCCGCGCATACATTGATATACAAGCCGCTGGAAGATGTGTGAGGCGAGGACGCGGTTTCCGTCGGAATGAATTCCAGCAATGTCTACCAAAGAATTAGCTACCGTTCAGTGGAAGTAGAATGTGTTTTTAAATCGAGATAGTGCATAAACTGCTTGTAGACAAAAAATCAGTTTACTGCATTTCATTGCGTCTACCTAGTCTTTAGTAACATGAGACGATCGATAGACTGTATTTGTAGGACGTCTAATCAATAAACTGTTCTAGAAAAAAATTTCCGGTATGTTTTTATATTATCTGTGAGTAGGTATGTAAAATTTCAATCTTGTGGATATAATACATTTATACAACTTGCAATATGCTGTTTAATTTTTTACTCATTTTTGCAACATTTACAGACTGGTAGAATTGCACCTTCATCATAGATCTATACATTCTTGGGTAAAAAATTTAGCTTTATAGAAATGATTTCACGAAAACTGTCGCTATCTCCCTGGCTATAAGGAATTCCCCCTAAAATATTTTAACGTAACTAAGGTACACACCCTGTATTAACAACTGTTATAGTTAAGAAGTCTGCCGAGGTATTTAATATGGGAAAATTGGGATGTTATATATTTATTTTATATAATCAAATTCTTATGGCCAAATTAAGGACTCAGTTTGGGGGTGTACTAATACTTTGTTGAAAAACGTAATGAAACTCACAAAATATCTGAATAAAATAGCTACAGACAATGTTTGTGTATTTATTTAATTTAGAGACATTTTATAAATTTATTTACCTTTCTACAGCTTGGCACGTTTTTTAAATCATTTAACTGTTTAAATTAATCCAGCTTAAAATTGCTCGTGCAAACGTTTTCCAAAACGTGATCTCGTTTTATTTTGACAAGCACGCCATTTAGCGTAAAACATGAATTTTTCATTAGTTGCATGCGAAAACACAGCTGCACATTTATTTTCCAGTACTTTTCAGCTCAAAATAATTGTAACTGCATTACAGGATTTATTCCAGCATTTATATTGATTAATGTGACCGTCGGTGTACTCTTCAAGTCAATTTGGTAACATTTACTATTCATTATTATAATAAGGTGGTGAGTCTGCATGCAATACACATAATTTTATAATACTATGCTGCTCAAAATTAATCGGATAATAATATTTATACACTCATAAGGATTAAAAATACATAAACAGAATGTCCCAAAAATAAACGTTTAAGAACAGCAAGGTGATGAGGAAGTTATTTCCGGTGAAAATACAATTATATGCTGTTGTCTAATAGTTATCTTTAAATTTTAGTACTGTTACATGTACGCCCACTCCCTCTCATGAAGACAGGTTTAAACCCTATTAGTAGAGTAAAAGGAACCCTGATTAATTAGCTACCATAGGATAATAGTTCACCAGTCGGCTCAGAGGTGGCGCTGCCTCATAGAACGTAATAAAAGCTAGGAGAACAGTTTAGAGTATAATGAATGAATCAAAAATAAGCGCCATGGATATATAAGAAGCGAGACCAATGCATCGGACAGTCAGTTTAATACAGTGTTGAGATGAGTCGAGTTACCAGATAAGATAAAGAACAGTAACAAGTTGCAAATTATAGTCGTGGGTCTATAGTAAATAAAAGTTATAGTTAGTGTGTTATTATAAGGACTAATTTAAGTGATAAACAAATCAGTGATTAGTGACAATCAGTGTTGCAATTATTGAACCTACGTTTGAGGGTGTTTACTACAGGGCGTAAACACGTAACAGTATTTTTTCTTCAAATCGACTTTAAATTCCAACTGTGTGAAATTTTGGGGCTCTGTACATCCTAAAGTTGTGAGAAATGTCCATTTTCAACACCAGTTAGGGGTCAACGTGCATGCGGGAATAATTGAAAGCAAATTAGTTTGCGCCTTTATGATAACAAGAAGACTCAATAGGAATGGTTACCTGATTTTTTTGCAAAACTACTTGGGTGGCTTACTTGTAGATGAGTCCCTAAAAATACGCCAAGAAATGAGGTGAGATGCGGTGAGGTCCAGTGAGGTGAGGTACCGTCATCGGTGTAAGTTCCCAAAATTCGATCAGCGAAGTTAAACTGCGCTGTTAAAATCAAACGAGTCTACTAAATAGTGAAGTAAAGATTTTAAATCTATAACAAACACGTTTGTTATAATAACAAACACGTGACTGACATTGTCAACTTTCGTGGATACTTGATTTTACGGAAACTGTCATTTTCTTATATGGTCGCGAGAAAATTTATTTTTCATTATACCTCTCCAAAACATTTGTATACCTATAGTAGAATGTAAGTTTTCACGGCTGTTGTCTAATGAAGTAGATTCTTTCGGGTCTTGCCGTGGTCGTCGAACTTGACTTGACGTTTCGCTGATCATCCTGTCAGCTTCTTCAGAAGGATTCTAAAGACTGAATCTGTTGTGTTACACTCCTCGTTATATACCTAGGCGCCGCTTCGCTTCGCTGGTCATTGGTTCGCTTCGCTGCTCATTCGTCGTGTTTGGTTGATCGTGACTTACTACGGTGCTGGTATTTGGCAATACCAGTCTCCACGTGTTACTAAGTCGATACCCATCCTCTCTGTTAAAGTTGTTCACGCTTTTCATAATTTCCAGTGATTCCCTAATGATTCTCGGATAATAGCGCGTATTCCTGTCTAATATATTGACGTCCTCGTAGTCGATTTTATGGTTCTCGTTATTATGGACATATTCTGCTATCGCCGACCTATCCGTGTATCCAAATCTGGTATTTCTCTAGTATTCTTTGATTCTGCACTGGATACTCCGTCCTGTTTGTCCGATGTAGCTCTTACTACATGTGCACTTCAACTGATAAACACCTTTTGATAACAGTTTGGGGACAGAGTCTTTAACTGAGGGAAGCATCTGCTGTATTTTTTTCATTGTTCGAAACTGTACACCTACTTTCTTTTTGAATAGGCTGAAGAAGATTTTATTCAAAAAGAAAGTAGGTGTATGGTTTCGAACAGTGAAGAAAATACAGCAGATGCCTCCTTCAGTCAAAGACCCTGTCCCCAAACTGTTATCAAAAGGTGCTTACCAGTTGAAATGCACATGTGGTAAGAGCTACATCGGACAAACAGGACGGAGTATCCAGTGCAGAATCAAAGAACACCAGATAAATACCAGATTTGGATACACGGATAGGTCGGCGATAGCAGAACATGTCCATAATAACGAGAACCATAAAATCAACTACGAGGACGTCAATATATTAGACAGGAATACGCGCTATTATACGAGAATCATTAGGGAATCACTGGAAATTATGAAAAACGTGAACAACTTTAACAGAGAGAATGGGTATCGACTTAGTAACACGTGGAGACTGGTATTGCCAAGTACCAGCACCGTAGTAAGTCACGGTCAACCAAATACGACGAATGAGCAGCGAAGCGAACCAAGCGCGACCAATGACCAGCGAAGCGAAGCGGCGCCTAGGTATATAACGAGGAGTGTAACACAACAGATTCAGTCTTTAGAATCCTTCTGAAGAAGCTGACAGGATGATCAGTGAAACGTCAAGTCAAGTTCGACGACCACGGCAAGACCCGGAAGAATCTAATTCATTTGTATACCTGTTTAACGTACCAAAAATAAGGTTTTCCCGTGCGCTAATGATATTAGCTGCCTGGTTTTAATAACACATACTGTTGAAAGTTTTTTAATAAGCACAAACAATGAGTGTTTAGTTTCCCTAGCAACGCTAAAAGAAAAAAAATCCGAGAAGAAGAAATGTCACTTGAAGCGGTAAAAGTAAGTACTGAATACTACCTAGGTAGTCTTGTGGGTGACATGAAAATGAGTACCGTCTATTTGGCAAGTGGCGCCAGCAGAAAAGGTTATTACAGTAGGTAAGTGATAATGCTCTTATCGTTTATTTGTGCGAAAAATCCAAATCCATTAAAGTGTAAACTTTATGGAGTCGACTTTCAATGTTTAAAAGTTGCCTAGCAGTAAAAGAAAATATGAATGCTAGTAATTTGCCAAAAACTACTACATTTCTCAAACCACAAAGTGTTGGTTGCACACCAACAAGTATTAGCTGCAAACTAAGTCGCCAAATAAAAAGTGGTATTAACTAAAGTAATATTTGGTATTTTTGATGCATGCCGAAGAGATGACTTGATTCATTTAACTTTGGAAGACGTGGAAGATTGAATTTTTTGAATTTGAATTGAATTTATTAAGATAATTGAAATAAAGTACATACATTGTTGGTACACACTATAGAAAAAAATAAAGGAATACGTAATATAGCAGAAATACATTAGAAAAATGAAAAGTATTATAGTAATGCACATTGCATATGCGTTTAAGTGTAAATTAAATAGGTGCACCCACATATAAATCTGTACAAAGATAAGTCACAGAATATAAATATTATAAATAAAACTTATAAATTATTTTTGAAGGGAAGAAAGGATCAAATCTTACAAAGTTCTTTATTATGTCATAAAGCATTTTGTGAGATTTGATCCTTTCTCCTCTTCAAAAATGAATTATTACTCGCATGGGATTAATCTATCTACGTTACTTATAAATTATATAAACCGAAGTATTGATGTAAGATGTATTGCAATAATAGGCGCTTTTGGTGGTACCTTCTAAATGGCAAAAATCATAAATCAAAATGTTTCACAATTACAAAGGAGGGATGTCCCTTTGATCCATGCAGTTTTTGTTTTATCGTAAATATATTAATCTAAGACCTACAAACATTAATAGTAGATTACTTATTGAATATTGCAGTGGTAGATGTTATGCTCAACAGATAGGTTGTCATAGGATAAATAGTACAACAAAACAGATTACTGAATATCTGAACCTAAAAATACTTAATATACTGGACACGGCTTAAGATCATCTTCAGCATCTATGTTGGTCGAAGGTGGTGGTCTAAGAAGACATCGAGGTTGGCATTCCTCGACGGTGGTTGAAGACTACATCGAAGAATCGGTAAGTAGAAAGATTGAAATTAGTCGTAATTTGTTCAGTCAGTCAAGAATACGAAACACAACGTCAACAGAAATGTATCTGGAGGGGACCAAGAAATAATTTTTAATGTAGTGCCTTCGATTTAGTCAATTACAATTCTATAAAATTAAGTGCTTGTTAAAGGATTGCATATTTACATGTATGTATGTAAAACTGTAACATAACATAAATATTTCATTTAATATAAATTAAAGATAAGCTTTTGTTCGTTCATCTTTAAAGATAAAGTTTCTGAAAATGTTGCCTTGTTTTTTATTTTCAGAGACACATAATGAAAAATATCGTTCATTACACGTCCATAACTGCTTTCATTTACAACCATATATATAATGTTGGCATTACTAACTTTATTGAAAATTTGGAAGTGCCACATTGCATACCTCTACCTCGCCCTCATTTCCAGCCCCCTAAAATTTGATAACTGTTTTCTTGGGCCTAAAGCCCACATTTTATATTTTCAGGTAAGCTAGGAGTTTCCCATGTTTCGAAATATCGGATTTTTCTTCAATTTATAGCATTGTTCTTAACATACTATACATTGCCCACAAAGTTGATGGTTTCTTTTGTTGGCTTTGCTCTCCGAGGTCAAATTCATTACTTTTTTCACCTCACACCATTCTCTATAGGCAGCAATCGCCTTTAGCTACCTAAGCTTACTTTTTTCAGGCACCAAGCCCTGTGCCACTATATCAGTGGCCCCTTTATTTCAGGAAAGCTGCAGTCAATCGACTCATCATCCGATAGCAAATTCTGACGAATTTCAGGGTTTTACCCTCTCGAACGCAAACAAACTTGACTTAATTTGACGTTTGTTTGTTTGTTTCAAAAAATCTTTGTTTTTCTCCCTAGCAACAGTCGCTTAACTTAAAAAATATGCTAACTTGTGAATTTGTTTGTTATTTCTGATATTGCTGTGACACATTCATTCGAGATAATTAGGCCCCCATACACGGTAGGGAATTTTAAACGCCGTCCAGATCTGCCAGATCGCATCTGCCGACTTGATCTCTCAGGGTATAGATATTTTGGTCTCCACACACGTAAAGATCGCATTGTTTATTTTTTAAAGACAGTTAGTACGTAAATAAATATATGAAAGGAGAAGCTTATGACGGTTTGGTTGCGATCCTTACGTGTGTGGAGACAAAAATATCTGTACCCTGAGATCCCAAGTGGATAGATGCGATGTCGCAGATCTCAACGCTGAGACAGATCGTTTAAAATTCCCTTGTATGGAAGCCTAATGCCAAGTAGCGTATCTATTTGACAACTTAAATATCATTTTGTTGTGATGTATTTTTTAATTCAATTTTTTATCAAAAAAGCAGATTTTTTTAAATTCTGACTGCAATTAAAATATCTTCGCGTCTCAGTAAAGTACCTAATCTTCTTTACAGTAATGAAACACTTTTCACTACGTACGTTCGGCTACACCTCTCACGGGAATTTGTCATGCGCGCACGGGAAAAACCTGGACCCCTACTGAAATATACTATTTAAACAAACACGACTTGCAAAAGAAATTAATAAAATAATATGTTCCGAATAACTGCGAATGGTGCACTATATTAGAACCTGCATTAAATGTAATTAAATGTACAAATATTTCTGATGGAAATTTAGGCACACCGAAGATTTTATGTTAAATTACTACTCAATTGTTGTTGATATTTGACACATAAGATACCCAACGGTCACCGCTTCGTCTAAAAATCAAATAGAATTTGAGAATTTTTTATTCCTGCCCTGATATTTCTTGTTTAATTTTCCACATAACTGAATATTAGTTGCATCGCTTAAATCAAATTACTAATGGAGTAATATAAAACTCTCGAAATACGAATTTCGTCGAATAAGGTGTGTACATATTACAATAAATGTAACGATCTAATTGCAACATTTCCAGTCATACAGAAAGCAGCTCTATAGAATCTCTTTATATATTTCTTCGTATCGTAGGTTATTTTTATGCAAGGATCTCATCAAAAGTCTCTCTACCAAAGCCCCTTGCACTACGTTTTCTACAGGATCATTTAGATTAAATTTCTTTTCAATATTCAACATATATTTGCAAGGGCACATAATGCGATAGAACGTTTGAAATATTAATATATTTCTTAAAAAGAATTGTATCCAAAATCGGTCATTATTTAACAATGCGTTCTGAAATATGTAAGACTACAAATTATGCAACTTAGAGTTTTTCAAATTCACCTTTCTTGTATAATATTGTCAGATCTGCTTAAGTTCATAAATAATGCCTTTAACACTAATTAACATATATTTCAATAAGCTTCCCATTTTATATAATACAGTATTTTAACAATTTTAGTTAATGCAAAATTTAATTATGCCAATAGTCGCCAATTTCCCGTTTTGATATCTTATGTTTAGAAAATTGAGAGCTTAAAGACGCGCACTAAGCACAGTGTTTAGGAACAGTTCTGAAAACTAGTATAGTTAATTTTAACTCCAAATTAATTGGATGGAATCTGCGGTAGGTTCTTGATGAAACATATTCAATAGAATAATTATAAATATTCAAAATAATAGTTACAATACGCACTTGGTTCATTGTTTTATTAGTTTTGTTCATAGCTATGTACACAGATGTACACAGACTATTATCTCTAAATTTAAATAGGGTTAACTTTGAAAAAGAAGTTAGAATTTTTAAAACGCTAGCAAAAAACAATGGTTATGATAAGTGACTTATTGACAAATTTATAAAAAATAAACAGAGAAAATTATTACAAAAACATTTTTATAACGTGCCAAATATAGAAAACAAAAAGTGGCATAGTATAAATTATGTAAATAAGGTTAGCAACTCAGTATGTAATAGATTAAATAAATTAGGTATTAATACCATATCAACGAATAGAAATAATTTAGGTCGCTTGTTGCTTAATAATAAAGAAGAGACAGAAGATATTAAAAAATTGGAGGTATATGAAATAAAGGGTGATGACTGTGATGCCGTATATATAGCTCAGAGTGGCCGTAGCATAGATGTGAGGTTAAGAGAACACAAACAGTCTATGTTATATAATAAAAAATCAACTGGTTTCGCCGAACATTGCATTGAGCAAAATCACGTTTTTAACGGTGGTAGTGTTAAACTTTTGCATAATGCAAACAAAGGAAAAATCCTAGACATGCTTAAAATTTTAGAAATTAAGAAGGCCCTAAGAAACCATAAAAATGTTACAAATACACAAACAGAATTTATGAACAATCCTGCACTAGACAAAGTAATAAAATTAAAATTAAATTCGTAGTTCCGGCCTGTATTGTTAAATTTTAAGAAATAGCAAATCAAGTTATTATCCCCCTCTAGGTGGGTAGAGGATTTGTAAGATATATATACTGTGAACCGCCACTATCAGGTTAGTTTTTAAAACTCTTTGATAATGGTCGCAAGGCCGAAACATATGTCAGAGAAATCTGAACAAAACTAATGAAACAATAAACCAAGCGCATATTGTAAATATTATTTTGAATATTTATAATTATTATAATTTTAACTTCTCCCAACAGAATAGTGGCATATTTGACAATTAGTGAAATTATTTGAATTTTAACAGCTGAAAAATGATAAAGACATTAATTAAAACCTATTTCTGGCATTTGGTATACTCTGCTAGACCATTTTATTCTGGATCTTGTGGAAGTATTTGATTGTCACCTAATATAGGCTGTAAATATGGCTTGTTAAAGTTGTTTCGAGAATTTTCCCAGAATATCCTGATAGAAACAAGAAGCATGGCCGCAGAAAAATGCACAGGACATGTTTGCAAAATTTAGATAAACGATGGAACATCATAGAAAAATGACAACAGAACAAGAAAAGTGACGTCAAGGAGAAAAAGAAAAACAAAATTGGTGACGTCAAGAAGAATTGAGGAAAATGATGGAACACCTGGAAGTAAGACTTCATGAGGAAAAACAGAAAGAATTAAGAAAGGAAGATGGATGGAAGGAGGACGTGCCAGGAGGAATCAACATTAACTATACATGTATTGAATCCATGATTGAAGTATTTACTAAGCGGTGTAAACACATTACATACCATTTAAAATATAACGGGCGCCCGAAAATTTAGTTACTATTTCTTAGTACATATCGAAATGCATTGAAGTAAAACTTTACCAATATTGGACACAGATATTAGTTAGGTAATGAAATACAGGTTGTGTCATAATTACACACAGCGACTTTCAATCCCCTCACATTTCTTCTATTTACTAATCACCCAATTTTTTTAGAATCTATTTTAACCATTCTGCTCAGGGGTCGTTATTTCATATTTTAGACAAAGTCGCAGTTAATCAATTTCTATATTTTTTTGCTTTTTTAGATAAGGTAAGTTAATAATGTATTCAATGTAACATCAAATTAAGAAATATACTTGATTTATTTACGAAATCAATTTTTATGCCTCGAATTATTTTACTAGGTCATAAAATATAGTTTTTTAGAGCTTTAATCTATGCAGAAATATTCATGGAATGCTAATGTGGCAATACCGTTGTAATTAAGATAATCTCAAACTTCTAACACGTTATTATAATATAAATATAAGCTTTAACATTAAGCTTTTTTTATCACAAATATTTAAAATGGCTTGTTTTTTAGTTGGTTATTATCACACTTATTTAATGCTTATAGGTCTTTTTCATGCTAGTTGGTAATATTGAAGAAATAAACTGGTTTATTAAATATCTAACGGAAGTGATAATATAAGTAATGCATTTTAATTTTATAAAATAGAAGCAATGAATAATATTACGTGAAACACAGGCATATTGTTGTTATTGTATTTTTAATTATAAAAAATATTTTAAAAAAATTGAACCTTCTATAAAGTCACTAAAAATTATTAAAAAAAAACTCACGCAGTTGTCCAATCAATTGGACCTTGTAGAGAAAATATTGCCACAATCGTGTTTTTCGCCCTCGAAAACGGGGATATAACAATTCCTGTTCAATTTGAAGCTTTTAGAAGATATTTCGGTTTTTGGCGATGTCGTCGATAGTTGTTCAATTTATTGAAATTGAGCAAAAAAATCCCGATCCGAAAAGCCCTCGCATGCTCAGATCCAAAAAACCTGGAAAAGGGATGTTTTTTGCATAAACGGGTGGTTTCCGCTAAATTGGGGTGTAAACCATTGTCACCATCGTATTCCTCACTATCGAAAATGGTGGAGGAGATGTCTTTTGCTGCGTTTCCAGAATTTTAAGGGTCTTTGCATTTCCACAGGGGGCTACTGTTACCTAATTGCATTTGAGTCAGTTAAAAGTACATTTGGTTGCATTATTCATTCATTTTTACACCGACGTCAATATCGATATTAGCCAATAAGGTCCAGGTAACAAGTAACTGGACAACTGTCAGGAACTTTAATTCAAAATCCATTGGAAAGTAATTTCCAATTATAAATTGTTCCCAAGAAGTGGTTCGATATCCACTATAAACTGTAGAGCCTCGTCTCCTTACTTAGAATACTTAGAAAAATCTAAGTCTTTTAAACTTAAAAAAGCCAGCGAGTTATTTAGCTACATCCTCTTTCCTGTATATGAGTATAAAATCTACAACATACCTTGACACAATGTCTAGTTTTTAAACCTATTGTATATCCCTTCCATTCGGTTTGTTGGTTTTTGTTTTTATCTAAATTCTCTCGCCCTAGACAAAATCTTGCAATAAGTAACAAAATCTTTAAAAACTCCCGATATTTATAAACCGTGTGGCCTGGCACACTTAACGGGTTTTTAATTAGTAATTTTTCCTTGTAAGCCAGTCACAAACATAAGAGTGATGTCAACTATACACGCACTTTTGCATTATATATTTTTTTGCCTTAGTTGTTATTTATTTTTCATGCTGTGGGCAATACATAACATATTTTATTGTTGAATTCCTTACAAGTCTGCCCTGGTCTTGTTCCATTCGACTCATCTACTGCCACTGTGCCTCAAGCCGTGGATGTCTAGCTGGCTCCGGAGCAAGTGCCCGAAAGTATATTGTAATTTTAAATAAATTATGTTTTGATTTGATTTGCGATTAAAAACGTTTTCAGTCTATTAATGAAAGTGGTTCAATTCTTTAGAAAAGAAAAATTGTTTATCCTTTTCCGTGGCATCTCACTTTCTTCCAACATAGTTAAAGCAAAAAACTTCAATAGTACTTAATACTGTCACGACCCCCTTTCGGGAAGCCGTAACTGACGGTCACTTGGCTTGTGAAAGAGAGAGATTGGGTAGTCAAAGTAGAAGACGAGTTTAAAACAAATATAATTTATTGACAAAATAACAACAAACAGTGTAACAGTTTCAACAGCCACAACAATAATAGTAACAAATTGGGGGGCTTATACCACTGATGTGGGGGAGATGCGTTAGGATAAGGAGTCGCACTTCTTAACACTTAAGAGAAGGACTGTCTTAAGAATTCGACTGACGCCCGCGTTAACAGAATTCGTATCTATAATTTTACTACATGCTTATTTAGCAGGTTACCTATTGAGTACAATTTCGTATTTATTGTTTGTTTTTAATAATTCAATGTCAAGTCTCGTTCTCAATATTTATTTAATATTATTGCAAATTATATCAATTTAGAATTTGGAAAAATAATTTGTACCAATATGTAACCTACTAAAGCTGTTTTATAGCTTTCTCCTCAAATATGAATACTCCTTACGTAACAATACTTTGTTGGAAGATCAAAAAATTATGTCCCTCTCGGACCTACACGCATACCTTCTAGACAATATTTTTTATCTGCGAAAAATAGGCAGTAAATTGAATATATTAAACGATACTATATCAAACCTACTTAACCGACATTGTCCATTTAAAACTATTAGAATATCGAAACTTCCAGCACCTTTGTGACCTTGAGAGATAAAACGAAAAAACTAAATATAAAAGAACAAAAGCATTCGAGGATTGGAATTATAAAACTATAAAGAACTATCTTAATGCAGTTACATAAATGAGGAAAAGGCTTACTGTGACATAAATTAAGTGCATACAATAACAGACAAATCTGGAACGAATTAAATAACATAATACGTAATTCTCAAACCTTAGAAAACTAATAATATAGGTACCCAGCGAGCTGAATAATATATATTTAATTAATAATTATTAAATTAACTGCACACCAACTGTATTATTAAGTAATGTAAGTGATGAAAACATCGTACGCTTTTACCTAGGCAGTAAGTTGAGCGCTGTGGAAAAAGATGGTTGCGTCCTGTTCATTAGTGATTACATTATAATTAAAACTTTAAATGAAATTAAATCATCTGCTACTGGACATGATCAAATAAATATTCACATCATCAAAATGTGTCATCCACATATAACCAAATATCTAATATATTAAAAACAGATGTGTATTAAATCAATACTTTCCTAATAAATGGAGGCAAGGATCGTTTCCTTTTGGAAGGGGTGCACCCTATTTCACCGCATATCCAGACAGGTTTCTGGTCAGAATATAGCTGTACCACAGCCCCATTCCAGGTTACTGATAATATTACGTAGTTAAGTGGTGAATAGTTACTGGCAGCCTTGGATTTCTTGAAAGCCTTTGACACCTTAAATCACAATGTTCATTTTGCTATTCTGCACTGTATAGGTTTTGGTGTAGAAGTTATCAATTTAATAAAAAGCTAACTTTCACGTTATTCTCGGAGAGTAAATTTCTAAGGAATTACATGAAAATCATTATCTGTTGCTGTTGGTATGCCCCAACGCTCAATATTGGACTCGTCGCTGTTTACTTTAAACACAAAAATTTTAACTCGTTACATAAAATATCGTGATGTACACGTGTACGAGGATGACCTTTAGTTACTTTATAACTTTTCTGCTCGTGAGGTCCACAAGGTAATTCATAAAGACATTCTGGCCTGGATACCATAGCTAATTTAACCAGCCGACATCAGCTGCATATTAATTTTTTAAAACCGGTATTGTTGCTGTTTGGTAGTAAATCTAAATGTAGCATGATAGAAGATCAAATGCAAATTAAAATCGATAGCACTGTCATACCAGTGTGTGATGGTTTTATCCTCCATTCCACCCATACATCCAACAAATCAGTTCTTTCTTCACGTTCATTACATGTTGGTGTTTGCTTTGAGGACAGTGTCCTTTATCAAACCTACTATCCATTTCATTATTTTGTCTATTGGGCTCAAGGAGTCACTTTAGGGCAAAGTCAGTCAAGGGCCCCTTTACATGATTTAGTCTCGTAGCTCTAATTGAACCAGACTTCTTGATAGACCAAAACCTGGTTCGGCACCAGGAAAAGGAATTCTTTCCCCTTCACCTAACAAATAGTCTGCTTCTTCTTCGTCATCAATGCCATTAGGACCGGGCACCCATACAAGTTTGACCAAATTGTGTTGACTCAAGTCGGTTAAAACTTTCTGACAGTTCAGTACCATCTTAGAGGTCACCTTATTTGATTCAAGAAAACCGTCTTTCATTCGTTGCATATGTAAATATGGTTGCTAATTTTGAAGTACTGATAATAATAAATGAATAAAATTAGTTGATATGTTTGAGCTAACGATGTTCTTTATAACAATAATTATGTATTATGATAGTTCTTTCTTTTTTTAAATAAATGTTTGAGATAAAGTACTAAACCTTGTAATAATGAAAATTACAACGCCCATAGATTGTAAAATTACGAGATTATATTATAACATGCTCATGCAGGGTCTCGATCCAATTGCATTAACTCCTAAAAAAATTACCAGTATTTTAGAGCATTAAAAATTATAAAGTATGATTTATTCGCATTGACGAATCACGTCCCCTTTAAAACTACAGGCCAGTTAAACATGAGGCACTTTTGTAATAAGAGATTCCTGAATATATAAAATCCTCCGTTCGCAGCTCAGTAGGTACTCTGTCAAGCAGACACATATTTAACTAACCGATACCATATCTCGGTGCACATGCACGCTTTACCATGTTCTGCAAATCAGTCTGCTATCAAGATTTGCCTATATTTATTGCATTTGCGAACCAATCTCTCCCATTAAGCCTGATCACTCGTTAGCATTCAATTAATAAACGATAAACTTTAACTACTATCGAATTAAGATTTATCTCCTTGACACAATAGATCCTCACTTTAATTATTACCCTGATATATTAATAAATATGTGCAACTGTTATTTTAAAACAGTAGTTGATCTAGATCACTCTGTACCCATATGTGAAATTGACAATATACAACGTGTGCTATTTAATACCGCAACATTTTGTTATTGTGGAATGAGTTGCTTGATTTTATTAACCTCACCACAATGAAATTATGAGAGTGTGTATGTGTGTATGTATGTATGTGTTGTAGCACGATAGCGCCGAAACTACCGAACGGATTTGGATGAAACTTTGCATAAGGGTTTCTTTAGTTCTTCAGAAGATCTGAAAATCTTTGATTGAGATCGGATTATGTTTAGTGTCGTCTTGACACAGTAAGTTGTTTAATTTATAATTACTTACAATTTGCAATCGAACCACTGAAGAGCAATTAAAATTCCAATTTTAACGATATATCACACTTGTACCTTTCTATTTGGTTTCCGTAAAAAAACCGCTTTTAGCATGGCACGGTCGGATCGATGCGCGGGGCCGTTTCACCATGAAACTTACCACTTCACGTGCATTCCTCGTCTTCAAATATCTATCGGGTGGGAAGGTTCCAGCCACTCCCAGTGGCTGCAGATATTTTTCTTCTATTTTGAAACAGTACCTACTCAATAAGCTCTATTTAACCATGTTTAGAAATTTGTAATTTTCATATTATCAAGGCTTGCCGTTCGAAATTTCGAAGTGTACTGTTAGGCATTTTTTAAACCATAAATTGGACAGTGTATTCGATTTGCAGCTATCTCAAATATCTATGTGTGAAAAAATTAGCTCAATACCTCATACCCTATATTTGTTACTCAATGGCCAAATTTTAAAATTTTTCACTTACCGACTGGCCGCGTATAAAAGTCTGTTATGAAGTAGTGAAATAAATTTTGCATATTGCTTTTTCTAATAACACGAATAACTTCAAAGTCTGTTGACAAACGGATAGAATAAAAGTAAAAGTTTACAAAAGTACTTCAAAATTTTCTCAGTATTTTAATATACTGAATATAACCCCCTTGCCTGAAAGTTACTTGTGGCATTATAAGAATATTCTTTCCTATTATTTGGGTTTCCTATCAAATGTATTATTATCCTCTTCAAAAACAAATCACCGAATCTACAAAATAATAGAAGTATTGGAAAAAAGCCTCTGCGCCCGTGACGTTTACGTCAAAGGAACAGTCAGAGGTTATGTATTGCAGATAATATAAATCGGAATAAACACAGAAATAACGTATTTTGCTGACGTTTCGGAAAGTAGTTTCTTTCCGTTTTCAAAGCTTTTTTGGAAAAACTCTTATTTTGCTGTGTATGTCGAATACACAGCTTTAAGATTCTGTTTATGTTATTTCCATAAATACTTACTACTTACACAGAAACAGAACTGATGATATTTTCTTTTAGATAATGTTGAGTTTGTTAAGTTCTACTTTTAACATTGGTAGCCAGGTTGTACAAATATCTACAGAACAATTCGATACGCACTTATCTTCATTTAATAAGATTACTGCTGATTCCTTAATTTTACTTTTTTTGTTATCTGCTTCTTTTGTTAAAATTTTTGCCGAGTCTCAGTTTTCCCAAGCATGTTCACAAATCTTTGATTTCTGAATTTCATTCTTTCTAATGTAATTCTTATGCTCATCCTACCTCACACTGAAAGGTCTGAATGACTCACCCACATAACATTTATCAAGAATACCTTCCGTCCTTCGAAAAAAGCGGACGTGTTTTGTAGAGATTTTACTTAGTGATGCGAGTGTGTTCTGTGTATGTAGTGTTTAATTAAACATTCCAATATGTCTATAATCTGCAGCAAGTGTGCGTTATCGATAAGTAGGAGAGATTCCTGTGTTTTTTGCAGTGCGTGTAAAAAGCAATCTCATTCAACTTGTATTAGCAAGTCGGCGGAATTTTTTGATCTGCTTAATAAAGTGAAAGGTCTTTCATGGAAGTGCGATGAATGCTTGCAGCACGGTGGCGTCTCTTTAAATGAGAGCGAGATATCTAAATTAATTGAGGACAAAATACTTGTGGCCTTCTCATCTCTTAATGCTACAATTGAGAGCTTGAAATATGATATTTCAAAACTTTATGCTAATAAATCATGCGCCTGTGAAGACTCTAGAGCTCGTGATATTAAGCCCAAATATTCGGAGATAGTGAAAAACAAAACTAATCCTGCAGTTATTACACAACCTAAAAGCCAAGGGTAAGAATATTCTAAAACCAAATCGGAGCTACTGCAGAAAATTAACCCTGTAAACTCTAATATTCAGTTCTCAAAAGTAGTTAATGTTAAAAATTGGTAACTTATTTGTTAATTACGACAGTTGTGTTGTGTTTGATGCCATCCAGGTTGTTCGCTGTTATAATTGTAATGAGTTACACCATTCATCCAAAACCTGTAATAACCCTCTTTCGTGTCCTAGATGTGGGCAAAACCATGAGATTAAGTCATGTAAGTCTAAAACCCTTACTTGCTCTAACTGTGTTAAATTCAACGAAAAACATAAAAATAAAGTGGGCGTTGATCATGCGGCCTGGGATGTCAAAGTGTGTACTATGTATAAGCAAGCCTGCGAGAAAGTTAGAAACAATATCTTATGCTGTAAATAGCAACTAACCGCGCACCGTTCTCCCTCTCTTGTTACCTCTGAGTCGTCGTGTTACTTTACCTATAATAGTGTACATGGTACTAAGCAGTTGTCAATCTAGTATCAAAACACTCGTAGTATTAAAAACATATCTTCCGATATTTACAATTCTCTCGCAAGCTCGCATACTGATATTATTGCTCTCTCTGAAATTTGGCTAGACTCTTCTATGCGCGATAATGAACTGTCCAACAATAAATATCATATCATGCGTACTGATAGGAATTTTACTGCCACGGGTCTTACAAAAGGTGGAGGGGTACTCCTAGCGGTTAATGCAATATTGAAGTCATCACCTTTACATTTAAATTTAGCTGAAGCTCAAATATCTCCTTTAATCGATATACTAGGTGTGAAAATTGTTTCTCATCACTGCGTTGTATATATATATATATATATATATATATATATATATATATATATATAAGTCAAGAAAGAAATTCGTGGGCAAACCCGCAGAAATGATAGTGCAACCGTGTACACGTGTTTCGGACTTTTTGGTCCTCATCAGCACGGTGTAGCTAAGTTGAAAAGATAGGCACAACTTTTTCCTAAGTTGTACACGGTTGCACTATCATTTCTGCGGGTTTGCCCACGAATTGCTTTCTTGACTTATTGTCCTGTTCCCGCGATAACATCTTTCCTTTATATATATATATATATATATATATATATATATATATATATGTTATATTAGAAATATACCATGATATATAATATCACCGAGACTGGCTTAACCTTCTCAGACATATCACATTACAAATTGCGTAACAGCTCTTCTCTAATAACCGCTCACGTTAGCTGAGCTTAACATTTCATTCTCAGTAATCTGTTATCATGCTGAATTGCAAATCCAATGTTCTTTGTTCTCCAGACATTATAAATATTACCCACTGTCATTGTAAACCTCAGTCTTATACTCACTTTCGAATAAACCTCATCTAAATTATTATTGTATTTTCTTAACGAGTCAACGTTGACTCCAGTGTTAAACTAAATAAATCTTTTTAAAAAGTTATTCAAACAATCCACTATCTAACATTGGCGCAGTCGTGGCGGATCTGAAAAACACACAGTTCGGGAGCCTAACCAGTAGCAAACATATCCGAGGGAACAAGGAGTCCATCTGAAAAAGGTGCCTAACCGGACGAAAAGAGCTTCTGGAACAAGGAGAACTTCTTAGCTGTAGTGGTGGATCCCAATCCTTTGTTCAGAAGAACCTACATTATTCTCAAACGCACAGAAGCGAAACAATAATAATTATCAAGAAATACAAGCAACAAAGCAACATATCAATCAATCAACAAATTAGCAAGTAAGAATTCATCCCAGTCGAGAAGTTGGTGTCTTCGGCAGTGTAGGAGACCTCTGTGGAAGGAATACCTGGTAACGCCCCTGGCAGAGAAGGCCGCATTGTAACAAAGTTCACGGAGCAGCATTCAACTTCAATCCAGACGTGTGGAATGGAAATTTTAATGTAAGTAGATTTTAAGAATCATCTCGATTATTTTGCATATTTTTCTTATAAAAAAAACAATTCAATTTAACGAACAGCAGTTCTAATATTCAAATAGTAATTTCATTCAGAAGTAATATAATATTTTTATTTAAAATCTATGTGACCTACATAAATAACTATACCGTTCCTATCTTAACATTATTTTTATCGTAATATCATATACTCTTTAAGTACGAACTTATCTACATTTCCTACA
This sequence comes from Leptura quadrifasciata, assembly GCA_963675555.1. Lineage (NCBI taxonomy): Eukaryota > Metazoa > Arthropoda > Insecta > Coleoptera > Cerambycidae > Leptura > Leptura quadrifasciata. The sequence goes on from OY776675.1 coordinate 91,767,440, forward strand.
TAAATAATTATAATCACATACCATTTTTATCTTAACATTATTTTTATCATAATATTATATATCATATAAAGGTTAAGTTTACACCTTACTTGACTGTGAAATAAAATAAAACCCACATGTTCTATACTGTTTAAATGCACATTAGTATATAAAATTTCAGTGACATTATTCCCAACTAAAAACACTTTTTAAATTAATCCAATTATCCTTGTAATTAAATTTTGAAATATTATAAAATAAACAGCACATTCTTTTACATATAATATAAAATTACCAATTGTCAGTAGCGTACTAGCTCAATTTGAAAAAAGTGTTTTAAGTTATTTAATTATCTAAATAATACAAATAAAATGGCTACCACTACAAACGTAAGCAATTCCAATGTAAACAACTCAATCACTGCAAACGAAACTATAAATATTGAACCTTATAGGTTAAACGAAATATTTTCCATAGTGCCCGAATTTGACGGCAACCCCATATTCTTGCAAACATTTATTTCAGCCTGTATAACCGCTCAGGGTATCGCTGTCGATGATCAGCGCATCTTATTAACGCTTCACATAAAAAATAAATTACGCGGAAAAGCCGCAGAATTGATAAATTCACGAAACCCCGTCACTTGGGCGGAAATAAAAAATTTGCTCGAATCACATTTTGGTGACTCTCGTGACTTGACAGCCTTGATACAAGACTTGCAAACAATTCGTCAATTACCTAACGAAACAGCTTTAATATTTGTGTCCAGGTTACAAACACACAATGCAAAAATGCACGCGGCAATACAAAAACAAAGTTTAACTTTAGAGGAAAAAACCGCGCAATCCACTTTAATAGAAAATATGACGTTAACTACTCTTCTCACTGGACTCGAACCAAAATTAGGTCAAATTATTAGGGCTGGTAACCCCGGCAATATGCTAGATGCAATAAATCGCATCAAACGAGAATTACAATTATCGTATTTCGAATCTCAAAAATTTGGAAATAGAACTTTAAACAAAAATCCCGTTCAAAATCAGCAAAGACGCCCAAATCTCCCACCATTTTGTACATTCTGCAAAAGGAATGGACACAGCTTTAACGAATGCCGCGCGAGGCAAAACCACCAATTTTCACACCCCAATTTCACACCAAACGCCTATTCCAATCAGGCACAAGTTCCTAGACAGCACTTCCAGAGTTTACCTAACCAAACAAATTTTAGACCACAAAATTTCCAAAATTTGCCTAATCAACAACGTAATTATCCACAACAAAACAGGCCCTTAGCTATCAGGCCAAATCCTAACTTCCAGCAGCAGAGACCTTCTGCCATACAACCGAACCCGAATTTTAATCGATTCAATCAACAAAAAACACATCACTTAAATCAAGAACCTTATGATAATTACTCAGATTACCCAAACCAATACGAAGATTACTCTGCAAATCAGTCCGTAAATTATTCTCCTGATTATCAATCTCAAAATAACGATGACTACGATTTTCAAAATGGACAATATGAGAATTATACTGCTAATTCTCAGCAATACGAGGATTATACTGTTAATCCTCCGGATTTTTGCACAGGCCCGGAGTATTCCACGAATACTCCAACACAACAAACGGACGAGCTAGACCAAATTTCTCATCAAGTCCAAGCGATAAACCTCCAGGACAGTTTCGGCCCAAACCTGAACTTCCCGGAAAACCAATTCATGTAAAAACACCCCGCTACAAACTAAATATCGTAAACTCAAAAAATTTATTTTACATAGAAGACATCACTAAACGTTTCAAAATCTTGATAGACACAGGCGCAGGTATCTCTATATTCAAACCCGAAACGGCAGAAAACTATAAACGTCGATCCCACGAAAATGTAATTATACAAGGTATAACAGACGAAAAAATTAATATCACTGAATCTGCTCTCATACCTTTCAATCCGAATGATCCATACAAAGTTTACATTCATAATCTAGATATAGAATTTGACGGACTTTTAGGTGTCGACTTTTTGGACCATTACGATTGCTTAATAGACATTAAAAACAGACAATTAATCACTAATTTCAAAACCGTACCATTGTATCAAGTTACCGATAATATATTAACTACAATCTGGAGCCAGATTAAAAATCAAAATTTAAATGAAACAAAAAACCAAAATGTAATTTCTATCGAACCACGCACAGAAAAGATTTTTAAGCTTAAATGTAATTTACAAAATACCGAAGCTATACTAATAGCCCAGGAAAATGAAAAGGTACGCTTACCGAATGCCATTGTCAAAATAGACAACAATGGTGAATTTTTGACGACAGTAATAAACTCAAATGCAATTCCGAAAACAATAAAATTTTCAAATCTTAAACTTGAACCCGTTCAAAAATTTAGGTCAATATTTAATGTAAATCTTCAAAATCCGGATTCCCAATATATAGACAGAAATTACGAAATAAGAAACCAATTACGCTTAGATCACTTGAACGATGAGGAGAGTGAACTAATTACTCAACTCTGTTTAGACTTTTCAGACATATTCTATTTAGAAGGTGACAACTTGACATTTACCAATGAAATCAAACATTCAATAGACACTAACGATTCTAAACCAATTTTCACTAAATCTTATCGTTACCCCCAAATCCATAAACAAGAGGTAAAATCACAAGTCTCGAAAATGCTCGACCAAGGCATTATCCAGCCTTCAATTTCTCCCTGGTCCTCCCCAGTTTGGGTAGTCCCCAAAAAACTAGACGCTTCTGGTAAACAGAAATGGCGCGTCGTAGTTGACTACCGAAAATTAAACGAAGTAACGATAGGTGATAAGTATCCTTTGCCCAACATTTCTGATCTTCTAGACCAATTAGGCAGATGTCAATATTTCACGACTCTAGACTTGGCCTCTGGCTTCCACCAAATGGAAATCGATCCTAAGGACATCCAAAAAACAGCTTTCACGGTAGAGAATGGCCACTACGAATTTGTACGTATGCCATTCGGTCTAAAAAATGCTCCATCCACTTTCCAGAGGGTCATGGACAATATTCTATTAGGCATCCAAAATGAACGCTGTCTCGTCTACATGGACGATATTATTATTTATTCCCCTACTATCCATGAACATATTTCTCGACTAACAGAAGTCTTCAAACGTCTACAAAAAGCCAACCTCAAAATTCAGCCAGACAAATGCGAATTCCTTCGCAAGGAAGTCGCCTATTTAGGGCATCTTATTACAAAAGATGGTGTAAAACCAAACCCTGCCAAAGTCGAGGCAATTCTAAACTTTCCTCAACCCAAAAATCAGAAAGAAATTAAATCTTTTCTAGGTCTAGCAGGCTACTATAGACGCTTCATTCCTAATTTCTCCAAAATTTCAAAACCCTTAACTAAATTGCTACAAAAAGATATACCTTTCAATTTCGACAATGACTGTACAAATTCATTTGAAACCCTAAAACAAACCTTGACAACTACTCCGATATTGATCTACCCCAACTTCGATGAACCTTTTGTCCTAACTACAGACGCTAGTGCATTTGCAATAGGTTCTGTACTTTCACAAGGAAGTATAGGAAAAGATTTGCCAATCGCATACGCATCTCGAACTTTATGCGGCGCGGAAACCAAGTATTCAACCATTGAGCGTGAACTTTTATCTTTGGTCTGGAGTGTAAAGCATTTTAGGCCATATCTATTCGGAAGGAAGTTCAAACTCGTCACCGACCACCGACCACTCACTTGGTTATTTTCTATAAAAGACCCAGGTAGTAGACTAGCGCGTTGGCGCTTAAAACTAGAAGAATACGACTACGAGATAATATACAAACCCGGAAAGATCAATAAAAACGCGGACGCGTTGTCCAGAATAAAAATCAATCACTTTTCAGAATGTTCCAAATTTTATTCAAAAATTCTAGCCGCAAACGAAGACTCAAACGAAGACTCAGACGAAAATGAAACCTCAGACAACGACGACGAGATCACTGACGAACAAATTGCCCGAGAATTTGACACATTCTCCCGTCTTTACAAAACCAAATCTCTAATAGACTATTCCAAAATTCAAATCACAAATAAACAACTATTAGATCGAGAAAATAAAAACATCATAACGTTTTTCCAACAAAACAACTTGACAGACCTTCACCATCAAATTATCGAGGATATTTTCGAGGAAAACCCCGAATTCTATAACAATACAATCAATATCGTTTCCAGTAAATCGACCCGACAAAGAAATTATTACATTATCGCTCTACCCTTCGACCCAGAGTCTGTGGTAGAACACTTATTTTTAACATTATATAAACACCGGAACAAATTAGACCTTTCCAAAACTTACCATGTTGAAAACAATCTAGACTTTCCAATTCTCGAAATCCTATCATTTATTTTTGCAGAAAAAGATTTAAAACTAATCATTTGTCAAAATTTAATACGAACTCCCGATGAAGACCAACGTCCGATCATTCTCGACCAGCATCACACCGGAAAAAATAATTTACATCGTGGAATAAACGAAACAATACGTAGAATCAAAAATAAATATAATTGGCAAGGTTTAACAAAAGATGTCGAAAACTTTATAAAAAACTGTGAAACATGTCAAAGAACAAAAGTTTGTCGTAAGAACCTTAATAATCCCTTAGTAATCACCGAAACCCCTAAAACTCCATTTGAGAGAGTTAATATCGATCTATTCGAATTTCCCACGCGAAACTATGCATTAACCATCCGCGACGAGTTAACGAAATTTACCCAAGCTTATGCTGTCCCAGACAAAAGTGCAAAATCGGTTGTAAACACCCTGTTGCTATATTTCCAACACTATGGCACCCCATTAAGAATTCATTGTGATTACGGCGGTGAATTCGATAATAATTTATTAAAAGATCTTTGTACTCTCTACGACATAAAATTAACATACTCCAGCGTAGGACACCCTCAATCCAACGGATCTATCGAACGATTCCATGCCACCCTAGCGGAAATGATCAGAATACATAAAACAGAGAATCCGAACGAACATCCTTTCACAATATTACCATACGCGGTAATATGTTATAACAACTCGGTAAACAAAACTCATGGCTTTACGCCATACGAGCTTATTTTCGGACATACAGCTAACCGACCACCCGAAACCCTTTATAACCAGAAAGACCTGATTACCAAATACGTTAGAGACCTTAACAACCGGATATCCCACTATTACAAAATTGCGCGAAGTCGAACAGAAGCACAAAAACAAAAAGCCAAAGTTCGATTCGACAAAAACATTCCCGAAAATCGACACACATATAATATTGGCGACAAAGTGTACGTCAAAGAATCACAAATAAAAAACAAATTACAGAACAAATTTAACGGCCCCTTCGAAATTTTAGAAACTTCTCAAAATTCTGCAACATTATTAAATCCGGAAACAAACCAAACGACTAAAGTAAACTTTGACCGAATGAAACCTTATACTGAAAATTAAATTTATTTTCAGGTTTTTCCTGCTGTTCGGATCAGCACTTGCTCAATTTAAAATAACACCAATTAACAATACAATTGGAGTATACTATCACCGAGACACAAACATTGTGATTTCTCACAAGAAATGGACTTTACTGGTACACAAAAACATATCTACCTTTAAGACAGCTTTCGACAAAAACGACAAGATCTTACAGACACTATACAACACGCTCGACCCAACGTATCATTACATGAACGTCTTTTTAGGAGATGTAAAAACTCACCTCAGTTTATTGACTCAAATTTCTCAATCAATACAATCAAAATTTGACGAAATTTACCTTGACACGAAACGATACAAGCGAGGAATACTAAACGGTATTGGAACAATTTTCAAATCAATAACTGGAAATTTAGATGCAGAAGATGGTCAGTATTATTCTGATTGCATCAACAAATTAAATAATGACGAGCACCAACTCGAAAATTTAATCAAAAATCAAATATCTGTCACAACTTCAGTAATCAAAAATTTCAACGCAACCATTCAAAAACTGCAGGTTGATGAAGAAACTTTCAATAAAGATATTAAAGAAATCGAAACTTCAATTCTAGACATGACTAAAGACATAGAAAATATCCACGCAAAATTAAAATTTATAGAAATCTGCGAACAGCTTATGGCAAGCTATCTATTTATCGAAGATAACTTAAACGATATCCTGAATTCTATCACTTTCGCGAGGCTCAAAATAATTCATACATCGATCATAAACCCAAAAGACTTGGTAAATTCATTACAGGAAATTTCACAGAACCTACAAAGGAACAATTTGCCACTTCCAATCAAATTATCAAAAGTTGCACAGTATTTAGACATTATAGAACTAAAAGCTTTTCAAACAAATTCAGATTTAATATTCGTGTTAGACATACCTTTGGTAGACCCTCAAACCTACTCAGTATTTCAATTATACCCTATCCCTATTTTGGATAATAGAACTGGCTTATATCATATCTTGTCAACCTCTCAAAAATATATCGCGAGAGATGATGATTCTTTAATGTACTTAACCATCCCGGACCTCAGAGAATGCAAACCACTCTACTTCAACACTAAATTATGTTTAAATCTATTTTCATACCCCATTGATGATAATGCCATTTGCGAAGCCCGTCTCTTCAAGAACCTCAAAACTCTGCCAGGAAGCTGCCAGACGTCATTCATCATCAGCCAAGGCTACAACGTCCAAAAGATAGACGAAAATACGTGGTTAGTTATCAACGCAGAACCATTACAGGCAACCATCAATTGTCCAGAAAGAAGTTCGAAAACTGAAGTCATCTACAAAAACTCAATAGTGAAATTACAACCTAATTGTTACGCCTTTATAGGCATCACAAAAATCCAAGCCAGTACCAACGAAGTAACCGACGTAAACGACGACACTCATCCCATCCAAATTCCATTCGAATGCTGCAACAAAATTCCAAACAACATTAGAGCACCAAACCTTAAACCATTAAAATTAAACAACCTTAACACAGAAGATCTCGAAATTGCCAAACACAAATTGGACCAATATTCCAGAGATCTAGACGATTTAATCAACGAACCATTCGTAACAAAACACATATCCTGGTTCACCTACTTCATCATTGTGCTAATATTTGGACTGTTATTTCTGTACCTATTTTGTAAGTGCAGAACAAAAAGACGAAGACTAGCCATCGATGTTTCTGCATCACCCCCATCTCCACCGAGGCCTAGCAAACCATACAGGACATTTGCTAAACTATTCCCTTCACGAAGACGACCCACGTTAAGAAGAGAAGACAACGAAGCCGAAGACATAGAACTTACATAAAGACAAACTGTTTTGTGCCTTTTTACTGACTTTTAGTGCTGGACTCTTCAGTGAATTTTATTTCATTTGTTTAATCATTATATTTCATTATTTTTCTATCATTTGTTAATTTCAATTTTATTAACATTTTTACGTCATTTTCATTCAAACCCATCATGCTTATATTTTATGCTTTCACAGTAAAGCTATATTTTAACCTTGGGAATATTTTATCCCATTTTACAATTCAAACCTAGTATGTTTGTATTTTACGCTTTCTTGCCAAAGCTATATTTTAACTCTAACATTTTTATGTTATTTTATTTTTATGAATCAAGCTTATTGTGCTTGCATTTCATATTTTAGACGCTAAGGTTATATTCTGTATTTTAAACCTTACGATTTAACATTTTGTACTCTTTATATTTTTCCAAATTGTACCATTACCTTTTATATACATTTTATATTCATTTCAAAAGTTGCTGCATAAAACACCAACTTTTTTTATAAGGGGGAAGCTGTTATATTAGAAATATACCATGATATATAATATCACCGAGACTGGCTTAACCTTCTCAGACATATCACATTACAAATTGCGTAACAGCTCTTCTCTAATAACCGCTCACGTTAGCTGAGCTTAACATTTCATTCTCAGTAATCTGTTATCATGCTGAATTGCAAATCCAATGTTCTTTGTTCTCCAGACATTATAAATATTACCCACTGTCATTGTAAACCTCAGTCTTATACTCACTTTCGAATAAACCTCATCTAAATTATTATTGTATTTTCTTAACGAGTCAACGTTGACTCCAGTGTTAAACTAAATAAATCTTTTTAAAAAGTTATTCAAACAATCCACTATCTAACATATATATATATATATATATATATTTGTCATTTATATCCCTCTAGCTATAGGGGCTGATGAGTATGATAAATTATTTGTTTTTTTTTCTAATTTACCTTATTTTCAAGATAGTAACGTTCTGCTACTGGGTGACTTTAACATCCCAAAATATGCATCTTATTTAGCCGGTTTCCAGCCAGACACTGTCTCTAAATAACTTCCTAAATATGACTAACATCTTGCAACAAAACTTTGTGTATAATAACAAACAAACTTCTTGTCTTAGTAATATGCAATATGAAATGTACAGTAGTGAAATCAGATGATATTCTAACTCGGAAGGATAACTATCACCCTGCCTTAAACATCTTGCTGGACAATGTTCTCAGCTCTAATGCTAGGAATAACTTCCCGGTAACTGCAAACAATGGCTATAATTTTCGGAAAGCTAATTTCCTATTGCTATACAACTTAGTTCTCAATACTGACTGGTCGTTTCCTAATTCATATTGTCTCTACTTCAATACCCTAAATTCAATTTTACGCATAAGAAAACGTATCCTCTGTGGTTTAATGGTAGTATAATAAAGAATATTAAATTGAAAGCGAAATTCTGGCGCATGCACAAACGGAATAGTGATGTTATGGCTCATAATGAGTTCAAGCGTTTAAGATCTAAGATTAAGGTAGATATAGACATTGCTTATGCAATTTACGTACGAGAGGTTGAGAATCATGTTACTTTGGAACCTGGTAAGTTTTGGTCATTTGTGAATAAGAAAAGGAAGAGTACAAATATTTCCACTCAAATGTCTTACAACAAGCAACATTTTGATAACCCCGTCGACATAACGAATGCGTTTGCGGATTTCTTCAGTAATTCTTTCCTACCGCCCTCTGATAATATTGACTCTACATATAGTCAGGCGTCGAATAACTTTGCATTCATAGTTACTTTTTTAATTAGAGACTGTACTTGTATCATTGCAGCTCCACTATCGGTACTTTTCAATATGTGTATGAAAAACTACTGTCTTCCAGATATTTGGAAACGTTCAAAAGTGTGCCCAGTTTTCAAAAAAGGCGATATAAATGACATCTCCAATTTTAGACCTATATCTATTCTGTGCAATTTTAGTAAAACTCTTGAAATCTTCTGTGTATCAATATGGCTTTATGAAAGGGCGCTCCACCACCTCTAATTTAACTTGTATCACCCAGTATATCTCAGAGGCCATTGACCAGCGTAAGCAAAGGGACGTAATATATACTGACCTCTCTAAGGCATTCGACAGACTGGATCACACTATATTGCTAAATAAATTGTCTGATTTTGGATTCTCTTTTCAACTCATTTCATTTTTTCACTCCTACTTGTCAAATAGGAAGCAATATGTTGCTTATGGTGGGTTTCGGTCTGTCGAATACGGTGCAACATCTGGTATTCCGCAGGAATCAATTCTTGGACCCCTGTTATTCAACATCTTCGTAAATGATATCGTGATTTGTATTCAAGTAACCTGCTTGCTGTACGTTTACGATCTTAAAATATTTAATACAGTCTCATATCTGGATGACTGCCTCATACTGCAGGATAGACTAGCACGCATATGCAACTGGTGTACTCGAAACAAATTATATCTAAACGTGACAAAATGTAATGTTATGACCTACACAACTAGTGCAAGGCCGGTTATTTTCGACTATAATGTAGATGGCGCAGTGCTTCAGAGACCTGATACCCTTGTAGACTTTGTCGTAATCTTCTATATAGAGCTTACATTTGTACCGCATGTAAACAATGTTGTAGCCAAATCTTTTAAAACTCTGGGCTTTATAATCAGAATGAGCAGAAATTTCTCAAACATTTGTACATTAAAGATCCTCTATTTTGCTTTTGTCCGGTCTAAACTAGATTATGCATCTGTCGTCTGGAATCCCCATTACAATATTCACATTGACGCCTTGGAGAGTGTGCAGAGACGATTTGTAAAATTGCTCTGGTTTAAGTCGGATGGAGTATACTCGGAGGTTGGCTTCCCGCAGCAAGAACTCCTAGCTAAATTTTCTATAAATTCTTTGGTTACCAGACGCGAATACTTTTCTCTCGTATTTTTATACAATATTGTTCACAGCAATATACACTGTCAAGACATTTTAAGTTCCGAATTTGAATTCCAGAAGTTCACAAACTTTTTACCTCGGCATCCCACATTCTAATGTTTTAAAATTCTCTCCTCTCCATACTATGTGTAACAATTACAACAAAAACTGTGGACTGTTTGACATTTTTCACAGCTCAATAAATGATATTAAAAAACTCTTTAATCCTACTTGAACCTTTGTTTTTCCTTGATTGGTAATTTCATTTTGTACTTTTTTGTATTGTGTATTTTTTGTATTCTTTCTCTATATGTATTTTTTTGTTTGTTTTGTACCTGTACCATACTGCTATGTAATGCTAAATTTGTGTATTTGTCCTGCTCTCTAAATGGGTTTACCTGTTGAGCAGTGTATGTAAATAAATGAATGAATGAATGAATGAATATATAAATAAACATTCGCACGGGATATTGTAAATACAGTTTTATGAGTTCTGCTCTCTGTTTATCGGTTTTGTTTTTGTTAAAATAGATCTTAAAGTGTTCCCCGTTTGAAATATCGTCCTAACATCAAATTTGTCACCTATACGGCGTAGCTTCCAATGTCCGTATACATAAGGAATTATTGCTGTATAATGACGTTCAGATTTTTGTCGTACCTGATTGTCCCTATTTTCAACGTTTATGAAAACTCTATCAACAAAGGCTTCAGGGTATTGATTTTGTACTAGAATCTCTTTGATACATTTTTTCTCGTTATTTAATATTTCATTTTTAGATGAAATTATTTTAGTCCTATCGTATAAACATTTTACAACACCCCTTTTAACATTTATTGACTGATATGAGTTAATATTTAGATATCTATTAGTAAGTGTTGGTTTTCTATAAACGCTTGTTTCAATTGTATTATTTACCCTTTTAACTAAAACATCTAAAAACGGTAGTTCATTCCTACTTTCTACTTCTAATGTGAATTTAATAGACGATTCCTTAGTATTTATATTTTCTAAAAAACTATCTAGTAAATCGGCCAAATTGCAATATGTGGCTTAAAATTGGTGATAATGGAGACTTCATAGCCATACCAAAATCCTGCTGATAGAACTCATTTTCCAATTGAAAATAGATTTTGTCTGAAAGTTATTTGTGGCATTCTACGAATATTCTTTCCTATTATTTGGGTTTTCTACCACATGTATTATTATCCTCTTCAAGACAAATCACCGAATCTACAAAATAATAGAATTATTGGAAAAAAGCCTCTGCACCCGTGACATTTACGCCAAAGGAATAGTCAGAGGTTATGTTTTGCAAATAATATAAATCGGAATAAACACAAAAATAATGTATTTTGCTGACGTTTCGGAAAGTAATCTCTTTCCGTTTTCAAACCTTTTTTTAGAAGAACTCTTATTTTGCTGTGCATGTCGAATACACAGCTTTAAGATTCTGTTTATGTTATTTCCATAGATACTTACTACTTACACAAAACATAGAACTGATGATATTTTCTTTCTTTTTTTTTCCTTTTTTTTAAAGAAAATATCATCAGTTCTATGTTCTGTGTAAGTAGTAAGTATCTATGGAAATAACATAAACAGAATCTTAAAGTTGTGTATTTGACATACACAGCAAAATAAGAGTTCTTCCAAAAAAAGCTTTGAAAACGGAAAGAGATTACTTTCCGAAACGTCAGCAAAATACATTATTTCTGTGTTTATTCCGATTTATATTATTTGCAAAACATAACCTCTGACTATTCCTTTGGCGTAAACGTCACGGGCGCAGAGGTTTTTTTCCAATAATTCTATTATTTTGTAGATTCGGTGATTTGATTTGAAGAGGATAATAATACATGTGGTACAAAACCCAAATAATAGGAAAGAATATGAAAATAGGTTGTTTTTATACACATTGTTAAGAGTTCCATTATGCTATTTGCACTTAATTTAGTTCTAGTTTCCAAATTATTATTATTTAGCAACTTATCTTTAACTATTTTTAAGGTTTCATCTACCGGAACATTGGTAAAAAGAGTAACTACATCAAAACTAACCATCAGGTGTGATTCATGAATATCGTTTTCATAAATTTTTTCTATAAAATGTTTACTATTTTTAATATATGAATCGGTATTTCCAGATAATGGATCAATAATTTTAAGTAAAAAAAAATAAAAGAAATAAAAAATTTATGAAAACGATATTCATGAATCACACCTGATGGTTAGTTTTAATGTAGTTAGTCTTTTTACCAATGTTCCGGTAGATGAAACCTTAAAGAGTAGTTAAAGATAGGTTGCTAAATGATAATAATTTGGAAACTAGAACTAAATTAAGTGTAAATAGCATAATGGAACTCTTAACATCCTATTTTCAATTGGAAAATGAGTTCTATCAGCAAGATTTTGGTATGGCCATGGAGTTTCCATTATCACCAATTTTAAGCAACATATTTATGGAACACTTTGAGAACACACTTGTTCAAAATTGTATAAACAAACCGGTTGTCTGATGGGGATATGTCGACGACATCTTTGCAATTTGGCCTCATGGTGTCGATTTACCAGATAGTTCTTTAGAAAATATAAATAGTAAGGAACCGTCTATTAAATTCACATTAGAAGTAGAAAGTAGGAATGAACTACCGTTTTTAGATGTTTTAATTAAAAGGGTAAATAATACAATTGAAACAGGCGTTTATAGATAACCAACACATACTAATAGATATCTAAATTTTAACTCAAATCAGTCAATAAATGTTAAAATGGGTGTTGTAAAATGTTTATACGATAGGGTCAAAATAATTTCATCTAATAATGAAATATTAAATAACGAGAAAAAATGTATCAAAGAGGTTCTAGTGCAAAATCAATACCCTGAAGCCTTTGTTGATAGAGTTTTCATAAATGTTGAAAATAGGGACAATCAGGTACGACAAAAAATCTGAACGTCAATTACATAGCAATAATTCCTTATGTATACGGACTATCGGAGAAGCTACGTCGTATAGGTGACAAATTTGATATTAGGGCGATATTTCAAACGAGGAACACTTTTAAGATCTATTTTAACAAAAACAAAACCGATAAACAGGGAGCAGAATCCAAAAAACTGTATTTACAATATCCCTTGCGAATGTGATAAATGTTATGTGGGTGAGTCATCCAGACCTTTCAGTGTGAGGTTGGATGAGCACAAGAATTACATTAGAAAGAATGAAATTCAGAAATCAAAGATTTGTGAACATGCTTGGGAAAACGGACATAGAATAAACTGGGACTCGGCAAAAATTTTAACAAAAGAAACAGACACCAAAAAAAGAAAAATTAAAGAATCAGCAATAATCTTATTAAATGAAGATAAGTGCGTATCGAATTGTTCTATAGATATTTGTACAACATGGCTACCAATGTTAAAAGAAGAACTTAACAAACTCAACATTATCTAAAAGAAAATATCATCAGTTCTGTGTTCTGTGTAAGTAATAAGTATCTATGGAAATAACATAAATACAATCTTAAAGCTGTGTATTTGACATATGCAACAAAATAAGAGTTCTTCCAAAAAAGCTTTGAAAACGGAAAGAGGCTACTTTCCGAAACGTCAGCAAAATACATTTCTGTGTTTATTCCGATTTATATTATTTGCAAAACATAACCTCTGACTGTTTCTTTGACGTAAACGTCACAGGCGCAGAGGCTTTTTTCCAATAATTCTATCATTTTTTAGATTCGGTGATTTGTTTTTGAAGAGGATAATAATACATGTGGTAGAAAACCCAAATAATAGGAAAGAATATAACCCTCTTCATACCTTAAACATTTTTTACGGCTACATTTCAAATTTTGACAACTTAATTGTCGTGATGTGGTGTCACATCCTTTCTAAAGAGAGCCCATTAATAGAGATGATATTCCGTCCAGACCATCTGTTCGGAAAATTTTTATTAAGTCACCTACATACAACAACCGAATGTATATAAACACCATATAGTTGATAATAACTTCTACATTAATTCCTCATTTAATACCTCCATAAAATCTCAATAATCCATTTTCAAAGGATTAAGAAACATTTTAACCTTTTTTAGGAAAACACTGTACCCACAACACGGTTGTTGAAGATCTCAATCCTGATATAATTTTTTTGTGAATATTGCCTTTTTGAATTTATCACCAAGTGTGAGTTCTCTATTGCTCATTGCCCAAGAGTTCTGAGCAGAAATAACACTATTAGTTTTAAATATCTCATCGGTGTAGTATCTTTAAAATTTTCATTATTCATTATTCAATCATTCCTCTTGGCATAATAAATAGAATTCCATCATTCCTTCATCATCAACTTGCTCTAGCGTTTGCATAATTTTCGGAATAAAATATTTTACTTTTCTCCAAACATGTGCATATTTTCTATATACTTACGTGTAGATCTCGTGTGGTTCGCCTCAAGCTGGTTGTCGATTTTTTTCGGAAATATTGTGGAATTTCCCTGTATGTCTCTGTTGTGATTTTTGTTTTACATGCAATTACCCTGTTCTACTGAATGTTGCATTTATCATGATGATGGATTGGTTCACGATTCCGTTTTCTTTTATTAAATCCTTCAGTAGCTTTCCTCAATGATAGAGTATTATTAGGAACTTAACAGTAATTTATATGCTCTTGTATAAGTTCATATTTTCCATTCCAAAATACTTAAAAATCTTTATTTATTTAGTTCTCTTGACAGCTTGTTTAATAAACGATATCTGTAAATAATTTTTTGATAATATCAACAAATCTGAAAACAAATAAGCTATTTATAAAGCTTACTTACTATTAGTCCAATAAAGGGGACTTTTAAATGTCCATTCGTACTCCATGGCTGAATTTTTTACTAAAAATTAGTTTTAAGATGTACATCAAGCGTCTGTAGCCAAAAAGTAGAAATTGATGTGCAGGGGTTGTAAAAAAAATATTTAAGGGTTGAAATCGCGATATGTCAAAAACGGAAAAAATTTCGAAAAAAAGTTTTAGACAAAAGTTGTAGAGAAAAAAATTTTGTGTAAAAAAGCTACTAAACTTTTTTTTTGTATAAGTGACCGGCGAGCCATGAAATTCGATTAAAGTTTTTGAATGATTTACACAGTCAAATATACAGCTGGCGCGTATGCCCTCTCCTCGCCGTCGCATTTTTGACAGAACACAATGACATATCGTCTGCAGATCTCTCAAATTGAAGTACTAGACAAGGTGATATTTTGAAAAGTGACACGAAATGTTGCTGTAGTAAGGCATTTTAATGAAATTTTTCATAAAAGTTCTTATAACTCCGGAACGGATAGAGATATCGAGATCATATTTGGCACGTAGGTTGTAATACAGATCTGGAATAGACTTCGAATCTGCGGATGGAAGATGGACATAAGTCCCGCATATGTTATCACAAACATGAAAAATTCTTATAACTTGCAAACGGGTAGACATATTGCGGTCTTATTTGAGACGTAGGTGTTACTATTGAAGAGATACACGGAATCCAAATGATCCTGCTGAGTGATTGGATTCATATGGGGTCAGTTTGGGTTCCACTGTTTCTTACGGTGTTTCTAAGACTTTTTTAAAGTATGGTGATTTTTGATATTCTGATGGTTTTTATGGGAAATAAATCGTTCGATTGGATTCATATCGGGTCAGTTTGTGTCACACAGCTTCTTAAACTGCTTTTAAAAATTTTATGGTGTTTTTGGCTTTCTTTTATGCCCAGTAAAGGGGAATTATAATTGTTCACTCGTAATCCATGTCTCAATTCTTGCCCAAAAGTTTAAAAATTGACGCAAAATTACGTTCAGTGATATTTTCGTCTAAGAATATTAATTAGTATTAGAATGCTTTCGTAGTTATTATAAAAAAAATTTCCCGAAAATCGGACGTAAAATACGTAATACTTAAAAGAAGTCGCGAAGGAGAGTATATTGTTAGTTCAAGCACGTACCGCCCAGATATTTCTACATTTAGTTTAGTTTAGTAGATATACATAAAAGTTTAGTTTAGCAATTGTATCAATTTTGCGACTCTTTAAATGGATTCTGCGTTATCGCTACTATTTTTATGAACCCGTTCCTAAAGCTAGATAATAGTAAAAAGAACAGTGATAATAATTTTTAGAAATAATTGTTTTTCATTAAATATAACAAATATTATTAAGCAAATTCATATAATGTGAATTTAGTGAACACAAATGAGCATATTTAAAAAAGTACAAACACATTTAAGAAATCAAGTATGGTCTGAAAAACAATGTTTGTGTGGTATAAATTATTGATCAGTTTAACGCCTGAATCCAAAAATGTATGTTTATCAAGAAACCCGGTAGGGTTTCGCAGCTAATTTTCGATAGAAACAGGACCTTCTTATTCATATACAGCAAGATACTGCTTTCTGCGCCATCTGGATATTTATTTTCTATTATATAAAGAACATGATCATTTAACATTGATAATTACATACGAAATGAGTTGTTTATCGTTTCATTTTTCAAATAAATACCTTTCTATAACTTGTTATCTTATTGCGGCATTGCCATTGATGTTTGAATTTTCAGATCTGTCATTTCCATTACTAAACGGAAATACGTAACATTTCATATATATATATATATATATATTATACAACCCTGGCCAACTACCACTTTCCTCAAAGAAGCACTTCTTACATAATATTAATATTTTCCCCTAAAGCAAAATAATATTCTACCCCTTTGAAGGGTTGTGTAACCACCCCCGGGGGATGTTTTCATCCCCTGGGGGTAGTTACATAACCCTGATCACCTGCAACCTTCCCCAAAGAAACACCTCCTATAAAATATAAATTTTGTTCTCACAAAAACAAATAAATTTGTCACCCCCTACAAGGGCTGGTAGCTTGGGGCAGGGGTGGCTGAGGTCAAATCCCTCGAGGGAACTTCCGTTCTACTCGAGGGAACAACAATTAGTCGAAAAACTGTGGAAAATAAACGGGTTTACGGAAAAGTGGAATTTAGGGGCATTTAAAGGGGTTGCCGAGGTGAAAAAATTGGTTTGACCACGGGAATCGATTCAACACCCTCGTAAACATAGGGGGGGGGCATTGTTTAGTCCGAGACGCAAACATTCGGTAATTTCGTCATAAATCCCGACTATTTAAATGGACGACTATTAATCTAAACCCATAATTGTATTGGAAAATAAAAACATTTTAAATGTTAAAATCGCAAACAATACATAAAACATCATTCGTCTCATGACGTTTGTCGTTCTCACTCTAGACACAGTCTGTTACACTTCTCTCTCTGGCGGTGAGTAGAGGGCATACGCGCCAGCTGTGTATTTGACTGTGTAAATCGTTCAAAAACGTTAATCGAATTTCACGGCTCGCCGGTCATTTATAGAAAAAAAAGATAAGTAGCTTTTTTACACAGAATTTTTTTCTCTACAACTTTTGTCTAAAACTTTTTTCCGAAAATTTTTCCGTTTTTGATTTGATTTCAACCCTTAAATATTTTTTTACAACCCCTGCACATCAATTTCTACTTTTTGACTACAGACGCTTGATGTACATCTTAAAACTAATTTCTGGTAAAAAATTCAGCCATGGAGTACGAATGGACATTTAAAAGTCCCCTTTATTTAACTGTTAAATGGACATAAGCCATGTAACAGACTCCGTTCTGCTACTGCTTGCTCGCATTCCTCATCGAACCACTCTTCTCTCCTTTGTTTGCGTTGCAGCCCTAGCACATTTTCTGAAGTCTCTAGGGTCGTTTTTTTTTATGTTGTGCCACATTTCTTCTACCGTGTCGTCCTCACCTATCTGAAATCTTTCCTTAAGTTGTTCTTGCAACCTCTGTTTGGTTTCCGGGTTTTTCAGCGTGTTGATATTTAGTTTCTTTGTGACTGTTCTTGTATATTTCCATTACTCCGGCCTCTGAATTTCACACGCACTAGGTGATGATCAGAGTCGCAGCATGCTCCCCTCATGGATCTTACGCCTAGGATGCTTGTTGCTGCTCTTCTATCTATGATGACGTGGTCTATTTGGTTTGTGGTTCTTTTTTCTGGAGAGGTCCACGTTCCTTTATGCACATTCCTATGTGAGAAAGTTGTTGAGCTAATCACCATGTTTCTGTTTGTTGCGGAATCTATTAGCATTTCACCATTATTATTTGTTTCCGTGTGGAGAGTACGCTTTCCAATAGTTGCTATATATTCATCGTCTTTTCCTAGTTTCGTGTTAAAATATCCCATGATGATCTAATTTTTGGTAGAATTCTTTGATATTTTCCTCCTTGTCCTCTGTTGGAGCATGAGCATATGCTATTGTGCTATAAATATAGCGCAATAAATCTAAATCTTTCACATTTGTTAGATTTTATTTCTCAGGGGATAATTTTGTGATCAATTGATGGGGAAAAATGTCAGGAATAACATATTGAAACGTTTTAGACTTGGGTGTTGTAGCAATTTTGTAAATAAATAAAAACTATCAACAAATTGGCCTTACACAATTTTAAAGCGGTACGACGGCCATAAAATACTTCTAATAATTAAAAAAGAAATACCACGTTGTAAAGAAAGAAATTCTCTACAATTTTGATAGGGGAAATACCCCTCTACGATGCTTAATTTTTTTTTAAATGATTTTTTAAGGTTTTTTGCCAAGCTGTTTTTGTTCGGTCAGCTGGTCAGCTGTCGCCACGGCGATATGGCGGAACGGCGCATGCTGCACTTGGCAAAACTGGAGTTCGAACTTAAATGAACTGAATGTTTCTGAACGTGTGAATTTGAGAAAAGTTCCATGAAATCAATTTCTTGTTCATGTGAGGGTTTTAAGGACTACATAGGTCTGGTATTGAATGAAGACGAACTATCCGGCGAAATTGGTCTAATGCAAGGCAACATTGCAGAAGATAAAATTGCCGACTGGAATTCCGAAAATATTTATTTTATTATGTCACTGAAGATCGCTGGCCTGACTCGAGAGTCTGAATAAAATAAATTTAAACATTTGGAGATTTTATGGAGTTTATTTTTTGTTTTCATGAGACAAGTGCGTGGATTAAGCGACTATTCTCCAATATTAATAACTATTGGAGTTCAGAATAATCGTAAATGGAGATATTCAATTATTCACACGAAAGGCTGTGATGCAAGTTCGCACGAACATTAATGAAAGTTGCAGCGAAATGTTCCAGTTTCCAAAAGCCAGACCGTAAATTTTGAAAGTAATCGTTAAGTTCCCAAAAGTGCGACTGGTACCAACATGATGATCCAAGTGCTGTAGTTGCAGGCTCGTCGAGGGCAAATCGAGGAGCATGTGTGTTATTTTGTTGTATTTTGTATTAGAATATAGAATACTTGGTCTTTTTACCTGATACAAATATATTTGGTATTTTATATTTTATATTTTTAAGTCTTGCGTCCACGAGACCCACATTTCGAAGACAATATTATTTTAAATAAAACTTCTAATTTTTAGTTTAAGGCCGTTTGACCTTGAAAAACCTCAAATTTGATAAAAAGATACTTTCATCATTACACTTCTTTTTCTGGAAAAAATATGGTCAACCTAGTTATAATGCAACTTCCGTAGGTATAACAATTTCATCAACACCAATACCAATATTCAACATTAATAATGATGAAATTGTTGTGCTTAAAAATCTTGCATTATAACTATTAAACCTTGAAGAAGTGTATGCCAAATACACGGAACGCCGACAAAATAGTTTTCTTTCTTATTGTTCTGCCTCCGACTATTTAAGCGTTAATCATTAAATCCCCTTGCAGCTGACGTTACATGCACACAACTGTGCTGCCCCTCTTTGATAGCCCCCCCATGTCGAAATTCTGGAATCGCCACTGAATACATAAATTGGGGAGACGGTAGCACAGTGGTTAGCACGTCTAGCTTTCAAACTCAGACTTTTACTAAAAATCGACAGATACACTCCGATCTCAGAATTACACGAGAGGACCAATGCCCCCTTTATGAGACACTATGTTTTCTTAACCGCCTTTCAAGTTATCGAAGTAACCCCCTGGAAGATCTCAAGGATCTTATGTTAGGTAAAGCTACATCGACAAAACGTCCCAGAAATTTTTTACCTCAAAAATTCAGCGATCAGAGTTAACACGAGACCTGACAAACAAACACCGACATAATGATCCGCCACATGCCCACCGCGTTCTGCATCAAGACCTCCCCATCTACGACGCTAGAGACTGACAAAGTACAAAGACACGTAACCTACAATACATAACATAATACATAGACAAACTTATTTTCCCTCCCCTCTCCTTCTTTTCCTACCTACCGCCCTTATTTTTATTTTATACAGCACTTAAAGTACACACAAGTTATTTTTGTATATACATTTTACACGGAATTATTTTTAATTTTATTTTAATGACTTTACAAAGTTAAGCAGGTTTTCGTTTTGTTTCCTGCATATATAAATAATAAAAATTGTCACACCATAATGAAACTTTGATACAATTTATTTAACTGCTTGCAGAAAAATCACACACAACTTTACTCAAACATTAAGGAAATTTCGACGAGCAATTATTTTTCGGCATCCATCAGCCAACCCTACTCGTCATGGTGAATACCAAAAACAGTTAGGGACCTTAACATTGTTAGCACGCTGTGCAGGTTTATATCAATGTATTATCTTAGGAAAAAGCAAATGAAATGAAATGTACATAAAAAGTTAATAAAAATCCTTTAACTGGTAATTGGTGATCTAGCTTTCACTCTGAGAATACCTAGCGAAGTGAGTTCGAACCCCACCTACTGCGAAGTACTTTTCAATTACAAATTACGCCCAAGAAGTGGTTCGGATCCCACTATAAACTGCAGGGCCCCGTCTCCTTCTCACACAAATCTAGGCTTAAGAGGGTAAATTCAAGCGATCTGGAAGGCGATTAAAACAAAAATAACATTTATTGATTTATTTATAAAATCTAAAATCTAAGTAGTACACATTAAGCAGTAGTAAATAGTAAACAGTAATTTGAATAGTAGTAAAATACAGTTAAAACATTAAGTATAACATTTATTTATTTATTTATTTATAAAACCTAAAATCTTAGTAGTAAGGATTAAACAGTAAACAGTAGTCAACATTAAATAAAGGAATAAAATTATTAATATTCTTCTTCTCCAACAAATAGCGATCCCTCTGCTTCTTGAGATTCCGCGCTTACTTCCTCGTTATCTTTCTCTAGAGCTGCTAGGTCTTCTTCTCGAGCTTCGGAGAATTCTCCTTCCTCCATCCATTCTCCTACATACCTATGGTAAAATAATATTGTCAAAACCGTAAAGTAATGACATATTGAATGTAAAGTGGTTAATCCTGTTCATATCTTGAGAATTATACTAGAGAATTTCCAAATAAAAATTGAATCAAATTCTATTGTATCGAAGAATCATATCAAAATCAATGTAATATTCGTCCTGTTCGCGTCTGTTCTCTGTATGTTCCAATAGAAATAGCTGAAATTACAATGTGTGATTTAATCGTTATTTGTAGTATAATTAAAAGTATGGAGAAACTGTGAGCTTTGTTAGTTAAAATGAAAAAAATTGTAATCCATTTGGATTATTGGCCTCAGGAGCTGGCAAATATTATATTTTTGTTGTTTTAGGCATGTGGAATTCTTCCTACTCTATCGCTAGCGTTAAAGGTACTGAATGAAATGTAGTATATTTCCAAAATTAACAAATAATTTATTACAATAAGTCATAACTCCCAAACTATTTTTTACGGTGAATATTAATAAAACTATGTTATATAACTAATACAATCATAGATTGAGAAGAGTCAGTGACAGAGCCACCTAAAAATGCACAAACAGTGTGATTTTAAATACCTATAGAAGCCGGTATTTTTATATATTTTCAGCTACATACACCGTAAGTAGTCTGTTCTAATTCCTCTGTGATATTTCTTAATCGAATATAATTTGATTTTATTTGTTTTTTCTTTAAAATGTTGCGATATTTTTTAGTAGGTTTCGTTATTTTTTACGATTATTATCTAACCAAAGCCATACTTATTTTCACTTAATCTCATACCGTTAGAATAATTGTTTTATTTATAAGGTGTGATGTTTATTGAAGAGGACGAAAGGTCAATAACAAGATTATAGCATCTTAGGAATGTATGTTGTGAGTGGTAGATTATCACTGACTAGAAACATCCTTGGAACTGTACAACAGAATCGGAAGAGTCACATATATTGCTATTAAAATTAAACTCATTATGTTTAAGCCAAATAACTTCGACCCCTAGAAGAGAAGTAATTAGTGAATAAATTAAACTTGTATTGTATCAGGAGTTACTAACTAATAGAAAAAAAATGCCCATTTATTGTGAAGAATAAACAAATCAGAGAAATTCTTAAACTTATACATAAGGATATTTGACTTGTTGAAAATGATGAATGTTGATTTACTTTTTACCGGTCCGACGCAATTCGGACAAACTTTTCCATGGAGGGATGGAGCTGACTAATGGTACCAGCATCCAAAAATAATGATAAATATATATCGTTGTCATACATTGCATATGCTTTTGATCAAAGATCCGTTTTTTTAATATTTAATTATTTGAACGACACCCCTTTGCAACATCCCTCGTAAAGCTAAAGTAAGTTCAATGTTGTCTCCTTTTAACACTATCCCGACCTTACTATCTACACTTTCGAGTGCTAATAACACCCACAACAACTTAACTCACCCTTCGAATAATGTTGAAATTTGTCGGCTTGAATGTGAATAAAATAGAGAAATCACTAGAATGTTATAACGTTAAGGAATCATTTTTGCTTTAATAAAGTCTTAATGAATTAAATTATATATATATATATATATATATATATATATGAAGACAAGCCCAGTATTGTACTACGTTCGAAAAAAACATGACGCTAGAATGACGAACTTTGTGGAAAAAATCGGAGTTTAGCTAAAAATACATGTAAACCTAAATAACTCCTAAGTAAAAAATAGTTATTTAAGATACAAGTGTGTCTTACAACGTTTTATCTTCGATCGTTCCAATTATTGTGTTATTGATCGTAGCTACGATCGTGTAAAAAGTAACAGGTTTTTACATCAATTCCAGTGTAAGAAGTAGCTTTTTATAAGAAACTGTGCAATAAAAAATTTTATTGCACGCTTTTATTGCACGATTTCTAAAAAATTAAAAAACTACACCAGTTTATTTATAATATCGTTTCCTTAGTTACTGTTATCACAGATTTTCAGTTACGACCATGAAATTCATACAATTTTACAAATATTCATGAAAAATTGCCCATTTCTTACAATAATGTATATATGTATGAGTAGTAGCTGTGTATATACCGACCCCCTAGTACATGCCCTTACCTTTTCAACTATGAGCTAAAACAATTTCTAGCTAATAATAAAATGAAAAAAGATATAAAAATCTTCGTAGGAGATATAAATATTAATATTAACAATTCTGATTTAGAATATGCACAAGAATACTTAAATATTATGAGTGAACAGGGATTTATATCATTTATTAATGAAAATACTCGAGAAGAAGGTAACACGAAAACTTGCATTGATCACATATTCATAAAAACCAAAGAATTAAAAAACAAACTTATACCTCTAATTTGGGACATAAAAATTACTGATCATTATCCAATTTTGTTGCATTACGACCTAGGTTTATATAAAGAAAAGATAACAGAAAAAATTAACTGCAAAAAATATATCAATTACGGCAATCTTAATATAAATTTAAAAAACGAAAACTGGCAGGAACTTTACTCGACGAAAAATGTTAATACGGCAACTAATTTTCTCATAAATAAAATAAAAAGTAATATTGAAAACGTTACGCGACAAGTTGCAATGAAAAGAAAAGAAATAAACAAAACTCCGTGGATAACGGAAGGTATAATTAAGTCAACTATAACAAAAAATAACATGTATAAAACTATGAAAAAAAATCCAGATAAGAAAGAACTTGAAAACGAATACAAATCCTATCGCAATAAACTCAATTTAATCATAAAAAACACAAAAATTGATTACTATAAAACGCAAATAAATAAAAACAGAGGTACATCAAAACAATTATATAATTGCATCAAAAATATTTGTAACGAGTTAATAAAAACGACGACGTAAAAGAGATTAAGTTGGAAGATGGTAATGTCTTGTCGAATAAACAAGAAATAGCGAACTCCTTTGCGTTCCATTATGCTAACGTCGGAAAAAACCTGGCTGGCAAAATAATTAAACCGGAGCATGCAATTTCAAGAACCGAAAACAGAGCCAACTCAATCTATATTATACCTTCAGACAGAGTAGAAATCAAAAACATAATTTTACAATTAAAAGTAGGTAAAGCGCCAGGCATAGATGGGATTACGGCAGAGATCTTAAAAAAAAATTGTAGACGTAATAATAGATCCGCTAACATACTTAATTAACCTTATTATAGAACAGGGTATATGTCCGGATGCATTCAAAGTGGGGTTAGTCAAGCCATTATTTAAGAGCGATGATAAATTAAAAATGTCAAACTATAGACCTATTTCCTTAATATCAACACTGTCAAAAATTTTTGAAAAAATTATAAAAGTCAGAATTGTGAAATACTTGGATAGGTATAACATTCTGTCCAATATGCAATTTGGGTTTAGAAACGGTATGTCCACTGAGGATGCTATAGCATACGTATCAGATAACATATATAATTCATTAGATAATAAAAAGCCTATATTATGTATTTTTATCGATCTTGCCAAGGCTTTCGATACGGTTAGCCATACCCTATTGCTGAAGAAGCTAGAACAAATCGGTTTCAGAGGTAAAGCCTATAAATTAATGGAGAGTTATTTATTAAATAGAAGTCAATGTGTGAAAATTAATGACATCATCAGTGACCATAAAAATATAGAGTATGGGGTACCGCAGGGGACGGTATTGGGTCCCATTCTATTTAACATTTATATAAATGAACTTCTAATGTTACCAATCAAAGGAAAAATACTTAGTTTCGCAGATGACACTGTAATTATCAATACAGCAGATACATGGGAGAAACTGAAAACTGTATCAGAACAAGATTTTAAAATTGTAAAAAATTGGTTTGACTACAATATTCTTACTATTAATTATGAAAAAACTAAGTACCTTCCTTTTACTTCGTACCAAAACAATCTACCGAACTTTGGTCCTCTCCATATCATCAGTGATAACAACACCGTATTTTTTATTGATGAGGCAGATTATGTTAAATACTTGGGTATCATGATAGATAAACATCTCAGATGGAATCTACAAATAAACTATGTTGTTAAAAAATTACGACCCCTACTTTCAAAATTTAAGTATTTAAAATCATTTTTAAACATACCTCAGCTAGATATATTGTATTATTCTCTCGTGCAGTCTCAGCTCACGTATGGTATTATTGGTTGGGGAGGTGTAAGAGGCAACTACCTGAAAATATTAAATACTATTCAAAAATGGTTTCTGAAAATAATATATAATAAAACTAAAACTTACCCTACCAATGATCTATACGATGAGGCGGAAAAAATGGATATTAGGCAACTATTTTCCAAAAAAATACTAATGCATCTATTTAGAAATAAATGGCAAATAACATATAATGAACACAATTATAATACCCGCACCAAACATATAAGTGCTGTAAAGACTAGGGTTAATAAAGCAGTAGGCCAAAAAAATTATACTCACCTAGCTCCCCAAATTTATGACTTAGTGCCACCTGAAATAAAAACTACTACATCATTTAATGTTTATAAAAAAAAAATTAATGTATGGATAATGGATACTCCAAGATCAGTGATGCATCGCATTATTGATGGAAGAGATTTTTAAATTTTGATAACTTACCCTTTTTAATGTCATGTTTTTCTTAACTTATGTTGATATGTAGTATGTGCGTGCGTGTGTATTTAGGTGTGATCGGACTCCATTATTTAATTATGTATTATTACTTTGTATAATTTGATAAATTTTAAATACATACAACCATATGTGCGTGCGCGAGTGTGTATTTATGTGTGATTGGTCCCTATTATTTAATTGTATATTATCGTATTATTGTCCTTTATAATTTCACAAAATTTAAATATGGACATACAGCGATAAATAACTGTACCCCTTTTAACAAGTACCTAGTACTTCATAGGGTTGTCACTGTTTATTTGCAAATTCTTATTTTTACTTAAATTTTTTTACTTTAAATTTACTTTGTGATATTTAAAAATGTTATTTCTATTGTAATATTTAAAAAAAAATTCTTTTGTAATATCTACACTATGCTTATGCAAATAAACACTTTTATTATTATTATTATTTATTAATTGGAGCGATCGAAGAGAAAACGTTGTAAGATGCACTTGTTTGTATCATAAGTAACTATTAACGGTGTGATATATTTGTAAATTTTCATTATATCTGAATGACCTGCTCTGACAATAAAAACAGTTACCTATTTTCATTACTATAGCATAGTATTTGATTTTTAATAATAATAATAATTTTCTTTCCTCTGATTGCTGATTGACAAAATATTGATAATGATAAATTTATTTCACTCGACTTTCAAGGAAACCCTTTTAATATAGTCGGATATAAATACTGAAATTAACATTATACTAATGTATAATAGTACAGGAAATTAATGCAAAAAAGGGTGTAAGTTTTTAATTGTTACTACTTCAATGTAAAAACTTGAAACGTTTTGCATTATGTTAAGTTTCGGCAACATATGAAATCTACACCTTTGAAAATTAGTGTTCTCACCCCGGGGGGTTGCAGTCCTCTTTTTCTCTGGTCTATTTACTATCTTATCAGTCTTTGTTAATGTCTGCAGATTTCATAAATAGCATTTTAACTACCTCTCTACTAATACCGTAGTTCGTATAATATGTTATCTAAATGTTTAAGAATATAGTAATGGTTTTCTCACTTTTATTGGGATGTTCTTGTATGTGAAACAGTGCTGCCTACAACAAAATACCTTTATTAATATTGTGTTTCAACAAATTTATCGCCATATTTAAATGTAGGAGTAATTATTATAACTTGTTTTAGCGAATCTGGTATGATAACTTAATCAAATGTACTAGGATACTAAGGGTAGCAAATTTAATTTTGTATGTGTTTTTGTACTTATTTGGTCAATTCCGGGAGATTAATGAATTATTGAATCATTGTTGGCATTCCGTTTGTGGCAACCAGTTTTGAAAATATAAAGTTTTCAATATGTGAAATTTTCGGTTATATATGCACTATTTCTGTGGTCTTGATTTTACGTTGTTAGCTAGATTGCCACATTTCCACATTAAAAAAGTATTATTTCGGCTACATTTGGTAATTAAACTCTTATTAGAAGATCTTCAGAGGCTATAAGCTATACGATTTAGGTTTATTAATTTATTTGTTGTTAAAAATAGACGCAATCTTTCGTTAATGTCAAAAAATACACTAATAAATAGATAGTACCCTATTTAATATATTCTTGTGTGTTACCATTTTCGAAAAAACGTACCCAAAATAATGTTAGTTTGTCGAAGTTCGTTTTTGTAGATCCTAACAAAAAAATATGAAATTGTAGACTTGAAAATTATTTACAACTATCTTCCTACAAGTCTTTTTCATTAGACGAAATTTTTAAGTTTACTATATAGTTTCAATTTTATGTGAAACTTTTTCATGTAACGACTGGTTTCTGTATACGAAATATTATGTTACCAATTATCTGTTCATTCGAGGTATTATAGAACTCAGCACATTTTCTTTACATGACATCGCTAATAGGCCGAATGGACAAACAATTTGATTTTAATTATTCTTCTGCCACTTTGTTGATCGCGACGGGCCAGATACATTTTTAAAATTAGGTCCTTGGTTATCGCTCCTTCCTCCGGACTAAAAATTTTTCAATCTTCGTTTGCGTCATCATCATTCTCCAAATCCTCCACAATCTGGTTTACACCCTTTCTTAAAACTGCAGGAGATGAAATTCATGAATGCGTGTAAGAACAAAATGTTCTTTGCTAGAAATAAATAAATAACACCACAGGTAAATACGACCCTCTTTATCCCGGAAGACTCTAGAAGAGCCTTGTGTGGGAGGGGGCTATACATTTAGAGACAAGGGACACACACCCAATATCCGTGTATAATGGAAAAAACTCCCACTGCGACGACCGGGAATCGAACCCGGAACTTTTGGGTGAGAGGCAAGTGCACTCACCTCTCGACCATCAATCATACAACTATTTTTTTATATTTCGGGTTCCGCGCAGAACAGATTCTTTTTCATTTTGCCCTGTACTAGATTACAGCAAATAAACATTTTGATGATCTCTCGGTAATGCTGTTGAGACAACTATAAATTTATTTCTTCTACAATGTAAACTGTATGAAATTATGAGCACATTATAATGCATGTGGTGACACCTCATGTGCCAGTATCTTCATACTAATAAAGTCAGCAAAAGGAAAAATTTTGCATGATAATGAAACATTAAGTATCTATTGAAAATTTCAAAATATTTATCTGCCACAAAAGGAATCGGAAAAAATGTTGTAAGAATCTAAATTTTTGGCCAGGATTTATAGGTACAGTCTTATTTGCAATAAACTTGTCTGGGCGCCATTTTTTAAAGATGGTGACGTAAGTGTCGGCCCTGAACTTAGGACTTTAATTAGTACTCCTAAGTGCACAATTCTGAAAAATATTTGTTGTAAGCTACCCCATTGTATGCCTCTACTGACTGAATTACAGGTAGCAACTATAGGTGTTCGTACTATTTGTAAACTTTTTTTTGTAATTATTATTTAAAATTATTCAACTTCCTGACTAATAAATATTGCTTCTGAATATTAGTTAATAGTTAATGATTAGTTCATAGTTATTTAAGATACAAGTGTAAAAAGCCATTCTTTATTGCACGAATGGCTAGATTAAAAATACGAGCGAAGCGAGTGTTTTTAAAATCCATGAGTGCAATATAGAGACTTTTTACAAGTGTGTCTTACAACGTTTTATCTTCAATCGTTCCTGTTATTGTAAAAAATGGGCAATTTTTCATGAATGTTTGTAAAACTGTATAAATTTTTTGTGAATGTCACTTTGACGGTTAGTATTATTCGAGTTGTAGTTGAAATCTCCATTCGCTCTCCATAATTATGTTACTTATCTTATTATGTTACTTATTGAAAATTGTGTTAATTGTAAAGTAAAAGTACATATTGTGGAAAATTAGTAATGAATAAAATACTGTTGTCCTTACTGATAATTTTTTTATAAATCGTGCAATAAAAACGTGCAATAGAAATTTTTATTGCACAGTTTCTAATAAAAGGCCCTTCTTACACTGGAAATGATGAACAGTTACTTTTTACACGATCGTAGATAAAATATAATATACTCTACAAACTCTAATAAAAATTTCACATATGTGTTCAACAGTATAACCGTCTGTGCTATAATTTTAACGACCCGTTCGTTGCCCGAACTTGTAGGTAGATGTTAGCTAAAGGAACAAGATCTGATTTACAAGAGTAACGCGACATCCCTGTACCTATCCCGGCCATACAGCATTCACTCTAACAAGGTCCGGGTAGTGAGTAGACGTAATAAGACATGTTTTACTGAAAGGTTTGCAATAAGTGAGGTGTGGTATGGTCGTCGCCCACTCAACGGTGTCTTCGTGAGCTGCTGTAACTAAATCACATAGATAAGATACAGGACTCGGTAAACATACTACAGCTCTCAGACTTTTAATATTCATTCCCACACTTTGGCAGAATATGTTGACGTTCTTTTTGTTATCAAAAGTGCAATATTGAATTTAATGTTTTACAGATAAAGTCAACTTGTCGAATAATTATGTATGTTTAATTGATGCAACATTGAAGATACCAAGTAAAGCAGTAGAAAGTAAGACAATACAAAAAATTGCTAAAAAGTTTCAAAGAATACTTTGTTTCTTATGCTTAAATATCCATTATTAGCAGAAAATGATAAATGATCTAATATCGAAATAAGATTTGGACAAAATGCATAGTTTCGTAAACACGTTTCATTGCTTTATTTCTTATAGTTACGCTGCTCCAAATCGGTTTTATGTACCTAATAAATACATCGGTATACTTGTATAAAACTATGAGATATAGTGTGTTAAATTGCTAAAGCAATATTCATTCCATTTACATTGACGTAATTTCCACAAACACCAAAACACTTGAACACTGCATTGAAAACTACACTTAAACACTCGTCATGAGTTTGGCTAACCATGGGCAGGCGGTTAAGACTAAATGAACCTGACAGTATTGCTACTGAAGGAGAGCAAACCACCGGAGACATCATCGTCTTATAGACCGATTTGTTTATTGGACGCGCTGGGTAAGCTGCTGGAATACTTACCCTAGA
Organism: Leptura quadrifasciata; assembly: GCA_963675555.1. Taxonomy (NCBI): domain Eukaryota; kingdom Metazoa; phylum Arthropoda; class Insecta; order Coleoptera; family Cerambycidae; genus Leptura; species Leptura quadrifasciata. The sequence goes on from OY776675.1 coordinate 91,798,194, forward strand.
AAGTTTGGAAAACAATATCGAGAGGGGTAACTAGTTAGCAAATACACAATTTGGCTTCCGAAAGGGAAAACCCATCGCTGACGCAGAGAAGCGTGTCACGGCAATCGCGCGAGAGGCAATGCAAAAAAGATATGCGTAATCATCATCCCCGATATGAAGAATGCTTTTAATGCGGCGGGATGGGCAGAAATAGTTGAGAAACTAAACAAGCTGGGAGTGGCAACTTATTTGTTAAGGATAACAAGGAGTTACTTAAAGGAAAGGAGGATCGAGATGGAGGCAGAAAACGTGCGGGGTTCCACAGGGATCGGTCTTAGGACTGATTATGTGGAACCTCATGTTCGACATATACTAGCATTGCCACCAGGAGATGGAATGACGGCTACACGGCTTACGCCGCGCCGATGACTTAGCTCTGGCCGTCACAGAACCTGAGCGGAGCAAATAGAGGAACAGGCGAACATGGCCATTAGAACAATTGAGAGGTGGCTTCGAGGCGTGGGACTAGAACTAGCCTCAGGAAAGACGGAGGTATTAGTTGTCACGAGGAAAGAACCCTCTTGGACATAACTATAAGGGTCGGCCAGGCGGAAATTTCCCCCAGAAGAGGGTTGAAGTACCTGGGAATATGGCTGGACCCTAAATTAACGTTCGGTCTCCGTACTTTCAAGATTGCCGAAAAGGCCGGAAAGTCGGTGATGGGGAGATTGATGTGCAACACGAAAATTTCAAAAACCAGTAAAAGAAGGGTGTTGTGCAGTGTATATTCTTTTATATGCCAACCCAGTGTGGGAGCACGCACTGGAAGTTAAAAGAACGAGGAAAAGGTTGATGAAGGTGCAGCGCTGAGCAACACTGAAGATATAATAAATGGTCTATTATTAGGCGAAGTTTAGTTTTACAGTTATTTTTACACTTAACTTAAAATATATATAAAGTATAATTTAAAAAATACGTATAAAAATATAAATCTTCAATAGATACAAAATAATAAGATATATACATAAAAATGTTACACAATTGAACAATTAAATCTTGTCATGTAAAATTACTCACTTTCGAAACAAGACAGGAGACGGGAAAAACAAAAGAAAAAACAATGTATGTATTTATATGTAGAAAATTCAGTATAATCATTGGATGGATTCTTTAAGACTGATTTTAAAGCTAGAAATGCTGAGACTCTTTAAACTTTCATTAATGCCATTAAAAATTTTAGGGGCTTGGTATGAATAAGAGAATTTAGTTATCGAATGTTGAGGTATATTAAGTTGATTTGGGGCGCGGATATTAACATTGTGCAAAATATCACGATAAATTAATTTATCAGATAAATATGGGGAGACTTAAATTTAACAGTTTTGAAAATAAGTGTTAAGAGATTAAGTAGGCGTCTATATGGCATATTTAACCACTTAACTGCAGTTAATTAGGTTCTTAGCAGACTCTGTAATACGCAAGGTATGATCTTAGTATGATATGTAGTGCGTATCGAATTGTTTCCTACGAGTCCGTATTGGTGGTGGTAGGAACACCCCACTAGATCTTCTAGCCAAGGAAAGGACGGAGGTGTACGAAGGGGCTGATAAGTTTGAGGCCAGAGAAATACTCTTTCAGAGATGGCAACGAAGGTGGAAGCAAACCAGCAAAGGGAAGTGGACATTCCAAATTATCCCAAGAATAAGACCATGGGTGGAGAGAGGCCATGGGAAAGTGGGGTACCATTTAACTCAGCTGTTAACAGGACATGGATGTTTTGCACAATACCTCTTAGGAACCGGAAAGGTAGAGACAAGAGAGAGATGCGCAGAGTAGAGTAACTTCCTGAGCCTGAAGAGTTGGTCGACTATATGCTTCAGTCAGAGGACAACTGGAACAAGGTAAAGGGCTAAGTTAACGAAATCATACGGTCCAAGGAGGAGAAGGAAACGAGTTTGGATCTGAACTCCTAATAATTCGTCCGATGAGAGAAGTAGGTAGAATACACAACTAACTGAACTGAAGGGGGGGGGGGTTAGTCGGTGGAAATCGGATACTACCCTGAACAGAAGTCCGGCTCTCTTTAAAAGATTTTCCCTCCCCGCAAAAAAGTAAACCTGACAAGTACTAATGTCAATAGACTCGATTATCCCTACCTCTGCCTAAATTCTAGATGCGTTCGACGAACCAATCCAATACAACAAGTCTCACCTTGGAACCGAATGTGCATCCAACGCTCGATACGTGATGGGCGGTCTGATCCCCATGGTGTACAGCAGCTTTTAATTTTTTCTGTTAAGTCTGCTACCCCTGACCATGAACGGATACAGAGTCCTGCTAGGTTATGCAAAATCCTCGCCAAAGGCAAAGACCATGACCTCTGCTTATTAAAAAGGAGTGATGGTACATGAACAAGCCACTTTCGTGAAAGCCTGGAGTTACTCATAGAGACTCACTTCCCGGGATCTGTGATAACAGAACGGAAGGAGTGGCCAAACGAAGTCAACACCCAACCCTCGGATTTGGATTGGCAAATGACCAACTAAATAGTGAGTGAGGACAGAATAAGATGGGCAATACAGAGCTTCTCCCCTTTGAAGTCGCCAGACATTGACGGTATCTATCCCGCCCTACTGCAATTGGGACTGGATGAATTACTGCCACACTTGGTTGGAGTATTTAGGGCGTGCTTAGCACATCTTTATATTCCGGAGACGTGGAGAGAAGTGAAAGTTGTGTTCATCCCAAAGGCAAGGCGGATGGACTATACCACCCCCAAAGCCTATAGACCTATCAGCTTAACCTCGTTCCTACTCAAGACGATGGAGAAGCTATGTGCACGATACATAAAGGATGCTGTAGTAAAAGACAACCTTTACATCCTAACCAGCACGCATACACCCTGGGAAGATCCACCGACACCGCCCTCAATGCAGTCGCGAGTCGGATTGAGAAATCCTTGGACAATAAAGAGTCCACCCTAGGTGTCTTCATAGACATAGAATGTGCGTTCTATAGAACCACCTTTCCAAAAATTACAGCGGCCCTAGTGGAGAAGAATGTCCCCACGATCATGGGACGCTGGATATCCAACATGATCTTGAAGAGAGCTGTACAAATCAGTGTGGGAGATGCTTCTGTACGAGGAATAGTCGCGAGAGGCTGTCCGCAGGGAGGTGTACTATCACCACTGCTATGGAACCTAGTTCTTGATAGCTCTTGTGCTGCCTCAATTCAGAAGGATTCCACACGGTTGCCTACGCAGATGGCTTAACAATCATGCTTAGAGGAAAATTCGAAGAGTCCTTTGTAAAAGAATGCAGAGGGCCCTAAGAATAATTAAAAAATGGTGCAGAGAACACTCTCTGTCTGTCAATCCCAGGAAGACGGAGATGATTCTCTTCACAAGGGAAAGGAAACTAAGAGCATTGAAGGCGCCTGCCCTCCTGGATACAACACTAAGTTTAGCATCAGAAGTGAAATACCTTGGGGTAACCCTCGATGCCAAACTAACATGGAATCTTCACATAGATAGAAGACGAAAGAAGGCTTACATTTCTTATGAGCAGTGCCGCAGGATCGTGGGGAAAACCTAGGGAATGAAACCCAAAGTGGTCATGTGGACATACACTGCCATCATAAGACCAATGATAATCTATGGAGCTGGGGTTTGGTGGCCTAAGAGCATCCAGGCTACAGCTAAGGTCAAGCTCAGCCAAGTGCAGAGAGTTGCCTGCCTAAAAACCGGAGCTATGCGAACAACGCCAACGAGAGCTATGGAGGTAATGCTGTGTCTGCCATCACTAGATATATATCTAGGAGAACTGGCTCTGACAACAATGGTATGCCTCAAATCCGTTGGCATACAACCAAATGTATGCTGTGAAGAAGCCAGGAGTCACCTGTGGAATGATGCTGTCAGAAAGACGTCTCTTCTGCAGGCGTGCACCGATGGCATTTTCCTCGGTTTGTCTTTGACAGACCCTATATAATACACACGAATAGTGAGAACGAGGCTGCTGGCGAAGGTGTGATCAAAAGAGAAGGATGGGGCAGGATGTGGAATATACTCCAGAAGTCTTCAAATCCAATATAAATGTGCTATGGATGTGCGAGCCAGAGTAGTACAAACGGAACTGGCGGGCATAACCTTAGCTGCAAAAGAGATTGCTTTAGACAAATTACGGGCAAAACAATCAGGATCTACACAGATTGTAGACAATTATTACTAGCCATGAGATGTTACAAAATTACCACAGGAGCAGTATGGGAATGTCACCAAGCACTTGTTATTGCCTCCAGCATGAATAACATACTGGTATGCTGGGTGAAAGACACGCACAGTGTAGTGGCAACAAAGTAGCCGACAGACTGGCTAAGAACGCAGTATCTTTGGACCAAGCCCGGCCAGCCTGTTACCGATCAGGGCGATAATACAAATAATTTAAAGAGAACATCCACAATGAATTCAAGAAACTGTGGGATGAAACAAACAACTATCGGCTTGCTAGGGAACTACTAAAATATCCCAACAAGAGTATGCCTACCAATGTTCAGAAGGAACCCACGTTTCATTACGGGAATCCAGACTAGACACTGTCCGTTAAGGAAACATCTCCATAGTATGAGATTAAGCAAAACATCTCTCTGTAGAGGTTGTAAGCAAGAAGATAAGACGGTTCAACATGCACTCTGTGACTGTTCTGCCGTCTTATCAATCAGAGAATCCATTTTGGGAGAACCTATTTTGGCCAATGTAAGGGAGATGCCCCTAGGCAGCATCACCTATTTCGCAAGATTAGGTTGGTTGGAGGCCTAGGCGAGGGTCTGCCTACAGTAAGGATATACAAGGGGCCCAATGGGGCCTAAGTGCTGTGGTTCAATAATTTTTATTGACCACCCTCCCAACCAATTCCAGACTCCTGGATCGTATTGTCTCATTTACACATTTACAAGACTATCGCTCCTAATTTCTCGGCAGTTAACCGAATCTTCCAGCGGTCGTAGTATGCCGCAGCACGAGCTGTGCAAACATTTACATTTGCGCGTTATGCAAATGCGCATGCACAGCCGTGTCGTCGGCTCATTTGACTAGGTTAGTATTAGGGAATTCCGGAAAATCGGAGACATATATGTTGTACAGCTTAGAAAATAGACACGACCCCTGAGAGACTGAGAGATTGTCCCGCTGTGTTGATTTGTTATTCACTCGAACCTACAGGAACATACTCGTCAAAAACTAGTGAATTAATTTTATGATGTGCGTCGGGAAACTGTAGTCGTGCATTTTGTAGAGTAGTCCCCAGATCCAGACGGTATCAAAGAATTCCTCAATATCGAGGAGCACCATTGCAGTTCTCTTCCCGATTTTGTATTGCACCTTAACGCGTTAACTATCCTGACGTCGTGCTGTACTGTGCAGCGACCCTTTCTGTAACCAAACTGATACTTATCATCAATGTGAAGCTCATCCTGAGCAGCGTCAAGTCTGGAGAGGATGAGTTTCTCCACTAACTTGGAGATCGCCGACAGTCACGAGATTGGGTGATAGCTGTCGGCGAGCTTCGCGTTTAATTTGGTTTCAGGATGGGCGCAATCACAGCACACTTCTATTGGCTTGGCCAATGTTGCAACAACGAACCGTGACCTATTAACTAATAAGACGAAAGTTTTGGGGTAGACTCTTTGTCATTATTCATACTATTTTTACATTTTGGAATTTCTAAGCTTTCAAGTGCATCCAACTATCTATAATTAATCTTAAGTCACCAATATTTATTATATAATTGCTATCAAAGGCAGGTTGAACGTTCGATTTGTCCAATATACTGTCACGCAGTACCCAGACAATTGTTTGTTTATATTTAGTTATATTTAAAATAACTTGTTATTAGCAAATTTATAGTATGTAGATGAATTTTTAAACTGAAAAGTGTAGCCAAAATTCATTTAATGATATTTTTGTACAATAAATATCTCCCCGACGTAATTTTATTTACTACTAGTAGACACCACGGTTGTACGATAAATTAAAGGATTTTTATTTTGTGTATTTAAAATCCAAAGTCAAACCCATCGAAGTATACGCTTTGTGATTGTAAATAACTCAATTCAGATTTATTTGTAGCCAAAGAAAAGCCAAATTCAATGGGTGTGTATCTTATCGTCTAATACTCATACATTACATCTGAAATGAACTTTTTATTGCGAAATAAAAATACTTGAATAAGAATACGTTTCCACCTTTTATGTTTGTGTAGAAAATTCGAGCTCGGCTGATAAGCTACGTACTGATTTATAGACGAAGATACAATGTACCGGGACCACATGGTTAAAAATAAAATGAGAAATAATATGAATATCAACCAATGTGCCCACGTTAGCGGCAACACATGTTCCCAAATCGTTGATTTATGTGAAAATGAGCAAGTGCATTTGCATTTCTACATGTAGAATATGATTTTTTACTGAAATATTTCACTAAGATATTACCAAGAAATACTATATTATAGTGATATTTATATTATGTAGGAAATCTTAGGAAAATTTGTATAAAATACGTGTTTATTAAAATAGTTGCGCATTTTAATAATTTGTTAATAAATCCAAATACTATTATATGTAAATTAGGTTACCCAATATAGAGTATGCCAGGTTCAAGCATTTAATTACTCATTTATTTAATTACAAAATTTAAAAGCCCAATTACTGGATTAGATAGTTACACAAGACAAAATAATAATAATAATAATCATTTTATTGGTCCTAAAAAATACACCACAATGTTTTGGCATGAGATAGATACGTAGAAAACTAACATACATTGTCGGACTGGCCAGGCCCGCTGACTCGCGATCGCGAGGGGCCCAACACACCAAGGGGCCAGTTCCGAAAGGTTTCTCTACCGACTCTACATTAAATTTACTTTGTGGTCCAAATAAAAATCCGTACGTGACGTTTTAGATTTAGCGCGTGGTGCAATTGGTGCATGAATTGCTTGCAAAGCACCTTACAGAGTTAGCCCTATCACGCACCGAGATCACGAATATTTTCGAATATTACCGAATTTGCGTTCATGCGATCTGGGAAGTATCTAGTGCATTTATGACATGACTAATACCCTTGTACATATAGGATAATACTAATAATTAGAGTGCCTAAGCCATAACCAAGTTTTTAAGATTTCAATGTGAAAATGAGTTGTTACGTGGCAACAGAACCCAGTAAAAAAAAATCTCAGTGAAACTAGTGGGGCAGCTAAAAAAAGATAAAAAAGCAAATGGAATTATTGAAAAGGAAGAATGCAAAAATTACGTCATATTTTTCTGCACCTCAAATTGCAAATTATGAAAGTAAGTATAGCAATAAGAAGAATGTATAATAATTAATAATTACAGAAGATTAATGATTAATTATAGAAGTGGTTGAACACTAGCGCACTAAATTAAAGAGGGATTTTTTATTATTTGTTCTTACTTAAGAATATTTATACATAGGATATGTGCTTTTAAGTGCAACTACTACCTGCCACACCAAACATAGACATATTTTTTAAATTTTATACAAGGTAAAGTTTGCATTCTTAAATTGTACAGGGGTATTGACAAAAGATTTTACCCCCTTAACTTTTTAGTTTTTGTAATAGAAAAAAATGGTAAAGACAAACGTTTTAAGAAATTTTCTTCTCATTTCAACGCACTAAACAAAAAAACAATCGAGCATCGCGTTTCAAAGTCATAAACCAAATCTGATTCTTTTTTAATAGAAAACCCTATTTGTTTTTAGATTTTTTAATAATAGATATATAAATGTCATATGTTTGCTCCAACAGTTTACGTTATATAGCACATTTAAATATGTAAAATTTCAAGTATGTAAATTTCTCTGTTTAAATGTGTTATATAATGTAAACAGTTGGAGCAAACATATAACATGTATATATTGTTGGAATCCAGAAAAAGCGCAGATTTAAAAATCCAAGAACAAACAGGACTTTCCATTAAAAAAAAACAAATTTGGTATCTAACTTTGTAACGCGATGCCCGATTGTTTCTTTGTTTAGTGCGTTGAGAAGGGAAGAAAATTTCCTAAAACTTTCGTCTCCGCCATCGTTTCTACGACAAGAAAAAAAGGTAAAATCATTCGTGAATACCTCTCTATAGTATCTTCTTTAATTTTCAGATGAATCTTCAGACGAAGACACTGAAAATTCTGAGAAAAGTGAATCATTGCTAGGCTTCTGCTTCTGACTTCATACAGTGTTCAATCAAGGGATCATTTATTGATATGCATGAGCCTGACTCTGATAATTCCAGTACATCTGAAAATTTCGTACAAAAATTTGACAATGAAAATGACTCATTAAATGCGTCAAATCGGCAAATTAATTATTTTATTAGACCGCATGAAACTGAAGCAATTGATATAAAATTACAGTTTTGGAAGAATCATCCAATACAACCAATGACAACAAATAAAAAATATCCATTTAACCTTCAAAAATTATACTTCAGACAATTATTAAATGGCGATACTATTCTAAGAAAGTGACTGTCGTATTCCGAGGAATTAAATCGGATATTTTTTGCAAATTGTACAATCTTTGGATGTAAATCTGATTTACATTCTCCATTTATTAATGGTTATAAAGTTGATGTCAAATCTGTGTATAATGCTGTGCAAACACATGAAATTTCAAAAGCTCATTTAACTGCTACAGCTTCGGTATTAAATTGTAGTTCTGGTGTAAGTATTGATAATTTACTTGAAAAAAGTTTAAGAGAACAACATCAAAGCCAAGTAGAGAGACGCAGATTGGTATTACGGACAATTATTGATATCATTATGTTTATAGGAAGTCAAGGTCTTTCTTACAGAGAAAAAGACGAAAGCGCTTTTAACTTCGAAGACGTTAAAAAGAACCATGGTAGCTTCTTAAAGTTAGTTATTTTACTAGCTGAATATGATGTAGTATTAAAAGAGCATGTTACACAAAGCACTGAATTGAGTAAAAAAAAATAAGAGTAACCGTACTGGGGATTCCAAAGAAAAAAATTGGGCCGTGGATCTACCGTTACATTTTTATCAAAAACATTCATTAATAAAGTAATAAATATTATTGGAGCCGCAATTCAATCTCATATTATCAATGCGCTAAAAAATTTAAGCAATTTAGCATTATGATTGACAGTACTCAGGATATTGCAGTTATGGATCAACGTACGTAGTGTTAAAATACAATAAAATATGTTGTTCTTGATTTTAGTTCCCTTTAATACCTTATAAGAGGGGCCTCCTTTTAAGGTAGGAATTCAGCGAGGATCCCTAAACATAGCCAGTCCGACACTGCTAACATAAACATAAAAATGTAAACAAGAAATAAAAGTAAGCGTATAAAAACACTAGGACGAAATCCTAGTATCGTCAATAATACAATAAAAGGCAAATTAAATAAAATGACGAAGAAAAAATCTTTACCTAACTTTACACATACATTGTGTCCCGATAGTGCGTCAAAATTCATTATCGGCCTTACTAGAAGACTGTGGAAAACCGTACAGTGCCGAAAGGCGCACATTTTAAAAACATTTTGAAATATACAGGGTGACTCGCTACAGCGGAGCATCTTTGAGGTCATTTTTTTTCAAATAGAGCACACTATATATTTATACATTTATCAATTCAGCATAATATTACCTTTCCAAAGACCTCCAGATTCTTTGTTTTTGACGTGGCGTTGTCGAGTTATTCGAAAAAATATGAAAATTTTAGTCGGAACAAGGTTTAACAAATTAATTCGCTATTTATGTACTACTATTAATTAAGAAGGGTTTTTTTTGCATTTTTGTAGACAAGGGATATACTACAACGACACAACCACCAAAAACCAATATTGATTACAATTATGTATTTTATACTAGCGCACATACATTTCAAAGTGAATTTTCTAAATTTTCTCAATTTTTGAATTGGCACGTTAATTCTCTGCGATTTTTGTGAATAATATCCTATACCTAAAATCTATACTTCCAGAGATAATTTTACATTTTTCATTAAAAACCGTTAAATTATAATACTTTTCATTTCGAACTGATCTAGTAGCCATGATTTTGACATAGAGTGAGAATAATTGAAAGTTATCTTATTGACGTTTAATTATTAACTATTGTGATAAAGTACTTACACATATTTTAAGTTATAAATTAGTTTAAAATTCGCACTTTCCAATAATGAATTTTTCGAGAGAAGATATGTTCGATATGGTTTATGTTCTGGGTGTGAGTCATAAAAATTGTTTGCTATCAACTAGAATTTATAAGGAGCGATAACCGGAAAGAAGACAGCCCCCTAAAAAATCATTTGGGAGGTTGATGGAACGATTTGACAATACCGGGAAAGTGTAATATGAGAACAAGGAACGAACAAAAATGTAGTAAATGAAGAAAACGAGATCCCTACCACGTTCAACTAATGCAAGAACTGAATGATAGGGATTATGAAAACCGAATACAATTTTGTCAATGGGCAAAAAAAAAATAGGACAGTAAAGAAATTTGTTTGATTTTGTTTTGTTTGCCGATGAAGTAACGTTTCATAAAAATGGGCATGTTAACCGTCATAATTTTCATTATTACGACACAACCAATCCTTACATCTTGCGAACAAATAATAGCCAAACAAGATGGTCGTTGAATATTTGGGGGGGAATTGTTAGGGATTATGTGATAGGACCACATTTTTTTTATGGACGTGTGAATGGTCAAATTTATTTGGAATTTTTGCAAGATAGCTTGGAAGAATTACTGGAGGATATCCCCAGGGGAGATAATGTGGTACCTCTGTGATGGAGCATCTGTGCACCACACTGCAGCTGTTCACGAACATTTAAACGACGCTTTTAAAATGGTTGGATAGGAAGAGGAGGATCCCATAGTTTGTCTGCCAGAAGAAGCCTTGATTTGACCAAAATAGACTTCTTTTTGTGGTGCTATGTTAAGGATCAAATATGAAAGAAATAATAAGGAAGTTTTTCAGGAAATTGTTGTAGATACCCAAGCAACATTCCAACGCCGAGCAAATGTTGGGGTTCCCAACTAGAAGTCGGTGTACGACGTATGCAAAACGTCGTGCCAACTCATATCTATACCAAATTGGTCAATAAAATACGGGTTGCTACAACATCGAAGACTGACTGATCATCGTTGCAATCATTTTATTACGTCGTATGTCCCTAATATTCGGGTCTCAATCTGGAAAGAGAGTTGAACTTTAGTAAAACCAACCAACTTTGCGTACCTAACCTACCATTATTTGTTTATAAGATGGATATATCATAAAATATGTTTGCCATTTAGAATAATATACGTTAATTTTAACTTGAAATTTCGTGTGAAGGGAAGACCAAAATTCAAACAAAACAAATTTTATTAATAAGTATGTCGGCTAAGTCTAAAAAATAGTTACCCTTTAAGAACTACGTTCATCTTAAAAGTATTAAAATAATACTTCTATTTTCCTTCAAAAGAAATTAGAAAAATTTGTAAAAAAATATCGCATATATATAATTTAAGGAATAAATAAGTGCTTCTCAGCGTATTTCTTTTTTTAAACTATAAATTTGGTGTTTCTAAAAGCTTTGCAAACGTTTATCCAACATGGCCGCCTATTCTTGACTTCGATATAATCAATAAATATGGCGAGTACATAAATTTGTGAATAAAGAAATATATCTCACCAACGTCTTACCAAGGTCTAATCGACGTTGGCATTTTGCTGAAAAATGAAAGACTTATTTAGGCAGTCGCCAACATTTAATCGACGTTGGTATATGACCAAAAAGAACTAAATCTGTTAGGTCGGTTACCAACGTCTAACCGACGTTGAAAGGTTCCCATAAGTTAACCAGTTGTATTTAGCCAGTTACTAACGTCTAATCGACGTTGTAAGATTACTTAAAAACACACCAAACCCAAATAAATAATTTTCTGACGTCAAATCAACGTTGAAAGGTATTCCAAACTAAAGTAGTAGGTTTACAAGGTCCAAGGAACTTTGCTCCGAGGTCAGTTTATGACTAGAAGATCTAAGTTACCATCCGACTACTATTTGCACTAATTTTGACGTTGGAATTGGTAAAAAATTGTTTGGGTATTTTAAGAAATGTTGGTAGATCACTCAAAAACCAAGACGCACCCAGAAAAAATTTAATATTACTTTCAATTATTCTCACTTTATGTCAAAATCATGGCCACTAGATCAGTTCGAAATAAAAAAATATAATTTAACGGTTTTTAATGAAAAAGTAAAAATGTCTCTGGAAATATCGATTTTAGGTATAGGATATTATTTACAAAAATCATAGAGAATTAACGTGCCAATTCCATTCCATTTGAAAAAATTGAAAAAATTCACTTTGAAATGTCCTGAATTAGCGCTAGTATAAAATACTGTGATACCTCTTTGTCAGTTTTGCAACTTGCACTTTGAAACTAGTGCAAGCGGTTTTTGCCTCGAGCGCCAGTTTCTGATTTTAAGTGTAGAAACACCACTTTCTCTATTAGCGGTATAATAGAGGCCCCAAATAGAATCAGTGAAGACGGTTTATTACCAGGGGTCGAAATGTAGGCCGTCTTTCTCAAGGAATAGACAGCTGTAAAGATTTTTATATTTGTGACACTTACTTTTCAGGACAATCTAACTTAGAGGAGTGACTCAAAATAAGACACACAAAACGTTTTAATGATATATTGAAACTATGTACATGTCAAGAAGGAAAATCTTAAGATATATCATATAGAAATATATTTAAAACTTCTGGTACATTTATCTACATAAAAATAATTAATACAGGTAGTTGACATTCGTGAAAATGAAAAGAAATTCTCAATTACCCAAGTTTTGTAACCCTAATTTTATGCAAAATTTCTATTTTTACTCTCTGACTAGATTTACTACAAAATGATATTAAGTAAGTAGACGCGGCATATACAGGGCAAACAGAGAAGTGACAGCAATGTGAGTAATTTAGGACTGACTCCACGACAGACAGACAAGTTACTAAATCTCTATGGATTCTAACAAAATGAATTAATCTAGAATATTTCGGAGAAGCCAGAATTTACTACTTGACGTTGCGAACCTGGTCGGTATGGCTCAGTTGGAGTGTCCCACTTAAAGGCAGTGTCCCCTAAAGAGCCTCAAAGAAAATAAGCTACTAAGCAAACAGGTTCAGACATCAAGTTTATCAGGAATTAATTGGTCTTTGTTATTTGCGATCGTGAATGCAAAATGACTTATTTCGTTAACGGTGTATCTTTTCTGGCAAAGTGACAGTGCGACTCAGGTGGAGTGTCCCACTTAAAGGCAGCGTCCCCGACTGAGGATTTCGCAGTCACTTAGTTAATTTGCAAAAATGAAGTTTTGAAAAAATTACTACAAGTCGCTGAAGGCGCAAATTATCGAAATGTAACAAAGACAAATTAACGGTATTCAAATGATTACGGCAAATAGTCTTAAGTCCAAAATTACCACAAATTGGATATGACTTTAACCTTTAACCGAAATGGCAAGCATATTAGTAGCAAAAAGACATTTGTTCCGAAGACCCAATATTTCGGACCCGGTATCTGTATTTGGCATTAATTTGTTTTACATCCTGGATGTGGATTATAATTATTATTATATCAGGATAAATAGCCCTTTTTGTAAAAGAAATAAAACAATTTGCAAATAACGAACAATTTGTCAATGGTCAAGGTGTACATTTACCATGACTAAAGATACGTTTGTCAAAATATTTAAGACGCTCCATTGCAATACTCGTTAGAATAATAATACGTTAGTAATATACATATTATTAATGCTATCAGTGCTATCAGATACGGTACATTTTAATAGCGATATAAACAACATTTACAGTGACAAAAGAAGAGTCTTTCAAAATATGCAAATATGTTCTATTGCAATACTCGTTAAAACGACGTTGGCAATATATCAGTAAAATAGGTATTAGTTTAATAACGGGGTACTTTATAGTTACAATAAACGAGGTAGTAGATTTTTTTCTTGTATGTATTGTAGAGAGTATGTAGAATCCAATTTTTGGACCTCCAAAACCCTTGGAAAATTTTTGGCACTTTTTTCAGTTTGTGAGCCTATAACTTACAAACAATGCATCCAATCGAAAAGTCTTTTATTATCAAAATTAAAGAGCTTTAAATTTTACTTCGAATGAGTACCTCAAAGTTGAAATTTCATCAAGAGGCATGGGCGTAATTGGCAATGAAATAACAACAATTTTTACCAACGTGTAAGAAATCGTTTGAAGACACAGGAAGTCTTGCAAACGAGAACAACAAGAACCATTTGATTTTGATGCGTGTACAAAAATTCCAAGCGCAACAGGCAGAAGAAGATGCAGATTTATTAATTGTAGAAACAGCTATTTCCCAAGCAGCAAAATCCGACAGCGTGGTAATTGTTAGCGAGGACATTGACATTCTCGTTCTCCTAACGGGCCTCGGAAACAAGTACGAGAACTTGTACTTCCACAAACCAGGGAAAGGGATAAAAGTAAGTTTATGGTACCCAGACACTTCCTTCAAATTTGATCCCACACATGTCTTCATGTATGCATTTACTAGGTGTGACACCACGTCATCATATTTTGGTCACGGGAAAGTAAAATTATTATCCCTCATTGAGCAACGTCCACACCTGAAAGCACAAGCAGCTACATTTCTCGAGCCATCTGTTGCTCAAGACTTGATAGAACAGGCAGGGTAACCTCTGATCTTGGCACTGTACGATCAGATACACAGTGGGCCTCTAGACGAACTGAGATACAAGCTTTTTATAAAATCCACCTCAAAAAAATCGTTCAATCTAGCACGGTTGCCACCAACATCGAATGCAGCAAGGTGGCACCCAATGCGCGCATACGGCCAAATGCAAACTTGGCTGAGAAACGTAACAAACCCATGCCAATGGAGTTAGGAGAAAGGCCCGTCAGGCTTATTGCCTATAACAATATCAATGGATGCTAGGCCCGACATGCCGCTAAAAATGGTTTCGTGTAGATACAAAAAATGTTGTACTGCAGTATGCAGCTGTCGGAAAGCAGGCCTGAACTGCTCTTTGACCTGTAAACACTGCTCTGGCCTCTCATGTCAGAATGCTCCTGAGATTGAGTTGGATAAAGATGAAGACGACGACGAAGATTACTTCGAGGTTGAAGAAGTTGGTGGTGCCGCTGCAGTGAATCAGCAATATGGGATGCAGTATTGCAGTACGAGGACATTAGTCAGCCCCAATCCAAATGGATTCGACTACTTTAACCACTATACGCAAATAATTCGTTTTTTCCAAAATTCATTTTTACTTCATCTCAGTTTTTTCTTACACCTTCTATTGTTCTTGCACTTTGTATCTGTTTAATTTTTTACACTTTGTTGTGTTACTACTATTGGGTAAATTTTTATTTGTGGTTAATAAACTTTGGGTCTTTCTTCACATTATGCTTTTATTTCGACAACCCATTTTCAAAGAGGATTAAAGGAAATAATAAATATATTTATGTGTAGGACATTTCGAATTTTGAGTGTATTTTGCTCAATATTGATCGAAATTGGAAAAACTGGGTAATCCATAAACTTTAAATTACATGCTCTACAACTTTCATTCTATGGATTTTTTCCCGTTTTACAGCTGAAGACGTTTAAAAAATTACCCAGTGTGAATTTTTTACAAGTTGGTAAAAATTGTTGTTATTCGACTGCCAATTACGCCCATACTTCTTGATGAAATTTCAACTTTGAGGTACTCATTCGAAGCGATATTTAATGCTCTTTAATTTTGATAAGAAATGACTTTTCGATTGGATGCATTGTTTTTAAGTTATAGGCTACAAACTGAAAAAATTACCAAAAATTCGTGGTTTTTCGGCCACACAAAAATTTTCCAAGGGTTTTGGAAGTCTAAAACTTAGATTCTACACACTCTCTACAATATATATACAAAATGATTAAAAAAATCTACTACCTCGTTTAAAGTAACTATCACGCCCTTTCGAATGACGCAGTTCCTGGACTATATTATTGAAGCTATGTTAATATAAGCAAATAACAGACATTCAAATGGCGATATAAACAAAAAATAATTTTTTATCATCACGAAAGGTACGTCTTTAATAATTATTTTTGTATCTAGGGTGCGAAATACTACTTTGGTGATCGAGAACGAAAATTTTTTTTAAAACGACTTTAATTTGATTAAACTAAAACCATAAAACGATATCTTGTATCATAATATTTAATGCAAATTAATTTAAAAAAATATAGTAGCAGATCTGTCACAGGTGTAACTATGGAAACCAATATGTTTGACAACAAACATTATTCACTGACGTTTTCGAATAACTGTTAAAAAAATCGTACCTTTTTTTATAAAATAACTTTTAAAAATCTATTTTCAGTTGATTTATTTGATAAAACAATAAACATTTTTGAACTAGATGTTTGTTTAATCCATGTGTATACAATATTTAAAAAAATAGGCAATAATAGGTATGTGATGTACAAAATATTTTGCACCCTAACGCGCAAAATATTTTGCGCACGGTGTCGTGGTAATGCAAAAAGATAATGTCAATGAAAAAATGTCTTCTTTAAGATACTGACGTTAATGCGTAAACGTACCCTTTTTTGACAGTTGTAGAAAAAATACTGAAACATGCTCCAATTACAATTTTCATTAATGCTATGATGAAATCGGAGACATTATTACTTTAGAAAATCTATTATAGTTATTAAGATATCAAGGGTGTTATAAGGATAATAACGCACCGAGGTCGGCAGTGTACTTCCCGAGGGCCTCTATTAATAAAAACATTGACATAAAATTAGCGTATTCTTAATGAATATTTTAAAAAAGTATTTATCAAAGAAAATTAACAAATTTTTTAGGTGAACCGTTTTTTTGGACGTACGTATAACTTTACAAACATATTTTAAATAATAATTCATTTATATAGCAGGACTTACGTAAAATCTATATCAAACAGCAAATTAGTTAAAAATTATTACCGTTTGAAGAATCATTCGTTACTGTTAATAATCGATTCGAAATTTTGCAACAATAATGTCATAATATTTATTGCCATAACATGTTCTGTTCGCCCATATTATTGTAGAAGAAATTTGAATAATGTTAAGTTCATAATTTGCTTTAATAAACAAAGCCATTAATGGATTAACCAGATAAGCGTTTGCAAATATACTGTTTTACCCCATACCATTCAAATCTAGAACGCAAACTCATGTTAACTAGGTATACGGCTAAAATTTAAAAAATATAACTATAATTACATCACCAGCTGAAAACACATTGTAGTGTTAAATCTGCCTTTATGTCAGTGTATTCTGTTTATGCGCAGCCAACTGTTGGCTGCATTTAATGTATTAAGCGTAGAGCTATATTTAATAAATCCCGCAAATAACAGAATAATAGTTCAGTCACCAGAAAAATAAATAAATCAAAACCGTCATTAATTCCCGAAATCAACGAAAACCTGCATGCCTTTATGTATAGACTAAAATAAAGTTTGTACAAATATAGATGTTTTTTGTAAATATTTTAAATAAAATATGAATAGTATTTAGTGATTATCTAGTAAAATATTAAAACTATAAAAAATTAGTTATGTTCGATTTTGAAGAACATCAATTTCGATACAAAAGTAAGTATTGCCAATACAGTTTCTTTGTAGGAACAGTAGTTTATTAGAATTTTGAATTTTTTTATTTTAATTTTTTTCGGTTTTGATAAATTTTTTATCGAAATTGGCAAAATGTAATTAAAAACTATTTTATTATAAAAAATGTGATGTTTAAGTGGTTTTTATACAAAAATAATTTTGTACAAGTATAAAGTTTTAAAAAATATTGTAACGTGTTTACACCCCCCTAGAAACTGTAGGATCGATGAATTGCAACAACAATCTTCACAAACCACTGATTTATTAATCACTTAGATTACAGTAATTAATCCTTAAAAATAACACGCTAATAATAACTTTAATCTAACATAATTTTACTACTTTAAATTACAACCTGTTACTGTTCTTTACTTCATCTGATCACTCGTTATCTCATATCTAACTCTGTATATCAGAACTGTACTGTATACTGATCTGGACTGTGTGCGCCGAATTCACCCCTATATATAGACATTTCCAATGTACTCGAATCTCATTCTAGAACCTCATCGAATATTCTGGAATTTTCTGCAGTTTTCTAGGTGCTGAATGGCGGTTCGTCAGTAGGCCTACAGATGGCACCACCCTACTCACCGTCAATTGCAGGTCTTCCTTCACTCTGTTCCAGGGATTAATTACACCTCTCTCCATCAGAGGGCAGCACGTAACACTATGTTTCTTGGAGATTTACTTCATCATCCATTTTAATTGTCTACCTATAATAATGAACACAAAATTTAAAATGTGAATTTTTCATTTAATGTACAATTTTATCACATTAATAAATAAACAAAGCTTACTGTAGCCAAAGATTTTGTGGTTATAAATTTACTTTCAATGCACACTATTCAAGATAAATATATAACACAAACTTTTATAAATAAATTAAGATTCGAAATAAATCATAACATAAAATTTTGTTGATCAGATCTTCGTTCCTAGATAAGTTGGAGGGCTGTATACTAAGGGTTTTTTAACTGAAAGTAAAGGGTGCAGGTAAGAGAAAATCAAACACAAGATTTTTTTGCCGATTCCGTTTCAAAAAAATGTCTTCTACAACTAATCAGAAATGAGTTTCATGATAGTTTCCGACCCAACAAACCAACCAAAATTCATAAATAAATAATATCTCCATGTTATTAATACCAGTTATTTGTTCATACTTTGTTAATTAGATGTAACCCATGTGAATTGTCCTAAAAAATTAAGCCATCAGCTGCACTGCCATCGCAAAAGAGAGTGTATCATCAATAATTTGGTATATGTTGGAACTTATATCATATATTTAGACTTTTTAGTGTTTATTACTAATCCATTCGTCGTAAACCATTCATAGATTATTTCTAATGTGCCGTTAAATTTTTGAACAACTTGGTTCGCGTCATCTCCACATAAGTATCATATAGTATCGTCAGCAAAAAGGTGTATTTTGTATTCTGGAATATATCATTAATAAATAACGTGAACAGCATAGGTCCTAGTACCCTAACTTGTGGAACACAGTGTCTACATGGATTTTACTAACCACGATCGGTTACTTCGAAATTACAAGTTGGTGGAGGCAGAATTTATCAAAATATAACAAAGACAAATTAAATCGTTCTAACAAATACAGAACCTACCGCAGGTTCTATCCAATTAAATACAGAAAATATTATAAGTTCAAAATTGCCACAATGATAAATGAGAATTAAAATTAGAGAGCTCTTACCAAACAATCGACTGACTAACTCGGGCGCTGGGGCCAAAATGATCAGCGAGCCGTTTCACCGTGCTTGGCCTAGGATGCAACCCGTCTAACGCAGATTACGCGGCCATGTATGAGTCAAGCAGTCATCAGCCGGCGGTGGAGTGGACAGGTAGCGTGATATAAATAATGATTTCTCGACAAATCAGGCGGCTGGGATCGCTCATAAATAAATTAATTGTATTAATTCGGAATAGGAATGAATTTAATAGACCAAGTATTAAAATAATAAATAAGTAAACACCACAGAAATTAGACAACCCCCAATTCCAGAAGCTAGAAGCTTGTGCGGAAGGGGTTTACACATTTAAAAACGCGAACATACAACCATATCCTCTGGCAGTGCCGGAGCTGGGGCCCGAACCTGGTAGCACGATACCCGTCCAATTAATGGCGATTGCCACCTCGCTAATTAACCTACGCCGCTATCGACTAGATAATGATAACTGTAAATCAAATTGATATTCTTGAAGCCGATTTATATTGAAATTTCAAGCATTAACTTATTTAAACAATCAGTTCAACAGAAATTATGTATGAAATTTCCTATTTAAAATTAGCTTCATTACACCCCTAAAATAAAGTTGACATTAGGTTTGTTTTTACACAGTCAGCAACGGTTTCTAAATCATCAGGAGTTTACGCACAATTATGCGCAAACTCCTGACGGTTTGCTTATCTTGTTTGCTGAGCTTACTGATTGTGCAACAAACAGACTTATTTTCAGGAGCATATTAAACTTAAAAAATATATCCTAATTCAGTGTTTAAATAATTGTTAGATGCCCCATTCCTGTGTCATCATACTGTGTATGTTAATCTCAGGGGTATATATAGAGTCTTTAACAAAAAAAAAATAGTTTATTAATAATTTTAAATCTAATGATCATAACCTTAATTTTTGGCAATATAGTCTACCTGGCGGTTCTATTGTAGACAATAATCTACACATAAGTAATTTATTTTAATTGATGTATCTATTCATAATACATCCAAACAATCAACTAATGGAAATGATTTTACACCTACTATCAATATTAACATTTTTTGAATTAGTAGATTTTCTTCTCGTTCATTAATATCATAGAAAAAGCAATATTTCATCTAAAGCCTTAAAAAGTAGCCGATTCAATATTTTATTAAACTCCAAATGATGGCAAATATTTCAGGACTGTTCATTTACAGCTGAATACTTCATTAGCGTTCATGAAATACAGCAAAAAGCTTTATACAGATATCACAATGAAAATGTTAGGATAATCTCATTGAGCCCGATAATTTAAATGATGTATAGGTGTGACAAAAATGAAAGAGTTTTAACTCAATTATGTTACAGTGACAGTATTGACATCAGATTAAATTTTATTTTGAAATTTCTCATGTTAAATTTATTTGCGACAAACAATTTTTATGAAATATATATGTATGTATTATTATTCCTAGACTAAATATATAGAATTACACACTTCATTTTGTTCATCTACATGATGTTTTTAAATCGCCACGACACGATATCGTTGTCGCCGGATCAAACACAAGATAATACCTTCTACTTTCACAATGCTGACAATATCGTGGCGATATTTATCAGTTTCACCTATACCTTAGAACGGTGCACGACTCGACATCTTTGTTGCCGGTCGACAGTCGACATCCGACAGATGATAATATCGCGTATTTTTTGCATATACAGTTTCTCCAAATCTTGGGCATGAACTTATCGTGGCATCATTAAACGAAAACATTGTTACTCTGTTTTCTATACGTGAGGTCAAAGAATTGTTGAAAGACGACATTAAATACATCCTAATCCTTTAAAACCCACACCTACAAAAAAGTGTGTCGCAATTGCATTTCTATGGTTGACAGTCGATAATATGTCATTCTCATAGGCGACATCTAAAAGCGAGCCACATGTTGCGTGCCCCGTTGTCATGTCAGTCAGCAATAACGATGTTGTATAGTTACATCTGAAAACGCTTTTAGGCATGAGTTCGTCATGAGTCATGGCAGCATGTAAAGGAAGATATTACAGGCTCTATCTTCTATATTGAAAGGCGCTGCACTAGACACTGCCCAGGAGGAGCTCCACATCGGCGATGAGTGCCAGCTCGATTTCAGAAAGGGCAGGAGTACGGTGCAACAAGTCTTCAGGATAGTTAACGACGCGACGTAAAGATACAATACAACCTCGGGAAGAGCACCGCCATAGTGCTTCTTGATATTGAGGACACCGGGATTACTATACAAGATGCACGACTATAATTTTCCGACGTACATTATCAAACTCATTCACTCGTTCTTGACGGGCAGATCCTTGCAGGTTCGAGTGAGTAATAAACTGTTATCACATCGGGAGTCCCGCAAGGGTTGTGCCTATCACCAAAATTTTACAAATTTTATATATCCGATCTCATAGATTTTCTGAATACCAATCTGGCCAAGTACGCCGATGAGACTGTCATGTACGCACATTCTCACAACGCTCAAAAAGGTAATAACTGCTGAAGGCGCACATGGCCCGTGCCGCGGCGTATGACGACAGGTGGAAGATTGGGGTAAACGCCGAGAAGTCGGAAGCGATAGTCTTTACGCGCCGGTTTACCGAGAACAAAATTTCGATACCTATTTCAGTCAGAGAGCACCAAATTATAACAAAACATAAACTAAACTGTATATACGGTCTACTCCTTGTCCGAAAGTCTACATCCACTAATGGTCAGGGATAGTACACTTAACAAACAAAGAAAAAACTGTTGTACACGATGATGGTCAGGGCTATCATCACATACGAGGCGCCGGTGTGGTGCGGAATACCGGCCACAACAAGGAAAAAACTAAAAGTGTTTGAGCAAAAATGTATGCGCCTCGTTCCAAACTCTGAAAGGTATACCTCTCTTAGAGATATTTACGCAAGTTGAAACAGCATAACCCCACTAGCCAAGAAATCTCCCAAAAATGTTACTCTTGCAAACTGGGCGATGGTCCGCTTATCGCAAATATTACACAAATTAGACAGCATAATGCACTATTTCGGATCAAACGCACCCTACCATACCAGACGTTACCAATCTTCCTGCACCCACTACAGCCAAACCTTCACCTACTATAACTTCTGCTTACCTACCCTATCCGCCTTTACTGATATTTCATACCTTTCGTATCTTACCATCTTTCCTGTCCCCTCTTCCTTTCTGATTGTAGATTTTGTCTCGTCTCTCTTCTTGATCTCTTTTTGCGCGTTTTTGTCTTTGTTTTTGCCATCGTTCTCTTTTTGTGCATTTTTTCACTCAAAATTAGCTTCACTATAAAATTTCTAAAGAAATCAAAATTTCGATAAACTACAATTTAGGCAACCTTGCACAGCCCTGCAGTAAGTACCTCATTTCGATTAAGGTTCCCCGTTTTATATATACACAGGTAGTGTTGGCAGCAAAACTAGTTCAGTGCAGTGTGACAGCTTCGAGTTTGTACTTAGTTTTTTTAGTTTGCTAAAAACAAAGTAAAATGAGTTGGAACTTCTGTCTCCATTTTCTTTTAGCGGAACCAGGACCACCCCACTCGGCCACGCAACCCGCCACCACGAACAACGATGGTTGCACGGTCGGTCCCAAGGTAGTGTCCGGGGAGGCAAAATTATGTATTAATTTTAATAAAACCTGTTTGAATTTGAATTGAATTTGATATCTTATGCCACACGGTTAAATTCCAGTTATGAAAAGAAATTAATAAAAAATTGTAGATTGTTGCTTAAAGAAGCTAAACTTCGTTAGTAAAAAAAAAAAGTAGCAACATTATTACTTCAGTAGAAATAAAATAAATAAATATTCAGCTACAATGTTCTAAGTTCGTTGATAACTACGAAATAATATTACAGTTTACGAAAGCACGTTGCTTTCCTCCGCCACAGTGTCGAGCTGTCACCTAAAATCAACGTGCTTGAGGAAATTGTGATAAAATTGTAAGCTATTTATCAACGTTCGAGGAGCATTCACTTAGATTTTTTTGCAATAATTAATACAAATAAACTATTTATGTCAGTCTATATATAAAAACATTATCTTATTTATTGAGCTATTAATTGTGGTGTCAAACGTAATTAAGACATTTTATTGTCAAAATATTAATTTTAAATCATTGTCAAACTTGATGACCTAAGCGATAATTCCTAGGAATATTATCGGGGGTAATATAATATGTGGTTAGCGTATTATCGAAAGGTTTTTAGAAACATAATGAATGGCAATCCCAACGACTGCGAAACAGGAGTTGCATTTCCCTAAGATTAGGATTACCATGAGTTTATAGTTCTTAGAAATTTTCGATTCTTAAGCGTACCACGAGTTATATTTAGGAAGAGAATAAAATTTTGTATGGAAAAAAACAAGAATTACTAATAAATTATATTTTAATTAAGATCATTGCAATTAACATTTAATTTTACAGAAGGGTCAATTCGTTCAATAGAGCAATTGCCTCACCATTCAGAATTCATCTTTCACAATTTCAAACAACATCAAATTGTCAATTTAATAAAAATAAACTTCACAGCTACAAGCGAAAGTATTGGTTGCCATGAATGCATAGAGTATTTTTAGGGGCAATATAACATGTGGTTCGCTTATTATCGAAATTTTTTTAGAAATTTAACGAATGGCAATCCCAACGGCCAAAGTGCAACAACTGCGAAGCAGGAATTGTATTATTATATTTAGGAAGAAAATAAAATTTTGTATGGAAAAAGAAACAAGAACTATTAACAAATTATATTTTAATTAAGATCATTGCAATTAAATTTTACTTTTACAGAAGAGCCAATTCTCTCATTAGAGCAACTGCCCCACCGTTCAGAATTCATCTTTCACAATTTTTCACAAACGTCAAATTGTCAATTAGACGAATAATTTATTTGCCTTCCCCCCACATTTGAATTTCTTTATTTAGAAACAATTAGAGGACGTTGGGAGAATACAGATAATATTTTCTCCAACACTATTTTAGAAAGTACACGTTCCATAACTAAAAATTATATTTGAATAAATGTCATTCCAACACACTGTGTTGGAGCCTTCGGCTCGGACTACAAACTATTCGCTCGTGTGGAGTATGGGCCAGCCCACAACTTGTAGAATAAACCGGTTATATCTCCCACGACATCGGGGTGGCCGTGGATTCTTGAGCTTGGAGAGTCTCCATAGCAGGATGGTTCTGGAAGAAGCATGTTAGGTCATCAGGAGTTCAGATCCCCTTATTATATTTCACTTGCTTATAATTTCTTGTTTGTTTCTTGGATACGAGATATATAAACAAGGTCATTATCCGTCAGGGCCAAAAATAATGATTACACCCGCTTATTATGTCCCCCAATACTCACTTTTGAAAAACATTTAAAAAGCAATTTTAATAAAGACGTTTCGTTTAAGGTTCTTTAATGCCATTAGCTAATACAGGTACAAAAAGTTGAAAAGTACAATAATAGATACGCATCTGTTCGTGAAAATAAGCCATTAGAACTGTATCACTGACCGTTACAGAATTGCTGTTAGCTCATTGTTGAAATTTTTCATATTCTTTCTCATACGGTTTAGCACTGCTTCGTTTGCTTCTGTGGTCCTGTCTGTCTGTGTGGACGAAAATTTGTGGAATTTCTTCGTCCTGCATGATCACTTTTAGGAAGGTTTCAACAAACTTTATTACTTCAGTAGCAAAAATAAATAAACTAATACCGGTACCGGTAACCGCAAGGTCATATCTATTTCATAAATTATTAAATTCATTTCATAAATTTAAATTAGGTAGGTATCTAAAATAGAGTGAAATATAAAACGTTGTATGCACACAACTGACGATATAGGATGATTATGCCCTTGTGTGACTTTGTACCCTCGGGCCAAGGCCCTCGGATACAAATTCGTCACCCACGGGCATAAATATGTCTATATTACCCTCGGTACATAAATAACTATTTTATTCATCTATCAAGAAATAAAATGTAAACAGAAAAATCGATAACAGGACAGACTTATAAATAGAATGAATGTTTAGTTTCTCTCTCTATATGTTTAATAAAAATAATGTCAGACTTTAACCTGACAGTTTAATGTTTTGACGCAAACAAAAAATTTTTTTGATTTTAACCAAAAAGCAGATTAATCTATATAAATCGTACAGCCCTCTGTGGATCTCCAAAAAGAGTGAAAGCTTCTAGTGAACACGCAAGAGCCTCTTTAATTTGTAAAATTAAAAGCTATGGAGTTGAATCTAGAGCTTTAGAGTTTAAGAAAGATTATTGGGGCTTTTCCTGCAGGTAATTTTATTTTTGAAGAGGTTCGGGGGGGTTGCTCCTAAGATGTAGGGCAAGATCAAGACTATACCCTGTATAAATCCCAGTGGTTTGATTTCACTTGTATAAGTATCTGAGCCTATTTTAGCACTTTATTTTAAGTTTTATTTTTTAATGTATGTCAAAGGGTCTAAAGCTTCGCCCTCTATATAACTTCTTGAAATAACGACACTTTGTTTTAAAACGAAATTAAAATATTTATTTAAATTAAATTAACAAAGTTTGTAGAAGTTTTTAAACATAAATATTAATTATATTAACAGTCGTGAAAGGGTAACTTTTCGACAACGAAAAAATTTTAAATTGTATGATTATTTAGAAAATCTGAAAAAATTCAAACCGCCGAAGATCTGTTTAAAGTAGATTTATTATAAGGGGCGCGGTGGCCGAAGTATGTTTATAATAAATTTATTTTATGGGGCGCAATGACCGAAGACTTGCTTAGCTTTTTTACTTGGTGCAGCCAAGGAAGTAGAACGGCTATTCGATTTTAATTCGCGAAAGCACTGAAACTAACTTGAGGTATACTGAAAACTGACTTAAAACAGATTTAGAACAGATGTACACGCCGGAACCGACTTAGCCTGAGCTCGTCGTGCTCGGCCTTTTATATGGTCCGTTGGGGACGTTGCGTGCGGAAATCTGGAAATGTCTCCCGCCATTCCGTGCGGGCATGATTGCGTAATATTGCACAATATTTCATAGTATTGCATCATTAAATGAAAAAATGAAAAATTCGGATATGAAAATTATACGACCGTCTCGGCGTTGAAATGGGATTTTTTTTATATATCAATGAAGTTCTTCTAATCGACTTTAATTCGGAAGCTATTAACGATAATAAGTTGAGAAAATTAGGTAAATTTGAAATGGGAATAATTTTAGATAATAATGGGGGACGGTAGTACGGGTACTTCATTGAGGGATATGAATGGAGATCGATTGGATTTTGATAATATTAGACGCGAAATGAAATGAGAGTCGAATTTGAAGGAAAGATTATTCGATAGAAAATTAACGGCGTGAATTGAAAGGTATTGATTGGGATGCGGAAAATAGTTTTGATGTTGATGAAATTCATTTGAAGTCGGTATTTTTTGGGACGATATTTTTTAATATTAGCGCCGTAAAATTGGTAATTTGGGCATTTAAAGATATTTGATGCCGGATTGGGGTTATTTATGAATTATCGATGAACTGTGAATTTTTTCAGAATTTGTTGATGAAAATTGTAGTTTTTTGATTCATTTAAGTATGAGATCACTTTTTTATCAAGTTTTGACAATTTGAAATGAACGATTGAATTATTTTGCAAATTTTAAGATTTTTGAAATTTTTTATGTACGTGGTATGTGGAAAGGGGACCTAACTGTTAATTTTAATTTCGTTGTTGATGATTTAACTTTTAACTGGAGTAGAGAAGTTCTTTGAATTTTCATTAAAAAAAATTGTTGCTTCAAAATTAATTCTATAATATAATCCAATTTCTTCTACTATTAGCTAGGATAAGATAGTTGTTTCGATATATTCTAGAATGGTTTTTATTTAAGTGTTTAATAATTTTTTGCATAATCCTTTGATTTGTTGATATATTCGGTATTAAGAATGTTCATATAAATGCAGAAAAATTGGGTGATTTCTTACTAATTTGTATTTGTTAGTAATAATTCTCTAAACTTATTACTTTTTTATAGCATGTTCAGATGAAAGAATATCGACATAAAAATTAAAAAATAGATAATATCTTATCTTTCTAAATGATATATTTCTCTAACATAGAAAATACTTCCAGCACATCAATCTTTAAAACTCTTGAACTTAAATGACTTATTAAAAGATTTCTGCAATAAAAATAATTTAATTTGCTCGTCAAGCTTCCCGCTAAGCAGCCAGGAAATTATCACTTCGAAAACAGCTACAATAATTATACCATCGCATTTTAGCTAGTCGTGTTTCATAGAGATAATTAAATAAGGTAATAATATAGTGCATCGTAATTTTAAAATACGGGCTGCATTTTAATTTAAAGGTCTACTAGCTGCAATCGTTTTTCATTTTAAACTTTGCAACGGCAATAAAGATGTATAGGGCAATAAAGAGAAACTAAATACGTTAGTATCCTGCACACAATTTACAATTCGAGGTAAAATTTTACACTTAACTTTAACTCCGGAGCAAAGAAGTATGTAATTTGGAATGAAATCAACGTCATCTTATTTCCACTACTAAAGCATACCGTCATATACCCAGTGAGTAGATCAAGGTTTAACTAACGTGAATTAATACATTTCAATCGCTTTTGATTTGATTAATATATTGTCAACAACTGGATTTATCAACGATGGGTTAGAATGGCAATATTTTTTATTGTATCCTTTTT
This sequence comes from Leptura quadrifasciata, assembly GCA_963675555.1. Classification (NCBI taxonomy): domain Eukaryota; kingdom Metazoa; phylum Arthropoda; class Insecta; order Coleoptera; family Cerambycidae; genus Leptura; species Leptura quadrifasciata. The sequence continues at coordinate 91,826,394 of OY776675.1, forward strand.
TCATTGTTTATGAAATTATGAGTAAAGTAAGTACAGTTAAGTTGCGATAAACAGAAAAGAGATGCGAAGTTCAAATATGGTACAAATAAATAGTTAGTTTGATGAAACGCCCATATTTGTTAAGCTTTCTCCAGACAATTTTACTATTAAAATCCTTAAGAACATTTAAAGTACAAGCGTGTATACTGATGATACGCAAATATACCTACATTTTGATCATAATGACCATCTACCCTTACAATAATGATCCAAATTTAATTAATCAGCTTGCCTTTGAGCATAATTTGAAACTGAACCCTCGGAATCTGTTATGTTGTTTGGAAATAAAAATCATATTCACACCCCTAAGGAAAACTATTGAGAACACTGCTGTGCCGATTGATTATTAAATAAAAAACATAGTCATCATTTTGAATAGCGAATCATGTTAAAATACTACTTCAAAAATTTTTTGCAACTGAAATCATTATGTGCTAATCGCAATTTTATGAATTTACAACTTCAAGAAATATTAAGTGATTCACTTGTATTATCTAATTTTAGCTATTGCGATTTTCTTAATGGGCTTTGCCTAGATTCTTTTGACAAAAGTAGAATTCAAAAAGTTCAAAATTCTTGCTTTCGTTGAGAAACAAATTAGTACCTAGAATTAGTAATATACACCCTATAAATATAAGACAACAATAAACTTACTATGCCTCATCACCGGTCTGCCTTGTTTAAAAGGTATTTTATTTATAATTCAATCAAGCTTACAACTCTTTACCCATCATCAGATCAAACCAAACAAATTTTATTAAAATTAATACATAATATTGCCTCCCCAGAGACTATCCTGCGCTGTTCACGGTGGTGGGTTGCATGGCCAGGCGGGGCGGCTCCGGTTTGGCTAAAAGAAAATAGGGAGAGAAGTCCTGACTCTTTTTGTTAAAAACGAATTAAAAAGGATAATATAATTAAAAACATTTTAAAAATAAAATTCAACATAACTCAAAAACTAAACAAACTCGAAGCTATCGCACTGCACTGAACTAATTTAGCTGCTGACCCAGGTATCCAAATCTAAAACGGGGAACCTTCATCGAAATGAGGTACTGCAGGGCTGCCAAGGCTGCCTAAACTGTGGTTTATCGAAATGTTAAGTCCCTTAGAAATTCTGTGGTGAAGCTAATTTTTAGTGAAAAAATGCACAAAAAGAGAATGATAACAAGAACAAAGACAAAAACGCACAAACAGAGATCACGAGACAAAATATACAAACAGAAAGAAAGAGGGGGACAGGAAAGAGTTAAAGATACGAAAGATATAAAATATCAGTAAAGGGGGATAGGGTAAGCGGAAGTAATAGTAGGTGAAGGTTTGGCTGTAGCGGTTGCCGGAAGATTGGTAACGCATAATGCTGTCTAATTTGTGTAATGTTTGCGATAAGCGAACTATCGCTCAGTTTCAAAGAGTAGAATTTTTGGGAGATTTCCTGGACGTAGTCTGCTATTGGGGTTATATCGTTGCAACGTACGTAAAGATCTCTGAGGGAGGTGTACCTACCAGAGTTCAAAATGTACCAAATGCTACTTTTGACAGCTAACACTGCTACTGAGAGCTGTCAACTGTCAAATGCCACCTTCGATATCGGATATGAAATCATTGACCCGAAAAACCCCTTGTATATATTCTGATAAATCTTTTCCGAAAAATAAGGCGTGTTGACAGTGCGACTGACATCTGTCAAATGCTACTTTTAACATAGGATTTAAAATCAGCGACCAGAAACGCCCTCGTAGAACACTAGCGAAGCCGCATTGAAAGGACCATGACTCCATTCTATTAGTGAAGAAATCCCGAAAAATCTACTTCCCCTCCATATCTGGAAAACTGTATATTTTGAGACCTTGTGGCCATGAGCACTTTTGATCAGGAGCTCAAGAGGAATAAGGAATTCACCGGAGGCCATTTTCCATAAGGAATGTGCGGGATCTTTTGTACTCGGTGACCGGTATGCTGCACAATACCGGCGCCGCGTATGTGATGAACGGCCTAACCACCATCGTTATTTTTGTTTTGTCTGTTAAGTCTGCTACTTATGACCATCAGTGGATACAGGCTTCTGGACAAAGCGTTGACCATCCGTACAGTTTCGTTCATGTGTGTATTGAACGTAAGTAGCTGGTCTAGTCTGACCCCTAGATACTTCGCGCACCATTTTATTTATTTATTATTTTTATTATTTCTTTATTAATTTATTTTATTTTTAAATAGGTGTCAAAATTCTGTTCTCGGTGAACCGGCGCGTGAAGACTATCGCTTCTGACTTATCGGCGTTTACCGGTATCTTCCACCGGACGTAATACGCCGCAGCACGGGCCATGTGCACTTTCACAGCATTTCGGCTTCATGTGCGTTGCGAGAATGCACATACATGGCCGCGTCGTCGGCGTACTTGGCCAGCTTGATATTCGGGCTATTTAGCTAGACTTCGCGACAGTTTGGCAGGATACACAGAATGTTTTTTGTAATTGTAATTAACATTATTTCTTATGAATAAAGCGATTATTATTATATAGTGGTTCGATTGTCTCATGATCTCAGACTGTGCGAAGGTGAATCCCCGTAACACTATGGCAGAATAATTACGCATATAAATGAGATAACGGCAGCGGCAATGACAAAGACACTTTGAAACAGATGACTTTTTATGACATAAGCGGGTAGAATTTTATCCAAAAATTGTCATAGTATTTACAATTTACTCTTTAGAAGTACAAATTAATAACATAACATACAAAAAATTATTTTTTTATATAACATTTATTTAACGTCGGTCTATTTCCGCTACTGAGGTCTATCACCGACGCCTGTAGACGAGCTACCCCCAATCAGGAATTTTGCCGAACCTCTTCCCTTAAGAAGAGTAGGGATCTTTTACTTGCCTAACATTTAATAGACAAGGGACCGACGGCTTTACATACCCTCCGAAAGATGGTATATTACCTACACAACCCTCGCCTAAGGTTTCATAGCTTCCGCGCATACACTGATATACAAGCCGCTGGAAGATATGTTAGGCGAGAACACGGTCTTCTTTGAAACAGTCGCCCATCCAATTTCTAACCGCACCTAACTTTGCTTTACATCGCATAGCGAAATATGTACATAGTAAAGACGCATCTATGCACACCCCAAAAAATTATTTAAACTTAAAAGCAGGCTGATCCTGTTTTTAAGGAATTTGCATCTATAACGAGCTTTTATTACTCTCTACCATTTCCAAATGGAATTTATAGTTCATTTAAACGGTTGTGCAGTTTATGATAAACATTCTCATGCCTTTCCGACCTGACGGCAATCGTCTGTCCATTTTGACAATAAACACAGATTTTGGTATTATTCTACCATTAGTGAAGGAACTAAGAACTATTATATTGAATTAAAATAAAAATGAGTTTATTTTGTTTAGAAACTGTTGATAATCCATTAAATATCAATTATTAAATATATATCCGAATTACTATTTACATTTCTTTACTTCTAAATAGTTAAATAATACTGGAATTGAAACTAATTCAAAGATGAAACACGGAAATAAATTAATAAATCCAGATGCGACAAGATAAACATTCTAACAGATGGTAATGAAGAGAAAACAGAAAATTTGCTGGAACAGCCTTTAAATTTCTGTAGATTAATTAAATTTATTGGTTAATTAGAGCAGTAGACATGCAAATATGGGAGTGTGTATGCAGAGTGCGTTTGTATGAATATTCAAGCGTCGCCAGCTACGATGTGATTTACATGCTAAACTGTTTAGTACTAGCAAATATTAATAAGCAAATTGCGAGGAAAGTTGCGCCAACAGTCATCTTGATTCTTAATGATGGCCCAACGGGAAAACAAACCCATGTATACGTGATTGCCGAAAATTAAAATTAATTAATTGCTGACTATATAAAAGTGTAAAAAAGTCCATGGTTTTATTGAATTTTAAAAAGCGTAAACGCCTTTTCCTTCATGAGTATTTTCTTACGCCACACTGCGGCAGGCGCTTTGTAACTTTGGCTAAATGTTAGTTGTGACATTCTGTTTATTTTTTATTTTTATTTTGTATGGGGAATTTTCTGGTACTTATGTATTATTTTCAACGTGACAATATGATGACAGTATATATCAGCGATATAATTATATCGCTGATATATACTGTCATCATATTGTCAAATACACAAATTACCAGCACGTTTATAAGCCTCTCGACCGCAATGTATCCGAATGCAGTATATTAAATGTATAATTTTATAGTTTTAGTCATTGCACATTTTTTTATACATTTTTTAACGTCAGCCTATTTCCGCGACTGAGGCCAATTCACTTTCTAATATAAGAAATACCTGTCATTTACAAGGTCCATTCCCATTATAATTAAAAACAGGTAAGATTATACAAATATACAAAAAATATGACAGAGAAAACATAGAAAATTACAAGGTTATATCAGTACACCTTTTTTCTCGAAGACAGTCGAAGAAATTTTTTATTTTAGATTTCATTCTCTATAGGCCACAAGGTTATTAGATAGATGGATAGATAGATAAACTGAGGAACTGGTTATTTGGCCTTTACCACCGCGACCTTTTCAGGTCTATTGTGGTGCTCCTAGAAAGCATTCCTTATAGTACCTCATCCAGCTTTGTCCTTTGTACTAGACTCCACAGCTTGGATAAAGGCTCTTTTGCATAGTTGTCCGCCTTTGGTTTTTCTTCTCCGAGTACTTATAATCTCAGTCTCATCAGACCTTCACAATGGGACAATACGTGAACTGAGGCTTCCTCTTCCTCTTGACAGAACCTGCAACGTCTTCAGACCATTAGACTCATGTGTCTATTGAGCCGGCAGTGCCCAGTTAGGAGGCCTACTATTTTATTCTGATAGCCTTCCTATTCTGACTTAGTAGATCTTCCATGAATTTGGTCGAACGTTCTTTAATGAACTCTTTGGCCTGTCTCTGTCTTAGGTGACTCCTCCACCATTCCAGAGATTTATTTTGCACCCATACCTTAGTGGCTGCTCGTATGCATGGCATTGCCATGCCGCAATAGGGCTCAGGTCCTATTGGGGCTTTGAGTGCGCCTTCCTTGGCCAGTTTATCAGCCTTTTCGTTTCCTCTGTGTCCCTCGAGTCTTGGTACCCATGCTAAGGTCACGCTGTTCTGACTTACCAGCTCTATAAAGGCCGTCAAGCAATCCCACACCAATCTTGAATTGATTTGCATGGAAGTGATTGCTTTTATTGCCGCTTCTGGTACTCCGTCCTATGTTGCTGGCTAATTGGCGTTTGGCCTTGCATTAACCTATGCACCACTGACCGAGCTTCGCTTTGTATGAATTTGTGTATGGTGGCAGGTCCAAGAGAACCTCAAGTGCAGCCATAGGAGCCGTTTTTATGGCCCCCGTGGCGCATAGGCAAGCAAGCCTTTGTACGCCGCCTAACAGCCTTACTCTTAGTCCACTATACCACTGATCCATAGGTTATCATTGATCTCACTGCTCTGGTGTATAACCACAAGTTCATTTTGGGATTTAGCCCCCAGCTTATTCCACACATTTGCCTACATCTTCCCAGGGGGATTGTTGCTTTCTGTGTGATTTTTTGGATGTGGGAATTCCATGTTAATTTTGCCTCACAAGCAAATGGAATTTCCACTCCGTTGAGCCTTTCAGTGCTTTTCTCCGTGTAAAAGTGACGACTGTGGTATTGTTGGGATTTATAGAGAGTCCTTCCTTACAACACCATTTATCGACAACATTTAGGGCTTTTTGCGGACGTTCCGTTTTCGTATTCGCGAATCGCCCCTTGACTACTATTGCTAGATCATGAGCATATCCTAAGCAATAGAAGTCTTCCGTAGACAATTTTCGAGTTGCCCACAGCAGTGGAGATAGAACTCCTCCCTGGGGGCAGCCTATGCTCACTTTCGCCTCAGCCTTTTGTCTAGGCTGGCTTTAATCCACCTACAGATCACTGTTGGGACTCCTCTGTTTGATAGTGCCCTCGTTAGTGAGTGCGTTGTCGCGTTATTAAACCCTCCTTCTATGTCTAGAAATGTTACTACTGCCATTTTCTTGTCATCTAAGGACTTTGCTAGTAGTCTGTTTAATTCATTCAGTACAAAGTCTGTCGACCTCCCCGGGGTATGCATATTGACGTTCACTTAGGGAGTTTTTCCTTAGTAATTCATCTCTAATGTACCTATCACAAGGTTACTAAGGAATGTCAATCTGATTTTCTATCATATTGTTCATCTGACCGTTCTCTTTCTGAAATTATTTCAATACTTGACCTAAATAATAAAGTCGCTTGTCTCTATTTAACAAATCAAGAGCTTTCAATACTATCAATCACTCAATTTTGCTGGACGAATTACAATTTTATGGTGTTGGCGAACATGTAAAAAATTAATTAAATCTTACCTTACTGATCGATTTCAAATTATTATTATTATGCCTCACACCATCATTTTTTCGTAGATTTATTTATTGTCTATACAGTGGCTCAACGTTTAAGCGTTAGCCTCGCAACCAAAAGAGTCCAGGGTTTGAATCCTGGCTAAGGTAAGAGTGTTTAGTGGTGTTACCGAGTTGGTGGCAGTGGATTAGACGAGGTTGTGTGAGAGACAAAACGGCTAGTTGCTGTTCCACTCCTAAGTTCGAGTTCCAGTTGCGGCAGATGGCAATGTCGTAAGAGATGGTCATTGTATAATTGTCTATGTGTATGTGTCCTTGTTGAGTAGTGGAATAGCCGACGCTAAACTCCGCCAGGACGTTAATCTAAATAAGGCGATAAAATAAAATAACTAAAAATTTATTATTCAATTACTGTTTTCTGTAATTTTATACTTCACACTTACACATTTTTTACATTTCTATTGAATTAAGTAAACTTTACCAACTTTTTTTATTCTGATCTCTATTCCCCATTCTGTAAGAAACTGGCGCGCGACAGCTTACGAAATAACAACTTGTTGTTTTAATAAATTACTGGTTATAATAAATAAAGAACTCATCGCCCTCTTTCGAACAGGGGAAGCATCCGGTAGGCGAGTAACCGGAAAGCTTTTCCACTACGATTACCAAGTCTCGTGCGTCACAATGTGTGTCTTTTCGCAGTTAACTACCCTCATTTGGGGGGTGTACCGTAAGAAAAGAGGATTCTAAATATCAAATATTAACGAGATTGGTCAACTGGTTTCGGCGCTAAGCGACAGTCATGCATACATCACACATACTCTTCAGTCTTTTCAGTGTCTGGGAGTGATATAGAAACAAAATCGGTAAATTATTGATCGATTGGCAATACTTTCTTCATTCCTCGTGTCGTTCGAAAGCAAAAATAAAATTATTGAATAATAATATATATTTAAAAATTACGCGGATACACCACACAGAACAAAAAAGAATGAGTCCCGAGAGGTTAGACCCATCAGTCGTTTCTTGGTGCATTAAATTTGAATTCGACATCCATTTGGTTTCATCAGGTTTCAGTTTCTTAAGGCAAGTCGTATATTTGATCCTCTTGCGCTGATCTTTGACAACGTATACCTTTGGAATACCCCTCATAACTACACTAGAGTCGAGTGAATTACACTCTCGAAGTGTCCGCCCCATATTTTGTTTGTCGCTATATTTCATTCAATCGCCGACAAAAAATTTGAGGTGAGTGTGGCAAATTATATTTCATTCTGTAAGTTCTGATAGAGGAACTTTTTCAGTCGCAAATTTTGCCATTAACATTTTCAACCACGTTCTTTAACATCCGATAACGCGTCTAGTTAGCATTTTTTGTTAAAAATTAAGAAGTTTAGATCTATAACATATAACTGCACATTTCATTTCTTCAAATAGGTACGCAAATTTCAACTTTTTCTCCTGTAAGAAAAATTATAAAGAGTTTTGTGCAGTTACGCTTTAATGTCCAACTCAGAGTAAACATCAACAGATAATCTATTATACTTTCTCTGCTATATAAATTTACTTTGTTAAATAAATTGCTCCGGAAACGTATTACAAACAGAATTAATAGTTCAATTATAAACGCACTTTTTAATTTTCCGGAAAATTAAACGCAAACATCAGGTGAGGCGACATGTGAAATATCCCCCTGAGTGGAGAATGTTAAAGTTGGAAATACGTGAATTGAAAAAAATTGAGGGCGGAGATCAAGTCAAGAAGAGCGACGTTGTGACAAATCGAGTCATCCGGATGGAGACAGTTGTTCCCCCTCGACTTCATCTATTTTCATCTTGGAGAGACAGGACTGGCTCCAAATAGAAATAGAAAAATTCCAGATAGATATTGGTTTGCATGTGCTATATGTTTATCTGTAAGTTTGGAACAATTTTATTAAAGTCGTTACTACCATTAATTTTTTTTGAAATATGCGCAGAGCGGTAAATGACATTTTCATATAAGTTTAATTACATCATGTCAATTGCTTAAAATATTGGTTTTAAATGCCGTTAGCATTTTCTTCTCTAAAATTTTCTTCATAATTTTTTTAATTGTCTTTTAATTGGTATAAAAGATTAGATATTTCATAAAAATACAGTTTTGAAAAATTGCTTTTACACGAAACAATATTCATTCCAACAATTTCTACTGTATATTTAAGCCATGCATTGTGTATTTTCGGTTGAATATTCTTTCAGGAAGTACATAGGCTGCCATATTGTGCTATCATGAATAGGAGCAGGAATATGGATTATATCCTGCAATTCACAATATAAGTCAGTATTATATGTGTTGATAAAATTGCTCACTAACATTTGGTGTAATATTACTAATCACGCGAGCAAAGCCGCATCCGGTCTCTAGCATTCTTATATAGTGTCCCTAATATCCAATTTATTTGTTTTTCTGATATTTACATAACTTGGTAGTCGCGGAATAATTACTGTAGTTGACACTAGAAACATTTTTCTTCAAAAAAAAAAATATATATTTTTAAAGTAAAATCAGTGTTACTCAAAACTTAAAATGATTCTAACTTAAAAAAAAAACATATAATTTTATAAATATATATATACTTGTTTGCTAGTTCTTCATCAATTCTAATTGATATTTTTCAATTAATTATTTTGAAGAACGGTTCTTAATTCTTTAACTATTAATTTACAGGCTTCCCAAATTCTATCATATAGTTCCAATATATTTTGGCGGCCATTTTATATACTTTATTCTTAATGACACCCCAGAAATAGAAATCTGTATGATGGGAATAACATCTGGTGATCTAGGTGGTCGCACGATTAAAGAACTATTTCGCCCAGTACAATACATAGGAAAGTTGTTTATTCAGCCTATTTTTACCTATTACTAGTCTAGCTAAAAATATGGATTTTGCTAAGTGTTTAAACAATTTTGAACTGCATCTTGAAATGAATCACTTAAAAAATATTCGCGTCTCCCGTTATTCAAAATGTAATTAGAGAAAATGGTCCGATCAAGGTGTAACTTAAAATTCTACACTAGATATGTTCTTTTTCGGAGTATTACTCCTTATAACGCAGTTTGGGTTTACCGTTGATCAACGGTATTGATCAATACCTCTGATATTGCGATAAAACCAAGCCATTTGTAGTGAATGTAAAGCCTCATAATTGTTTTCAAAAATTTGGACCATTTATAAACATAGTCTGTGTCCAGAAGCAATATTCCAATCTCCTCTCTACGTTCTCTTCTCCGTAGTGTGTAAAGACATGATTTTAAACTATCATATTTAAGGCGCCTCCAAATATTATTTTTGCCTACATTCAATTTAGGTTTAAATAAAATAAATCACGTGTGGTTCAGTACTAACAGTGTCTGTGAATGAATTACATGTATGTATTACTCAATGGAGGATCTAGGTTTCGATATATCTCCAGTTCTATTAATTAAATAAATAAACACTACAGAAATTAGATAACCCTCAATCCAGAAGCCAGAAGCTTGTGCGGAAGGGGGGTTATACATTAAAAAACGCGGACATACAAACATATCCTACGGTAGCGCGATACCCGTTCGATTAATAGCGATTGCCACCTCGCGCTTTAACCAACGCGGCTATCGTCTAAACAAATGTTCTATTAAATTAACAAACTATAGTGAATCTATGAGCATTCTGGATGTCTCAAATTAAATGTATTTGCTCCATCTCGATAAGAAAAATAACTTTTTCAGCAATACTTAATTGATATGCTGCCATGTTTTAAGTTAAATTTGACATTCAATTTAACTGTCAAATCCATTCTAAAGCACTCTATGTTAACGAAGGTATAGGTTAACCAAGTTCTATGTATTCTTAAAAATATTTAACACATTTCATATATTCATTTTTCATAACAGTATTTTGGTGCTTAATTAGTGTCATTAGCACACTCCTACTAATTATGTAAATATTCTATAATAAATAACTTGGATGTTAGAGTGATTATTATTGAAATATTAGCGGACGTTTTTTTGTAAAGAAATTAATTTTAATGAAATTTGGTATATGAGATTTCATTTCTTTAAAATTATATCGTCCACAGTTTCTCTCATTGGCAGCACTCTTCCAACTTTGCACTCGACCCTCAAATTATTCACTATACACTGACATATCTAGACGCGTGATTTCAATACATAAACACTTCTTCAAATACTGTTGAATCTTCTTGCCACGTAAACTGATTTGCCATCCCTTTAAAGAAGTATTTTAGCATTGCAGCAAGGAAATTTAGGAAATTGTTCCTGTCCGAGAAAGTGATGAAGTATGACATGGCATCGTAAACTGTTAGTGTTCATGGTTAATGCGTGATCCCCATTGTCCACAAGAAACAAAGTGTCCTGTCATTTAAACTGATGTGGTTTAAATAGTCCAAATTTTCCATCATTGGCCTCACAATAATTTCCTTCTTTCCATAATCTATTCCAAGAACGAGCTGATTTTATACGGGTGAAATCCTAAATCTCTCTTCAAATGAAAATGAATACTGGATAGACGATAAGTTAAGATGGAAGCCTTTTTTCTAAATTGAACATGGTGAATTACAATGAACAGCTACTCTTATCTCCGTCGATAATCCAAGTATTCTAATTAGCACTTCACGTATTGCTTTCATGGCGAATATTGCAAGCTTAGTTGCAGCATATGCATCAATGGTTCTGGTATGGACGAAAAACGCCACTCCATTGCGCCAGGACCATTGAAGAATCTGAACTCATCCTCTCCCCTAATGGGCTTTAGCCCAGCCTTCAAACCGTATTGAATCAAAAGTTGCATATCTTTTCTACAACCACCTTATCACAGCTATACATCATTCCTATTCAGACATGATTTTCCGAATGCATGTGTGTGTAAAGTCGGTCTCAGCGTTTATGGCGCGTACCTCACGAGAAGCGTATGGATTTGAAGCAGGGAACGAGCAGTGTCGGCTCAACCAGTTTTGCACTGAGGTTGAAATTAATGAATTAAATAAAATCAAACTCTCAAATAAATTAATTTAAAATTAAACAAAATTATTCTCCATCAGAAAATGAAAGTAAATAATGAAATAAAAGAAAAGAAATACGATTATTAAACTTTAAAAATATTAAATTACTTCTACGTCCAGTGGAGGTATAGTAACGCAAAAAATACATTTTTTTTTCTCGAAATAGGCTTAGAATGTCATGAAACGTCGAGATTTTAAATTTGAGCGAAACAAATTTATCTGCATGTCTGTCTGTTGGTCTCTGGAACCGTTTATGATATTTACTTGAAATTTGGTACATTTATTTATTATAACGAGATCTGGAACTAGATTATATTTTGATCTAATTGAAGGATTCGGGGGTAAATGGGGTAAATAAGGATAAATAGGCAAAGCAAGTCAAGGTCCAAAAACTTTTTTTGACAACAGTCACTCCCACTAGCAACTCCATAACCACCTCCATAACCATCCCTACACTATTATGAAAGGGAGTAAACAAATGCGATTTAATGTATATACAAGAACGAAACGCCAGAAAAAATTTTTTTGGCTATTATTAAAATGATTAAAAATTAAATTGGGATTTAGTGTTTGTACGAGAATCAAGGGCCTCTAAAATTTATTTTGGCATTAGCTACGATCTCTACTACTTCCGTTGCCACCCCCACCCTATTATTAAAGACAATAAAGCATTAAATTGAGACTTGGATAAAAAATCTGGATGTGGAAGTACTGTTTCCTTGGGCAGATGTTTCTTATTCAATAATTTCGAAAATATTTTGTAAAATGTTTTTCAAATACGTTTGAAACATTTTAATATATCTAAAATATTCAATTACACTTAAACTTAATTTAATTTTGTCGCACGACTATGTCGGAAACAATTAAGTGGACACAAACGTTGGCCCATTTTCAGCGCACTTAACTTCATGAATAAAGGCGATTAACGTATAATTGTAGTTGTTTGATAGAGTGGAAAGTCGTAGGTAGCTTTACAGTGATCGCTTGATATATGTATGAGTGAGAACAAATCTTGAAGCTTGTAGCTCGAGCCGTACACACGCCATAAACGCTGAGACCGACTTTATGAGAGATTCTATCACCCATTTAGTATTTTCTAATGCTCAGTAACAAGCTCCGTGGACTTGGCCCCTCCTCATTTTAGAAATTACAACATTCTTTCATTTGTTCGTAATTCCTCGTTAATTTCCTTAATTGGCTCATTGCCTCTTATAGAAAAACTACGGAAGGAATTGAAATAGGTAACAGCTCCCTTTCTGATGACTTGTCTAAAGCAATATTGAAAGGTAGAGAATTATAAATATATCTCGCATATTCTTTCCATTTGATCGTCAATTTTTAGTACAAAAAGACCAACACGTGAGTGGTTGAGGGATGATGCAATTAAAATGGCTTCGAGAAACGATTTTTTCTGACTCATCGTTTTCTCGTCACGATATGCAAAGATAAGAAACGAAATTGTTTTGGTTCAGATTTTAAACATTAAAGAACTGTTATTAAACTAATTCAAAAATTATTTGTAATCAGGTGTTATTTTTTTGTATATAGTATGTTGAGAGGTAATTTTAAAATTATGTTTATTGCGAATTAAACAATACGTTATGAAATAGCTCAGTCACTAATTAAATAATAATTTTTGTTTTTATTGAAGGAAAAGTAATATTGAGTAAAAATAACTGATTTATTTTTTTAAGGTAGGAAAGATTTCACAATATATGTGATTTTGGAGAAACCAATAAAAATCTATTTAGCAAGGTATTTGTTGTGGTATAAGGCTTTACCCAAACGAATATAGAATATGTTTCTGATCATTTTTTACATTAAAAATGAAAAGCAAAGAAACGGGCGGGCGAAAAGCAACCGAGTAGACAAAGAAACATTGTTTCTCGAAGCCTTTTGACTACGTTAGCTTCCACCCCCTCACGTTCTTGATCTTTATGTGTACAAAAAGCCAATGATCAAACGGAACATAAGAAAAAACTGATCAATAAATAGCAAAAAGACAAGAACTAGTCACAGACATTTAGATAATTCCCCACTTTTCAACATAATTTTCATTCGTTGTAAATAATGATAAACAAACGGGGAAAATCGGAAACCATTTGTCTTTTTTCAGTTATTTTACCAACAACTTCTGATTAGTTTCATTATTTGCAATTCACAATTCAAGATCACAATAAGAATTATCTAGAACTGCTTCCAATAAATGTCTGAAGAATTTATATTAATATATTTAATTTATGTTTAGTACTTCATCTATTATTTAGAGGAAATAAGAAAATTACGTAAAATAAGAAAAGAAAATATACAAGTATATTTACTTGTTTAATTTGTATTTAGGTCTCTGACTAATTTACGACGGCCCTGTTCAAACACTACTCTTGGTTTCATGGATTGCTTATTCCCACATTGGGTCATAATTTATGTATGAGCTAGGGTCTTGAATATCAAACTAAACTAAAAGTGTGTTTTTACCTTTCAGCCAAATGTTAACAACACTTCTTAATAAGTTTTGCCCTAAGACAACAGATTCCAAATTTGTTTAAACAAGTTTTGTACTTATTTAATTAGATATAGATGTATTTACAATTACTTTCTTAAGAAATTCATTGTGTGCATTATTATTGTGAAAAAATCCCGAAGAATTCCTTTATTGCAGCGATTTACACAAGTAGACAAAAATTAACTATTTTGTTCCATGGGTTTTCGCATTCGTCTCTTAAAAGTATTCGATACGCTATATTTGATAGTACCCACTAAGTTAATGTGTAATTGAACTATGTGTTTCTTGGGTTAGAGAAAACTTTATGAAGATTAAGTGAAATATAAATTTTAATTTAAAATGATCATTTATTGCGAACATAAATAGATATAGATAGAATTTGAAATGACATTAAGGCACTTTAAATAGATAGGTAGATAGATAGATAAACAGAGGAGCAGGTTATTTAGCCTTTACCACCGCGACCTTTTCAGATCTATTGTGGTGCTTTTCTTCTCCGAGTACTTGGAATTTCAGCCTCACCAGGCCTTCACATTGCCACAATACGTGAACTGAGGTTTCCTCTTCCTCTTGGCAGAGTCTGCATGTCGCGTCCTCTGCCAGGCCTATTAGACTCATGTGTCTATTGAGTCGGCAGTGGCCAGTTAGAAGGCCTACTATTACTCTGATGGTCTTCCTATTCTGGCTTAGTAGGTCTTCCGTAAATTTGGCCGAACGTTCTTTAATGAACTCCTTGGCCTGTCTTTGTCTTGGGAGATTCCTCCACCATTCCAGAGATTTATTTTGCACCTATTCCTTAATGGCTGCTCGTATATATGGCTTTGCCATGCCACAAAAGGGCTCGGGTCCTATTGGGGCTTTAAGTGCGCCTTCCTTGGCCAGTTGGTCAGCCTTTTCGTTTCCTCTGTATCCCTCGTGTCCTGGTACCCATGCTAGGGTTACTCTGTTCTGACTTCCCAGCTCTGTAAGGGCCGTCAAGCAGTCCCACACCAATCTTGAGTTGATTTGCATGGAACTGTAATGTTAAATTATAATTCAATCATATATATTTGTATAGAATTTTAAGTTTATAAATAACTAAGGCTACAATTGGGTTTGTTGAATGATTGCAGAACAAGGATTATTTCTAGTAGGTATTCCTCTAACTTTGTTGACAGCATTAGGACAGAGTACCTAATTTTGTGTTGGTTAGGTATTGCTTGTTTGAGTAAAAGTAGTCTCGGAAACATTCTTGTTTTCGATAAATTTTATTCAGGTAGCAATATACTTAGGTTACATTGTTTTCATGTGTTAGTAGTTGCTATAGGCTTGTTGTACGTTAGCTTCTTCTGATGCAGGACAACCTCTCCGTTGTCTAACCTAAAACCAGTACAAACATTTAAGTAATGGTTTTCACCGAGGGGTATATATTGTATGACTTACTTTTTATTTGACGAGCTATTTAGATTGTTCTTTTTCCTTGCTAGATACTTTGAAATTCGGTTCCTGTAGAGGATGTAAACATCTTTTGGAATGCCGATATGTGTAGGCAAAAATACTGTTTATTCTTTTTCGTCAGCTGTCATATGTTATAATTCACTGGGGAAATGTGTTACCAACATTGATATAGGAAACTGCTCAGTCGTCATTTAATTTATTAATTCTAGGTTTATTTACTTTATGGACAATTATTGTTTAAAATGGTGATTTGCACTCATGGGATTTCTTTGTAATGTCTGTTTTAATATTTCCATGTCAAGAATTATTTTCTGTGTCGTTAAAATTTTAATTGTAAATATGCGCGCGTCTTTAGGAATTGTGTAGGAGTTGTCAAATGGTGATTGGTGCTCGAAAACATGTGGCTGAGGAAAAAAACAACAAGTGGTTTCCGAGTTTCCGGATCCTTCGATTCAGCAGCGTGTCGTTTAGCCGATAAGACGAGATTTTCCTTTTGAATGCTTTTAGAGCAACCCATTCTGAGTTTTGGGGATTATACTGGAAGTCTTTAAATTTGGAAGTGCCGTTTGGTATGGTGAGCTGTTTGAAGCCGATTTTGTTGTTGTGGAACTTCTAAATAGGCTTAGAAACGAAGCTATTGAATCCTTGTGTTTTTTTTGTGTGCCCAGGCCATTTTGTTGGGTAAGCAAGTTTCGCCAAATTTCATAGAAATACCGATTTCTAAAACGCTATTTTATTTATAGGCAAATTTTGTACGGGTATTAAATCTACCCTAGACTTTGATTTCTGTAAATTCCTGGTTTTGGGGAGTTACGATATTTTTTTTTGGATGTACGTTTTTATGCTGGGAAGCCACGTGTTGATTTGCTGTTTTGGTTAAGGACATCAGTGGTACATATTGTTTTGGGACTGGAGTGGAGTTAGAGAGCCTTCTGCAGATATACTACAGGAGTTTCGTGTGAGGAACTGGGAATGCCGGTATCAGTTGTCACCCTTAAAGGCGTTGGAGGTGGGATAAGTACCTTTAGTATTTACCATGTATACGAATCATTATTTTCCTTATATCTATGATTTTTTTTAAACTATTTTATAAACGGCCATTTTATAAGCCTAGCTGGTATGGACAATAATAGTTCCCTACTAGTATGAATTACCTGTAAGTAACTGCCCAGTTATATATCCAGATGTTTTGATAATTATACGTATAATTTTTTTGCTGTATTATGTGATGCATAAGGTCATATTGGAAAACTTATTTAGTTGGGTATATTGAAGGATGCCCCCCCCCTCTAACCTGTCTTATTTAAATTAGTTATTTTGTTAAATGTAACTTGGCCTAAAATATTCATTTTTCACTTAGAAAGGACATCAACAGTAAATCAGAATTAAATCAGAATTAATTAAAGATTAAATCAAAGTTAAATCAACATTACATCAGAATCAAGTCAAAATCTAATATATAATTTAATAACGTGTTAAATAGGAAAACACTGTCAGTAAAATCGAAAAGTTCATATATAATTTAAGAATTACTGTTAGAAAGTTGCCATCAATAATATTAAGAATTTTGGACATATAGGTATAATCTGGTAGTTCTTAATTTAAAAAGTCACCGGTAATCAGATTTTGTTAATAAATGTTGTAGGAATTTTAACCTCGTTTTTTTTTTCTCTCGCCATTGACTTAAGGTTGAAAATAAGTAACACTGAATTTGGTAATTTGTTTAGACAGTGTGTTTGACAATTCGCTTGAGGTTGGTATATTAAAATTACCTGGCGCTCACTATTTCACCTTGGCAAACTTTAGGAATCGTTAAAAAATAAACGAATCTCACCCCTGGAATCTCCTGTTGGAGCTAGCTGACCTTAAGTTTTTTTTATTCGTCTTATTTTTAGACTTTTAGTCGTAAATTGAGTTTAACACGTAACAGAACTGATTGCTTTTATTGCCGCTTGGCTATCAGAGAATATGGCAATCGACTGGTTAACAGTACCTTGTCCTATTATCTCCCTTGCGCAACAGTGTATGGCGATCACTTCAGCCTGAAACACCGTTGCGTATTTCCCTAGACTTATCGGGATATTGGCTTTTGACCTTGTCCCGTAAATCCCGGCTCCGACTCCTTGTTCTGTCTTGGAGCCGTCAGTGTACCAGACTGTTTGTGCTGTTATGGGAGGACCGTTTATCCAACCCTCCCTGTCTGGTATAACAGTCTGCAAGTTCTTGTTGAAGTTATACCTTGGGACCATTACATCCGTGGGCATGCCTAGAATGGGATCTGCCCTCATCTCCGAGTATAACTTCTGGTACTCCGCCCCGTGTTGCTGGCTAATTGGCGTTTGGCCTTGCATTAACCTGTGTACCACTGACCGAGCTTCGCCTTGTATGAATACGTGTAAGGGTGGCAGGTCCAAGACGACCTCAAGTGCAGCCGTAGGAGCAGTTTTTATAGCCCCCGTGGCGCACAGGCAAGCAAGCCTTTGTACGCCACTTAACAGCCTTATTGCTCCCGACTGCACCGTTTTAGTCCACCACACCACTGATCTATAGGTTATCATGGGTCTCACTACCCTGGTGTATAACCATAGGTTCATCTTGGGATTTAACCCCCAGTTTTTCCCACACATATGCCTACACCTTCCCAAGGCGATTGTGGCTTTCTGTGTGACTTTTTGGATGTGAGAATTCCATGTTAATTTTTGGTCAAAAATGACTCCTAAATATTTTGCCTCACAGGCAAATGGAATTTCCACTCCGTTGAGCCTTAGGGGCTTTAGGCCTTGCAGTGCTCTTCTCCTTGTAAAATTGACGACTGTGGTTTTGTGGAGATTTATAGAAAGTCCTTCCTTGCAACACCATTTGTCGACAACATTTAGGGCTCTTTGCGAACGCTCCGTTATTGTATCTGCGAATCGCCCCTTAACGACTATTGCTAGATCATCAGCATATCCTAAGCAATAGAAGCCCTCTGTGGAAAGTTTCCGGAGGAGTTCGTCAACCAGGGTTGCCCATAATAGTGGAGATAGTACCCCTCCCTGGGGACTGCTCACTTTCGCCTCGGTGGAGATCTCATCTAGATTAGATATTATAATCCTATTATCTAGGCTGACTTTTATCCACCGGCAGATCGTTGTTGGGACTCCTCTGTTTGATAATGCACTCGTTAGTGAATGCGTTGTCGCGTTATAATCGCTCCTTCTATATCTAGGAATGTAACTACTGCAATTTCCTTGTCCTCTAGGGACTTTGCTAGTAGTCTGTTTAATTCATCCAGCGCAAGGTCTGTCGACCTCCCTGGCTAGTATGCATATTGACGTTCACTCAGGGGATTTTCCCTTAGTAGTTCGTCTCTAATGTACCTATCTATCAGTCTTTCCATCGTTTTAAGTAGGAAAGAAGATAGACTTATAGGCCTATATGACTTGGGCGTTTGGTCCGATAATCTACCTATTTTTGGTAGGTAGATGGCTCACCTTCCGCCATATTTTTGGTATGTATTTCCAAGCCAAGCAGGCTCTGAATACTTTACATAAGTAAGGTATCAATACCTCTAGCCCCTTTTGTAGCAAAATTGGACATATTCCGTCCATCCCAGGAGATTTGAGTGGTTGGAACTTACTAATTGCCCATCTGATTTTATCAGGTTTTATAACCTCGGTGGCCAACCTCCAATCCGCAAGTTTGGGCCTTTCTGGCCTTTGGTCTGGATAATGCCTATCCTCTAGGTCTGCTAATATCAGTGAGCCCGGAAAGTGCGCCTCCATGAGCAATTTGATACTTTCCGTCATTGTTTCTGTGTAGGTTTCATCATCTTTTTTCATAAAACCTACTTCGTTTGCAGTACAACCGTCCTTGGTCAGGCTCTATGGATTCTGGAAGCTGCGGGGCCATCATTGACCTCTTCGCAGAATCTCTTACATGAGTCTCTCTTTGCCTTGCGGACCTCTTTATTGTACTGCGTGAGGTATCCCAGTCTTGGTTGGATTCGGCCCTATTAAATAGCCTTCTAACCTCAGCTCTAAGGCCTTCTAGGTGGTTATTCCACCAGACTGTTTTACCCCTGGTTTTCCTTGTTTTCTCCGGACAGTTTTCCTGGTAGTCAGCTACTATCGCCTCGCTTACCTTTTCCACTGCCATTTCAAGGCTCTATATGCTTCTTCCAGACGCTATTCCTCCCTCTAGATACCCTCTGAGGGACTCTAAATATCCTTCCCAGTTGGTATCTCGGGGATTTCTGAATTTTGTCTCAGTTAGAGATGGGATCTTGACGTTGAATCTGATGTGCCTATGATCGGAGCCTGATGGTTCTTCTGACACGTGCCAGTTGTTGATAGTATCATTTACATTACCTGTACATAAGGTTAAATCCAAGACTTCCCTACGTACTGAAGTGACTCCATGGGCGTCCGCTTCTGGGTGCCAGGCCTCTTGAGCGGACTTAACCCACTTTGGCCGGAGAAGTCTTCGTCCCCTTCGTCAGAGTGGAGCTCGTTCTCTCCTTCTTCCTCTCCCTCTTTTGGCTCTTCCTCCGAGGCCAATTTCTTGCCTTCCGGAGGTTTTGACTTGATTAGAGGCTTCTGGAATTTAACACCCTTTGTCGCCTCTTTACTAGGATGTGTTCCCTGTTCCTTTGGGTGGAATTTAATCCTTCCCATTCCGAAATAGGGACACATATCTAGCTTTTGGAGTTCTTCCATGGACTGCTTGTCCATGGACAAAACCCACACTTGCCCCTTCTCGGACGGGGTCTTTGCGAACACCGTCCAGAGGTTCGTGTTTAGGCCTTTGTTACTCACCCTTAGTCTGGTGAGTATTGTGTTGGCCTCCAGCCTTTGGCCTTCCTCGACGTACACGGTGCACGCGCGCAGCCCCGGAATCCTGTCCCCCTCCAGCGTTTTGAGGCTTGCGCCTTCCCAAGGCTGGAGCGTGGGGACAACATTCCGCAGCCATGCAGCGCTTGTCTCATCCGCGCACGTCACCAATAGGTAGCCTGGCCTATATGTGCACTTGGCAAAGCGCACCTGAGGCCCTCCTACAGGAATACTCTCGTAGGCCTGCATAATGGAGCTTTGGACGGCCTTTAGCCATTCCTGCTTCATCGATTCCATCGGGAAACCGTCCTGCATCATCGCAACCTTTACAGCGGAGAAGGCATCCTTGAAGGATAGCTCCTCCAATTTTGCCCTCTTTTTCCCCGGTCGGCCAAGGAGGTGTGACGGTTTCAAGGCGGGGCCTTATTTGGGCCTTGGTTCGGCCTTCCTGGTCCGTCTTCTTTACCCCGCTGGGCCCTTAGTCGTCAGGTAGATTGATATCGTTTTAAATCGGACAAGAGATTCTACTGTTGGAACCAGTTCATTATAGGCCTCTTTTAGACATATTAATTTTCCCCCCTCGCCCTCCCCCTGGAAAACCCCACCCCCATTTTTGGGGCAATATCGCTTAAAAATAATTTTTTTGCAAATATCTCCACTGTGAATGATCCTACGAAAAATAGACGGTTATCAAAGTTAAAAGTAAGTAAATTCTCTATCGAAATGGTTCAGACACATTTTTACGTAGTATTAATATTATTGGAGTTATGGGCGGGGGAAGTCAAGCATCGTATCGCATATTCCCTCTGTATATCGACACTTTTCTATATTTCCACGCTTTCTACTTGCTATTACATTTAATTTTAACTTCTGAAGTCTAAGTAAATATATTTATTATCAATTTTGAAAGTGTCAATATACAGCGCGGGGTTGCGATACGATGTGTAAGGTTAACTTCGTCCTTAATAAAGACATTATTATTATTATTTGATAATTTTAGTGATTTTTTAGGAATATGGTTCCTTTCTTTCCGGGTATATACGAGGAATACACTTTTGACATTTAATAGGCAGGTTAGACGTGGTTAGTAGTTGGATTGGTGACCGTTCCAACGAAGACCACGTCCTCGCCTCACACATCTTCCAGCGGCTTGTATATCAGTGTATGCGCGGAAGCTATACAACCTTAGGCGAGGGTTGTATAGGAGATATACCATCTTTCGGAGGGGATGTAAAGCCGTCGGTCCCTTGTCTATTAAATGTTAGGCAAGTAAAAGATCCCTACTCTTCTTAAGGGAAGAGGTTCGGCAAAATTCGTGGTTGGGGGTAACTCGTCTACAGGCGTCGGTGTTAGGCCTCAGTAACGGAAATAGGCCGACGTTAAATAAATGTATAAAAAAAAAAAAAATAAACGTGCCTTAACATATTATATTAGTCATTATTGGTAAACCGTACGCATTTACGAAATATGAAAATACTGCATACTGCAAATTCTAAATTTGCGTTCCATCAATAACGTATGATGAGTGACAGACAAATTCTGTTTTCAAATTCAATTTCAGCAGACACACAAAATTACCACGTCATTAAAATTTGCCATGACAAAATTTTCAATAATTCATGTATTCATATACCACATTGCTTGTAATTAAATCTCGAATAAAACTATTCCTTCATAAAACGGCTAACTTGCAAAAAAATACAAGCAAAAATTAATTTTTTAACAATTTAAGATAAATCAGGTAATCTGTACATATTTATGGAAAGGACCCCGCACCATTCTTATGGGAAATGGTTCCCGGTGAATTTGGTTAGGCTTCACGTATGTTATAGATCTTGATGTACTGATAAGAATTTACCATTACCGCAACAAGGAAAATGGACAGTTTTTGAGTTATGAGATCTTCAAGTTGATACTCTTTACTTTCCGTTATACGGTATATTGAATCGACATAATCATATAAAATCGGATTACCTTTGAATACTGCTCAAAATCACGTATTTTGTAGTTGGTGAGATAACCATTGAAGGTATCGTCTGGTCAGTCACAAAAATAAACAATTCTTATGAGGAGGAGGGAAGACTTTAAAGTCACCGCTTTTAATCTAAATAATAATAACCGATAGATGCTAAAACAATATAGATATACGTTAAAAATATTAATAATTAAAAAAAAAAAAAAGAAATTTAAAAAATGTGCACACATATAAATACATCGGGATCACCCTCCCGTCACATCAACGTCTATGTAGATTAAGGCTAAGAGAGCGAGACCACTTTACGCTCGTGCATGTATGTTTAGGTCCATGCTGTACATGCATATGTATATAGAAGCAAACACGTGCTCACGAGGTTGCATATGATTTTGAATGCGTGCTTGAATTGGCTAAAAAAGAGCGCATGCTTTCGAATAAAACGGTGACTTTAAAGTCTCCCCCATCCCCCAGAACTGTTTATTTTTGTGTCTTACTGGGCGATACCTTCAATTGGTATCTCACCAACTGCAAAATACGAGATTTTGAGCAGAATTCACAGATAACCCAGATTCAATACACCGTATGTCGAAAAGTAAAAAGTATCAATTTTAAGACCTCATTGCTCCTTATTGTGGCAATGGTACTTTTTTATCAGTACATCAAGATCTATAACATACGTGAAGCCCAGCCAAATTCACTGGGAACTATTTCCTATAAGATTGGTGCGGGATCCTTTATACAAAGACGCTTATAAACTTTTCAAACAATTTTGCCATGTTGCAATTAAAAATATTAATTTCAATCGCTAGAAAACAATAAAGACTGAAATTTTAAACTATGGAAAATATGGACTTCGTTTTATATATTGTGATACTACACTGATAGACACACAACTTATGAAAGTTTAACTAACACAAGTCTGGTAATGTATTTTGGTAGATAGTTTCTAGAAAGTGGCGGAGGAGCCGGTCATCGTATTCACTTCGAACCGGTAGTTTTGGACTTTTGAGACCACACATACTGTGATATTTCAATAATTATTGGACATATGATGCCAAATATTCAACAAAGTAAATTCATATTTCTAGTGTATCAGGGCGTAAACCAAAACCAAATTGTAAATAATTACGCTTGAAATTACGCTGTTTAAACGTCTCATATTTCAACTATTAGAACCTAATAGCCAATATGTAATTAGGAGTTCCAACAACACATGGCTGTATTTCAATTCAAGAAAATCGGAAATTATTTAGATAAAAATGTATACTGTAAAATACGATATGTATAAATTATTGAAATAAATTAATACATAAAAATAAGGCAAGTGCATTATATATAATATGGACCAAATAAATTAAACCAAAACAGCTATTCTCCCAGCTACATGCCGACGACGAGCGCTGAATTAAATGGTGAAATTTACTGTATTTTGTCTAACAGAGTTAGCACTAAAATAGAATAAGTTGGATTGCTTGAATGCTTCGGGGAAGGTACGAAGACTCCTTCATCTCAGGATGTCACTAACCTAACCTGGGCCGTATCTCATAGACACTGTTAAGTTCCACAGCAGTAGATCGTAACTAGCGCCATCTCTCAGTAGTGTCGAAATAATCCAAATGGAAAATAAAATTGATAATCATCACTGAATAGGTAATTTTACAGCAGAAGGAATTTTTATAAAAATAGGAAATATACTATTCCAACCTATCTGCAAGGGCCTTATATATCGGGCGCAACAGGATCATGGTATACCCCTCTTTTCTCCTTTAGTTTTGAAGAAAATTGATTGGAATTTAGGATATACTACATACATAATAAGCGACACTTTTTGATATACAATTGATTTTTTTTCAATTTCGGAAGTGACACACTAACTTTCAATTTTTAAATGGAACACCCTGTATATTATTGAGTTTTGAATTCTATATAATTTTCTGAATCTGACGATGCCAAATAAGTGACATTTCAAACATCAATTTTTTTTATATAATTTTTAGTTTTCCATTTAAGGTGCCATGATGGGTCCGATTCATTCTAAATAACCCGTGTAATGCTACAAAAATCGAAATTCCGTCAAAAACACTAAATTACATAATTTATGAGCAAATAAAATTCACCAAAATTGTTTTTGGGGCAAAACTCATTTTTTTCAAATGGAACCATATCGGTACCGTAGTACCATTTATTAGTACTATTAATAAGGAATTTATTCATATGTCCTATTAAAATGTGCGATAAATACAAATAAAATTGCAGCTAAAAGAAAATAAGAAAATGCAATTTTGTTCTAATTAAATGTTAAGAAGTAACTAAGGTGGCTTTGAAAACAATGAAATATTTAGCTTGTCAAAAAATTGTTGGTTTAACGGTGATCCTGTTGCACCCGGTATAATAAGGTCTAAACAAATTAAACCTAAAGAACTATCCTCCCAGCTACATGCCGGCAACGAGCGTTGAATAGCTGTGCTGACTTTTAAATTAGTGCCAATTTTTGTATTATCTAATACCGTATTTCTGTTCCTATTATTAATATCAAATTTGTTGTAATAACAATTATTTATAAATGTTTAAGATAGATTCGAATGCGATTTAATTAAACTGTGAAAAAATACTACTGAGGCAACCAAGATGCACCTAGAAAAAAATTTAATACTACTTTCAATTATTCGGCAACGTCGCGTCAAAAACAAAAAACCTGGAGGTCGTTGGAAAGGTAATTTTACGCTGAATTCATAAATGTAAAAATATATAAGGTGTTCCATTAAAAAAAAATAACCTCGAAGATGCTCCGCTGTAGCGAGTCGCCCTGTATATTTCAAAATATTTTTAAAATGTGCGCCTTTTGATACTATACCACTTTCATAAAAATAATTTTCCCAAGTCTTCTAATATGGCCGATATTGGACTTTGACGCAAGTTACGTGAGCGTATATCATATGTCTCCTTTGTTATGATAAATGCATACATCAGGTTTACGATAAGACCGAGGTTATAAACGCTTGTTAACATGTAAGATTGACTCACTTCATAAGATTTCCGCTAATTGTAATTACTGTTATTTTCTGGTGTAATAAAGTTCCGATTCCTTTTTAAAAATTTGTTTTTCGGTCCAACGACCAAAACTGGCGCAGTCGGAACGGATTAGTAATAAAAGATCAATCGCTGATTCTTTTTGGATTTCAATCCTTAAATTACTAAACGAATCTACGAGGGGAGAAAAAACTAACTAATTCGGCGGATCGAGTAGCCGAATGAGAAGACAGGAACACAAGAAGGAAGTCTATGCAAATCACATATAATTACCAATTACTATCGCTGTAATTATTGGGCAATCAAGCCAGGTAATTATAAAAATTCGATCATCGTGATCAAGTCAAAGAAGAGGGAAATTTGTCCAGGATATCTAGTATCGTCTAGACTCTTCGTCGACATTTTAGGAGTAAGTTAAACTTAAGAAGAAAACCAGGACAAGGAGCCGATTTTCAAGATAGAAGTAGGTACATTTTAACGTAGCCGTAAGAAACGTCGTATCCAGGAGGCCCCAGGTCCAGGATATCTAGAAGTCCACCCTATCCGAAGCAAAGAAGACATCGTGAGGCTTTGCACGTGTAACTTGTTTACACAAACCCTCGAAGAACCAAGACAGAGCACTCACCTTTCAAAGACTACAAGTGACCGTAATTCTTGTATAGAAAGGTTTGGCCCAAGCTAGAAAACATCTTTAGCCATCAATGAAACCATCTATAGTTATATTGTAAGAATATTTTATTTTTATAAATAACAACCAATTATAAACAACTAACCATTCTATTATTATTGAACATTTTCTTTTTATTATTGGTTATAAATTTATTGTAATATATCAAACTGGAAGACCTTTTAAATAACCTCGGAAATCTAGCTATTTCAGATAATTCAAATTCAGAAAATAATCTAAATTCAAATAATTTAAGTTCAAATAATTCAAATTCAGAAAATAATTCAAATATGACCGAAATTAATTACGCTTTATTACGGTACCAAGCTGATAACATTCCAGCATTTGATGGTAACCCTAAGTTATTGCAAAGATTTATTACATCCTCTGAAAATTTACTAAAAACTTTTCAAAATAATCAAAACCCCGCTGCAGCTATTAATATTTGTTTGTTAGACACCATATATTCCAAATTAAAAGGACGGGCCGCAGATTTAATATGTTTGCGATCGGAAATAAATAGCTGGCAATTAATTAAAGATGTTCTAATAATCACATTTTCGGATCAAAGAAATATAGACTGTTTAATCTAGGACTTGTTATCACTAAAAATAAATAAAAATGAGCACCCACTAAGTTTTGGGATGAGAATTCAAGACACTCGTAGTCTCTTGTTTTCAAAGTTAAATGCAACAAACGAAACTAAAGAAATGAAACTTATGAAAATAAATCACTATGATTCATTTGCTTTAAAAACTTATTTAAAGAATTTACCTTCTAATATTCAGTTAGTGGTCAGATTGAGGAACCCCAATTCCCTCGAACAAGCCATGAGCTTTGTACAAGAGGAAGAAAATTTTGAACAATTTAAACATAGGTCAAACTCTGATTTCATGCCAAAGCCTGTACACAAACCAACTTCAAGTAATTCTCCAATGAATTATCCATCGATAAATCATCCATCTACAAGTTTTCAAACGTATCCACATAATCAAAATTATCAGAACCCATCTTACAGATTTAATCAACCGAATTTCGCTAACAATTTTCAAAACTTCCCTATAAATCAGAATCCACATCAAAATTTCAATATGCCCAATTTCACTAGTAATAATTCTCAATATTTTCCTAGAGGTCCAATACTAATTACACCCAAGCCAAATTTCAATCAACATTTTCCCACTAATAGAGAAGTATTTGGGAAGCCCCAAAATGTTTGGAAACCCGGATATGTCCACCCTAATTATAGACCCACTCCTATGAGTGTTAATACTAGAAACGCTAATAATTTTCAAAATAATCGTAAACCGAATCAATTATTTAATCAGGAGGTTTCGGAGAATTTAATTTTCGAGAATCCATTCGAACAACAAATAACCGAAAATAATTGTGATAATCAACATAATGATTATACTACTAATCATTTGGAATGCGACTATAATCAGGATGATTTTTACTCATTACATTCTACTTATAACAATGACAACCAATTATATCCACATATTGATTATACTGCTAATCAATATAATATTAACCAAAACGAACTTTATGACTCGAACCAGACAGACAATAATGAACAACAATCACAACATCAGGACTTTCACCAGACTATCACAACACAAAATTCGACGTAATACATTTAAACAATTACTCTCCCAAACTTACATTTATAATTATCCCCGAAATTAATGCAAAATTTTTAATAGATACAGGTAGTACTCGAAGTTTTATAAACCCAAAATTAGCATATACATTTTTTCCAAATTGTATAAGGAACGAACTATTTCAAGTGTCAACCGCCCACGCAACATCTTTTCATAATGAAATTATTAATATACCTCTATTTCCCAGCTTTAATACAACCGGAAATCATAAATTTTACCTGTTCGATTTTTTTGAAAAATTTAATGGACTAATAGGGTTAGACCTTCTGTCACAAATTAGAGCAAAAATAGATTTAGAAAATTATAGACTCATTACGCCCAATGCCATATTACCAATGTACTCAACTTTTCAAAATTTTTCTAATACAAACCAAGAAAAAAAATTTGAACCTTATAACATAACAATCCCTGGAAGAACACAACAAGTAATAAAAATTCCAACAATACAGGATAGAGGCATAGGAATATTACATTATACGAAAACCCTAAATACGGAAATTCCCCAATCATTGGTTAAAATTCAAAATAATGAAACCATAACAACCATACTGAATTTAAGCGAGAAAGACGTTAGTCTAACAATTTCGAAACCTTTCAATATTGAATTAATTAATGAAACCGAAGTAAATTTTTTTGAAGAATCACCACCTTACGAAAATATTAAATGCCCTCAAAACTATGACAATTTACTGAAACAAAATCTTAAAAACTTAAGACTAAGCCACTGTAATAAAGAGGAATACGAAGCCATTCATAATCTCTGTTTTGAATATCGAGATATATTTCACCATGAAGACGTCCCTTTGTCATTTACCAACCAAATTAAACACGAAATTAAACTTAAAAATGATTCTCCAATTTTTACTAAATCTTACAGATACCCGTATATACATAAAGCAGAAGTCAATTCACAAATACAAAAAATGCTAGACTCTAAGATAATTCAACCTTCAAATTCTCCATGGTCCTCTCCAATTTGGATAGTGCCAAAAAAATTAGATGCGTCGAACAAAAGAAAATGGCGAGTAGTTATCGATTACCGGAAATTAAACGAACAAACAATTGACGACATATTCCCACTACCTAACATTTCAGACATATTAGACAAACTAGGTAAATGTAACTATTTTTCGACTCTCGACTTGGCTAACGGATTTCATCAGATAGAGATGAACCCCGATGACGTTCCAAAAACAGCTTTTTCGACTGACACTGGACATTATGAATTTAAGCGCATGCCTTTTGGGTTAAAGAACGCGCTGTCAACCTTTCAAAGAGTTATGAATAATATTCTCCGTGGCCTACAAAATGAAATCTGCGCAGTATATCTAGACGATATTATCATATTCTCCACGTCACTTCAGGAACACGTTCAAAGATTAAAATCGGTTTTCCAAAGAATACGCGAGTCTAATTTTAAAATTCAGCTCGACAAATCCGAATTCGTCAAGCGGGAAGTAGCATATTTAGGACACCTAATCACACCTACAGGAGTAAAACCCAATCCTGATTAAATTTCGGCTATCAAAAATTACCCCATTCCAAAATCCCAAAAGGAAATAAAATCTTTCCTGGGACTTGCCGGTTATTACCGCAAATTTATTAAAGATTTCGCAAAAATTTCCAAGCCTATGACATTGTGCCTAAAAAAGGATTCTAAAGTTGTTCATTCCACAGAATTCATAAATTCATTTAACCACCTAAAAAATTTATTAATGAATGCTCCGATTTTGCAGTACCCCGATTTTACCAAGCCTTTTGTTTTAATTACGGATGCGTCTAATATAGCTTTGGGAAATGTTCTGTCCCAAGGAACCCCTCCTAACGATAGACCAATATGTTATGCATCCCGAACCCTTAATGAAACCGAACAACGATATTCCGTTATTGAACGCGAGCTATTATCGATTTTATGGGCTTGCAAAATCCATCGATGTTATCTATTCGGGAATAAGTTTAAAATATACACAGATCACCACCCACTCGTTTGGCTTTTCAACCTAAAAGAACCTAACTCAAAATTAATCAGGTGGCGATTGAAACTCGAAGAGTATGACTTCGAAATCGTCTACAAAAATGGCAAACAAAACACCAACGCGGATGCCCTATCGCGCATTCAATTAAACATGAATGAAACCGAACCTATAATAAATAACCCTGGCGATACAGACCAAAATATATTAGATTTTCTGAGAGAACTAGCTGAAAACCCAATTCAAACATCAAACACTCCTAACGATACTCAAAATGAAAACGCAAACTTAGAAGCCCCTACCGAAAACCAGACTATAAACAACCAACAAAAAATTACTGTACTTCAGGACATAAGAATTAATGACCAAGACGAAACAGCCCATACAAGTAATAACGACACCGAAAACAACGGAATACCTATACTAGATGAAATTATTAATAATAAACAATTCAAATCATAATTGACAAAAATCCTCACCCAGATATCGAAATGGTTCAAACGAATATCGACGACAGAACTATTAAAACAATAAAAATTCCATTAAACGACCCGCGATCTGTAATTGACACCTTAAAAAATTACGTCGACCCAAACAGACGGACGTACATTTATTTTAGATGCAAACAACTAATACCATTATTTACCCAAACATACATGCTTAATTTTAAACCACTAAAATTATTTCAATGCACTAAATTAGTTAATAACATTACCGAAAAAGATGAACAAATTATTCTAATCAAACACCAACATGAAGGTAAAACGAACCACCGAGGTATTAACGACACATATGACAGACTAAAAATTAATTACTATTGGAAAAATATGAAAAATGACATAACAGACTATATTAATCAATGTGAAATTTGCCAAACAGCCAAATACACTCGACAAAACCCCTATGTACCTTTAGTTCTAACCGAAACACCTAGCAAACCGTTCCAAATCTTACATATGGACCTTTTCTTTTTCGATAAACAATCATTTTTAACTATTATAGACAAATTTACAAAATTAGGCCAAGCATTTCCATGTAATAGAGACGCCATATCGGTACAAGAAAAATTAATCCACTATTTTTCAATCTACGGTATCCCAGAGACAATAGTCGTGGACAGCGGCACTGAATTCAAAAATGAAACAATTACAGAACTTTTAAAACTACAAAAAATTAAAGTACATTTCACTACCCCAAAACATCAGGAATCTAAATCACCAGTAGGAAGGTTCCACTCGACACTAATCGAACATTTACGAATTTTAAAACAAACACATAAAGACTTTACTCCGACACAATTAATGCCCTACGCACTTATAGCTTATAATAATACAACCCACTCTTCTACCAAATATACACCTTTTGAACTTACTTTCGGACATACCAATCTCAGAGACCCATTCGATTTAATATCTACAACTTTCTATTCAGACTATATTTCAAACCACAAAGACAAACTAACGACATTATACCAAGAGATATCGAAAAATCAAGAAATTAATAAACAGAAAATAATCGATAAGCGTAACGAAAAAGGCGATAGTCAACAACATTTTAAAATTAATCAAATAGTTTATAAAAAGTTGAGTGAAAGGTCGAAAAGTAAAAATAAATTTGTCGGACCCTATAAATTAATCGAATTACTCACACATAACCGAGCCAAAGTAAAAAACTTAAAAAACAATAAAACTCTAATTATACACCTAAAAGAATTAAAGAAACCCCATAATATTTCAGGTTCTTCTTCCTCGAACAAGGAATAGCCCAACCGACCTATCACAAAATAGAAGACAACCCCGGACTATTACCAGTACGACTAGGGAGTACACAAATAACTAACACACACTGGTCTTTTATACAAATATTCGACTTACAACCAATTGTTAATGAATTTCAAGACATAAAACCGAAATTTAATACCTTAAAATCATCAATAAAGTCTAATCAAACATATTATAGGGAATACTTTAATTCATATAATATAATTCAAAATTTAGAATCGAAAATTCTGGAACAAATCAATCAATTAAACCCAAAATCAATAAGACAAAAAAGAGGAATAATAAATGGCCTAGGATCTATCATTAAATGCTTAACGGGCAACCTAGATAACGAAGATGCCGAAAAATTCAATTTTAAAATAAATCAACTTCAAACTAATCAAAATAAATTCAAAGTTATTTTAGAAAACCAAATTTCTTTGCTAAATTCATCAATAACTAATTTTAAGAATCTAGCTCGAAACCTGTCACATAATCAGTCAATGTTACAATCTCGAATTCGGCAAATCGAATATGCAATAAAAAACACGTCTATTAATATAATAACTGCTAACTATCACTATTTCATGGCGCAAATGGTCTTAAACCAAATTACAGTTATTTATCAAACGATCTATAGTATTCTCGATAAAGTAGAGATAGCTATATCCTTTGCAAAATTAAACACTTTGCATAATTCTATTGTTAGGCTTATTGACTTATTTTCTGAAATACAATTAACAGGAAAATACCTAACAGACGTTAAATTACCATTGGAACCCACTTTAGATAATATTTTAGGATTCGAAAATATTATAAATATTAAAATTTATTCCAAAAATTATGAAATAATTTTCATATTCGAAATTCCACTAGTTGAACCTAATAGTTATCAATATTATCAATTATATCCTTTACCGATGCAATATGATAAGTCTTACCAAATGATTTTACCTAAGAATGCTTATTTAGCTTTAAGTGATAATAATTTTATACTTTCTAATGATAAATGTAAAGAAATATCAGCAGAGGAATATCTTTGTAATAATATGAACCCAACTAAAATTAATCACAACGCGCCTTGCGAAGTTAGTTTATTAAAATTCTCAAAAAATATAGATAATTGTTACCCAATACCTGTCAATATTAATGAACTCCAAATTCAAAAGATAATTAATGAAAAATCGATTGTTATTGTACCACAACCTTTAGTTGCTGTTCAACAATGCAAAAATATTAAAGACAATATACCACTTTTTGGTAGTTACGTTATAGACTTAGACACGACGTGTACTATTAACATAGAAAACCATATTTTAAAAACATACTCAAATCCTAAAGTCAATTTTAAAAATATCGATCTTCCAAAACTTAATTTAGAAACAAAAACAAGTGATAAATTAACAAACTATAATCCCGGAACATTTGATCTTAATTTAATTAATACCCATCAACTATTAAAGACTCAGAGGGACTTAGAATCCCAAAAACAAGAATTAAGTAATATAAATAACTCTGTTTATATTTCTAAACCATCATGACAAACTTACTAAATTGTTTTAATCCCACAGTAAGAAATTTTATTTCATATGTGCGCTTCTGTCCTCCCCACTTCCTCGTCTTATTTCATATTGTATACTATTTTGTCATTAATATTTGCTGTATTCATCATTCTCCTTTACTGTTTTCATTTTGTATTCTAGCCGTCATAATTTCGTTTCTGCTCATTTCTCAATTTGCCTGCTTTAGTTAGATTTCCTTCGGCGATATAAGAAGAACGACACAACACAAGCACCGTATAGTGCTTAGGTGAGTCTTCTTGTTCGCCAGGGTGGTATCAAATATAACCTATTTTAAGTTTTTCAATATGTAATATATAAAACTGATAATGTTGTTAATTTAATGTCCAATACCAAACACTATGTGCATTTGAATATGTAATGTTAAACATGTATAGTTGAAGTTGAATAAATTGAATTGAAATTGAATTGAATTTTTACAATATTATTGTATATTATATTTATAATATTTATCGTTTACCTGATATATACTAAATACTTTTCAAAATTTAAATTTAAAAATAATGATACAGTAAATTCAAATAATGATATAATTGTATGAAAAATCAATCAAACTATTAATTTTTCAGTTAAGCCGGGAGAAGTTACGTGAGCGTATATCATATGTCTCCTTTGTTATGATAAATGCATACATCAGGTTTACGATAAGACCGAGGTTATAAATGCTTGTTAACATGTAAGATTGACTCACTTCATAAGATTACCGCTAATTGTAATTACTGTTATTTTCTGGTGTAATAAAGTTCCGATTCCTTTTTAAAAATTTGTTTTTCGGTCCAACGACCAAAACTCGCACTATTGGAAGACCCTGTAGAAATATTATATGATTTAAATACGTCTCCACATAAGTTCCAACAGTATAGCATGTTAATAAAACTGTTGTTGGTAGTCGTTTCAAATGGAACTAAAGTTTTAATTTGTACTGATCCTGTTGGGTTTTCATCAACCATAGGTTTATGACTTATTAGTTTTGAATATAATGCAATGTTTATATTTCATGGAATCATTTGCAAGTTATAATCAGAGATGAAATCTTAGTAAATTTTCGAGTTTTTTAAAGGATTTTTTTTTTCATTTCAGTGCAACATAAAAATTGCTTGAAGATTTAGAAATTGTATTAGATAATAAAGTTTCAACTTTATTGTACCTCAAGAGCTTTTATGCGAATCTGTAACAGGTGAATATATAGTTTTTATCGTATCGCCTCTTTGATTTGGAAAAATGTTCAAAATGTTGAAATATATGATGATAGAATTTCAATATTTATACCATCATATCTAAAAAACATTTTTATCCCACATTCCCATGGGAACTACTTTAAGAATTATTAGCCTTTATAAGGCAATACAGTTCTAATTTTTTATATCCGACGAGTGCTTCATAAAAAAAAAGTTTTGTTAATCTCGTAGTGTATTCAGACGTTTTCTATAAAATGGCGGAGGATCCGGGGTTTACTTACAGTAATTTGGACCATACATGATGGCCCTTGTCCTTTTTGGACCCCCCCCCCCTCTCACTAATTTAACACCCTTTATGAACACTCTCGAAAATCGCCACGATAAATTAGTATCAATCCAGTCACCTGAATGACTCTCTTAAGTCTGAGAAATCTAGAGTTGTCCGAGTAAAGCAAATGGGGCTCTACAATTTATAGTGGGACCTGAACCACTTCTTGAGGATAATTTATATTTGAAAATTACTTCGTAGTCGGTGGGACTCGAACCCACTTCGCTAGGTATGCCCAGAAAAAAATTAGATGCGCTAACCCATTCAGCTATCGTCCCCAAATGGACAAACACACAACTAAACTAAAAGTTTATTTTCTGAAGTAGGTTAATATTAAAAACAGATTATGTGTTAGTAGCCTACCGGTATTTGAACTTGTTGTATTTCCTATAAGTCGGAACTTGCTTGAGTTCTAGCTGACTAATGTTTATTATTTTACTTTGACTATATAAGTAAATTTAAGGCTCGTAGCATCTAGAGGGTGTGTGAATAGCGTCA
Organism: Leptura quadrifasciata; assembly: GCA_963675555.1. Lineage (NCBI taxonomy): Eukaryota > Metazoa > Arthropoda > Insecta > Coleoptera > Cerambycidae > Leptura > Leptura quadrifasciata. Next base: position 91,861,295 of record OY776675.1, read on the forward strand.
AGTGTTCATGTTTGCTGCAGGGAAAATCCCCTAAAAGTGATACTATAAGGGGCAAGTTATAAATTCAAAGAGGGCACAGAGTGTAGCATAGTAATGACACGGTTAGCCCAGAATTGTGGTGTAGTGCTCATGACAAAAAGTAAACTAGCTCAGTGTCTCGGGGCATAACTGTACTTACTCTATATTTACGGGATGAATTATCAGTTGCTCTCGTTTCCTTGGCGTGACAATAAAAATAAAACACACAAATACAATACTTTAATACTGCAACAACTGACGCGGGACAGACTATATGTTTCAAATTTAACAATGTTACACTCAATATGTGAATAATAGATTATGTATTGCTATGTAACAAAAGATTAAAATACATATTTATAATACCATTTGGTAGCTACAGCAGGCGTACAGAAAATAATGGTATATATTAACTTAAATATGTTGAAAGAAATAAGTCGAAATTAATTCCCCAGACTGTGTGTCAGGTTGCTTAATATGAAAAATATAGCGAATAAACTGAATAAGAGGGTATAAATGAGATGTATTTACCCACCGGAATCCGTGGCTTAGAGCCACCAAAAGATAGTACAGTTTCTGAAAGTTTCGTAGATCCCTAGGTTACGTAGTTTACCCAGATGACGGCCATGAGCGGGTCCTAAACGGCGGCGAAGGTGCTCCTCGAGTCGTACCTCAGAAACGTAGGTGCTAACAGCGTGCCGGGAGACGTACCAAGAAAAAGCGTACCAATAACATACAGCGTATGGTCTAAGTCAACGCTTCCCTACAAATAAAAATATGGGAAAGTAAAATGCAACAAAAACTTTACGCTCTCGTTATTAACGCTGACGAACCAGTCGGTATAGTATCATCAAACAAACCGACGTACCTTAAAAACTAAAGTAAGTGAGTAATTCAATTTACCGGCGGAATTGTACAGAAAGTACCTAACGGTATTTTAATGAGGTCGTAAAGTTTTTGTTGCATTTTTTATTTGCAGGGATGCGTTGCCTTAGACTATACCATGAACGAACCATAACTATACCATAATAGCGTACCCTGAACGTGCCGGAAGCGGCTTAAACTGATAAAAATCACATGTCAACAGGTGGAATGGTGACCATGGAAAACATGTTTACCGTTTATCGACTAAAATTCTACTTAGCAGTGATAGTTTTCTCTCGAAACTAGTTCCATAAAATAAAACAATATCCAAAATAATGGAAAACTGCAGCTGATTGCCTAAATTTACAAATCCCACGAGGATGGCTACGGATAAACTTGGCAATCGTTAACAAAGCGGCCGCATGCTCTACGAGACGTATATTGAATGAATCATAGCCGAGACAGAAGTTCTTTCAGAGCTCTCTATGTTGAAGCCATGTGTATGTGATTTTATATATTATATGTATATACTTTATAGAGTAAAGCAGGTTGCATATGGTCGAGCGGTATTATTTTCTCCCAGAACGTAGCCAGCCCATCGTAGGCTTGTAACATGTTACCTGTAAGAAGAGTTTAATTTTAAATCGAAAAGCGTGTACAAACTTTATTTCGGTGTTGAAAATTTTCCTACAGTTAATGAGATGTATATTTTTTTGCGTTACTGTACGTTCACTGGACGTGGAAGTAATTGAGACTCCCTAGAGCCTATTCGCGCATTTTTCTATAAAAAAATGTTTATTTACACTGTATGTTTAACGGTACTTAAAATATCTGATTTATTAAATGCTTTACAAAAGTTTTTAATAAAATAACTTTACGGCGTCACAAACTCGGATAGAAAGTAAAATAAAATTTAGCACCTTCCAGAATGTAGTTTAGAAATTTTTGAGCCGATGGGCACTATAACAACATTCACTATTTTTGTAGAATTTAATTAAAATCGATTTTTTACTTGATAGTTAAGAACTTTCAAGAAAGTAGCTTTTCGCGAGAGCTGTTTCTTGACACACACTTCGGAGAAATAACTTCTCGATTCACGTCGGTCTTCGTTTGTATACCCTCAAGGTTACGCTCGTTCACAAACCTTGTAACCGTCGGACGGGGACGCTGATCTAACATGAACGTTTGTCACGCACCGTCTATTCCTCTCGGCACGCTATTCAAGGTCGTTACATTAGATTGTAAGTTTTTCATAGAAGTCATAGAATTGAAGGTTTGATATGAGAATTGAAAGACGACTTAATAAAGACTGTTTGTTTAAAATTTGATTTACTGACCACTATGGGCTATAAAGATATTAATAAATCAACGATTCAATCGACATCGGAAAGGTTAAGAGCCTACTGAGTTTTGACATTGAGGCACCGATTGCCTGGCATGCGAAGTGAATTTGCTGAAAGCTTTTTAGTACGGTCGCTAGATGTAAAACAAGATTAACTTTTTAAGACCGAATAGAAAATCTGAATTAAATATTTACGTAATGAAATTTAATTTATAATAATAATAATAATAATATTTATTATGTAACAAACAAACAAACAAACGTTGATTACATAAATGACAAGAGTTCGGCTACGCCGTTCTTCCACTCTACCGAAATACAGAGAATAAAAAAACAATAATAAGAAAAGAGCATCCACAATAAAAAGCAAAAGCAGTAAAAATATACGTAAAACTTAATAAAAAGAAAGAATTGCAAAAAGCGTATATATAGTACGAGTTACAAATTTAATAATATATATTTGATTTTTTTTTGTAAATGTATAAATTGAGCCAATCTGAAACCTTATTTAGTAAATGCGGCGCCATATATGCAAATGAACCCTCAAATTTACTCATGGAATGTTGTGGTACACAAAAGGAGTTAGTTTTTATATTTAAATTATGAACATCAGATCTTCTTGTAAGTAGGTTAAATAGATATTCAGGTTATTGATACACTATAACTTTAAAAAGGAGTATATGATAAAGATAGATTGCCCTATTGGTCACATTAAGTACTTTAAATCTGATTAAATGAGGGGCTATATGACTTCGAGGAGGGATACAACAGATAAAGCGCATACACGAATTTTGGATTTTCTGCAACTTGTACTTATTATAATTTGTTAGAAAATGGTAATAAACTGGAGACCAATAATAAATGTGAGGATAAATAAGGGACTTTACTACTTTTAGGTTTGTCTGCTCACTTAACTGAGTTTTTAGGTGGTATAATGACTTTAACTTAAACTGAAAAGTTTTAGTTATGTAATTAATATGTTGGTTAAAGCTGAAGGATTGATCAATAAAAACTCCAAGATTTTTTGCTGATTCTACCCAATTAATTTGCACATTATTTATCCATAAACTTTCTTGGCAAATGATGTTTCTTTGGCGTTCATTGCCAATACATAAAGCGTTAGTTTTGCTAGAATTCACTTTTAGACCATTGTTAGAGCACCAGGTTGTGAATGTACACAAATACTCGTTTATGGAATTGATAGATTCCTCTAATTGTGATAATGTACAGGCTTTGTATAGCTGGGCGTCATTCGCATATAAGTAGATTTTGCAGTGTTTTATACAATTGGGTAAATCAAAAGTATACATCGAAAATAATATAGGCCCAAGTATACTGCCTTGTGGCACTCCATTTAGTAGTACCTAATTGTGACCCATTATCAGATGTTAAAATAACTTTTTTGGTGCGCTCTTTTAAATAACTGCTAAACCATTTCAGTGGAGAATAATCAAAGCCCATGTATTTTAAGTTTGCTATAGCAGGTCAAAATCCACCAAGTCGAATGCTTTGCTTTGATCTAATAAGATTAATATCATAGAGTTCGATTTATCCAACGTCAAAGAAACATCATTTAACACGTTTAAAAGAGCAGTCGAAGTACTGTGTTTTTCCCTGAATCCCGATTGAACAACAGGCAAAATATTATTTCGGTTCAAAAAATGTTTTTAAGTCTATCGATATTATTTTTTCGAACATTTTAGAAAATTTTGGGAGTATTGAAATAGGACGCAAATCATTTAGGGTTAACGGTACAGATATTTTGGGAATGGGCAAAACATTCGCAGATTTCTACACGCCTGGAAATATATCATTTTTAAATTAATATTATCACTCCCTATTGCTTCAGACTTAATACTTTTTAAAGCCGTATAAATATCGTTTTGATTTATTTCCGAAAAATTATTATATTAAGTCAGCGTGTTTATATTTACATTGGACTGTCCAGCCACACTTAAAAAATAATTATTTAACTGATCGGGATTTAAGAACTCATCTGGTAAACTACTCAATTCATACTTCGATTTAGTGCACACACCCCATTGCAATAGATTTTTCCATAATTGCTTACTATTGTTTTTATTTTTATTGACTATAAATTGCACGTATGCTTTTTTTTTCAAGACCAATTGCTTCTTTAATATAATTTCTTAGAGTCACATAGGACTCCCTATCACTGGCTGTTTTGGTGTTTTCATACTTTTTACGAGCCTTATCTTTTGTTAAGTTAAAATCATTATAGTTTCTGTATGTTATTATTTTAGGTTCAGATTTATTTAAATATAATTTTAGTTTACACGACATAAACCTATGATCCGAGTTATTGTGCATATCTATTGTATCCCAGGAATCTAAATCTAAATTATCACTAATACATATAACATCAATTAATGATTCACTCGTTTCAGTTATTCTTGTAGGCATATCGATAACTTGTTTTAAATTAAAATCGGATATAACGGACTCAAACTTTCTTACATCTGAAGAATTTTTGGACAGCAGATTAATGTTAATATCTCCCATAAGAACAACTGATTGAGTCTCCAAATATAATTGTTGCAAAGTTTCAGATAAATCATCTAAGCAAGATACATGCGCACTAGGTGGTCGATAGATTACACCAACACCAATATTTTTATTATTAATTTTTATTTTCAACCACATTTGTTCCAAGCCACTTTCACTAATTTCAGCAAGTTGCACTTTGAATGGGAAAGAAGATTTCACGTACATTAGCAAGCCTCCTCCTCTTGTTGGGTGGTCCAATCTTGCAATATTATAGTTTGGAATATGAATATACTTGTTTGGATATCCATCCATAAGAAAAGTTTCAGTTAAGGCTACAATATCTGTGTCCTTTTCCAACACGAATTCTTTAAAACTAATGAAGTTGGTAGTTATGGATCGAATGTTTATGTGTCCGAATTTAACATGCCATTTTTTGATTTTATTATTGTAGGTACACCATTTAGGTATTTAATATAAATGTTTTCTTCGCCATTCTGTTTTCTGTTACGTAAATCGTTTTTGATTTTTTTTAAATATTCCTGCTGTATTTTCGTTTGGTCAGTTGAAATCGGTCTTTTATCATTGGTCTCCTTTAGAATTTTTTTTTGATTTAATATATTAACACTTCATCTCTGGATGTTAATAATACTTTCACTGGAGCAGGTTTATTAATGCGAGATTTACCCAATCTAAAAACTTTAATGGAACTATAATTCGCTTCCGGGGTAACTTTATTTAACAGTTTTTTGACATTTATAAATCTGCTGCCTTTTTTTTGGCGATTGTTCAATTTAGATCTTCATCCAAATTATATATTATAATATTTTTCTCGCTGTTTTGCCTCTCAGCTATTTCACTTATTATATTTTCAGAATTACAAATATTATTCGTTGCATTTTTCATACCTTTTATTTCCTGCTGCAGTTGGTTAACGGTAATTTGAAGGGCTTCAATAACCTTTATTAAGTTATCAATATTTTGAGTTATCTTGGAACAATCTGTACATTTCCAAAGGCAGCCATTTATAATAGATAAAACATCGAATTGGTTTTTTGAAATGTTCACGCATTTTATGTGAAAGAAGTGAGAGCAAAAAGTGCATTGAAGGCCAGATGATTTCGAATTTATTTGTAACGTACAAATACTGCATGTTTGAGACATTCTATAATTTCTTACGCTGCTCTGATGCGAAAATAAATTTTTCGATTAAAGTAATAGCTATTACTATATAAACACCATCTATGTCTCAGTTTTAATAATTAATAATTAAAATAATTATATATAATTATAATATACTACGGTTATTAATTTAGAAATTTCTTTATGAATAAAAGATTTTTAGCTAATTTTATATTATTCTGAGGCTTCATTCGTGAAGTTTAATTGATATTGTCAGAGGAGAAAGAAATTTCTTTATGAATAAGAGATTTTTAGCTAATTTTATATTATTCTGAGGCTTCATTCGTGAAGTTTAATTGATATTGTCAGAGGAGATGGATTTGTGAAATTGATACTTGACTTTAAACTTACTATAGAATTCTTTGTATATGAACTTTTATTACCTATTTAATATTTTTAATACTAGTAAACGGTGAATTATCGAATCTAAATTTAAAACTTCAGGTACTTAATTAACATGACGTGTTTTTGAATTTCTGCTGATTTTACGAAAACAATTACTTTTTATTACATTTTAACTATGGAGAGTCATAAAGTGAATTTTGTACTATTTAACATATTTTTTAATTTAATTTTTACAGTGATGTCTGCAATTTTCTGTAACAGTTTCATTGAAATTTGCCCATTTTCTTCAAAAAAATAATATGTTAAAAAATGATTTTGCAATATTTAATTTTCTTTAATAATAATAAAGTGAATCCTAGTTTATATAAATTTATTGTATAACTTCCAACGGTAAATAAGTATCTCGGATCATGAACTCCTGATCAGAATATGTTCCTACTCTCTCTAGAGCGGGCTGGCCATGCTACAGGTCCTCCACGACCTATCCATTTGCTGTGATAAGTTTTATTGAGATATGCTCGTACGAGCTAGGAGAAATGAGGTGGAGCACCATCATGCATAAAAAAAATACGTTGCCTTACGGCTAATGGAACAATCTCCATTTGAAGTGCCAAATTATCTAGAAGAAAATTTAGGTAAGATCGTCCATTAAGTTTTTGGGGTAAAACAAATGGGCCAACTAAAAACTCGTCGACAATTCCAGCCCAGATATTAATTGAGAAACGTTGTTGGTGCCTCGACTCATTTATTCCGTGAGGATTTTCATCAGCCCATGAGTGGTTATTCTGAAAATTTATAAATCCATCCCTGTTAAATCCAGCTTCATCCGTAAATAACACAGAAGAATGAAATGAAGGATTTCGAATACATTTCCGGGTAAACCACTCGCAGAATCTCATACGCGGTACTGCATTCTCCGGATTCAGCGCCTGAACCCTTTGTAAATGATATGGATACAATAAATTGGTTCTTAAAATGCGATGAACAGTCATGTGACTCACACGTTCCATTGCCGCAATTCTTCTAATACTAATACTAGGATTCTCCTCAACTGTTTCTAGCATTCTTTCCTCCCGTTGGATCGTTGTTACCGTCGCCCTTCTTCCACCACCCATGATTAGGTTTCAAATTTCCTGATTACTGTAGGCGCATATGAATATTCATAAACATTCTTCGACCTGGATGACGTCGGTTGGGAAAGCGCTCCGCATAAAGTGTAGCTGATTCTACATTATTACCATTAGAAAGCCCATAACAGAAATGCATATGTCAATTCTACAAAAGAGTAAACCATTTTTTAAATTTAAATCGACAATTAAGATCAATATATTTGACTGAACTCTAATCAGCTAAACACTGCTTGACAGATGCCCACTTGTTTTTGTAAGATACAATTGGCGCATTATTTTATCTAACAATACATCACTACGGTTAAACTTTAATAATTTTAAAACGGTTAAATATGCACAAAAATGTCAAGAGAACATTGTTGTTCAAAATTAAATTTGAAGGGTATTGCATTGACGGTAATATGCAATTATTGCACTTAACGCGCCAGGCTTGTAACTTGTAATTCAACGCTCGGCGGGGCACATAGCCCGGAGAGTAGCTGTTGGTTGCAGTCTGGTTACATTCTTTATAGTAAAATAAGAATTTTATAGAGGAGTTTGCCACTAAAAATATTATATTTTAATATTCCGCCCTCTAAAAGCACATTTGAACTATGCTAAGCCCAGTCAGGCTATTTATTTTTCGATTACAATAGACACTGGACCGCTAGATGGCGCCTGCTGACTATTTTACATGTCGCTATCCCAAAGATACCGAAATATACTAAATGGTCAAGCGATCCTTGTGTCGGTCGTCACATGCCTACCTTGCACTGACGAGAGCCAACAGCTCTAAACTGCAGTCTGCAAGTCGTGTGTGACGACTGACACGAGAGCTCCTTTAAGTAGGATTAAACTTTCGGCTGGTGTTTGTTGCAATCGAAGCATTAGCGTTTTGATGGTAATATGCAATTATTACACTTAACGCACCAGGCTTGTAACTTGTAATTCAGCGCTCGGCGGGGCACATAACCCAGAGAGTAGCTGTTGGTTGCAGTCTTGTTACGTTCCTTATAGTAAAATAAGGATTTTATAGAGGAATTTGCGACTAAAAATATTATATTTTAATATTCCGCCCTCTAAAAGCACATTTGAACTATGCTAAGCCCAGTCAGGCTATTTATTTTTCGATTGCAACAGACACTGGACCGCTAGATGGCGCCTGCTGACTATTTTACGTGTCGCTATCCCAAAGATACCGAAATGTACTAAATGGTCAAGTGATCCTCGTGTCGGTCGTCACATGCTTACCTTGCACTGACGAGAGCCAACAGCTCGAAACTGCAGTCTGCAAGTGGTGTGTGACGACTGGCACGAGAGCTCCTTTAAGTAGGATCAGTCTTTCGGCTGGTGTTTGTTGCAATCGAAGCATTAGCGTTTTGATGGTAATATGCAATTATTACATTAACGCGCCAGGCTTGTAACTTGTAATTTAGCGCTCGGCGGGGCACATAGCCCGGAGAGTAGCTGTTTGTTGCAGTCTGGTTACGTTCCTTATAGTAAAATAAGGATTTTATAGAGGAGTTTGCGACTAAAAATATCATGTTTTAATATTACGCCCTCTTAAAGCACATTTGAACAATACTAATCTAATATTCTACTCATAAAATTTCAGGTAAATATCTACATTTGTTCAAAAGATATTTAGGGAAATAATTGTATTTTTCAAAATTACAAGCCCTGTATCTTCTAAATGAAAGCTCTAATGACAATTGTTTATATGACAAAATATTCTTAAATTTGTACGAGGAATACGCTCCTTCATTTATGACATTCCATTATGTTACACCCTGTATAAGATAATAGTTGAGGCAAGCCAGAGAAAGAAAAGACTTATGTATGGTCCAGAGAAAGGAAATACAATGTGAGCCAGGGAAATAAAAGACAAATTGAACATATTTGAAAGTAAAAACTAATATAGAATAATATAAAAATGATTTTATATTATTAAAATATATTGGTAATTATATGTGTTCTGTATTTATTGGCACTTACCTAACAATATAATTTAACTTTTAAATTGAAAAACACTATTACTAGTAAGCAACAAGGCAGGCAGATCTATAACAACAAATTTGTTAATTTATGAAGATTTTATTGTCAATTCCTTGGAGAAGGGTTATTGTGTGGACTCAATTTACACAGACTTCTCCAAGGCATTTGATAAAGTAGATCATGCTTTGCTTTTAATTGAATTATCTCGATATATTTGTGGTAATCTTTTGTCATGGTTGAGGTCATATTTAAATTTGTGAGTTCAAGTTGTTAAAATTAATAACCATTACTCCAATGAAATTCATGGTAGATCTGGGGTACCTCAAGGGGCACACTTGGCACCTCTGCTATTCAATCTTTTTATTAATGATGTTGTTGAATGTTTTCTTCATAGTCAGATACTATTGTATGCAGATGGCCTTAAAATATATAAGGAAATCAAAGATCATTCTTCTGTCGTTGAATTACAAAATGATGTTATCAGATTTCAGAAATGGTGCAAGTGTAAAAAATTGAACCTAAATATTTCTAAATGCAAATATATCCAGTTTGGTAAAGGGATATCCCAATCATTAAATTCCTATACCATAAATGATGTACTAATTGAAAATGTAAAAGGGATACGTGATCTAGGAATATATTTCGATTCTAAACTAACATTCGTGCATTACATCGATTTAATATGCAATAAAGCTCCAAAATTACTTGGTTTTATTAAAAGACATACAAAAGAATTTAGTAATATAATTGCCATAAAATCGTTATATATTTCATTGGTCAGATCTCATTTAGAAAACTGTTCAGTTATATGGTCTCCTTATTTTCAAATACATATTGATAAGGTTGAAAGAGTACAAAAAAGATTCTTATGCTATATAGTATATAAGCTCAATATTCCCATTTATGCTATTAATTATAATGAAATTCTAACATTTTACATCTCTGTAAAGTGTATACGACGGGAATTGAAACCGTATAAAAACTAAAAGCCGGCAAAAACAGTCGGCATCTCTTTAATGTACATGGGCGGAGGTAAATAGAAATGCTTGTCATAAGAAAATAATAAGATTTTCGGGCATTATTATATTATCCTCTGTTTTAAATGATCTCCAGAAAGCCATGGTAAATTAGTAAATAATTAAAATATTTTACCTTTTATATAGTAGTAAATATTTATAAATATGAACAATAACTAACTAAACTCCTACGCTTGATGTTATAACAGGTAAATACCTGCGTAAATACGCACTGCACTGGCACATTAACAGCACAGTAGAAGTCCACCTTTGACTATTGAGAAGCGATTTACGAGTTTTTTTTATGCTAGTAGACCTGTCCGTTTTATTATCTTTAAACCAGTGCAGTCGTAGATGGTTCATTCAGGCTGATTACATTGCCAGTCTCGGTCTCGCCTGCATAGTTTCAACTACCATTCGAATCTCGATACCATATTGCTAAATATATAGGACAAAATATCAAGTTCAGTGCGCACGGCCCTGTGCTTTAACACTGACCAGTTCCAATTATCCTCGTATAAAGTATACTTTGGAGCATTGAAGAATCAATGCAGATTGAATGCCAGTGATGCTTCTAATACTAATAGTCTCCCAAGATACCCTATTCCCGTGCAACAGATCTTGATGCCTCTGTTTGCAGGAGTGTGGCTTAAACCTATTTGTGTCCACCCCTGCTGCTGCTAATGTATATTTCATCCATCTGGCCAAGGTTTGTTTGGAAATAACCTGATGAGGTATGGCTGCTGACACAATATTAATTGAGGATGATTCTTCTGTTTTTATAAGAGGAATTCTTTCAATATATTCTATTAAACAGTAGATATGCAGCTCTCTTCCTTACTATAGAAAGGTACCTAGAAATAATTAATTCGATTCATATGTCGAGACATGAGTAGATGTGTGTTAGCACCACCGGTAATATACACTTAAATATAGTCTAATAATAGCGATAAAAACCTAAAAAGTTGTTAGTATAATAAACAAATTAGTGTCTATTTTACAATAAAATAAAATTTTCCAAAAAGATGTTGTTAACCAGAGAAATCTGTGATGAAATAAAGACTGCTGTAAATGCTGCGATTAATGTGTGTTTGTAAAATTGTACATTCATAAAAACAATCGCTGATAACATCACGGAGGCAATCACAAAATCAATGGAGAAAAAGTTATTGCAAATTGGGCAAGAAATAATCGACATAAAAAATGAAATTAAGGTGGTAAAAGATGAGAACAATTATAAAGTAAATCAAACCAATAAATCATAAAAATGTTATATGACAAAATGGAAATAATGACTAGTAAATGTGATAGCATGAATAAACAAAGAAAAATAAATAACTTGAGAATTTTTAACTTACAAAAAAAGAATAACGGACACTTGAAGGATGAAATAATGACATTACTAAACACAAAAATGTCCACAAATTTAAGTTATGTAGACATAGATGTATGCTACCAAATTGGAAAACAAAAAGAAACTGGAAAACCAAGAGGTATATGCCTAAAATTAAAAAACCATGAGATAAAGCAATCTATATACAACAAGAAGAAAATGTGAAAAGGTACCGGTGTTGTCATAAAAGAAGACCTTACATGCTTACGTTTGGAACTGCTGAATAAGACTATTGAAGCTACTTCACTCAAAAATGTGTGGACTGAATATGGTAAAATATATGTCGAATTGAATAATAAAATGTTTATAGTATAAAAACCGAGGATGATTTCAATAGAGTCTTTACACAATAATATTAATTAGATCTATTACATTTTCCATTTGTTTATTTTATGATTTAATTAAACTTTTATTACATGTTATCTTTAGCAAGTAGATCATTATTACTAATATGTAACTGATGGTTAGGTTAATAATTCATAAATTTCCACATTCAAAATAAAACATTGCTATTTTAGTAATGAATTTTATTTTCTCTCTACTTTGGAGCTACGAAGTATGATCTACATAGCTCATTTACATATTATTTTTTATTTTTTCAGTTCTTATATAACTATTAGCATAGCCATATCGTATATTAAATTTCAATTTTTTTTCTTTTTTCTTATTTTTGTAGGCACTTCGTATTTTATTATATACATAATTATTATGTTAGAATTTATAAATATTTTAATAATGAGGATGAAGTTAAAAATCAATCGTATAATAATTTGCAAGATTATTTCAAGAATGAGGAAGCGGGGAAAACAGAAACCGCGTTAAATATTATTCATTTTAATATTAGGAGCATTAAAAAGAATTTCGATCAACTACTTGTATACTTGGAACCTTTGATAGGTAATATAGATATCATATTATGGTCTGAAACGTGGAATATTGAACGATTTTTATATACCTAATTACACATTGGTATTAAAATGAATAAAAAATAATTCCATAGAGTAAACCCAAGTGAGTCGTTCATACTGAATAAAAACAAACAATGTTTTATCCCACTAAATTCTTTAATCTTGTAATGGCGACCGGTTTCGTGAACTGAACTGAAGCAAGTCTTAGTTCACGAAACCGGTCGCCATTGCAAGATAGAATTTAGTGAAATAAGACCAGATGTCATTGGGTAAGACATTGTTTGTTTTTACTCAATCAAAAATAAATCAAAATGATGGTCTGATTGCCTTTGTTAAAAATGACATTGCAGCAAATGTACAAATTTTGCCTTTAATTGAAATTAAATTGTTAAGAATTGTAATAAACAAAAATAATATTGAGATAGGTATAACTGCATCATACAGGCCGTCCTCGGATTAGTGTACAGACATATCTAGTAAACCTTCAAACTTTTTAATCAAATTTAAGTAAAAAACATCGAATTTTTTGTGGGAGTTATAAATATAAATTTATTGGACAGATTTTCAAACTCTGTAAATGATTACAAAAATATATTAGCAGAACATGGTTTCCTATCTTATATTAATATACCTACTAGTATAATGGAGTAGATCCAGAGTTTAATAGATCACATATGCGTTCGTAAGGTAAACTGTAAAAAAGATATTTTATTTTCTTCTGCCATTTTTCAAACTAATATTTCAGATCACTATACTATCTCTATAAATATTACATTTCCTATTAATAAAAACAATACAATTTTTAACAAATCTAAATTTACAGTTAAAAAAATAGATTATGATAAATTAAATTCTCTATACGTTAATGAAACATGGGATGAGGTAATCAATTGTCAGCAAAAAAATTAAATAAATAATTAATTAATTACATAACACAGGCAATAAGTGAATTTAAGATAAACAATAATAAAAATTATAAGATAAAACCTTGGATAACCATTGGATTGATCAATTCAATAAAAAGAGACCTCCTAAAAAAGAAATTAATAACTTGATATAGATGAATTGTTTACAGAATATAAGGCATATACAAACAGGTTAAATAATCTTATTAAGCAAACAAAGAACCAATACTATAGAGAAAAACTAAATACAATGAAAGGTAATTCCAGGAAAACTTGGGAATTAATAAATGAAGTATCAAATAACAACACAAAAAAAAAGTTAAAATATGTACCTATCAAAAATAAGCGTAGGTGCGTCTTTACTATGTACATACTTCGGTATGCGATGTAAAGCAACGTCAGGCGCAGTTAGTAGTTGGATGGGTAACCATTCCAACAGAAACCGCGTCCTTGCCCGACACATCTTCCAGCGGCTTGTATATCAGTGTATGCGTGGACGCTATACAACCTTAGGCGAGGGTTGTATAGGAGATATACCATCCTTTGGAGGGGGTGTAAAGCCGTCGGTCCCTTGTCTATTAAATGTTAGGCAAGTAAAAGATCCCTACACTTCTTAAGGGAAGAGGTTCGGCAAAATTCCTGGTTGGGGGTAGCTCGTCTACAGGCGTCGTTGTTAGGCCTCAGTAGCGGAAATAGGCCGACGTTAAATAAATGTATACAAAAAAAAAATAAAACGGTGATATAATATTAGATAATAAGGATAAGGTTAATGTTATAAATGAGGTTTTTACAAACATAGGGCCTGAAATGGCACAAAAGATAAAAATCCAATGTATTACCTACAAATTTTTTTAAATGATATGTCCGTGGTACCCACATTGTTTCTGGAACCTGTAACAGATAATGAAATAATTAATTTATTTGCAAATCTCAAAAATAATTGCTCCCCTGGACCAGATGGGATAAAAACAGAATAAAAAATATACATCTACATATTAGCAAACCATTGGTTCATATTATTAATTTGGCCTATAAAAATGGAAATCTGCCTATGCAAAGATTCAATTATTGACCAACCTCGGTGATAAATAATTTTGCAAAAATTTTTGAGTAAACTATAAAAAAAAAATTAACTTCTTACTTTGATATGCATGATACGATCCCTAAAAGACAGTTTGGCTTTATAAATAACTCTAATACGGAAAGTGCTCTTACAGACTTCCTTAAAACAACTGTGAATGCCATGATAATGATAATTGCATGATTGATTCACGGATAGTATCAATAGGTGTACCACAGGGAACGGTATTAGGCCCAATACTTTTCCTTGTATATATCAACAGTATTAGTCGTATTACAAATTTTAATGGACACCTTATCTCATATGCTGATGATACTGTTATTATATGTACAGGTGATACCTAGAATGAAATATACCATACTGCTGAACATAATCTAAAAAATATACATATTGGTTAAATTTTAACTTACTGACCTTAAACGTTGCTAAAACAGACCATTCCAGAATGACGTCATTGACAGTTCGGCCATATTTGCTGGGTGGCATACAAAACCATTTGCGTATGTAAACATTACGAGTATTTCATCATTAAATTGTTTTATCCTGGTCTAATTGATAGAAAATGCCACATTTTTGTATTGCTGTTGAATGCTCAATGCATGGTGAAAGAGATCGTGCATTGTTTTTCCGATTTCCCGCTATTTTAACCAATAGGGGAATCATCTTAATGCATTGCTTATAGAAAGAAGAAATACTCGGATTAAGGCTTTGGGACGGGGGCCACTAAGTAAAAGCCACCTAAAACACAGTCGTATTTGTTCAAAACATTTTATAACTTGGAAGTACTTAATTTTTGTACAAAAACTCCTTCTAGGTTTTATAAGGTTAGACTTAAATGATGTGTGTAATTTTAGGAAAACTAGAAATACCCGCCTTTACAAAAGGCCAAACTGAGTTGTATCCTATAGATTTGGAAAACACATGAAATATTGCAACTGTACGGGTTCATGTAGAAAGAGTTGTAGATTTGCTCAAAAAAAAATTTAAATTTTTCATGAACCAATACCCATAAGCACGTTGTCAAAATGAGGAAATTGAGTGCATTGGATAAAATTGTCGTGGTATGTAGTGCAATCATAAACATGTGCCTTCTCAAATACCAAATAATATAAGTAATGAATTACCTATGTACCTGTGTGTTTATTAATAAAAACAATTTTAATGATATATCCCTATTTATTTCAATATATTGCACATCAGTAATATATATTTTGCATTCACTGTAAAACAAATGTTTTTTAATATTCACTTTATTCTCTTAAAATATCCAAGTTCAGGTTCAGTCGAGCCAAAAAAGACCATAAATTAGATACAGACATAAATAGGCGCAAGTTCATTTTTATCTATCAAAAGGAGGATGTTTCTGAGACAAACCTCTTGTTCCTACTTTTTTGGCCAAACCATATCCCCTATTCGCAACATTTCTACATTTTTCATGGAAGGTACTGGCCAAACGGAAAGTCAGTGGATGCTGGACCAGGACTACTGTCTTCGATGGTATTTGGACGATCATGCAGGTAAAACAGAATCGCTAGATGACTGCACATTTCTGATAAACATGTACATCTGATACATGTACAGTAAGCAATGGAAATGCTGGTATTCTTTAAAATAATAATCCAAACTTGAAGTAACTTTTCCCTCTCTTGTTGAGAGTGTTTAACCTACAACAAAGATTTAAAAAATGTTAATCAAGTTTAAAACTTCTGTAGCATATCAAAATTATATACATTAACATATAGAATCTAATTATAATGTAAAATTACGCATTAACTTTGATTTCTTACCTTCCCAATGACAATAAATGCCTCATCACTGATTTTTTTTGCCAAAATTTTTTGAACAGAGCCAGATTCGTAAAGCTTGTAGGCTTGCAAGCTTTTATAAGGCTTAAATTATTGACAAGTATAATAACATGAGTTAGTATCAAATAATTCACGAAGTCCATCATGGTAATATTATAAACTTCAAGCCTGCTCTCTTCAGGAGGGATTGCATAGTGGTCAATATTATCAATAATCTCGATTTTTTTATCATAACTGCACTTAATATCACCTCATAATATTCACTTCGAGACATCTTGGCAAAGAAATTTGCAAAAAATCACAATAAACTCAATCCATACCACCAAAAACGAATGCAAACACATGGAAAATAATCGCTATGTGTACCACCCTGGCAAAATGGCGGATCTGTCAAAGTTACGTGTTCTGGAATGGTCTAGTAATATATAACCTTTACTTTATTGGAAAAGGATCAACCAGCAGAAATAAGGTTAAAAATACATAGCATTGCCTATTCAAATATAACTTTTTTATTATTAGCCGTTACTCGAGTCCGACTATAAAAATGTTACAGTCGATAAATTGTGTACAATAAAAACAAGTAAAAGGTGTAGTCTATTGTAATTCCCATTCATCTACGGTGCACACGACTATGGCTATAGAGGCCAATTCGGGAGAGCACATGTCGACCGCAGTCAGGACAAACATAGACCTGGTTAGGTCTTGGATTCGGCCTTCTTGCAGCAATATTTCCTTGATAGCTGGCCACAACCCCTCGCCATTCGGTTCTGTCTGCTGCAAGTTGTTCCCATTGCTCGTCTGGAATACCGCAGGATTTTAGATTTTCATGGAGAACGTCTTTGAACCTCTTTCGTTGACCGCCACGCCTTCTTCTACCGCTTAGCAATTCACCATAAAGTGTACATTTAGGAAGGCGGTTATCATGCATACGATGAACGTGACCTGCCCATCTTAGGCGTGCTCTTGAAATAAGTACCTCAATTGGAAGGCTCTTTGCTCCCCTGAGTACTTCCACGTTTGATATGTGATAGAACCAACGGATTTTCATCATACTTCTGAGGTGTCTTTGCTGAAAACGTTCTAATTCTTTCACATGACGACGGTAAGTGACCCAGCTTTCACATCCATATAGCAGTGTTGGAATGACAACTGCTCTGTAGACAGCCATTTTCGTTGACAAAACAAGGTCGTGGTTGTCAAATACTCTCTCTCAAAGTCCCCAGAGTGCTCTAGATGCAGCGTTAATTCTATTGCGAATCTCGCTGTCCATGTTTGCTTTGTCATTAACAACGTTGCCTAAGTAATTGAACTGATCCACCACTTCAAGAGAATTTCCGTTAAGTGTAATGTCTATTTGGTTCACTTGATGAAGAGTTGACATAATCTTAGTCTTTCCAATGTTGATTTTAAGTCCCAAGGAATCATAGCTCTGGGCATACACATCTAAAAGTTCTTGAAGCTCTTCCGGCGTAGAGGCTAAAAGTGCACAGTCATCCGCATACTGGAGATCACAAATGAATCGTGTGCGTGTCTTCGTGAAAGCTCTAAAGCGCCCTATGTTAAAGAGACCGTCATCAAAACGGTATCTGAGACCTATTCCTCTGACTGTCAGTTTGTTGTCAACAATAATTGTTAGAGCAGTGGTAAACAAATTAAAGAGTAGGGGTGCCAGGACACATCCCTGCCTAACTCCAGTGAGGGTTTGGAAAGGTTCGGTTGCCTCATTATTATAAATAACCTGCGCGTTGTTGTTTGTATCTAGACTGCGACATACTTCCACAAATCTTCTAGGGATACCTAAGCGGAACATAATTTTCCAGAGCACTTCCCTGTCCACCGAGTCAAACGCCTTGGTTAAATCAATGAAGGCCATGTGAATTTCTCCTTGATGTTCGAGTGCTTTTCCTTGAAGCTGTTTAAGTGTGAAGATTAAATCCGATGTGCCTCGGTTTGGTCTAAAACCACTCTGTGTTTCAGGAAGTAACTTTTCCATAACAGGTGTTAGCCTATTTGCCATCGCTTTAGTGAGTATCTTCCCTCCAACAGCCAGGAGAGCTATACCCCTGTAATTTCCACAGCCCGCAGCGCTCCCTTTGTTTTTGAAGAGGTTGATTAAAAGTGTATCACGAAACTCCTGCGGAGCTTGACCACTTTCCCACACGACATCAAACAGTTTTTTGAGGTAGGGTATGAGCTCTGACGACACAGCTTTAAAGATCTCAGCTGGGAGTGAGTCGGCGCCGGGAGATTTGTTATTTTTTAGCTGCCCAATGGCGGTTAAGATCTCTTCCCTTGTTAGTGGTTTATCTAAGTCTTCGAAGGTGTCATATTGAGGGATAAGATTTATAATATCGTGATCGGCTTGACTTTGCTGGTTAAGAATGTTAGAGTAGTGTTCTTTCCATCGGGCTCTTATTTCCTGGTCTTCTTTGAGAAGATTTCCATTTAAATCTTTAATAGGGCACATATTTTTCCGACTGGGGCCGTACACTGCTTTTACTCCTTGAAAGAAATTCCTGTAGTCGTGTGAATCGGCGTACCTTTGAATTTCTCTGGCCTTGCTTGCCCACCACTCGTTCTTTATTCTTCTGATTTCGCGTTGCGTTTCATACTTAGATTGGGTAAAAGCTTCTGCTTTTGATGAGTCGTTGGGGTGGTTGATAGCGTTTTGGAAGGCAATATGTTTGCGGTCAAGAAGTTCTTGTATAAAAGCTTCATTATCATTGAACCAGTCCTCCTGTTTTTTACTTGCTGCAGTGCCAAGAATTTCCTCACTCGCACTTTTTAAACTGTCTTTAATTTGTGTCCAGGCAGCAGCGACATCTACAGAATTGGTTTCTTCTGGTGCACTCAAATTCTCTTGAACTTTTTGCTTTAGCTGTTCGACGGTTTGTTGGTCACGCAATTTACTAATACAGAGACGGAGTCTACGTTTTACTTGAGTTCTTCGGCGTTTGGGTCTCATAACAATTTTCATTTTAGAGACAACAGGACGATGATCGGTCCAACATTCGCTATCAATGCGCGCCTTTGTAATTTGGACGTCCTTGTGATGCTTCCTACGTACGATAACATAGTCCAGTAGATGCCAGTGACCTGATCTGGGGTGACGCCAGGTGCCTTTAAATTTATCCTTTTGTCGGAAAATGGTGTTTGTTATAACTAGATCATGTTCGGCGCATTTAGTTAGGAGTAGTTGACCGTTAGCGTTCATGTTGCCCAAACCGTTCTTGCCTATGATGCCTGGCCAGGTGTCTGCATCTCTCCCTACTCTAGCGTTAAAATCGCCAAAAATAACGAGTCGTTCCGTTTTAGGTATTCTACAGAGGGTTTCTTCCAGCTGTTGATAGAAGCTTTCCTTGGTTTCGTGACTTGCATCCAGAGTGGGAGCATAGGCGCTTATTAGATTTACCGCGTTGCCATCTGATAGCTCATTGCGTAGCAGCATTAGACGCTCGGATAGGCCTTGTGGCACTTGTGTTAAGTTGGATACAAGTTGATTCCGAACGGCAAATCCTACTCCATATTGTCTTCTTGAATTGGTGGGAAGACCTTTCCAGTAGAAGATGTAGCACTTTTCTGTGAGAGAGCCTTCCTCCAAAAATCGAGTTTCGCTGAGAGCTGCAACGTCAACATTGAGTCGGTGAAGTTCTCTATCTATTAGAGCAGTTCTTCTTTCAGGCCGATCGGTGCGAGTGCTGTCGTTCAAAGTACGAACATACCAAGCGCCGTAGATGAAAGAATTAGTTTTGTTGGATTTAACTTGTTAGTGTTTTTTCGACATTCGATGAGGTGTCCCTGTGGGCACCCTCTCCCGGAGATCCGATCGGGAGGGTATTTTACCTCCGGATGATTTTGTCCCACTTGAACGCTCCATCATTTTTTAAAGCCTTAATCGACTGAAAACGAAGCTGCATTTGAAGTTTTAGCTGGAGTAGGTATGCAACTGGCCAGCTCGGTTGCGGAAGGCGAGTGGTGTGGTCCCATGGCACAGAAGAGACTGCAACGATGGGGTAACCAAACAATTCCAAAAGCAACCTTTGTGTGCGGTGGTTTTTTTTTACCGCACTCTTCGTGAGAAGCTGGATGTGCTCACGGCAAAAGGTAAGGGTTATTCCGCCCTTACTCGGTCGTTAGAGCCTCGTTAGTGAAAACAGGGTGCACCAAGTTCAAATTGAACTCATCGCGAAGGTGAGGTTAACAATTGAGTAGGAGAGGCTATAACTTGCGCTTCACCACCTCATTACACCCCTCAAATATAACACACTGCAATACATGCCCGACAATAGAAAAATTAATAAAATTAAATATCTTGGTATTATAGTAGACCAGCACATGAGATAGGATGAACACGCTATCTATATCACAAAAAGACTTAGACAGCTCATTTATAAATTTTACACCTTGAGAGAAATTTTAACACAAAAAAACATGGTAATCGTTTATTATTCATTAGTGGAATCATTATTAAGATACTGTATTACTTGCATGGGATGGTTTGTTTAGTAATCCTTTAAGTATAGAGTACAATCTATGCAAAATACAATTATTAAAATAATTCTTAAAAAAAATAGGCTACATACAACAGAATTACTATACCAAGAAAGCGGACTATTTAATATAAGAAGTATTTACACTTACCAATGCTTGATTTGGATATGTCTTCTTTTTCGGTCCTAAGTTATACAATCAATTACCCCTCAAGCTAAAAAAAAATAACAAAAATGAGTAATTATAAGCTAAATATAAAATTATATATCAGAGAAAATCAGAACACATACTTACCAATATGTTTCAATCCCACGTTAGACAATATCAATTCAAATGCGCCTACTCTTTCCTCTCTTCCTCATCGTGTATGTTTGTTTATATGTGTAGTTGTGTAGGTAATAGATATCTGTATGTTTGTATGTTATATATAAACTATTTTAGATTAAAGATTTTTGTTGTTAACTTAAATTCAATATAAATGTAGTTCACAAGTGTGATTTATTTTGCAATAGTTGTGTTTGTTCTGTCTTGATGATTTGTCAATTTCAATTTTAACCTCAATTTAGTAAGTACCTTTCACTTGTATTAAATAATTTTTATTATAATGAGTTCAAATTTTTGTAGAATTCCTGAGGAAGAAACAATAAAGTTTCGAAAGCTTGAATTTACAAAAGAGTTGTCTTTTCTGAACCCGTAACTGTATCCCTGGTGGAAATTAAAATTTTTTTGTTTATATATATATGTACATAATTAAATTTCCCAAAAGGAACCAGGAAGATGACACAAAACGAGCACTGTACAATGCTCAGGTGTACTTCCCTATTCTTTGGGATTTCACAAAATATATGGTAATGTATAACATTGTAGCACTATGATATTATATGTTGTACGTACTCATTAACCTTTACTTACACGTGTGTTATTTTTTTTTATACATTTATTTAACGTCGGCCTATTTCCGCTACTGAGGCCTAACACAGACGCCTGTAGACGAGCTACCCAGAAACCAGGAATTTTGCCGAACCTCTTCCCCTAAGAAGAGTAGGGATCTTTTACTTGACTAACATTTAATAGACAAGGGACCGACGGCCTTACATCCCCTCTGATGGATGGCATAACCCCTATACAACCCTCATGTGCGTGTTATTATTATTAATATTGTACATCTACAAAATGAATTGAATTGAATTAAGCTATCAAATAAATGTGACAGCATACAGAAGATATTCATTGCTGAGACTATGGATTTGATATCTCTAATATGAAAGTTAGGCATTTGAATATGAAATCATTTTTTGTCTTTTGATAGCTGCAACTTTTATATAATGGGTACCAAAGCTGTGATGGTCACATAGGTACCATGAGCATGCCATCTACTGTATTGTTAACTATTTTATAGGATCCTCAACATTAACCAAAATGGGGAAGATTGTATGTAGGTACCGATTTATGGTAAACGCATTACATGCTACAGAAGTATTTTCCTATGATGTATATTTGATGTATTTGTGATTTATTCTGAGGTGATTTTCCCATTTTCATAGTTTCAATTCTTCTTTAAAGCAAAATTCGCCAACACCAATTAAGTTTAAGAGAGAAGTATATGTGTGAACTTCCATTAGACAAGCTGGCTTTAGAACTTAAATCCCAAATATCCAAATATTTTTATCATCACACCATGGTCATATCTGCTGCAGGTTACAGAGTTTCTTGTGTTGTATACTACCCATGTGATTAATATAAAATTGCAGTTGTGTTGCCTACTCTCAACAGAACGTTAGATTAATGAAAATCTTTAGGAAAATATGTGAGACCATAGAAAACTGCTTTAATTTTTGTGCTTTTCAGCCTCTGTATTTGTCCACCACTTGTGTACAGTTTTGCCATGTGATCTGAACTGCTCCCATCCTTCTGCATTTATGCAACGGAGTATATTTCAATATGAAACTTATCTTTTTTGATTTGATTAACGCCATTAGAATCATTTTTAGTTGTATCTGATAGTTATATGAAGGGATTATAATTTTGATTAGAAGCTTTTAGAAGATCTTTTGCCATTTTAGAGATTATTGTATATAATGGGCTATATTTTAAGGCTGGAGTTGATGAAATTAATAGCCCAATACAAGGGTATTCAATTTCACATTTTTTAAAAATGTAATACTTTAATATGGAAATTTTTTTTTCGCCTCGCCAGGAGGTAATTTAAAGGTCACATTTATGATATAAAAAAAAAGTCCAAAAATTTACTTTATTTCGTATTGGGGTTCAATACGCTTTCTCTTTTCTATTCTTCGATGTGAAGTCACAATAAAATTTGTGAGGTTGACTTTGCCAGTAAAATAAAGAAATTTTTAAAATGGATACTAGTTTTTTTCTATATTTCTATGTTTCTTTAGACTGTTTTAAAGTTAAGGAATATTTTTGTTCCAATAAAAAAAATCATGATGCTAATACTAATAGGTTAGCCGGAATAACAAATTTCGTGGGCAAGATCTAAGTTTTGTTAAAAATAAAAACCTAAATAACTTCTAAACTAACAAATTTCGCTTAACATACATGAGAGTTCATGAGATGCATATTGAGTTAAAAACTATGTATGAAAAGCTATTGAGCTTCAAACATTACTTGTTATTTACCATATCTATGATTTTTGTAGATCTTTGGTGAATACAATTAAAAACAAAATTAAATAACAGTTTAAGGTAACATATCATTGAATACCTGGCCGATAGCTGTGTTGGTTACGGCGTGAGGTGGCAATCGAATATTTTATATTTTTTTTAGGAAAAAAGAAAAATTCAAGTGTTAACCTATTAAAACTTTTACTATTTAATTTATAATATTTAAATGAGTTTCCAAATCAATCAGAAGTTAATAAAAAAGGATAAATCAAGTTTATATTCTCTATTTAAATGACTTTTATAACACATTGAAATTAATGTATGGATTTACATATATTAACATTTTTCATTACATAATATACACTTACAAAATATTATACTGCAGTTAGAAAAAATTATGCTGGAATGCTAGTGTTTGATGGTGAATACTGTTGACAAATTCTTGAAAAATCCAATTCTTTTTGTTTTAGATCCTTAATGTAAGGATGGTCTGGGTTGGCATCCTTTAACTGTGACATATATCTATTGGCAATCTAGAAAAAAAAATACATTTGTCTTAAGATGAAATAAAAGTATATAAAAACATTTTGATTTGAAACATTTATTTTAAAATTGTTCTTGATATGAGACACTATCGTAGATAATAAATATCAAATTCATTTGAAGGCGAATTTGAAGCATTTTCTGTACTTTTGTTTGAGGAAATAAATATGTTCTCCAAAAAATTATTTTAAAAATTGCACACCACAACACTTAAAAGGTAAAATTATAAGTGCATATGGAGGTGTTCTTATACATTACTCTGGATGTACATTAAGTTTAAAAAATAATTAAAAATTTTTTGATGACGTACCACTTTCATTACAGCTTTTTTATTCCTATAAATAATAATTAAAAAACTAAATCAATATTAAAATAAATTAAGGAACTAAGAGGATTTATTTGGAAACTAAAACAAATTTTTTTCTTGGCAAACGCAATGTTTAATCTGATGAGAAGTAAGGGGTGCTTCCGATACAATTCTCCATATTAACATTTTTTTACACATTCTCTGCCGCTTTAAAAATACATGTGCGGCCCCAGATGCCATCATACTAGTTTTATTTAATTTGAGAGAATATATTAGGCCAGTTCTTTGCAAGTGTGCCTGTTTTCGCTGTGTCGGCCCTGCTTGATCTTGTGAACTCATTATTTGTATGTAATAATGGTCTAAAGTAAACTAAAATACTGCACTATTACTATAAAACTGTATAAAACAACAAATGCTACCCTAAATGTGATCAGTTTAAAAAAAAAAAGTTGGCCATGTAAGTGGTCGGTGGCAAGCCAAGCGTCCCCGTATTGGTTGGCAGCAGCAAATGTCTTAAAAAAAAATTATTTTGCATTCATATCTATAAGGTAGACAAGACTACACTGCTGACTAACTTAATATGTTAAAAAATAATGTTCAAGACTTAAAATTATTGAAATTGTGTATCAAAAATTGTTTCCAGTGCCTCTATTGCACCATTTTGTAACCTCTAAGTAAGTTGTTGGTTTTGCCGCCAATAAAAGTCAGTCTTAGTTATAACACACTACGAAGCAGACACGTTTTATTTATCCCGTTATTTTCCTAAACTTACAGGTTATGTGTTCAATAGAAAAAAGTTATTATATTAATCGGGTATAACTGCAGAAATCGTAGCGTAAAAACGTGTAAAAGATGTCGGTGAATTATTTGACAAATGTACCAAAACTCGTTGGTAGAGAGAACTATGAAGAGTGGGCATTTGCGATCGAAAACGTGTTCGTCTTAGATTGTCTGTCCAAATGTTTAGAGACTGAAGAAGCAAAAAGAGAAACCAATCAGGATAAGCTAAACAAAGCAAGAGCCAAGCTAGTGCTATCCATTGATCCTTCACTTTACGTCCATGTTCGTGAAGTAACCACAGTTGTAGGTTTGTGGGACGTGTTAAAAAAAGTCTATGCTGAAAAGGTATCACCAGAAAAATTGGCCTTCTCCGCACGTTAATTTCACTCAGGTTAGACAATTGTGAATCAATGCAAAGTTACATCAACCAAATGATTGAAGTGTCTCAAAAATTAAAGCGTAGTGGATTCCAAATCAGTGACGAATGGGTAGGATCTCTCCTTTTAGCGGGATTACCAGACAGGTTTTCTCCCATGATAATGGCTATCGAGCATAGCGGGATCACTGTAACAACGGAAGCCATTAAGACAAAGTTAATTGACATGCAGATAGATGGCAGCACCGGGGACAAAATGGGAGGCGCTCTTGCAAGAAAGGGATTCAAGAAGGGATCGAAAGATGGCAGCACTTCAAAGAATAATTTTGACAAGAGAAAAAAATGTCAATGTCACGTGTTACAATTGCAAAGAAGTCGGTCATTACAAAAATAAATGCACAGCTTTAAAAAAGGAATTTGAAAATTTTAGAAAGTCACAAAGAAAACATGATGAGAAGAGTGCTTTTAGTGCAGTTTTTCTAAATGGGAAATTTAACGGCACTGATTGGTATGTAGATTATGGGGCAAGTGAACATTTAACATCACGAAGTGACTGGCTAAAAAGATCGACGAAAGAAATTGATCTATCAGAAATAATGGTGGCTAACAACGAAAAAGTTTCTGTATAATGTATGGGTGAAATAGACATTACTACGATAGTTAATGAACAAAATCACGATGTAGTAATTAAAAATGTATTTTATGTACCCAAACTAACGACCAATCTACTGTCAGTAGGCCAGTTGATCAGAAATGGTAATAAAGTTGTTTTTAACCAAGAAGGATGTGAAATTTACAATATCCGGGGTGTGTTAGTTGCCAAAGCGGACTTAGTTGATAATGTTTACAAACTAAACTTTGTGAAAACAGCACCAAAGGCGTTTATGACTGATTGCATTGTTACCGGTGAAATGTGGCACAGACGTTTCAGACATATTAATTATAGAGACCTTAATTTAATGAAAAATGGAGCTGTTTGTGGCCTTAATTACAAAGGACAGTTAAAAGTTGAAGAACTTTGTCAAGTTTGTTGTGAAGGTAAACAGAGCTACCAAATTATTAGAAATAGTGCACGGGGACTTGTGCGGTCCGATGGAAGTAAATTCAATAGGAGGCTCCAGGTATTTCTTAGTTCTAGAAGATGATTTGACCAAATTCGTTGTTGTTTATTTCTTGAAAACCAAGGATCAGGTTTTAGAAAAATTTAAAGAATTTAAGTGTCTTGTAGAAAACCAAACGGGATTCACTATAAAAACTTTTAGATCAGATAACGGTGGGGAATTTTGCAGCTCTAATTTTGAGAATTTTTTGGATGAAAACGGCATTGTGCATCAAAAAACGAACGCATATACACCGCAGCAAAACGGGATTTCTAAACGGATGAACCATACATTGGTTGAAAAAGCTCGATGCTTGTTGTCTGATGCTAGTTTTCCAAAACAATTCTGGGCAGAAGCCATAAGCACGGCTGCATATCTTAGAAATCGTTCTGTGGTAACAGGCCTTGAGAACAAAACCCCATATGAGATATGGTACGGTAGAAAACCTGACGTTAGCAATATCAAGCTTTTTGGAAGTGAAGCCATGGTCCATATACCCAAGGAAAAACGACAAAAATTTGACAAAAAGGCTAAAAAAATGTTTTTAGTTGGTTATGGTATAAACATTAAAGGCTACAGGCTGTATGATCCCACAAAAAATAATGTCATTACTAGCCGAGATGTAGTATTCAAAGAAAAAACAAGAATACCAAACACCACTGACCTCTTTAGTGACAAGGAAATGTCAAATGAGGTGACAGAAAAGGCTTTAGCTCCAGTGGGGGACATCAATACGAATTTACAATTTTTTGAAGATTCAAATAGTAGTGAAATGTCTGATGAACCCCCTGATGAAATCAATGATCCTGAATTCTTACCCCAAAATGTTGTAATTGCTGATATTCCTGACGTGACAAGAAAGTCGGAATGTACCAAAAAACCCAAGATATATGTTGACTATGTGACCTTTCAATGTCAGCGAAATAAAATTAGCTTAGAAGATGTTCCCGTAGATGTGTCCGATGCACTTTCCAGACCGGATGCTGATCGCTGGCGACAAGCTATGGATGAAGAAATGATGTCCTTTAAAGAAAATGATGCATGGGACTTGGTTGATCTTCCTGATAGTGGTACAGTGGTAAAGTGCAAGTGGGTTTTTAAAAAGAAATTTGATCACGAAAATAAATTGTGCTATCATGCG
The DNA here is from genome assembly GCA_963675555.1 of Leptura quadrifasciata. Taxonomy (NCBI): domain Eukaryota; kingdom Metazoa; phylum Arthropoda; class Insecta; order Coleoptera; family Cerambycidae; genus Leptura; species Leptura quadrifasciata. The sequence goes on from OY776675.1 coordinate 91,889,125, forward strand.
CGACTAGTGGCAAAAGGTTATACGCAGAAAGTAGGAATTGATTACGATGAAATATTCGCACCTGTAATTAGGTATTCCAGTTTATGTTTACTTTTAGCACTTTCTGTAAAACTAGATTTGTACATTAACCACTTAGACGTGAAGACTACCTTTCTAAATGGCCATTTACTAGAAACTGTTTTAATGAGTCAACCAGAAGGTTTTATGATTAAAGGCAAAGAAAGCAAAGTTTGCAAGTTAAAAAAGGCTATTTACGGGTTAAAGCAATCTTCACGTGCTTGGTATCAGAAAGTAGATGAACTTTTGAATGGTCTATCTTACAAAAAATCTGATTATGAACCTTGTCTGTACATAAAAAGAAATGGTGACTTGATAACAATAATAGCATTATATGTCGATGACTTTATAGTTTTTTCAAATGACAAAAATGAAACAGATTTTTTGAAGGACAAACTAAACTCTAATTTCAAAATAAAGGATTTGGGCGAATTAAAGCTGTGTTTAGGCATGAGAATTAGTAGAAATAAAGATTTTCTTAGCATAGATCAAAGTGCAACTAAGAACTAAATGCAAATTATAAACTTTTGAAAACATATTCATATTCAACAGAAACTGCCACTAATGAATTTATCCAACAAATTAGTGATAAAATGGATATTGGTGATATTGTGATAGGAATATTTTTTGACTTGTCAAGAGCCTTTGACACCCTTCATGTGGATTTCGTTTCAGATAAACTTAATACCTTAGGAATTTGTGGCAACATCAATAAATGCCTTTCGTCTTACTTATCTAACCGAGTATTTTATGTTAAGCAAGCTGATGCCAAATCAAAACACTTTAATATTGACATTGGGACCCCACAAGGGAGTGTCCTCGGACCATTAATATTCCTCCTGTATGTGAATGACCTTCCTAACCACATAAGCGAAGGCAAAGTTTTTCTATACGCGGATGATACATCGGTTGTTGTCTTACATCACAACCCAAAAGTAGTGGAGAACAAAGTTAAAACCACTTTATCTCAGTTACATGACTGGTGTCTTAAAAACATTCTGATAATAAACAATGAAAAAACAGTTATAATTCAATTTCATAACAAATTTAGAAAACCGCATAATTTTAACTTTGTCCTTAATAACATACCCATACAACTTGGACAACACTCGAAATTTCTTGGAACCATTGTTGATAGCCAGTTAACTTGGGAAGATCATATTACCTTTCTTTCAAAAAAACTCAATAAGTCCTACTTCGCTATTAAACAACTAAAAGACAAACTTAACTCTGACTATCTATTGCCTGTATATTATGCTCTGTTCTACTCAGCCATTAGCTATAATATCGTCGTATGGGGTAGATCCACCCACATGGAGGGAGTGTTTATCCTACAAAAACGTGTTATTAGATTAATATATAACCTTGATAGTCGTACCTCCTGTAGAGAAATCTTTAAGGAGAAAAATATCTTAACAATCGCTTGTGTTTATATACTAAAATGTCTATTATACAGTTATGACAACAAAAGTAAATTTCCATCACATGCTGACATGCACAACTATAATACTAGGAATAAAACCAATATCTGCCAAAACCAACACCATCATTCCTTTCATGAAAAATCGCCTCTCTATTCAGGCTTTCAAATGTATAATCTGCTTCCTGTGGATTTCAGGAGCTTACCTGTTCAAGCTTTTAAGAAGAAGCTAAAAAACTATCTAGCAAATAATGCATTCTATGCCATTGGGGAGTTTGTTCTAAAATTACGAACGGACAAAAATATAACCTTCTAGTATTTTTAATCTAATCATTTTATCTTTTAATGTAGCTTTTTATGAATATTTACCAATGTATGTATATTTTACAGTTTTTATTTATATATTTTTATCTGTGTTTTAACTTTTGTATGCAATGCTGTGTGACTTATCTTATCTACAAATGTATGTGGCCCCAGAGATGAATAAAGTATTATTATTATTATTATTATTATTAAGTGCTTATATTGATTATTTGCTTGAAAAATTTAATATGACAAATTGTAATAGTGTCAGCACGCCAATTGAAAATTTTGATTTTAATGAAAGCATTTTAAGTGATAAAAGTCAAAACTCCTTGTATCAAAAATTAATCGGAAGTTTGATGTTTTTGGCCATTCTGACATGCCCAGATATAGCATACGCTGTGAGTTTTTTAAGCCAGTTTAACAACTCTCATATGTGAATACCATTGGAAGTGTGCAAAAAAGGTGCTTCGATATTTAAAAGGCACAAAAAATCATTGTCTTACATTTAAAAAGGACAATCAGGGTTTACATGGTTATGTAGATGCTGATTGGGGCTCTGATAAAACTGATCGAAAATCTTACACCGGTTTTATTTCCAAACTTTGTGAAGGAGCTGTTTCTTGGAAAAGCTGTAAACAAAAAACAGTCGCCCTTTCAAGTACAGAGGCCGAATACATAGCCTTGAGTGAGGCATCTAAAGAGGCTATTTATTTACGAAATTTAATGTGTGAAATAAATGGAAGTTTGGATTGCATTACACTGTTAAATGATAATCAAGGAGCTGAAAAATTATGCAGTAATCCAGTCTTCCACGAAAGAACTAAACACATAGACATCAGACACCATTTCATTAGATAAACTTTGCAAAGTGGAGCTATAAATATTAAATACTTATGTACTGATGAAATGCTGGCTGATATCTTAACAAAAGGTTTAAAGAATATTAAACATTCTAAATTTGTATTAGGTTTAGGATGAAAAAATTTTTGATGTGGGGGTGTTGAAATTGTGTATCAAAAATTGTTTCCAGTGCCCTCTATTGCACCATTTTGTAACCTCTAAGTAAGTTGTTGGTTTTCCCGCCAATAAAAGTCAGTCTTAGTTAGAACACACTACGAAGCAGACGCGTTTTATTTATCCCGTTATTTTCCTAAACTTACAAAAATCAGAGAGGATGCTTGTATTAATTATTTTTAAGCAATAAGGAAGAATGTGACAATTTCAGCAGAATAACATTTAATCCTGCTGTTTTCTTAATGTGCAGTGCTTAAATAGTGATAGACGAATTATAACCATAAAATTATAAATTAAATGTTTTATGTCTAACATCATCATGAACAATTAAAATTTTTATTGGTTCTGTTATATAGGTCCCTGATTCTATTTTGGGAGGTAGTTAGCCCATCTTTAACCCTCTCACTACGAGAATCATACTTATATGGTTTAATTTTATTAATCCAAGTGCACAAAGACGGTGTTTGTTATTATTTGTTAGTCATTTGCTGCCTGATTGCCTTACGACTTTGCCCCGTATTTTCTGTATTATTCAGTATTATAATTGCATATTTAAGTGCTTGTGTCAGTTAAATAAATAAAATAAAACTTTTAACAAAGTAATTTTATTTTGTACAAGTGTATGTCCATGGTATGTCCAAAACAATATGATACGGTACTGGGCCACGAAAGCTGTCCCTGAGAACACAAGATTTTAAAAATGCTCCATAACAAAAGGGCTAAGGATGTGAGGTTGCAATGTTTGCTAGGTATACTTTAACAGTAAAAAACATCAACTTAGATAATTATTGAATTAGTAATCTCTGGGAGGATATATGAATATTTTTCTTAATAGAACTGTTAATATATTAAATTTTATATTGTTACGGCCACACCCTATATATTGTGAAGTTAATTTTATTAAAGTTGGAATTAATTGTTACCTCGCTAATTTTTTCATGAAAGGCTAGTTTTTTGCTAGTAGAAAATGGCTCAAAAAAGTTTACCAAAATCTACCCCCGCGAACCCTTCTAAACAACCCTCTGAAACGGAAAAATTCAGTTTTTTGCTAATACCCCGAATAATAATAATAAAAAAAAAAACAGATAGCACCACGAAAAAATGCGGGAAATTTTACATAAAAATAGTATAAAAGTTTTTTTTAATAAATGTTTCCCTTAGCGCGAGAAATTATTACAGTTCGCTAGTTCGGCTCAATATTTCAAGCGCGTCGCACAGGAAAATGAAGCATTTCTCGACTGCCGCTACATAATAAAGACAATTTGTACCCATTAAAAACGAAAAAAAAACCATCAGTAGCATTTTAAAGAGGAAGAATTCAGCTTTCCAGTGGTATGCTTACTTTTAATATTTATAATTTTTATTTCTTATAAATTGCACGTGAAAAATAAGCTTTATCATTTTTTTCCACTCTATATTAAAATATAAATATTAAATAAAACACTAATTTAAAAAAAATCCTTGTAGATATAGCTTGTTTATACCTTAAACTTCAATCTAAGATTAATTTTTATGTTCTAAAGTATCCAGGGTAAAAAAAGTAAGTTTTAAATCATTGGAATTTCTTTCAGTTTTTAGGGTTAGAAAATTTTCTATATCGTAAATCTTAAATGATCATGTAAAAATTCGGTACAAATAATCTAGGCAAATAAAAAGCAGAAGAAGAGAAGTATAGTCGAGTTCATGTATTATCAGCACTCAAAACACGCAATAAAAGCTTTACGACATAATTATCGCAGTTGGGTCAGGCAGCTTGCTCTCATCAAACAAGCCGACGCACATTAAAACCCCAGAAAGTTAAGCGAGTCAATTTGCGAGCAAATAGTACAGAGAGTACCTGTATTTTAATGAGGTCGTAAAATTTTTGTGCGTTTTTTGAGTGCTGATAATATATGAATCAGACTATATAAAGCTGTGAAATTTAATGAGGTACGACCCAAAAAGTTTATAGCTTTACAGTGCACCCTTCAAGTATTCGTGGTCATAACCATCGATTCCGTAATTAGGAGTATTACGTATTCGAGAAACTTGCAACATCGGACGTCGGGTTTAACAAGATTGCCAAATTGAAACAAATATCTGATTTTACTTGTTAACCTGGTTCATATGCTTCAGTTTCCATAGGGATTTAGATGGAGGGTGCCAAACCACGTACTTGTCCGGTATATATATTTTTCTTCCGCCAGGCCTGCATGCAATTACAATATTCAAAGTTCTTTTCTGCTCCAGATACATTTACATTAATTACATTAGTATTTAAGTTCTCCAGAGCATAGATAGCTAAGGCCCCTCCTTTAAATGATTCACGACAACTGAAGCTGATTAAGTTATAATTAGCAATTTTAATACTAGTTATTTCAGATCGAGTGAGCCAGTGCTCACTCAAACATATAATACTAGGATATTCACATTTATTTAATTGTACTTCTAATTGGTTGATTTTGTTTTTAACACTACAAATGTTTAAATGAAAGATGGGAAATTTGTTATGAACCACTTCTGGGGAGGGTGCGATATTGTTTATTCCCCTTACGGATTCATTTACTTGAGGTTGGGGTAGTTTTTGATATAAAAAAGAATTTTTATTATGGTTATCTAAAGGGACACTGACATCACTATCACTGAGTATATTTCCAGTTCTACATGCTATATTTATTTCATCTTGAAGTGATAAATTTACATAATTTAATGCAGTTACCTCTAATACTTGTGGGTTTTATTTTTTTCAATAACTTTACCTTCCTTGTTGATGTTTTTCACAGGAGTATTTTCAGTATTTATTTATATACTAGGGATTTTGTTGGCATTCTTTCATTTTTTATTATATTTGTGAGATCCCTGGCTACCGTTTCTAAACTGAATCTATAATTTTCCTGATTTAATTCATAGTAAATAATATTTCCATCAGCAATATGGTTTAATTTTCTAATGTATATGTTAAGTTTACTGTTGAATTGATATATTTTTTGATTTAAGATATGGCTTTTTGTACAGGGCACTGATGAAATTGTTATATTTGCAGTACAGTACTGTTTTAGTTTATTATTTATGAGTGCGAGGGAAGGGAATTGTTTTCTCAATAAGTAATTTTTTCCTGCCATTATTATTATGAAATCCTTCTGCTTCAAATCCTTAGTGAAATTAACCATATTATCAGTAACTGCCCCCAAGGTGGTATGAGGTTTTGTAATGGAAAATACATTAAAATTTTTGCATTTAGTGTTTAGTTTTTGGTTGAGGCCCTTTCCTAATTCATCAGATGAAATTAATATATTATTTATAGTTATATCACTGTTATGTGCCTTTGTTATTTTAGTTCCGAATTGAACTGCTTGGGGAAGAGTCTCCAGAATTTGTTCTCTTTCCAACATTGCTAAATCTATTGTTTTAATTTTGTTGATATTTTGTATTTCAACTTCCTTTCTGGTTATTACATCTTTGTTTGCAGTTTGGGATATGATTTGTATTTTAGCTGTTTGGATGTGTTTTGTTTGTGTAATTTTATTCTTTTTATGATTGTTTTTGTTCAGGTCTCTTATCTCCTGCTTTAATATATCTATTACTTTTTGTTGCTCCTGAATAATGTTGTTGAGGGAATTTTCAATTTTTAAAGCCTTTTCTACCATTAAATCATATCCCCTTTTTTTTATGTAGTCATTTTTAATTTCATTTTCCTCATGTAATACCAATTCTAGGTTTTTTCATTTCATTTGTTATCTTTTTACAGCAAATTGTTTTGTTTTAACTGGAAAATGATATTCCAGATTTGTCATGCATTAAACAACTCTTATGAAAGACACTATAACACTCCGTACAATTAAAACGTGAAAAAACCTTAGTTTTGCAACATTTAAACTTAGAGCCTTCTATACGCACATTTTTACTTGCAGCCATGATTACCCTGTAGTTAACATATAAAGTTTATTTTATGAAAAGCAAAACATTGAAGCCTAATAATATTAGTATCTGTGAACTGCTTTGGTAAATAGTTGGCTTTCTGAGTGGAGAGTTGAGGTCTGGAGTGAGTCCTGAGAGGTAAGCGACCACACATGTAAACACTAGCTACTGGCAATGGTTTATTTTCCAAAAATATACAAAATACATCATGTATACAGCACATGTGACGGAAAAATGCAATGTTGTTGACAGGGTTTGCAATGCCAATGATGCAAAGGTAAATAAATAATATGTGCGGATTAATTCATGGTAATACAGAATCATAAAGAAAATGTGGAAGGAAAATTAAGGAAAAAACGGTATTGACGAGCGGGAAGAGTAAACACCTTCAATGGCCAATACCTCGAAATTCTATTGTTGAATTTTTTTTTTGTCCATAGAGATTTTTGAACAGCACAGTAAGAATTAGCTCTGTCCTAAGTTTCAGGTCCCGGGAGTGAAAACCAAAATACTCCTAAAAGGTGCAGGGTCGTCCTTTCTTATAGAAAATTGTTTATTTCAGTGAAAATTAAAAGGCATAGTTTATGATCACCCATCCAAGTACCAGCCACGCCTGATATTCCCTAATTTCTGTAATCTAGTGAGTCTGATTTAAGCCTCTTTACTTGTAACATTTAAGAAAGAGAATATAACATCACTTCTACAAGCCAAAGGACTTAAAACTCTTAAAAACCTACTATAAAGTGGTAAACTTTCAACATAATTTCTTATTCAGAACTGCTCAAATATGGCATTGACGAGCAGTAAAATAAAAAATATTGTTTGAGCATTCATCGTTCTTTTGTAAAAAAGTTAATCAAAGATTAAGGGACGTTAACAATTTAGTTAACATACTAACTTACTAACTTTCCATTGCTAAATTAAAAAATAAAGTTAAGAGTAGTAAATGCTCATCTACCTCAGGCGCATTTCCTAGAAGCCTTTGAAGAACAATCATATTCACTAAAGTATCAGGGTAGTTTGCATCTCGGTCTATAGCTTCTTGAAGGGCGGCCTCAGCTTCTTCATATTTGGCTTGCCCGATGAAAGTAACTGCTTGACCATTCAATAACAAAGGTGTAGCTCCATATTTATCAATAAGCTCCTGGTAAATGTAGTAAGCATCTTGTAATTTATCACCACCCTGAAAATTACATATATTTTTTAAAGAGGCAGAAACATTCAAATTCAAGTAAACTACATTTGTTGACTATGAATCTTTGGTGTCAGAAAAAACATGAGATAACTGAATGCATTTAGAAGAATATAGATATGCTGATTTTTTTTAAAACTGCAGACATCAGAGGACGAGGTATTAACGAAGTATGAAACGCCATTACTTTAGTAAAAACTATACTTTTGAACACTTCACGACTTTATTAAAGTGTTGAAATTATAAGGGAAACAGCACTTAGAAATTATGAGAGTTAAAGAAAGTCCAAAGTATATCTACTTTATTCTAGTTAGTTTTCTGCCAACTGGGAGAAAAAAATGTCTACAATTCATTAACAATACACTATACAGGGTGGTGTTCCTGAAATACAGTCATATTTTTAAAATCCGTAGAACAATATTTATTGATTCAAAAACCAAAATATAAGATGAATTTTGATCAGTTTCCATATGGCTCTTGGCCGTGAACTTGTTGCTTGTTTTTACGCCAGGTAGCAGGTAATAGATGAGACCATCGCCATCGATAGTTTACGTACAGTTCTTTACCTGTTAATAGCGACTTACTGTATTTTAAAGTTTTTAATGATGGAAAATTTTGCATTGAGTGGACAAATATTGTACTTTGTTATGATGCGGTAGGCGAAAATGCCCTTCAAAGTTGCATACTTTACACGGTATCCCGGTATCTGCGTTGCCCATGAAAGAATTTTTGTGAAGGTCTTTTTTGGGACTAGAATGGACCAAAATAAAATGTCTTAACAACGTCTCCGTAATGTCATATAAATGCCTTTTTTAGGCCTAAAATGGTCTAAAATAAGAAGTCTTACAGACGTTTTTATTAGTAACAATGGACATCCTCAAGACGTCTTGTGTACGACGTACGTCTTAAAGTGGACGTTTCTAAGGCATCTCGAATGTTCCATGCAGACGTCCCTAAGACGTCTTTGGTATGTCCTAGTGCTATCTGGGAAGTTCAAGCAAGTTTAAGGAAGTTTTTGGAAATCATATTGAGAAAGTCTGGAGAAATTTGGGGAACTCCAGCTAGTTTGAGGAAATCCAGGGAAGTTTGGAGAAAGTTTCGGGAAAGATAGGGAAGTTGCTTACAAAATGTTGTGGTGCACAAAATTTTGCGGTGGTTGACAACTTGGGCCAAAGCTAGAAAAACTTTACATCATAATCATATTTTAATACAAGCTATAATCATTCTCATCCATAATTCTATCTCATATGTGCCACAAATTAATGTTATCCAAGACAAATACTTGACACTATTTGTAATATGTAACATAATAGTGTTAATCTTCATAAAGATACCTAAGCCAAGTACTCACAGGCGAACTGTAATTGTAACTGCAAAAATTCGTCAATGTGGATGTGCTGTGAATCGAGCTCGTGAGGTGACTTCGAACTCATCACAGCGAACCGCCAGTTATTGGTTTTTACTGCGAATAAAAAGATGTTAGATAGGAGATCAACTATTCACTCTCGTAATGTGAGATTAACTCATTTATATACTATACCAGTCATTCAGCAACCAATATCAAGAAAAGTTTTTCTTACTGGTTGGTCCATATGTATAATAATCTACCTTCTCATTTTAAACAACTATCTGTAGAAACGTTCAAAATAAAAATTAAGAAACTACATTTAGATGAGCAGATAAAAATTAATTTTACTTCAATAAACTAAATTTTAAATGAAGTATTTACTTATAACTCGATTATTTGGATTTTCTTTTCTTTCTTGTCAATAATAAAAAGTAAATAATTTATGTTCATAAACATTAATTATATTTAGGTGGAAGTATGTGTATTCGCTAGTGTACCACTTCTATTTGAATTTATTATATAATTTTTCTAGAGTTAAGTGTAAGAATAGATAATGTTATCTAAACTTCGCCCTACATTGTAGATATTACCTCAATAACAGTCGTTTATTATTATTATTATTATTATTATAAAAGAACCACCGGTGATCAAATATCTTAATGTCACTGCTAATCTATCTTGTACTGAAATTGCTTCTCTGCAATTGGTATTTCTTCTTTGAATTGTAGGTCCAAATAAATTAATAAGATATTTAAAATCTGTTGGACTCATTCACGTGAAATTTTTACAATGGCCACTAATAGTTTGAAATTTTAAACCAGCAAGTGTGATTGTGTCAATTAAAATATATGTGCCACTGGCAATCATTTCTCTTGAAATCAACATGTCGTCGCCAGCTCTATATAAAACTGTGCCTCCAGAGATTTGTGAAAAGAGACTACGTTAAAATACTGTTATGTGCTGCCCTCTAACGAGGAAAGATTGTGATTAAGGGAAACCTGTATTGTGTTCATGGCCAGTAGTAGGGTGGCGCCATCTATGAGCCAATTGACGAACAGTCATCTGTCACATAGTAGAAAACTCTGTAGGGTTCCAGAAAATTATGGAATACTGTTCTGATACATTTCTATGGGTGTATATAAAGAGGTGAATCCAGCAGATGGGGGAACAGTACAGTTTAGTGAAGTATAAGGAACAGTTCAGTTTAGTATCCAGTACAGTTCTGGTTACAGAGACAGTTTGTAGAAGAAGAGTTCAGTGAAGTAAACAGACAGAGAGTTTTTAGGTTAGACAAGAGTTGACAAGTTTAAGAGAGAAAAGTAAAGTACATAGTGTTTTAAAAGTAGTGAATTTATATTAGATTAAGTTATCATTAGTTGTGTGATTGTTAAGTATTTACTAGTGTAATTTTAGTGATTAAATAAATCAGTGGTTTGTGAAAATTCTTGTTGCAAGTTATTTGAATCCACAGTGTTTACTGAAAATTGTAAGCACGTAACAATACATTAACATACACACCAAAATTTGATACAGTATTCATTGCAGTTACAGTTCGCCTGTGATGCCCGGTTTAACGTGTTTGTTAAAGAAAAAGAAGAGCAGAACTAGAAAATAAAGTTATAAATATTTCTATATACATTATTTTCCTCTGGTGGTGTGGTCTTACCAAATTATTGCTTCATTAAACTGTCAATGAACAGTAAAAACAAGTCACAAAATACATATTTTACACCTCGGTCGACACATGCCTAACAACTATATCCATGTATTGAAACAAACTGGACCTGGATCTTTTGTTTTCCAAATTATTTCTCGTTTCATTATCAAATTTGACTTATTCAAGTAACTATAATTAAAAGTAATTAGTACAGAATTACAATGAAACAAGTATCATGACTTACTTATATTTCAAAATGCGAATTTATATAAATAGAAATATATTAAATTTTATAAAATCTCGGGCATTACATTTTATACAATATTATCATAACATATTTACAAAAGCACCAAGATACTTAAGGGAGTATGAAATAAACAAAAGATAGCGGACCAGAAAAGATATGACAGGTTTATTTGGAAAAAAAAACTGATATTTCAACACTAGACAATTTCTTATTATCAGTTAACAAAGTATGTGGATATACATATGGGAAAACTGAGTCATCATCAATCTAATTTTAATGCACACTCTAAAATGGTGACTAAGGATATAAAAGCGAATATGAAGCTCAGGAATGGGGTAAGTCTTGGCCTACTGTGAATGTTTAAACACAGAGATCACTGGACCCCTTCCGGGAGATTTGGTGGACCTGAGGGACGTTCTTCCAGTCACCTGTTGGCCATTATTTAGCGTTGGAACATGGAGGTCACATGGAGTGTTGCTTTGAAACAGATTGGTCTGTTGAACAACTGCCTATTTACTTATGGAACTAAGCTCTTTGAGAACCAGGAGGGAAAGGATAATATTTTGCTATATCGTCATATAGGTAAAGTAAATTTATGTGTCGCGAACGCTTGTCATTTTCTATTTTCAATAAGGATGGCAACAAGATCTTACAACTGCTCTAATTTGTCATTTAATTTCGAATATTTTAAAACATCAAATAAACAGATTTCTACATATTGTTACGTGTTTACAGTCTTCAGTAAACACTCTGTGGGTTTAAATAACTTGCAACAAGAATCTTCACTAACCACTATTTTATTAATCACTAAAATTACACTAGTAAATACTTAAAAATCACACAACTAATAATAACTTAATCTAATATAAATTCACTACTTTTAAAACACTATGTACTTTACTTTTCTTCCTAAACTTGTCAACTCTCTCAACAGAACTGTTTACTTCACCGAACTGAACCCTTCTTTATACTTCACTAAACTGTATTGTTCCTTATACTTCACTAAACTGTACTGTTCCCCCATCTGCTGGATTCACCTCTTTATATACACCCATAGAAATGTACCAGAACAGTATTCCATAATTTTCTGGAACCCTACAGAGTTTTCTACTATGTGATAGATGACTGTTCGTCAATTGACTCATAGATGGCGCCACCCCACCTACTGGCCATGAACACAATACAAGTTTCCCTTCACTTTGGCCAGGGACTTAATCACATCTCTCCCCGTTAGAGGGCAGCACATAACAATATTGTTGATTCAAACACAAGGAGAGCACTTGTACCCTTTCCACAGCAGCAATGTGTTGGTGGTTATTACCACTATACGCATATATGGGTATATCGGTGTTCTGTAGCCACTTAATAAATTAATATGTGATCTGCTTATTTATTCTAAACAAAACTACATTTACACTGTGAATAACACCACACATTTTACTAAAACAAAAGTTCTTTATAACAAAATTAGCTGCCGGCTACTTGGTAGCCATCTTCGTCCTCTCTTGCTACTTTTTCTATTAGGTACCGTCCTCTTCTGGCGGTTGCCACAACCTTCGGCAGGTGCGGTACCAGTGTCGGCATGCATAGACGTACTTGAGGTTCTTACAGGTATATAAAAAAAATACATGCTTGTATGCTTTGTATGTGCAATTATTATTATACAACAACAAAAGTTGTAAGAAATTTAATTTGAAATGTGGCTATTGTCTCTGATCTACTATGACTACTCACCTAACTTTGAAAATAAATGTCTTAAAGAGTTTTCTGTCTTTTCTTTAATGATTTACTTTTTCCAGAAATATATAATGCAAAATAAATTAATAGTCCCGGATAAACAAAGAGTAAATTGATAGTACAATGTCAGTAAAAGACAATTGAAATATTTAAACTAAAAACAGGATTATTTATTTATTTACGGGATAAGCCCTTTTTACAAAAATATGCAGTATTTCGTTATCAAACAAGGTTAACTATGCTCCAAAATAAGACAGCCATCTTTCAACATTCCTTTATGTAAAATGAATGAGATCGTATAATTACTTAAGTTTATCTGTTACTTTACTTAGGAAAAAAATGAAAAGAATACCTTAAATCAGTGAACTTTAAGAATATTTATTTCTTTCTCTTTAGGTTAATTATTTTCGATTAATGTAAACTAGGTTAGGAAGAGTTAAGTGTAAGTAGCCTTTAAAGGCTAAACTTGCCCAAATTATATTTCTAATTTTGTCGAAATCAATAAAAACATTATTATTGTTCATTATCAAAGTGAAGTGGAATAATATAGGGTCTGGGTCTGACAGACCTTTTTTGAAGTAATTATTAACAGGCTGATTTTTCGTGAATGGCTTTGTTTTGACAAGTCTTCCAACTTTTCTCTCTGACACTTTCATGACGTAGGACTGGAAAATCTGCCGCAAAATTTGTAGGACAATTTGACCATTCGATTTGCAAAATATTAGGTAAACAATAGTGTAAAAATCAGCCCGGACTCCAGACTAATACATTGAGTACTGTACAATAATAGAAAATAAAGCACCACAGTAGCCAATAAACTCGACCCAACTCCCTGCAGACCACACCGCCAACCTCTCCGAAAGAATTGCAAGGTACTATTACAATCGCGAAGAGGCCGACGGCACAATGAGCAAAATGTCAAGTCAAGCCTAACCACCACAGCAAAACCTGAAACAAACAACCTCGTTGGTCGTGAAAACCTGCATTTTACTAATATTATAAGATGATTACCTACAGTTGTTTGATTGATTAATTTTAATATGAAGTGATAAATTTTCCAAATTAAGGCAAATAATATCAGAATTCAGAAACAAATAATATCACACTCTATATAAAAAATCTGGGATTAACAAAATCACTCTCACAACTAAATTTAGGTTCCAAATGTTTAAATACTACATGGTCACGTAAATGGCTAATTTTGGTTATTTTTTCATAAGAGTGAGGTATACATAACAAACAGGAGGTTGGGGTGTTTCGGTGTATATATGCATATATGTATAGGAGTATACGTACTCCTAATTTCAGTACTGAAATTAGGTGTGCTGTATGCCGAAGCACACTGTATTTTTAGATAAGAGTTCATTCAGATCCATTTTTACTTGCAGGGTTTATCTTGTTAAACATCTAGTGGTATCTATGTGTCTATATTTTGCATATATATGTTTCAAGGTGGCCCAGGGTAAATTATTAAATTGACATAATCATGATACTAATAAACAAGCTAATTACTGACTTGGATGATCATTACTTCATTTGATTCATTAGTCATTATTTACTCCAATATTTCACGAAAGGGCAGATATAATCTAAGAAAATAATAAATGTGGGAAAAAATGATTATATCAGTTCCAACACTAAAATATCCATATAGGGATTTCAATGTATTTACTTATTTAGGCAGAAAAACCTCTCTAGTCTTACTGTGATGTATTAAGTATTAAACCATTTATGGTTAAAAAACATTATTACCTACCGTGGCAATATTAATCCATGCTTGTGCCAATTGCGTCAATGTAGCATCGTCATCCTTGTCTTGCATTTCTTTCAACTTCTTCCTTGCTATGTCAACCCGGTCTAGCTTAAGTAAAATATCAATGATAAAAGCCATCGCTTCTAAGCTCTCAGAAGCATGTAATACCCTGTATGCTGCTTCAAGATTAGTCTCATTAATGTAAATTGTAGCAGCAACCAAAATTAATGTGTCACTATTTGCATTTGCTGAAATTTGTTGGTCTAATTGTGATAGAACAGATTCCCGCTTCGGTCTTGACGATAAATATTCTGCCAAGAGTTTTAATGGTTGAATGTCATCAGGTGATGATCCAGTGATTTCATCTAGTACTACCAAAAATTTATTTTGGGCCATATAAGACCTGTATGTGAAAATATCTCGCTGAACAGCAATTTCTGGTGAGGAAGGCTAAAAATGAATAAATAAATTTAGAATGCACACTTGTTGTTCAGTCGTATGATAATCATAAGACAGAGATGTGCATACCTTTCGTATTTTCTGCGCTTCGTTTATACATTGTTGATAATTTCCAATATAAAAATAATTTTTAACTTCAAAAAGTTCATCAACGTCTTGTTGCTGACGTGCCATTTTGACAATTAATGTCAGTTGTTTTGTCATTTGTCACCATTGTCACGTTCTCACTTCCAGCTCACTTCTCACTTATCAGACTTTTAGGTAAAATAGGCCCATTCAACACACCAACTGAACTAACAAATTTACTTCGATTTATACAAATAGAAGATAGCAACTATAGCACTTAGCAGAAGTAAATTTATTTTTCGAAATATTATAATTGCATGTATCAAACTATTATATCTAAAATCGTATGGTAATTCTGCAGTTTATCCACTTCTCGATTTTTATATGAAGCGTTTGTGACTAATGAAACCTTGTTCAAATGTGCTTTTAGAGGGCGGAATATTAAAACAATATTTTTAGTCGCAAACTCCTCTATAAAATCCTTATTTTACTATAAGGAACATAACCAGCCTGCAACCAACAGCTATTCTCCGGGCTATATGTGCCCCGCCGAGCGCTGAATTACAAGTTACAAGTCTGGCGCGTTAAGTGTAATAATTGCATATTACCATCAAAACGCTAATGCTTCGATTGCAACAAACACCAGCCGAAAGACTGATCCTACTTAAAGGAGCTCTCTTGCCAGCCGTCACACACCACTTGCAGACTGTAGTTTCGAGCTGTTGGCTCTATGCTAAGCCCAGTCAGGCTATTTATTTTTTGATTGCAACAGACACTGGTCCGCTAGATGGCGCCTGCTGTACCAAATAGTCAAAGGATACTCGTGTCGGTCGTCACATACCTACCTTGCACTGATGAGAGCCAACAGCTCGAAACTGCAGTCTGCAAGTGCTGTTTGACGGCTGGTAAGAGAGCTCCTTTAAGTAGAACCAGTCTTTCGGCTGGTGTTTGTTGCAATCGAAGCATTAGCGTTTTGATGGTAATATGCAATTATTACACTTAACGCGCCAGACTTGTAACTTGTAATTCAGCGCTCGGCGGGGCACATAGCCCGGAGAATAGCTGTTGGTTGCAGTCTGGTTATGTTCCTTATAGTAAAATAAGGATTTTATACAGGAGTTTGCGACTAAAAATATTGTTTTAATGAAACCTTGCGCAAATGTATAATCGAGGAAATTGACGGAAAAGAGGTGCGAATAGTGGTGCTGGGTGGATAAAAATTAGTGAAAATACGATGTTTTTAGGCACTGAAACAAAATTGGCATTGAAAAAATCATTTTAGGGCAAGGGTAAATAAGATAAGTCATTACAGCATTATATCTGCTAAATACCTCTCACCTAACTTTTTCGGTTTGCAGTAAAGGACCCAAAAGAAGTAAAATACGAAGCTATCAGGTCACTTTCACATGAAAAGCATTTAATCAGTCATTTCAGGGCAAAGGGCAACGGAAAATAAGCATCATGACAAATTTTAATGTTTATTGTGGTACGATGGGACTCAATCGAAATCAATGAATTGCAGTAATAAGCAATCAAATACCATGACTTTTGATTATCCTTGCCTTGAAATGTCTTTTCCAATGTTAATCGTTTCAAAATGACTTAAAAACGTTGTATTTTCACTCGTTTTTATACATCCGGCACCCCTAATCGCTCTATTTTCTTCGATTATTAAACATTTGCGCAACGTTTCATTAGTCACAAGCGCTTCATATATAACTCTCTTAATAATGTATCCCACAAAAAGAAAACTAGAAAATCGAGAAGTGTATAAACTGCAGAATTACCAACCGCATTAATGTCTAAAACGATCTTGTTTGACGTATATTCTTTTAACTCCTCTTGAATCTATAAGTCTCATACTATCTACGCTTATTTAGAACCATGTATATTTATTAGGCCAATACCAAACTACCAATACTGCTAGTTTAACATGTCATATGTAAGCCAAGATTCTAGCTTTCTCGATAACTTATATGAGCATGTACTGATCCCTGACAGATGATTAAATCAGGATGCGTATTATTATATTTTCATCGAGTAATTAATAAAACAATTTTAGAATGTTTGTTGTAGCATAAACTACTTATTGTAACTTAATACTGTATTGGAAAGTCCACATCTTCAGGGGCATATTACAAACCTATGAAACTTATATTAAGTGCTAATACTGCTAAATGCTAATATACTAATAATATCAGAGTGATCCCAGATAACATGCTGACGTATCTTTCACGTCGCTTTTCAGTGATTTTTAGTCACACTCGTCATATGACGAAAAACTTACGTAATTAAGACGTCACTCTAGTAACGACATTATCACGTTTAATAATAGCCGTAAAAGAGTCGTCACCTTTTGGTCACTTCAATCACCAAACTAGGCACTTACAATAATTAACGTCATTAATGCGTTATATAGTCGTAGTGGGAATGACGTGACCCGCCGGTAACATAAAAAAAGGATATAAATTTCGAAAGGCATACAATTTAACATTCTTTTATTAAATACAATAATGAATAATTATAAATATATACAAATGTAAAAGTATATAGTATATAGAATATAATCATATTATTTATAACGTAAATAGGTACATTATTTTATTGAAATATAACAACTGAAAATATATATATATTTGAAAATGACAGAAGCTATGCATGTGACGACAACCACACAATATCAGAATATATCAAAAGTTTAAAAAAAAAACAACAATTTTTAAAATTAGCGCCGTACACACACAATTAACGCATATAGTCAACACCACCTAGAAAGGTGGCGTTGATATAGTAAAATTTTTGCCGCAAAGATTAAATCCTTGTCGTTTTGTTCGCTGTTGTCAGATTTACCGATAGATAAGTGTAACTCCCACTTTTGAGAAGCTTTATGGACGTTGAGGCAATGAGTCATTAAATTTTCATAATTATTCTTAGTATATTACGTCACTCATACCATTCTTCTTCAAAATTTACACTACAAATGAAAATGAAATCATATTGTTGTCCTCTTGTTTTACAAAATATATCAGTGTTCCTTCTTCTGCCTGACAATCTGACAATGCTGGTAGTATAATTCTCTGATCTGTGGGGCAGGTGGGCATTAATAAGAAAATGGAGGTTTTATGTGAGACGTGTGTTGAACTGTGTTGTTCCTGTTTATTGCCGAAATAGAAGTGTTCAGCAGCGTAAAAACTCCAATGAATTACGATTGTATTAATTTTATATTGATCATTGAACTATATGTGGGCGTTGTGTCTTATTTTATAATATATCAGCTTATTCAGCTTCGCATTTTCCCGCTTGCCAGCATGTTTGCAGTCATTGAGTTTACGGAAGGAGCTGAGTTAGCGATTGTACATAGTAAGTGGCTTACTCCTAGAAAGAAAGAAGTATTCTGGCCTCCTTATAAAGACATAAACGTATTTAACAGAGCTCTGAGGAAAGGTGAAGATGTAGACCAAGAAAAGTGGCATATCTTCCCCGTTGGAAGGTTTTTTTATGAAACAGGTAAGTGTGTAGCTATATTTCACCATTTGGTTTATGCCTTATTTGTATTCCGTGATCGAAAATTTTGTTTTTAAAATCACCAAGTTAACATTAAATTAAGTAATACTTATAGGGGACGGTAGAGCTAAGTGTGTGCTGCAGTGTCTGGAGCAAACTGAGTTTTGCGTGGGTCCGAGACTCGCAAGACGAAAAAATTTTTCATTAAAAAAATAAATAAATTGCCCCAAGAGTGGTTTGGAGTCCACAATGAAGTGTAGGGCCTCGTCTCTCTTTACTTAGGACAAGATCCTTGAGGCCTTCCAGGGGGTTACTTCGGTAACTTGAGAGGCGGTTAAGAAACGCATTTTTTTAAAGAAACACTGCTTATTTGTGAACATCCAACAACAGAATTAACGATATTATAATAAGTGCTAAATCAAATGCTCCTTATCAATTTATCTTTTCACTAATGAACCTAACCGTAGTCCAGTAAAGTGAACCTTTTGCTCAAGCGCTTATCGAATTCTTGGCGGCAAACCTGGAGCGATTTGAAAGATAATTAAAACTAGATTCACTGTTGTATACCGATCATGATTTGTACACCGAGATATATGTTTACATTGGTGATTTTGTAGACCAGTTAAAACTGGACAATATGGAGTTTTTTTTTGTGAATACATTAATAAGAGAGTTATATGAAGCATTTCTGACTAATGAAACATTGCGCAAATGTATGCCTAATAATCGAAGAAATTGTCGGGAAAGTGGAGCGAATAGGGGTGCTGGGTGTGTAAAAACGAGTGAAAATACTATGTTTTTAGGTCACTTTTAAACGATTTCCATTGAATAGTCATTTCAGGGCAACAGAAAATAAGCGTCGTGACATAATAGGTGTCATTTTATTCATAGGTCGTTTTATAATGAATAATTCATTTGTAGATGACTTGGAGAAGGCCCAAAGAAAAATTAAATTAGCCGAATTAACGAGTGATTTGGCATCGGAAGAGGAGATACTGGAGAAGAAAAGAATTGCAAAAAGACCAAGAAGACTTTACACTAGTAGCAGTGACGAAGAAGAGCATAGCCAGTATGAGCGGCCACCAAAAATTGTGATTAAAAAACCTGTACATCCTAAACCAATAGGTATGTGTTTTATATTTAACTTATACATCAAGGTTACACAAGATCTGTTTATTTTAGACTGTCAGGTGAACATAGACAACGTACTAACATTGAATTCATCAAGTAGAAATGCACCGCAGCAGTTTACACCTGATGGTTCAAACCTCAGTTATAATAGCACACCAGTATCAAGCACATCAACATTATTAACAAATAGTGGAGATTTGAATCGAATGGGTAAGAGCTTGTGATATAATACTTTTAAAGATTTTTCTATATAACATTGTGCCATTTCTAAATTTTTTTTTAGAATTTGAAAAAAAATTGTTAGAAGCTATTGTTACTATAAAAGAACAAAATAATCAGATTCTATCTGCATTAAATAGAAATACGCAGAATACGGCAATTTGCTGTCTACCAGAAAATTTACCAGTTCAGTTACCATTAACCAAACACGAAGATGTTGAGGCCATTGAAAGATACTTGGGTGACTACAATCACATGTCTGCTTTAGTAAGAAGCTTAATATTTAATTTTTAATTTTTGTTTAATTAATTAGGTACTTTTCAGAGTTCTTATTTATCTTCCTTGGGAGGGCGTGATGTAACATTCAGAACAAATAGGATACTAAAGCATTTGCTCAATGATGAAATAGCTGCAGAGTACAGCTTTTATGGCAAGAGAATGCAAAAGAAACCTTTTTGTACTTTATTATTGAAAACAAGTGTGATACGTAAGTAAGAGTTTATTGTTATTTGTATTATAGTTATTATTGGGATGTTCTAAATGGTAAAAGAAATTAACCCCTCATAATTTGCTCTATGATTAACTTTTTAAATCTTATTGAAACAAGTAGAAGTACTGTTAGGTGTGCCCGAATATATTTTTGACAACATTTTACTTGAATGTGGCATAATTCATTTTAAAAAATAAATTTTTCTCTTACTTTACTGTTCATATTTCCTACACATTGTATATTATAAAGCTTTGGTATCTTATTGTACATATTCATACTATATTTTATGCATAACCAAAAACTTAAATAATACTTTATTATGCAAAGCATTACAGTTTAAAAACTTCTGACGATCACCCTGTATGGCGGATATGGCATAATTTTACTAGGAAGTTATCTATCATGCTTTTCACATATGTATTAAATTCATAATTTTCTGTTAAAATTTTTATTTCAAACAACTGTAGCAAAATGACGATTTCTGTTAAGCACAAGGAAATACAGTACAGTTGAACCACATAAAAGTAAGATGTTCTTCAAAAAAGTATTCTCAGATTATGGTCGACTGCAAATTTTACATCATTTTATTTGAGTTGGAGTAAGGCATTCAAATCTATTCTTTTTTTTTAGAAGCTATTAAACGTAGTGTGCCAGACACATCTGAAAAGCAGATAGAAGACTGTGTAAAGGTTTGGCTAAAGCATGCACCACAAAGACTAAAGAATGGTAAAAAACAAAAACAATAGCTGATGCGGATGTGAGGGGAAGTTCATTTCAATTTTAAAACGTACACATATAGTATTCTATGGAACATGGAAAAAAGAAAGGAAAATATTGGAAGGCGCCAATTTTATAGGAGAGTTGCGTATGGTGTTAATAGTGTGTTACAAGAAATCAGATCTCGGCAACCAGTTCTTGAATCGGACAATGTGAACAACTTTTGTGTGAAAAATATGTCAGATATTTTACCACACGATATAGTAGTTTGTCAAAATTCTATTCTTGTGGATAATGTTAGTTCTCCTGTCTCTGTTACAAATGAGAAGCCAGAAGTCAGTACACCTGATTTAAATTTACGAACTTCATTAATTCAATGGGCTACTGTGAAACATAATGTGTCCCAGTCAGCAGTTACTGATCTTTTGCATATCCTTGCTCCTTTACACCCTGAGCTGCCATTAGACTGCAGAACTTTATTGCGTACACCTAAGCATACAGTAATAAAACAATTGGACAATGGACAATACTGCCATATTGGTTTAGAGGTGGGCCTAAAGCAAGTATTTTCGAAATTCAGTTACTTTGAAAACAGTATTGAACTTATTGAACTAAGTTTTAATATAGATGGCATACCATTATTTCATAGTACATGTACTCAGCTCTGGCCAATATTATGTCTTGTAAAAAATTTTAAAATTGCTCCTTTCGCAGTAGGTATTTTTTGTGGCAACTCTAAACCATCACCTTTAGATATGTTCTTAGAAGAATTCATAAATGAAGTTTCAAATTTACAAAATAACGGATTTTATCATAATAATAAAGTATTTAATATAAAAGTCCTTACTATTGTATGCGATGCCCCTGCTAGGGCATATATCAAATGTGTTAAATCCCATACGGGTTATTCATCTTGTGATAAATGTGAGGAATTTGGTGTATATGTTCATGGAAGAGTAGTCTTCCCTGGAATTGCTGCTACTACACGAACTGATTCGTCATTCATATCTCAAAGAGATGAAGAGCACCATATGGGGTTGTCACCATTTTTACAACTAGACATTGGAATGGTTTCAAACTTCCCAATTGACTATATGCATGCTGTGTGTTTAGGAGTTACAAAAAAGTTATTAAATTGTTGGGTGAGTGGTAATTTATCGGTAAGATTAGGTAATCATTCGGTAACTAAAATATCGAATCACTTAGAGTCATTAAAGTCATTCATGCCGTCAGAATTCAATAGAAAGCCTCGAGGATTACACGAACTGCCTAGATGGAAAGCAACTGAATTTAGAATGTTTTTAATTTATCTTGGTCCAGTAGTTCTTAACGATGTTGTTGACATATCAATATATGAACATTTTTTATTGTTCCATAGCGCCATTACAATTATTTTATCCACAAAACATATTGCCCAACTTGGTACTGATTTGGCACGTAACCTCCTAAATGTATTTGTAAAACATAGTAAAAAAATTTACGGTTTGGAGTTTCTTGTATATAATGTGCATATATTATGTCACTTATGCGATGATGTTGATATATATGACCAATTAGATAATTTCTCTGCATTCCCGTTTGAAAATTATTTGGGCCAACTTAAACGGTTAATTCGATCACCAAAAAGGCCACTGGAACAAATAATTCACAGATTAAAAGAAATATCTACAGTCAATCAGGTTGACTTAATTAACAATAATGAATTAAAACTTCTTATGCAACACACATCAGGTCCAATAATAAATACTCTTTGTATTTCTAAACAATTCAAAAAGCTTGCCTTTAAAAATTTTTTGCTTTGTGTTAACTCGCACTCTACTGCAGATTCATTCTTTGTTACAAAAGATAATGAAGTAGTACAAATTCATAACATAGTTGTAAATTCTGAAAATTCTATTTTGTTGTTGGGTAAATTATTCACTTCTTATGCCTCATATTATTTGTATCCATTTGAATCAAAAGATTTAAACATCTTTGTGGTAAGAAACCTATCGCCAGTTTTGCGCAAGTGGTCCATTGAAAATATATTTGCTAAATGTGTACTAATTCCAACTCAATCAAAAGAAAATTGGGTGTGCTTCCCTTTGGTCCATACGATTTTTTAATATTTTCATTTAATCCTTATATTTACGTTTGCATATATTTTTTACATTTTTTTTTCTTTTTAGTAATGTAGTTTACTTAAATATTATTAAAAATGCTTCAAAGCAACATTTGTGTATATGTATATGTTTTGGAAGATGTTTTAAGTTTTATTATATTATTTATTTACATTAAGTATTTTATTTTCAATTTTCCTATTGTCCATTTTTCCAAAAATTGTTGACTAATATAAATTGCTTTATTTCTTTTTGTACAGGGTGTCCTTTTTCAACAATGTTAAAGATTGCATCTTATGTTCAATGGATATAAAAAGTGTAAAATTGTATATACATTCTTGAAATTCAGGTTCTAAGATTGATGGATAAGTTCAACATTTACTTTAATTTGATGTAACATGCAATTTTATTTTAAAATTTTTATTAGCGCTATTTTCGAAACGAAAGTTCAAAACATTTTGTTGCGTTTTAACTTTCAAATTGAACTCTGTCTGCGAAAATATACAATCGGCTGATTTATTATATCTAGTACACATAAGGACTTCATCTCGAATACGTTGTTGTAAATAGACCCCCTAAGGGCTACTTATATAAACATAGTTCATAATAAATTCAGCTAAACTTGGTTCAAAATCCAAGGTTACAAATTGTTGCAACAGGAATTTGAATCAAGTTCGGTTCAACTTATGGTGAGATTTATACAAGTGGCACTATGTATAGGAGGAAATACATATAGAACGTCAGCCCACTGTACCCAAATCGGCAGTGATTATAAGCAGTATGCCCTTCAGGCTTATGATATTTTTGCATATATAACTGATTGTGAAAAATGAAAGTTAAAATATCTCCGTGAACCATTCGCTGGAAAATATAATTATTATTGTTATTTTTACACAATAATAACTGTTATTAAAACGATAATAGTCAGTATGCTAAGCATACCACATATTTCATTAAAAAATAATTCAAGATAACGATCGGCATACAGGTAGGTTGAGACCTAAGGGCATGTTAATCGGTCTTTACATGTATAAATAATATATAACATTTTGAATGATAATAGTCAGTATGTCCTTTTGAAATTGAGAAGATTTTGTCATAACTTGCACAAAGAAAAATCATACTGACTATTATCGTTTTAAAAACGGTTATTAATGTATACATAACAATAATTACATTTTCCAGCGAATGGTCCACAGAGACATTTTAATTTTCGTTTTTCACAATCAGTTATATGCCAAATATCATAAGCTTGAAGGGCATACTGCTTATAATCATTGCCGATTTGGGTACAGTGGGCTGACGGTTTAATAGTGATTTAATAACGTCATAATTACGTGGTTCTTATGTAATACTGCGACGTCTATATCTATCACTTTAACCCGTCAAATTAACGTCATTAATACGTTGAAATGTTGGTATTACTGACGTTTTTGAATACGTCATTTTCACGTAACAATATGACGTCATCGGCCTGTGACTTAGGCCCGTCATACTTCACGTCATTTTTACGTCATGTACATAGGCAAATTGACGTAATGGCTGACGAAATTCGACGGAACTTTGACGTCAAAATAACGTGACGATGTTATCTGGGATCTTGTCACAGAGGAGTACATCTGTAATTTGATAATACGCATACACCAATAACAACGACAAAAACAGATCCCCAAATGTTTGCCGCATGAGTAAAAAGTTTAGCGGTACGCTAAGTCTTGGCCTAATTTTACTGCAAAGGAGATAATAGGAAGCTAGAAGTATTGATTCTAACACGTTCTGATAAATAATGATTTTAGAACCAATCGCATTGTGTTCAATATGCAGTTAGTGATAATTCATTAACTGAAATGCATTACCTATTTCTTAGCATACTTTCAAAGCAATAAATTAATAGGAAAGCTGCTTGTTGTTTCTTATATAGCTCTGTGATATATACTTAATTATGAATACATGGTTAAACTACGCTTCTTGCACTGTCCTCATTGGCTTCTTGTAATCAAATGAAATGATAGGTGCTCGCTGAGTTAGCGCTATCGCGTGATGAACGCAACTATTGATACGTGATCGCTCAGTTAACGCTACCGCGTGATGAACGCGACCTACTAAAGCAGCTCATTCAAATCTTGGCCTTGGCTCATTCAAAGTTTGTCTGAGGTTCAAACTTCAAACTGTCTGAAATTTGAATTTCTAACCTTAAAGTTTGATACAAGTTTTCATTAAAGAGAGTAATATTTTAGATTACTTTTATTTCAAATAATAGAATAGGTATGATACATTTTATTTTTTAATATGTGTGTCGTCGAAGCTCTGACAGAAATGTAAGCAACACATCGGTTTTTTTGTAACAGCGTTAGAAAACTTTTGCTTTATATTTAGGTTACATTCGCCATGCAGCTTGACCACAGTTTGACTGTGGTAAACATCACAGTTTTTTAAAATCTGACCAAACATTTTCTTCCCTTCTTAATCGCATGACATGGTTTGGTCAAGTCGGACAACATATCGAATGTAACCTTAGTAATCTGCAAAGTTTTCTTTTGACTTGTGTAATGATTATTTATTCAAACACACCAATATATTCTATTATATCAAGAAATGTTTGCATACCAAGAATTCCTTATATTTTTGACCACTTTTTCAACATAAATAAATATGCCGTTCTTTTTTAATTAAGAATTTTATCTGTGATTAAGTCCTGCTACTTTGAACTTTAAGCTCGTTTTTACAGTGGGCTACAGTTTTTATGCAAATTGGTTTCATATGTAATATTGAGTGACTGTATCAGTTGGGTGTGCTTATTATTATATTATTATATTATTAACTTGGCGCGTCTGTTTTAGCCACAGAAATAGCATGATAATTCGTAGTAGTTTAGTAAAACAAGTAATTTATATCAGACAATTATTTCTTATAAAATTCTCTATCAAAAACATCGATCTCTTTATACTTTTTTTCCTAAAATGAATAGTACTGTGGGAAATAAGGTGCAGACATTAGGGTTGGTTCTGGTTAACACAATAAATTGTAATCTTTACTATAATCTACTTTAAAGTTCAATGCCTAATGCTAAAGCAGTATTAGCTACTAAACCACTTAAAACTATAATAAATGTACCGCTTCCACCCTCTCACCCTTATAAAATAACGTGCTTTTTAAAGAAGTGATAATATTGGATTTTGTACTTGTTTCCACATCACCCCAGCGGTAAACTACTTGGCGAGTTTTTTTTTTATGCGGTGTCCTCTGTAGGCTTAAACTACAAATTATCAGAATGCAGAATGAGAAGCAATTTTGGTCCTTCGTTCGTTAAAAAAATAAGAGAAGTATGATACCTGGTGAAATGTCACAAGAAAAAATGATTTTTTATTCAATCTCTCTATATTGTTACCGCATTTGGTAATTTCTCTGCTAGTGTTTTTACTGTGTCTGATGAAGAGTTTACTCCAATTGAAAGTAATTTTAGTATCCACAACATTCATTTTGAATCAATTACGTAGCGAGAAATACTCCTTGCGCCCAATAAATTTAAAAACAGACTTACTTCTGGGCCAGATAATATATCTTTGTTTATTATAAAAGATTGTGCACATGTATTGGTTCCATTCTGCTTTTTATTTAACTCAGCTGATGAATGTGAAACTTCTCCGAATGTATGGAAAACTGCTAGAGTAATGGATTTCTGTCATGGGGGACTTTGCGAAATTGTTAAAAATCGTTTTATATAACTTTATATACTTGTCCAGTACGGTGTCAAATATCACCATTCCAGCATGGCTTTTTAAATAATAGATCAGCTATGACCGATTTCACAACATTCATTCATTTTATATTGAAGTATTTCAGGGGCAGGTGGATGTAATATGCACTGACTTCACAAAAGCATTTGACAGGATTGACCATTATGTTCTGTTAAATAAACTAGACAGACCTGGTGTAACAGGATCGTGGTATACCCCCTTTTCTCCTTTAGTTTTGAAGATAATTGATTGAAATTTAAGATATACTACATACATTATAAGCGGCACTTTTTGACATAGAACTGATTTTTTTTTCACTTCTGGTTTCGCTGGAATATAATTTTTAGTTTTTCATTTAAGTGTGCCATGATGGTTCCGATTTATTCTAAATGACCCTTGTAATGCTACAAAAGTTGAAATCCCGCTAAAAACACTTAATTAAGTACGTGATTTATTAGCAAATAAAATTCACCAAAGTTGTTTTTGGGTCAAAACTCAATTTTTTCAAATGGAACCATATCGGTACTGTGGTACCATTTATTAGTACTATTAATAAGGAATTTATTCATATGTCGTATTAATCGCTTATACCTCTCCAAGTATTTAAATTTAAAATGCAAACCTCTAATTTGTTAAGTGACATTTTTTAATTGCAGATCCCACCTTAAATGTTGGTCCATTGTTATGCCTAGGTATTTGATCGACTTGGCTTCTGAGACTTGGATAGTAGTTCCTGAACCGATTTGCAACTGGCCAATGTTAGGTAAATTATATGAGTAAGATGTGAATGGCAGGAATTTGGTCTTTGCACAATTTAGAGTAATAGTGTTATATTGGAACCATTTTTTTTTTATTGATTTTAAATTCTGTCTACACTATGTTTTTTAATTAAATCCAAGTATGTGCCTCAAATATAACTGTAGTGCCATTTGCAAAAGTAATGATGGTACCTGAGATATTTAAGGATAATAAGCTATTTATATAAAGAGTAATGAGCAAAGGATCCAATATCATCTCCCAAGGAACCCCATAGTTCACTGATCTCAGATCATTAATTCTGCAATTGATTTGAACGTATTGTGTCCTGTCCTCTAAATAGCTTCTTAAAATATCAAATATTTTACCCGTAAACCCATAAAATTTTAATTTATTTCGTAATGTTTTATGGTACACAGTATCAAGTGCTTTGGCGAGGTCTATAAATGTTTATACGTGGTTTACTTTTGTCTAATATATTATAAAGAGCTGATATTAAGTGATAGGTATATTGAGATGGAATAGCAGCATGGTGTAGTAATTGTATTTCATGTGTCAGAGAGAGCATTAACTGGTCACCTGGGTGACCAAAGAGACTCCCGCTGATTACATAGGGGACTACTGTACCTTGGAATACTTTTGGATTTTTTTTTGAGTGTATAATTCAATTTTTCAGAAATGTGGAAATCAGATATCAAACAGTACACTTTAAGGCAACTAATACCTTTTTTTCAGGGTAACTAGAAAGAAATAGAATCTTTAATTTCCTACAGCTT
This sequence comes from Leptura quadrifasciata, assembly GCA_963675555.1. Taxonomy (NCBI): domain Eukaryota; kingdom Metazoa; phylum Arthropoda; class Insecta; order Coleoptera; family Cerambycidae; genus Leptura; species Leptura quadrifasciata. The sequence continues at coordinate 91,917,707 of OY776675.1, forward strand.
TGAAATTTTAGTAATTATTATACATTGTGCTCATGTACCTTGGAACACATCCTCGTCAACCTTGGAACACCCACTTTTGTTTCAATAAAACCTGACAAAATATTGTTTCTGAATAATGGTAGGGTATGATAAATTAGCCAAATGCGTTTCATTACTTATAAAAAGTAACTTTATAGGGATATAGGAAAATATTAAAAATATTGAGAATAAAAATTTTAAAAAGTGACAAAGCTATTTAACATTATTGAGGTTGGAGAAATCTACATTAAAAATTAATTGGTTTAATACCTGTGCTGAACCCTTTCTTTGAGTGGGTACTGGGAGTGCCATTACAATATTTTCAGCCGCGACATCAAATATTTCCTCTGATTCATTTATGCATTTGTTACTTGTGAATATTTTTTTCAAAAACTGAAATTTCAAAAATTCATTTGACATTTACCTGTGAACTCTACCCACATAGTGGGTAGGTTGTTTCTTTTTTTTATCAAAGTCTTTATTTAAACTGATCAATATGTTACTTCACTTTCTTCTTCCATGCTTTCTCCATTCTTATCTTCCTCTTTTTGCTCACATTCTTCATCAGATTCTTCAACAATTCTTCTTATAACACTCTTAATCTGACCTTTCGTTTCTTTTTAAGTGTTGCTAATTTTTGGCACTTTATTTCTTTTTTGATGGGGGTGTCTGTCAGAATTCTGATATTACATGTCCTTTGACCTTGTTTGGATCTTTTTCTGGCCTCAGCTTTTGGGAATGACTGGACTTGTTCTGGTGCCAGGAGTATGTGAGAGATTGAAGGAACTTTTTGACTGGTCGATAGTATTGGAGGGTCCGATAATTTTTGAACTACTGGATTGTTTGAGCAACTAGGAGTTTCATAATTTTCTATTAATGATTGATCTGTCACAACAGAGCATAAAAAGTCATCATCAGAGAAAACCCCCTTGTTAAAGGGGTCTCTAAACCCATTAACAATGGTCTTCATGACAAAGGAATTTGTATTTATGCTACCAACAGCTCGGCAACGAAATAAACATGAAATGTTTTACCTGGCTGCATGGTTGATGTGCCAGTCATTCATGGCCTGATTATAAAATACTTTCCATGGTCCAAACACAGTTAGGTCTAGGGGTTGGAGTTTATGTGAAGTACGGGGAGGAAAAGAAACCATAATAACTCCAGCCGCTGAAGCCATATCAAGCACTGCAACCGATAATTGTCTAATTTCTGTGGTGTTTATTTATTATTTATTATAAGTGAGTGTCGCTAATGCCGAGAATTAATAAAACTGGTTCTTCTTTCAAGGTTTAACATGAAAAATGAAATGAGTCATAAATTTTTCGAATATTTGTTCAGTTGACCGACCGCTTGGATTAGCAACACCAATTGTTTCTGGTAGTGCGCCCCTGATCATCAAGTCCTTGAAATTAACTCGTGGAAAGACCAATAAAGGTGGGATGTGATTACTGCTTGCACTAATTGTTGCAATTATTGTGATTAAAGTGCCATGCTCTGCTGACATATCCTTTCCTAATTGCTTGATACCTTTGGAAGCCTACAATTCGAGCAGTTAGCAACCCAGTCTCATCAGTATTCCATATTCTTTCAGGTGGTATCGTGCCATACCTCTCATGGATTTGTTTTAAATTCTCGAAAAACTAATTCACATTGCTGCAATTAAAACGTGTTATTTCACAACACCAAACAATTTGAATTACTGAAAATACATTCTATAAAGTTTATTTACACTTCACAATATACTTTTGCTATTGTAGGATGGCGAAACCGGTCCAAATCAGATAATGTTCCAAAGTACACTATGCTCATGGTACAATAGTCTGCCCTACCTATTTGTAAAAACTTAGGATATCTGTTTATTGTGTGTGACAATATGATTATTATTCATTATACAGGCACTGAAACAACTTTTTATTTACCTAAGTTCTCATTCATAATTTTCCATGATTTTTTTACTGTGTTGGAGACCAAAGTCATTAGTATTCTCGTTTAGCTGTGGTGAAGGACCTTTTATACAAATTTTTATAACTTATGTAAGCCGATTTAGCTTGGTTATATTAACATTACCTTTTGTTTTGTTTATCATTTTAGGGTTATTCTCAAGAATATAGAAACCAGACGTTCATTACTACAAAATAGAATTGGCTGCAGTATTACAAAAGCACTTAAGTAGCTATAGTTTCAAGGATTGATGACTTATAATTTTATGCAGTTATCATGGCAGATATGAAACAATATAAGGAAAGTGAAAGCAAAGTACATGAACAACTTTATGGTAATTTATTTCTTTTATCGCATTGCTACCCTACATCAAGAGACTTTAATGCAATTTTTAAAAAAGACATGTTTGTTAAAAACAACAAAGCTGCCTTCTTTCAAGTTGTGTATTATTTACTAAATATTTTAAATCCAGTGCTTACTAAGGAAAAGCTGCCAAGTTGGCCTCCATATGAAATAAAACGAGAAAATAAATTCCGTGGCGAGGTGCTGAGATATATAAATGACTTGAATGTTTTGTATGATAATGCTGATATTCCACATATTATGTCATCTCACTTAATATCACCTGGGGGCTTTAAGTTTGCCAAGTTTATGTTAAAATTATCTCAACTTGTGGTATATGAACATTTAAAGAAAACTGAAGAGTTAAGTATTTTATATTGTCTCAAACCATCGAAAAATGTAAATATAACTAAATCAAATATCAGCAACCTAAATAGAAGAACTGGTGTGATAGAAATGGAAATCAGAGAAATTGTTAATGAGTTTGAAAGTTATCATTTCGAATTAAATGAAAAAGCAATTTTAATAGACAGTAAATTAACAGAATTAAACCAACAATTACGAGCATCAAAGCAAAGATATATGGAGGTAAAAGATGGATTTAATAAAAAGTACCCTGCCTATCCATCATTAAACAGCCTCGAGGAAAACATAAATTTATTGAAAGACCGATGGGGAAACCTTCAAGAAATTCAGAAATTATTTAAGGAGTGTGAAAGTCTACTGTTATATTTAAACAATAATGAGTTGGTACTGGATCATTGCAAGGAGGAAATGAAACTTCCAACTGAATTACTTCGTATATTAAAGAACCAAGATAAATTAAATTTAATCGAGTTATTTGAGAGCTTGAATAGTTTGCTTGAGAGAAATGCACTTGAATGGCCAAATCTAACCGACCATTTCCTTAATAATAATATAGAGAAACTAAAGGAATTAAATGAACAAATGAGTGTAACAAATAATGTGTTATCTGAAGAAATGAAAATAGTGCAAAACAGAATGGAGAAATTAACAAGAACTCTGAAACAGCTTGCTGATTTACATATTGAAAGTGATCCCACAGATGAAGTATTGGCAGTTCCTCTTGATGATTCAGAAAAATCACAGTAGAGGTACCTATAGATATAGAAATTTGTAATATATGTAGCTTTAATTATGCAATAAACAGTACTGAATATGATATTGAATTAAATATTATATCTTAATCTCAAGATTAATTAAAACAACAGCAAAAACTTTACTGACTATAAATACTTTAACATGCTAGGTACCATGACAGTTAGGGGTGTCTATTGACATTCTTGCCAATGTGGAGTCAATGTGAACATCAGCATTAGAATGTATCATGCCATCAGGCTAAATAGCTGATAGCTAGATTTTTCTAAAGAGAATAGCTTGTACCCCACTGCATATTCATCAATATGTATTTTCATGTATTAATTTTTGTGCAAGGCCTTGTGATGAATTCAAAATTAATAATTTTTATCACAATCAAATTAGACACTTGTCCAGGATACAGTTAATAATTGTCTAACGTTTTCTTACTTTTTACTCTTAGATCGGGAGATGATGACAGTTGATGGTTTTCCATTTCTTACAGCATGCCTTTTGGATTAGTGAAAGTGTACCTTGTGACAACAAAGAAAAGCAGGTACTAGTCTGCTGCATGCTTTCCGGTCATATGAAAAATTGCATTTCCACTAAAACGAAATTTTAGTGTTTTTTTCTGATATTAAAACACTTGCCCTTTTATTATAAAAGTTAAAAAAAAAATTAATATCTTAGTAATTATAGGCATGCGATTCACAGTGTCCCAAAGGGCTCGAACGGGCACGTGAACTTGTAATAACAAAATATAATTTTCCGCGATCTCGTGCTGTATGCCGATGAAAAGAATTAAAGATTGTGTAGTAAAATCCTTATAAAAAGATTGGCATGCAGCCCTCGTTGGCCCAAAAGTGAAAAAGTTCTGAAAAATCCTGCGAAAATTTCAAACGATTTGGACGTAATTTCATATTGCATGCCACGGTTGTACAACTGTATTGTATGACTGGTGGTCGAGAGGTGAGTGCACTTGCCTCTCACCCAAAAGTTCCGGGTTCGATCCCCGATCGTGGCAGTGGAAAATACTGTGAGAGGGATTTTTCCACTATACACGGATATTGGGTGTGTGTCCCATGTCTCTAAATCACAAGGCTCTTCTAGAGCCTTCCGGGATAACTGGACATGTACGGAATAAGAGGAACCCCATTGAACTGGGTTTCATCATTCCTAAATTCACGCCAACAATATGTAACAATAAACTACGTAAGTCAAAATGAAATACGTAATTACTGTTCTGATCTAAAACAATTAAACATGGGTGTAGTTCAGGGGTCCGTAATAGGTCCAACTCTGTTTATTTTATATGTTAATGATATAATTGCACTTTCAAACGATACACAATTTACTTTATACGCAGATGATACCTCCATCATAATATCAGACAAATGTGACATTATCTTAAAAAATAAATGCGAAAACATTCTTGAACGCTTAATAAACTGGTTCAACAGTATTTCTCTATATTTCAATAAGGACAAAACTCAGCTGTGCAGGTTCCATCCATACCAAAACAAGACATCAAACATAAATTTATCTATCAACAATATAGACACATTTTGTATTCAAGCCAACAAAAACAATAACGTTAAATTCCTAGGGCTACATATTGAACCCTGCTTAAACTGGAAAACAATGTAAATTTCTATGTTCAAAATTGTCTTCCATTTATTTTTTATTCACAAATCTAAAAACTGTTTTTACGAAGGACCAATTAATTACATTATACTATGCTCAGGTATAAAGCAGGCTGAGATATTGTACATGCTTTTGGGGAGACTCAACCCTATCACATGACGTATTTATCGCTCAAAAACGAATCATACGGTGCATTGCTGGTATACCCAGTACTCACACATGTAAAGATATCTTCAAAAACTTTAAAATACTTCCTTTATATAGTCTGTACATTTTCGAAATTTGTTTATTCGTTTTCAACAATAAAGATACATTTTTGATTAACAATAAATATCACCAGGTTAATACTCGTCAAAAAAATGACTTCCATCAACCATATTCCAGATTAAATATCACCTCTAAAGCTCCCAGCCGTATAGGTACCAAAATATTTAACCACCTCCCAAAAGACATAAAATGTATAAATAAGGAAAATCTATTTAAAAAGAAACTTAAGTTATTTTTGCTTGACAAATGTCTATACAGTACCGTAGAGTACTTTAATTAATATAACTCTCTATTAGCTTCCTGTTTGTCTGGTATAACGTATCTGTGACTTATATTATTCATATATGTTTATATATGCAATGAACTTGTTTTGTATACTTTCCTGTTTCTTTTTTATCTCTTTTTTTTATCTTAGCAGTAAGTTTACTTGTGACTTTTCTTATACAAATGTTTTTTTTGTCTTTTAAGAATAAAGAATTTTGAATTTGAATTTGAAGGGGATCGTAATTGCCTGTGGTGTTATTTATTATTTATTTATTTATTGTTATAATGCATTGCTGTAAAAAAAGTGGCATGTAGGTCCGAAAACAGAGGCATGCATTGAAAAAGTTGAAAAAAAGTAAAATTTTTTAATTTTATTTTTCATGTCTTTTTGCATTTTGCAAAATAATGTAGTTTTAAGTGAAATAAAAAATGGCATACATATTGCTGGAATCTAACATTGAAAAAAATATATCAAAAAATTAATGAAGTGGGTGTAAAAATTACAACAAAAGTTCTGTGATATCATTCAGAATGCCATTTCTTATTTAATAATATAATATTTTTATGGCCTCAACCAGAAAATGGCATGTCGATCGCTATATCCTAACATTGAGAAAAATTTTAAAGAAGTGCATATTTTGGAAAAAATCAAATTAAATCTGCTATGCTTCAAAGTTTAATTACTTTTCCATTTTTAATTACTTTTCCGAAAAAAAGACAGTAACGTTAGCTGAAACAAAAAACAACATGCATGATTTTTAGATTCCAACATTGGAAAATTTTTAAAAAAGTGCGTAGTTAAAAATATATTTATTTTAATATTTTAAGGTAAAAAATCACACTTTATGTCAATAAATAATAAATCAATTAAGGATCATGTTTCGCCATCATCATTATTATTATAATCCGAGTCATCGGATTCCTTATCTGCAATGACGGAATTAGAATCGCTATCATCATCGTCAGATTCGCTCTCGTCATCAGCATCTTCATTGTCGGAAGAGTTTGTGTCTATTTGCTCTTCATCCTTATCAGGATTATCTTCTAGAACTGCAGAAATCGAACAAAAATGTATGATTGTACAAAAATGTACAATAATATTTGCCTTTTAACACAGGGGAATAAATTTAATGGGTAGAACATTTATTCCAAGTCAATTCAAATATCTTTAGGCAACATTTTCCCAACTGTTTTGTTGTTTTCTTTAGGACACCTGTTTTTATTGTAATATTTAAATTAATTATATACCATTTCGATACAAACATAACTTAAAACATTGCTATATAATTTCAACTACTGTCTTAGAGTAGGATAAAATTGTGTATTGATATAATAATAACAATTTCTTGTCCATTATTAATACGTTCTGCACCTGGGCGGTCCCGAGGGACCTCTACCTAGATGGCCCAGCAGGCCACGGTGGGCACTACGGACCGCTAGTCAGCAAAGTTGTATATATTGCCGTATACGCCAGAGGACCGTTATTAAAGCAGATCTAACTTATATGATGGCCCGCTGTGGCTCTGGAGGCTTGTCAGTCATAGCGATCTTTTAAATTTTACTCATCATAAAGAAATTATAGCCAAAATACATATAAAAAAGAAAAATCTTTATTGTAATGCAGAAACAGCATAATAAAGAATGATTTGTGATATATCAGATATTATATTATTATTTGTATAAACATCAAAACAATCTAAACAAAAGTGTGGTCCGCTAGCCAGACCGCTGTGGCCTGGAAGGCACAATAAAATTGACCGCTGGAAGGACCGCTGTGGCACAATTTTTAAAATTTTACTCGTAAAGAAATTATGGCCAAAATACATATTAAAAAGAAAAACTTTATTGTAATACAAAAACAACATAATAAAGAATGATTTGTGCTATATTAGATATATTATTATTTGTATAAACAGCAAAAGTGTGGTCCGCTGGAAGGACTGCTGTGGTGCAACAGTAAAATGTTTCCCTACACGCCACGGCGGGTCCTGGGGGCCGTTAAATTTTTGTTTTAAAAAAACATGAATAAACATTGTATTGAGCTTTTTTGCATGTTGTACTCTACTATATTTGAATTTTACCTTATAGACTATTTAACGTCTTAAACTTATGTTAAAAATTGGGCTAAATGGAAAAGTAATTAAAATTTTAAAGCATTACAGATTTAATCTGATTTTTTTCCAAAATATGTACTTTAAAATTTTTCTCAATAGACACTGCGGTCGACATGCTATTTTCTGGTTGAGTTCAAAAAAATACTTTATTATTAAATAAGAAATGGCATGCTGACTGATATTACGGAATCTTTATTGTGAATTTTATACTGATTTAATTAATTTTTTAATATTTTTTCCACATTTTCTTCAATGTTGAGTTTCAGCAGTATGCATGCCATTTTTTATTTGAGCTTAAAACAACATTATTTTGGGAAATGCAAAAAGGTATGCAAAATAAAGTCACAAAAATTTTCCATTTTTTTACAACTTTTCTTATTATTTATGGTGTGATGGGCTTTTTTGGCATGCATGCCATTTAAATTTTAGGGACATTGTACACTACAAAGTTTACATTTAACTTCATTTGCTGTTGTTTAAGATCATATGAAATTGTTTGAAATTTTCACAGGGCTTTTCATAAATTTTTCAAGCATGCAGCGGGCTAGTACCCACTTTTCTTTGTTGTCACAAGGTAAATTTTCACTGCTCCAGAAGGCATTCTGTAAGAAATCGGAGACAAGCAACTGTCACCATCTCCCGGTCTATCTGTTCTGCAAAAATATTAAAATACGTTAATGAAAGAAACTACGTCAAAAGGATCAGAAATGGGTTGATTTTTAATATTCCTAATAACTGCGACAAAAATTTCATCCAGATATCTTGTGATGTAAAAGAACTAACTTTAAGTACTCTAATTAAATTAATTCGATTACGTATACTTCTAGTGGGAAATGCTTAGGCAGACAAAGAATTTCAGTTATGTTTATGTATAAATTAGGCCTAATAGGTAGGTATACTATAAAAGCAAGAGCCCATTAGTCAAGTAAGATTCAATAAAATGAACACACTGTTTGAACTAAAGCCATACTACGATAGTTGTAAGCATAACAATTCATGGTCTACCGTATCAAAGGCTTTACTATGTAGTTAATTGTTACTGTTACATGTCAAAAGTTGTTTTATTCTTTTTAGGTAGTCACTAAGTATTTATTAAGAGGTGTATTGAGAGTTGCCGCATTGTTAGCTCTTGTTGGCTTGGAGACGATGTAGTTTCATCTTTTAGGTAGGCAGTCGGGACTTTGAGGTGTATTAGGGGTTACGTGGTGAGATTTTGTCGGCTTGTAAGGTCACGGCAGAAAACAGGCGAATTGGAAACGTGTCGCCATTAGGTAGCAGTGTGCTTGGCGTTGTTCGTGAATTTTCCTTTTATTTGCCGTTAATGGGGCTTTCCATTTGATGTATTCATGGGATATTGAAAATTCATGGTTGGTTGTGTATGTTATGATTGCTTAGGACAACACACCTAACTCGACTAGTTCGGATTCTTGAATTGTAAGTATGTTATATTTTTTTTATGGAGCAAGCACATGTCTTCCTAACGCATTTTGTGTGGTAATTATAGAAAGCCGTCCCACGAGGAATTCCAAGTTTGATATCTTAGATCGCCGATTTTAAACCGCCCTACACCTTTGAGTAAGGAATAAAGATCATCTTCATTTTTATACTTATGAAATTATTTTTTTTAGGGCTTTCATTTTTTTTGTGTGTGTGTGCGCGTTACTTTTTGTTGTTTCCATAATACTCCTTCCAAGTTTTACGAATTCCCACATATATATTGAGCCTAGCGTTACCCATTTCCGGAGCAAGAGAGGTCTGGGTTTCGGTCACCTATTCTTGTTCTCCACTTGTGGACCCCTAACTGGAATTTTATTGACAACCTTTTGCTTTCACTTTGGACAACGATTCTTGGTTTTTGTAAAACAGGTATGGAACTATATTGACAACTACAGGTTTCGACGTAGGACTACGATTCGTGGTACAAGTGCAAACATATTCAAGAAACACAGTCATCTACACAACAATATAAGTATAAGCTGATATGAGTCGATAGACAAGTTTATCATAAAATATTCTAATTTCAGAATAAGAAGAAAACATTGTCACATATTACATTGAGTTTAAAATATACAAACATTACAAAAAGACATAAATGGAAATCATTTTAGTATCGAATTGATGTGCCAATATTTTGTATATTTTCACTTTTGGATATAATTCATTTTTTTATGTTAAATGTAAATAAACTCACATTTTGGGTAATTCAATTTAAATTTTTTATCATATTACGGGGAGGAATATGTTTGTACTAAATAAGTTCATATGCACGATTTTTATTATCTCGTGTGAACCTAATGTGAACCCTTGGGAGCCTTCTAGTGCTCGGTACACCTGTTACTAGCCTCTGTGACTCGAACGCTACTATTTATATTCACTTCATTTCTTTTTGCAATAGTCATGCTGTGATGTGACCTATATCCAGGTTGATTAATGGAAAATAATCTATCTTGATAAATTGTTTCATTTGATGTACTACGATCTTTCCAATAATTTTTGATAATACTTGCATTGCACTGATTGGTCTAATGTTATTATTAGATTTAGGTTGTTGTATTAAATAGAATCATACAGATGAACGACTAGTGACTTCCAGTTATGAGGAAATATATTACTTATTATCTAGTTATTAATATACTTTATATAGAGCAAGATATATGGATACAAATTTCGATCATAAGATGTGATATTCCATTGAATCTCACTATTCAACTTAAGACTGTTAATCATTTGCAATAGAAAATTTAAAATTAAGCTTATATTCAATACCATAATGAGATTTTTCAAGATAATATCTTTTGACTTGATAATTATTTGTTTGTGTGCTACCATAATTTAAAAAATGATTATTCAGCATTGTGGTCCATAATTTTTTCCTATCGTTTGTACTGTGTATCTACATATTATTTAATATAAACTTTTTTCTTTTTTGTTAATAGAATATGTATTATAATTCCTCATAAGCTTGTGTTCTTACCATTAATGGCAGATTTGCCTTTTTAAATTTAGAGTAATTTATTTCTATCCTTTATCATGATTTTGGGGATCTGTTACCACCCAGCCTTAAGCTTAGTTACTGTAACAGTTTTTATGGATACATGTAAATAAAAAATGACGTTAAAAAATTAGTTCATTATAGTATATAGTAGTGATAGTATCAATCACCCAATAAGCAGTGTAAACATTTTTCTTTAAAAAATGAATGGTTTGATGGGTGATATTTTCCAAAACGGCTATTTCTATATTGTCGGGTAATGTAAATATTGACCCCTTAACTGAGTCAAAAAATTAGTAAATCAGTTCAATGAATTTGGAAAGAAAATCACATGAATCAAACCACGCGGATCACTAGGACACCAGAAATATATTTTCAGATCCTTGAAATCTTCCAGGGGTTGCTTCGGTAACTGGAGAGGCGGTTAAGAAAACATTTTTTTAAAGATATTATTTTAGAATAAGTTCCATGTTGAGGACAAGCACATTGTCATATATCACATGTTTCAACTTTGTACTTTTAATTTATCAAAAAATAATGTAGGAGAACACATATATTTTTATAGATGTAACTGGATGACATTCAGAAATATAGTTTCATCTGAGAATTGGTTAGATACATATCAATGATGTAAATAGTGTTTTTAATTCATTCTATTCTACTTTTAAATGTCATTTTTATAACACATTTTTTCTTAGAAAATTCAAAAGACAAGTAATAGAAATAGAAAACTGTGGTTTAATGATAACATAAAACAATTACATCAAATTGTAGGGGACCTAACAAGGAGACAGGCACATGCTGGGATGAATTTCCGAAAAGGACCGCGAGTTGTATTTTTATTAATGCCGATTTTAAAATTTAGCTAAGCTCTATGCCTTTTTTTGATCACTTTGTAAGAGCTCACCAGGCCAACACAAGCCTGCAAGGACAGGTTCAAACTAACAATTTTCTTATATGTTTATTTTTAATCCCATTTACACCAAACGAGGTAAGAGAACTTATTCATATAATGGCAAAAAACCTGCCACTGGCATTGATGGCATTTGTGGATTATCCTTAAGAATAGTCTTAGTAGACCGTGATACCACTGCAAAAATGTCTGTCAGTTTTTTCGCTGCCTATTTGTCAATGTATGTAGGGGGATGAGGGGAAGTAGGGGTGGTAGCTGGGAGTGATCGGAGCAATCACGTTTTTTAATAAAATCAAATTGAAATTTGGCATCAGAGGTGACTTCATCATCAGATTGGGAAATAAGTCTAAGTCTAGTTGGCAATTAATTAATATCACACGTAATAAAAATGTTTATGTCCGACCACGTTATAAAGGACTGTTTATGATATAGTTTTGTGGCTATAAAGTACCTCTTTATTCTACTAGTAAAATAAAGTTACTTTATTTCACTATATTATGTCGGATTTAGATGTTTTCAAACTAATGTGTACAACTGTCAATGGCAACATAAGTTTATTTAAATTAACATTGCAACTAAACCTAACTAAATAATATAACAAATATTATTGCTTATTACAAAATAAACATAAAATTTATTAAATTAATTCTTTCCAATAATGAGCCGATGCCAGATTTTGACGTTTTCAAATAAATATGTATAACAGTCATAAAAATGTCAAAAATGTCATTGAATTAATTTTTTTCGTTAATATGCCAAATTTAGCAGCCGGACTAAAGCTTTGTATGCAACTCGTCCATAATAAGGCTTCATTGACCTCGCCCTCGGAGTCATTCAATAAAGCCTTGCATTATGGACTTGATACATAAATAGCTATTCTAATCTCAATATTGAATTATCACAAGACAGCTTAAATACTTACTTTGTGAATATTGCTGATAGCATAATAAAGACACTTCCTGACAAATTCTCTTACTCATTTTCCTGTTACAACAGAGGATGTACTCGATGAAATAAATTCATTAAAAATACACTCTTTTGATGTCTACGATCTAAATTGTAAAATAATTAAGGAAACCTGTGATTTGATTATACAACCATTAACATGCCTCATAAATTTAATTTTTGAAACCGTAGTTTTTCCTGACATATTCAAATACTCAAATATCATACTCATCTTCAAAAAAGGTGACCCTTCAAAGGAGGGCAATTACCGACCAATCTCCATTATGTGGATATTTGTGAAGATTGTTGAAACGATATTAAAGCTAAGGCTTACCAGGTATATCGAATCTAATCAAATTTTAAATAATTCGGATTTTGGGCAAAACACTCGACCTCACAAGCAGCGCTGAAAGTAGTGAGTGACATAGTCGAAAGTTTTGAACAGGGCAAGCATACAGCCTTAACACTGTGTGATGTCTCCAAGGCCTTTGACTGTGTCTCATGATATTCTTTTACCAAAATTAAATTATTACGGTATAAGAGGTTTAGCCCTCTCTCTTTTTGGTTTGTATTTATCAAACAGGGTTCATATATCTTCTAATTTTGAGGTTGTAAAGCAAAGTGTCTCCCAGGGTTCAACCTTAGGGCCATTACTGTTTGTCATTTATATCAATGATAAACGTAACTATGTTTTATTTGCAGATGACACAACATTAATTTATTCAGATAATAGTTTTAATGATTTAAAAGACATATCTAAAACCTTTGAAAAACGAGCAGAAGAGTAATTTTTAAGCAATAGACTTATGTTAAATGAGGACAAGACTCAAAAGTTATTCCTTTCTACCAATAATAACTTTGTTAATGGAGATAATGTTAATTGGCTTGACATAGTCATTGATGATAGAATTGGAGTTGTCATGTAGATAAATTAAGACATAAATTATCCAATATAACCTTTTCAATTAAACAACTGAAAGACACACTTCATATAAGCACTTTAAGGATTACTTATTCACTTTTCCATTCTCAAATTAGTTATGGTATTTTGTTATGGGGAAACTCTAGTTTTGCCATAAAAATTTTTAGACAGCAAAATAAAGTAGTTAGGATAATAACTAAAGCTGACTACAGAGAACATTGTCGGCCTTTGTTTATTATATTATGTCCCTACCATCACTTTATCTTTATTCTGTTTTGCTTGAAATCCACAAAAATAATAATCATTACACAAAACAATCAAATCTACACAATTACAATACAAAGAATGCAAATCTATTAAGAACTCCTTGCTTTAAACTGTCCAAGGTGCAAAAGAACTTGTTAAACTTAAAGCTTTGTAATAACTTACCATCACACATTGAATCTTTAAATGACCACCAATTTAAAAAACAAATAAAAAATTATATGTTACAGCACTGTTTCTATGCAATAGATGAATTTCTAAATTCTACCCATCCAATTTAACTAAATCTTTTTTCTTTTTCAAAATTATCCCATCAGCCTACTGGATTTATGATCTCTCTCGTCACGTTACTAACCCAATGTTTTATATTTACCTATTATTTTTATCACTTCATTATTGTTATGTAGTTCTGTGTCAAGTTATATCTTGCTTCTGCTCATTAGGATGCAGCTTCATGTATTTTATTTATACACTGTCATGTTTTTATTTTTTTGTGAACCTCAGTGTGTTTATCTATATACACTGTATTTTCTAGACTTGCTACAAATGTACTTTTTACATAAAGTAGTCAAATAAAAGATTCTATTCTATTAATTTACTGTATACTAAACATAATTTTGTATATAGTTTTTATTCATTTTTGTTACCTTAACATTTCAAAAGAAGGTGAGTAGGAGTGTTCACATCTCTGTCTTAACTTTATTAATATTATTATTTTTATTTGATATTGATGGCTAATATATTAAGTATAATTATTTTCATATTTTTTTGTTAATGTCACGAATCATGAAAGCAACTTTACCCTACCGTCTCACCACTTCATCTGGCTGTGGTGTAGTGAAGAACCAGATATTACCATTCGACCTGAACACGAAGCATGTGTGTGATAACCGATAAATATTTTAAATCGGTAATTATTAATCACCACTATAATCCAAAGTGTGCATCCTTAATTATCCACCTGCAATCACTGATGAACCCAGGCAGGTAAAGTTCATTCTCATTTTTTTGTGTTTTTGCTTGTCAGAAATTTTAATAAACAGAGAAGTTAACTCGATGAATTCAGTTTAAAAATTAATACAGTGCACAAAAGTTCTACAGAAATCTACAGAAATGACAAAATTAGCCAGTAGCTTGAAACAATAACTCTACGTCTGTGACGTTTATGTAAAAGAAGGTCCTTTCTCAAAATTATAAAGAGAATTCCTGTTTGTTGTGCTGTGTTTATGATGTATGAGAATTGCTTAATCGTGGCTTTTATGAAGTTAAGATGCTATTGACAGCAATTTTTAGTGCCCCTGAAAAGGTTAATATACAAAAATGGGTTTTGCAAGGTCGTCAAAAGCAAGTTGTTCTTTGCAGAGGGTGTAATATCAAAATCAATGATCTAAATAAAATTTTTTACTCTAAAAATGTTTGTATGTCTCTTAACTAAAACTTAAGTTACTTGATAGCAATTTTTCATGTAATTAAAGTTAATTAAACTTCCCATCTACATAATAGGTCTAAAATAGTAATAATTGGAGATAATCAATCACAGTCAAGAACAATATTAACAGGAGTACTCCAGGAATCAATTCTGGGGTCATTATTTTTTATAATTTTTATACTATACACATATTACTATCAGAGTGAGAAAAAAAGAGTACATAAACTGTTTAAATCGACTGGTGATATTCACCACTACTATAATTTTTGTCATTTAAGAACGGAATGCTCTAGATTAAAAGACATTTGTTTTATAACTATATAGCCAGAACTGAAAACAGTCTCATTAATAACCCTCAATATTTCTGGACCTACTTCAAAAACAAAAGGAATCGGTATAATCTACCCACAGTTATGCGCTACGACAATCTATCTGCTGATAATACAAAAGACATTGTTAATTTATTTGCATCTTTTTTCTCCTCAGTTTATAGTATTGAGCAAGTAAATCAAATTCCTAATTATGGTCACTTACTGAATCACGTTGACATTAACTTTTACACAGTCACCTTAACTGATATAATTGATAGACTTCTCCAAGCACCTTATAAATTATCATTTAGGCCAGATGGTATCCCACTATACGCTCTAAAAAATGTGTATTTATATTAGCGATACCATTACATAAAATCTATAACTTGTCACTGCACACCGGCATTTTCCTTGAGTTCTGGAAAAATAGCTTTTTAACACCAATTCAAAAATCTGGTCCAAAAGTTGACATCAAAAACTATCGAGCCATTTGCATCCAATCTGAGATACCCAAATTTCTTGATTGCTTGGTAACTATAAAAATATCATGGGATACTGCACATATTATTAACAATGAGCAACACGGTTTTATGCATAAGAAAAGCACCTCAACTAATGTACTTCTGTATGAACATTTTATTCTTAATGCTTTCGAACATCAATCACAAGTGGATTCAATTTATACTGATTTCACGAAGGCATTTGATCCTGTTGATCACAGGTTACTCATAGCCAAACTAAGGGCTTTGGGTGTCGAGGGTTGCATGCTTGAATGGATTCATAGTTACTTATATAACCGAACACAATTTGTCAGATGCTCTGGAGCGTTATAAGCTTCTATTATAGTGTTACGTGCTTACACTCTTCCAGTAAACACTTTGTGGATTCAAATAACTTACAACAAGAATTTTCACTAACCACTATTTTATTAATCACTAAAATTACACTAGTAAATACTTAAAAATCACACAACTAATAATAACTTACTCTAATATAAATTCACTACTTTTAATACACTATGTACTTTACTTTTCTTCTTAAAATTGTCAACTCTTGTCTAACCTAAAAACTCTCTCTGTTTACTTCACTGAACTGAACTCTTCCAACCTACAAACTGTCTCTGTAACCAGAACTGTACTGGATACTAAACTGAACTGTTCTGAACCCAACTGAACTGTTCCTATACTTCACTAAACTGTACTGTTCCCCCATCTGCTGGATTCACCTCTTTATATACAGCCATAGAAATGTACCAGAACAGTATTCCATAATTTTCTGGAACCCTACAGAGTTTTCTATTATGTGATAGATGACTGTTCGTCAATTGGCTCATAGATGGCGCCACCCCACCTACTGGCCATGAACACAATACAGGTTTCCCTTCACTTTGGCCAGGGACTTAATCACATCTCTCCCCGTTAGAGGGCAGCACATAACAATAGTTACTTCGGGCATTCTGCAAGGATTAACTTGTTTGTTAATGATATTAGTGAGGTCCTCATTAACAGTTATTATTTAATGTTTGCTGACGATTTGAAGCTATTCAGAATCGTTGACAACTCTCATGATGCTCTCTTTTGCAAAGTGATCTCGATAATCTAGTTCGATGGTGTGACATTAACTTATTGAAACTTAACCCTGCTAAGTGTACTCAAATTTCTTTCACGAGAGGCAATAATCCCGTAATATTCGACTATCATCTAAATAATGATACCTTAAACAGGGTAAACTATATAAAAGATCTAGGCGTAATATTTGACGTCAAGATGACATTCAAACTACATATATCAAAAGTTACATCACAAGCACTGAAAGTGTTAGGTTGCATCAATAGGGATAGGGACTCTCCTTTTTTTCTATTAAAATATACAGATTGCTGTAAGGAGTCTACTAGAATATAGCAGTGTTGTATGGAATCCAGCATATAATGTCGATAAGGAATCCATTGAGAATGTCCAATCAAAATTTCTTAGGCAATGTGCATTCATGATGGGTCATCCGATAGGCGAATACTTCTACAGTGGCATCTTATGTGAACTCAACCTTCTATCGCTTGAGCGGTGAAGAGTGCAACTTGCATGAGTTATGCTTTTTGCATAAATTAATTAATGGTAATATTAACTGTCCTGAGATACTTCAGTTGATTAGCTTTAATTTAAATGATCGTAGAACAAGACATTCAGAACTTTTTAAAAAATACCTTTTCATCACACAATATTGAACTCTTTGGCTCTTCACTATGCTCATTTAAAAACCAAGCTAAATCTTGTATAAGTAATTTAAATTAGGTCCGAATATGTATTCGGACCTAATTTAAATTACTATATACAATGATGTAGCTGAATTTTATTGTACTTGTAATTATTTTCTTGTTGTTTTATCTATGTATTATTTTAAACTATTTTTATTAGATAATTATTATTATGTTTTCATTTATTGAACTGTAAAATGCCTTAGCCGTATAATTATTAATAAATAAATAAATATAGTTATTCGTATATTTCGTATTAAATTGGTGCCAGTGAAGTAGTCTGTAAACTGTACAAATTTCATCAATATAGAGTAATTTTTGAGTCAAAATAGGACACAAAGTTGTTTTAATTTTATTTTGTGCTTAGCTATCATAATTGAATTCACTGCTTAAAATATAAATAGTTCAAAATTATAGACATAGGTACTCTGTAATTTTATTTATTTGTACTTATCTATTTCATCGTAAAGTTGTAGGCAAACTTTATTGATGGTGGTTTAATTGTTCAAAAATGTTCGGTAAAATTTACAAACGTAAAACACATGTTTTGTGATGATTAAAATATTTTTATTTCAACAATCAAAATCATTTATCAAAATAAGAGTATCAATATAATAATTTTTTTACAATATAATGTTGCTTTTGCAACATCGTTGGATCTCGTTTTTTCATGTTAAATTTTAGTAACACATGCAGGTGTTTAATATCATAGGTAATTCTATTTATTTTTATGTTTTTTAATGATATCAAGTATTTCTTCTACATCTTCTTTGGAGCCAAGGAATACTGGAGATCTCTGATGTATGCTTGTTGGTTGTATATCCAAAATAGGAATTTCTCCATTGCTTGCTAAACCACCTGCTTCCGTAATGATAAGAGCCATTGGAATGCATTCATACAATAAGCGAAGCTGAGAACAATAAAAAATCTAATAACAAGCTAATAAAGATTATTCTTCATTGTTTCACAGAATTAAATATACCCAATTGTGCTATTTAAAAAAAAAATATTTTTCCTGTTATGAAGCATCGAAAGTGACATTTTAATATACAAGTGGGAACATTAACTCATGAACCAGCTTTTTATGATTGAAAACATTTATAGTAATATTTGATTTCATCAAATGATGAGAAATACAATTAGAATGGACTCCCAAAGGAGCTCTGTATGTAAAATATGCAGACAGCATTATGGCTTCTGATATACATTATAGTGTTCTCAGACTTCGATATTAAAAAATAACTATCAAACTAATTATGACAGTGCTATCTATTAATCAGTAGCAGGTACAGATTTTTCTAAGATCTATAAAACCTGCTCTAACTTGACTGATGTAAAATGAAAATTAATTAATATGGGTACATTGGTTAAACACTTAATCAGTCCTACAACTAATGGTCGCATTCATCACGGTGAGCGATCAGGTAGCTCTCACTGATCACATGCTTAAACTACGTTTCTAAAACTGCACTGATCGGCTTCTTGTGGTCAAATGACGTAATGATACATTATCGCTTAGTTAGCTCTACCGCGTGATGAACGCGACCAATGACTGATTATTCTATTATCACTCAGAATAAATCATTTTGCCAAATTTCAAAGCTCTAGGTACCACGGATAGTGGCTGATCCAAACAAACATATAAAGTTAATAAAAACGTGTAAAAGGTAAATTTTGAATAGAGTAGTAAAATATGTACTAACCTTTCCTGTTGGAGAGCCAGCTGTTGCGGGATAAATAAAAATTCCTCCATATTTAATGGTCCTGTGTACATCAGCAACCATAGAACCTACATATCTCGCATTATAAGGTTTTCCTTTGGCAGGATCCTTCTTATTTTGCACATATTCCTTAATAGCATCATCCCACAGATGAGTATACCCTTCATTTATGGCATAGATTTTACCTCTTTTTGGTACTTGCATATTTCTATCCGTTAAGAGAAACTCGCCAATATTTGGGTCTAACATGAATCCATGTACCCCGTTTCCAGTTGTGATCACCATCATAGTAGCACTACCGTATAGGGCATAACCTGCCGCTACTGCTTTCCTACCTGGTTGAAGGGCATCTTTAAGACACGGAATGGAATTGTCATCCTTTTTCAGTATAGCGAAAATCGATCCAATTGAAATCAGGCAGTCGATGTTGGAGGAACCATCAAGGGGATCGAAAGCAACAATGTATTTACCCCTCTTATCAGTCTCTATCTAAAAATTTATAGTAATCAAAACTACATCTACATGTTGGATAATTGGTAATTATTAACTAAGTGTAAGCATTATACTTTTATCGTTGGTTATTTATTGAAAATTTTATAAATTGTTAAAAATTTTATAGGATAGCATTCACATTTCTACCGTATATATTTCTCCGTTTATAAAGACATCCAGATATTTTGGTCATTTTTTCAATTGTATTGTTTCAATATAAGCCATACACTTCGGGGCAGTCAACTTAACTTTAATTAACAAACTGAGACAACGGCACCCCTTCAAATGGGGCCCATTCCCGATATTCTTCGCTGAAGATTATAAAAAGTTGTTAAGAATGTAATTTTGAGCCCCAATATCAAATCTTATTACGAAATTCGCATTTTAAGCTGTTTCCGCTAAGTTCACACACAATGCGTAATTAAATCTATGTACGTAATATCAGTAATTAACAATTATTGCCAAACATTCTTGTAGTTTTATGACCATCAAACCAACAAATGCGGTGAAATCAGTTTACCACTGCGATAAAGTACTACTTACTGCACTCAAAGTGAGCCGGTGCTGTAAAAATTAATTTACACACTACATACAGTATAAGTACTTACTATCCACTGCACACAAAATGATGTAAACACCACATTACCGCATGATTTTAAAGAAAATTAGCAATATACAGTGTATCTCACTTATCACCAATACACCCCAATGTCTCGGCCATTTCATGGTATTCATGTGGTGACTGGAACATACATTTTAATAGACAATGCAAAGAACGTGACATGCTATTAGATTTAATGTCATCATATGGTTTAATACATCTAGTTAAAGAACTGACAAGGGTCACTAATAGCACCTTCAAACCTCCAATACAATTGACAATATTTTTAGCAATACAAATACGCAACACAACTCTGTAATAATTCACGATACTGATTTATCTGACCATAGATATATTCTACTGGAACATGAAGAAGAAATTTCCAAAAGTAATAACTATTATTATAAAAGATCATTTAAAGAGGACAATAAATCATTATTCTCTTATTATTTGTCAGTTGAAACGTGGGATGTTTTGTGTCCACTTGACAGATCAGAGCTTTTACAATTATTTATAAATTTAAAAAATAAGAAATCTTTTGGAATTTGTGGGTTCTCCAATGTGATTCTGAAAGAATTTAGACAGTTTCTAGTAGATCCGATAGGTCATATCATAAATGAATCTCTGGCAAATGGTATTTTTCCTGAAGCATTTAAAGTTGCTTATTGTTACTCCCTATCCACAAAAAAAAACGATAAAAGTGATATGGCAAATTACAGGCCTGTTGCACCTTTATCGTCTGTCGCTAAACTTTTTCAATATGCCATGCTAAGTCGTTTATTGCCGTTTTTGGAAAAAAACAATATCTTAAGTGATACACAATACGGGTTCCATAATAAAAAAATCAATAATTATTGCAATATTATCATTTTATGATAAAATCATTGAATATTTTGAAAATAAACAGTACCCAATAGGAGTTTTCTGTGATTTAAGTCGAGCATTCGACTGCATAAATCACGACCTTCTATTGAAAAAATATGGAATACGTGGCACCCCCTTAAAGTGATTTGCGTCTTATCTTAAAAATCGTAAACAATGTGTTGAAATTACCTCTGGTATAAATGGTATAAATCAAAAAACTCACTCAACAATCTTAGAATATAATATAAGGGTTCCTCAAGGCTCCATATTAGGACCTATTTTATTCATTATATACAAATGATTTACCTTACCATATTCGAGATGCTGATGTCACAATGTATGCGGATGATAATAATTTTCTGATGGAACAGATGAAATAGAGACTGAACAGAATAATTAATGCAGTTGTTTGGTACTGTGGAAACAACCTACTTTTAACTTGACCAAAACAAACTTTGTAAATTTTCATCAGTATCAAAAACGTATTGATCATGTGTTAATATTCAAGTAGATAAGGAAAATATTGATAGGAATAACGTAAAATTTTTAGGAATACATATTGAGGAAGACTTAAGCTGGCATGAACATTGCTCTAAATTAGTTTCCATCCTAGGAACAAAATTTTACCTATTTCAGAATCTGAAAAATTATCTTGAAAGATTGCACATGATAAATATATATTACTTATAGTGAGATAGAATCACGAATATATGGTATCTTGTTATGGGGAACGTCACCATGTACAGAGAAAGTGTTACTGGCACAAAAAAGAATAATAAGATGTATAATTATAGAGACCCATGTCGTTCTATATTTAAGAATCTTAAAATTCTAACGGTAATTAATTTGTATATCTTAGAAGTGGCATGTTTGATACACGAAACCAAATACTTAACAGAAACCACAATAATCAAGTTCCACACTCTTACAATACAAGGAAAATTCAACTTATTCTTCCAAAGCATTCGCTACAAAAGACTAGTCAGGCTCCTGCCATTATGGGAATTAAAATTTATAATCGCATCCCTTCAGAACTGAGGACTTTACCCCCTAAACATTTTAAAATGAAGTTCAGGGATATACTTACAATGAATCCGTTCTACAGAGTTAGTGAGTATTTTGACAATAATATAGAGTTTTTATTATGAATTAGTGTATCTAGTGTTTAAATCAATATATTAACAGAGTGCAGCGTGTAATTTTGAATTTTATGCTAATGTTTATGTGTTTTTGATTTCATTTTAGTAGTAGTTTTTATATTTTATCTTAATGTTTTTATGTTACTATTTTAACTCCACTTCAGTGTAGTGACTTATCCTATGTCAATACTTGATTTACTGGATAAATAAATTATTATTATTATGAGCATGAGCCTTTTTTGGTAGTTAATTCTTGTAGGCCACATTATATCGATAAAAATATAAATTTATTAAATTATTAAATGTGTATGCAGTTGAGTGTATACGAAACAATAAACGTAAATTGCATAAAAAAGTTGCTTAATATTTATTTACTGTATTTATTATCGTTTATATAACAATGGATGTTAATGTTAACAAGGTGCTAACGGTTTACATGAATTCTTCAAGATCAACAGTAAGTAAATTTTATGCTTATGCGAAAAACACTAATTGCAAACATCCAATTCATATACAGTGCTTGCTATAAAATATCAATAAGCATTTATAGCGATGGAGAAATCTTGGATATATTACACTTTGCAGTTTAAAACTTCAGCCATGTTGAGGAAATTTTAATATGTTTAGTAGTTTAGTGAGTTGCATTTAATAAATATTGATAGCAAATATATATTTGATTATTCGTTGATCTACGGACTTAGGTCCAGTCCACGGTGTAGTATATTAGGTGATGCGACTAGACCCGTACGAATGGCTTCATAAATGTTTAGTTGTGTGTAATGCAATAGATGGCAGGACAAATAAAGTCTCTTCGTTACTTACGCATAGAAATATTAGAAATACAGTTTACATACATACAATAGTTAATGCTCTGTAGATTTGTTTTATTTATATTTAAAGAGCCTTTTAGTTCGTTCTTTTTGTCTTAGTTTTGCCGTTTAGTTGTGTATATGCAACACTACATGCATCAATGGCAATGTGTCTATCTATGCCCATGATCTATGCCTATGTAATTGCAGGGGTATATTCCGGGCGCCATCTACTGAATTAAATAGAAACCAAGCACTTATGAAGCCGTCGATTAACATGGCAAGTGCCGTGTGTCAGACCACCTAATAATATACTACACCGTGGTCCAGTCCCAGCAGTTGTAAAAGAGTCTCCCTGAAAATGGCAACTCTACTTCTCTTTTTTAAAAGGTGCGACTGGCGCCCGTCTTAAATAAATTATGTCAAGTCCTTCAGACTTTATGGATTGTCCACATGATTGCCAGTCATGTAAAATGTTAGATATTAACGTTTTAATATAATTTCAGTGCAAAATGTTACCAAAGTTTACGATTAAGAAAACAGAAATATCAAGACTACAGGTGCATCTCTTACTACCTTTTACCTTACACGATCAATAATATTATCAATACTGGCACTTCAACAATATTGTCAGTACTCAACCAATATTCAGACCAACCTTTTCTACACCTTACACGAGCAGTATTACTGTTTCCATCAATGCATCATCAGTCTCCGTCAATATTGGCCTTACATGTTCAATAAAACTGTCAGAATCTTTAAGTATTGACAATATTATTGATCGTGTAAGGTCCCTATACATTTGAACGAATTTTATATATCTTCGGTGATGCATCGGGAATGGTAGCCCAGTGGGTCATTGCATTTTGATTGCAAGCTGAAAAGCGAGTTGAAGCCCTGCTTAGTGCAAACTAATATTAATCATAAAGTTTTTCCCAAAAAGGGGTTCGGATTCCACTGAAAACTGTAGACCTTTTCCTAGCACAAAATCGAAAATCCTGGATTTTGAAGGAGTTACCTCAGTGACCTGAGAGGCGGTTAGGAAAGCATTTAAACAAGCAAACATATATCAATTTTTGTTTAGAATTTCATTGAGATATTTTAGATTTTTAGTACGACTTTTACTAAGCAACTAAAAATTGTAGTCGACCGCTGGCAACTTTGAATGACTATTCAAACAATACAAATAAAAAACATACTGGCTGGTGTATTTATTCTTAGTGGCACTATGAAATATTAATCGTGCCATAATCGAGCAAAGTGTTAAATAATTGTTCGCAGTCCATTGCATATAGGTACAACTTCTGTTCATTAATTCATGTAATGTAATCTTCCGATCATGTCAATTTGATTTGATATGAAGATTATAGCAATCAGTGTTTTGGTGTTTATACAGAGTGATTCAGGGTTACTAAAAGAAACTTTTGGTTGGAGAATATTTAAAAATTAGAAATTATATGTCCTAAAAACACAAATATCTACATATATTTTATCTGTAGTATTCGTTGAATATATTATCATATTTATTGATTGCTTAAATTCTACCTGAAAGAAGGATAAGTACATTTCGTGTATATAGAAGATCATTTTTAGTAGTCCTACCTCTATAACTGTTTCATTTTCCTCGGATATTAAAAGAGCTGTTGTGTATGATGATTTGAGCATATTAATAAATAATTCGTTTGCTAAAACATCTAATTTTTTTACTTCTTCTCCTTGAACGTTCGTTTCCCCCACAGTTCCAAAACTGGAAAGAATAAAATTTCAATTAAGTTTTGTTGATAACCAGTTTGAAAATATTATAAATGGAATTAACATTTAACAATGTGTGAGTTAAGAATTTCATATACAGGGTTACTGGTAATTCGATACATTCCTTTGGAGATGTGATGGGGCATGATCTAAGAAGTAAATTTAGCCCTAACATATATTATGCAAAACTCAATAGTTTTTGAGATATTTAATTTTTTTTGTTTTTCTCAAAAAGTAGATCTTAATGTCCTAAAAGTTAATTTTAGAAAAATCTATTTGACATTTTTAAATTTTTTTTTACTGGATTACTTGTCCAATATTATAGATATCCGTTTGGAATGAAAAATATCTGGAAACATTTCGATCATGTGTACATCTGAAATAAAAACTTTAAATTTTTTTTTAAATCAGCTATGAAATTTACCTATTAGGTTTCTTTAAAAAAATATTAACGTAACACGCGTATAAATTATTATAAAAACTGCCTTATTTCAATAGCTATCTAACAAGGTACAAATGTTCAATGTACCCTTAATAGTTCTAAGAAAATACTAGTAAAAATAACACAAGTAGTACGAATTTTATTTTTAGATAAACAGTAAAAAACATTTTAAAAGTAGAGTTTAATTCTTCATTAATTTCAAAGTTGTACTTTACTTTTTATATGTCTTGCTCAAAATAGGAGCCCCTATTCCGTATACAGACACGGCAGCGTCTTCTTATTTCCGTCCTTGTTACTCTGGTTGTCAGATTATGCCTTATGTGTTGGGCAGCATCGACTATCCTTTGTCTAAGGTTTTCTATAGTATTGACTGGTGTGGCATAGACCATCTCTTTCATATGACCCCATACGTAATAATCAAGGGGTGTTAAGTCAGGGCTTCGCGCTGGCCAAGGTATTGGGCCCGCTCTTCCAATCCAACGGTTAGGGAAACGTTGATCAAGTAACTGTCGTACTGTCAGCCGATAATGTGCTGGACAATCGTCGTTCTGAAACATCATTCGCTGTCTGACGGCGAGAGGAACATCTTCTAAAATCACCGCCAGATCATTTCTTTAAAAAATTTCATAGATTTCCCCGTTTAAATTTTGAGGAAGAAAGTGTGGCCCTATTAAATAGTGGCCAAGGACTCCCATCCACACATTAATAGAAAACTTCATTTGGAAACTAGTTTCACATGTTAACTTGCGATTTTCCTCTGCCCAATAATGTAGGTTGTGGAAATTTGTTATACCCTCGCGATTAAATTTCGACTCGTCTGTCCATAAAATACTTGTTAAAAAATGTGCACTTTCTGCATCTGAATTTAACATAAAGAAGCAGAATTCCACTCTCCTTCCAGGATCACCTTCCTCCAAGCCTTGGACAGGAGTATAGTGGTAAGGATGACATCCAACTCTACGTATCGTAGACCAAACTTTCCATTATGACGCTCCGGTTAGTCTTGCGACTTTATTAGTTGAAATAGTTGGGTCTTCCTCAAAATACCTCTATTTCTTCCTCATCATCTGGTTCACAAACGGGAGGAGCACCAGCGTCATTTCTTCTACATTTCACGGAGCCAGTTTCAGCGATATTTCGATATGCCGTACTGAATACACGTGCATTTGGTAAGCGGCGGTTAGGGTACCAACGACCATATTCTCGGCGAGCTTCAGCAGCGTTGTCGCTACAGTATCCATAGACAAACAAGATATCAGCGTATTCTGCATTGGCATACGCGGCCATGGCACAGAAAATACAATAACAACAACTAATAAAATAATAAAAACTAATAAAATAAGAGTTTTCTCTGAAACTGCTATAAAAGATTTCTGTGTTGATGTTAAGGATGAATATTTTCATACTGTGTATGAAATGCCCGATGTCGATGAAAAATATAATATCTTTATTAACACCTTCCTGTTGTATTTCAACAAACACTTTCAATTTAGGACAGTAAAAACAAATAATAAATTTGATTTCGATAAATACAATAATCCAAGTCTGATAGAATGTAAAAACACTATGTTACGATATCAATGTCTCTACTTTAATTCCCCTGAATACAAAGACATATTCATACATTACAAACAAAAATATAATAATTTATTGAAAGAGTCAAAAATAAAACAGTACGAAGATAGACTCGCAAACTCCAAAAATAAATCAAAAACGAGCTGGGAAATAATATCGGATATGGTGGGGAGCTCTAAACAAGACTGTCAACCCGTATACAAAAACATTGGCAATTGTGTAAATGATATGAATAGTTATTTTAACAACCTAGCTTCTGATGCAGCTATTGGACAAATACAAACCTTAAATTATATATGTAACGTACCAATAAACCCAGTGTCAATCATCTTTGAACCAGTTACTGTGCCGGAGCTATGGGAGATTCTAAATAAAATTGAACCTAAAAAGAGTTCTGGGTATGATGATGTCTCAATTTTTATCTTGAAAAAATGCTTCGAATATATTGTTACACCTTTATGTGATATCATAAACGAATCACTTAAAACTGGGGTCTTCCCTAATAACTTAAAATTTTCAGTTATTAAGCCATTATACAAAAAAGGTGATCCATGTCTATTTGAAAACTATCGTGCAATCCACTTGTTAAGTGTTTTTTCTAAATTCTTTGAAATCGTAGTATATAACAGAATTGTACGTTTCTTTAAACTGCATAACTTATTCAGTAAATCTCAGCATGGATTTTTAGGAGGTAAAAGTATAGAAACTGCTCTATTTGAAATAATGAATTATATCTACTTTGCGCTGGACGATAATTGCATTGCCTGTGGTATTTTCTTGGATTTATCAAAGGCTTTTGACCTTATCGACCATAATGTTTTACTGATTAAACTATCTCACTATGGAGTACGTGACATTCCTTTAAACTGGTTCAGTTCTTACCTAACTGGTAGAAAACATGTAGTAAAAATGTTTGACAGAAGTAATGGCAATTATGTGTATTCAGCACCTTTGGATTCATCCATCGGAGTACCTCAGGGCAGCACCTTTGGACCCCTATTATTCTTAATTTTTATCAATGATATCGAATTGCTTATTAATGATGATTCTTTATTGATCAACTATGCAGATGATACTAATTTTATTATTAAAAGTCCAAACTCATTTTTAGATATAATAAGCAATGGCAATGCCATTGTGAAATCTATGAAACTGTGGTGCAATAATAATGGACAAGTCCTAAATCAACAAAAAACAAATGTAGTTCTATTTAAAACTAATCAAGGACTAGACACACCAGATAGTATCAATCTAAATAAACAAAAAATAAAATTTTCAAAATCAGTAAAGTGCTTAGGTATATATTTAGATGAAACTCTAAGATTCAGAGAACATATCGAATATATAAACAAAAAATTAAGTAAAACCTGCTATGGTTTAAGAATCCTCACTAAATATGCAAACAGCAATATAACTAAAACATTTTATTACTCATGTTTCTATTCGCGAATTAGATATGGCATTATCCTTTGGGGTAACAGCCCCGAAACTGTAGACACATTTAAAATCCAAAAAAGGGCAGTGCGTATAATTCAGAAATTACATCCTATTGAGACTTGCCGAGGACAGTTTAGAAACTTAGGATTTTTAACTCTCTCTGGATTATATATATGTATATATATATATATATATATATATATATATATGAATCTATAAAATTTGTATATAACAACAAAGATAGCTTTCTAACTAACCTGATGCCAGGACCATATAATACAAGACATGGCGAACACTATTATTATTCTTCACATAGATTATCTCTGACGGAAAGAAGCCCATATTATGCTAGCATAAAATTATATAATCACCTTCCTAACCATTTACAAACTAATGACTCCTTTGATACAATAAAGAAAGATCTAATCTCTTTTCTTTGTGAGCTTGAACCTTACTCTTTAAGTGATTATTTTAACTTTAGAAATAGAACCTAATATGTCATATGTAAATTATTTATTAATGTCTCTTATATAGGTAAATTATTTATTATTGTTCTTTATATATTTCTGTTTTTTGTTTGTGATTGGCTTATACAATGTTATTCTATTGTTTTGAGTGCAATAAATTATTATTATTATTATTAATAACAACAACTACGAGCAAAATCAAAATCTTCGATAACTAATTTAACAAGACCAACAAACTTAAGGGACACGGAGATAAGAATGTCAGTTAATGACATATATGCACAAACGTCAAAGTCAAGGACTGACTGACTTAAATGAAAATGAACGATTAGTCGTTTAATAAATTCCGCCACCAGCATTATCTTTACTATTTTTTTATTAGAACTATCAAGGGTACATTAAACATTTCTACCTAGTAAGATAGCTATTGAAATAAGGAAGTTTTTATAATAATTTGTACGCGTGCGACATTAATATTTTTTTGAAAAACCTAATAGGTAAATTTCATAACTGATTTTAAAAAAAAAATTTTTACAAGTTTTTATTTTAAATGTTCACATGATCGAAATGTTTCCGGATATTTTTTATTCCAAACGGATATCTATAATATTGGACAAGTAATCCAGTAAAAAAAAAATAAAAATGTCAAGTAGATTTTTCGGAAATTAACTTTTAAGATATTAAGATCTACTTTTTTGAGAAAAACAAAAAATTTGAAATATCTCAAAAACTATTGAGTTTTGCATAATGTATGTTAGGGCTAGATTTACTCCTTAGCTCATGCCCTATCACATCTCCAAAGGAATGTATCGAATTACCAGTAACCCTGTATATTGAAGTTGGCTGATACCAGTTGATAGGTTATTGTTTTATTTGAGAATTGTTTTTTACTCCAAAATATATGTATTGGTCCTTCAAACTGAATATAAACCAGCGACCTATAGATATATAATAATACCTGAAGATATTTTTATCCAATAGAAAATAAGAAAATACCTAGCACTTATTTTCCGAACATCTACGATTCCCCAAGTTTCTCAATTTAAAAATTTATTGTGATTACATTGTTGTGATTGGCAATTGCATGGCCATAAAAGGACAAGGAGCATGCAGTTGTTGGATCAAAGCAGTTTAATGATGTTATGATAGGAATGTATTTTGGCACTGGTAACAGTACTCAGTACATGTTACAACACATTGCACAATTTTGGCAAAACATCTCATTTATTTAATGAAAAGCAAAAGTGTTCAGTAGAAATATCTGACAAGAATTCGAAATCTAAAAAGAAATTTAAATAGGTAACTATATGTTTGTCGACCAAATTAAAAATTTTTGTATAATATTTTATGCTACACAAAATAAATTACATAGAAACTATGGGTTTTTATCTCTCATTTGCTTTTTTAAAAATTATTGTATTCGATCATTTTCAACGAAGTTAAGGTTTTTGTTAGGTAAGTATCCTTACTGTTTTCTTTTCGTGTACTATGCAACTTTTGGACTGTGTACTGTTTAATTAAATATTTGGTATAAAAATTTTAAGGTACACCTAAAAAGACACAAAATCCCATAGAAGATATTTTTGGCTTCATTTCAAAATTCAATAAATCTCTCGTATAGAAAACACTTCTGAACCCGTATATGGAGAGCTTCTATAAAAAGTGGAGTGACATGCGACAGATTTCTTTGCTGGCCAGCGCCAGCGAGGCAGCGGAGAATGAGAGAAAACCAAAGGATAGCCCAAATAACATTTTCCCGCTTTCCGACCAAATTTGATTAATTGCGACGTCGGACTAAGTTCAAATTAAGGTTAGCCCAAAATTGTAACGACAGATCAGATATTTCACTTATGACGTATTTTGGTTAAAGTTTTAATCCACCCGTAGCAGGTCCGGGTTTTTTATGTGTTCTGCACATCTTCCGAATCAGTTGTTCCTACGCTTTTCGAGGAACAAAGCACCTATTCGCCTGTAGCAAGTGCTTCTGTTTTGGTTAACTTAGATTGTTTATCCGTTTTTATCTAGAAATATTTATCATATTCGTATATCTTGTGAATAAATATCTAAGTCCACCCCTGTGTGAAGTAACTCTGTAGCCATATACTTAGTGATGGTAACCGCGCCCAATTCTCGACTTTATTCCAATGGGAAAAACAGAACTTTCCCATGGAAATTTATATTTTGTATTCTCGATACAACTCATAGGAATATTTTCCAACGAAAAGTGTGAGAATTTATTCACGTGATAAAAGGCTGGGGAATTCATATTTCCAATGGAATAACTGTAACAGATTATACGCACTCCGCGAGTAGAGTGAAACACAGCGTGCATAGAAAGAGATATTCTATAAGCTGTGATAACATAACCCATATTATATTAATCGTAGTTTATTGTTTTACATTTGTAATATTTATTATTTTGATTAATCGTCAGGTTCTTGCAGTAATTCTCCTAAACCAGTTGGAAGTGGTCGAAGCTGCCGAAGAATTGGCTAATAATCTAAAACGAGATATGATATGTAAAGTTATTTGTAAATTTTGCCGTACGCAATTCCACATTATTCCCCAAAAATCCAATAAGCATTTTTTTTGGGCCTCTGTAGCATGGTAGCTTTTTCTCTTTTCAGTCTCATCCGTCATAATGAAGGAATATTTTAATTTTTGTACTACTAAAGCTATACCTAACAAAAACTGCTTATGTTGCATGTATCTTATAGGTTAGGTATCAGTTTTTTCATTGTTCTCAACATTACAATTTGAAAAAATCACCAGAATCTTTAATGTTATTGATCGATTTATGAAATGAATCGAGTTAATATCAGACATACCTATAATCACGGTTCCCATGGGAAAGTACATTCGAGAATATCAAATGATAAAGTATAAACGAACTTAATTGAAATCATATAAAAACTAAAAGCCGACAAAAACAGTCGGCATCTCTTTATTGTACATGGGCGTAGGTAAATAGAAATGCATGTCATAAGAAAATGATAAGATTTTCGGGCGTTATTATATTATCCTCTGTTTCAAATGGTCTCCAGAAAGCCATGATAAATTAGTAAATAATTAAAATATTTTACCTTTTATATAGTAGGAAATATTTATAAATATGAACAATAACTAACTAAACTCCTACGCTTGATATTATAACAGGTATTTACGCACTGCACTGGCACATACATCACATCTCATAAATCCGCCGTTGAAACGATTTACGAGTTTTTTTATGGTAGTAGGCCTGTCCGTTTTATTATCTTTAAACCAGTGCAGTCGTAGATGGTTCATTCAGGCTGATTACATTGCTAGTCTCGGATTCGCTTCTGCACAGTTTTAACTACCATTCGAATCTCGATACCATTGCTAAATATATAGGACAAAATATCAAGTTCAGACCGCACGGTCCTGTGCTTTAACACTGACCAGTTTCAATTATCCTCGTTTAAAGTATACCATGGGAACGTTTTCCAACGAAGTCGAGAATTGAGCCCCTGACGTCGGAAACTTTTCATTTGTCATAGTTTGAAATCACACAACTGACGTTTGTGGTACGGTATAATATGTGTAGTAGTTGTAGTGCAACGTTGGTCCGACGTCGATAACTTCCCACTAATCATAGTTAAGCTACCCGACCACAACCAACGTTGGTTCGAGGTAGTCGTCCCTCCTTAACTACGACCGTGTATTTTCGTGATTATAACAAAGTCACGTCGCTGGACGTTGTCAATACTGACACAGATTAGCTACAAGAAATTGTACTACCTATGCGTCAAATAAATTGAGGTTATATAGCTTGTCAATTGTTTACTTTTTATTTTCATTCAACTTTGATTAAAAATGCCTAAAAAGCGGAGCGCATTCAAGTACAGTAATACATTTTATATCAAAAGGGCCAAATTGCTTGCAATTAAAGAAAGACAGGTGTCTAGTTAGGTATGTTAGATTAGGTCAAAACCATATGAAAGAAGAAAGGTAGTCAAACGTTTGCCAACGTTGCATTCCGAGACTGGGACGAGGTGTTCCGACGTTGGGATGTCGTACTACCATGGTTGTAAATTCTCGTTCATACATATATCTAGGAAAGAAATTGCAACTAAAGGTCGGGAAAAGGTGTTAAATATTTAACTAGCATTATGTGAAGTCAATATTGTTGGCATGGTAGTGCTAAAGTGTTGTTAACTAGTCACAATTGGATTGATTATAATTTCCCGACGACTCCATATTTTAGAGAAAGATGCAAATAACTTCGTCGGTCCATATTTGAAATTTAGACATAACATTGTTTTTTTTTCATTTTTGGAGTAAAATTAGGCCTAAATTAGGGATTTTATTTAATTCTCGACTTTATAACACGTTTTTTTATTGAAATTTATACTCCTCAGATAATTATTTTTAAAATTGTAAACAAAATATAAACATTATAAAATAATTAAATATGCTGAAATTTTGTGCGGATCGAATATTTTTCGACCTGCCTCAATCATATTTATCAGTAAAGTGTAATGCGTTTGTCGTTTTTGAACATTTTTCGCTCGTGAATTTATTTTGTCTTTGTAAAACACAACAAAATAAAACGCCATGGATTATTTTATTACCATGAGGAGATTAAATCTCTAAGTTTAGCCATAGTTCACAAAGAGGACGCTAGTTTAGAAGTATTTATACAATATATACTATATCCGACCTCATCGCATAAAAGTCAGACTTTGCACTAGCACTATAGATGACGTCCCGCTAAGTACACAAATGTTTATAACTAGGACGTCGGTGACCAAAGTCTGACCGACACATTCGAATTTTTATTCTCTATTTTGGTGTAAAAACCGATCGGAAAGTGGTCGCGTAGACGTTGGTTGCCGACGTCGGATCGTTTACAACAACGTTGGCTCGACGTCCAAATGCTATTGTCTGTTGCTTGGTGTGGGTTCGTATAATTTATTGTTAGTTATGGATTGCGTATGTTGCGCTTTCTGTTGATAGTAGGCACAGTGATACTTGATACCGGACTCCACTTCCCAAAATGGGGCTGCGTGTTTAGTGATGTGGAGTATCAAATGCATCATCTCGATGCTTAGAATGATAATACAACTTTCAAACAGTGTTTCGCCTCGTAGTGCTTGGGGCCCCCGTGTTAAAGATTCCGCTACCGATACGGGATATCAAAAATGAATCGACGCGACGCGTCGTCTGGAATGATAACTTTATTTGCATCAGGGCTCAGTCCGATTGTGTGAAACTTTAATGAAAATAGACACCTAATGTTGGTTAAATATCGAAGCAATATTCACAGACATAAAATTTTACATCATTCGAGTTGATAGTAGTGGATATGAACCTGATGAAGCCTAATAAATGGGCGAAGTAAATCAAGTTCGTGAAAACGTTATTTCAATTTCATGATATCTGATCGAAGTAAAACTTTATGTGGACAAGGCTCGGGTGTCATCTTCAGCGCCCCGCAACCTCTGCACCCCCGCGCTTAAAGAGCTCTACACATGCCAGCCGAGTTAATTATGGTTGAGGGAATCTCATTCGGTTATTAGGTTTTAAAATTATATACCACACACAATTATAACCAACTGTGCTTAATATAATTTATTTCTTATGAAATACAAAAGAAAGGAGATCTACTTTGGAAATCATAGGGATATTATGTTCCAAATTTCTTCCTTATTTAATAAGTCGTTTATCTTGTAAACGGCCTTACACAATTTAATACAGTAGTTTTCCGGCATTCAATAGCGGATCGTGAAATTTTGGTAAGCTATAATTTAATAATAGAGCATGGAACCCACGTGAAACTTTAAGGGATGACTACCAGGGCCAAACGAAAACGTTTTTGAAAAAAAAAAATCGAAATTTGTTTTCAAAAAGTGCGCTGCCCACCTTTGGGTCTAGAAAAGTAATTGTAAAATATTTGCAACGTATTTTCAGGACAAGGAAGAAAATATAAGGATATGTTTTTGATTTTATTAAAAAATCTTAATTTTTTATAGTTATTCATTTTGAAATTTTATAAATTAAAAATTGCTGTAAAATTATTATTTTTTTTTATTTAAAAAAATTGTGGTGACAAAAAATGTTTTAACTGCCAGGCGATTTAGATCGATTTGCTCCGAGGCCATTTTTTTCTCTAAATTCTGCCAAATCGGTATCTATAGGTAATTTGAAGTAGAAACTTTAACTTTTTAGACAAATTTGTGAAGATTTCGCGTATTTTTGTCTGATTTGTGTGAACTTAGCAGAACAACTTTGCAGAATTAAAAAAACTATAGGCCTATTATTTGCCGCTAATTAGTCGCTAATTAATCGTGAAAGTAACAATTTTACCGTTGCTAATTTTTTAAAAATTTTCACGTGTTCTGCTAACTAACTTCACATGGAAGTTAGCAGAACATCTACCAAAATTTTTTTTTTATTAAAAGTAGGTAGCTTATAATTTGCCGTTTTTTAACGATAAACGAATGGTGCAAATGAAATTTCAAAAAAATAAAAATTAAAGCGGTAAAACCAAAAAAATCATTTTTTAGAATCAGCAAAAGCTTTGCAGAATTAAAAAAACTATAGGCCTATTATTTGCTGTTAATTAGCCGCTAATTAATCGTAAAAGTGACAATTTTTTTTCTTAATTTTTTAAAAATTTGTTGACTGTTCTGCTAACTTCACATGGAAATTACCAGAACACCTACCAAATTTTTTTTTAATTAAAAGTAGATAGTTCAGAATTTGCCGTTTTTTAACCGTAAACGAATTTGAAAAAAATAAAAATTAAGGCGGTAAAACCAAAAAAGGGAATTAAATCTGACTATTCCTTTAGGAATTTTCTATTCCCGCTTTTATAATAATTAATCACGATATTCTCGAATTTGTCTTGCGAATTCTGCAATTTCTTATTAAGAATTTTTAATTTTTTTCCCCGAAACTCGGCAGAACAGCCATTAAGCTCGTTTGAAAATGGCTTTTGGGACTCAGTTTTCGTTCAAGAATTTACCGTTCCCCTTTCTATAATTAATCATGTCGTTATCGAATTTGCCGTGATATCTTTACAATTTATTTTGACATTTTTTTAATTTGTTTTCTCTGGTGACTTTTCCTTCACCCTAGTTATAATTGACGTTTTAAAATGTGGAGTGATGATATACATTTTTTATTAATTAAGCAGTTAATTTTTCCCCTAAGTAGTTAGGCAGATTTCAGTAAAAATTGTGCTATTAATGAAGAAAGCATGAAACTTTCAGGGATTGTTCTGTATACAATTCTAAACATAAAAAAATAAGGAGCCCTTCAATATGTCACAAAATAACAAAATGGCTGCCATTTGAAAATGACGCCTACGCGTTCGTGTAATACGCCTACTATCTTAGCTCCTATTTTGCCGATTTTAATAATTTTTTTAAATTATGGTAGCTCTTTTATGGAACTTTATTTTTAGTCATTAGAACTTTCTTACTAAGTTTACAAATTTGATAGATAAACCCAGAAAAAGATAAAAATCTAAAATATGTTATCTAATTTTTACAAATCCACTGTTAAACTGTTAGAAAAAAAAAGTTTAAAATGAGGTAATTTTAGTATCTTTTAGCTGTTAAAAAAAAGTTGCTGTGACATTAGCTACAACAGAGTTGTTAGACATTTGGTAATGCAACGTAATGATAACTCATAATGTTTCAATATCAGTTTTATTTAGTACAAAAAAACAACTACACTTTTTAAATAATTATTTTCGGTGAAAAAGTTATGTATACACGTGACAGAGTTAGTTCTCACAATTGCCCCCACACTTACACATTGATGTACACTGAACATTAGAACTCACGCATTTGCAATGCCCTGTACATATTTTACGTGTACAGCGACAAGCGATTATTTCTTTGCAGGACTTTAAAGCCTCTGGGAGTGTCATCCATTTTGGTTCCCAACCTATTGTACCAGCCTCCCACCCCCATTCTGTAGGTGAAGGTATTACTTTCTGTTTAGTATTTGCTTGGCCCCAAACATGACCAGCCTGATAAGTTGCCCTCTTATGTAATAGAAGTGCATCTCGTGTAGGGGGTATTCCTTCAAGTGTACGGCTTTTTTGGGTAAAGAGGTACCGTCTACCAACATCAACATCAGTCTCTGAACATGTTTGGTCTTACATTAACATTACAAAACGTTGAAGTTTGCCGAAAAAATCTATCTCTATCTCTTCGAATGGTTGTGATATAGAACTGAAAGCTGCTGTAACCTGTGAGTATCTTTCTCTTGCCTTAAACGCCGTTTTTTTTCCACACTGTATCGTATCCAGTGAAGGCATGAAAGCCTGGTAGCGCCGATGCTTTTTCAAATCCCATCGCTGCGGCAACCCCATGTGCAGAAATTATTCGAATGTTCCCTGTCCCTAATTCAACCCACAATTTTACACCTGGATATTGACTAGCGAAAGCAATGTCCAATACTAGTATGTCAGAATCAACGGTTCTTAAAAGTATTCGAGAGCATCCCTGCATTCCCTGCTCAACGGCAGCATGATCATGCAGAATAAGCCTGGTGTCTGCATCTTCATGAGTAGACGGACATATGGGTGCAAGACAGATGTCTGTATTACTTACTACATCTTTCCCCATTGTTGTTATGGTAGTTCCAACAACAGGAGTTATATTTTTGGCATACACTCCGAGGAACTTAAATAATTATTGTCATCCACTCGCAAAAATTCGTTCCATTTCTTTGGCCGGGACGTTTTCTATGTAACATGAGTTCGAGTACCGGTTCCCCGTTTCTGACAAGCCATTATTTTTAATGAATCAGGGCGGTAAGTATCCCAAATAATGCAATATCGGTCTTTGAAGGGTTATCACTGTAAATGATTAGATATGTTTTACAATATGTTAAGAGAAGATGCTATAAAGCAGATGTAAAACGAGATATGACATCCAAGTAGTTTGCAGATTTTCTTATATTTTATATTTAGGTATTTATTTTTAAAACGGATAAAATGTCCCTATTTCTTTACTGCAACAGTTAGAGGAAGGAGAAAATATATTTACAATTTGCTAAAATATACTACTAACACCCTGCATATTTAAGTTTTTTTGTCTAACCTTTACCGTCTAGTTTTAAATATGTCCTGCTATTTTTTGTAACACAAGAAGCTTGTAGATCTAAAAATAAACAAATTATAAAATTATGTTTAAAAAATTATGTATAACTAAAAATTTCTTACCTAGAAGTGTTTAATTATATATATATATTGCTTAGTAAAATAATTATATTTAGTTCTAATGAAATCACTGTCACACACAATCGGGTTGTGTAAAAGTATAAAACAGATAGATACTGAGATACGTTGCCTAATTTGTAAGCGTGGACGGAGATGGCGCGGTGACATGTGACAACGTGCAATTGCTTTTGGGTATTTTACAAAACATACTTTTTTTGCCGTCATCAGAAAGGTACTAAATAAATCCACTTACGTTATTTAATTTTTTGTTATATGACCTAGTTTAACAATGAACTAGTAAAACTAGATAATATACTGTAAATTATTCTTTTTTTTTGAGGATTTTATCTCAAATTGTAAACTTGGGAAGAAAGTTCTAATAATTGAAAATAAATTTCCATTAAAGAGAAATCATAATTTAAAAAGATTATTAAAATCGAACAAACTGAAGCCAGTATATTTAAACTATTATATGTGCGAGTAGCCGTATCCTTTAAATGGCCGCCATTTTGTTATTTAAAGACATATTTGACGGCTCCTTATTTTTAAATGATTAGAATTGTATGCAGAACAATCCCTGAAAGTTTCATGCTTTCTTCATTAATAGCACAATTGTTGTGTTTTTTTACTGAAATCTGCCTAACTATATGAAGTTAGCAGAACACTTGAAAATTTTTAAAAAATTAACAACGGAAAAATTGTTACTTTTACGAGTAATTAGCGGCTAATTAACAGCAAATAATAGGCCTATGGATTTTTTAATTTTGCAAAGTTGTTGCTAATTCTAAAAAGATATTTTTTTAGTTTTCCCGCCTTAATTTCAGCTTTTTTAAAAGGAAATTTTCACCATTCGTTTACGGTTAGAAAACGGCAAATTCTGAGCTACTTACTTTTAATGAAAATAAATTTTTGGTAGACGATGTGGAAAATGTTTTCAAAATTAACAACGGTAAAATTGTTACATTCACGATTAAAAATCGACCCTGGGCCGTGTGCTTTATTTCGACGCACACAATTGTGCTTGAACTTGCACCACTCGTTTGCGTTCTGTGCACATAAATTACACAAAATAAGTACAAGCAGAGACAACCCGTACAAGTACAAAGCGAAAACTAACTGTTTTACCTGTGTATCGATATGACGCACGAGGCACTCAGTGCAGAGGACATGTGTTCCGATATGACACACACGAAAGTTTTAACAATTTTAATATTATATATTTAATAAAACAGTACTTTCTATGAATAATGAAAACATATTTTTATCCTGAACCGGTCCTGAAAAAAATAAATTGATAAATTCAGAGAAAAAAATCATTCCACGCTTTAACAAACATATTATTGTGATCGCTTAGGGTTACAATATGTGCGAGTTGAGTTTGTATTTTACATTAGATAATTTATTTATTTATTTATTTCTATAAAATATCCAGCGGGTATCAACTCAAATTACAGGATAAGTATAACAGCAAACTATAAAGTAAAACAAAGAGTGTAATCATGTATTATGTTACATGACATAAAACTAAATAGACAGCATAAATAGAATAACAAGACACGAATAAACAAGTAAAAAAGTGACACGAAAGGAATAATCCAATCTAATGACAAATAAAAGAGAGGAAAAAAAAAAAGAAAAATATATAAATATAAATGTAACTATAACATAAAATTTTAAAAATTAATAAAGTGGCTATATAAATAATCGCTTAATATCTTTTATATTACAGCAAAGTATATCAAGCCGGAGATCAATATCCGAGTAGTTACACCATCTGATACAATGGAGAGCATTTGTAGATATTTGTTCTGTGGGTGTGGATATAAAACAGGTGGTTGCTTCTAGCATTAGTTCTAGGGACATGAAAATCAAGTCGTGAAACTAAAAAGGCGCAGTCCAGTTTGTTATGGAGTACTTAATTTTTCTTCCGTTTTTTATAAGATTATCTCAACGTTCTGTCTTTTATTAAAGTAGGATAATATATCGGATGATATTAAAAAAATATATTTAATACAGATTATCTAATGTAAAATATAAATTGAAATGTACCTCACACATAATAGTTGAGGTTGTAAATATTTTGCTATGCAACGAGAGTACCTCCCTCCTCCGTTTTCGAGGATGCTGAACACGATGGTGCTGGTAGAATTCCTTTTTGGAGTTGTGTAACCCCCCAAACGGCCAAAACCACCCTCAAAATGAGTTAAACGCTTATTATCACATCTTTTCCACCGATGAAACTTACCGTACCCTCATTTTCGAGGATGCTGAACACTGAATTTTTCTTCCGCCCCTCCAACCCCTCCAACGGCTAATAAACACCCCCGAAAGGGGCGAAAATTTTATATCACCGGCAAAATGTATGTAATGCCCGTTTTCGAGGATTCTGGGTGGTGATGGTCAATATTTCTTCCGACCCCCTCCAACCCCTCTAACCGCTAACGAACACGTCCGAAAGGAGTGAAAATCGTTTTATTTTTATATCACCGGCAAAATGTATGTACCGCCCGTTTTCGAGGATGCTGAGAACGGGAAAAATAATCATACTTTTCTTGCTGATTATAATTGTCTTTCTTTACCCTTTGGCTAAAAAAATAATCGAGTACTTACAAAAACAAGTCTATTGAATCATTGATACGTACAATTTATTTTATTACAAAAAATTATAGAGAAATGTATATTGACGTATACAAATAGGCTTAACTAAATTGTTACAGTCGATTTCCTTATACGAAAATTTATAGACATTATAATAGAGATAAAACACATGCTTAAAGTGTATACGAAGTTAATTGAAACCGTATAAAAACTAATAGCCGGCAAAAACAGTCGGTATCTCTTTATTGTACATGGGCGGAGGTAAATAGAAATAAATGCTTGTCATAAGAAAATGATAAGATTTTCGGGCGTTATTATATTATCCTCTGTTTCAAATGGTCTCCAGAAAGCCATGGTAAATTAGTAAATAATTAAATATGTTTACCTTTTATATAGCAGTAAATATTTATAAATATGAACAATAACTAACTAAACTCCTACGCTTGATATTATAATAGGTATTTATGCACTGCACTGGCACATTGACAACACATCTCACAAGTCCACGTTGCTTCTGAGAAACGATT
The DNA here is from genome assembly GCA_963675555.1 of Leptura quadrifasciata. Classification (NCBI taxonomy): domain Eukaryota; kingdom Metazoa; phylum Arthropoda; class Insecta; order Coleoptera; family Cerambycidae; genus Leptura; species Leptura quadrifasciata. The sequence continues at coordinate 91,959,051 of OY776675.1, forward strand.
TACGAATTTTCTTTATGCTAGTAGGCCTGTCCGTTTTATTATCTTTAAACCAGTGCAGTCGTAGATGGTTCATTCAGGCTGATTACATTGCCAGTCTCGGACTCGCCTGCACAGTTTCAACTACCAGTCGAATCTCGATACCATTGCTAAATATATAGGACAAAATATCAAGTTCAGTGCGCACGGTCCTGTGCTTTAACACTGACCAGTTGATATTCTTCGAAGACGGTATTTTTACAGAAAAAGATTTTCACCCCCTTCGGGGGTGTTTATTAGCCGTTAGCGGGTTTGGAGGGGGTAAAAAAAACATTCAGCATCACCACCCTGTATAATTATAAACTAAAACCAGCACATATTTCTAGAGTGCCACCCTCAAAAAAAGTCAAGTCTGGTTACGCCACTATCGTAAAGTGGACACTTTATACATTATAATTAATCAGCGTCGAACTGGGCTAGTTGATAGGTCCCCCGGTTAGACTTAAGGTCCTGTATTCCTTAACTATGAAGTCTTGAAAATGCTTATATAAAGGGTGTAACGCAGCTTACCCGAAAAATGTTAACCATACATGCACCTTTAATAAGAAGTCGATTTCTTAAAAAAATGTTAATAAAAGTCGAACACAGAAAAAGATACAAATTGCTAAAATTATAAATTAATGGAAATGTTAAAATAACTTATTATTTCTACAAAACTATTCAAAGTTATATCCATTGACATTCAAGCACGCCTGAAACCGTCTAATCCAGTTTTGCCACACTAGCTGAAGCGTTCTCCCTTCCTGCTGTTACCGAAGACGCAGATTATGGAAAGGCGTTGTGATACGTTCAGGTTATACATCGACATTGTCAACATCGGTTTGGTAGACTTCATTCTTTAAATATCCCCACAAAAAGAAGTCAAGAGCATTTAGATCCGGGGACCGCGGAGGCTATGGGTCCACCCCGTCCGATTCGACGTATTACGTTTAATTGGGTCGAGTAATCTCGGACTACTAAACGATAATGTGGGGGACGCACCATCATGTAAAAACCACATCCGACTTCGAACCTTCAAGGGGAACATCTTCAAGAAGACCAGGAAGATCATTACGGAGAAACTGCAGATAATGCAGACCATCCATCCGATTTAGCAATATGAACGGATTTATTAGGCGTTTATCGATGTTGGAAGTGATTCCGAACTACTGGATGAGGATTCTCAATGGCCCAAACGTGCATATTATGTAGATTGGTTATACCATTACGCGTAAAAATAGCTTCATCAGTGACCAAGACCGACAAATTTTCATTAATCTCTAACTTTAACAATTTGTATCTTTTTTTCTGTGTTGGTCTTTTATTACTTTTTTTTTCAAGAAACCAACTTCTTATTTAAAGGCGCATGTATGGTTAAAAATTTTCGGGCAAGTTGCGTTACATCCTGTATAGGAACTTTCCCATAAACACCAAAACATTTGAACACTACACTCGAATACACCGACGCGTTTCGCTAACCATGTTACTGTCAAATCATATACAAAGTCATCACACTTGAAGTCAGCAAAAGTCTTCTTCGGAGGAACTGATGTAACGGAATCCGACTTAAGGCAATATTTAGCATGAACCGCGTGCGACACTTAAAAATGCCGTCAGAAGATATTTTGCGGAAGTACAATGAAAGTTTTTGAATTTGCAACAAAATTTATATTTTTTGGAACTGCAATGAAAATTTCAGTTTTGCAAACTATTATAAATATCCTCTCCACAGGTGTAATTATTGTAACTGCAATAGATGACCTTCTGCGGATAAAATTTTTTCGAATTTACAACATTGTTTTTTTGGAACTGCAATAAAAATTACATTTTTTGAAAACTATCATAAAAATCCTGTTTACAGGAGTAAATTTTGCAACTGCAATGAATGTCTCCCCACACAGGGTTACTCAGTGATTTGGAATTCATGTCGTTCTATTACCATGTACATAATACATGGGACCGCCTTGTCTGAACGTATGAGTATAATATTCTGATCTGTTGCGATTGAAGCATTTTCAAGCTCTATACGAGTGTCCGAAATTATTTCAAAATACGTGTAAAGACAGGCGGCAAGCCCACATTAAATTTTTAGTTGAATCTTTAAAGTAAACATTAGATCCTATCCTTTTCACTGTGTTTCACCGAGAACCATATAATATTACTTCGCGGTCCATACTAACAAAGTTCTCTTTCAGGTTAATTAGGAAAGTGTTAGAAACTCGGTTAGAAATTAAGAGTGTTAGCTTTAAGACAGTGCAGCGACGTAAAATTAATACCATTTAGTAGTAGTTAAGAAAAAGTCGAAAGTAAATATAAATTTTACGTACGAATAAGTCCCATCGAACCCGCCTTATCAGGTGAACGATATATTTGTAAATTTAGGAAAAGTAACAAAACGTCCTTCAGACAACTAAAGCATGGATCGTTCACGTTACCATCAGGAGATAATTTAAAACTATATAAAAGTTGTTTTGAAGGGCTCCTCAAAATTTCAACAGTTGAGGTAAGTAAATTTAACTGTACCTATATATAATAGTAAGTGTCGGATGGGGCCCTTAGTTAGAAGTTGCTTGTTTGTATACGTTTATAGCCGCAGAACTTCCCAACCTCGGAGTCCGGGCGATTGTCGGCCGGCCCAGCCCAACACTGTATAAACCACAGAACTTCATATTTTACAAGTTTACATGATAAGATAATTAATGTTCAACATTTGCCTCTTTTATCTAGTTTTAATAAATAGCGTAACTGCACAGCAGTGAGGAATTTGAAATGGTTTGATACAAGAAATAAAATATCTTTTAATGGGTATACTTACAGCTGCGTAATTCCGGCCTTCCTTACAGCACTGCTAACAACTTTAACAGCAGTTTGAATGGCATTAAGAAGTTGCGTGAGTTCTCCAGTGGCTTGTGGACATTTTTGTTGCTCTTCCAAGAAAAATCTGGTTAAGGTTATACAATTTGAATCCATATGATGATGATGGCTAGCCATAATTAACCAATTCGGCGACGCGGCACGGTAGAATGAACTGAAAATATTGTAGTTTTAGGTTATAAATAAAAATAGTATTTAACCTTTGGAACCTTGGAATAGCTTTTAATATGTGTACGGCCGGTGATCACTTGAAGAACATGAATAACAATTTTTATTCTTTTCTTAGTATACCTATTATTGTTTGACTAAATTATAAATACATATATTATCTTATCTGAATTGCCATGCCCTTCAATAACATACTTGTTTTCTTGGCTTGTTTGTGATATGGAATTAACGGTCGACTTTTATCTGGGTCGGGTCTAGAACCAAACTGGTTAGTAAATAGTATTTGTTTTTTTATTACACAAACCAGTGTAGAAATAAACAGGGATAATAAGTCAATAAGTCTAGTTTGATATAAAATATACACAATCCATCACTAGTCGTGACATCTATGAAATAATTGTTATACTGTCAGATCATTGAAAGACAAATTGTCAATGCTCTAAACCCTATTTTAATACCGTTTTCTCTAGCGTTGTTGCAATAGTTGGATTAGCGCCACTGCTAGATGTCACTTGTTATCTTAGATGGAATTCCATTATTTGCTGTTATGTAAATCATGGATTCGTAAAAATTGTCTTCAGATTTATTATTATTGTTATTTACTGTTACTGCTTATTACAAGAACAAGTAGCAATATAAAGATTTACCTATATCACAATTTCTTACTAGTTATGGCATCTGGCGGGAAATGTTGAAAACTATGAGAATAAGTACCTACAGTTCAAATATGAAACGACCCTCAGACAACGGTATTTTAGTACAGTTTGCTGTTAATTGTGTAGTTTTCATTCAATTTTCAACAGTAATTGGAGAACTTTCACTGATGGATGTCGCGAGTTGTCCAAATTCAATAATTTGTCTTTGTCTTCAAAATTAATATTATGGAAAAATTTTATTATTTTCAGTTATTATATTATCCTCTGTTTCAAATGGTCTCCAGAAAGCCATGGTAAATTAGTAAATAATTAAAATATTTTACCTTTTATACAGTAGTACATATTTATAAATATGAACAGTAACTAACTAAACTCCTACGCTTGATATTATAATAGGTATTTATGCGCTGCACTGGCACATAGACAGCACGATATTAGACTTCCACGTTCCAAAACAAAGAAACTATTTAAGAGTTTTTTTGTGCTAGTAGGCCTGTTCGTTTTATTACCTTTAAACCAGTGCAGTCGTAGATGGTTCATTCAGGCTGATTACATTGCCAGTCTCGGACTCGCCTGCACAGTTTCAACTACCGTTTGAATCTCAATACCATTGCCAAATATATAGGACAAAATATCAAGTTCAGTACGCACGGTCCTGTGCTTTAAAACTGACCAGTTTCAATTCCAATCGTATATACTTTAATTCTATATTTTTAAATAAAAAACTGTTGATGCAAAAAGTACTTTCAAAGAAATACAAACAAATGATAATTTCTTCGTAATCTATTGTATATCTAACACCATTATTTTATAGGTAAGTGTAAGTATAGCAAATATATTTTTAAAATAATTGTTTTGCATGCTTTGTTTAGCTTAATTTTAGAGCCATGCAACGCCAGATCGTATTTTTGTTTACGACATCACATCATGTGGGAGAGTTATTTATTCATATGTACATGGTGTCTGAGTTACTTAAAGAGTAGGTATGTTGTGCTGTGCTTTTCCTCTTTTCTCAATTCGGTATTAAAGTTAAGTAAGAAATGCATACAATATTACTTCCGGCTCGCCCGGAAATGATGTTCATGATTGAACGCGTGAGTTATGCTATCTCGACGCGTTCACACACTTGTCGCTTGTTTCTTTAGCAGGTAATATCAGCTGTCTTAGTTGTCTAGGGTCAGTGCGCCACGCGTTCACTGTTCAGTTCAGTTGCTCTTCGACTTCCGCTTAGAGCATTTTTCATTTTTGTTAAATTTTAAACTGTATTCGCAAATATTGATTATGCCAGAGTTCACGTCGCAAGAGTACTGCGACATGATATTAACCTATGGTGCAATGAATGAAAGTCTTGCAGGAAGAAAATTTCCCCATAGGCGCAAACCTAATGAGATAAAAAATGTAAGTGCAGTGCAACGAGTTCGTGATACCGGGTTTACCAGGCGACAGAGAACGTGTAATAAATCGTCCTGTTGAAGTAGACGAAGAAGTTCTAGAATTACTAGAACAAGACCCTTCAATAAGTACCCTATACGCTAGAATCGTTTTTACCCATACCACATAAGAAAGGAGGTGATTTCGTTGCACTGTATTACGTCAGATTGGTTAGTCATAGGCGGCGCACTTCTACAAAAAAATAAGGTAATTGTTTTTCCAAATTTTTTTATTTCTTATTTTTTTAACTCCTTTTGGTGGGGACAACACCCTAGTAACAGGTCATGAGACCGCAAAAAAATTAAAAATCAACATTAGAATTGACACTTTTTCCGGCGCTCGGCGTTGCACATTAAACGACATCGGGTATCCTAAAGAATTGTTTATTTACATCGTGATACACAGAACCCTCGTAAGTTCACATGTAATAAACAGAGAACGCAATGATATCTTGTACTCTTTTAGTCCTTAAAATAAAAGAGAAGCTGTTCCGGAACGTTTCAATGCTATTTGAAACAACTTGATGTTGAATTAACTCTACTTAGACTTACCAACACATTATGAGAAATCGTTCCGACCCTAACTGATCCTCATCCTAAATACTATTACAAACAATAAATAGAAGAACGTTTTTGTACGAATATCACCCTTTGTGTTTGTAATGTCGTGAGCAAAAAAATATAGGACAAGTCTTATAATGGTATTTTGCTAAAATCTAGTTGTGTACATCTAACTTTAATTTTTGTGACATTATCAGTTAGTTGTCATAATTTCAAGTATGCACAAAACTAATATGCCTCATATAAGCGATTTAGTTAAATCTGGAGTTAATGCCAAAGCAGAAGATGGATAGTCAATGAGACAAACTGCACTGCGTTGTAATATTGACAAAAATTTGGTGTGTAACATTTTAAGAAAGTGGAGAATAAACGGTACGATTAGTAGGAATCCTGGATCAGGGCGACGAAGGATATCAACTCAACAACAAGATTTGCAATTGGTAAATGCTTTAGTAGAAAATCCATTTTACTCAGTTATTCAGGATGCTGAAGAAACGCATTTTCCTGAATCGAGTAGTACTGGTCGCCCGCGAGTAAGAGAATCGGAGCTACGCTGTCATGCACCAGCACAGAAATACTTACTTAAAGCTGAACATAAAGAAGCTCGAGTAGGATTTGCACTTGACTTTTTAGCGCATGATGTAAATTTTTGGAACAATGTAATCTTTACAGACGAAAAACTTTCCAGTCAACACACAGTGGTCGTATTCGTGTTTACCGCCTCCGAATACTCGATTCGATGAGAAATATATATCTAACAATGATAAAAGTAGTAGACTTTCCGTCAATATGTGGGCTTGGATATCGGGACGTGATTCTGGTGTTTTGTGGCATATTGGGGAACGATAATAATTATAATTATTTCCTAATAATGAGTTCATATTTCAACAAGACAATTGTTCCGTTCATACTGCTCATACCGTAACTAACTGGTTTCAAGATAACAAAATCAATGTTCTTAACTGGCCCAGTCCAGATCTTTTCCCCGTGGAAGACGTATGGGGACTACTCGTAAGAAGTATCCAAAAACGAAATGTGAGACCACGGAATGCCGAAGAATTACTGGAAATAGTAAATAATGCATGGGAAAATATGATTGCTAATGATTATTGTATAAGGTTATTTAATTGTATGCCAAACAGACTTATAGAAGTTATAAATAGAAATGATGCAATAACGAAATATTAATAGTTAGTTTCTTGTTAAGTGGGATATCCTTTGTCCTTTGATCCAGGATTTCTACTAATCATACCGTTTATTCTCCACTTTCTTAAAATGTTACACACCAAATTTTTGTTAATGTTATAACGCAGTGCAATTTGTCTCATTAACCATCCATCATTTACTATAGCAATAACTACAGCATTAAAATAAAAAAATAAATTAACAGTGATATCTGTTTTATATCGGCTACTCATTACACAAAAAAGTTGTCCTATTTTTTTCTACTCGCGACAGTATGTGTAATATTGTATATGATATATATTTTCTATTCTATTTAGCTTAAATATTTCTTTGCCAACAAATGCAATGAAAGCAACTGAAACAGAAACTATGACAGCTGGGAGATATAGATATATCAGTTATTTTTGGAAAAGGGATCCCAAAATAGTTTTTTGACAAATTTAAAGAAGAATTTGATATTTGGAAGTTGGTATGGAGTATTCACTCACACTCCGTAAATAAAGTCTATCTGCTGATGATTTGGAAACCTTACAACAGTGTGATTAAATCATATTCCCCGTAATTTGTAAATTTAAAAAAATTCTCTGTACTCTACCTATAAGCGTTGCTAATTCAGAAAGGGGTTTTTCGACTCTAAGACTATTAAAAACGTGTATTAGATCTAGAATGTCTACATACCGTTTAAACGGATTGGCTTTAAGCACATTCACCGAACTGTAGTTGAAGTCACGATTGTTGTCGTTCACGTCATCAATTTATGTATTTATCAACGACACGCTATTTTTTTAACTTTATTGTAAATACAAAGCGCATAAAATCTGAATAACAGAAAGTCGCGTCTGCTGAGGTTACGACAGAAGTTCCGAGCGTAACGATTGCTTTTACAAATGAATATTACAACCATAGTCATATCCGCAACCAACGAGTATTCTGTCAGTTCTCTGTCAACTTAGTAGCGTGCGGTGGATAAAAAACTGAATGCAGTAGCCAGAGACATGGTGGTGAAATTAAACGAGTGCTTTAATCAGGAAAAACGTAACGGATATTCACTTTTACCTTTGTAAGAAATCCATGAGATGAATTGTAAAATTAAATGCGGCAATGGATGTTAAAATTCGTTGTATCGCATGGTATTATCATCCAGATGTTTTCATCACAAAATACTTGTCTTTTACATACGTTTTATACGCCCATACGTGCCATTCTGTGTGGCATGCATGAGATGATTATATTATATTATTATATTATATTTTTGTTTCTTTAGTATTAGTTTATGTTTTGTTTAGGTATAGTACTACATGACCAATTTTTTTTTAAATAAGTGGAAATTATATTTTATTTTATGAAGCATAATAAAAATACATATTATGTTATTTTTCCTAGAAATTGTTTTAATAAGATTTTTGTTCTATTTTTAGCAGATTCTATTTGTATACCTCTTCTCAATATTTGGTATCGCCACCCCCCCCCCCCCCCCTTAATTTGGGTCTGGATCCGCGCCTGCATGCCTCTGATACATCGAGTTATCAGAACAAACATTTCCACTGCTCGGGTTCAGCTCTCGGACTAAATAAATATGTTTCTCCAATATTTAAATAGAAAAGTTATGCACAATGTACAAGAAATAAGAAGTCTTAATGTATATAGAAAGATTACATACTGGAATAATAGGGAGCAGCAAATAGTAATAACGTATGTAATAACCTAGAGAAAAATACGTTATTTATAGGAATTAACCTCAATTACTGCAATTTTCTTTGCAACAATGCTTTTTTCTAAAACATTTTTTTTTTTGTAGAACCAACGGTTTTTGAGATATTGGCAAAAAATATCCGTTTCACAATTTGAAAAATATATAGGTCTCGGCGGAATTAGTGCGACTAAAAATACAAACTAATTACAAATCATATTTGCCTCGAACACAGCCAATGGTAGTTTAGTACAGTTCATTATCAATTGTGTAGTTTTCAATGTTTAGCAGTAATTGCATAGATAGTAATTGGTCGACTTTCACTGATGGATGTCGCGAGTTACCCAAATTCAATAATTTGCTTGGCTTCAAAATGAATAGTTTAGCTTAGTTTTATTTCCCAATAGTCATATACAATCTTAAACAATTTAGTATTTTTTACATTTTTGTGAGGTAATATTTAATTGAGAAAGTATATGAGCGAAGCTCTGGAGCGTTTGAGAAAAGGCAGGAGTTCGTCATTTCATTTTATATGTGACTTAACCTATAATATATAAAATATGCTTATATTAATCAAAAGTAAACAATATCAATAACAAGATTCTAGATTAACCTAAGATATTTGATTTAGCCTGTAGTATAGAAAATATACTTATATTAATCAATAGCAAACAAGATCAATAAAGGGATTAAATAAATACCTAAAACATTTCATTTAGTCTATAATATATAAAATATACTTATATTAATCAAAAGTATACAATAGTAATAAAGGTTCTAGATTAATCTAAGGTATGTTTGATATAAAAACAAATATACATATTCATCGCACGATATGTGATAGTAACTAAAATACATAATCAACAAGAGGTGGAAAATTTGAATCTACTAATCAAGTACTCTTTGAAAAATTAATTTCCTTAAGCCTGTTCGGTAGATGGTTTATAATCTTTGTCCCCATGTACACTGGTCCTTTTCTATTTACAACGTAATTATATGGAGGTAATAAAAATTGGCCTTTATGCCGTGTATTGTAATCATGTATATTGGAAAGTGTTTGCATTGAATGTCTATTTGAAAATGTCATAATAGCCAGACGGTATATATACAAATTTGTAAGAGTAAATATTTTAGTTTCTTTGAAGTAAGGTCGGCATGACTGAAACAGCGTAGTAGACACAAATTGCGTAATGCCTTTTTCTGAATAATAAAGGTACTTTCTACGTTTGTAGAAATTCCCCAAAATTCTATACTGTACTGCAATATACTATAAAAATAAGCATAGTATACCGATTTTGCTGCGTCAAAACCCAGCTCTGTTTTAATTGTTCTAATTGCAAAAACTGCTTTACTCAATTTTTTGTTTAGCTCTGAAATATGTTTTTTCCAATCAAGATGTTAATCAATGTAAAGGCCTAAAAATTTTATGTCAGTAACTAGAATTATGTTACCGCTGCCTGTGGAAATTATGTTTGGTTGTATATCTTTGTTCGGTTGAAAAATTATATTAACCGTTTTTTCTAAATTTAGTAATAATTTGTTAGCCGCAAACCAGTATAATATTTTCGATATTGTACCTTTAGCCAAATTTAGTAGTTCAGCTTGGATTGTATGATGGAATAAGATACTTGTATCGTCTGCAAATATAAAAACTTTGTCGATGACAAGTTTTCAACAATATCATTTACATATAATAAAAATAATGTTAGGCCAAGTATAGATCCTTGGGGTACACCAGTTTTTAGTAAATCGGCTGTCGAGTGACTTTTTTGAAATAGCTGGTTCTCTAAACATGTTACTTCCACAGACATTGGACGATTTTCTAAATATGAACGAAACCAGTGATTTGCTATACCCCTAATTCCATAAAAGTCCAGTTTCTCTAAAAGTATATTGTGTCTACACAGTCAAATGCTTTAGATAGATCACAGAAAATGCCGAGAGGAATTTCTTTATTTTCAATAATACCGTTCAAGTTATTAATTAGGTTGAATGTAGCATCAGATGTGTTCAGGTTTTTACGAAAGCCATATTGTGATGTTGTAAGATAATTTTTTTCTATATATTAAACTAATTGTTCTTGTACTGCAAGTTTCAATATTTTGGAAGGAGAAGATAATAATGAGATTGGTCTATAATTTTGTGGTAAATATTTGTTACCTTTTTTGTACAAAGATTTTACTGGATTAGGCTTTAAACAATCAGGGAATATTCCGTTGCCTAAAGAGATGTTTATTAAGTATGCAAGGCAGCTCTTCAAGATGGCAATATTTTCTTTTATTAATGTTATTGGTATACTATGGTATCCCGTTGATTTTTTTAGTTTTAAATTTTTAACCATTCTTTCAATATCAAAGTCTTGTACTGGTTGGAAAAAAATGAGTGTGTATTATCAACATTTAATTTAATTAAGTATTCCTTTGACGATAAATTACTTGAAATATTTTTCGTTAGGTCTTTCGCAGCGCCTATAAAAAAAATCTTTAAAATTTTCTGCTACCTCGTACTGATCTTAGAGTACCGCATTGTCTGTGTCTAATGTTATATTTTCAAAGATTTTGCAATTGTTGTTCTCATTTGTACTTTTATTTATAAAGTTCCAAGTGGTCTTAATTTTGTTTTCTGAATTTAATAATTGACTGGAGAAATATGTTTGTTTTGAAATGTTTATAGTGTCTTTAACAATTTCACAATATTTACGTATATAAATTAAAATATTATCATCATTTGTGAATTTTTTTGTAAGTAGTAGACACCGTTTATTATTACAGGAAATTCTGATTCCTTTTGTGATCCATCCATTGCGGTTTTCAGTTGAGTTTATATTTATGTTTTTAATAGGGAAGGCAAAGTTAAATGAATTGTTAAAAATACGATAAAACATTTCGAATGCAGAATTGGGGTCAGATTCGGTATACAGCGAAGACCAATCTGCTTGCATAAGTAGATTTCTAAATACTGTTTTATTTTCTTCGTTAAAAAATCGTTTTTCTACATAGATACGTTTAGAATTTAGAGAATTTTCCGTATTTTCGAATGTTATTATTTGTGCATTATGATCGGCAAGGCCGAAATCTGTATTTTGTATATTATAGGCCTGACCGTTATTGGTGATATTGTCCAGTGTAGATCTCGAGTTTTTTGGTATTCTGGTTGGAGAGGTGACAGTGATTTTCAAGTTAAACATATTTAGCAAATTTACAAAATCAGTTTTTGATTTATTGTTTGTTTCAAAATGAATATTAAAGTCACCACAGATTACAGTTTTATATTTTTTAAAAGGGTTATTTAAATTGTACAATAAGCAATGTAATGTCTTGGAAAGTATCTAACTTACCAGTAGGAGATCTGTATATGCAAAGTATTAGCATTTTAAATGTTTTACTTACTACGGCTGTATATTCAAAATCTTTTTCTGCTTGTGACACATTCAAATTTTCCACTTTCTCAAAGTCGCTATTTTCGTTAGCACATATTGAAACACCACCATGTTTGTTAATAGTTCTACAGAAAGAGGAAATGATTTTATAATTACTGATAATACTAATATGCAAAGCATTATTATTATTAGTATAAATTTATTAATTCTACATTTTTAAATAATAAATTGGTCATCAAAAACCACTTATTTGCTTCAATGTACCTAGTTGGATCTGTATTGCATGTACGGCATTTTCACAATTTCACGTTAGTATAGTGACATCTGTGTGATGTTTAAACTAACCAACGTTTCATTTAAATAAAAATTTCTCAAGGTAGTTTACTATGCACAAATATTTCACAGGGCTGGCCTTCGTTCATTTTAGTGCTTTCTGCAGAAGTTTAGCCGTAATTGAGTTACTTCACTGATAGATGCCGCTAGTTGTGGTAAATTGAGACTAAATATTTTGGTTGTATCTGCATACTTTAGACTTCATACATGCAAACATTATGTACCTAATTTAAGTATTCTTAGTGATATATTTTACATTCTCCGTAATTTTTTTGTTATAAATCACACGAGTAGGGGGCTGAGGTTAGTAGCTTTATTAAGAATTTTCAGTAGATTTAGCGGTAAGTACCTCAGTTATTGGCATTTCGCCAACTTCTTCGCCTAAAATCAAGACCAGCCCTGTTCATCTGTGGCTTTGTTTATTGCCTTAACGCCCTTGGCAAAATAGACCGGAATAAATCGTAGAAAAGACCTATCTTAGGCGGATATGGTCTTTTTATCATGTGTTGAGGACATCAGAGTTAAGATTTTATGGTTAAATTTTGTTGAATCAAATCGATCGGAGATTGTATTTAACATTCCCTTTGAGTTGACGATTTTTCTTGGTATTTCGTAAATATATCTGTTTCTCCTTGAGATAAAACAGATTAACGTACATTCGAAAACATTTTGAATATTGAAAACCAGCTTTTATCACCCACCTTCCCTCCCCCATGATGCTAATATAGTGAAACATGCATCAAGTAGTTTATTTATGCATAGTAGTCAAGTGTTTTGAGGTTTTGTGAAACTGGTTCTCATAATAAAATCATAACGCACATTTCGATCAGGAGAAACAAAATTCCAACTAAGAGACGCGTGAAGTACTTGGGTGTTAGACTGGACCAGAGACTGACGTTTAATACACATGTAAATGAAACGGCACGGACAATCTACTCCCTGTCCAGGAGTTTGTATCAAATCATAGCCAGGGGTAGCAGACTTAACAGAAAAAATAAAAAATTATTGTACACAATGGTGATCAGACCGTCCATCACATACGCGGCGCCGGTTAAATGCAGCATACCGACCACGACAATAAAAAACCTAAAAATGCTCGAACACAAATGTGTGCGCCTCATTTCAAATTCCGGAAGGTAAGGTACACCTCCCTTAGAGATCTATATGCACGTTGTAACGACATAACCCCGATAGCGGACTACGTCCAGCGCATCTCTAAAAACTTCTACTCATTTAAGCTGGGCGATAGTCCGCTAACAAGACACATAACGCAAATTGGACAGCATAATGCCGCATTTCGGATTAAACACCCCTTGCCGTACCAGACGTTACCGATTTTCCGGCAATCACTGTAGCCAACCTTCAACTATAAGTTCCGCTTACCCTTTCCACCTTTATTAATATTTCATAACTTTCATATCTTTAAATCTTTCCTGTCCCCCCCTTTTCCTTTCTGTTTCTATCCTTTTTGTCGCGTTTGTTTTTTTTGTTTTTTTTTTGTAAAAATTTTGTCTCTTAAATTCATTTCGCTTCATAAATTTTTAGGATCGAAGTTTAGGCCAGCCATACGTAGCCCAGCATTGTCGTATCTCGCAGAAGGCGCTTAGTTCAAATTGAGGCGCTAGCGTCAAATACGAAATTCAAAAGTGATTAGTGCGCGAGTTTTAAATTTAGTATGTAATTTTTAGTTTTGTTAAGTCTGTTTTTTAGATATATTTTAATGATACCACCTTTTTCAATGTCTTTTAACAGGTGTTTAGATTTAATATTTTAGTTGTTATTTCAACCGAACCAGGCCTACTCCGCCTGGTCCTGCAACCGGCCATCGTGATCAACGCGATGATTGCATGATCGTTTCCGGGATAGATCTTGGGAAGGTACTTTTATATTGTTAATTTTAATAAAGATTTTTAATTGAATTGGTTCTCATACACTAAAGATATTGTTTTGGATAAAGTAGTCCTCATACGGAACTGCCCCATCTTTGGAACCTGGATGCAGCGTAAGGTTGTCTTCTTAAAGCAGGGCTACGTACCATACAAGTTGAAGGACAACTTTTCAAAACATCAATATAACTCTTGGTCTACTAGGGTCAACTTGAAGGTGATGTGATGTTCGTATTGATCGGTTGTGTGACAATGTATGTTGAGTGACCAGTGCACGATAGACATTGGAGCCACTCCCGGAGAACATAACACCGGGCCGGGTACGTCTACATTGGATTGGACTGAGGTCATGCTGGTTGCCAACAGAGCCAGCCGCACGGCGCATGGTAGAGTGATAGGGGATGGGAAATGTAGGTGTTTGTGAAATGCGTTGCCGCATTGCGTCATTATAGTGTTTCTGCTCCTTCTTTTATGTTTTTTGCTTCTAGTGTTATTCTCTTGAGTCTTCCGTTCCTCTCGATTGTTGCTATACGTGTGTACTATGGCCTAGTTTAATAGTTCTAGTTTTTGCTATTCAGTATTAGCGACATTTCTTATTTTTCCTTGCTTCTCGGTCCCAGTCTGTTTGGTTATTTCCTATTTGTTTGATCATCCTCTCACTTGCTTTAGCTACGCGTAGTATGGCCTTAGTATTTTTAGTTTGTTGCTGTTCAATATTAGCGCTTTTTTCAGTAGATGTGTTCGGTGCATTCTCTAAACAGGCCTCCAGTACTTCACTGTATACGTTTCTATCGTGATTGTAATTGTTCCTCCTCCTAATATTATGAACGTTTTCTGTTTTTCTTTATTTCTATTGTTTTTGCAAGTAATTGTTTCTTTTCGCCCTTCTCAGGCACTGGTCCAAAAAACAAACCCTGGAGCACACCAGATGTTTTAGACCTAATGTGAAAATCATTATTTTTCAGTGTAACTACTTGTTTACAATTACTTAAATAAGATGTAAAGAAAAACATTCCATCAATTGTTAAATCTGTAGTATCTGAGTTAATTTAACGGTAAATAATTCTATAATCAGATTGTAAATGAGAAGGGATGTTATTCCTGGCGACAATCATAAACTTGAAATACAATAATTTTTTGAGAACGTCTAAGATCTGAATATCGAAATGGTTCAGTACTTCGGGTAAAGGTTTTATTGTGGATTCAATTTTCAGACAACCATTTTATATCAGAAGCAGCGGTTAACTTGTAATACATGTAAAATATGATTACAGTTTACTGGAAAACAAACATTTTAACGCTGATCCCATCACATTCGCCGCGTTTTATTTCAGTTTGAAGTTTGAAGGTAACCTCTTTTATATCATCAACTGTCATTAAATAAAATTCAAAAATGTCAATTATCTGCTTGGGTTCAGTTTAAATTTAGAGCTGAATGTTATGTTTTTTTTACTGTAAATAAGGGTTAAAATGTTTTAGAGTTTGAATCCCTATGTTTATTTTTCAGTCATAACTAATTAGAGGTAATAACAAATTTATTGCCTTTCCTGCCACCCTAGACTGTAAAAGTAACATATCTATCTATAGGAGTGGTACATTTTTCTGTGGGAATTAAAAATATTACGACATTAATTCAACTGTAACTATTACATGCGATATAGCAAATTATGCATTTCTATACATGATAAAAAGGTTAAATACTTAGCTTATTGGACATGATGTGATAGTATCCCCTTCCTTTTTCTTTTCTCAATACCCGGTGATTTTGCACTAAACTGTTGCACTATTCACTGTGAAGAATATTTAACCACTAAGTATTAAGACATTAATATCCGGGGTGCTTCCCGACACATAAGTTATTTTACTACATACAACACTTATGCAGCTTTAGAAAATTATGCATATATATCTTTTTAGAATTTGTATTTTAAATTTAACTTTATCCCCAATCGTTTAAGGGACCGAGAGGCTCAAGAGCATCCGTTCTTCTCTACGGTATGGTTAAGGCCCAAGTCCAGTTGTCTGACAATGCCGCCATACATTTTATTTTTGTTATAATTAGTAGGTCTAGATAGTTTGACATTTCTATATTTTATTACCATACACGTTAGAATTGGTGTAGGTACTTAATAGTTATAGTCTAAGAGCTGGTAGCCACCTCGACTAACGTGTGAGGTACAAGGCTAAAATTTTGTGGGTACTTGATTTAATACTAGTAAAGTAAGAAAATCATAGTCTGTCAGAATTGGTGCGGTTGCAATAGTACTAAATAATAATAATAATAATAACAATAATAATAATAGTACCCCCTGTTGTAGATAATCCGCCGACTGCAGATCAGGTGGAGAACTTCTGGAAAACGCTGTACGAGGAGATTCTTCCACTCAACCGAGATTCTCCTGCCCTTGCACACTTTGAAGCCTTTTGTCAAAGGCTTCAGCAACCACAGGAAGTGTGCGAACCAATAACCCCAGAAGAGGTTCGTAGGGCTCTTGAGGGCTCTAAGAACTTTGCTGCTCCAGGTCCCGATGGGATAAATAACTTTTGGTGGAAAAAGTTATCGAGCACCCACCACCATTTGGCCAGAATTTTTAATTCCTGGTTAAATGGGGAGCAGCAAATCCCTTCTTGGGTTGTTGAGGGGCGGACAGTGCTGATCCCCAAGAACGGAGATTTGTCCAACCCAAAGAATTACAGACCGATAACCTGTCTAAACGCATGTTACAAGGTGTTTACACGCATTTTGTACATGCGGGTGCTCCACGCAGTTGAACCGGTTTACGAACGGATATATGAGCAACCAGGTGTCGCTAGCTGCAAGGAAAACCTGTTGATCGACAGATGTGTCACGCAGGACTCCATGCAGTATAAGCGGAACCTCTCTATGGCCTGGATCGACTACCGCAAGGCATTTGACATGACATCGCATGAGCTCATTGTTCACTTGCTCCGATGTCTTGTGGTACCCGGTCCTGTAGTGAGATGTATTGAAGAACTGATGCCGCTCTGGAGGACTCGCTTTACCATAACAACGGGTAACGATAGAGTCCAAACAGAGTCGGTGACATTCAGAAGAGGAGTATTTCAGGGAGATTCCCTCAGCCCCCTTCTGTTTTGCATCTCACTACTGCCATTATCCGTCTCGCTCCGGAAAACCCGTGGCTACAACTGCGGTACCCCCGGCGACAGGAGGCATAAGGTCACCCATCTATTTTATATGGATGACCTTAAACTTTATGCCTTTGGAGAGAGGGATCTCCAACAGTCCCTTAGGGTGGTACAGGAGTACACGCAGGCTGTCGGTATGCAGTTCGGGTTGGACAAATGCGCACTGATCCACCTCAAGAGAGAACGATGCGGTGACTATGGAGAGGACGCGCAGCTCGTGGACGGAAGCATCTTACACTTACTTGGCTGTCGAGCAACACTCCACCCAAGAAGTGAGTGTAGTGAAAAACGCTCTCCGCGGCAAGTATCAGCACCTACTCCGACAGATCTGGTCTTCAGAACTGTCGGGGAAGAACAAGGTGTCTGCTACAAATATGCTTGCCGTTCCGATCCTTCTCTACTCTTTCGGAGTAGTGAAGTGGACTAGAGAAGAGCTGCGTCAACTCGATGTAGTAACCCGCAAGAAGATGCATCTCAATAGGAGCTTGCATCCTAAATCGTCCGTTCCACGGTTATATCTCCCACGACATCGGGGAGGCCGTGGACTCTTGAGCTTGGAGAGTCTCCATAGCAGGATGGTTCTGGATGGAGCATGTAAGGTCATCAGGAGTTCGGATCCCCTCCTCGGCATGGTCCGAGACCATGAAAATGCAGAGGTAGGAGCTTTTCTCTTTAAGGCAGCACGGAGAGCAGCCGATGAACTTGGTCTCATCTTCGACGTCGAGCGGGTAAACCCCGACTCTGTCACCGAGTTGGAACCCGTTCGACTAAAAGCCCACATTAGAGCTGCAGAAGACAACATCCTTCTGCAGCTCTATAAGGATAAGCCATTGCACGGGGTCTTCTATAAAAATGTAGAAGACCTCGGCTTATCCGAAAGGCTGACCTTCGCCTTCTTAAGGTCAGCTGGGCTGAAGTCTGAGACCGAGGGATTCATAATGGCTTGCCAGGATGGTGTATTTAACACTCTCGTCTATCGACGTCGTGTCATGGGTATGGAGGTTCCTGATGTCAGCTGCAGGGCCTGCCGCAGGGCGCCGAAGACTGTAATGCACTTACTGTCGGCTTGCCCGACATACGCAGTCTCGGCCTATATTCATAGACACAACGCAGCATTACGAGTGTTTTACTATCATCTAAGGCACTCGTATGGGATAGACGAAACACCAGTGCTGCCTTACGTTCCGGGGGATATTGAGTCCGTTGTGGGGAATGAGAAGTGCCTAATTTATTGGAACTACTCGTTTCCCACCGTCAGGCAAATACAAGCCAACAAGCCTGACATAGTACTCCTCGACCACCAACTCAAGACAATGTATGTCGTGGAATTCTCAGCTCCCGCTGAGAGCAACATTGTCTTGAAAGAGGAGGAAAAACGGACAAAATATCGAGATTTGCTCTTCGAACTCCGCAGGTTTTATCCAGGCCATTCTGTTAAAATAGTGGTACTGATTATAGGAGCCCTCGGTGGAATGAGACAGACGCTGCTTTCAGAACTAAAGATCATACCGGCATGCCGAGATTTGGCAGAGATCTTAGCCGGCAGAATGCAGAAGGCTGTCATCCTCGGTTCATTGCGTCTACTCAGGGCACACGATTCGCGGACCCGGTAGTCACTCACCCCACGGGCGTGGGGAGTGGCTATTGGTATTACCAGCTCCCCTCTGTGAGGGTCGGAGCCACAGAGTAAGGTGACTGGTTTTTTGTAAAATAAAAAAAAATAATAAAAAATAAAAAAAAAGTACCCCCTAAATTTTTTAAAGTGCAAAATAATCATAAAAATTAATATACCCCTACAAGTCTGGCGTTCAAATGTTTCTTAATTTATACATTCTTAAATATAGAAAATAGTTGCCAGATGATTCCCTTGGTTACAAATACCTGTCAGGTGAGCCTAAAGTTGTTAAGAAGGGTAGTATTCCATAATGTACTTTTACAAGGCTGATATTTGGAGGAAATATTCTTCGATACTGGTGAAGTAAGAAAATCATAGTCTGGAGATTTGGCATAGTTGCAATAGCACAAAATAATAATAATAGTACCCCTAAATTTTTTAAACTGCAAAATAATTATAAAAATTAATATACTCGTACAAGCCTGGCGTTCAAATATTTCTTAATTTATACATTCTTAAATATAGAAAAAAATTGCCAGATGATTCCTTTGGGTACAAAGTTGAGCCTAAAGTTGTTAAGAAAGGTAGTGTTCCATAATGTATTTTTACAAGACTGATATTTGGAAGAAATATTCTTGGAGATACCTTAAAAAAGTATATTGATATCCAGACGATTTGGGTAGTTACAAATACTCACCAGGTCAGTGCATTTTTCACCATATTCAATGGGAAGACAGGTGAGATAGAATGTGAATGCCTACGCGAAAAATAAAGACTCAATGGAAATTATGACTATAGAAATATTTTTATGAATTTGCAAAATAATTTTTGTATATTTTTAAATAATTACTCGTTCGTCTCATCTTATGAATTTAAATGGTCTCCATCTCTCTGAAAAAGAAAAACTTACGAAATTTTTTTTACAGACTTTTGTGTATATATAGATGACAATCAAATACGTCAAGTTAATTTTAAAAATTCTTTACCTGACCCGCAGTCATCCGATTTTGATTTTAACAAAACGTCATGTATAGACGATGGTACAACATTTCCCTTTTGACACTTAAAGCTATAATGGTCATTTTCTATTACCCATCCATGATCTTCTGGTTTTAGAGTTGTAGGGCATTTTAAATTCGCGTTTCGCCATATGCTGGTGATATATCGTGTCCGTAAAAGTTGTTGTTTCAATTCCGATTCACAGGGCGGTAAATTTGATGCATCATAATTCAAATATTTCTTATTAAGACGTTCATTTTCATTCTTTGAACTATACGTTGATGTAAATTTGTAATATCTGGCTTCATTGAAATTATCTGCTTTGCTTCTATAAATTTAACAAATGAATTTTTCTATAATTTTGAATATTTCTGTACTGCGTCCTGTTATATGAGCATTTCCAATGTCCGTTAAGGCTTTTTGATATTCTGGTGTTTTTTTCAAGATTTCGAAAGGCTTTTTCTTGGCTCTTTCCTCCTGGTAAACTTGACGATAATAATGGTACAAACTGAGAATACAATTCAGATATGTTAATGCGTCTTTTCTTATTTCCGGTGCCGTACGCCATAAAAATATTCAGTGACGAGCTTGATAAATGGCCCATGTTGCCTAGCATTATCATTAAAATACCGATATCCGATGATTTAATTAAAATATTGGTATCTCTATCATCTTCAATTTGACAGATATGATATACAATATCTGTATCTTTAATTGTCGACATGACTGAATTATTTCTTACTACATAATTATGGCAATGTGAATAGTTTAAATTTATTACAGTATTTCCAATAAAATACACTACTTCATCAGAACTCCAATGCTGGATTAAAAATTCGACAAAAGCTCCTTTGAATGATATATTTTTTAGTTCTTTTCCAAAATCTATTGGTTCCACCTGTTCTGGGCCAATGATTATATAGTTAACATTCCTTCCTTCTTATCGCCGGTTCCGTTCGTAATCTTTTATTGATGGAGAGTAATATTTATCGAATATTATGTCGATTCGTGATGCTTTCGTAGCTGTTATAGTTAATAATATTTTCTTAGATATATTTCCAAATGTATTTGGAATATTCAGCATCGAATGTAATCAATAATATCCATCCACAACAACAATATCAAAGTGGTGAGGTACGTTTGTGGTTGTAATATATTTTTCCAAAACTGGAACTATTGCTGATTTTTCTGTTTTATGAATCGGTCCATCCATGTGACATAAAGACATTGGCAGTGGTATTGTTAAAGAACACGCCAAAATCCTTGATAAACTTTTCGAAACTGTAACAAAATCTGACACGCATGAAAAGCGTGCTTCACCTAAAAATGCCGTTGGAAGAGGTTTTTATATTTTAAATCATATTTTCGCTCTACGGAGCGTTTCTTATGCAAAAATTTCAGAAACTCATCAAGGAATGTAATTTTAGAAAGCGTAGTAAATGTCGCTGCACGAGGACGTAATGTCGCCCCGACCACCAAAATTTAGATAGTATAACTAAAATCGACTTTAATTTCGGAAATTTCAAAATTAAAAACCCTTTTACGAATCCACGTTGTGCAGCACTGCAACTTATGCGTTGTGTTAAATCTGAGGACAAGTTAATCCAGTCTCTAGTCAGAGTATATCGAGAGTGTTAGCGAAAATAGCCTTTAGCGACAAGGGCGCCCTATCATTTTCTAGTAGTCGATTGGGAAAATGATGAGTTTTAACGGGATTTGCCCTAAACTGGTCCCTCAGATTCGGTGTCAGAAAAGCATCTTTACCATGTACTCATTGTGCATGGGATCGCCTTGCCTGAACGTGTGAATTTATAAAGTCGTTGCGATTCAAGTATTTTTAAGCTCTGCGGAGCGAACCAAATTATTATTGAACTCATAATACGTAAACAGACAGGCAAGCAAAAGCCCACCAAAAATTTTTAAACATTGAACTTTTCTTGAATTTTTTTGTGTAATCGTTAGCTATAAACCGCATATTGGGATGATAGTTGGTACATTATAAGTCGTTCCGTTCCTCACCAAGTGTTGTACACGGGCCAGACTATAGTTTGTCGATACATTTTTCTTGAAGTTTTTGTAAAACATGATTTTTTAAAAGAGATTTAATATACAGTTTTTGAACTTTATATTGTCTTTTTCTTGTGTTTTCAAAATTCCCTTTCAGGTTTAATTTTAAGAAAGTGTTAGTACTTACTGTGTTAGATTTATAGTGTTACGACGTCCAATTGGTACCATCAGTGAAGCAGTTAAGCATAAACGAACAGTAAGTATAAATTTTGTATTATTCTCCGTCTGAAACAGCCATTTTGAACCCTTCTTTGTGAACGTTAATATTCATTTTTGGAACATATAATAGAAGTCCTTCAGACGCAAAAAGATGGATCGTTCACAGTATTAGTGGATATGTCAGAACTTTTTGTAAATCCAGTTTTTCATTTATTGATATTGCAAGTAATCTTCCGAATAAATTGCGTTGAAAACGTATTTCTTCGATTTTATTACCCACTTGAAACTTTTTTCTTTCCAATTTCTGATGAAAAATTAAATATTTTGATTTTCTTAATTGCTGCTTCAAATCTTGCACTATTACTTGCACATTCTGCTATAAATGTTTCCTTTAAATTGTTTGCAGTTATTTCAACAGTTAATAAAAAACTTTCAGCTCCAATAGAATCAGCTTTGCCACCTGACAGGTATTTGTAACCAAAGGAATCATGTGGAAATTTTTTTCTATATTTAAGAATGTATACATAAATTAAAAAATATTTGAACGCCAGACTTGTACGAGTATATTAGTTTTTATTATTATTTTGCACAAAATTTAGGGGGTACTATTATTATTTAATACTATTGCAACCGCGCCAATTCTGGCAGACTATGACTTTCTTACTTTACTAGTATTAAATCAAGTATACACAAAATTTTAGCCTTGTACCTCATACGTTAGTCGAGGTGGCTACCAGCCCTCCTACTATTAATGTAACCTGCAAATGAGCATGTCTCATAATTGCACATATGAGGAATACGCTGATATTATTTTTGTTTATAGATTTTGTGCTGGTCATGGTAGACAAGACGTACGGCTTAACCATATGCGTTTTCCTAACAGAAAGACACTTAATCATTAGACATTTGAACTAACTGTGTTTCGTTATTCAAGGAAGCACGGTGAATTTTCATCAAAATTGGAACTAAATATTGTTCAAAACTGAAAGACAAGAAAATATCATTAGTATTGTTTAAGAATATCCTGAATAGAAATTCCTCAATTATTGCAGGAACGGGAGATTCTAAATACAGAAAAAATACATTCATCATATTCAGCAAGTGCAAAGACTTGAACAGGGTGACAATGTGAATAGGTTACAATATTGCTAGTGGATTATTGACACCTACTACATATTATACTTTATTTACAGAAGAAGCCTAATTTACCTGGAATGTTGTGTATTCATGGACTGAAGTCAATCCTCATGCCATAGGGGGGTGGGGTTGGGGCTATATTTAACATAAATTCTCAGTAAATATTTGGTGTGGTATGATTACCAGCGACCTCATGCGTCCACATATCTTTTCGGCAAGGTTAACTGCAGATTTTTTATGAAATACTTTGCGTGGTTTAATGTAAGGTGCTAATATAATACGGTAATACTTCGGTATGGCGCAACTTTTCCTCTTTTTGTTATTAGAATGCATTTGAGTAATTAGTATCCAAACAGATAGATCAGACATGAATCACCTCATTCTCGATCGGCAAAATCACCAGATTTCAACCCCATAGATTTTTCTATGAGGATATCTGAAGCCTATACATACAGTGCTCTTATTTGAATAATTTATGTAAGCAAATTAAAACTTCTTTCTTTAATTTCCTCATTTCTCCAAATTCAATCGTAAAATTAATAAATATGGGACAAAAATTTAATCACATAATTTTGTTTGGTGATGCATAGACTTTTACAATTGCTAGCTGAATGTTGGAAAACCATGTAACAAGCTGACTTTATTATAGAAATCTGAAAAACCAAATTAAAAAGTCCGATCCTGGAATTTTTCAAAATTTAGTACGGCAGTATACAGGGTGTCCCGTAAATAATGAATAATCCTGAAAATGGCAATAGGCCAGGCCAAAACCTAGCAAAATATCACAACTTGCACGTTTTTGAAATTTTGACAATTTTTACTCCAGGATAATATTTTGTATGCCACAGCCACAAAGTAAGAATTATTTCATTCTGTTTTTTGGCGAATATTCTAGAACAGTTGTGCTATCAAACGTCTACAGGAGTTTTTGGATAACGCCGACAGTATTCTGAAATAAATATGTTTTTCTTAAATTTCTGTTCCACCAAGATTCCGACTGTTGACTCTGACCTTTGATGGTGTAAAGAAAAGTGCCAAGCCATACTTGCCACTTATCCTAAAAACTTGTCCACTGATTATTAAATTTTAAAATGGCATAAAAATTCTGAGTTATTCTGTTAGAAAAAAAGATACAGCTGTTTGAATGGTGGATGAGCTAAATTTATCAGCTGAAATTTTTAACAACTAAGCTTTGTTTTTAATTGTATTGCTTAGTCAAAGCATTGGTCGATTTCTCGTATGTGACACATGTTATTTGGTACGTCTGGCGTTAGTAGCTACCTGTTATTTTTCTGAAATTATTAAAATTCTTTGAGATCTGGCTGTAACGTTTACATAAATTTTGCGCCCTGGACTTGGACTCTTATGTGGTTAAACATTCAGACTTATTTTTTGCCGATAACAACGACTTGGCATTTCTTTGGATTGATTGGAATTTGTTGAAAACCATAATGGGCATGGTAATATGTTTTCTATTTACGGCTGACTTATTATTATTATTAAAATGTTTTAAAATTCTGAGGGAAGATGACGAAGAAAGATCGAAATAAAATGAAAAGTTATTTCAATGCATTTAGGATTGAACAGGTCGCAAGTACACCTTTTCTTTTATGCATTGCCAGTAAAAAACATCTAAAGATTTAGATCTGGTGACCTGGGTAGCCACAGAATTGGAGCAAAGCAACCGATCTATCTTCCCGGACATTTCGAATTTTGATATGCTCTCACTTCTCTTCCATAATCTGCAGGGCATCCAT
Source organism: Leptura quadrifasciata (assembly GCA_963675555.1). Lineage (NCBI taxonomy): Eukaryota > Metazoa > Arthropoda > Insecta > Coleoptera > Cerambycidae > Leptura > Leptura quadrifasciata. The sequence continues at coordinate 91,984,130 of OY776675.1, forward strand.
TGTTCTGTAGCCACATTGTCTGCATGAGAGATAAAGGAAAGCTTTCTAGTAAGACCGATAGGAGGTCATTTTGAAGTAATTCCAAATAATTGTCGGACCTTAATGTTGGTGGCAATTCGAATAGGCCTGCCACTTGATCATTTAGGATGCCTGTCCACAAATTTATTTTAAATTGGTATTGTGACCGATCTTCCCTCAGTGGAGATTTTCCAACTGCCAACTATGGAGATTATGTAAATCTACAAAGCCATCTCTTCTATACGGTGATTCGTCAGACGACAAAAGTTTATTTAAAAAAAATCTGGATCCACCGTATTATTCGCAGCATTCGCCGGCAAAATTCCACTCTCAAGGAATAATCTCTGGGTAGTAGAGTTTGCACACGTTGTACATGATGGAGTTGGTACTTATTTTAGATACACCAGTGCGTCGTGATATGGTACGCACATAAGTAGATGGATCGTCGTTAATGTCATTAAGCACTCCGGCGTCAAAATCTTGACGAAGTTTTCCTTCACTGGCACCACCAATACCACGAAGACTAGAAATCATTCCCTCACAGTATGCGTTATGCACTCTAATAAACATGCTATGTTCTACAAGTGCATAAATACGTTGGATAATAAGGGTTACAAGATACCACAGAAAAGAAACTCACTTGGGCTGCTGTGACGAAGCAGATCGCAGACACTATTTAGCCCGGATAAGCGATGTAAAGTGCCCACGATAAAATTTCACTAGCTCAGATTATCTCAGGGCGTTAAGCCCAAGTTAACATAAACTATTATAAATTATTAGTTAACTTACTTATACAAATCACTGAGAGTTCCATTCGCAGCAGTCGCAGACGAAATAATGACACTAGCTTTAAACCTGAAATGCACTATTTTACAGAATTTACAAAATTATGTCTAGTTCTCTAGCATGAAACCTGGCGATGTTCAATAGGTGTGGCTAATTTTCCGATTAATAGATAACACCATAAATAAAGATGCCTCTTGTAGCTACACTTGGTTTACAACATAATAAATAAATTAACATAAATCTGGCCATAACGGGTCTGATTAGATAACCTCCGTAAATAAATATAAATGCGTAAAATCTTTAAATATATACAAGTTAAAATGCAAAAGTAAGTATTCATATATATAACCGCCCAGAATCGCTGAAGGTGGTCCCCGGTAAAGAAAACAACACACTTATCTATGGTGGTACGATACCCAGACTTCGACGATGCAGAAACTGCAGCCCTACGGTGTTGTCTTCGAGAAGAAAGCGCAATATACCAGACGATGGGGTGGATTACAGCCTCTCCAGCTGTGGAATTTCCTACTCCTGTGGGAATGCGTGGGCGTTCGAGTCCCGTTCGTAGAACTTTCTACCCCTGGTGTGTGCGTGTGGGCGTTCTAGCCTCGTCAGTGGAACCTTAAAGATATGTCGACTTTTTAATTTGCAAGGTCGGAAATGCACGTGAAGCATGCATAAATGAGAGCAATTTAAATCTGACATAACCCACAAAAGAAATATAATTTACGTCTTACTTTTGAGGGAAGCAATCCACCAAAACTCCTAAAGAAGGCTACAGCTGAATGAATGGGGTCGAGTCCGTCTTACAAACCTGCGAGATACTTCCAAAGGGAAGCCTGTAAGTTTGCGAAACACGTGGATAGAGATCGGGTAATATGACTATAGTGAGGTTAACTCACCTATACACGTAAATCCTGCACCAGCAGTTAAAATTCGCTCCCAACAACAAATTATTCTGCTCAACAGAACAACAACAAATGGAGGAAGTTTTTTTGGTGTTGATAGCTCCAAAATCCACAAGGATGCCTTGAGTAACACAAGTTGTCAGGAATCACAAACCGTGTACATGCCAACACAACGTCTCTCTTTCTTTTGTTAACAGAAGGAAGTCACGACCGTTATTTCCAGCTGGGAGACGCGTGACCACCTACTAGCGGCTTTTAACGATATACGGTCTGCAAAACACATGTGCATTGCGGGTCACATATGCAACAGGGCCATAACAACTACACGATAGTCAGGGTGGCGTACGTTTGGGAACCTTTCTTCATAACGGACAGCGGATGCACTGGCGTTGCCTCGACATTCGCCGTAAATTGAATGCATAGTAGCATACTCACGTTGTGTGTTCTGGATACGAGGCATTGTGGTTCTCAACAAGTTTCTGTTGACAGCTGTATCTTTTTTCTGACAGGAGAATTCAGAATTTTTATATCAGTTTAACATTTATTAATAAGTGGGCAAGTTTTTAGGATAAGTGGCAAGTATCTTGGCACTTTTCTTTAGACCATAAAAGGTCAAAGTCAGCAGACGGAATCTTGGTGGAAACGAAATTTAAGAAAAGCATTTTTTTTTGAGAATACTGTCGGTGTTATCCAAAAACTCCTATACACGTTTGATAGCACAACTGTTCTGGAATACTAAAAACAGAATGAAAAAATGCTTACTTTGTGGCTGTGGCATACAAAATACTATCCTAGAGTAACAATTGTCAAAATTTCAAAAACGTGCCCATTCTCGAAAACCGGTTTTCAATAAGGTTAAGTTGTGATATTCTGATAGGTTTTGGTCTAGCCTATTATCATTTTCAGGATTATCCATTATTTACGGGGCATCCTGTATAAACTGTAATAAGAGTACGAAGTGACTAAAATTTATACAATATCCTATCAAAAGTAGGGTCATTCTGGCCAAAATAAATTTAAACCAGAATCAGTTTATCATCCTGTATCTTTGCAACTAAGTGCAGCAGGAAAGTTTCTATGACCGTTTCTGAATACCAAAGTTGCCCTCTATTACCCCTAGAGGTGCGTATCTACAGTTCGTCATGAATCACCTCGTACAGCGTACAATAAAGCAATCAATTTTCATTTAGCTCTCCTCTAGACTGAAATATTTCACGTATCAATTCTTACTTTAGCGAAAGAAATTGTATCTTCTTTAATTAACGAGAAAACTCTAGAAATACATTTCGATAAATAAAGCAAATTTCCTATAAATAGTTTTCAAAAAATCCCACACTAAAACTCACTTTTAGATTTGCTAGTTTTCATAACCGGGGATAGGACTAGCATTCCTTACATTTACAGTAGCCACAAATAGTGAATATTTAGTAGAATAATTACAACACTAGAAATAATTAATCATATGACTTCAAAATTACCACGAAGCAAGATACGTGAGTTAAACTAGTTAAATATATTTCGTAACTTTTCACATCAATTTAAAGTACAAAACCTGCTTTTTGCTCCGTCATCTGTTTTTATGCCATCGTCCATATTAAGTGGATAATATATTTTTAACTTTTTTCCTACGTCCACTAAAACTGGCAAACTTTTTACTTTGCCGTTTGTCCAATCTCGCTGTGCATATGTGGCTGTAAAAGTGGTGCCATATATATTGTTTTTGCTCACTTGAAATATATTTTGTATTCGTGCTGGGTAATGCTGGAATATGCACCGGCATGGGAAGGTTACAACATGTAATCATTGGACACATATCCGACTGGTGCACGTAAGGTTACTACCCTTACCTTGTCCGGGCCGCCGCATTACGTTTCAGGGTCTATAATGGCTACGCCGCATCCGGAACTGCTGACGCAATACCCGGAAATGCTGTTTGCAAATATCGGATTTAATATTGTGTGAGTTAATGACGACTTATTTTGTTTGATGTTGCGATGTGTATATTCTGAATATGCTTGCGAAGCTCTTGTTAACTACGAATAGTTCTTGGGTGGAGGAAAAATGGATGTATACCTGTTTCATTGCTGAGGATATATTTATTTTCTCTTTTAAAAGAGAACATGGACTGAATTCTATTCGTTTCCTCGTTAAAAGTAATAGAGTCTTCCAAAGTGAAATCTCATAAGGTAATAAAATGATCATTTGTAATACCGCGAGTAGTCAAAGTTTATCGATTACACACTCGTCCTATTAATATCCAAGCGCAAAGAAACATTCGTGATACCACCACAAAATGACCTGCAAGCTTTGATTGCAAATGGTATTTGGAGGACTATTCCAAGAGTTAAACCATTTTTTCAAATTAGTTTTCGGTGAATCAAGTAATAAGCCACAGAAGCAACTAAACAAACTTTTGTTAATTTGAAAAATCAAAGTTAATAAGAATTATTTACATTCTCTTTGACGAATAATAGGAAAGTAAATTGTGTTCTGTTATGGAAACTAGTTCAAAAAGGTTTGGTGACAACTCAGAATATCAAATTGATGAATATACTTTTGATGAATTTTTGAGTAAAATACTCACTTCGACCACTAATACTTCGACAATAATACCCGATGGTATTTCTACGCGTCCAAATACCCACTGATATGCATCGTTTCTATGGCGATTTAGCATTGTTAACATTGTTGTAAATATTAAGAATGGAATAGTCATAGTAATTTAAATTCGGAAAGCAGTATATTTGGATGCGAGAAATTAAAAATGTTGTTTACACAGGCAATAATAATAATAATAATAAATTGCTTTATTTGCTGAATAACTTTACATTAGTTTTAGCATTGTCAAAAGAACAAAGTATATGAAAATATAAATACATACATATTATGTTAAGACACATAAAATAATCTGAAATACATTCACAATTAAAAATTACAAACTACCTATATAATCACAAAATTAAATAAAAAAGGAAAAAAAAGGACAATTATAATTTTTCTTTTTTTGTTTTTTAATATATATTCATATAATGAATTACACGAAGTTAAGACACCTTAAGCCATTAATTAAAATAATATATGATTTTTTTTTTAATTTCAAACTGTTAGGTTCCTCAAATATATTGTCAAAATAATCGTTGATACTGTATGGTACTAATATGGTAAGCATTTCTTTGATCTCTATTTTGAATCTGGCAAATGATAATTCTTTTATCTTGTTAGGCAGGTGATTGTACATTTTTATAGCTAGATATATAAAACTTTTATGCGTGGTTTCTAGTCTATATTGTGGGAGAACTAATTCATTAGATTTTCTAGTTTCATATTTATGAATAGTATTTTGCGTCTGAAATTGTTGTTCATTTTTCTTTATATATGTTAGACAATAATATATGTATAAAGCCGGAAAGGTCAGAATTTTTAACTCGGCGAATAGGGGTTTACATGTGATGCGCGGTGTATTTTTAGTTATAACTCTAATTGCCATTTTTTGTAATATAAACACTCTACCCCATTCTATTGAATTTCCCCATATGAGAATACCATAAGTTAATTGCGATTGAAAAAGTCCGATATATGCTATTTTACTTATTGCTAGTGGAACATATATGGTAATTTTGCGAAGTAAATATATTATGCTGGACAATTTATTAGTTAACATATCGATATGGTTTTTCCAGGTTAAATTTTTGTCTAGGATTATACCTAGATATTTAGTGGATTCAACATTCAGGGAATTTTTTAATGTAAAGTTTATAGATATTGTTTTATCGATATTAAGTGATAATCTATTAGCAGCGAACCAGTTACCTGCTCGCATTTGAGCAGAGGCATTAGTTTGAATTAGCTTTGTTAAATCTGTCCCGGTACTATAAAAGGTGGTGTCGTCCGCGTATTGTATGCTTTTTATCCCATTCATGTAACTTGAAAAATCATTTGCGTATAAAAGAAACAGGAGCGGGCCTGGTATAGACCCTTGAGGCACTCCTGAACTTACCAACGTCGTCGATGACATCTCCCCATTATAGTCCACAACTTGTACTCGGTTTTGAAGGTAACATATTATAAAATCAAGTGGTGGACCTCTAATACCATAGTACGGGAGTTTTCCATTTAGTATACTATGACAGATACAATCAAATGCCTTCGAGAGATCACAGAAGATTGCTGATAGTACTTCGCGTCTCTCAAAGGCGTATAACATATCTGTGATCATTTTTATATTCGCATCAATGGTTGAGCGTTGTCGTCGAAACCCAAATTGAGTTTGTGTGAATAAGTTGCTCCTTTCAAGATATTCCACTAATCTACTATTAAATGTCGCCTCTATAGGTTTTGAAAATGTGGATATAACTGCCAGCGGGCGATAATTATTCATATCATTTACGTCTCCTTTATTTTTGTACACCGGGGATATTTTAGAATATTTTAATTTATCTGGAAATTCACCGTTTTCAAAGCATTTATTTATAATTATCGTTAGCGGTTTTAAAATGCCATCTTTAATTAGCTTGAGGAGCTTATTACTTATTCCGTAAATATCTTTGGCTGCACTATTTGATAAATTTGTTATTATGCTGTCTGTCGACTTCCTGTTCCGTAACAGGCCGCAGGTAAAAAGATTTATAATTATTAATCTGTATACTATTTGCCGTAATGTCGATGGGATTAATAGCAAGGTTTGGTAAATTGTTGATTATTTTTGTTGAGATATTTGCAAAATATATATTAAAATCATTAGAATTATGATCATTATTCTTTTGTGTTTGTTTTTTTACAGTTTTTGCTTCATTAATTACTTTCCACATATATTTCGACTTATTGGAAGAGTTTACCACCTTATTACAAATATAATCAGCTTTATTATTACGTATTTCCGCTTTATACTGATTTCTTAATGCTCTTACATATTCGGATAATTCATGATTTTCCTTATTTTGCTTAGCTAATAATGTATAAAATGTCAAATTTTCCCGCTTAATTTTTAAATCGTGTGTGAACCATTTTTTCATCTTATTTGTGTCTCTTATTGTTTTAGGTTTTGTTGGAAAATGGTAATCAATTGCCTCTACAGATACATCAAAGAAATGATTGAACATGTCGTTGGTATTAGATATGGTATTTAGTTCATCCCAGTTGTAATTTTTTAGGAAGTTAATGCATGCATTTGCTCTCGTTTGTGAATATGGTCTAAATTTTATAATTTTAGTTTTTGTATCATTAGCAGCAAAGAAAAGTGTCTGTACTTCATTTATAATTCCCATGTGATCTGAAATATTAGGGTCGACGATGTAGGCTTTAGAGGTTTCAACATTATTTGTTATACAATTATCAATACAAGTTTCAGATCGGTTGGTTATACGTGTAGCTTCATTAATAAGTAGCCAAAAATTGTATGACCGAATTATACTAGATAAGTCTTTTTTTGCGTTAGTGTTATTCATCAAATTTATATTAAAATCGCCATATATGTAAATGTATTTATTTGTATTTGTTAGTTTATTAAAAATCTGGTTGAGAATTTCAAAGAATATGTTTAGTTCTCCATTTGGAGATCTGTATATACAGAGGATAATGATATTTAAGGATTGTATTTCAATAGCGGACACCTCCCAGTGAATTTCTTGCGATAAACTAGACAAGTAATTCAACTGCTTAAAATTAAATTTACTTTCAACATATATAATAACACCACCATGAATGTTATTCTTCCGACAAAAAAAGTCAGCGATTTTGAAGTTATCTAAATTACAAAATTTTATTTGATTTTCTTGTAACCAGTGTTCTGTTACGCAGATTATATGTATATTATTATCTAAAGCGAAAATTTCAAGTTCATCGAGTTTGTGGTTTATGCACTGTATATTAATATATAAAGTTTTAACTATGTAGGTTGTCTCACCACTTTGTTGTTTCGAAAATTTTCACAATGCGATAGCTTTTTCCTATCCTTTTTCTGTTTCAGAATACTACAACCTTTTGCACTTTCACTATTTTCAGAATCTTCAATATTGATACTAACTTCCCAGTTATTGTTGTCTTCTACTCGTTCGCTGATCTCGTCATTGCCGGTATTTTCACTAATAAGAATAATTTCCTGTCCTTGGGTATTTCTTAGTTCTTCTCCAGAAGAGATTTTGATTCGATGCCAACCTCAATGTGATCTTTTAGTTCCACTTCTTTTAAATTAGCGTAGTTTACATACTTATTAATGATTGTTCGTGAATAGATCGCATTAAATATCATTGCTTTTGTTTTATACTGTAGATCAGGTTTATAATTCATAACTGCTGGTATTGTTAGTGTAATGGAAGGTAAATGCCCAAAATAGAATAATTTTTTTTAAAATAAATTATAAATCAGTAGCGACTGATGAAATCTTGGTAAGCTGTAATTTAGTAATGGGGCGTGGAACCCCTGGCTAAACTTTAAGGGATGACTATCAAGACCAAAAAGAAGTTTTGGAAAAAAAACTATTTGAAATTTGCGAGACTTATTTTTCAAAAAGTACCTTGCCCTCCCTGGGATGTAGGAAATTACTCTTTCTGTCGGTCTGTAATTAGGCTGAAGGACCTCGGTCAATGGCCTGTTGAATTGTAATAATTCAATAAAGCACTCTTGTTATTTCCTTGTTTAATTCACTCGTATTTTGTATAGTGCCGAGGATGCTATAGCGGCATGGAGAGATAATTCAATCAGTCCCATGTGGCCCAATTATTAAGAAATTTTCTGACAATGTGGCAAGTTTGGAGAATGACAGTCTTTTGTATTTCCATGTATAGAGATTTTCTTAAGCCCATTTTTTCGATGTTGTTCGTTAGGTGCTTTGTCATCACTCCAGTGGCAGAAATAACTATAGGGACTATTTCGATCTTGTCTAGGTTCCATATTGTTTCATTTCTATGGCTAGGTTTTCGTACTTTGTCTTCTTTTCCACTTCGGTTTTAATTAAATTGTTACTCAGCGGGCAGCCTATATCTATTATGTTGGCTTTACTCTGCTGTTTTTCGATAATGATTATGTCGGGCGATTATAATCAATCGTTCTGTCTGTTATGATCGGCGTGTCCCAATACAACAAGTGGTGTTGATTCTCGAGAACTGCTTCTGGATTATATTTGTAGTACGGGGGAGGATCGGCTTTGAGGTTGTATTTTTGAGCCAGCTGGGAATGAACAATTTTTGCGACTTGGTTGTGCCTTGATAAGTATGCCGAATTTGACAGCACCAAGTACCCTGCTATTATATGTTCTATCATTTCATTTGGTTTCTGACACTTGCGGCATACTTCTACTAAGTCCTTATTTAACATATATTTAATCCTGTATGGCCATCATAAATCCTTCTGTCTCTGGATATAACTGCCCCTTCACGAGCCAGCTTAGAGAGTCATTTTTGTCAGTGCTTTCTGCATCCAACAAACGTGGGTATTTCCCATGCAGTGCCTTTTCCCTCCATGTCGTACTCGGTGGTTGTCGTGTTCGAGCGTTTCTAATATCCTGGCTCAGCTTCAGAACCGTGTAGTTTTGATCGACCTGCACTAATTTTCGATGCAACCGATTATGGGAATTTAGGAAATAATTTATCATATCATCCTTCTGTTTTCTGAACATATCTAAGATGTTGATAAGTCCGCGCCGTCCTTCATTTTTCTTAAGATACACTCTCTCTACAGCTCCTTTTGGGTGGCAAGTTCTGAATTTTGTTAATAGCCGGCGGGTGAGTCTACCAAGTCCATTGAGATCGGCATCGGTGTATTTCAGTAGTCCGAAAGAATACGTCAGTGTCGACACGGCCCAGGTGTTAATAGCAGTTATTAAATGTTTTGAATTCAACGAGAACTTCAATAATTTTGTTAATCGACTTCTATATTTTTCCTTAAATTGCTTCTTCAATGCGGAGTGGTCAATGTTGTTACTTTGAGCTATACTCAAATATTTGTAAATTTCGACTTCTCCCAAGGACAAGATTTCACTAATTTGTTCTTGACGGTAGTCAGCCCTTCCCTTCTTTATACTTAGTATAGTGCACTTATCTAACCCGAATGACATCCCTATATCTCGGCTAAACTTTCCCGTGGTGTTTATGAGAGATTAGATGGTTTTTATTCTCTGAATATAATTTGATATCGTCCATTAACATTAAATGGGTCACCTTGACGCCGTCTTTTATGTCTAGCCGATAGCCATATGTTGTTTCATTGAGTAATTTTGAGAGATGATTAAGGGCCAGTACGAACCATAGTGGGCTTAAACTGTCGCTTTGAAATATACCTCTAGACATTCTAGTCCGGCCCACAAAGTCTCGTTCCAAGTATACATCAGTTTGCCATTGAGTCATGACGTGGCTTATTATTATTATTATCGGTCTGTAACTTTTTTTTTTTTGGTAAACTTATTTATTATAACGAGATCTGGAACTAGATTATATTTCGGGGGTAAATGGGGTAAATAAGGGTTTTTTTTTTAATACATTTATTTAACGTCGGCCTATTTCCGCTACTGAGGCCTAACACCGACGCCTGTAGACGAGCTACCCCCAACCAGGCATTTTGCCGAACCTCTTCCCCTAAGAAGAGTAGGGATCTTTTACTTGCCTAACATTTAATAGACAAGGGACCGACGGCTTTACATCCCCTCCGAAGGATGGTATATCTCCTATACAACCCTCGCCTAAGGTTGTATAGCTTCCGCGCATACACTGATATACAAGCCGCTGGAAGATGTGTGAGGCGAGAACGCGGTTTCCGTTGGAATGGTCACCAATCCAAGTACTAACTGCGCCTGTCGTTGCTTTACATCGCATACCGAAGTATGTACATAGTAAAGACGCACCTACGCTCGCCCCTAAATAAGGGTTAATAGGCAAAACAAGCAGGTAAGGTAAGAGTCCATAAAATTGCAATTTAGGGCATGTATGAAAAGTCAAGGTCGAAATTTATTTTTGGCATCAGCCACCCCCCACTATCACCCTCAATACCACCCCCACACTATTTTGAAAGGGAGTAAAAAAATTTAAATGCGATTTAGTGTGTGTACAAGAACGAAACGTCTCAAAAAAATTTTTTGGCGTCTACCACTCCCATTGCCACCCTCACCCTATTATTAAAAGGAGTAAAAGATTACATTGGGATTTGATATGTATACAAGAACCACGGGACTCTAAAATTTTTCTGGCATTAGCCACCCCCTCTACAACCATTGCCACCCCCGCCTTATTATTAAAGGAAGTAAAAAATTAAATTGGGATATAGTGTGTGTACGAGAACCATGGGCCTTTGAAATTTATTTTGGCATTAGCCTCCGCCCAATTTATCATAATATTTTGTAGGAGGCGTTTCTTTGAGGAAGGTGGTAGGTGATCAGGATTTTTTTTTTTAAATAAATTATTATTTTGTAGGAGGTGTGTCTTTAAGGAAGGCGGCAGGTTGACAGGGTTGTATAACCAACCCCGTGGGTTGTTTTGATCCTTCGAAGGGGTGGGAAAAAAATAATATTTTGTAGTAAGCGTACCATCTTCCTCAATGAAACGCCTCCTATAGAATATTGTTTTTTCCCAAAAAAATTTTGTTTCCACCCTTTTGAAGGGTAAAAACAACTCCCGGGGATGGTTACTCAACCCTGGTCACCTTCCTCACAGAAACACCTGTAAAATATCAATATTTTTTCCACAAAAAAATATCAATTTTCCAACCCCCTAGACGGGTGGAAGCCTGGTTTAGAGGTAGCTGAGGTCAAATCCCTCGAGGGACCTTCCGTTCTACTCGAGGGAATAACAGTTAGTCGAATATCTGGGGAAAATAAACGGGTTCACGGAAAAGGGCACTTTGGAGGTGGTTTTTGGACAATTTGAAGGGGTTGTCGAGGAAAAAGAAATGTGGGACCCCCACCATCGTGTTCAGCGACCTCGAAAACGAGGGGGCGTCTCTAGATTGGCGCTCTGGCAAGAAAATCAAAATTTGAAGACAAACATTATGACAACATTGTGGATTAAAGAAAAGCAAGTAAAAATGACTTTGGAAACTACAACAAGAAATTAATGCACGTCGCGTCGTTTCCTTTTGGAACTCGTTGTCAGTTGTATTATAAACTTTGCTGAAATGTTGAATGATGGCAATACATAGACCAGCTGAATGACTCAACAACCTATTCAATGTAGAAAGGTACTTGTAGTAATGCCATATGGCACCATCCCCAATAGGAGCCTGATTTGATATTTTTGCTGTCAATCACTTAAACGGGATACAATACTATTGACGAAGGTTTTAGAACTGGTAATTTTTATGTCATTAATTTCAAATGCTTATTGTTTGAAACTGTCGAACTCCTAGTTTGAAATAGCAAGTCTCGTTCAGGCCATTTTTACAGTTTGCACTCTGTTGTCAAGATAGGACGAAAATACTGGAAAAGAGCTAGTGCCCTTAGGATACATTTGCGGGTCTATATACCTACTCAGTGACATCTGTTCACTTGGTAGGTACTAATACTCAACGATTCCGATTATTTTCCCTGTCTGCAAACATTTTCGCCTAACCTTTGGCATGAACGTGTTTGTTTTAGTTAATAATTTCTCAATGACACTTTTTATAAGGATGCTCTAAAATTATCAGTAATCTTATCGAGTTGCAAAATGTTAAAAAGAATTAATTGAAAATAGTTACTTTATAGTTATTTAGGAAAAGTATGACACCAATCAAACACATTTTAAGTTAATTTCATTGCAAGTTATTAATTTCATGTGGATATTGCAATAAACTATTGTAAATTACCAAAATACCTGATATTCACTTAACGTTGTATGAACTTACATCCTGTAATGCGTTGGAAGGTCAACGATTATACGCTGAACGATTTTCCGATCGAAGAATCCCCTATCCAAGGGCTCTTCAACGCTTAGCTCACCGTTTAAGAGAAACCATTATATAAGTTTTATTTTAAATATAGATTTTTGCGAACTGTTCAGTTGTTGACCTTATTTTAGACAGATTTTCTCCCAAATAATGCTAACAAGGGTGCTCAAAATATCGCACGCTCAGCTGAGTTAGAACAAACGTTTTAAATGTTCGATCCATCTCTTAGTGTTGGCAATTTAGCTATTTGGAAATTGACTGCACTACGAATATTTCAGAAGCAATTACTCAACCGTTACTATGCTTAAAATTTCAAAGCTATGCATGCTCACAATTATCACACAAAAATTTAATATTTAATTTGGTAATCTAGCCATTGTGCTTTTTGAAAAACAAACATTTGTGACGTGTTCGTTCATTGAAGGATATTCCTCCATTAACTTCGAATCTGTACGAGCAAATCTGTAATGATTTCAACAGTACTTCTTATGGGGAAGGGGGTTTTAATGCAAGCGCAAAACCAAAATCCACTTTTCGAGGAAAGACAATTTAGCACCTTTGTGATAAAATATCTTGGTTCTCGATAAAATTAGAAGAACTTCTAAAAATCCATTGTAAGTTGTTTACTTGTACTAAATTTTCGATCCTCTTTATTTTTTTTGTAAAGTAAATACATTACGATTTATTGCGCGTGAAAATTATAAATATCGTTTTTTATTTTTTTTTTTGTCTATAATGGGTAGGATCTATAAAATTGTTTATGTGCTTTTTCTTTCTGCCTATTTTGAAGCTCTTCCATACTTTCCTCGAGGTTTTTCGTAGCTGAAGTCACAGAAATGGATTTCTGTTGTTCGGTTTTAGTTATTATTCAGTACAATCGATAGGTTGGTTGGCTTTTTACACTGCACATTAAAATCCTTGTCGTCGGACCTGTCCGCCAACCATAGGCCGACGGTTTCTCTTTTTTTACGTGGACCACTATTTCTTAACTTCTTAATATATAGGGATATAGGGCAAAATCGAGTCACTCAGGTGGTGAAAGGCAGAGGCTGGAAGTTGCTCAGGTTAAACAAGGAAGCATTCAAAGGGAGTATGGCGGAGTCCTTCCGAGAAACCGTGAATGAAACGAAGGAAACTTTCACCGATGCGGTTACTAGAGCCTTCGATGCAGCAATGCCCATGAGGGGAATCAGCAAATTGAGGAAGGAGGTCTATTAGTGGACGGAGGAGACCGCAACTCTCAGAAAAGGGTGCATCGCGATCCGTCAGCAGGGCACAAGGCAGAATAGGAGAGCAGAAGCGCCTGGGGAGAACCCGTATCTTGAGGAGTATCGAAATGCCAGAGGAAACTTGAGAGAGGCTATTAAAAGATCAAAGAGAGAGAGGTGGAGAGAACTATGTGAGAGTGTGGATACGGATGTATGGGGAGACGGCTATAAGATTGCTACCCAACAAGTGAGAAATCCCCCTCCGACTTTGCCAGCGGAAAAGGTGGCTGAAGTGGTGAGCGCACTCTTCCCAGAAAGGTACATAATTGGATGGGGGGGCGGTAGAGGTGAATGCGGTTTCCCCGTTTACGGCGGAAGAACTCGAGGCAGCACGTGCCAGGATCAAAAGTGGGAAGGCGGCAGGCTTAGATGAGATCCTGCCTGAAATAGATAAGCTGGTTACGGAAGAGTATCCGGGAGTGATCTTAAGGGTAATGAACCACACTCTAGAGAGTGGGGATTTCCCGAGCAGATGGAGGAAGGCTAGAGAGTCGTCCTGATCCAGAAAGGAGGTAAGCCGCCGTAGAAATCGTCATCTTACCGACCGCTATGTTTATTAAATTCAATGGGCAAACTGCTCGAGTACTTGATACTTGAGAGACTAGAAAAGTAGATAGCTGAGAAGGGGGCTTATCTGAAAGCCAATTCGGTATCCAGAAAGGACGATCGACGGTCGGCGCCATTAGACTACTAAAGGAGACGGCGGAGGAAGCCCTAACCGCGAAGAGCATATGCGCCGTCATGACCCTGGACGTCAAAAATGCCTTTAATTCGGCGGGATGAGCGATGATTGTCAGGAAGATGCAGAGTATGGGGATAGCCCCGTACCTCGTAAGGATTACAATGAGTTACTTCCAAGATAGAATGATCGGGTATGAGATGGAGGGAGAGATTGTTTGGAAAAATTATCACGTATTGGGTTCCGCAGGGCTCGGTGCTTGGACCGACATTGTTTGATGATGTCCTCCGATTGCGACGGCAAGATGGTGTGAAGGTCATCGGTTATGCGGTCGATCTGGCCATAACAGTGACTGCAAGGTGGATAGTCCGCATAATGGAGGCGGCCAATGAGGCCATTACAAAGACAGAGAGATGGCTAACAAGGAAGCAGCTCGAGTCAGCTACTGAAAAATGGAGCTCCTAGTTATTACCAGGAAGAGAAATTTACCACATATGAAAGTTGGACGAGTGGAGATACGCCCAGATGACCATCTGAAGTACCTAGGGGTTTGCCTGGACTCTAAGTTGAACTTTGGCGTTCACGCCACAAAAACGACCGAAAAAGCAGGAAAGGCAACGGCAGCCATAGGAAGACTTATGGCCAACACTCACGGACCGAGAGCTAGTAAGAGGAGATTGATGTGCAGCGTCGTGCACTCTACCCTCTTGCATGCGGCTCCGATCTGGGAAAGCATGATTAAAGTGGACAGGACGAGGGGCAGGATGACCAGGATCCAGCGTTGCTCTGCGATAAGAGTGTGCAGCGCATATAGTACTATCTCGTACGAAGCGGCGTTGGTGGTGGCGGGGATTGTCCCTCTGGATTTCATGGCCAAAGAGTAGCTGGAAGCCTATGAGGGAGTTGCGAAGGCAGAAGCCAGGGACAGGCTGTTTGAAAGGTGGCAGGGGCGATGGGAGGTCGCACACAAGGGAAGGTGAACCAGACGCCTTATCACAAATGTAAGGACGTGGATGGAACGGAGGCATGGGGAAGTGGGGTATTATCTTACCCAAACCCTGAGTGGACATGGGTGTTTCATGGAGTATCTAAATGATGTCAGTAAGATTGATAGCCGAGAGTGCATATATTGTGGGGAGGCCGACAACCCGGGACACACCGTGCAACAGGTGGAGGGAAGGGAAGCGACACGGTGGGGCGTCGTTACTGTCCCCGGACGACATGGTAGAGATAATGTTGAAGTCAGAGGAGAACTGGAGAAAGGTGGAGGAGGCGATAACTCGCATTGTCAAAAAGAAGGAAGAGGATCAATGATAGATGGGGCTGACCCCATGGAGGAATTCATAACAACGAACTCAAATGACCAGCTGGTTTGAAGCTAAGCGAAAGCAGTTCCAAACTAGTCGGAAACACTAAAGAGGGGGAGGGGTTTTAGCCAGTTGAAGTCCGGCACTACCTGTAGCGCTAGACACTAAGCTCAAGTGCGCATGCTGAGTTTCCCCTTCAAAAAAACCTCTTAATTTCTTCTTAGCTTGTTTACTCCTTAACTTCTTAACTCTTTAACTTCTTAATTTCTTTAGTTCGTCTTAACTATGTTCTTATAAACGATCCATGCTATGGGCGCCTGAGGGACTTTTTGTTACTTTTGTTAAAATGGATACTAAGACGTTCTTCACCTGAAGGGTTCGATGCGACTGATTCAGACCTAAAATACAAAATTTATGTTTACTCTTTGGTTTTGCTTACCTGCTGGCACTAAATGGTGTTGATTGAACATCGTTACACTGTCTTAAAGCTAACACTCTTAATATATAACACTTTTTTAATTAACCTGAAAGGAAAATTTGGTTAATATGGACTCATTAGGATACAATGTAAGGATACGATTTTAGGTAAAGATATAGATTGGTATTTTTTAGAAAATTTTTGTTACAGTTACAAATTTCAAATGTATAAGTATAAGGTTAACAAGAGCATAAGCTCAACAAGAGTATTGGTCCTTACCACACATGGTGAGGAATAGGACGACTTGGACAATGCTGTCTCCAAATACCATCCAATGACCGACACCAAAAATAATTAATCAAGTTCAATGTTTACAATTTTGTGGGCTTTTAGCTTGCCTGTCCTTTATACGTATTTGGAAATATCATAAATAATTTCGGGCGCGTGTTGTAGAGTTTGAAAATGCTTAAATCGCAACAAATTTGGTTGATAAAATTATTGTATATTCATACGTTCAAGCAAGGCAGTCCCCCATGCACTATGTACGTGGTAAGGATACTTTTTTGACACCTTATCATTGAGGACCCGTCTAAGTGTTAACACAATGATCGAAAAATTAACCCTTAAAAATTTTGTCGCTCGCGCCAAATCTCCCTTTAGAAACTTTTATACGTACCTTTTTACTCGCCCTCTTGTTTAATATAAAAGATTTTTGTTCGAAAGTAAAAGTCGGTTTTCAAGGTAGTTGCTAAATTTACGGTCGTCGGAGCGACATTCATTATACCTACGTAAATTACACTCCCTGCAGCGACATTCAATACAGTTACATATATAACGCTCCTTGGTGCGATTTTTTATTATAGCTCTCAAAAGTGAAATGATGAGGAGCAATAACTCCGAAACATGTGTCCGTAGCTGCATTGTTGTTTCTCTTTGAGGAATAAGGCACTAACTTTCTTTCTTTAATTATTTGACCTCATAAGCCCTTCATCTTTTATTTTGTATTTGCCAGGTGGAAATAGAGCAGTACACATAGGACTCCTCGTACTGACTGCTCTCATTTGAGGCCCAAAATGTGCCACATGAAGTATGAAAGTACAAATGGAGTACTGTAACTATACTTTCCTTATTAGTTATGCTCAACTCTAAGATATATTCGCCAAGCTACGCTGATGAGGAGCAGTAACTCCGAAACACGTGTCCGTAGCTGCACTGTTGTTTTTTTTTGAGCAATAAGGTGCTAATTTTCTTTCTTTTATTATTTATCTCTCTCTATTCTGGCCGATAGCTGCGTTGGTTAAGGCGCGAAGTCGCAATCCCGATTAATCACGCGGGTATCGCGCCACCGGGTTCGAATCCCGGCTCCGGCACTGTCGGAGGAAATGGTTGTATGTCCGAGTTTTTTCAATGTGTAACCCCCTACCGCACAAGCCTCTGGCTTCTGTAATTGGGGATTGCCTAATTTCTGTGGTGCTTATTTATTATTATTTTATTTATTTATTATTCAGTGTATATTTCAAATTTCCGTCTCTTTTTAGATGAGAGAAAAGCTTGATAGACATACCTGAACAATGTATTTGGACTATTGCTTTAACTTTGTATGCAAGAGGAATGAAATCGTACGCGTAGTGTCAGTTTACACACTCCATGTTAAAGTTTACTAGAGACTTTAGCACTTCTTATCGAGACAATCTTGTCAGGTGCAGAAATCATCCAAATATGAAGTTTATTTCAAATGATTTGCCACGCCTCTTTCACTATTTGCGTGCCTGTTGCAAGCCCACAAATGAACGCAGTACTGTGAGTTCATAAATGAGCAGCCCGTCTGCATGTATGTCCTGTACTGTACTGGAATAAAAATAATTGTTATAAATTACATTGCTCTGTGAGTTTTTATGGAGTCTTTATTTCTGCATAAATAAATGCATTAATGACTTTTATATTTTCTTATTTTAACTTCAAATGAAAGAAAAGTTTTCCTAAGAAAATCCTCTTCTGGGTGGTCTTAGGAAAACTAAAACAATCACATCGAACATATCCAGTAGCCTGAATAGAAAGCCATGCAATCAACTTATACACTTATGGAGCTGACATTTTATAAAAAACGCGCGGATAAAATAGCTGGAACAAAAAACCCACGAGAGATTAATACTGAGCGTTAAACTCTTAGACTGGAAAAGAAACACCTGGACCAGGGAACAAACTATATTAATAGATGTCAAAGACAAGAAGTCGATTAGAAACGGAATACGTCACCAGAAATACAGAAAATGGGTACCTACACAAAAAATCTGCTGGAATAAAGACTGAGGACGTGAAGGCATTAGGCCCCATACTCGGAAAGGATTTTTAAACGATCTGTACCGCCGTCCAGATATGTCAGATCGCATCTGCCGTCTCTCAGGATACATATATTTTATCTCCACACACGTAAAGGGCGCATCGGTTATTTTCGCCAAATATTAAGCCATTGAGGGGACGCGTAGTTTAGTTAATGGTAAATTCTCTTTAAATTCGGAGGCCCCCGAAGGAACTGAACGAGCGTTCAGATGTTTTAGGCGTGCTCAAAATCCAAAAGGGATTTCTTGTCAGTAAATATGAACAGGGTCTATGTATCTGGCAAATTTGTGAAAATGAAAAGAAGAAAAGTCGAACAAAGTGAATGAAAACGTGAATCCAGGAAAAAATTGACATATGCGTTTAATTCGAGAAGAGTGAATGGGTGAACAGGATGATTTACAAAAATTATTTACGAATGCCAGGCCAAATTTTTCAAAAAATTAACTAACTCGTCATAAGCTTTTTATTTTCGTAAGAACTGTCTTTAATTTTCCACAAACATACTCCTTATATAAATCTATAAAATCGGTTAATAATTTTTTTCTCCATTCCATGTTTCAATGACAACTTTAGTATTCGAACGTAATTGATATCTCTGTGTATGTGCACTGACAGGAGCGAACTGCAAGTGCAGCGATCTGTCCTATACACATCGGACGTTTCACCGATCAAATCTGTCGTACGTCACTAATGTAAACATCGATCGAAATATCGACAACAGATTTGGTCCGTGGCGGGACAAATCGTTTAAACCGTGTATGGTGGCCTAATAATAACAATATTAGAACTGTGGTTGAAAAAAGTCAATCCGAACAACAGCAGCGGCCGTAGAAATTGCTTCGTTTTAGTCAGATAAACGCGTATGACGTCACATACTTGCTGGCTCGGCAGGCGCCAGATCATTTATACGCTGCGTTAGGTTTATTCCATGTCGTTCTTGTTAGAATGACACAACAAATGTAAAAAAATGTAAAATTCCATTGAGCTTAACTGTGATAGAATGAAATAATGTAAAATACACTTCACCAAATCGTGATTGCATCAGATTAATTATAAAGTTTAATATAAAAGCCTCTGGGCGTAACATCTGTCAGCCGTCGTCGTTTCGACACTACTTGTGTTTTATAACGCGCCGGGAAACAATATGTAGTCTGTTATATCTGTTATAAAATGAGATAAATGATATATATTAAACTATGAAATGTAAAATTACAACTGAATAGAGATATTTTTAATGGTAATGGTCAGAACAAAGTTTGAATTCAGGACAGTAACAGTGCCTTTACTATTTAAAACGTCAAATAGAGTTTGTTTATCGTGAAATATGGAGGAGGCTTTCCAGCAAAGAGATTCACATAATTTGTCAAACGTAGACGTGATTATGGTACCGATTTTCTTTCAAAGCGCAGTTATCTGTGCATACGACCATGACAAATATTCGGCCCGTCCTAGCTCATGACAGTCGTAAAATTAACTACATCACTATAGTAACACCTAGAGTTCGCAGCACAGTACTGTGATCACAGCGCATATCGCGTAGCAGGCATGTGACGTCACCCGCCATCCTCGCACTAAAGGAGCGCTTTCTAGTCTCCACGCGTTTAGGTAATTTCTATTACAAATAACGCGTAAAGTAACGGGCTACTCTTTTTAAAACTTTGTGGGGTTTATAACACCCATAAATCTATCATTTCCAATTAAAAACTAAATATTATGGACAGACGTATTGTCTAGCTTTCACCGGGACATACTGTATCACGTAGAAATCTTGCGATTAAATTTTATCACTCAAATTCGCAGTATTATAAGATCTATTTTGCAATTTAATAAAATATAATTTTAGGTTTATATATTATCCAAATAATAAATTGTTAGAGGCATTGCAAAAAAAAGAGAACATAATAGCTTTCTTTTTATCATTTTGACAAAGAGGGGTAAAAAAATGTTAAAAAACCAACAATGCGCATTCTGTTCTCGGATGTAGCTTCCACTTCACCCAAAATTCTTTGTTCCTCACAACATGTTTGATTTTAGGATCATAAATATCCGGTAAATTGATGTCGAATGACGTCATGTTTACGTGTGAAATCTCCACTTTTCAAATGAATCCCCCAAACATTAATCTTCCTTTGTTTCTTATATTAGACAAGTGTCAAAAACACAAAATAAG
Organism: Leptura quadrifasciata; assembly: GCA_963675555.1. Classification (NCBI taxonomy): domain Eukaryota; kingdom Metazoa; phylum Arthropoda; class Insecta; order Coleoptera; family Cerambycidae; genus Leptura; species Leptura quadrifasciata. The sequence continues at coordinate 92,004,872 of OY776675.1, forward strand.
GTAATGATCGATCGAGTTTAACAAGTTTTAATAAATACCTCGGTCTCTCTCCCAATTTTAATGTAACTTGATTACTTTAATACGTTATATACAGGATTAGTTCATTATTAAGTGTGTTAAAGATAAGTTTCTTTTATAATAGTTCTCTTAATTAAGGCCTCCTTTACGGGATACGGCCTCTTAAGATAGGGACAATCAAATCTTTTTACAGATAATTCGAATATTAATGTTAAAAATTAAATGAAACTTTGACAGTTGAATGTGGATATACAGTGAGGTCCATAAGTAACAGATAAATTCATTGTCTACGTAATTAACAATTTATAAGTCAAATTCTAAAATACGTCAATATTTAATTCTAAAATGGAATTTTTTGAGCATAATTTTATGCCTCTCCTTAAACCCCCTTGTAGTGGCAGCTATCCCTTTAAAATTTTTAAATGGAACGAGAATGCATGTGATATGTATGTGAAATGTATTTTAAATGTATACATCAAATATATATTGAACTAAGCTGGTGCGCGTTACTTGAATTTCTAGCAACATTTCTTAGTTCCAGAGTTAACAATATTTTTCCAGATGATGACAACCCCAAAGTAATTGATAGAAATATTTGGTATCAGCAGGACGGAGCTACACCACATTTTTTATTGGAAGTAAGAGCCTATCTTAGTAAAGCTCTTTATAATAAGTGGATCGGTAGACGCGGTGAAATTGAGCGGCCTGTCCGTTCTCCCAATTTGACTCCGCTCGACTATTTCTTATGGAGTTACTTAAAATCGAAAGTCTACTTCAACAGACCAAATAACGTCGATCATTTAGGAGACAGAATAAGGCAAAAACTTAATCAAATCACCCCGAAAACGATACAAAATGTTTTTGAAGAATTTCAGCAACGCCTCCATTATAGTCAAGAAACTGCGGGCGCCCAGTTTGAATATTTAATTTAAATTGTTTCAAATTCGAGAAAACTTATATTACTAGATAGAGAATTAAAAACCCTTTCAAATGAGCTATCACATATATCCTCTTTCCATTTAAAAATTTTAAAAGAGTAGCTGTCACTCCAAGGTGGTTGAAGGGGAGGTATAAAATTATGCTCAAAAAATATCATTTTAGAATAAAAAATTGACATATTTTAGGATTTTACTCATAAATTGTTAATTACGTATATAGTGAATTTATCCGTTACTTATGGACTTAACTGTATATCAAAACCCTGGGACTCAGAGATGAACAAATACAACTGTTAGGGAAGGAAAAATATCTTGATGCAGCCTTGAGTCAAGGCTTACCTGGAATCAGCATAAAAATGATATCAGAAAGAGAACAGAGACGGCCGAGCCTGATGTGTCATGGTGGTTAAACCAATGATCACGTACGTATTTTCTGGTGGACAGAGATGCTATATGTAGCGTATCGCTCTTACTGAATTGAGCAAGATGCAAAGATTTGGTTGTTCAATGATAACGGAATGAGCAAAACTATGCCAACGGCAGTGATGAATGTGCTATGGAACCTCCCTTCTTATCACCTTTTAGTAATAGGGGTGAGGAGGGCAGGATACTTTACGCAAAATGAAACAAGCGACAATTATGCGGAATTGGGCCAATCATATCTGGAAGTAGCATATCAGATATGAGAATGTATTAGATTATTCCGAAATATTCTTTCAATAGGTACTTCGAGGTAAAAATCGTTAATCGAAGAAAATTGAATGAGCCTGATTACAATAGCAAGTCTGAACAATTTGTCTGATGAACTGACAAGTCGTGGATTGATCAGGCTATTGGAGCTGGCACATCTTTTCTATACACCCCAATATATATCTGAGGCTATAGACGGTAAACTCATAAGTTGGTGTAATTTACACAGACTTCACTAAAGCATTTGACAGACTTAATAATTGGTATTCTATGTTCAAAATTTCAGAAGTTTGGCTTCTCAAGATATTTGTTGTTTTCTTTCAAATCGTATCTGGAAAATTGATACCACTATATCGAATACTTTGGTCAACGGTCTGCTGAATTTGTATCTATTTCAAGTGTACCTCAAGGATCTGTGTTAGGTCCATTATTCTTCAACATCTTCATTAATGATATTGCAGTTGAATTCTGTGTCAAGTGTCTTTTATATGCTGATATGAAATTCTACAATAAAATAAATGATGAAAGAGTTACAAACTGTGCTAGATAAAATAAGTAAATGGTGTAACTTAAACAAATTGCATTTAAATATACGTAAATATAATGCACCTACATTTACTAACAAACATCAATATATCGAATTTAATTATTGCTTAGAAAATTCAGTGCTTACACGTCTATCAACATTTCCTGACCTCTTTAGTTGTCATATAACTACAATCACAAATGAAAGCTTTAGAAGACTCGGATTTATAACAAGGTGTTCCCATGACTTTAATGACATTAACACACTGAAACTACTATATCAATCTTTTGTTCTATCAATTATTTGGTCTTCTCGTTATAACATACATATACAAAACATAAAGAATATTCAGAAGCGCTTCTTAAAAATATTATGCTATAAGGAATATTTTTCTCATAGTGCACTTTTAAATAGATTTTCATTTTCGAGTCTAGCAACACGCAGAACTATAGCACAACAAATATTTCTTTTTAAAGTTTTACCTATATAATATAACAGATTACGGCGCCATATCGAACTTATTAAATTTTCGATTACCTAGACCTGGTTCTGGGCAAAGCTCACTATTCTATCTGCCGAATTCCAGAACTAACGTGAAATTCTCGCCACTAAGTATACAGGGTTACTGGTAATTCGATACATTCCTTTGGAGATGTGATGGGGCATGAGCTAAGGAGTAAATCTAGCCCTAACATACATTATGCAAAACTCAATAGTTTTTGAGATATTTCAATTTTTTTGTTTTTCTCAAAAAAGTAGATCTTAATGTCTTAAAAGTTAATTTCCGAAAAATCTACTTGACATTTTAAAATCTTTTTTACTGGATTACTTGTCCAATATTATAGATATCCGTTTGGAATGAAAAGTATCCGGAAACATTTCGATCATGTGAACATTTAAAATAAAAACTTGTAAAATTTTTTTTTTAAATCAGTTATGAAATTTACCTATTAGGTTTTTCAAAAAAATATTAATGTAGCACGCGTACAGATTATTATAAAAACTTCCTTATTTCAATAGCTATCTAACTAGGTAGAAATGTTTAATGTACCCTTGATAGTTCTAATAAAAAATTAGTAAAGATAATGCTGGTGGCGGAATTTATTAAACGACTAATCGTTCATTTTCATTTAAGTCAGTCAGTCCTTGACTTTGACGTTTGTGCATATATGTCATTAACTGACATTCTTATCTCCGTGTCCCTTAAGTTTGTTGGTCTTGTTAAATTAGTTATCGAAGATTTTGATTTTGCTCGCAGTTGTTGTTATTGTATTTTTTGTGCCATGGCCGCGTATGCCAACGCAGAATACGCTGATATCTTGTTCGTCTATGTATACTGTGGCGGCAACGCTGCTGAAGCTCGCCGAGAATATGGTCTTTGGTACCCTAACCGCAGCTTACCAACTGCACGTGTATTCAGTACGGCATATCGAAATATCGCTGGAACTGGCTCCGTGAAATGTAGAAGAAGTGACGCTGGCGCTCCTCCCGTTTATGAACCAGATGATGAGGAAGAAATATTGAGATATTTTGAGGAAGACCCAACTATTTCAACTAATAAAGTCGCAAGACTAACCGGAGCGTCACAATGGAAAGTTTGGTCTACGATACGTAGAGTTGGATGTCATCCTTACCACTATACCCCTGTCCAAGGCTTGAAGGAAGGTGATTCTGGAAGGAGAGTGGAATTCTGCCGCTTTATGTTAAATTCAGATGCAGAAAGTGCAAATTTTTTAACAAGTATTTTATGGACGGACGAGTCGAAATTTAATCGCGAGGGTATAACAAATTTCCACAACCTACATTATTGGGCAGAGGAATATCCCAAGTTAACACGTGAAACTAGTTTCCAAATGAAGTTTTCTATTAATATGTGGATGGGAGTCATTGGCCACTATTTAATAGGGCCACACTTTCTTCCTCAAAATTTAAACGGGGAAATCTATGAAATTTTTTAAAGAAATGATCTGGCGGTGATTTTAGAAGATGTTCCTCTCGCCGTCAGACAGCGAATGATGTTTCAGAACGACGGTTGTCCAGCACATTATCGGCTGACAGTACGACAGTTACTTGATTAACGTTTCCCTAATCGTTGGATTGAAAGAGTGGGCCCAATACCTTGGCCAGCGCGAAGCCCTGACTTAACACCCCTTGATTATTACGTATGGGGTCATATGAAGGAGATGGTCTATGCCACACACAATACTATAGAAAACCTTAGACAAAGGGTAGTCGATGCTGCCCAACACATAAGGCATAATCTGACAACCAGAGTAACAATGACGGAAATAAGAAGACGCTGCCGTGTCTGTATACGGAATAGGGGCTCCCATTTTGAGCAAGACATATAAAAAATAAAGTACAACTTTGAAATTAATGAAGAATTAAACTCTACTTTTAAAATGTTTTTTACTGTTTATCTAAAAATAAAATTCGTACTACTTGTGTTATTTTTACTAGTATTTTCTTAGAACTATTAAGGGTACATTGAACATTTGTACCTTGTTAGATAGCTATTGAAATAAGGCAGTTTTTATAATAATTTTTACGCGTATTACATTAATATTTTTTTGAAAAAACCTAATAGGTAAATTTCATAGCTGATTTAAAAAAAAATTTTATTTCAGATGTTCACATGATCGAAATGTTTCCAGATATTTTTCATTCCGAACGGATATCTATAATATTGGACAAGTAATCCAGTAAAAAAAAATTTAAAAATGTCAAATAGATTTTTCGAAAATTAACTTTTAGGACATTAAGATCTACTTTTTGAGAAAAACAAAAAAAATAAAATATCTCAAAAACTATTGAGTTTTGCATAATATATGTTAGGGCTAAATTTACTTCTTAGATCAAGCCCCATCACATCTCCAAAGGAATGTATCGAATTACCAGTAACCTTGTATAAAATGTGTGAAAATTATAATAATCTTCAAGACCGGCTTGACAGTTTCCACTGCAATATAGCTGGGATAAAAAGATTAATTGCATAAATTAAACTTTGTTTTTATCTCGGTTTCTATGTATCCATGTCACATATTGATTTTTCTATATTTCTTTATTTTATATTTGTAAACATTGACTTGTAATTCCCTGCCCAGTAAATGGAATCTTCTGTTAGGCAATGTATTGTTAAATAAATATATAATGACATGAGGATTTTACAGTTCAGCATATCACTTGAACAATTTCCCTCCGCCTTTTAAATATATACAGTTTGACCCACTTATTTTGGAATCTTTATTTAATGTGCGATTTTCATATTTTTTTTATCGAAGAGCTTGTTGAACTGCACTTAGAGCAAGCGCCAGATTCCTACAAAATCCAAGGCATACTACGTCTAAATGTAAGTTAATTAGTAATAAAGTTAAAGTAACATTAGATCGTAACGACGTCGCCATGCTTTTGATAAGATTATAAGGCTTTTGGGAGGGTCCAAAAATAATTTTTTGTCAAATCAAATAATGTTCCAAATGAAAATTGTTCAGTATGAAATATTGCATTGAAAAGGTCCTTCACACATTTTGTCAGCGAACTAGGCAAGGCCCCGGCTAGGGTCAAAACATTTTTTTTGTTGTCCTATTCTTTGTTTTACCCATTGACAAAATTGTATTCGGTTTTCATAATCAATTACGTTCAAAAGTATGACTGTTTCGTTTTCCTCATTTATATTTTTTGTTCGTTCCTTTTTCTCATATTCCACTTTCCCCGTATCGTCAAATCGTTCCATGAACCTCTCAAATGATTTTTTAGAGGGCTGTCTTCTTTCCGGATATCGTTCCATATAAATTCGAGTTTTTATTCGCACCCAGAACATAAACCACATCGACCATTTCTTTTCTCGAAAAATTCATTATTGGACAGTGCACATTTTAAACTAATTTATAACTTAAAATAAGTGGAAATACTATCACAATAGTTAATAATTAAACGTAAATAATTAACGTGCCAATTCAAAAATACAATAATATACAATGTTCCGTTTAAAAAAATTGAGAAAATTCACTTTGGAATATCTTCAATTATCACTAGTATAAAATACACCCTGTATAATTATAATCAATGTTTAGTGGTTGTGTCATTATAGCACATCCATTGTCTACATAATTGCAAAGTAAATCTTCTTAGTTAATAGTAATACACACACAGCGAATTAATTTGTTAAACCTTGTCCCAAACAAAATTATCATATTTTTTCGAATAACTTGGCAACGCCACGTCAAAAACAAAAAATCTGGAGGTTGTTGGAAATGTAATTTTACGCTGAATTCGTAAATGTAATAATATATAGTGTATTCCATTTAAAAATATGACCTCAAAGGTGTTCCGCTGTAGCAAGTCACCCTGTATATTTCAAAATATTTTTGAAATGTGCGCCTTTTGACATTATACCACTTCCATAAAAAATCATTTTCCAAAGTCTTCTAATAAGGACAATATTGGACTTTGACGCACTATTGGGACACCCTGTATAATGTTTCTCGAGAAGGTTTATCACTGAAGATAAAAATCTTATTTTCAAAATATTATCTCTTTGATATATTTCCTATTTTCTTTAAACGAGTTCCTGAACAGATATTGGGGATGGATATTATTCGTTTGGTACACTGTATGTATATTGTATATCTAGCTGTTTGAAATCTCCATTCTCTGATTAATAACGAATGGAAATTTTAATTCAGAGAGGGCGAATTCATGTAGTAATTAAAATTAAAAGACCTAAAGGCCGGCACATTTACATTTACGCAGGGATCACATATCGAAGGGAATTTATTGGGTTTGAGTGGAACCAAAAATACAAACCACATCCCTCTAATTTGACTAATCCAGTAATTTCCGTCCAATATTTGTGAAGGTTTTCGTTGCATTAAACAAGTCAATATTGGTTTTATCCGGAAAAAAAATTATCCTTGTATAATTTCAGTTTCACCTTTCGGCAAAATAAAGTTTGTTTATTCTCTTTTTGCACAATTTCTTCAATATGTATAAATTGTAAAAATGTAATACTCTGTAAATATATAACATTACTTTTTTTTGTATATCGTTCTACAAGTATTGAGATTAAATTTGGTGGCAACTAACTATTTAATTTATAATTGCAGGTTACAATTAAACTTTTGATTAGTTAATTTTTTTATTTTTATTAACAATGAAAACATTTAACAAAATAACTAATAAGTTGAAAATTGTTAATGTAAATTTATCTTTCACTTGTTTTCTCATTATAATTATCTTTTATGCATACGCTTTTCGCTTGTTTTTTCATTAAATAAGATCTCTTCAGAACCATTTGATTGTCTTACCGATAGCGTAACAAGACAGCCTGGAGCCCCAGGGCATAACAGTCATTGGGGGGGCCACTTCCTCCAAATGAAATGTAAAAAGAAATGATTTAAGTGAAGTTCAATAATCCGTCAAGAACAGCCTAGACAAAAAAGATAACTTTACTCCTCATAAAACACGACATTTTTTCTTTAGGCGTCGAATATGAGTTAGATAAATACTGCCTTCTTCAAGCGTCAGAAAATCATATCATTTCTTACTCATTTCATGACATTAAAGTTTGACATTTCAGACGGCTCCGCTCGAGCGGACTTTGACTTCCGTTGCTAATGGCAACGCACAACAAAATTTTTTATCTTTATTTTCGTATAGCTAATCGACGTTTGAAGAACACATAACATGTCTTATTCGAAGCAAAAGCTACTTTTACTCCTAATGAAACAATGTACTATATTTTTTCTTCAACTACTCTTAGTGGCGTTCGTGAGCGACAGTAAAAGACTTTTACTGCCACTCAGAACGATGAGAGCTGAAGTAAAACACTTTTACTTCCGCTCAGATGGAGTGTCAGAGAAATTACAGTTTAAGTACACTAAACTAGTCTTTAAATGCATGTTCTTTTGGCATTTGGAGAAAAATATATTTTTCTTCAAATTTGTTCACCACAGTACTAGTAGTGGTCAAATTCATTTCAGAAGCAGCATTGTAAAGCTAGGCTGCTCAGTCCAATTTGACCCATTTGCACTCTCAAGTAGTTTTTAATTATTTTTAATTTTGCTAAACGACCTTTCGGAACTTGGCACTGTGTCCAAGATATGGATCGTTTAAGCTCCCGGGTGGACACTATATGTTAAAAGTGATTTATTTTGTTCATGGAGTTGCTCTACCTACGCTCGTTTTGCAATATTGTTCACTTACGTAATAAAACCTGACTTTTTTTAATATTGATATTATAAAACTATTTTGGTAAAATACCGGTTTTATTTGTGTATGTAATGAGATATATTTTACCTGGCAACAGTATCGATCTAATGTAGCCATCTCGATATTCAACACCACAGACTTTGCTTGAGAATTCAGTAACAACTTAACACATCGCACCACAATTTGTCTACGGCAGGAAAAATTTCTCTTAATTTAGTGCAGTTTCAGATTGCATTAGCAACAAAATGATATCATTGTTTATGCTATGTAAAAAGATGGAGAGGACAACTTACAAGTAGCCGAGTCACTTCAGTGCAGTTAGAAGCTGCAAAGTTGAGTTCTGGCGGCAGAAAGGTGCGAATTGATCTTTTTGCAGGAGAACGTATTCTCGGTTTCATAATTCGTCTTAACCCAAGCTCTCTGATGTACCTTTTGTCGTCCATGACATTGAAAGAAGAAGATTTTCAGGATAGGCAAAAAGTACAGTCCACTCGATTACAGGATCCACTACTTGAAGCTAGTTAACACGTAAGAATCATGAGGTTCGAATTGCTATATTAACATATTAGCTATACAAATGGGAATACATACTATAATATGTTTGGTGTAAGGTTTCTTCATTCAAAGTTATTAAATTCATATTCTTTCCCATTGCTTTGGTTTTCTACCACATGTATTATTATCCTCTTCAAAAACAAATCACCGAATCTACAAAATAATAGAATTATTGGAAAAGAGCCTCTGCGCCCGGAACAGTCAGAGGTTATGTTTTGCAAATAATATAAATCGGAGTAAACACAGAAATAATGTATTTTGCTAACGTTTCGGAAAGTAGTCTCTTTCCGTTTTCAACGCTTTTTTTGGAAGAACTGTGTATGTCAAATACACAGCTTTAAGATTATGTTTATGTTATCTCCATAGATACTTATTACTTACACAGAACACAGAACTGATGAAATTTTCTTTTAGATAATGTTGAGTTTCTTAAGTTCTTATTTTAACATTGGTAGCCAGGTTGTACAATTACCTACAGAACAATTCGATACGGACTTATCTTCATTTAATAAGATTATTGCTGATTCTTTAATTTTTCTTTTTTTGGTATCTGCTTCTTTTGTTAAAATTTTTGCCGAATTCCAGTTTATTCTATATCGGTTTTCCCAAGCATGTTCACAAATTTTTAATTTCTGAATTTCATTCTTTCTAATGTAATTCTTGTGCTCATCCAACCTCACACTGAAAGGTCTGAATGACTCACCCACATAACATTTATCACATTCGCACGGGATATTGTAAATACAGTTTTTTGAATTCTGCTCCCTATTTATCAGTTTTGTTTTTGTTCAAATAGATCTTAAAGTGTTCCCCGTTTGAAATATCGTCCTAACATCAAATTTGTCACTTATACAGCGTAGCTTATACGGCGTAGCTTCTCTATAGTCCATATACATAAGGAATTATTGCTGTATAATGACATTCAAGTTTTTGTCGTACCTGATTGTCCCTATTTTCAACATTTATGAAAACTCTATCAACACAGGCTTCAGGGTATTGATTTTGTACTAAAACCTCTTTGATAAATTTTTCTCGTTATTTAATATTTCATTATTAGATGAAATTATTTTGGCCTTATCATATAAACATTTTACAACATCCCTTTTAGCATTTATTGACTGATTTGAGTTAAAATTTAGATATCTATTGGTATATGTTAGTTTTCTATAAACGCTTGTTTCAACTGTATTATTTACCCTTTTAATTAAAACTTCTAAAAACGGTAGTTCATTCCTACTTTCTACTTCTAATGTGAATTTAATAGACGGTTCCTTACTATTTATATTTTCCAAAAAACTATTTAGTAAATCGACACCCTGAGGCCAAATTGCAAAGATGTCGTCAACATATCTCCACCAGACAACCGGTTTGTTTATACAATTTTGAACATGTGTGTTCTCAAAGTTCTCCATAAATATGATGCTTAAAATTGGTGATAATGCAAACCCCATAGCCATAACAAAATCCTGCTGATAGAACTCATTGTCCAATTGAAAATAGGTTGTCTTTATACACATTGTTAAGAGTTCCATTATGCTATTTACACTTAATTTAGTTCTAGTTTCCAAATTATTATTTAACCTATCTTTAACTATTTTTAAGGTTTCATCTACCGGAACATTGGTAAAAAGACTAACTACATCAAAAATCAAATCAAATATCGTTTTCATACATTTTTTCTATAAAATATTTACTATTTTTAATATATGAATCGGCATTTCCAGATAATGGATCAATAATTTTAAGTAAAAATTTTGCCAAATTATGACATGGTGAATATTCTTTCCTATTATTTGGGTTTTCTACCACATGTACTATTATCCTCTTCAAAACAAATCACCGAATCTACAAAATAATAGAATTATTGGAAAAAAACCTCTGCGCCCGTGACTTAATAGAACTCAAAAATTGGTCTTAAAGGAATATTTTATTTATGTGTCTTTGGTAAGCCATAAAAATGAGGAGGCTTAATATGATGTGGTGTAAGGTTCCTTCGTTCTAAATCATTAAATTCATGTTTGTAATTGACACACAGCAAAATAAGAGTTTTTCCAAAAAAAGCTTTGAAAACGGAAAGAGACTATTTTCCGAAACGTCAGCAAAACATATTATTTCTGTGTTTATTCCGATTTATATTATTTGCAAAACGTAACCTCTGACTGTTTCTTTGACGTAAACGTCACTGGCGCAGAGGCTTTTTTCCAATAATTCTATTATTTTGTAGGTTCGGTGATTTGTTTTTGAAGAGGATAATAATACATGTGGTAGAAAACCCAAATAATAGGAAAAAATATTCGTAGAATGCCACAAATAACTTTTGGACAATTATTAAATTCATGTTTGTACAGAATTTCATATATTCTGCGATTAATTTTGTTGAATCCTTATGACCCTCATTTATAAGATACATGATTTGGTATCATATAATCTTTTGACTATGGCATTACCTTTCTCAAAATTAAAGAAAGATCCAATAAAATGGCAATGGGTACCAATCTTAAGCAACATATTTATGAAGGACGATTTTTATAAAATTAGTGATAATTTTCGAAAAAGCATGTGGTAGAAAAATCCATGAAAATTAGAAAAAAAATGTACAGAATACCACAGTTAACGTTTTGAGAATAACTATTCCTCTTAATTTTAAATAAAACGGATAATAAAATATTTTCCCAAAGAAAAATTAATTCTCACATTTCTGCTATCAAAATTTGCGTTTGTAGCTTTAGTAATTTGTTTTAACCTATTCAACTCAAAATATACTTATTAAAATTTGTTGCACAGTATTTCAATGTATACATGTGAATTTACCAATGTAATAAATTTTCAATATGGATGCCTAAAAATTTTGTAGAATTAACTTGGGCCAAGGTCCTTAATCCAGAGAAAATAATTAATTTCCGTTACAATTTACTATTCTAGGTGTAAATATATAAAAACCGTTTTATTAGTCTTTATTAGCAGTTTGCCAGTATTGAATTTTGAAGAAAAACTTTAAAATTTTTTGAGGGTGCTCTTAGTTATTAGTCTAATTTTCAATAGATTTAGACAAAAATCAACATCAGCAAACATTATTAGACGATCAGTCACAAAAAGTGTAAATAGTAACGGACCCAATACTGAACCTTGAGGTACACTACACGTTACACCTAAAGTGTGAGACATATGGCATAATTTATTTCTACAACTTGTTTTCTGTTAGACAGATTTGACACCAACCGCTTACTTAGTTTGCCACTAAATTCGTATTTAGATCATTTTTCTAGTAAATTATAGTCTGCAAGATTAAAGGCTTTGACCAAATTCACGAATGACCCGAAACATTTATAGTTTTTGTTTAACTCATCATACAAATTGGAAAAATTAAACATAATTGTTGTCGATTTTCTTCTTTGAAAATCGTGTGCAAAATTTTGAATATAGATGACAACATATTTTACTTATTTTATTCATGCGAACTGAATTTGATTTCCTAAGATAAACAAATATATTAAATATCTGGTCGATAGCTGAGTGGGTTAAGGCGCGAGGTGGCAATCGCGATTAATCACACGGCCATCGCACCACCGGGTTCGAATCCTGGCTCCGGCACTGTCGGAGGAAATGGATGTATGTCCGCGTTTTTTCCAATGTGTAACCCCCTTCCGCACAAGCCCCTGGCTTCTGGAATTGGGGGTTGTCTAATTTCTGTGGTGTTTATTTATTATTTATTATTATTATCTCATTCTTGCTGAAAGGGCCCCTACATATTGTTGGAGAGTTCTAATAGTTGTTGCCTGTTTCCTGATTGGCTCATTATCGGGAATCCTGTAAAAATGTAAAATGCTCATTCATGTGGTTGACGATATCCACCGTGTTTTTTTAATACCTAGTTCAGAATTATTAATTGATCAAATCACTTTAATTGGATGAGTTACAAATTTTGTAGTTATTCAATTTCTTATTTCTTTTGCATTAATAATTTTCGTTTGCGATTTGTAATAGTTTATATGAGCAGAATATTTTGTATCATAGCATGGTTTGAAGAGCTTGATATTTAGCGTTACTATATAATCTAGTTCTAAAGGTATTGTAATTTTAAGTATTGAGTAATTTTCAATAACTTTAATAAACATCATAGTGACCTAGGAGAAAATTATGCAAAAAATATACTCCCGATAATTTTACCGAAAATATGCTGAAAAACACCTTATATTTATATTCAACTAATGAAATAGAAGTTATAAAAATAATAAGGCAACTAGAACCAAGAAAATCTGGAAAACCGGAGATGATGGTATATGTTCCAAAACGTTAAAGGAAATATCTATTGACATAGACTCTCCGATTACGAATCTAATTAACAAATTGAAAATGGGAGCTATAAATCCATTACATAAAGGTGGAGATAATTTAGAAATAAATAACTATAGACCAATCTCCCTCATTTCCAATGTTTCTAAAATAATTGAACAAATCATAAAATACAGATTAATAAAATTTTTCAACAAATATAATGTAATATCAAACCAGCAGTATGACTTTAGAGGAGGAAAATCAACAGAAGATGTAATACACTATCTAACATCCTATATTTACAATAATCTAGATAAGAAAATACCTACATTGTGTGTCTTTATTGATCTCAATAAAGCCTTCGATACTGTTTGCCATAAAAAACTATTGGAAAAATTAGATTGTTATGGTACAAGAGGGAACACTTTCAATCTAATAAAAAGCTACCTATCAGGCCAAAAACAACACGTTGATATCGATCGCACCATTAGTAGTTTCAGACAGCTTAAATACGGTGTACCACAAGGGACCGTCTTGCGTCCAGTCCCTTTCACTATCTATATTATGAGCCTACTTTCCTATAGTACAACAGGAAAAATACTTAGTTTTGCAGACGATACGGCAAATTTATATGCTAGGAATAGCGCAATTTAAAGGAAAAGTCAGAAAAGACCTAAAACAAATAAAATATTCTAAATTGTGACAAAACAAAGTATGTACCATTTATGTCCTATTCTAATAACTTACCTAACTTGGGTTCGCTAACCATTGACGCAGAAAACCAAATATCAGAGGCAGCATCAATAAAATACCTTGGTATAGTAATAGATAGACACTTGAGGTGGGACATCCAAATACAAAATATAATTAAAACAGTACTTGGCTTACTTCCAAGATTTAAATATCTTAAAGGTATTTTAAATAAAACCCACCTCTGGACTATCTACTATGCCCTAGTACAATCGCAGTTATCCTATGGTATTGTGGTATTGTGGGTTGGGGAGGAGTGAGCGACGTTTATCTAGAAAATTTAAATGTTATTCAAAAATGGATACTCAAGATAATATACGGCAAAAGTCTTAATTACCACAGTCATCACTTGTTCCTCGAAAGTAAAGTAATGGATGTCAGACAACTGTTCTGCTTCAGTATCATTATGAATATTTTCAAACATAAAATACCAGTAGAAAATATACGTCACAGTTATCAAACAAGATACAAACAAAATAATTCAAATGTTCCTCGATGCGAAAAGTCTATAGGACAGAGGTACTGTAAGTATCTAGGTCCTAGACTATATAATGTGTTACCAATCGAATTCAAAAATATATCAATAGTCTAAGTTTATTTTAATATGAAATTAAAAAGTGGCTTCTAGACACCCCAAGAAATATATTTCATAATATAATCAGCCCAAGGATTTGTTGATGAGTTAATGAATTGATATCTGATTTGATATTTAACTGTTATTTTGAAAAGGAAAAAAGTTTTTTTTTTAAACATTTATTTAACGTCGGCCTATTTCCGCTACTGAGGCCTAACACCGACGCCTGTAGACCAGCTACCCCCAACCAGGAATTTTGCCGAACCTCTTCCCTTAAGAAGAGTAGGGATCTTTTACTTGCCTAACATTTAATAGACAAGGGACCGACGGCTTTACATCCCCTCCGAAGGATGGTATATCTCCTATACAACCCTCGCCTAAGGTTGTATAGCTTCCGCGCATACACTGATATACAAGCCGCTGGAAGATGTGTGAGGCGAGGACGCGGTTTCCGTTGGAATGGTCACCCATCAGAAAAAAAGTTAAATCATGTCGTCCATAGTTGGTTAATAATTTATACATTTATATACTCTCGCTATGAAAATAATGGATATACTTCACTTTTTAATTTAATATAATTATTTGTTGATCACGCACAAGTGGTACATTATTACTTACAGTAATACTCATGTCTATTTACAAACATATTTTGTTTTATTGTTATTATATTGTTATTATTGTAAGTATTATATATTGCTGTAAGCAATACTATAATTTATTTTTTCTAATTTTGACATATAAAGTGACACTTTTTAAAACTGATTGACATTATGAAACGTCTTACTTTTTGTAACTAGTTGCATAAAGTAAAATTTTATGCAATTGGTGACGAAAAATGTATTTCAAAATTAGTGACAAAAAGAATTATTCTATTTATTAAACTGTTATAATACAAGTTAAAAACATAAATTATAAATTAATTAATTATTATAAATATTGATAACACAATTATTGCAATTATTCAAATTAATTCCCGACGACATATTTTTTTCATTGCTCGAACTTGCTGTTATTTGGGAAGTGGCGCACATTGCTTTAGATGTTTCACCAAATATTTCTTGCGCTATAAGTTTCTTATTATTCATAGAATTTTCGACATATCCCTCCGCAACAGAGCTAGATTTCCAACCTCCGTGCCTCTTTAATTTTAAAATATCAGCGCCACTGTCTGCTAGAAAAGTGGCAGAGCTTCTTCTAAAGCAGTGGCCAGTATATAGAACAGGGTTTGAAAGACGAAGAAATTGTGCAATAACTTTTGGCAGACTGCTAAATGTGTTAATTCCAACAGGATTTCTGGTACATTTTCCATTCGCATATTTTACAAAAAATCTGTTGTGTTTAAGAACCTGGGGACGCAACTTAATATATTTTCTTAATATTTCAACAAGATTCGTATTTTCAATGTCTCCAGTGGTAATTGCAAACTGCCGTATAACTTTTGTTTTTGAAGGTGGGATATCAACATGAAAATAGCTTCCTTCGTCTATAACATTTTCAACTGGAAGAAATGTTAATTCTGCTTTTCTGCATGCTCCTGCCATTCCAATTATCATTGCAACCTTAGCCATTAAGTATTCTTTGTCATCAGCTTCCACTAAAAATTTGGCAAAATCTTCTTTAATAAAAACTTTTGACTTTTTAGCACTGTACCCGTCCGCTTGACTTTTAATATATGCTACCAAATTTGTATATTTTTTAATATCAATATTCCTTTTCAGATTTAGTTCAGACCTTAACATTGAGTAAAGTGTCCATAATGTGGAAACTTTTAGATCTTTCTTACCCTCAAAATATGCAAGTAAAACTTTCTCATTAACATGTTTAATTTTCTTCTCATCACACCACGTAACAAATTTTTCGTATGCCAAATCATAAACTGCCTTTGACTTTTTGGGAATTACTGATAATAGAGCATTACCTGCTGCCTCTTCAATATCGCTTGGTAGCTCTTCAGAACTTGAATTACTCATTTAAAAAAAATAAAACTAAAAATATATCAATCTCACTAAAAACCTTCCGTCTAGACTTTTTTACAAAATGTCAAACTGACAACTAACATGAAGTAACAGCAACAAACTAAATTTATGTTTTCCAAATTTTTATCAATTATATTAAATTTAATTTTTTTATTACTTTCTTCAAAATTAGAAAAAATCTTGTATGCAATACGTTACGAAATGAAATTTTGTGTAACTTGTGAATTTTTGCGAAACTCACTTCGTTCGTTCCGCAAAAATCTCACGCGTTACACAAAATTAGGCATTTCGTAACTGATGGCATAAATAGCTATTAACTATACTTTCAGGTAGAAAGATTTACAGAAATAATTTAAGATTAATGAAAAATGGGTTTGAAATTTGCTTATATTTAAAGCGTTTTGTAATACAGTTTTATTGCATTTCTAGTTCGTAAACCATGCCAATTCAATAAGGAAGAAAAAATATATTACACGATACACGGTATAAGAAGCGAAAAGCATAAAAATGTGTCCAAAAGGATTTGGACCCCTAGAGGCTTAGATTATATTTATGTTCCCGGTGTGCTACTAGTAGCATGCAATTCCTTCCTTTTCTTAGTAAACTGCCTGTTGAAAAAATATATTATCATCATTCAACAGATAAGGACTTATATTTTTAAAGATTTATGACCTACGTAAATTTAAAATAATGACGTTTAGTTTTGGGGAACATAATGAATTTCATAACAGTCATCGATTTGTTTGTTCTTATTTTGTAAAAGGTAAACTGTAATCATCAATCGTTATTGAGCATAGTTTCTATTTCAAAATTATACCTTAAATAGCCCGATTATTGTACGTTATTTACAGCCTGTCTATCAAATTGCGTTCAATGCAAATATTGGGCCAGGTTTACTGCGGGAAATAAAGCTCAAAGCTGAAAAATCGCTAAACCGATTAATTAGTTAAAACAACATTCAAAATGTTTATGCGAAATTTGAATTCGCCACAATCTACTAACTGTCGTATAGAGTGATAATTAATTCTTTTCATAAATAATATTCAAAACAATTTTAAACACTTTAAGAATTAGTGGTTTAAATATTATCATGTATGTAATTCTATGGCCGTTAATTAAAAACTTTTTGCATACTTAACAGGAGTGTACTACTTACTAGTAGAGGAAATGAATGGAAAAAGGGTATAAGTTCTTAATCGTTACTACTTCAATGTAAAGACTTGAAATATTTTGCATTATGTTAAGTTCCGGCAACATATGAAATATATCCCTTTGAAAATTAGTGCACTCGGGGGAGGGGGGGGGGGGTTGCAGCTCCCATTTTACACCCCCCAATCCAATAACTCGCAAAGTTATGGGCTAAAATTTATATCATGGGGGTTTTTAGGGTCACTGACACAGGAAATTTCAAAATGGCGGAACTAAAATGGCAGACTTTAAGAATTAATTCCTGATTTACGCCGTTTCTATTGATTTTACTGAAAATCATGTAGCCATTTTGCATAAGAATATACCATTTTGGTAACCGTATTATTTAACCCTTACACTTCTCATCAGTGGAAAAACTCCCTTTTTTTGCAAAAATTGTGATAAAAACTTTTTTAAATTTTTCTATTATAGTTTGATAATACTGGACTAATAAAGTTGAAATAACTAAAAAAATTAACCTTAGTCGTTTCAACCCTTTACTCCATAGACCTCACAAAAAATACGATTTTTCCTAATTTTTTACTACAAACTGATGGGGGAAAATATGGAAATATTACTAATAGTGTCAATTTTTATAAAATTATCGGTAATAATGGGTATATACCCTTAATAATAGTTTAAATCGTGCTTAAAGGGCGGGGAAGCGCACAATTGCGTTTTGAGAAAAATGTTTTTTGGCTACCAAAAGGATGAAAATGATTTTTTAGGTCCGTAGAGTTTATATGTAATTTCTGTAATGATGTTGAACACGTCAGGGAATTTTTAACGTTTTATTTCATTTTTGGTCAATTTTGTGGAAGGGTTAAATGTGTCCTTATAAAAGTTTTTTTGCAACAAAAGATGTTTACGCTATTTCTATTACTTAAAAAAAATATATGATGATTAAGAAAATGTGTAGAATACGTTTTTGCATACGAATACATAATTTTAATAATATTAGTTCTTAACCCTTTCGTTCTGTCTTCGTAGGTAATCGTGATAGTCAAAAAATTACATTTTCAAAACGCGAAAATCTCCGTTTTTATTGATTTTTACCGGATACACAAGAGGAAAACAAATACGATTAGACTGCCATTTTGTATCAGAATACAAACTTTGGAATTATCATCAATTAACCCTTCCGTTTTATCGTCTTGAATCACTTCTTTCGTTTTTAACGGTTCATATAAAAACGCGATTTGCGCCATTTTTCCTCTAATATTATACAGTTCGTATAATTTTTCGTTTAGAAACAGTTATTTACGTTACAAGTCAGGAAAGTGATGTGTTACGGTACGAGTTAGATGTTTACAGACGAGGCTATACAGGAGCCGAGTCCGGAATTTCTAAACGAGAACTGTAACATCACTTAACGGATGTATAATGTACAACATTTTATTTCATATTGTGCTTTTGATATTAAGCGATTTAACTAAAGTCGCATGATATCTTATTTTTATTTGATTATTCAAAGAAACGTCAAAATGCAAATTCAAGATATTTTGACATTTTGAACGTATATTTAATATTTTTCAATAACCTTAAATATTAAGAAAACAGTCCGGAAAGTTGCCTAGCAATCTTTTTCCGGCTCTGATCCCGTAATAACCCATTTCCGGACTCAAATTAATGACGTAATCAAACAATTACATGAGAGAATGAAATAAAATAATATTTTTACACACAGTATCCCTATTTCGCAAACCAACATTTTTCGAAACAGGAATAGAAATCAGTTTATTGAATTGAATTGGTATAAATGTTGAAACTATAATTTTGTTCAAATTAGAAAAAGTTAAATCACAGCACTATATGTTTGCGGATATCACTGACAGTAAAACAGTGAGTGATAATATAACAAAAACTTTACCTGAAATTTTTTTGATTTAGTAAAAATCCAGGTAAATTAGAATTAAAAACGTACAAAGACATAACTGTTAAGTTTAAGCGCGGTACTCTGCATGACTGAATGAGGAAGACGCATGAATTTTTAAAATGCTTAAATTTATTATTTTTTCATGATATATATTATATAAGTAGAGAATATAATAAAAAAACTTATACAACAATTTTACTCGACAAATATCCGACTTTTTTTTTTTTTTTTTTTAATGGCATTAGGTAAAAACCACGCGGCCTGGCACAAGTTATTAGATATGCTATAATTTAAACATACATAATCATGCACATATAAAGAGTACACATACACCACCCTAAACCTATCTTACCAAAAATGGAAATTTTTAGAGAAAAATATCCGACTTTGAAATTCAAATTTTTATGTAAACAAAACCACGTGACTGGAAACAAGTTTCTTATTGGTGAGACGTCGCAAGTCACAAAATACAGGCATGTCACTAGAAGCGGCATTAGAAAAACACAGTTACTATGATAAAAGTGCGTGAAAGTGCGTTTTTACCTATCCAAGAAAGATTAATTGTAGTCTTTTCACTGTTTTGTGAAGTTTAAAGACTGTTTTAATTGAGCGACGACGAACACGGGATTTTTGCCAGCCCTGTCGGAGAATTTACCCAGAGTAGAAACAGTCATGATGACAACATTTTTTGGCAACAATCGTGATTTCATAAGTGTAGAAAATAAAGGGGCAAAGGCTATGAGGTTTGTATGGACGTTTATTTTTAATAAATATGGTTTTAATTATTGTGCATTCAAAAATTTTTCGTATTAAAGTGTCCCAACTATGCAGAATTTGACATTTGTGAACGAACTAATTTTGGAGAATCTAGATAGTGCTATTTATACTGTGTTGTAGATATCTAGATAGTTGTAATGAATAATTAGGATGTAATATATCACCATAATATATTTATTTATTGCATACACTGCTCAACAGGTAAAATACCCAATTATAGAACAGGAATAGAAAGTTATAAAAAGAAGTCATAAAAGTAGAGTACAATATCAAACGTTAAAAATCGATATAAGAAAAAAAACAAACAAAAAAAAAAGGATAGAGAATAATACAAACTAACAAGAACATCAATAAATACAAAGTGTAAATTACAGATAATTAAAAACAAGTTTAACGAGGTACATGTGCAGTATTAACTTAGAAAAAGACAGAGGGAAATAAAGATTAAAATTCAGTGTAAGAAAAACAAACGTAATTTGAAAGTATTTAAATTAATTAAAAACTTCAGCTTTTATATCATTAAGGCTGCAATTAAAAATATCGAGGTTGCTACACAGTTTATTAAAATTGTTACAGATAGTGAACAAAGGCGAATTTTTTAATAAGTTTGTATGTGGAGTGGGTAAATAAAAAACTTGGTCATTACGAGAATTTAATCTAGGGACGTGAAGATTTAATTTGCAAATTATTCCAGGAACATCAAGATCATTGTGTAGTGTTTTAAATAAGAATACTTGAGAGACCTGTCATCCAGAGTAGACAGCGAGAACCTTTCAAGCAATTGACTCTGCGGAAAGCCAATCGCTGGATAAATAGCATCCGACTTAAACCAAAGTAGTTTAACAAACCGGCGTTGAACTGTTTCCAGGTTGCTCTTATGAACATCATATATCTATTTATTATGCATTATATTTACACTTACATTAAAATAATTCTCACAACACCATAAAGACGTTTTTTCTGCTAATTTGGCATTTTTTCTTGGTGTCACGTTTCATAGCAGTGGATCACTTTTGTCTAACTCTGGAATATCTTGGAACACTAAAGAATAATTTATTGGTAGTTTTATAGTTGTACTTTTACATTTAGGCACAATACAATATTTGTAACTCATAATTATGTTATTCACTAGCTCATTAACCAAGTAATAATAACACAAACAAGAAATTGAAGTAAATTGACCTGGTAAACAGTAGCGGAAAGCGGGGCACATTTCACAATTTCAAATTTACCGCCTAAACTTTGTAGTTTGTAACTCTGCCTCAAATATATGTTAGCGTTGAAGCTAACCATTGCTCAGTTGGAAGTTGTCCCTTACAGCGAATGTTTTGCATTTTTTAAGAAGTGAAAGAAATTTGCACCTAAATATTTTTAGAGACCACGTTAGTTCTTTGAGGTAAGTCGAGTGACTTAATTGTATAGGCTTATATATTTATTACGCTGAATTAATAAAACTATTTAGTTGTATTTGTATGTCAAATTTAATTGATTATTTAAATTTCTGGTTAAGTTATATTTCTAAAAATGTAACATGTGATGGCGGGGTAGATTTGACAAGAGTATTCATGGGGCAGATTCGACATATGTTAAGGACTGTTAATGTTTTTATAGCAAGAATATGGTGCGAAATTATAAGAAAAAGACAAACAGATGTGATATTGATGAAACAAACATAAAAAAAGCTTTAATTGACATCGGCTGTAGAAAATATTCTTGTAGAGGGGCTTCCATTGTTTACAACATTACTCGTACAACCTTAATATATAGAATGAAGAAAAAGGGTGATGAAGAAGCAAAAATCGACAATGATACATATTCTTCTAAATATTCAAGTCGTTAGAGCTTTACAAATCAAGAAGAACTAGTATTTGTAGAATATTTGAGAAAGTGCTGTTATTTGAACTACGGATTAAATTATACACAGATGAAAGTTTTTACTTACCGATTTGCTGAGGTTAACAATAAGATAATTCCAGTATCGTAGAAAACTAATCGATCAGCAGGAAAAGATTGGATGTTGACCTTTATGAAAAGGCATAAAAAAGAAGTATCTTTAAGGAAAGCAGAAAACACTAGCCTTGCACGAATAAGAGGCTTTAATAAATCAAGTGTTGATGAATTTTATAAAAACCTTGAAGAATGAATAAATATAAATTTGATTCCTCACGAATAATCAACGTGGACAAGACAGGTGTAACGACCGTTTTGGACAAGCCTAAAGTCATAGCACCTGTAGGACAGAAACAAGTGGGCCAAGCGGTTTCAGCGGAAAGAGGTTCCCTTATTACAATGATTTGTATAATTACAGCTCAAGGAAATTATGTACCTCCTGTGTATATCTTTCCAAGGATTCGCTCTAAAGGCATTTTCATGAGAGAAACGACAGCTGATAGTATACGGTTGTGTAATAAAAGTGGATGAAGTACTGCAGAACTATTTATGGATGTTTTGAAACATATACAGATACATTTGCAACCAAACGCAGAAGCAGGGAAGTGTCTTCTACTTTTTATCGACAATAGTGACCTACATATCAGTAAATGCTCTTCAATATTGCCGGGAAAATGGTATAACTTTAGTTTTCCTCCACATACATCACATAAACTTCAACCCCTTGATGTTGGCGTCTTTGCGCCTTTTAATTCGCGCCTTAAAAGATCCCTTAACAACTTTATGATTAACCATCTTGGTCAAAAAGTGACAATTTATGATATAGGTGAGATTACAACTAGTCCATTTTTAGACTCATTCACACCGAAAAATATAATTTCAACTTTTAAGGTCCCTGGTATTTATTCATTTGATTCAAATGTGTTTCAAGAATCCGATTTTATTGACCTGAAAGAATCGCAGTCCGATGATATGTCATCCATAAATATCGCAGGTCCGAGTAATGTTACAATGAGCGCTGGTAATGCTGACACGGACGTTACAACTTAAGGGACAATGGAAGAAAGTGGAAGAGATATTGTAGAAGAAATACAACCCATGCAAATAAATAAAGATAAGGAAGCAGCACCAGTAGAAGCAATTGCGCACGTAACTAAGACCCAAGTTGAAATAGTCCTTACGCCAGAAATGGTTGGACCGTTACCTACTTTAAAAAAAAGTACTAGTGCATGGCAAAAAAGGAAGAGAAAAATGCAAATCTATAATTTATACAAACTCATGAGAAATGCAAAAAGTTATAGAGAAAGCAATGAAAAGAAAAAATAAAGCAAGAAAAGGCAAAAACGAATGTTTTTGAAGAGGTTACGAGAAAAAATAAATATCAAATTTCTAATAGAGCCAATGATGATCAAATGGATAAAGAAAATCAGCCGTTAAAGAAAAAAGTCAATAAAAAAATAAAGCTTAAAGAGTCTGATAAAGAAAGCGATGTGGATGCTATACTATCACTTCACTCAGAAAGTAGCTTTAGTGCTAATTCTATTGTGGAACTAACAGACGATCAGACATTGCATTAAGATAATTGGTTCAGTTTTCAACAAAGTCCAGAGTGGCTTATTCTCGCGAAAGAAATTCGACACAAATACATTTTATCACCCAGAAGTACCTGACATCTCTGACGTAAACAGGATGGATATTATTGCAATTTTACCGAATCCTAACCTAGTAAATAAGTATTATGAATGTGATGTCAATTTTGACAGTTATAACTTGAAGTAAAGTCGTTGGCATTTAAAAATATTTTTGGACTAATAATTTTTAGTTATGAGTTAAAAGTAAGTGTGATCGTCATGATTGTATGTTTCTAAAGCATTCTATTACATGTCAAAGTTGCCCCAACTAAATGTCATACCTGCCTCACCGCGGGGGACATTTGTCAAAATTCACTAAGTTATTACATTCATGTTACTTTTAATATATTAAATAATTACTCGAATTAATTAATTCGCTGAATTTTAAGCGTATCACGAGTCTATTTAAAAATATTCCTTGCAAAATCTGTAAAGAAATGTTCTGTTGCCAGTAGTAAATTTCATGTCAAATGTGCCCCACACTCCCCTACATTAATGATGACGCGTGACATCACAGTTATTGGCGCCAAATAACTGCTTCAAATTCGTCGCCGAAGAAATTTTAAAAAATCCTGAATTTTACATCTTTATAAATGTTTCTTATGCTTTACCTATTTTTATTATAAAAAAAATTATGCAACTTCCTCATTCCTCACTGAAAGTAGCAATGTAACTTATTGCTGCTATTATTTTTTCAATATCTATTCCCAGTTTTACAATTCAAGCTTAATTTTTAGCTTTATGTTAAGCTGGCATTAAACTAAGGATTCAGAATAATGGTCGTTTCGCAATCGAAGTTTTTAAGAATCTACACCCAATAATGTGTCATTTGTGCATTCGCGTTGCGATATAAATCAGACCTTGGGGTGTAATGGGGTAGTGAAGCGCAAGTTATAGCCTCTCCTACTCAATTGTTAACCTCACCTTCGCGATGAGTTCAATTTGAACTTGGTGCACCCTGTTTTCACTAACGAGGCTCTAACGACCGAGTAAGGGCGGAATAACCCTTACCTTTTACCGTGAGCACATCCACCTTCTCACGAAGAGTGCGGTAAAAATAACCCACCGCACACAAAGGTTGCTTTTGGAATCGTTTGGTTACCCCATCGTCGCAGTCTCCTTCTGTGCCATGGGACCACACCACTCGCCTTCCGCAACCGAGCTGGTCAGTTGCATACCTGCTCCAGCTAAAACTTCAAATGCAGCTTCGTTTTCAGTCGACTAAGGCTTTAAAAAAATGATGGAGCGTTCAAGTGGGACAAAATCATCCGGAGGTAAAATACCCTCCCGATCGGATCTCCGGGGGAGGGTGCCCACAGGGACACCTCATCGAATGTCGAAAAAACACCGACAAGTTAAATCCAACAAAACTAATTCTTTCATCTACGGCGCTTGGAATGTTCGTACTTTGAACGACAGCACTCGCACCGATCGGCCTGAAAGAAGAACTGCTCTAATAGATAGAGAACTTCACCGACTCAATGTTGACGTTGCAGCTCTCAGCGAAACTCGATTTTTGGAGGAAGGCTCTCTCACAGAAAAGTACTACACCTTCTATTGGAAAGGTCTTCCCGCCAATTCAAGAAGACAACATGGAGTAGGATTTGCCGTTCGGAATCAACTTGTATCTAACTTAACACAAGTACCACAAGGCCTATCCGAGCGTCTAATGCTGCTACGCTATGAGCTATCAGATGGCAACGCAGTAAATCTAATAAGCGCCTACGCTCCCACTCTGGATGCAAGTCACGAAACCAAGGAAAGCTTCTATCAACAGCTGGAAGAAACCCTCTGTAGAATACCTAAAACGGAACGACTCGTTATTCTTGGTGATTTTAACGCTAGAGTAGGGAGAGATGCAGACACCTGGCCAGGCATCATAGGCAAGAACGGTTTGGGCAACATGAACGCTAACGGTCAACTACTCCTAACTAAATGCGCCGAACATGATCTAGTTATAACAAACACCATTTTCCGACAAAAGGATAAATTTAAAGGCACCTGGCGTCACCCCAGATCAGGTCACTGGCATCTACTGGACTATGTTATCGTACGTAGGAAGCATCTCAAGGACGTCCAAATTACAAAGGCGCGCATTGATAGCGAATGTTGGACCAATCATCGTCCTGTTGTCTCTAAAATGAAAATTGTTATGAGACCCAAACACCGAAGAACTCAAGTAAAACGTAGACCCCGTCTCTGTATTAGTAAATTGCGTGACCAACAAACCGTCGAACAGCTAAAGCAAAAAGTTCAAGAGAATTTGAGTGCACTAGAAGAAACCAATTCTGTAGATGTCGCTACTACCTGGTCACAAATTAAAGACAGTTTAAAAAGTGCGAGTGAGGAAATTCTTGGCACTGCAGCAAGTAAAAAACAGGAGGACTGGTTCAATGATAATGAAGCTTTTATACAAGAACTTCTTGACCGCAAACATATTGCCTTCCAAAACGCTATCAACCACCCCAACGACTCATCAAAAGCAGAAGCTTTTACCCAATCTAAGAATGAAACGCAACGCGAAATCAGAAGAATAAAGAACGAGTGGTGGGCAAGCAAGGCCAGAGAAATTCAAAGGTACGCCGATTCACACGACTACAGGAATTTCTTTCAAGGAGTAAAAGCAGTGTACGGCCCCAGTCGGAAAAATATGTGCCCTATTAAAGATTTAAATGGAAATCTCCTCAAAGAAGACCAGGAAATAAGAGCCCGATGGAAAGAACACTACTCTAACATTCTTAACCAGCAAAGTCAAGCCGATCACGATATTATAAATCTTATCCCTCAATATGACACCTTCGAAGACTTAGATAAACCACTAACAACGGAAGAGATCTTAACCGCCATTGGGCAGCTAAAAAATAACAAATCTCCCGGCGCCGACTCACTCCCAGCTGAGATCTTTAAAGCTGTGTCGTCAGAGCTCATACCCTACCTCAAAAAACTGTTTGATATCGTGTGGGAAAGTGGTCAAGCTCCGCAGGAGTTTCGTGATACACTTTTAATCAACCTCTTCAAAAACAAAGGGAGCGCTGCGGACTGTGGAAATTACAGGGGTATAGCTCTCCTGGCTGTTGGAGGGAAGATACTCACTAAAGCGATGGCAAATAGGCTAACACCTGTTATGGAAAAGTTACTTCCTGAAACACAGAGTGGCTTTAGACCAAACCGAGGCACATCGGATTTAATCTTCACACTTAAACAGCTTCAAGAAAAAGCACTCGAACATCAAGGAGAAATTCACATGGCCTTCATTGATTTAACCAAGGCGTTTGACTCGGTGGACAGGGAAGTGCTCTGGAAAATTATGTTCCGCTTAGGTATCCCTAGAAAATTTGTGGAAGTATGTCGCAGTCTACATACAAACAACAACGCCCAGGTTATGTATAATAATGAGGCAACCGAACCTTTCCAAACCCTCACTGGAGTTAGGCAGGGATGTGTCCTGGCACCCTTACTCTTTAATTTGTTTACCACTGCTCTAACAATTATTGTTGACAACAAACTGACAGTCAGAGGAATAGGTCTCAGATACCGTTTTGATGGCGGTCTCTTTAACATAGGGCGCTTTAGAGCTTTCACGAAGACACGCACACGATTCATTTGTGATCTCCAGTATGCGGGTGACTGTGCACTTTTAGCCTCTACGCCGGAAGAGCTTCAAGAACTTTTAGATGTGTATGCCCAGAGCTATGATTCCTTGGGACTTAAAATCAACATTGGAAAGACTAAGATTATGTCAACTCCTCATCAAGTGAACCAAATAGACATTACACTTAACGGAAATTCTCTTGAAGTGGTGGATCAGTTCAATTACTTAGGCAACGTTGTTAATGACAAAGCAAACATGGACAGCGAGATTCGCAATAGAATTAACGCTGCATCTAGAGCACTCTGGGGACTTAGAGAGAGAGTATTTGACAACCACGACCTTGCTTTATCAACGAAAATGGCTGTCTACAGAGCAGTTGTCATTCCAACACTGCTATATGGATGTGAAAGCTGGGTCACTTACCGTCGTCATGTGAAAGAATTAGAACGTTTTCAGCAAAGACACCTCAGAAGTATGATGAAAATCCGTTGGTTCCATCACATATCAAACGTGGAAGTACTCAGGAGAGCAAACAGCCTTCCAATTGAGGTGCTTATTTCAAGAGCACGCCTAAGATGGGCAGGTCACGTTCATCGTATGCATGATAACCGCCTTCCTAAATGTACACTTTATGGTGAATTGCTAAGCGGTAGAGGAAGGCGTGGCGGTCGGCGAAAGAGGTTCAGGGACGCTCTCCATGAAAATCTAAAATCCTGCGGTATTGCAGACGAGCAATGGGAACAACTTGCAGCGGACAGAACCGAATGGCGAGGGGCTGTGGCCAGCTATCAAGGAAATGTTGCTGCAAGAAGGCCGAATCCAAGACCTAACCAGGTCTATGTTTGTCCTGACTGCGGTCGACATGTGCTCTCCCGAATTGGCCTCTATAGCCATAGTCGTGTGCACCGTAGATGAATGGGAATTACAATAGACTACACCTTTTACTTGTTTTTTATTGTACACAATTTATCGACTGTAACATTTTTATACTCGGACTCGAGTAACGGCTAATAATAATAATAATAATAATAATAATAATAATAATAATAAATCAGACTTTTTATTTTCAATAACTGTCTCATATTTACATTACAATGTGATGATTTCGTTTTAATATTAATAACAGTAAATTAGAAAGGCTGAATAACATTTAAATATAGAACTAGCAGAAATTCTTAAAGAACAAGTGTGAACGTTAAATATTACCAATATTACATTTTCTAAAATATTTTGGTTTTATAAAATTCAAAACACTAATCATTTGCCCAACGCAAACAAATATAGTTTGCATAAGTGATAGCTTAGTTAAACTACTCAAAAACCGATGTTTGTTCAACTGGGCCTGATTTGCGTTAAGATAAACTTTTGTAAATAATATATTAATATATTTAATTTAATCCAGATGTGTACATACGTATTGATATGCAAAATCTCTTAAATTTGCACCTTTTACTTTCCTATATACGTAGTAAATATATGGTTAAGTATTGTGATTGTGCAAAAAATCTATTTCGAGTTTTTGTTGAATTACACGTTTTCATGTCCCCAGAAGCCAAAGAAATGGTTTCTAGAAAGTGTCTGTCTGTCGTCTGTGGTTGCAAACTACTGGATTGATTTTATTTAAATTTTGCATGCGAGTTCAGGATAGCAACACCTCGAGACGAAATAGCAAAATCGATCCTAGTTCAAATGTGGGGGTAGTTAACCTCTAAAAACTGATAAAAAATGTAAAAATTTTTTTTTCAAAAACGGCTCTGACGATTTTGACTAAATTTAACACTTGGATACTCCCTTAGCTTTAGTACTAGATGACGTAATCCGTTACTCTTAAAATATTCAAGAACGGAGATTGTTTTGCTTAATAATTTGTCTATTGTTATTGTGTTCTTAGTTTTTATTATGTTAATGAATAAACATCATTTTTATTATTAGTTGTTGTTACATTAAGATTACAATAAAAGAGTTTAAAACATCTTCAACATTTTGCAAATGAGATGCATATATTTTCCGACATTTGAATATTCGCAATTTTCTTTAATTCTTCATAACTGTAAATTATGTATGAATTGCGGTATCTATGTTTCTGCATAAACATAGCAATTCACAATATACAAATAGTGTATATAAATGGATAAAAGCTTTTTACATTGGATTAAAACCATTCAACCTTAGCTTTAATTAAGGAAAACCTGACACATATACTGGAAGAAATAAACGAACTTGAACTACAATGAACTAAAGTGACCTCTACTATAGGGTGCAACGCGAAAATGTCGCTCCTAGCAATTTATAATCTGGTGATATCAAAGTCTAGCAAAATTAAATATGTTTTATAAATTTGAATAAATGTAATCACTTATATAAAGACGTAATCGAACTTTTTCACCCATATTCATCGCTAAATAAATCGCTATACAAAACATTGCTATTATATTATGAGAAAATCATATTTATTTCATTTTCTGCAACATATGGTTCAAAATTCACATCAATTGTTCCTATAAAGAGACCGACCATTCATCATCTATTTAAAATAAAATATCAACAGAACAGTAGACCAGCATCTAACATAAAAGGAATATATAGGGTAGGTACGTAATATCAAAGTCAGGATATTATTTCCCATATTGCGACCACTAAGAATGGAACCCTCAGCGACTTTATGTTAAAAAAACTAAAACCTTCTAATAGCTAGGTAGTGTCTGCGATCTGCTACTCACAGCAGCCCAAGTGTTTTTGAATTATCTTGCAACCCCTATCGTCTCACAGTCAAGAGGGGGAAAACCAGTAGCAGCGGCCATTTTGAAAAACAATAATAAAAAAAATGTGTATTGTAATTATATAATTGCGTATCTCACTTATTCTTTTGATTTTATTAAATCGGAAAAAACAGTTGCACCAGTTGAATGTTATGTAACAACCAAAAAATTGGGGGCATAGATTGATTCGTGGCTATCCAGTATATCCTCTCCGCGAATTGAAAGCATTGTTATGTGCTGCTCTCTAACGGAGAGAGGTTGAATTAGTCCTAGGTAGCAGTGTGAAAGGGGGCTTACCTAGTTGATTACCGTTGGTAAAGCGGCGCCATCCCTGGGTCAACTGGCGAACTACCATTACCACAGATATGAAAACAGTGGAAAATTCTAGACAGACTAGAAAGATCTCGAGTCACGGACTGGAAAGATCGAGAATAATGCATCACGGATATATAAGGAGTGGATCCCGCGCACGGAGAACAGTTTTATATTAGACGAACAAGTGAACAGATAAAATAAGAACAGTAATAAGTTGTGAATGATATTAGTGTATATAGTTGTAATTAGTGTGTTAACGATTAATTATTGTAATTAAGTATTCAATAAACTAGTACTTAGTTAAAATTCTTGTTGCAATTGTTTGAACCTACGCTTGGAAGTGTTTACTGGAGCTTGTAAATACGTAACAGTATTAAAACTAGCATTTTTTTGAAGGAATTATTTGTTCTTTTGCAAACTTCTATTGCAAGAACACTTCCTGTTATCCAAAGTTGTTTAATATTATTTGTGACAGAATTCCAATATGTGGAAAGGAATCATTGGATCGATTTAATGATAATTAATGGTTTTTTATGATCCATTTAATACTGCGTTTTTCATTCCCTGTAGAAAATACAAATGCGGAAATATCTGAACTTCGCTAGCGTAGCCTACATTTATAGTCACACGATGCTTTTTAGCGTATACACTAGTGATGGGGGTGGTTCAGGGATAAAGCAGGTGAACGACCGGGAGCGACCCAGACCGATGTCGGGCGGCGGCAAGGATCGATCTTCACTGCATCCGGCTTGCGCATTGCGCCCCGCTACCGCTCGCTACGCCATGCCGCCACAGCTAACGTTCGGGGTTCTTTCAATTCTTGTCTTTCATTTTAATTCACATTAATTCAAAGGAAAAATAAATGACACTGTTTTTCAATTTCTTTGCTGGAACTTTACTATACCAAATAAAAGGAACTTGATTTAAAAGAAAATTGGGGAGGGATAATCTGTCAGAAGTTCCGCGACAGAATTTGCGAATCAACATTTTCGCCTGCTTAAGTAAATAGTAGTAAACAGGGTCTCATTTGAATAAGTGAAATTGCATGTCATAGATTGTATGATTGTAAACTTAATGAACAGACCATTAAATCAGTGACTGCTGAAACTCACAAAGTTTACTGTATGAGTAGTTGAAAAATTAGACTAATATTGGGGTAATACTATTTAAAATTTTCGAAAAAGGATACTAGAAAGAACAAGCAATTTTCTTTTTTTATCTTGTTCCTCGCATCCTAGATGATCTGGAAACGAATTATTTGCTTTATCAACCCAAAGCAAATCATTTTATTTTGACTTATTGAAAAAATGACTATTTTCCTGGACTGTAACAAAATAAATACGTTTTGTTCACGACTTTTTTGTAATACAGGGTGGAGCATTAATGCGTTAGGCTTCGATAGCTCGAGTTCTACTATAACTAGAAATTTAAAAAGTACAGGTAAACTATATGAAAAAGTCTATATTTGGAAATTATTTTTGAATATACAGGTTGAACCAAGACGATTGTACAGTATTTAGTGCCATTTTTTAAAATGAAATGCCTATATAGATGTAAACTAACAAATCTAAACATAGCGGATCATTTAGCTCATGTTTTTAATTTCAATATCTTTCATATTCCCAAAACACACGGTGGTATTAACAAAGGCATAAAAACGCGAGATGTTTGCGAAATGATTATGCAAAAATTAATAAGCAGTAACTGAGATTGTAGTATATAATATATATAGCAAATCTAAAAATTGTATAAATTGGCACTTAGATGTATTGTGTCCAGTAAAGTCGGTAAGAAGTAAACAAATGTTTATAAAAGCTGGGTTACCCCAGGCATTATTCAACATTGAATTGAGCTAAAAAACTAGTATTGGCTAGTCAATAACTTAAATTGCTAAAACACCAAACTGTTATACAACAATAAAAAACATAAAAGAAAAATGTCAAAGAAGCAAAAACTAATTTCTACCAAAACAGAATTGAACACTCAATTAATAAAACTAAAGAAACGTGGGAAATTATAAATAACAACTTGGGTATAAAGAACAAATCACATAATGAAATAAAATTATCGTGCAACAACGTAGTTATTACAGATCTAAATAAACTTGTTGATATATTTAGCGCATATTTCTCTACAATAGTACATAATAAATTACATAGCCACTTTGGGCAATATATATCCCTGTACCATGTACACTTCGCGCCATGATCCCACTTTCTTTTTTCTTCGGTAACCGAATTCCATCTGGACAAAGTGTTTAACAAACTTGAAAATAAAAAATTGTGTTTTAAATTACTTAAACAAATTAAAAAATTTAATCTTCGGCTGTTAACATATCTAATAAATGATGCAATCAAACATTTTAAAAATTTTGCACGTAGTTTCTTTATTAAAAACTGGTCATCCCCTGGACATTGAACATTATAGACGAATAACATTAGTCAGTTCCCCTTCTAAAATCATGGAAAGGATTATCTATGATCAGCTCTCAGCATTCATAGAAAAATACAAGATTTTGACACCATGTCAGCATGGCTTCAGAGAAGATAAATCATCAGAATCTGCTAACATCCACTTATTGGATACAGTTTACACCGATATTGACAATGGGTAAATACGTATTACCTATTACCTATTCAAGACATTTGATACCCTGGATATTGATTATATAGTATCTAAAATGTTTTACCTTGGTGTACATGGTAATATTCTGGAATGGATTCATTCTTACCTGTTAAATGTTTTCTTAAAAAAAATATTTCTTAAAATGTTTTCTTAACCGCCTCTCAAGTTACCGAAGTAACCCCCTGGAAGATCTCAAGGATCTTGTGCCAGGCAAAGAGAGACGAGGCCCTACAGTTTAATGTGGACTCCGAACCACTCTTGGGGATTTTTTTTTTAATGAAAAATTGTTTCGCCTTGTGGGAATCGAACCCACTTCGCTAGGCATCTCAGTTTGCTAGTCAGTCGCTTTAACACACTGAGCTACTGTGAACGATCCATGCTGTGGATGGAAGTCTGAAGGACGTATTTTTAGTTCGAAAAACTTAGAAAAATTGAAAAAAAATAGGAAAAAGAAAAAATTAATTTTCTTTTTCCTCAACCTTTTCTAAATACTAAATAAAAATATTACGTTCACAAAATTTTTAGGGTTCAAGTGACTGTTTCAGACGGAGATTAATGGATAAATCATACTTACTGTCGTTTATGCTTAACTGCGGCTCTGATGGTACTAATTGGAAGACGTCGTAACACTATAAATCTAACACTGTCTGTTTTACACTCTCTTAAAATTTAAATCTGAAAGGGAAATTTTGTTAGAAAACACAAGTAAAAGACAATATAAAGTTCAAAAAATGTATATTAAATCTTTAAAAAATTTATGTTTTTTACAACAACTTCTTCAGAGAAAATGTTAACAAACAATGGTCTGACCCGTGTACAACACATGGTGAGGAACGGGACGATTCATACGGTACCAACTACCATCCAATATGCAGTTTGAAAAGCTAACGATGCACAAAAAGATTCAAGGAACAGTTCATGTAACTGAAATTTTGGTGGGCTTATGCTTGCCTGTCTTTATAAACGTATTTATTAATTCACATAAATTTTGGTCGCTCCTCGGAGCTTAAAATTGCTTGAAGCGTATCTACTTCGTTTGTATTATGCAATAACAAATTTTACGTTCAGGCAAGGCAGATCCCATGCACGTGTGAGTACATGGTATAGATACTTTTTTGACTCCGAATCACTGAGGAACCGGTTTAGGGCAAACCCCGTCAAAACACATCATTTCCCCGTCAAATCCGACTGCTAGGAAATGATGGGGGTCCCATGTCGCTAAGGGCTATTTTCGCTATAACTTCCGATATACTTTGGATAGTCGTTGGACTAACTTGTCCTCATATTCAATACCTCGTAAGAGTTGCAGTGCTTGACAACGTGGATTCGTAAAAGGGTTTTTAATCTTGGAAATTTGGAAGTTCAAGTCCAATTTTAGAATACTTTCCAAAATTGGGTGGTCGGGGCGACATTACGTCCCTGTGCAGCGACATTTACTACACTTACCAAATTAACGCTCCTCGAAGAGTTAGCGAAAATTTGGCATAAAAAACGCTCCGAAGAGCAAAATTATATTTCCAAGAATTAAAAACCTCCTCCACGGCGTTTTTACGTGAAGCACGCTTTTCTTACGAAATATTTCCTAAGTCGGATTTTGTTACAACGTCGAAAAGTATATCGGGGTTATAGCGTTCTTTAACACTCCCCTCCTCTCCGTGAATCTTTTTGTGTAACGTTTGGTAAATTGTTTGTTTGAAAATAAAATGGATCATTGGATGTAGTCTCCCATGTGTTGTATTCGGTTATCGTTCAGACCGGCCTATCTGAACAAAACATAGATGCAAATCTAAAAATGATGATAATTTGAACATATATCGATGCATAGCATTCGATTGAATTATTGAACATTGTGTTTCAAAAATGGCATAAAAAAAGAAAAAAATCGAAAATCCTCGGATTCTCGATGACACAACACAAACACTTTCGACGCACTTATCTTTCTTAGTGTTCTTCCACTAATGCGGGCTTGCGTCTGCTCCTCCTCGTGTCTATGCCTCGTCGATCACCTTCGGTGTCGAACTGCCTTCTGGAACAGCTTAGGTGGTCCTCGGACTGCTTGCTCCAGCTATACATTGGTTCTGCTCGGTTTATATGAAACAATAAAACAAAATTTTAGTAAAATGTTTGTTTACATCCCGTCTGGGGATCTGCGACCGATAACATATCGTCGTCTTTGAGAATGGAACATTGAATTTTGTTGACTTATATTGGTTGAAATGGTTTCCGAGTAGTTAAAAAATCTCTTCTTGGGAGAAATCTGCGACCGATATCACATCGTCGTCTTTGAGAATAGGAACATTGAATTTTGTTGACTTATATTGATTGAAATAGTTTTTATTTAAAATCTCTTCTTGGGAGAAATCTGCGACAGAATCTGCATCCGTCGGATCGTTGCATCTGCCCCTCCAGCAGACGTGGCGGCATCTCGCCCTTGAGTTGCTAGACTCGTCTGAATCGCGCTCTGCGTCAGAGTTGTCGTCTTTCCATGCCGTGCCAATGGAACATTTGTTTGGACCCTTTGGGTCGGACTCTGCTTACAGATGAATGTTTAATAACATTTGAGGACTTAGAAAAATTATAAAAAATACCAACTCTGCCGGACACGGTCAGAGTTGCTGCAGTGAATTTGGAAGAATTGTATGGATACAATATCCTCAGATGAAAATAACTTGTAAAAAATGCATAAAAAATACCAACTTTTGCCTGTCACGACAAGAAGTTGGTATGGAAATTTTGACATAAAATAAACCTAGCACTAAGTTAAAACTTAGCCTAGGTTGAAAAATGTTATAAAAAGATGATTGAATCTCCAGAACTGGATTCTGAATCAGAAGTGGAAGCATCTCGTGGCGGTGCATGGATTTGTACAACCGTTTGCTCCGGCGGTAGAGGTTCTGTGGAATCGTCTGAGAACGGGGAATCATTTCCGTCGAGTGATGTTCCGCCTGGACTAGCATTTTCTTCATCGGAAGATTCGATTTCCAAGTTGTGCTCCTCTGGCGGGGCTGGTCTCAAATCATCGACATGTACTCTTGTCGTTGCATTTCCCTTTTGCACGAGATACACCTCGTCTGAAAACTTCTTCAGAATTCTGGTTGGGCCTGACCAAGACGGCGTGAAGGTATGTACCTTCTTTTTTCTCTTACTCATGACTCTGTCTCCTACTTTGTAGACGATCGGAGTGACGGCCTCTTTCGGCGCATATTTCTGTTTATAATTTTGTTGGGCCTGACGGGCTTCCTTGATTCGCTCGTATCGTGGAAGCGTTTGTTGCTTGGCTCTTTCTTGCCTCCAGGCATACAAATCCCATTCGCCTCTTTCGGCTGGATCATATCCTAACACGACCATGCTAGGTGTTTGATTTGTAGCGGCGTTCCTACGATTTCTTAATATATATGTCATTTGATGCACGTAGCGATCCCAAGTGTCGTTTGGCTTTTTGAATAAAAGAGTCTTTAGAATTTTCTTGCATTCCTGAACCCGTCGTTCCACGGGGTTGGACTGTTGGTGATATGCTGGAATTAAGTATCGTTCGATACCATTCCTTTCGCAAAATGTGATGTACCATTCGGAATTGAAATGACCACCGTTGTCTGATATTATGACTCGAGGGACTCCGAATCTTGCTACTATTTCTTCGTCGATATATTTGGCTATCGTTCTGCCGTCGACCTGAATGTATGCCTTTGCCTCTATCCATTTACTGAAAACGTCTTCGACGATAATCATGTATCTGTTTTCGGCGTCTTTAGTCCTCTGCAGCGGGCCAATTACGTCGACGCTCAAGGTTTCAAATGCATTTTGTGGTGCATGACTTCTAAGTGGAGCATTGGGTTGAGCTTGTCTTGTCTTTA
The DNA here is from genome assembly GCA_963675555.1 of Leptura quadrifasciata. Classification (NCBI taxonomy): domain Eukaryota; kingdom Metazoa; phylum Arthropoda; class Insecta; order Coleoptera; family Cerambycidae; genus Leptura; species Leptura quadrifasciata. Next base: position 92,041,891 of record OY776675.1, read on the forward strand.
CAGACTGGCATATCAGACAGTCGTTTATGTATTTACCTACGATCCTGGCCATATTATTGAAATAGTAGCGTTTCGCTATTTTCCTGAGAGTCTCGTCTCTTCCTGGATGACATGCTTCATCTCGGTCATGATAATGGTAAATCAATTCCTTTATTTTCCTCTTTGGAACTATTAATTTAAAATTTCGTTCGCAATCTTTAAAAAGTACATCGTCTTGGACGTGAAAATTTTTCATAAAAATAAGATCCGCATCGGAACGTTGTTCCTGTTGAAATAGATCATTCCAACGGCGGATCTTGTCTTGAATATCTCTTGAACTCAATTGAGCCTGTACGATATCTTCGTATATTTCTGAGTGCGTTAAAACAGAAATACGTTCTGGACACTTATAATTTGGTAGGAACATTCTTTCCTCTTCATCGTCTGTCTCGACATACTGATTTTGTGGGTTACGACTTAGAAAATCTGCTAATAAATTCTCCTTTCCTGGACAGTGTTCAATTTTGAATGCATATTCTTGCAATAGTAATGACCATCGTGTAAATTTTGTTTTGTCGTCCTTATGTTTGTTTAACCAAAGTAACGCCCTGTTGTCCGTCTTCACCAAGAACGGTTTGTCTGCTAAGTACATCTTGTACTTTTTAATATAGTTCACCACCGCCAAGCATTCTAGCTCGTTTATGTGGTAACGTCTCTCCGCTGGAGATAACGTGTTGCTTGCATACGAGATTATGTATTTTTCGCCGTTGTCGCCCAATTGATATAATACGGCCGAAAGGCCTTGTAGTGATGCATCTGTTTGCAAAATGAATTGACGTGAAAAATCCGGCCGATGGAGTTCCAGCGGTCCGGATAATAATTCTTTTAATTTTCTAAATGCTTCATCGCATGTATGGTTCCAGTGAAAACGATTTTCCTTCGAAAGAAGTTTCGTTAGTGGCTTCGTGATCATCGCCACATTTGGTAGATATTCTCGTACCCAGTTGCAAAGCCCTAGGAAACTTTGTAGCTGCTTTTTAGTAGCTGGAACGGGATAATTTTGAATTTGTAAGACATGTTTTTCTAATGGTTGGGAAGTATCGGTTCTAATTGTATGGCCTAAATATTGAATTTCATTCGTCGCTATTACACACTTTTCCGGTGACACTTTCAGATTGTGTAGACGTAGTCTTTCAAAGACTAATCTCAAGTGGGACATATGCTCCTTCACGTTTACGCTGTAAACGATTATATCATCTAAATACACTTTACAGAAATGGTGCAGGTAACCCGTTAAAACGTCCTTTGCCATGAATTTCTGAAAGGTACAGGGAGCTGTCTTGAGTCCGAAAGGCATGACATTAAATCTGTAAGCTGCCCCATCAGGAGTGGTAAAAGTCGAAAAATCTTTTGATGCTTCATCTAGCGGTATTTGCCAATATCCGCTTTTTAAATCCAACACAGAAAAAATCTTCGAATTTCCTAAATCTTTAATACTTTCGTGTATTTTGGGTAAGACGGAAGCCTCGTCTTCAGTCATTTCGTTCAAATGGCGATAATCGATGCAGAATCGTGGTTTCTTGTCGGAGCGTTTTATTATCACTGGTGGTGAACTATATTGGGCAGTGCTAGGTTCGATGACGCCAGCTTTTAACATCTCTTCGATTTGGTCGTACATAATTTTCTTAGTACTCGGAGACATCGGATATGGTCTGATATTAAATGGTTTCGTGTCTTTCACTGTAATTTTGTGTTTCACAGTCACTGTGGTTGCTTGAGTCGGTTCCGCAGTGAACAGATCGACAAATTCTTCGAACAGCGGCCGTAGAAATTTGTCATTTATAACAAGCTCTTCAGGAAGCTTTGCCTGCTGTCTCTCCCTCTGAGAAGCTTGATTCCAGAAGACGGTAATACGCTCTTCTGTGCCGGCATATAGGAATTTTCTGCCATAATCATACGCGACATTGTTCATATATAAGAATGGTGATCCTAATATTATCGTTTCGTTTAAATTTTCGATTACTTGAAAATCAATTTCAAAAGAGGTGCCTGAAATTATTACTTGTAATTTTGTCGTGCCAAGAGAGTCCACCATTCGATCTCCGCACGCCATAGCAAATGATCGACGTGTCGTGAGATTTTTAAAATTATCCAACATCCTCGGATGGATAACGTTTCGCGTCGAGCCTGAATCTATCAGTGCGTCGACCGCATGTTCATTTATTTGAACTTTTATACGAGGCAAAGGGAACGCTTCGCTCATATAATTTATTGACTCTCTTGTCTTGTGCAGAGGAGCGTCGTAGTGGTCATGAGTATCGGAAAAAATTACTGGACATTGCTGCCGCCTTGGTTCGGCCGTTGTGCCGGGGATCTTGCAGATGGACCCTGGCCTGGGTCTCTGGCCCCTCGAAAGTTTCCCGGTCTCCTGTTGAGATGAGGGTTATTCGGACACTGACTATGGAAATGTCACTGCACTGTGTCTGTGCAGTATCGGCACGGGGTAGCCGGTCGGTCGGGTACTCGGAATTTCCCCGATCCGCCATTAAAGTTGGTCTGCCTGCGGTCAGGATTCACTGATCCGCTTGATAAATTAGGCATAAAAAAAGGACGACCAGGCGCTCTGCCTGGACCGTCCTGTCGAGATACGTCCTCTCGGAAATGCACCCTCGGTGCTGTCGGAGTTGGGCTTCCATTGCTCCTTATACTTGAATTTTGTGGACTGATGTGTCCCGGCTCTCGATAGTAAGACGCGCGGGACAGACGTTGATCAATAAGCTGGATTAGCGACGTCTGTTCGTCAGCTGAATCCCGCTCGACGTTAGTAGCCGCTGCTATTAACATCTCGGTGTTTGAAATTAGGTTGCTTCTCAAGCGTGACCTAATTTCTGGACGCAGTTGGTCCATGATGACCCGAGCTCTGATGGCTTCGGATTTAAAGGGATCAATACGATCGAAAAGACAGGTTTTCCTTGTGATAAACACTGCCGTGTCGTCTAAAGACGTTTGCTTGACGGCATACAGTTGAGCAATAGCTCGTGACTGTATGTCGGGAGAATTAAATCTCGTAAGGAATCTTTCCTTGAATAAGGCATACGAAGTAGTCAACGTCCTAAATTGTTCGGACCATCGTTGAGCTTCGCCCTTGAGTTGGCCGGTTACGTTATGGAGGCGATCATAGTCGTGGCTTATGCGAGCTCTGTCGAAATATTCCTCCATAATTTTCAGAAATGCTTCTGGATCTTCATGATCAAGCCCATGGAACGTCACGTTCGACATCTTTGTCTCTCATGGGGCGTACAGGTCGACACGTTCTGTATCGCCTGCACGAAGCCCTCTGCCATTTTCAGAAACATACTCTCCATCGAAGCAGTTTGTGGCTGTGAAGCTGATAAATTAACATTATCTCCCTCCGGAAACAGTCGCTGTGGTTCTATCCCTCTAGAACCGTCGTCGACGAGCGGTGCGGTGACTCGCTCATAAAATTCTCTTGGGGTCGACCCCTCGGAGTCTTCCGCCATGAATGAGAAAGGATTTGTTGGGTTTGGGGACGGCATGGTCCCTGCTCGGGCGCCATGTGAACGATCCATGCTGTGGATGGAAGTCTGAAGGACGTATTTTTAGTTCGAAAAACTTAGAAAAATTGAAAAAAAATAGGAAAAAGAAAAAATTAATTTTCTTTTTCCTCAACCTTTTCTAAATACTAAATAAAAATATTACGTTCACAAAATTTTTTAGGGTTCAAGTGACTGTTTCAGACGGAGATTAATGGATAAATCATACTTACTGTCGTTTATGCTTAACTGCGGCTCTGATGGTACTAATTGGAAGACGTCGTAACACTATAAATCTAACACTGTCTGTTTTACACTCTCTTAAAATTTAAATCTGAAAGGGAAATTTTGTTAGAAAACACAAGTAAAAGACAATATAAAGTTCAAAAAATGTATATTAAATCTTTAAAAAATTTATGTTTTTTACAACAACTTCTTCAGAGAAAATGTTAACAAACAATGGTCTGACCCGTGTACAACACATGGTGAGGAACGGGACGATTCATACGGTACCAACTACCATCCAATATGCAGTTTGAAAAGCTAACGATGCACAAAAAGATTCAAGGAACAGTTCATGTAACTGAAATTTTGGTGGGCTTATGCTTGCCTGTCTTTATAAACGTATTTATTAATTCACATAAATTTTGGTCGCTCCTCGGAGCTTAAAATTGCTTGAAGCGTATCTACTTCGTTTGTATTATGCAATAACAAATTTTACGTTCAGGCAAGGCAGATCCCATGCACGTGTGAGTACATGGTATAGATACTTTTTTGACTCCGAATCACTGAGGAACCGGTTTAGGGCAAACCCCGTCAAAACACATCATTTCCCCGTCAAATCCGACTGCTAGGAAATGATGGGGGTCCCATGTCGCTAAGGGCTATTTTCGCTATAACTTCCGATATACTTTGGATAGTCGTTGGACTAACTTGTCCTCATATTCAATACCTCGTAAGAGTTGCAGTGCTTGACAACGTGGATTCGTAAAAGGGTTTTTAATCTTGGAAATTTGGAAGTTCAAGTCCAATTTTAGAATACTTTCCAAAATTGGGTGGTCGGGGCGACATTACGTCCCTGTGCAGCGACATTTACTACACTTACCAAATTAACGCTCCTCGAAGAGTTAGCGAAAATTTGGCATAAAAAACGCTCCGAAGAGCAAAATTATATTTCCAAGAATTAAAAACCTCCTCCACGGCGTTTTTACGTGAAGCACGCTTGTCTTACGAAATATTTCCTAAGTCGGATTTTGTTACAACGTCGAAAAGTATATCGGGGTTATAGCGTTCTTTAACACTACCAATAGAAAAATAATTGTACGGATTGGCACCCACTTTGCTAGGAGTTCCTCAGGGTTCTGTACTTGGGCCTCTACTATTCGTAATGTATGTTAATGATCTGCCAAATCATATAAAAAATGGTAGAGTAACCATGTTTGCGGACTATAGTACCATAACAGTACCAGATTCCAACATTGATGGTGTACATAATAATATAACAGAAGTATTAGGTGCATTTCCTGCATGGTGTGACCCTAATAAACTTATTTTATGAAAATAAAAATGTAGGAAATTAAATACTACGATGGACCAAAAATACCACTTAATGGATAGATGAATGGTCTATCGTAATGTTTAATTTACTACATTTTTAGTTTCATAATAATTAATCCACTTTGCGTTGGCTTTATATTTTGTTAAACTTATTTTAAATAAAACATAATATTTCAGTCGCAAACTCCTCTATAAAATCTTTATTTTACTATAAGGAATGTAACCAGACAAACACCGACCGAATAACTAATTTCTACTTAAAGGAGCTCTCATGCCAGTCGTCTAACACCACTTGCAGACTGCAGTTTCGAGCTGTTGGCTCTCATCAGTGCAAGGTAGGCTGTGACGACTGACACGAGGATCCTTCGACTATTTGGTACATTTCGATATTCTTAGGATAGCAACATGCAAAACAGTCAGCAGGCGCCATCTAGCGCCATTGTCTGTTGCAATCGAAGCATTAGCGTTCTGTTGGTCATATGTAATTATTACACTTAACGCACCAGGCTTGTAACTCGTAATTCAGCGCGCGGCGTGGCACATAGTCCGGAGAGTAGCTGTTGGCTGCAGTCTGGTTACATTTCTTATAGTAAAATAAGTATTTTATAGAGGAATTTGAGATTTAAATATTATGCTTTAATATTCTGCCCTCTAGAAGCACACTTGAACTCATGCTAAGCCCACTCGGGCTATTTATTTTTCGATTGCAACAGACACCAGACCGCTAGATGGCGCCTGCTGACTGTTTTGCATGTCGCTAAGGATATCGATATGTATCAAATAGTCGAAGGATTCTCATGTCGGTCGTCACAGCCTACCTTGCACTGATGAGAGCCAATGGCTCGAAACTGCAGGCTCCAAGTGGTATGGGACAACTGGCACGAGAGCTTCTTTAAGTAGGAATTAGTTTTTCGGCCGGTGTTTGTTGCAATCGAAGCATTAGCATTCTGTTGGTAAGATGTAATTAACATAGCCCGGAGAGTAGCTGTTGGTTGCAGTCTGGTTACGTTCCTTATAGTAACATAAGGAGTTTATAGAGGAGTTTGCGACTGAAATATTGTGTTTTAATATTCTGCTCTATAGAAGCACATTTGAACTTATTTTAAATACATCCAAAACAACCTTTATCAACTTTTACAATAGAAAGCCCTGTTCTCAGTAAAACTCCAACTTTAGTAGTCAAAGTAAATTTCTAGGAATTGTTTTGGATGCAAACTTGTCCTGGAGATCCCAAATCGACCTTGTATGCAAGAAGTTGAATCAAGCCTACTTCGCCATTATACAAATGAAAAATGTTTGTAGCAAAAATGGATTATTAAATGTTTATTACTCGCTAGCGTATCCACACATAAGTTATAGCACCATACGAGCATACGAGTACGACGAACTCATATCATACCAAGGAATAAATATAGAAAATTATATGAAATTGCAAGCATTATTAAAACGAACATCTGAAGGATTTCAACCTAAGAAAGCTAGCACTTTTCCCCAGAAATATCAATGATTTGCTTACTAAAGCGTCTGATAATAAATATCTTGCAACAAAAGATATTAAATCATTTCAAATAGGTACGTATTACTTATACAACAATTAAAGTAATTAAATTCTTTAATTTCTTTCGTTAAGGTTGTATTAGCAATGGGAATAATGGGCGCTTATGGGGTTAATGAGATGTACAGTATGAAAATGGATTAAAAAACGACATCTTTTATTCTGCTATAACAATTATTGAAAAATTATTCTGTTTCTAGCAGATAAATATCATTCATTTAAAATCTAACATGAAAACTCCATATATACAAGGTGTCTCACCATTAACTGCATTCAAGAATTGTTAGCAAAAATTTTATCAAATTAGCCATGATTAGGAACAATCAGCCATTCTCTTATGTCAAAAATGCTAGGACGTTTAAATTGCATCAAGACTTTTTGAATTTGTTTCTTATTTATGGAGAATGTGATAAAGTAATATCAAGAACTTGTAGCACATTTGCTACTCGATATCCACAAAAACGGAAACCGTCACTAAACACTGTAAAACGCATACTGAATTATTTTAAAAACAATGGCTATGCCAAAACAATAATTCAAAAGCGGAAGCCGACTGTTGATGACGAAAACGTAGAAATAGTAATTCTGGCATATTGTCGTGCATTTCCAATGATGTCACTAAGACAAGCTGCTCCCGTTGCTCTTATTTGGGAAATATTATATGGTCAGATAAAGCTAAATTTACCAAAGATGTATTTTTAATCGACACAATTCGCATTATTGGCTTGACGAATGCTCATGTATTCAGGGAGTGAAATTTTCAAAAAAGTTGGCAGTTTAATATTTACTGTGCCATAAGAAATGATAGAATGGTGGCATTAGAATTTTATCAGGAGAATTTAAACAGTAAGTTAAAAAGATTCTTTCTTCTGCTAATGTGTATAGTTTTTTTGTTTTTTTTTTAGGTGAAAGATATCTAAATATTTACAAAATTTGAGTAACAACTATTTTGAAAATTTACCTGTAGCTTAGTTAATGATTGAAAAGTCCATAAAAATCGATTTAGTTTTTAACATTTCACAAGTTGGCACTCTGACAGTAGAACTGTCAGTTGAAGTCATTTTCTTTTGTTTTTGTGAGTTACAGAAGGTTATAAAATCACTGAAATTGCTTAAAACTTCCATTTTAAATCAAGAAATTGAGCCGAAAACTTTGCTAGGTACTTATTAACTTATTTAAAATGTACGTGGTTGCTAGTCGCTTTAACACCGGATTAAAATCTACATTTAACCTAACATTTCAATTCATATTTTGGTTTAATTGAAATTTCGAATTATTCGGAAAGCAAGTTATTGTCTAGAAGTAGTATTCTAGGTAAGTTTGAATTTCTTTGATTTATTATAGACACGTGCTCACGTTAGAGGTTAATCTTGAGAGTAATTTTGTAACTTAATTATAGACGATTTTGGTAAGGCCAGATTTTAAGTACAGAACTTGCCTACTGTGCTATTTTTTTCGAAATATTTGGATTTTTGGACATTTGGATCATTTGCTATTCTTTGGTACACGAATTTTGGTATACGAATTGGCCCTGATTTTTCATTTATGCATTACGATTGAGAGAAATTTTATCTAACTCTATCTATAGCGTTAGCTTTAAACCCTAGACTTGCTGTTTTTTTGATTATTTATTTTAGTGTATGATTGTTCACATTTTATTTGTACTGCATTTTACTTATTCTTATAATAAATTGTATTTGATTTTTTACTTGTTTTTTATTTGTTCACTCCCAGTACAAGGATTTGTAAGATCTGGGACCTCGTTTGCTTAACCCGACTATAGGTCGTAATAGAACATAGAAACATTTTTCATCAGTACGACCGACGGTGCTCCCTCACATAACGCATATTTGAATAATTTTGTACAAGAAACTATTTACGGTCAATGGATCGCCAATAATGGACCTTTCCTATGGCCTTCTCGCTCGCCCAATTTATCAATTCTAGATTATTTTATTTGGAGGAACTATTAAAAATAAAGTTTATGAGAGTCCATTAACAACTATTGAAGATTATATGCAGAGAATAAGAAATGCATTTCAAAACTTATCACAGGATTCAATTAGAGAAGCTACCCATGAAGAACTAATTCGAAGGTGCGAAAAATGTGTGGAGGGCGGAATTCTGAACAATTATTAAAGTAAAATGGAATGATATTTTTAGTTGATTTTATCCTACCTATTTGAGTTTATGCAAAGTGTCTTCAATCCAATTAATAGGCATGTTACAGTGTTTAGTCTTGTTTTCCGTTTCTGTGGATATCTAGTAACAAATGTACTACAAGTTCTTGATGTTACTTTATCACATTCTCCATAAATAATAAACAAATTCAAAGAGTCTTCGTGGGTGCAATTTAAATGTTCTGGCATTTTTGACATAAGAGAATCACTGACATTACTGATTGTTTCTAATGGTGGCTAATTTGATAAATTTTTTATTAACAATTCTTGAATTTATAAGAAAATCGCAAATATTTCAAAAAGTTGTAACTTAAACCCCCACAATGTGATATCAGAAAAAAAAGAATTTAATTTTACATAACTTGATGTAAAAGATATAGGGTGTTCCATTTGACCTAAACAAGTTTTCACGGTTTGAAGTTTGTAAACTATTATTGAATGTAATTTAATTGTAGAGTGCAGCTCTCTTTATGTTCTACCTACATCCCAAAAAGCAAATTTTACACGAATAAAGTTATAAAGGTTATTGTAAACCTGTAATTTTTTTTTTAATGTCAAATATCTCTGAAACATCTGGATAGGCGTAGGGTATCACAATACATATTCTTGACTCAGAATTTTATGCTCTTTTCGAAAACAATATTCCATTTTGAATAAGCAAGTTGGTATCAACTTCCGGCATAACCGAAAGTTTCAGATGTTTGTAATTATTTTAGTTGGATTGGCCACACCGCCATTAGTAGCTCCCTAAATTTTCAAAATTTTCTGGTGCGTACTTTTCCCTATATCAATCGATGCAATTCCTGGTGAGACACTTGTATATACCGTTAATCTACTTCTCATCAGCTAGTACATTAAAAAAACTAAATCAATGAAAAGATTGTGTAATAATTTCCCGCATCAACAACAATCCCAAAAAAATATATGGAAACCTTCATAATGTATATCAATGAAAAGATTATGAAAAGTCTTCCCTACGAGAAATCAATAATAATCTAAAAAATATATATTAAAATTTCATACACTAATATCTGATATTTAAATAAAACTAAAAAAAAGAAATTACTCATTCTTTCCAGTTCCTTCTTTCAAAAATTTTAAGTGACGTTACTCCACTACAAGAGGGATATGAAACAGAATTACACCTAATAACTTAACGAATCTCCTATTCTACTGTCTACAGAAAATAACAGATGAGAAAATGTAATTTTAGAGTAATTAACTGTTTTCCAAATTATATTGTGCCATTTACATTCGCAATTAGTAATTGTCATTCTTGGCAATTAGATCTGTTTTTCTTTCAATGTAATGATATAACAAAACATTGCGTACATAGCTGGAGCTTAATAGTTTGACCTTTGTTAGTTATAGCTTTTTGTTTTAGTTTTCTTTCATATGACTTTTGGTTCATTTTAAATTACATTATCCTCTCTGAATTACGAGTTATTGTTTTAGTATTAGTTCGGTAAATATCATTTATAGATTGTAGATTGTTTTACGGGGTCGTTTGGCTTCGAACAGCCTTACTTCACTTCCACCTAAAAGATCTTTTGTGATTTACCCTACATCTAGTGGTTACCCAGGATTCCCAGACTTTTTACAAAGCTTGTGATTTTCCCGGGAGCTAATTTCCCTATGTCTTCAGCGTTAATTCCGCCTGTTTTACTTTAGCCTAGTGCGGACTAATACCTTGCATTCGCAAATTATGTGTTCCGCAGTTTCAATTGCAGTATCGCAATATCTGTATTTATTGTCTACCGCCTTGCCCATATTCTTGAGATGGTATCTCAAGGGGTAATGGCCAGTTAGAAGGCCTGTGATTAGCCTTAATTCGGACTTTTTAAGTTCGAGAAGCCTTGTGGCATTCTTTGTCGAATAAGTTATAAACTTTATCGCTTGTCTTTGGCCTGGAGTATTCCTCCAGTAGGACTTTTTCTGATCCTTTTCCTATTCTTGGATCTCCTCCGCTATATGTCCCGTGGCTAGGCCACAAAACGGTTCGGGTCCAATGAACGGTGCTTCATCTCCTTTTTTTGCAAGGCTATCAGCAAGTTCATTTCCTTGTACTCCCTCATGCCCTGGCACCCACATCAAGGTAACCTTGTTGTTATTAGCCAGTTGCTTCAGGAATTATCTACATTCCCAGGCAATTTTAGACTCAAAGATATAGGACCTAAGAGCCTTTAGTGCTGCCTGGCTATCTGATAGTATATAGACCTTTGCCCTTCGGATGCCTTTATTTAGGGATACCTGGGCACACAGATATATGGCATAAATTTCTGCCTGAAAGATTGTTGGGGTGTTACCGAGGGCTTTGGATAGCCTACAATTCGGCCCTGCTGCTGGCACTCCTACCCCTTCAGCCATCTTAGATCCATCTGTATACCAGATAAGTGATCCTTGTTCCAATCGCAGTGACTCCATCTTGCTCGTCTGACGACTTTCAATTAGCACGTCAAACGGGCAGTCAAAGTTTTGTTTGATTGGCATTGAGTCAGTGGGTTTGGTCATGGACTTCAAATGGATTAACTCCAGAATCCTTAAGTGACCAACCAGATCGCCTGGTTTAAATTTATGTGTCTGGTGCAGTCGTAAGGTACTGAGTGACGCCTCCTTTCTTACATGTAAGTGCATGGAAAGTAGATCAAGCATAGCCTCCATTGCTGCTGTGGGACACGACCGCATTGCTCCTGTAGTCCCTAAACAGGTAAGGCGTTGCAGTTTCTGTAACTTTCCCTGTGCTGTTTTTTCCTCTATTTTTGGCCACCATACGCATGATGCGTGGGTTACCATAGGTCTAACAACCGAAAGATAAGATCAATGTGTCATTTTCGGTTTTAGACCCCAAGTCTTATCAAACAACCTACGGCACTTCCATATTGCCGCTGTTGCTTTAGTAAGAGTCCTTTCCAGATGTGAGTTTCAGGTAAGTTTTGATCTAGGATTACTCCTAGATACTTGATTCCACGAAAGATTTATTATCGTTCCATTTAGTACAAGAGTTCTAAGATTGAGTCTTCTCTATTTAGTGAACGGGACAATAGTTGTTTTGCTCGGACTGACATTGAGTCCCTCTGACGAGCACCATTTGGATATTATATTTAAAGCAATATAATATCCAAATGGTGCTAGTCAGAGAGGCTCAATGTCAATTCGAGCAAAACATAAATATCATTTAGTTCTGAACAAGTATATACGGGTTGTATATATTTGTCAGAATGAAACAAGAAAACACTTTACGTGAAATGTAAAAGGTATTTATTTTGTGCTATACTCCAAAGAGTAAAGATACAATATATACATATACATTTTAATTCATTGTCACATACATTTATTCAATCTGAAATAAGTATTTGTGACAAAAATCTTAGTCTGTTGTAGTGGAACAATTTTTGGTAATTTTGATAATAATATAACCTCTAGACATTTGTTAAGATCATTTAGGTTCAATGGAGTTCAGTATATTAAAGCCACAATAGTCACATAAAAAATGCGCATAAAATATGGCTCTTCAAATTGCGACCGCAAATATAATCCCTCGTGCTACATAGTATTATTACAAGCAAATAGATATCTTTGTTTTATTCTCTGACCGCGTGGATCCCCGTAGACCATAAAATGCCTGCAGAAGTTCCCATAAATTACCTAGATTAATTAACAAGCAGTAAACAATCCAAAATGTTTGTCAGTGAGGATAGCGAAGTGAGTTTAAACTGTGCAAGCCGACCCTCGTAACATGGGTGAATATATTCTTCAAAAGGTTTGAATCATGCATTAAGGTTGAAAACCATATACTGTTAGCGAATTCGAGTACTCCTGATGTTATTTCGTTATTAGAGGCACCTTCGCTAGAATCAACGGATTCAGAATCTCCTAGAGTTCCATAGCTTGAGACGAAAAACAGCGAAGTTTCTTCTTCTGATGAAGAAGACGAGGACGTCAGTGATAGATTTTCAGTATTATTCTTAATATTAAATATATTGTATTTAGTAATAGGAAACCTGCTTTATTGGGATTAAATTTTTTTGTTAGTAATGTTTTGCCTGTAAATACTTAATTGCACAATGACCAAAAAGTCTAGTAAATTTGGTTAATAACCTTATACCTCTTAAAATACCCCCGTGTAATTTTTTAAGTAATTTTTCCTATGCAAGTTTAGGATTCTAAAGCTCTTTAGCCCATTTTCATATTTAGGCCGCCTTTCGAATTTCCTGGTGAGGTAGTGCGATCTAAATCTAAGAAAGTTTTATTCAATAGATATACCTCGGTGTTTGTTTTCTTAACTTGTCGGGCAATGTAGTTGGACTAGGAAAAATTGTTTGTAATGATGACTCCGATATCGTCGTAAGAATTGGATCAGTCGTTTGCCATTAATATTGTATCTCAAGCGTAGCTTGTGTTTTCCCAAATGGAGTACTATACATTTGAGATCTAAATGTCTTGCAACCGTATGTGATATGTAGGTTGTAATAATTTTGTGTCGCTTGCGTAGAAAGAACAACGGGTTTCGATACATTGGGGCAGATCGGATGTATAAGCGATAAACAGCAGGAGTCCTAAGATAGATCTCCGGAGAACCCCACTAAGCATCACCCTACTATCACTGACTGCAGTACCAACTTTAACAATAACCATTCGATCAGTAAGGAAATCTTGAAACCACGTGTGCAGACTCCCACGTATGCCAAACTGTTCCAATTTCACTAGCAAACCTGAGCGACCATTCTGATACGCAAAATAGCAAGGTAGTATCAACTGGGCGACCTGGGACGAATCCATATTGTTCGGCAGGAATAATTTGATGTGCAAGGAGAAATGGTCGCATACTATCCACAATGATTGACTCCGTCATCTTGACAACAGCGGAAGTAAGACTAATTGGACGAAAGTTATCAGAGCTGAATTTGTCTACTTTCTTAAAAATGGCCTTAACACATGCTTGTTTCCACTGGGATGGTAATATCCCAGAAGCCAAGGTCAGTTTCATTATTATACTGAGTGGTTTGCAGATGGAATTAATGCAAGCTTTAAGGAATATGGTGGATATTTCATCAATGCCTGGTGCGGCCGACGGGCTAGTGTTCGAATTTTCTGAGCAATTTGCCCTTCTTGGAAATCAATTTTTATCAAATCGAAAGACACTCGAGAAAGATGATGAATGTTGCGCAAAGCAACCAAAAATTCCTCTATATTGGTCTGAGAGAAAGTGTTGTCAAACGAATTAGGTACTTACTACTGTGTAGAAATGAATCCTTCCGCCCTTCTGAGATGAGATATAGCGACTGCCGTGTCTAGTTGACAGTGAACATAATTGCATAACCTCTTGGGATCATTGCTAGCTGCCTAACACTGCCTTTGAACAAGAGTTCAAATTCATTCCCTGCACTTGATATGCGCAGCGATAGAGAATTTGAAAACAGTCGGTGATCGTGGAAGTCCTCGTCTTACCTAAATCTTTGCCATATCTATCTATACTTAACCATTGCCATGATATCCTCATTAATCCAGAGTTTTGATAAAACTGTTACTACAGTTTTGTAATGAAAATTCATATCGGCAGCGTTGAAGAAGTTCTGTTTAAAAGTATTCCAACGAAGTTCGATATCATTCACATTTAAAAGCGTATCCCAATCAACTGCTAATAAGTCGCTACCAAGAGATGTAAAATTTGTGTATTTCCTTACAGACTCTTTTCGAGATTTATTTTCAACACGAATTTGTATGCTAGACCCCAGGACAACATGATGGAAATTTCTAATTAATTGGTGAGAGATATGTGACGTCACAAAGTAGGTTCCTAATAAAGGTTATAATTAAATCTAAAAGACGTCTCTGTTTTTGGAGAAATCTTGTTGGTTCAGATACAATCTGAGAAATATGTGAATTTGATAAAAATTCAACCAGTAGTTGAGATGATTCGGCCACGAGACTATCAAAAGTAACTCTGCCATCGGCCGATGGCATGTTAGATGGTCCCTACAAACAACAGAAAACTAGAGACGTTATGGTTTTGGATAACAAGAGCTAAACATTCAGAACTAGCGAAACGCAATGATGAGTGAAATCGTGTACTGTCTGAAGGTAGCATCTCATAAATAATTTTCTATACACTCGTTAAAATTGTATATATCTATATTCAGCTACATATTATTATAATTTTTTCTTATGGCCTTATTTATTTTATCATCCTGGCGGAGTTTAGCCATAGACTATTCCATCACTTAACCAGGATACATGATCACATATAGACAGTCACACAACATCCCACAAAAATGCTAAAAATCTGTAAAAGTCAGGGAATTTATTAGTGTCAGGGAATTTCGGCTCATATACAATTTTTTTATAATTTGTAAAAATTGGGTATATTTACTATAAACACGCGCTTTTGAATTTGATGGATTGATGTTTTAAGGATGGTAGCATAGTTTAGGCCGCCAAGCAAGCAGAAGATTCGATTATCTATCCTTGTTGCTTGCACAAAATGTTTAATAATGCAGTGCGCTTTGCGAAACAGCTGTTATTCACATATTCATATCACATGCTCTTGAACACGTTTCTCTTTTTAACACCATCGCAACACATATATCTATCTCAAAATTTCAAGAGCTTCTACCGCATACCGTCGAATCGGGAATTGTCGTCTGTCAAAGGAAAATTATTGATACATGATTTTGGCTGGCAAGAAGTTTGGTTTGTTATTAATAATAATAACTAATAATCATTTAATTTGTGCATGTGTACGTAAATCAGGTAGGAATGAATTACTGCAATTTTTGACTTATACGTTTTCCAAGCAAATCATTGTTATTGTTTATTTAAAACCAATAAATTAGAATAATTGATATGTGGCATTTTACTTGTATTAAGTACAATATTTTGTGGTACTTAGTAAGAATTTTTTTTCTCTGTATTCCTTCAAACGTTGAATAAAAGTTATTTATAAAATTGAAAATGAAATCTATACCTACTATAGTCGAGTTCATCTGTTGCCGGCACTCAAAAACGCAATAAGAACTTTACGACATAATTATTAACGCAGCGAGCCAAGCGTCATGCTGTCATCAAACAAGCCGATGCACATTAAAAGCCTGTAATGATAAGCGAGTCAATTTGTGAACGAAATAGTATAGATCGTACCGCTATTTTAATAAGGTCGTACGGTTTTTGTTGCGTTTTTTGAGTGCCGGGAAGCGCTGATATCGACTATACCTATAATTTACTTTTCAAGGCAGGCTGAAATTTATTGAGCATAAAATACTTGCCTCTGAAGAAGTAGTTTCCACAAACACCAAAAACATTTGAATACTACTTTTCGACCATCTGGAGAGGAGGACAACAGGGTTCTTGAAACGCGCGTCGAATAATAGTGTTCTTACTACTTTACTACTTCTTGAAAGACATTGTCATACCGAAGGTTCCAAATCCGTATAGGACTAAAATACTTGCGTTTTTAGCGGGTATGGAAAAGTATTAGTTTGGTTAGGGAAAACCTAGAAGTCAGGAAATTTCACTTTAAAACTTGGATGGCAACCGTGATTAAAGGCACCACTAGGCATGTATATCTTGGCCAGGATTTGAACCCGGAACCTCGCGACTGCAAGCATAATACTTAAGCATTGAACCACCGGCCGGACAGTTAATCATGTAGTAAACATATTTAGTTCTTCATCCAATATGGTTATAATGAAAGCTATTTAAATAATCAACTATATAAAATAGAAAGCCACTTGCAAACATCTAAATATTACGTTTCTTATCGTATTTAACAATTCGTTTATGTATAATTAAATAAGTTCGGTTCTAGTACGGTTCCTTATGTAACTTCGTATTTTGTATTCACATTAGAAGAAACCCCTTTGCCGAATTTAGTCTCTTGATCATGGGCTTGTAAAAATAGATGAGGCATGTGATTGTACAGCTATTAATTTCTAGGTATATGAAACGTATCCATATTACTGAATCCATTGAGATCGCGAATAATAAACTGTAATCCTCCAAAAGCTGCGATATTGGTTTCATCTAATATGCCAAAGAGCAACTTTTTAATATTACTGTCTAGTTGGCTGTAATTGTGAATGCTAAGTATCATGCAAATATAGTAAATAATACTAGTATTAATAATTCAATTTTCTGTCTGAAGTATCAGCAACTTAGATAGATAGACATATGTTTATTGATTCTTTGTGCCAATATATCGAATGACAACAATATCACTAGCACCACTCTCTTGTCACTTGTTTTCCAAGATCAAAAGGGAACTCGGCATAGTTTGTAGACATAAAATGCCACATTTTGACGATTATTTTGGACTTCTAATTACGTAGAAAATGACACTAATTCTTGATTATTAAAACGATATATTATTAACAAAATATATAAGTCAACGCAAAGTGGATAAATTATTACAAAAATAATCAATGTGTAGTAAAGTAAATATACCTTCTACGACAGTCCAGTACTCCACTGTTTCCTATAAAAGGAAATCGATTCGTTGCCACCAATCAAGGTGCGTTTCCAAATGAATTGAAAATAATGTATAATTTGCGACATACTACATCTTCAATCGGAAAACACAAAATAAAGTCTGATTGCAGTAAGCCACCACCAGGTAGATTAATCCTAAAGAAATGACTACAGTGCAGTTATGTTTTGCATCGCCAGCCGTAGATTAGTTTCGAGCTTATTAGCTCTCATCAGTTCGACATAGGCGAATACACAACAACACTTTACTGTTCCTCTAGTCATCAAATGTAGACAAGAGTTGTCCGCAACTTGCGAATAGCTCCATCTGGTGGCGTCTTATAGCAATCAAAGTTGGCGAAAAAATCTGAGTTATATTTAACAAAATCTATAAGCCAACGCAAAGTGAATAAATTATTACAAACATAATAAATGTGTAGTAAAGTAAATACACCTATTATGAAGTACTCCACTATTTTCTATCAAAGAAAATCGATTCATTGCCACCAATCAAGGTGCACAATATGCATATCCAAATCAGTTGAAAACAATGTCCTATAATTAGCGACATACTATGATTGAGGACGTGGTATGTCGCATTTATAGGACATTATTTTTAACTGATTTGGAAACGCACATTGTGCACTTTGATTGGTGGAAATAAATCGATTTAAGTTCATAAGAAATAGTGGAATACCGAACGTTCGCGGTAGGTATATTTACTTTACTACACAGATTTATTATTTTTGGGTATATTATTGCATTTTCAGAATCCCTGAAAAATTCTGAATAGGTCTGAACTATTTTGGTGAGTTTTTATGCTAACTTTAGGTTTTTTTAGAGCCAAGTTTTGCTTTGGCCCTACAGTGTTGCGACTCACGTTGAATCATCATACATGACAAAAAATAATGGAAAAATACAAATTTCAACTTTAAGCAACAAGTTTAATAACTACATACATTCTAATCGTACGAAATTAGTTTCTTGCACAAAAATCTTTTTTCAAATAGCACTACGCTGCAGTACCCCCTCAGTTAAATACAACTTACAAAATCAATTGAAGGTTAAACTCAAAAAAAAATTTGTGATTGTTTACTTGTTTCAATAGTAAATTTTATTTATATTTTTAATAATACATATAGGCACTTTTAACTCTTTTAAGTTTATATATTGTTACCGTAATTTAAATTGTAATATAAAAAATTTATAATACTTTTTAAGATTAACTTTTAAATTTCATTTTTACAAATTTACTTCCTAAATAGTTTATGTTGCAAATTTCAACTATTTTAAATATATTTTATTATTCATTTTAACAACTATTTCTTTTTCTTACATTATCTAAAGGAGACTGGCTTTAAGGACAAAAGAGACAAATGTATACTCATTTTTCACTATAGATGGTGCCTACGTCATTAACATCAATATTTCATTGTCTCTTTTCCCCAAATAAAAGAAAATTTGTTTTAGGTCGTAGACACAAAAGGATAAGTTTCACTTCTCTTGTATATGTTGCTTCGCTTATTTACCAAAATAACTAAAAGAGGAATAAACAGGTAACAGCACATTGTGAAAGATAGAGCAATAATTGAATAGAAGTTGTTTATTCTCATATTTGGCGAATGCGCCGGTGAGAACTATTTATTTTTCTATTAGCTCGATGGTGCCGATGGTCCCATTGTAGCTACCGACATCCAGTTCACGACGAAAGTATACTCAAAGAAAGGAAATATCAATTTACTTGTATTTGTGTATATTTGTATCTTCGTCCATTTTTATACCTCAATTAATAGGGTTTACCAGACCTTTATCTAATTTTAATTTATCGTGTACCGAATTAAAGTAACCGACTTATTTTCCCGTTGTAATTATGGGCCCATTCAGTGTTTCATCAGTCACACAGTTTTTATTAGTATCAATACATATTAAGCATATCATATTATAAGTAAAAACGTCGAATTACTTAATTCAGGTGTTACATGGTAAAGGGGTAACTAACAAGAAGTATTTTAGAGACAATTGAGCTTCAAAGATATTTTCTTGGAATTGTAAAATTAATTAAAGTTCATTAATTCAATATTTCTGTCGACTTCGTAACATATATATTTGTGAAAAAGATTAATTTGAGGTACGAAAAAATAATTTTGTTTCTGAGGCGATATAACCAAATAATACCAAAATACCAACAAAAAGGCCTTTTAATACTTATCACTTTTTTGTTTCTGAATAATATGATTGTTTCACGACATTCACTGGGATTCATGTTTCTCGATTTTTCTGCAGGCGCATATTTTCTCACAACTCTTGGAATTTCTACGTCTACGTTGTGACTTGTGACTGGGACTACACAGTGTTCACATTTTTGAAATGTGTACTCAGGTAAAATAATTTTTTATAAAAGTTGAAACCGCATTTATCATCGCAAATCCATTATATTCTGTCTCTGAAGTCAAATCATGAACGATTGAAACGAAGATGTATTGCAGAAAATATATCCGTTATTGGAAAAGTACCTACCGATTCTCTTTTAAATAAAATGTCTTTCATTTTGCAAGCTTGTTTTATAATAATATTAACTTATTAATATGGACCGTAATAATATCACTAACAATTACAGTGAATATTTGGCACCCTTTCAGTAGTGCCTGCATATGGCTTGTCAAAAGAAAGTTATGCCAGAAAAAAAATAAAAACTCTCAAATAGCCTTTAGAAAATAAGAGGAATTAAATATCTTAATTATATTGCTAAGAACTCCAATTGTCCCGGTCTAATAGGATTCTTTGGAAACGATTTGGATAAGAAAAATAAATATCTAATATGAATAAAACCAGAATAAAAATAAAATTTTACCGCAAATTGTTAATGACAGATTAGGTAACAACAGAAAATGAAAACTAGTATTTTCTTCTTCTTAGCGGTGCAATTATATATTGCAGCACTCAGGCATTGTGGTCCATTGTGCATCCGCCAGCTAGTCAATGAATGTCCCTATTCAGGCCAGATTCCAAACCAAAAGCCAGAATCCTTCCCAGCGGGGTACTCCTAATTTCCTCTGGCGTAGGGAAGCCAATGCCAAAGTGTTTATGCCTCAAGTTCATGAGACTGGGGCAGGAGGTTAGGAGGCGAATGAAAGTTTCATCCTCTTCTCCACAAAACCTGCACTCGGAGTTATTAACTACTCCGATGGTGTGCAGGTGTTTCCTGAAAGAGCCGTGTCCAGTCAAGAGACTAACCACGACCCTAACTTGCTTTCTGCCTAGACGCAGTAATTGTTCCGCCCTCTTCGGCAAGGGTCCTGGGATAAGGAGTTTCGCTTTCCGAAGTTCTGGGTAGGAGTTCCAGAGGTCAATGAACTGAGAATAAGATCAGTCCTCTATTGACCTACTGGCGTTTGCTTTAGGGTAAGCCAGGGCCGGCTCCGGGCCCATCAATGGCTTTTGAGAGCCCTCTCTGGCCAGAGCATCCGCCTACTCGTTATCCTCAATATTACTGTTCCGAGGCACCCAGACAAGCTTGACCCAGTTCGCAGAGTGCCTGTTTACAGTCCTGAACCAAAGAAGATTTGGTTTTAACTGATGCCAGGGCCTTGAGGGCCGTTTGTTGGAATATCTCCTGCGGATATTCTCCTCTACGCAGACCAAAATAGCAAATATCTTGGTCTGGAATACCGTCACGAATTTACCCTGGGCATAGGAAAATTTTGCCCTGGGTTTCTCGCCGTATATTCCCGCTCCGGAACCACTCTCAGATCCAGATCCGTCTGCGAACCAGACGATATCGGCAGATTCAAGTATGTTCCCGAGTGGGCATGAATGCTCCCTTTTCGGGATAATGACCTTAAAAGGTACTGAAAAGGAGAACATAGGCATTATACAGTCACTCCTGGCATCCAGAAATGTCGGATAGGGCCCTTGTATGCCTTAGCCGTTCTCTCTCTTCTTTCCACTGACCACTACACTTCAGCCTGTAGGCCGCTTTCCGAGCCTCGGCCTCGATCAACACGCGAAGGGGTATAAGGTCCAGAAGGGCACCCGGTGCTGCCATGGGAGTAGTGCGATAATGCGAATAATAACCCCCGTGTCTCCCAAGCAGGCAAGTCTTTGGAGCTGCTCAAGTTTGCGTTGAATGTGTAGTCTAGCGAATGCCGGCCACCAGACAACGGAAGCGTACGTTACCATGGGCCTCGCTATACCAGTGTAGTACCACATTACTACTCTGTAATTCAATCCCCAAGTTTTGCCAAATGTCCTTCTACATACCCAAAGGGTATCTCTATATGATCTTTACAGGACAGCTTAGAGTCCAGGATGACGCCTAGATACTTCATCGTCCTGGAGACACTTAGAGTAATGTTATAAAGAACGGGCTCGATGAAACCGTCCAGCACTCGTTTCCTGATAAAGACGACCAGTTCTACCTTAGAGGGATTTACTCTAAGGTGGTCGTGGCATCATAGCTGTACGATTCGCAGGGTTCTTTGCGTGA
The DNA here is from genome assembly GCA_963675555.1 of Leptura quadrifasciata. Taxonomy (NCBI): domain Eukaryota; kingdom Metazoa; phylum Arthropoda; class Insecta; order Coleoptera; family Cerambycidae; genus Leptura; species Leptura quadrifasciata. The sequence goes on from OY776675.1 coordinate 92,063,662, forward strand.
GCCCGCTAACCGTATTAGGGAATTTTCCCGATATGACAATGGCTAGATCATCGGCGTAGCCTTGCTTATATAGGCCTTCGTCCTCAAGTGCTTTAAGTAGGCCGTTAAGGACGAGACACCATAACAAAGGGGAAAGAATGCCTCCCTGTGAGCAGCCCTTTCTTACTGCTATTTTCACTGCCGTGTCTCCACTGGCAGCGATGATTTGCCTGTCTGTCAACATGGCTCTTATCCATCTAATGATGGTGTCTTTGAAGCCATGATAGGCGGCCGTGGCACAAATGGAGTCGAAGGAGGTATTGTCAAACACTCCCTCGCTATCCAGAAAAGCTACGGATGCGAGTTCTTTGCGGTGCAGCGCCTTCTCGATCCTGGAAACAATCGGATGAAGGGCCTTCTCCGTCGACTTCCCAGTCCGGTAAGTATGTTGTGATGGATGCAAGGGCTTCAAGACTAATGCTCCGTCTTTAACGTACCTTTCGACCAACCTCTCTAATGTTTTGAGCAGGAAGGCTGATTGCTCCATAAGATTTGGCAGTGTCGTAAGAAATACGTCCTGCTTTTGGGATGAAAACCACTTTAACGGTTCTCCAGAGTATAGGAACATACCCTAGGGCTAAACAAGTTCTCAACAGGTGATAAATAGGACGCACGAGTATCTCCAGGCCTTCCTGAAGAAGTACCGGGTACACTCCATCCGTCCCTGGACATTTATAAAGATCGAAGGTGGAGATAGCTCATTTGACTCTCTCAACTGTCACTACCCTTGAGGCAGTCCTCCAGTCCGCTGTCATGACGATCGCGCGGGACGACCGTGGGGCTGGTTTTTCCTCTGTCTCCACCACAGATTCGAGGAAATGAGTTTCTAACAAGTGTTTGAGGCACTCCGTAGTGATAGCCGTAAGTCTACCAGAGGGGCCTTAAGTATTCTATTCGCATTTGCACTGTCTTTTTTGAGAGTTTTATAAAGTCTTGCGGCTTGCGGGAGGTTTTCTATGCTCTCACAGAAGTAATTCCAAGCAGTCTTTTTGCTGTCTCGAATGCGACTGTTATAGAGGAAGCTGAGAGATTGCCCTATTGAAGAGCCTGCGTGTCTCTCCGCGTAAGTTTTGCAGTTCTCTGTTCTTTCCTCCTCCTAAGAGGACAGCTGCTCTCATATGAGACAGTGATCATGTTAAAGAACACGCTATAACCCCGATATACTTTTCGACGTTGTAACAAAATCCGACTTAGGAAATACTTCGTACGAAAAGCGTGCTTCACGTAAAAACGCCGTGGAACTCCTCAAGGAGCGTTAATTTAGAAAGTGTAGCAAATGTCGCTGCACAGGGACGTAATGTCGCCCCGACCACCTAAATTTAGAAAGTATAATAGTATTTGACTTTAACTTCGAAATTTTCAAGATTAGAAACCCTTTTACGAATCCACGTTGTCAAGCACTGCAACTCTTACGAGGTATTGAATATGAGGACAAGTTAATCGGTCGGTTTTGACGGGGAAATGATGAGTTTTGACGGGGTTTACCCTAAACCGGTTCCTCAGTGATTCGGAGTCAAAAAAGTATTATTACCATGTACTCATACGTGCATGGGATCCACCTTGCCTGAACGTAAAAAGTTGTTATTGTAGAATACAATCGAAGTAGTAGCACTTCAAGCAATTTTAAGCTCTGAGGAGCGACCAAAATTCATGTGAATTAAAAATACGTTTATAAGACAGGCAAGCAAAAGCCCACCAAAATTTCAGTTACATTGAACTTTTCTTGAATCTTTTTGTGCATCGTTAGCTTATAAAACCGCATATTGGATGGTAGTTGGTACAGTATAAATCGTTCCGTTCCTCACCATGTGTTGTACACGGGCCAGACTAGTGTTTGTTAAACATTTTTCTTGAAATAAAAGTTGTTGTAAAAACATAATTTTTTTAAAGATTTAATATATACATTTTTGAACTTTATATTGTTTTTAGTTGTGTTCTAACAAAATTCCCTTTCAGATTTAATTTTAAGAAAGTGTGGTACATCCAGTGTTAGGTTTATAGTGTTACGACGTCAAATTGATACCATCAAAGCAGCAGTTAAGCATAAACGATAGTAAGTATGATTTTTTATATTATTCTCCGTCTGAAACAGTCGTGTTGAACCCTAAAATTTTGTGAACGTAATATTTATTTTTTTTAGAAATAAAGAAAGAGTAGAGGAAGAAGAAAATTAATTTTTTCTTTTTCCTATTTTTTTTTTTAATTTTTCTAAGTTTTTAAAGGCAGAAAAAGACGTCCTTCAGACACCATAAAGATGGATCGTTCACAATCACTCCAAGGAGAAGCTTCGTAGAGGTTTCTATATCCCTTATGTTCCTGGGTTGAATTACCCTCGTTATCTTATCTGATAAGAGTCCGCCTGTAGGCGTCCCAATCAGTATGTCTGGGATTTCTGTACCAGCTCTCCTCTAATTGAGGAGCTGGTTTAAATCTGATGTGGCGGTGATCCGCAAGCGAAGGTTCCGTAGACACCAGCCAGTTTTTAACCAGTGGGATCACCGACTGGGATCCCAGTGTAATATCAATTACCTATTGCCTTCGTTGAGTAACAAAGGTGGGCGAATTGCCCCGATTTAGTAATTCTAAGTCGATGGTATACAAATACTGTAGCAAGCTCTGACCTCTTGGATTGACTCCAGTGCTGCCCCAGCAAGTGTGGTGTGCATTGGCATCACATCCTATGATGAGAGGCAGCTTTTCGTTGCTACAGAGTTGAACCAACTCCTCAAACTCCGTTGAAGGCTAGCTGGAAAGCCACAGCCAGCGATCTGACTGTAAGTCAGATCAGATCTGGCTCTTTTTGATGGCTTTGAGGAGCTAGTCTTTCCCTCAGGGCGGCCCCGTTTGGAGTCTATCGTCTGTGGTGTACCCCTCACAGCTATCCTTTCCGCCCACGCATTTTTCGCCCTGATGCGTTGTGCTCCAGTACGATTGCGTCGCCTGTGAGCCCCGTTCCGAGGATTCAGGTCCGCCACAGCGACTGAAGGTGAGAGTGCCCCGTGAGCGGAGCTCCCCTCTAATATGGGAAATGAGGTGGGATTGGAAGGGGAGGCTACTTGTACGGAGCCTTTCCCAGAAGAGTGGGAAGTGGACGCCCCATTTCTGGAGCTTTCCACTTTAAGGAGTGGGGAGGTCCCTGTTAAGGAACACTCCCTGGACGGGACGGAGGAAAAAGAGGCCCTGACGACAGAGCTCTCCTCATGAGATAGATGGGTTTTTTTATTTAAAAATTTACTCATAATGTTCCCACGAGTATATAGGAAAAAGGGTCCGCCCCCGCAGAGCTTGTTGCGAGGGTAAGGCTAAGTACTATGGGAGGTGGTCCGGTATCACATAGGCATCGTTAGCGTCACCATTGCCCTGGTACCATTCAGCCCTGGCACGATGGCTTACACCCTAGCTTGGGGAATATTTATCGACCTCCCGGTCTAGATCCGCCGTCTTTTGCTAAAGCAGTGTCACCTCGTGCAGAATGTGTTTCTTCACCACACACCCTTCATCATATCCGGTAGTGCAATGGTATGGGGCTGGCGGACGGTCCTGGACGGTGAGAGACACCAAAAAAGCTAGTATCAAAATAAATGATAGAATTATGATAAAAAAATGATATAATAACTATTTTTCTAAATGTATGTTAAAGTACATATTCGTTTTGGAAATAATAAAGGCAAATAGTTGTACAACGGCTAGGAAAATTAAAATAATTTCTTTTGAATGTATAACAGGAGACGAAATCATCAAAACAGGAAAAACAAAAATTCAGCAGGTTATGACAAAATAACTATTAGGCTTTTAAAGTTTTGTAAATATTATGTTATTAGATTCAATTATCTAAAGTGAATATAAATGAGTTAATTAATTAATTATTAGGTCCTCTAATTTCTATTATTTCCATTTTATTATACTAAGAGCTAAAAGTGAATGCAAATGAGGCAAATATCCCACGGACAGTCTAAGACTTTGTGGGCTATTCAGTTTATTTGTAAACCCTTATCAATTTAATCATGATGCTAATTGTACAATTTTTGTAAGATTTGTAGTAAAATTATAGTAATAATTTTAATGTATTGTGGATTTTAAAGCATTGTGAATTTTTTGTATTTATTATGCAAATAAACTATTTTATTATTATTATTATTATTATTTTTTTTTTTTTATATTTTTTTACAAAAAACCAGTCACCCTACTCTGTGGCTCCGACCCTCACAGAGGGGAGCTGGTAATACCAATAGCCACTCCACACGCCCGTGGGGTGAGTGACTACCGGGTCCGCGAATCGTGTGCCCTGAGTAGACGTAATGAACCGAGGATGACAGCCTTCTGCATTCTGCCGGCTAAGATCTCTGCCGAATCTCGGCATGCCGGTATGATCTTTAGTTCTGAAAGCAGCGTCTGTCTCATTCCACCGAGGGCTCCTATAATCAGTACCACTATTTTAACAGAATGGCCTGGATAAAGCCTGCGGAGTTCGAAGAGCAAATCTCGATATTTTGTCCGTTTTTCCTCCTCTTTCAAGACAATGTTGCTCTCAGCGGGAGCCGAGAATTCCACGACATACATTGTCTTGAGTTGGTGGTCGAGGAGTACTATGTCAGGCTTGTTGGCTTGTATTTGCCTGACGGTGGGAAACGAGTAGTTCCAATAAATTAGGCACTTCTCATTCCCCACAACGGACTCAATATCCCCCGGAACGTAAGGCAGCACTGGTGTTTCGTCTATCCCATACGAGTGCCTTAGATGATAGTAAAGCACTCGTAATGCTGCGTTGTGTCTATGAATATAGGCCGAGACTGCGTATGTCGGGCAAGCCGACAGTAAGTGCATTACAGTCTCCGGCGCCCTGCGGCAGGCCCTGCAGCTGACATCAGGGACCTCCATACCCATGACACGACGTCGATAGACGAGAGTGTTAAATACACCATCCTGGCAAGCCATTATGAATCCCTCGGTCTCAGACTTCAGCCCAGCTGACCTTAAGAAGGCGAAGGTCAGCCTTTCGGATAAGCCGAGGTCTTCTATATTTTTATAGAAGATCCCGTGCAATGGCTTATCCTTATGGAGCTGCAGAAGGATGTTGTGTTCTGCAGCTCTAATGTGGGCTTTTAGTCGAACGGGTTCCAACTCGGTGACAGAGTCGGGGTTTACCCGCTCGACGTCGAAGATGAGACCAAGTTCATGGGCTGCTCTCCGTGCTGCCTTAAAGAGAAAAGCTCCTACCTCTGCATTTTCATGGTCTCGGACCATGCAGAGGAGGGGATCCGAACTCCTGATGACCTTACATGCTCCTTCCAGAACCATCCTGCTATGGAGACTCTCCAAGCTCAAGAGTCCACGGCCTCCCCGATGTCGTGGGAGATATAACCGTGGAACGGACGATTTAGGATGCAAGCTCCTATTGAGATGCATCTTCTTGCGGGTTACTACATCGAGTTGACGCAGCTCTTCTCTAGTCCACTTCACTACTCCGAAAGAGTAGAGAAGGATCGGAACGGCAAGCATATTTGTAGCAGACACCTTGTTCTTCCCCGACAGTTCTGAAGACCAGATCTGTCGGAGTAGGTGCTGATACTTGCCGCGGAGAGCGTTTTTCACTACACTCACTTCTTGGGTGGAGCGTTGCTCGACACCCAAGTAAGTGTACGACTCTCCGGCATCTAGATGGTGTAAGATGCTTCCGTCCACGAGCTGCGCGTCCTCTCCATAGTCACCGCATCGTCCTCTCTTGAGATGGATCAGTGCGCATTTGTCCAACCCGAACTGCATACCGACAGCCTGCGTATACTCCTGTACCACCCTTAGGGACTGTTGGAGATCCCTCTCTCCAGAGGCATAAAGTTTAAGGTCATCCATATAAAATAGATGGGTGACCTTATGCCTCCTGTCGCCGGGGGTACCGCAGTTGTAGCCACGGGTTTTCCGGAGCGAGACGGATAATGGCAGTAGTGAGATGCAAAACAGAAGGGGGCTGAGGGAATCTCCCTGAAATACTCCTCTTCTGAATGTTACCGACTCTGTTTGGACTCTATCGTTACCCGATGTTATGGTAAAGCGAGTCCTCCAGAGCGGCATCAGTTCTTCAATACATCTCACTACGGGACCGGGTACCACAAGACATCGGAGCAGGTGAACAATGAGCTCATGCGATGTCATGTCGAATGCCTTGCGGTAGTCGATCCAGGCCATAGAGAGGTTCCGCTTATACTGCATGGAGTCCTGTGTGACACATCTGTCAATCAACAGGTTCTCCTTGCAGCCAGCGACACCTCTCTTCGACCCTCGTTGCTCATATATCCGTTCGTAAACCGGTTCAACTGCGTGGAGCACCCGCATGTACAAAATGCGTGTAAACACCTTGTAACATGCGTTTAGACAGGTTATCGGTCTGTAATTCTTTGGGTTGGACAAATCTCCGTTCTTGGGGATCAGCACTGTCCGCCCCTCAACAACCCAAGAAGGGATTTGCTGCTCACCATTTAACCAGGAATTAAAAATTCTGGCCAAATGGTGGTGGGTGCTCGATAACTTTTTCCACCAAAAGTTATTTATCCCATCGGGACCTGGAGCAGCAAAGTTCTTAGAGCCCTCAAGAGCCCTACGAACCTCTTCTGGGGTTATTGGTTCGCACACTTCTTGTGGTCGCATTATTATTATTATTTTTTTTTTTTTTTTTTTTTTTTTTTACAAAAAACCAGTCACCTTACTCTGTGGCTCCGACCCTCACAGAGGGGAGCTGGTAATACCAGTAGCCACTCCCCACGCCCGTGGGGTGAGTGACTACCGGGTCCGTGAATCATGTGCCCTGAGTAGACGTAATGAACCGAGGATGACAGCCTTCTGCATTCTGCCGGCTAAGATCTCTGCCGAATCTCGGCATGCCGGTATGATCTTTAATTCTGAAAGCAGCGTCTGCCTCATTCCACCGAGGGCTCCTATAATCAGTACCACTATTTTAACAGAATGGCCTGGATAAAGCCTGCGGAGTTCGAAGAGCAAATCTCGATATTTTGTCCGTTTTTCCTCCTCTTTCAAGACAATGTTGCTCTCAGCGGGAGCTGAGAATTCCACGACATACATTGTCTTGAGTTGGTGGTCGAGGAGTACTATGTCAGGCTTGTTGGCTTGTATTTGCCTGACGGTGGGAAACGAGTAGTTCCAATAAATTAGGCACTTCTCATTCCCCACAACGGACTCAATATCCCCCGGAACGTAAGGCAGCACTGGTGTTTCGTCTATCCCATACGAGTGCCTTAGATGATAGTAAAGCACTCGTAATGCTGCGTTGTGTCTATGAATATAGGCCGAGACTGCGTATGTCGGGCAAGCCGACAGTAAGTGCATTACAGTCTCCGGCGCCCTGCGGCAGGCCCTGCAGCTGATATCAGGGACCTCCATACCCATGACACGACGTCGATAGACGAGAGTGTTAAATACACCATCCTGGCAAGCCATTATGAATCCCTCGGTCTCAGACTTCAGCCCAGCTGACCTTAAGAAGGCGAAGGTCAGCCTTTCGGATAAGCCGAGGTCTTCTATATTTTTATAGAAGACCCCGTGCAATGGCTTATCCTTATGGAGCTGCAGAAGGATGTTGTGTTCTGCAGCTCTAATGTGGGCTTTTAGTCGAACGGGTTCCAACTCGGTGACAGAGTCGGGGTTTACCCGCTCGACGTCGAAGATGAGACCAAGTTCATCGGCTGCTCTCCGTGCTGCCTTAAAGAGAAAAGCTCCTACCTCTGCATTTTCATGGTCTCGGACCATGCAGAGGAGGGGATCCGAACTCCTGATGACCTTACATGCTCCATCCAGAACCATCCTGCTATGGAGACTCTCCAAGCTCAAAAGTCCACGGCCTCCCCGATGTCGTGGGAGATATAACCGTGGAACGGACGATTTAGGATGCAAGCTCCTATTGAGATGCATCTTCTTGCGGGTTGCTACATCGAGTTGACGCAGCTCTTCTCTAGTCCACTTCACTACTCCGAAAGAGTAGAGAAGAATCGGAACGGCAAGCATATTTGTAGCAGACACCTTGTTCTTCCCCGACAGTTCTGAAGACCAGATCTGTCGGAGTAGGTGCTGATACTTGCCGCGGAGAGCGTTTTTCACTACATTCACTTCTTGGGTGGAGCGCTGCTCGACACCCAAGTAAGTGTACGACTCTCCGGCATCTAGATGGTGTAAGATGCTTCCGTCCACGAGCTGCGCGTCCTCTCCATAGTCACCGCATCGTCCTTATTATTATTATTATTATTATTATTATTATTATTATTATTATTATTATTATTACACCTTCTAGTATACACTCCCACCGTAGGTCCAATAATTGCCGTTATAATTATTGGACCTACAATTCGTTAATTGTTACTAACTTATTAGACACTAAAACTTACAATAATTAGTCCTTATAATAACACACTAATTATACCTTTTATTTACTATGGACTCACTACATAATTCACAATTAGTTAGTGTTCTTTTTCTTATCTGATCACTTGGCTCATCCCAGAACTGTACTGAACTGACTCCGGATCTGCTACTTATAAACTCCATAACCCTTATTCTAGAATTTTCTCTTTTATGCCAGTCTGTCATTCGGGACGATTCTGCTGCTTTCTAGTTTATCTGTGATAGAACTAATGGCGCCATCTCTGGACCGACTGGTGAACTATTATCCTATTGCTAGCTTCTTCCTATTATATTAAACATTTCTTCGCAAGAGGGCGTGGCTATGCACATATCACTGCCCCTTCCCTAAGGCTGAATGTCCCGATCAGGCAGAATCCTCAACAAACTTCGCCAGCCTGTCCAGGTGCATAATTTTCACCTTAGATCTGTTACTACGTTGATTCAGATAAACAATGTCGATGATCCGGGTGATCAAAAATATGGCTTGAGGCTACGAGAGTCCTTCTTCACATCGCTGTGGGTTGTACAGTCAAACCAATTCCCCCACCTAATATCCTGCTAGACTGACGTTACGGTCATATCGAGCCTTCAATCGGTCACCATTTCCTGTAGGCAGCGCCTTGGTGTCTGTATCCGCACAAACCTTGCATTTGCGATACCAAACCTCTACGTCCTGACGGCTGTTAGTTCGGTAGAATCCAGTTGAATCATTCCTGTACTCTAGCTAAGGTCTTATTTTTGCTAAAATGATATCCGGTGCACTTCCCGAAATACCTTTGGCACCCGGTCTCTATCTTAATCATCTTCACTTTTGTTATATCCTGCTGTTTCTTTACTTCCTCGGCATTTACTTCCTTAGGGTGCCTCTGACAACAGAACCTCTTGATATGCTCCAAATTGCCGCAATTATAACAGCGTATTCCTCTTGTCAGCCTTTCATCGCTTCATTGTTGCTTCGGCTCCTGTTTCGGCGGTTGCAGTTCCCGTTCCGGCTTCGGTCGCGAGCTTTCGTTCAGTACTTGCGCGACCATTTTCTGCATATCCGTTAGGATAACAATCAGTCCCGTCTTATCGGAGTGGCTTTCCTCATTCCTGGAAGCGAGCAGTGTTTACTTCCCCAGAATTCCATTGTCAACAGTCTCGCATGATTTGTCCCGGTTTGATGCATCCCTAACATCGGATACCTCTTCTAGGCTTTACACCTCGTTGTCGGTTTTTCTGTTTTTCTGGAAAATTTGTCTTGGTCATTAATTGAGCAAACATCTTGTACATGTTCTTTATTTTGATGTCTAAATTAGTTTATTCCGATTGGGCTTCTTCCACAGAGACGGCTTTTCCTCTGTGTCATGAGGAATCCATATAGGCGGCCTCTAGCTCAAGTGCGTGGATCGACGCTTCACTACTAGTCTTATGCCGAGATATTCGAAGGATTCGCTTAATCTCATCGTCCCTTATGCCATCAATGAAAGTCTCAACTGCCAATTGCTCCTGAAATTGCCTTGGCGCAACCTGGTAAGCCAAGAGTGCCAGTCTCTCCACAGCAGCTTCAAATTCTTGTAAACTTTCCTCAGCCTCTTGTGTGCGCGATTTCAACTGGGTCCGATATACTTGGGCGAGGTGTTGGTCGCCACATCTTAGATCTAATTCAGCCTCCAAAACTTTGAAATCCTGTTGCTGCACCACTGGGACTGTCTGAAGCAATTCTGATGTTTGGCCTCTTAACGCCGGCACTAATATCATAGCCTTGTCCTTATTACTCCAGTTATTTGTACATGCAGCTGCCTTAAACGGTTCCTTATATGCTGACTAGGAAGTTTGTCCGTCAAACGAGGGAGGTTGCAATCGAGGACCTGATGACACTACCAACTGGCCTCATTTTTCCCTCTGCTGCCATTTAAGTTATTCTACTTCTCCTTCAACTACCTGAAAGTTTTCTTCAATGTCACTCATTTTTCCTTCAACGTCGGTAACTGTTGCTTCCAATTTGCCAACTTTTTCTTCCACCTTGTAAATTTTTTCTCCTAACTTATCTACTTATAATCCCTATATCCTCCTTCATTTCGTTTTTAATTTCTTCGGTAGCTGAGAAGATAGCACCTATATTCTTTCCTATTATTGGGTTTTCTACCACATATATTATTATTCTCTTCAAAGCAAATCACCGAATCTACAAAATAATAGAATTATTGGAAAAATGCCTCTGCGCCCGTGACGTTTACGCCAAAGGAAAAGTCAGAGGTTATGTTTTGCAAATAATATAAATCGGAATAAACACAGAAATAATGTACTTTTCTGGCGTTTCGGAAAGTAATCTCTTTCCGTTTTCAAAGCTTTTTTTGGAAGAACTCTTATTTTGCTGTGTATGTCAAATACACAGCTTTAAAATTCTGTTTATGTTATGATATTTTCTTTTAGATAATGTTGAGTTTGTTAAGTTCTTCTCTTAACATTGGTAGCCAGGTTGTACAAATATCTACAGAACAATTCGATACGCACTTATCTTCATTTAATAAGATTATTGCTGATTCTTTAATTTTTCTTTTTTTGGTATCTGTTTCTTTTGTTAAAATATTTGCCGAGTCCCAGTTTATTCTATGTCCGTTTTCCCAAGCATGTTCACAAATCTTTGATTTCTGAATTTCATTCTTTCTAATATAATTCTTGTGCTCATCCATCCTCACACTGACAGGTCTGGATGACTCACCCACATAACATTTATCACATTCGCACGGGATATTGTAAATACAGTTTTTTGAATTCTGCTCCCTATTTATCGGTTTTGTTTTTGTTAAAATAGATCTTAAAGTGTGCCCCGTTTGAAATATCGTCCTAACATCAAATTTGTTACCTATACGGCGTAGCTTTTCCGATAGTCCGTATACATAAGGAATTATTGCTGTATAATGACGTTCAGGTTTTTGTCGTACCTGATTATCCCTATTTTCAACATTTATGAAAACTCTATCAACAAAGGCTTCAGGATATTGATTTTGTACTAGAATTTTTTCTCGTTATTTAATATTTCATTATTAGATGAAATTATTTTGGCCCTATCGTATAAACATTTTACAACACTCCTTTTAACATTTATTGACTGATTTGAGTTAAAATTTAGATATCTATTAGTATGTGTTGGTTTTCTATAAACGCTTGTTTCAATTGTATTATTTACCCTTTTGATTAAAACATCTAAAAACGGTAGTTCATTCCTACATTCTACTGCTAATGTGAATTTAATAGACGTTTCCTTCTATTTATATTTTCCAAAAAACTATCTAGTAAATCGACACCATGAGGCCAAATTGCAAAGATGTCGTCAACATATCTCCACCAGACAACCGGTTTGTTTATACAATTTTGAACATGTGTGTTCTCAAAGTTCTCCATAAATATGTTGCTTAAAATTGGTGATAATGCAGACCCCATAGCCATACCAAAATCCTGCTGATAGAACTCATTGTCCAATTGAAAATAGGTTGTTTTTATACACAGTGTTAAGAGTTCCATTATGCTATTTACACTTAATTTAGTTCTAGTTTCCAAATTATTATCATTTAGCAACCTATCTTTAACTATTTTTAGAGTTTCATCTACCGGAACATTGGTGAAAAGACTAACTACATCAAAACTAACCATCAGGTGTGATTCATGAATATCGTTTTCATAATTTTTTTCTATAAAATGTTTACTATTTTTAATATACGAATCGGTATTTCCAGATAATGGATCAATAATTTTAAGTAAAAATTTTGCCAAATTATGACATGGTGAATTAATAGAACTAACAATTGGTCTTAAAGGAACTGGGACTCGGCAAAAATTTTAACAAAAGAAACAGATACCAAAAAAAGAAAAATTAAAGAATCAGCAATAATCTTATTAAATGAAGATAAGTGCGTATCGAATTGTTCTGTAGATATTTATACAACCTGGCTACCAATGTTAAAAGAAGAACATAACAAACTCAACATTATCTAAAAGAAAATATCATCAGTTCTGTGTAAGTAGTAAGTATCTATGGAAATAACATAAACAGAATCTTAAAGCTGTGTATTTGACATACATACACAGCAAAATAAGAGTTCTTCCAAAAAAAGCTTTGAAAACGGAAAGAGATTACTTTCCGAAACGTCAGCAAAATACATTATTTCTGTGTTTATTCCGATTTATATTATTTGCAAAACATAACCTCTGACTTTTCCTTTGGCGTAAACGTCACGGTCGCAGAGGCATTTTTCCAATAATTCTATTATTTTGTAGATTCGGTGATTTGCTTTGAAGAGGATAATAATACATGTGGTAGAAAACCCAAATAATAGGAAAGAATATTCGTAGAATGCCACAAATAACTTTCAGACAATATTAAGATAGCACCTGTTATACCTCTATAATTTTTCTTAACTCTTCTTGTCTTGTTATTTCTTCCTGTTTCTCCTCGTGAAATTTTATCTTCAGATCTTCCATAATTTTCTTCAATTCATCTTTGTCCTCTTTACGTCGTTTTTGCTCTTCTTTCTATTCGAGACGTATCTTCTCTTGTTCTTTCTTTTCTTCTTGATGTGGCGTCACTTTTCCTGATCTAACATCATTTCTCTTAGTTCATCTTTTTCTTCATGAAGTTTCTTTTCTAGTTCGAGCGTCATTTTCCCAGTTCGGCAGACATATGTTGCATTTGCTTTTCAGCGGCCATACTTCTTGTTTCGATTAAAAAGTTCTCTTAACAGCATTAATAAATCCGGAATAGATTGTTCTATACTTTTTTTCACAATATGACAAATAGGTTTTATTTATTGTAGTAGTAGTGGTATACTTTTCAGTTGAATATTCTAAATAGAATATTCTAGATAATTTCTTACCCTAACACACATATATTTTCACATTTTATAATTCTCCTTATACAACCTTCTTTAAGAGTAATAGTAAATAATATACACTTTAGGAAGTCTTTATACATTTGCTCCTTTCCCATAGAGAAAAATCTAGAAACAAATGTGATTCAATATAGGAAGTACTACAAATGTCACTTATTTCAGTTCGTAGGACGGAAAGAATCTCCATATTTTGTGGATCAATACAGATGTTAAAACGAATGAAATGGAATAAACATTTTATAATTTTTTTCTATGTGGGATCATATTTGATTCTTGTTATACATTGACCTAACGATTGTAAATTAAACAAGTAATGGAAAATATCCAGTTATTTGTTTAATTTATTCGCCTCACGGTAATGCAAAAAGCTAAATTTGTATTATTGTCAGTATTCGTTATCGCACTTCGACTTGTATTAGTCTCGTAATATCAATATTTACGTATTAAAAATCTTGAATCTTCAAATGAAAACCACAAATGATTGAGTTCATACACTAAAATTGGTAGGTAGTAATTTATTGAAGACAGTAGAATGTAAATAATGTACAATTGTAAATGAATTTGAATTTCTATTCATAATTTGATTGTATGTAATTTTAAATGTAGAAGAAGATTTGATTTTATTGTTGCAACTGACAATACGAACAAAAAATGTTATCAGCCGATCATTAATTTGAAATTTAAATAAGGTGAAGAACGTAAATGTTCCTAAAAAGGTGTAGGGTAGATTCTAAAGCAGATTCTATAGAAAAGTAAATCGTTACTGTTTTTCAATGCGTTTATTGAGGGTGTGTTAAGTGCGTTGTGGGACTATCCTTTATAATACGAATATAGCAGACGGGAAAATCTATAAAACTCGAATATGTGGAGACTCTGATTACTATTGGAACAAAAAACTGCATTTGTTTTACAAGCATGTCTATGTACAGCAGGCATTATAATTAGTTAACAACGGTTTGTATGATGCAAGTAGGAACTAACATGTTATGAAAGAATTCTCTTACTATTAAGACAAATATGTATCTGTCTAAATACAAAATTATATACAAAACAGCATAATAAATGGAAAATTGGAAAAATCAATAGTACAAGTCAACTAGAATAAAAATTGGCCAAACCTGAATATTTCAAATAATAAGCTAAAGTTTAGGAAACATTTAATAAGCCAGTAGAACAGCCTGATGTCGTGGTTTCTTTCGTCTATAAATCCTTGGCTTTGAAGTCCTGGAGGGAGTTGGAACCTTTGGTGTGGTATTACCTCTGACGTAGTTTTCACACCACCAAAACACTTAAACATTAAACCAGATTCGCTAATTAAGTTAGCATTATAGAGATGATTAAAATTGAGTTTTAAAACACATTTATTGTTTGCAGGAACTACACCAGAGGCATTGATATAAAATGTTGTCATTAATTTTGGTCGATTCATTCGTCCACGAGCGGCAAAAGAACGATATCATCGTAAATTCCCTACTGGTACTGTGCCAAATGTTCGTACTTTTTCTAATATTGTTAAAAGGGGGTGTTTTAAAAAAAGACGTCACGATTGTGGTCATCGGAGACAAACAGGTAAATAGAAGATGCAATGGAACCACAAATATTACATTATATTGGTGAACATCCTGAATGTAGTATTAGACAAGCTGCTCTTCAATTCCACGTAACAAGAACATCAGTATGGAGGATTTTGAAAAGTCAATGACTTGACCCCTATCATATACAAAGAATATAAGAGCTGTTCCCTCGTGACTTGATTTTTGTAGAATTATACTTAGGAAGCCGTTAGATTTTACAAGCAAAGTACTATTCACAGATGAATGCTGCTTCACTCGACATGAAGTTTTATATTTTCGTAATCAGCATTTATGGAGCGACGATAATCCTACTGTTGTAAATAGAATATATCAATACAACTTTTCAATATATATTTGGGCCGGAATTATAGGCAATGAATTAATAGGGCTTTTTGAGTTACCAAACAGATTAAATGGTCCATCTTATTTAAATTTTTTACAAAATGATCTGTATCAACTTATGGACGATTTACCTCTTGCATCACGTCAAATACTGTGGTTTATGCAGGATTTTGCGCCATCTCATTATTCTTAGAGGTTCGAGAATGGCTACACTCAACATTTAGAAATCGATGGATTGGAAGGGGGTGAGAAGCCACAATTAAATGCCCCCCTCGGTCCGCAGATATGAATCCATTGGACTTTTACTTTTAGGGCCACTTGGAAAATGTTGTTTACTCGATATCTGTCCCTAACGTCGAAGTTATAAGAGAGACAATTTTTAATGCTGCCAATGAAGTTCGAAACTCTCCACATGTTTTAAATAGCTTGTATGGCAATTTTAGGAAACGGTTGCAAACGTGCATTCAAGTCGGAGGACGTCATTTTGAACAAACGCTTTAATACCTAAAAACAACTGTCGTTGTCTTCTTCATGTTTACACTTTTTTACTGTTTAAATTCATCTTTTGTGTATTTTGCGTTAGTTTTTTAGTTTACTAATAAATTTGCTTTTCAATGGATGTGATTTTATTTTATGATTTTGTTTTTAAATTAGTTTTTTTATAGTTTTTTTTGAATTTCAGTTCGAGGAACATTACCACTTTTAGTATTTTACACTAATATAATTATGCTCAACGCTTTTGATTGATCACTTAGGCAGATGTAATTTTGATTTTTTCTCAAAAATGGTCGATTTTACGAAATTTTTTCGTGAGATAAAAAAGGTTCTAAATTAATCATAATATTTAGTTATTTTTTTAATTGAAAAAGAAAGTAGCAGGCAGAAAGATATTTACAAAATTTCATGAAGAGTAGTTAATTTCACCCCTTTGTGTACATGTCAGGTGGATGAAATCATTTCGTTAGATGCATTTTGATGAGTAACCGAGATGTGCCAAATTTCGTCTTTTTCCGATTACGTTGTTTTGAAATAGAAATTAAAAACCGTTTTTGGCACACCACTGAAGAGGAAATAGTTATTTTGAAAAATTTTATACGAAGAACCCGTCTTAATTTTCAACAGGGAATCTGCAGTTAACTTTTTTGCACGTTATTACGGGACACCCTGTATACCTCTTGCTTTCACAAATCCTTATAATTTTGTAATTATCTTCTATACAGATGATACGTAATTATACTGTTCATTTAAGTCTGAAGATTTAGAATATACCAGTAATATGATTAATAAGGAAGTTATATTAGTATCGCGGTAGCAGCACTTTTTCTTTATCTTATTTCTGTTAGAGATTCACATAACATTTATACGCTATGAAATATTAGACCGGTATCATATTAAAACATAAAATGTATTATAAAAACGTGATGTCTTGCTTTGTTAGATTCAGATTTTAGTAAACGCTTAAAGTGAACACTTGTGTTTTTCTACGTTCCCACATATCTGGCGCAGTCGAAACGGCTTGGAGGAGATTGTTAATTTTGGAGAAACTAGTGCCTGTTTAGCAAGAGATTGTCACAATAACAATTCCAAACCAAGAAAAGGACGAAAGGAAAACAGTAAGTACTCATCTATTCCTGTTCGCTTTTCCGTTTTACACAAAATCTCGCTTGCCCGATTGGCAAATTCGACCCGTTTGGTCAATAAATTAGGAAAATTGATCCGTTTGATCAGTAGCGTTGGCATTTTTATTAGTTAGGAAAATTGATCCGTTTGATCAGCAGCGTAGGCATTTTTTATTAGTTTTAAGTTCAGTAAATAAATTCTTTTTTAATCTAGTTCAGAAAAACATGCACTACCTATCTTGCTAGTAAGGTCCTTGTCTTTAAGCAACAGAGTAGGCAGATTGAGGCTGTTGTTGACATAGAGATCTGAACATCAAGGTCTGGCGTGTAGCGTTCATAAATAAAATTTTTGTAAATAAAAATCATTGTTTAATGTCACTTAGTGACCGCCTAAATAGACAAAGACTCCAAGACGCGAGTCGAAATTTGATAGGAATCGAGGAAGAGGTTGCGAATTCAGTAAACACTCCTCCAGAAATTCAAACAGAAATAATGGCTCGTCCAGAGCAACGCATAGTAGATACACAATTATTAAAATTATACCTTGATACGATACCACCTTTTGATGGAAACAGTTTAGTTTTACATTCATATATTGAGTCAGTTAGAAGCACATTTCTGAATTTTCCCGATGATCAACATCATGTTACGCATAATCTTATTCTTCAAGCAGTAAAAAATAAATTAAAAGGACGCGCTCAAACTTTGATAGCTAGCCGCTCTGACCTAAGCACTTGGGAAGGAATAAAAAGCCTTTTAAAATTGACATTCGGTGACCAACGTGATTTACAATACCTCACCCATCAACTGACAGCCATGAGACTTGATAGAAACGAGAGACCACACGATTTCGGACTTCGCATACAGCAATTAAGGGCCGTTATCATATCAAAACTTAACGACGATTTTCCAGATAAACAGACGAGAGACTTACAAATTGACAATTACAATAACATTGCCAAAACTACGTTCATTTCTAAATTACCCATCAATGTTCAAACAATTGTAAGACTTCAAAAACCAAATTCATTAGAAGATGCTTTAAATTACGTACTAGAGGAAGAAGAATTTCAAAATTTTGCTAAATTACAACAAACATCTAGTAGTGGAACCCATAATATAACCCCAAAACCCACTTCACAAAATACAGCTCTCTATAAAAATACTCACAATCCGAATTTCAATCGAAACTTCAATTTTGCTCAAAATTCTAACCAAAATGTATACCCCATGCAAAGAAATTTCACGTCACCACAATTCACGAACAATTTCCCAAGTTATTCTCATCAAAGAAATTCCATTCCGCCACAATTTATGAACAATTATCCAACATACTCTCAGAATCAGTTCCCGTCACAGCCAATTAATGTACAATCAAGGCAAATAAGACCAAATTTCCTTACAAATAGACAAACATTTGGATCACCTAATAGACAAAATGTTTGGAAATCGAACCCAAACACCTTCCTACCAAAATCAACACCAATGTCTGGCATATCTCATAACACCCAACAAAGACCTAAGCCAATGTCAGGTGTTAATCATTATTTACACAATACTGAAGCTAGTGATCATGCCCCACCTTATGACAATGAAGCATACCATGACGAATTGGAATATGAGCAGCTCAGATACGAAGATGTAACACATTTTCAAACCTATCAAGAAAATTATAATAACCAAGAACCAGAACAACAAGAATCGGCACCCACCAATTTTGACCAAGACGTGAATGAAGCCTCAAATTTTATGAACGCCGAGCCGACACAATACCCGACCTAAATGCGATTAATGCGCTAGCATACATCCATATCGTTTTAAAAAATAAAACTTTCAAATTTCTTGTTGATACTGGATGTTCATTTTCAATAATTAGACCCTCCATAGTTGAGATGAATTTTCCACAAGAAATTTATCTTGACCCAACGACAATTAAAACTTGTGCCGGTAAAACTAAAGCTCTTTATAAAGCAAAAATTCCACAATTTCAGTCCAGTGCACCTATCGATTTCATTTTATTTGACTTCCATAATTATTATGATGGACTCATAGGATTGCAGGATCTTATTAATGCCAATTTAAACATAAACCTATCAAATCAAACTTTAGAAAATGATTACGTGCAAATTCCACTATATTTTAGGGAAGATTTCTCATCTTGCAGTTATGACTTGAATCCTTTAGAAATTCGTAAAATCAAAATTCCTGTATTTGTAGAAAACGGGCCAGTTCTAATCCCCGAATTTCACTAGGCTTATTTTTATGTTCCTGAAACCTTATCGACTAGTACAAACTATTTCGCTGAAGTCGAAGTTCATAACTTGTCCAATGTGCATAAATTAGTTTCATTTACCGAACCCCAAAAATCTGTTCCATTTGAAGAACAAGAATACGAAACTTTTAGCTGTAATCTCACCTCTGCTAACCAAAACATTAATTGTCAAATCGATGTAGGAAGCGTCATTAGAACCGATCACTACTACTAACTTCACTAACGCTATCAAACATGAAATTAAGACAACGGATGAAAGCCCTTGCTACTCGAAAACATACCGTTACCCACACATCTACGAACAAGAGGTTCAAAGACAACTTTCGAAAATGCTCGACGATGGTATCATAAGACCCAGTGTATCTCCTTGGAGTTCACTGATTTGGGTTGTACCAAAGAAGATTGATGCTTCTGGTCAAAGAAAATGGAGAATAGTCGTCGACTATAGAAAACTGAATGAGAAAACAATTAGTGATAGATACCCTATCCCGAATGTAACCGATATATTGGACAAACTTGGCAGAAGTTGTTACTTTACTACCTTGGATCTTGCTTCGGGATTCCATCAAATTGAAATGGCTCCTGAGTCAATACCCAAAACTGCCTTTAACACCGAACATGGACATTATGAGTTCTTGAGAATGCCTTTCGGACTCAGAAATGCACCAAGCACATTTCAAAGAATGATCGATAACGTCCTTCGAGAACACATCAACAAAATTTGCCTAGTATACTTAGATGATGTAATTATATTTTCTACTTCCCTCCAGGAGCACATTGCTAATATCAAAAGAATCTTTCAGACCCTACGAAATGCCAACCTAAAGGTGCAGTTAGACAAATCGGAATTTCTTAAGAAAAACGTCGAATTTTTAGGACACATTGTTACCCCAAATGGAATCAAACCAAACCCCGACAAAATCAAAGCTATAAAAAACTTTCCTATACCAAAAACCCATAAGGAAATCAAATAGTTTTTAGGATTGTTAGGATATTACAGAAAATTTATAAGAAACTTTGCAAAACTAACTAAACCTCTCACTGTCTAAAAAAGGACCAAAAAATTAAATTAACATCTGAATACATTTCATGCTTTGAGCACTGTAAAACCTTGTTGTCTAATGAACCCATTCTTGCATACCCAGACTTTGAAAAACCATTTGATGTAACCACAGACAGCTCAAACTTTGCTATTGGAGCGGTACTTTCTCAAAATGGCCATCCGATAGCATACGCGTCGAGAACCCTAAACCCTGCGGAAACAAATTACGCCACGGTTGAGAAAGAAATGCTCGCAATCGTAAGGAGTTGTAAGTACTTTAGACCATATTTATGGGAAGAAATTCACGATATATACAGACCACAAACCCTTGGAATGGCTGTCCAATTTAAAAACACCAAATGCAAGACTAATCAGATGGAAATTACACATGGAAGAATTCGAATACGATATCAGATACAAACCAGGAAAATCCAACTACGTAGCAGATGCTTTATCCAGGATAAAGTCTGAAGATGAACCGCACGAAATTCATGTTTTAACCAGAGCAAAGACAACACCTTTAGAAGATGACCTTCTTTCCATGTTAAATAACGTTGACGAAATACCAGAGATAGATGAAACTAGCCTGAGAGAAACCCTAAGCTCTTTAGATCCACAAGAAAAACCTACAGGAGAATCACGAGGACAAGGTTTTGAAGACAACATCCCGCTATCCATCATTAGACTACAACAAGAACCCACAGCCAAACAAAACGATAAAACAGAGACAGTACATTCCGCACAAGAAAATCCTGTTCAAGAAATGCCTTACATAGATAAATGCATCAATCAATATGCGCACCAGATTATTATTACTGAATCAACTAATTGTTTGTCAAATTTCACAATACACGTAAGAATTTTTAATAGTAACCGACATAAAGTCACCATGAAATCTAATGCAACCGAAGAAGAAATTATAAAAATGTTCAAAAAAGTTATTGACCCAAAAAAACACTACTGTCTGTTTTTCCGCACTAAACAAGATGAACTTCTAGAACTTAGAATAATTACGTTACAAAATCATTTTTCAAAATTAAACCTAACGATTTCAAATCTGTTCGTAACGGATGTAACTACCGAAGTAGAACAATATCAGAAAATAAGATATCACCATGAGGGCAAAACTCAACATAAAGGCATAAACGCTACTATGTTGTCATTAACCAAAAATTACTATTGGTCCAATATGTTCCGAGACGTTCAAAATTACATAAATACCTGTGATACTTGTCAAACCTGCAAATACGAACGTAAACCACAAAACCCACCTTTCGAAATTACACATACACCTATCAAACCAATGGAAATAATTCATGTGGATATACTCTTTGTTAATAGCAACCTATTCTTAACATTCTTAGATCCTTTTTCTAAATATGCACAAGCTATCCCTATTGTACAAAAATCTGCTATTGAAGTCATGGAAGGCTTATTAACATTCATATCCTTTGTAGGCATGCCCAAAGAAATTATTGTTGATAATGGCAAAGAATTTAGAAATTGCACAATTTCGGACTTTTGTAAACTACACAAAATCAAATTGCATTATATTACATTGCATAATTCCACGTCTAACTCTCCAGTTGAACGTTTACATTCGACACTTTTAGATCAACTTAGATGCCTAACGCAAGAGAAACCACACGAAAACATAAAATCTCTGATAAGATTAGCAATTATGGGATATAACAATACCCCTCACAGTAACACTAAACACACCCCTTTTGAAATCTTATTCGGTCACCTAAATCAAACATTACCTTTTGATATAAATGAAGAAAATATACTGACTAACTATGTTGAAAACCATGCTAGAAACGCGCAACAAATTTACCAGAATGTTCACACAAAGTTATCCACGGAGAAAGAAAAACGTATTCAAAATTTAAATAAAAATTGCACCGACCCGGAAAAGTTAGACCCTGGTGATACTATCTATATAAAAAATGATCAGTTACGCAAAAAGACAAATCCGAGATTTATTAAAACCGAAGTAGATGAAGATTTAAACAAAAAAGTACAGACACCCCGAGGAATTTATCATAAGAAAAGAGTAAAAACGAAACGTATCCTTGTTCCAGGTATACGCCCACGCGGACGACCACGAAAGAACGACACTGACAATGCACTTGACGCTCATCCTATTTCTTGCCTTTTCGACAGTCCTTTGCCAAATTAAAATAACTCCAATAGAAAATGGACTTCTGACCCTAAAATTAGGCTCAATGAGGGCTCGTTCAACGCAACACAAATCAATACATTATGTTAATTTATAGCCGGTTGATGATGAATTAAAATCTACCGAATCCCAATTACTCATAATTAAAGACAGAATCTTCCAAATTAATAATTGCACTGCTAACACAGGACTGTTAACGTCACTCTCACAAGCCCAGCAATTAGTTATTAGAATAAAATCAAAATTAGAAAATCTTCTTCCACGAAATAAAACACGCTCCAAACGAGGTTTAATAAATGGAATAGGCACGGCATCAAAATGGTTATTTGGTACCTTAGACCGCGAAACAATTAACAAAGCTTTAACAAAATTAAATGAAAACGACAATCGTATCGAATATCAACTAAAAGCCCAAATCAGTTTGACATCCAAATTAATAGACGAATATAACGAAACAATCTCGACATTGACCCAAAATCAAAAAGCAATAAAAGTCTTTCTAACACAGACGGTAACTAAACTCAAGGATGAAATAAACAACATGTTAATCACTGTTTCTATTCAAAACGTGCTATCACAACTCTTTGTCAATTTGGAATATATTAATGAATTTGTGGACGAACTAGAAAATGCAATCACTTTTGCTTCATGGAACTTAGTTCACAACTCCATTTTGCCCAAACACAGTTTGATGTATATCTTGAACAAAACAAAAGAGCTCTATAACAGCCAAAATATTCTAGAATTAAAATACTTTCAAAATTATTACTCATATTTAGGAGCAACTGTTCATTTTCCAGACGAACTGATAGTTTTTGTAATTAGTTTGCCAATCTTAACAACCGAGATTTACTCCTACTTTCATTTAATCCCAGTTCCTGTTTAAAACCTTACTATTATTCCCACTACCCCATACCTTGGGATGAATACCGACACTTACATTGCCACAACACAGAGCTGTCCAAAAATAGAGGACGTGTATATCTGCAATTCACCCAGTCAACCACGTGACGATAGCTGCCTGATCGAGTTGTTATCCAAAGCTGATCATGACCATTGTCCTGTTCACCATGTGTCGGTCACGAAGCCAATATTTACCACATTAGAAGAAAATCACATATTGATAATACCAGTCAACAATCTCCAAATCCCAGATTGCCAAAATGGAATCCAGACTATTAACAAACCAGTTGTTCTGCACTTGCCAACAGGATGTAGCACTACAATAGCAAATCAACGCTTCACAGCAACAAAAAGTGAAGTCCCGCTTCCAATGTTTCTGCTGCCAAAACTCTGGAACCTCACTGTAAATAAAGATGAACCATTACCGTTAAAGGATGTCGACCTCTCCGACATCAATGCCCTAAAACAGTTAGCCAAAGGAACCAAAAATATCCAGTTCACCCCAGAACACGCCAATCTCTTGGAATCTACGAACTACTGGCTATTAACCACCATATTTGTGATGTTACTCCTTACAACCAGCATCTTGGTTTATTTCGGATGCTATAGACGATGCCCTAACATCTTACAATGTTGCTTGTCCAGCAATGCTAGGAGACGAAACCCAAAAATTACTGAGGTTAACCATGGAAGTTCATCGCCAGGAGACGATGTCACCACTTCGCCGGGAGGAGTTATATTAGTATCGCGGTAGCAGCACTTTTTCTTTATCTTATTTCTGTTAGAGATTCACATAACATTTGTATGCTATGAAATATTAGACCGGTATCATATTAAAAGATAAAATGTATTACAAAAACGTGATGTCTTGCTTTGTTAGATTCAAATTTTAGTAAACGCTTAAAGTGAACACTTGTGTTTTTCTACATTCCCACATATCTAGGATTTAAATATCCTATGTAATATTTCCAATGATCACCTTTTAAAAATCAATCCTAGTAAATTATCGGCTATTTTGTTTGGAAATAGAAATTTTATTAATTAGTTCAGTTTAAAATTGGTGACTCATTAATACCTCACTGCGACAGCTCTAAGAGTCTTGGACTTGTGACTGGCTCCGACATGCGTTTTAAGAGTCATATAAGTTACATATTAAAGAAGCTTATACCTCTTTAAAAATGATATATTGCCATAGACACTATTTGGGGGAGGAAACTAAAACCTTATTATGCGACTTTCTGGTATTATTACGTTATAATCATTGTGACATTAATTATGATTCTTGCCTTAATATTATCGACACCAAATGGATGCAAAAAGTTCAAAATTCATGCTTGCAACTAATTTTTGGTATTAGATCTAGACAACGTATGTCTCATAAACTTAAGTTGCGCATATCCAAGAGAGAGAGAGAGAGAGAGATCAGATAGGAAATATTTACTGTATTTGACCATAACCTTATTCTAAAACACATACTGCCAACAAACTGTAAGACTACCTAAGTAGAACTATAACGAGAGTAGTGTTGTAAATTTTCACTCAATAATTCCAAACATATGCGAAATAGTTAGATTTAAATTTAGGAATTACGAAGATTGGGCATAATTTCTTTAATTAAATCTAACTATTTTGCAAACAACTGAAATTATTGAGTGAAAATTCATATCACTACACCTGTCGTAGTACTACTTAGCTAGTTCTATACTTTTTTTTACCAATATACGTATTTAAAAAAAAATTATGGCCAAGAATAATAAATATTTCTTTATCGGCTCTCCCTCTCTTGGATATGCCCACCTTAAGGGCGTTAAAAGGCTTAATATGTACAATCTTCGTAAGTTATATATGCCATTTTCTTATCTAAACATCATTAAGTATAAAATCCCTTCCTAGCTCCACGACAAATTATCTTACAGAACTGATGTACATAATATCAATATTCACAGAAAGAATCTGCTTATTATTACTATTAACAAGCAACTTTTTAAAAGTAATTCTTTTATAATATTGTGACTTGGATCAATATACGGTGGACTTATACGGTGTGCATATATGTGTGAGCATTTGCAAATAAAAAATTCCAGGTAATTTTTTACTTGTGAGTATTTTGATTGAGTTATAATATACCGGATGACCCCGAAAGGACCTACCCTCACTTTTTCTCCAATTTGAAAAATAAAATTCTGAAATTTGGGAAATCAAGTATAGGGGTATAAATGGCCACATTTTGACCATTTGGTGGTAAAATAATCACTTTCGATATGGCCGGAAATTGTTACAGCTTTCTTATTTTAAATATCACCCTGTATACTTAAGTCTCTTTTCTCATAAAGCTGTAATTTCTCTTTCCAACGCTTTCTTCTGATTAAAAATTGAATGAAAAATAACCTTGGAAATGGCATTTATTTACTATTTCCAGTTGGGTTTGGAATTGAAGAACACATTTAAAAAAGTAAACTTTGAATGTGAATAAATGAGTATTTCTCAACAAATTAAATGTAAAATTGGCCTATTTTGTTCATTTGCTTGGATTTAAAAATGTTTTTTCCATTTTTTCATGTCATGGAAATTCAATTTTTCAAATAGGGTGGTAAATTTGCTTTAGACTTGTTTTCCCGATTAAAAATTGAATTCAAATTAAAATAAATATTATACTTTTTGTAAACGCATTTTGAATTATGTGTAAATATCTTACAGATGAATTATTTGTAATTAGAGAAAATTTATTTTGATAAATAATATAACAAAAATTTTGACGAATCATTAGTTAAAAAACAAACATTCACACAATCAAAACCAATTTGTAAGTTATGATACCTATCTGGACAGCAATTTACTAAATTTATAAATATTATAATTAGAACAATTATTATTATTAGCCGTTACTCGAGTCCGAGTATAAAAATGTTACAGTCGATAAATTGTGTACAATAAAAAACAAGTAAAAGGTGTAGTCTATTGTAATTCCCATTCATCTACGGTGCACACGACTATGGCTATAGAGGCCAATTCGGGAGAGCACATGTCGACCGCAGTCAGGACAAACATAGACCTGGTTAGGTCTTGGATTCGGCCTTCTTGCAGCAACATTTCCTTGATAGCTGGCCACAACCCCTCGCCATTCGGTTCTGTCCGCTGCAAGTTGTTCCCATTGCTCGTCTGCAATACCGCAGGATTTTAGATTTTCATGGAGAGCGTCCTTGAACCTCTTTCGTTGACCGCCACGCCTTCTTCTACCGCTTAGCAATTCACCATAAAGTGTACATTTAGGAAGGCGGTTATCATGCATACGATGAACGTGACCTGCCCATCTTAGGCGTGCTCTTGAAATAAGCACCTCAATTGGAAGGCTGTTTGCTCTCCTGAGTACTTCCACGTTTGATATGTGATGGAACCAACGGATTTTCATCATACTTCTGAGGTGTCTTTGCTGAAAACGTTCTAATTCTTTCACATGACGACGGTAAGTGACCCAGCTTTCACATCCATATAGCAGTGTTGGAATGACAACTGCTCTGTAGACAGCCATTTTCGTTGATAAAGCAAGGTCGTGGTTGTCAAATACTCTCTCTCTAAGTCCCCAGAGTGCTCTAGATGCAGCGTTAATTCTATTGCGAATCTCGCTGTCCATGTTTGCTTTGTCATTAACAACGTTGCCTAAGTAATTGAACTGATCCACCACTTCAAGAGAATTTCCGTTAAGTGTAATGTTTATTTGGTTCACTTGATGAGGAGTTGACATAATCTTAGTCTTTCCAATGTTGATTTTAAGTCCCAAGGAATCATAGCTCTGGGCATACACATCTAAAAGTTCTTGAAGCTCTTCCGGCGTAGAGGCTAAAAGTGCACAGTCATCCGCATACTGGAGATCACAAATGAATCGTGTGCGTGTCTTCGTGAAAGCTCTAAAGCGCCCTATGTTAAAGAGACCGCCATCAAAACGGTATCTGAGACCTATTCCTCTGACTGTCAGTTTGTTGTCAACAATAATTGTTAGAGCAGTGGTAAACAAATTAAAGAGTAAGGGTGCCAGGACACATCCCTGCCTAACTCCAGTGAGGGTTTGGAAAGGTTCGGTTGCCTCATTATTATACATAACCTGGGCGTTGTTGTTTGTATGTAGACTGCGACATACTTCCACAAATTTTCTAGGGATACCTAAGCGGAACATAATTTTCCAGAGCACTTCCCTGTCCACCGAGTCAAACGCCTTGGTTAAATCAATGAAGGCCATGTGAATTTCTCCTTGATGTTCGAGTGCTTTTTCTTGAAGCTGTTTAAGTGTGAAGATTAAATCCGATGTGCCTCGGTTTGGTCTAAAGCCACTCTGTGTTTCAGGAAGTAACTTTTCCATAACAGGTGTTAGCCTATTTGCCATCGCTTTAGTGAGTATCTTCCCTCCAACAGCCAGGAGAGCTATACCCCTGTAATTTCCACAGTCCGCAGCGCTCCCTTTGTTTTTGAAGAGGTTGATTAAAAGTGTATCACGAAACTCCTGCGGAGCTTGACCACTTTCCCACACGATATCAAACAGTTTTTTGAGGTAGGGTATGAGCTCTGACGACACAGCTTTAAAGATCTCAGCTGGGAGTGAGTCGGCGCCGGGAGATTTGTTATTTTTTAGCTGCCCAATGGCGGTTAAGATCTCTTCCGTTGTTAGTGGTTTATCTAAGTCTTCGAAGGTGTCATATTGAGGGATAAGATTTATAATATCGTGATCGGCTTGACTTTGCTGGTTAAGAATGTTAGAGTAGTGTTCTTTCCATCGGGCTCTTATTTCCTGGTCTTCTTTGAGGAGATTTCCATTTAAATCTTTAATAGGGCACATATTTTTCCGACTGGGGCCGTACACTGCTTTTACTCCTTGAAAGAAATTCCTGTAGTCGTGTGAATCGGCGTACCTTTGAATTTCTCTGGCCTTGCTTGCCCACCACTCGTTCTTTATTCTTCTGATTTCGCGTTGCGTTTCATTCTTAGATTGGGTAAAAGCTTCTGCTTTTGATGAGTCGTTGGGGTGGTTGATAGCGTTTTGGAAGGCAATATGTTTGCGGTCAAGAAGTTCTTGTATAAAAGCTTCATTATCATTGAACCAGTCCTCCTGTTTTTTACTTGCTGCAGTGCCAAGAATTTCCTCACTCGCACTTTTTAAACTGTCTTTAATTTGTGACCAGGTAGTAGCGACATCTACAGAATTGGTTTCTTCTAATGCACTCAAATTCTCTTGAACTTTTTGCTTTAGCTGTTCGACGGTTTGTTGGTCACGCAATTTACTAATACAGAGACGGGGTCTACGTTTTACTTGAGTTCTTCGGTGTTTGGGTCTCATAACAATTTTCATTTTAGAGACAACAGGACGATGATCGGTCCAACATTCGCTATCAATGCGCGCCTTTGTAATTTGGACGTCCTTGAGATGCTTCCTACGTACGATAACATAGTCCAGTAGATGCCAGTGACCTGATCTGGGGTGACGCCAGGTGCCTTTAAATTTATCCTTTTGTCGGAAAATGGTGTTTGTTATAACTAGATCATGTTCGGCGCATTTAGTTAGGAGTAGTTGACCGTTAGCGTTCATGTTGCCCAAACCGTTCTTGCCTATGATGCCTGGCCAGGTGTCTGCATCTCTCCCTACTCTAGCGTTAAAATCACCAAGAATAACGAGTCGTTCCGTTTTAGGTATTCTACAGAGGGTTTCTTCCAGCTGTTGATAGAAGCTTTCCTTGGTTTCGTGACTTGCATCCAGAGTGGGAGCGTAGGCGCTTATTAGATTTACTGCGTTGCCATCTGATAGCTCATAGCGTAGCAGCATTAGACGCTCGGATAGGCCTTGTGGTACTTGTGTTAAGTTGGATACAAGTTGATTCCGAACGGCAAATCCTACTCCATGTTGTCTTCTTGAATTGGCGGGAAGACCTTTCCAATAGAAGGTGTAGTACTTTTCTGTGAGAGAGCCTTCCTCCAAAAATCGAGTTTCGCTGAGAGCTGCAACGTCAACATTGAGTCGGTGAAGTTCTCTATCTATTAGAGCAGTTCTTCTTTCAGGCCGATCGGTGCGAGTGCTGTCGTTCAAAGTACGAACATTCCAAGCGCCGTAGATGAAAGAATTAGTTTTGTTGGATTTAACTTGTCGGTGTTTTTTCGACATTCGATGAGATGTCCCTGTGGGCACCCTCCCCCGGAGATCCGATTGGGAGGGTATTTTACCTCCGGATGATTTTGTCCCACTTGAACGCTCCATCATTTTTTAAAGCCTTAATCGACTGAAAACGAAGCTGCATTTGAAGTTTTAGCTGGAGCAGGTATGCAACTGACCAGCTCGGTTGCGGAAGGCGAGTGGTGTGGTCCCATGGCACAGAAGGAGACTGCGACGATGGGGTAACCAAACGATTCCAAAAGCAACCTTTGTGTGCGGTGGGTTATTTTTACCGCACTCTTCGTGAGAAGGTGGATGTGCTCACGGTAAAAGGTAAGGGTTATTCCGCCCTTACTCGGTCGTTAGAGCCTCGTTAGTGAAAACAGGGTGCACCAAGTTCAAATTGAACTCATCGCGAAGGTGAGGTTAACAATTGAGTAGGAGAGGCTATAACTTGCGCTTCACTACCCCATTACAATTAGAACAATACAACACAACTAAATACCAAACCTATAACAAATGCTCAAAATGACGCCCACCCATTTCAGAACACTTGTTCACTTTTCGAATAGTATCTCTCATAACATTTTGTAACATGACTAGAGTTATGGATTCAAAGGCATTTAAAATTTTATTGTGGAGTTCTTTTAATGTCGCAGACGGCTTTAAGTATACTTTGTCCTTCAGATAACCCCAAATAAAAAAATCAAGCGGAGTTAGGTCTGGTGACCTAGTAGGCCACCTAATAGTTTCATTAGTAGACATTACCCGGTTGTAAAATTTTGCACTAAGGTAATTTCTCACAAGACCAGCATTATGAGGCGATGCTTTATTTTGTGGGACGTACATATTTCTGAAATTTTCCAAGGAAAGTTCATCCAGTTCCTTTTCTGTTTCATTTTGCAAAAAGCCTAAGTAACGCGCGCCGGTTAGTGGTCCTTGAAATAATATGGGACTAATAATTTTTGTATCGAATATTCCAGCCCACAAATTCACTCCAAATATATCCTGATGGTTACCTTCAAACATTTCGTGTAAGTTTTCTTTAGACCAATAATGCAGATTATGACTATTGTACCTTTATGTCATTATTCGTAAAATGAGATTACTCACTAAATAAAATTCTATTGTTTAAATGTACGTGTTGGGTAAACCAATTACAAAAGATCAATCTTCTGTTTCCGTCGTTTTTATATAATTCTTGATGCAATTGGTATTTGTAACAATTAAAACCATGTTTTTTTAATATACGTCTTACTGTCTCACGACCAATATCTATCTCTTTTGCAAGCTCTCTGGTAGAAACATTTGGGTACACGTGTGTAAGCCAATACATTTATCTCAATTTCTTCGCTTACTATAAATCTGTCCTCTGCCACCTCAATATTTTCTGCATTTCGGAATGACTCTTATAGAGTTTTAAAATACTACCGGTAAGGCTGACGACGATTGGGATATCTTTCATAATATAGACGTGCGGCCGCATGGGCATTTTTATGACATTCGCTGTAAATTAAAACTAAATCTACCTTTTCATTTTGTATATGTTGCACCGTAAATCGTATCTTATTTGGAATAAAGTACCTAATTATAAATTTACAAATAATAAATACGCCTTTATTTCACTCAACAATAATGTTCTGACAGATGCCGTGTGCAATTTTTCATCTATATTTCATGGCTTATTGCAAGATATGGACACAACTCGAAACGCTTCTACAAAAAGCTGAATGTTTATTTTAATTTATATTCAATTTTTAATCGAGAAAAACCAGTCCAAAGCAAATTTACCACTCTATCTGATAAAAAAATAAAACATACAGAGTCCTATATGAAAAATTGGAGTTATGACAATTTGAATTTCCATGAAATGAAAAAATGGGGAAAACATCTCTAAATCCAAGCAAATGAACAAAATAAAACAAAAAATTTACGTTTAATTTGTTGAGAAATATCCTTTTATTCAAATTCAAAGTCTACTTCGAATTTCTTTAAATTTGTTCTTGAATTCCGAAGCCAACTAGAAATAGCAGATAAATAAAATATAGGTTATGTTTCATCCGATTTTTAATCTGAGAAAGCGTTGGAAAGAGAAATTACAGTTTTATGAGAAAATTGACTTAAATATACAGGGTGCTAATTAAAATAAGAAAGTTGTTGCAATTTCCGGCCATACCGGAAGTGATTTTTTCACCACCGAATGGTCAAAATGTAGCCACTGATGCCTACACTTGATTCTCCAAATTTCAGAATTTTATTTTTTAAACTAGAAAAAAGTGGGGGGTAGGTACTTTCTGGTCTGTATGACTATCAATAATAATAGTAAATAATAATAAAACATTTATTTCTCAAATATACTTGCGTTACAAGGTGAATGGTATAGACAAGAAAATAAATAGATGTATTTGTAAATAACATCTTATGTCCTGCTTAATACCAACTTTGTTACATTATTATACTGACAAGTACTATACCTTTTATAAAGGTGTAGAGAAAGAACGAAAATTAAGTATACTACATATACGTACATACTTTGATATAATCAAACACACAATGTCTTTGTTCCATTTGGAAGTTCAGTGTTGCTTCAATTTTTTTTTATTTTTTTATTTTTTTTTAATTTTAATTACTACGCATGCGCAATACGGCTTCAGCGACTTGCACCACCAGATGAAACAAAGTAAATATAGTCGAGGCAAGAATTCAAGCGATGCACGTCACAGATCGATTCTATAAATAAGACAATACTGCTAAGAATCATGAAGCCCCATTAAACT
Source organism: Leptura quadrifasciata (assembly GCA_963675555.1). Classification (NCBI taxonomy): domain Eukaryota; kingdom Metazoa; phylum Arthropoda; class Insecta; order Coleoptera; family Cerambycidae; genus Leptura; species Leptura quadrifasciata. Next base: position 92,095,822 of record OY776675.1, read on the forward strand.
GTACCTATTTCTGAAAAAAACTTAATAACTGGATGTCAAGAATTACTCTTTTTAACGTAATCAATAATTAAAAATTATATTAGTATTAAAATTTCTTTAATGAGATCACTCGTGACGTGCATCGCTTGAATTCTTGCCTCGACTTTATATGAATGTATGTAGTAAGTAGCAGGAGAGCATGTATAGAGCGAAAATACAAATCGTGGAAAGGACTATGAACAATTTTTTTTTAATTACTATGCATGCGCAATACGGCTTCAGCGACTTGCACCGCCAGATGAAACAAAGTAAACATATGAATGTATGTAGTAAGTAGCAGGAGAGCATGTATAGAGCGAAAATACAAATCGTGGAAAGGACTATGAACATTGCGTTTCCAGGAATTCAGAAATACTATAGTAAGCATTGGCGTGAAGTAATGATTTTAAATGTCTTTTGAAGATCGATATGCTTGTAGCATTTTTTATATTGGACGGTAAGTGGTTAAATATTTGTGTACCAGAATACAATGGACCTTGTCTAACTTTATTATATTTATAATTTGGTAATAGGAGCTCCCTATTATTCCTTGTATCATAATTATGTACATCAGATGCAGTTATTAAAGGAATTCTTATTTTTAAACGTCAGTACACTCACTTTATATATATATATATATATATATATATATATATATAGAGAGAGAGAGAGAGAGAGATTTGGTATAGTAAATATTTTTAATTTTGAAAAATATGGCCTGCATGATTCTCTTGGTTGTAATCTACAGATTACTCGTATGGCTCGTTTTTGTGTTACAAGGTTTTAGCCAGCGTAGATGAGCCCCAGAATTCTATCCCACATTGAGCTAGGCTATGGAAATATGCGTGATAAACGGTTACTGTTGATCTTACATCCAATTCTCCTCTTACTTTCCCGAGTGCATAGATTGCCTTGATAAGTTTTTTATTTAGCTCTTGGATATGAAAATCCCATTTCAAGTGTTTGTCAATGTACACCACCAAGAACCTAATGTTTTTTGTAGAATTGATTTCGCCAAATGTAGTATTAAGATTTATGTCTGGAATGGTGATATGTGATTTTTGAAATGATGTATTATTTGTTTTGTCTATGTTTAACAACAATTTATTTGTACGAAACCATTCTATTATTTCATTTAATTTTTGTTCAGTTTGTGTGGTAAGTGAGGGAAAATTTTTATTATTAACGGTTATACTTGTGTCATCGGCAAACAATGAGAAGAATAGTTCGGGAAAATTGAAGACCAAATCGTTTATATATATCAAGAAGAGAGCTGGACCCAGTATCGATCCTTGCGGTACACCACAATTTATTGCCTCGTGAATTGAACATTCCTTTTTAAGCGTATTATTAGTGTGATCAGTTATTTCGACCTATATTTTGCGACCTGTCAAATATGACTCAAACCATTGAAGAATAAAAATAGAATAAAATTGTAATTTTTTTTATAAGATTTGATGATTAACACAATATGCCAATAACATAATCTTGGCGCTCCAATAATTTGTGGATCTGGTTAATTAGTGAGTATGTGGCGTCGCTGGTGCTTCTTTTTTCCCTAAAACCATATTGAGCCTCACTTAGAATATTGTTTATTGTAAAGTAATTAACCAGTTGTCTTTCAACAACCTTCTCAAAATTTTTTGAAAAGGCTATTAATAGTGAAATGGGACGGTAATTCGATAGAACTGTTTTATCCCCTTTTTTGTATACAGGTATAATTTTTGCAGTTTTAAATTGATCAGGAAAAATTCCGGTTTGGAGCGATGGGTTTACTAAATATACCAGAGGCTTTTTTAACGAGTCGATATATTTTTTTATTAGTGTAATAGGAATATTATCGTATCCAGCTGATTTTTCCTTTTAAGCAGTTTAACTACATTGCATATTTCATGTTCATCAACTGGCTGAAAGAAAAAGGAATTGTTTTTATTGAATTGAGCTTTATTTAAACTACTTTTTAAATTTGAGGTTAATTTGGCAGCCTGGCTATTCGCTACTTTGTTAGTATCACTGATTACTTCGTTCTCGTCAATTATTGTGATATTTTCCAGTTCGTGTGCAGGATTTTTTGTTAGCGAGTTTATATAGTCCCAGGTAGTTTTAATTTTGTTATCTGAATTTGAAAGTTCTTTTGAAAACTGTTGTGCTTTTGCACACTGTATAACTTTTTTGAGGACCTTACAGTATTTTTTTACATATTCTATGAAATTCTGGCCAGCGCTCTGATTTTATAAATATATTAAGTTACGTTTATTTTTACATGAAACACGGATTCCTTGGGACATCCAATCTTTTTTTGCTGCATTTTTTTGATGTAGTTTTAATTTTTTTCTCTGGGAAACTAGCGTCAAAGCATGAGTTTACGTAATTATGAAATATATCAAAGGCATTTTGGATGTCATTTTTGTTATACATATATGACCAATCGACTTTATCAATTAACGATTCAAATTTTTGTTGGTTCCTGCTATTAAATATTCTTATTTTCTTTGCAAAACTAGGAATAGCTGCCTCTACATCATTGTTAAATTTAATTATTTGCCCTTGATTATCAGATAAGCCAGTTTCTATTACTTCCGTAGAAATTTTTCTGATATTTAGTCAATTTTGTGGAGCATTTATAATATAATTTTCCGACAACGCCATTTAAAATAAAAGCAAATGCGAACAAAAAGTGATCGTAAAACCATTTTTTTTTAAATTTAAGCGCTCCCGAAAAAAAAGCAACTAACTTTTACTTTCCTATTAATTAATTTTTTAGTAGCGTATCTCATGGAAAAATACAGAAATTAAAATACATTTTTAACCATCAATAATTGGGTATTAAGTTAAATGATTACGTTGATTGGAAACTTCCCTATTACTTCGCTTCGTATTGATGTCTTTTGGAACACTCTGTATAATAATTTTATTTTAGGTTTTTCCTCTTTGCTTAAAACATGCATTTGCACGTTATCTTAATCTTTCCTAAATGTGAAATAAGTGAATACTTTGGTTGGTGTCTTTTTCTGTCTGTGTCCTAAACTCAAATAAATAAATAAAATAAATACTAATTTTCCTAAGTATGTGAAAAGTAGATAATATAAATGAAATATGAAAATATGTACCATGTACTTCTATAAATAATTCATTAAGCGTAAAATCCAACTTTAACGATGAATATATCATAATACAACTTTCATGTTCGATTATTTTGCAGGACAAGTTTTATTGGTCATTACGAACTAGACCGCTTGGATTTTGCTAAAACTGTCCTGACAACCAACACTAATAGGCAATGATTAAGTTTGGTATGGGATACCACTCAACCTGAACTTAGTATGTATTAACATTAGTAGCAATAATAGGAATTAGTCCCAACCTTTGTGTCAGTTCCGAAGAGAGATAGAACAATTTGCTTCGAATGGCTTAAAAGGTCTTAGTACTAAAAATTTGCATAAAAGATTCTAAGTTATATAACTCGAATAAAAGTTGTGAACAGGATAAGTTCTTTGTTTAAGTGGGCTGTAGATTCCCGACTTATACTTTCTAACTTTTGCATTATTGTACTCTAAACAGCTTGCAACAAAATACATAAAGAGTTTTATCAACTAAATAAATAGAATATACAGATATCTCAGGCAAAGAATATCTTAAAAGTACCTTATGTTCTTAAGAAAATTTTAAAGAAGTAATTGTTTGTTTTACCTACATGTCGGACTGGTTTTATTTGACCCCTACGCCCCCCGTCCCCACCTCCCAAAAAGTAATTTTCAAATTGAAAAAAATCATATCTTAAAATATACTTACAAAAGCAATAATTAATGTTTTTGTTCTCATATTGTTCATCTACGGGGATGGTAGTTCAGTGGTCAACTGTTTAATGTATACTAGGATCGATCCCAGCTTCGACACTGGCAACATTGGCGGGTAAGGGATATGTGTCTATACGTTATTCTTAAATATAACTCTCCTTCAGGCACTCTTGGCTTTAGATTTAGGAGTTATCTATTAGTTGTAAGTTTATATTTATGTTTATTACTTTAATAAAACGGAATATAAATGTAAATATCTGATGCAATGACTTCAGAATATCTGATGGTACAATATAAACGGGAATTCCGCTTATTTTGCTTTGCAACTCCTAGATATATTTTTAAAATTGGGTTCGTATTATGCAAAATTTTCTGATAAATCCATTTATGAAGAGCACAAAGCGAATTGAGCTTGCAATCGTCTACACTATTAATTTTTTACCCCCTTTTCAACCTCATATATTTGTACTTTTTGAAATGTAACTCGCGATATTTCGAAAATTAAAAATGCTACAAGAATTAAATTTTATACGCAGATTGTATAATGTACAGCGCTTGCGATAGTAATAACTGTTTTAATTAATTATCTCCTAAGAAACAATAAAGAATGCAGGGGGGTTCTGAAATTTTATAAATGAAAATGTAGCACGAGGCACTTTTTGTATTTCTATAAACATTGTTTGTATTATGTAAGTAATATTGTATTGTGGCTAATTTAATTTTTGTGAAGGAATTTTTGCAATATGATTAGTCGAGTAAGATATCAGGCTATTTTATGTCGGAGACCAATACATCAAGCTCAATCGCATATGCATATAGAGTGACATATGAAAATATTATGGACGGGATCTGCTTTATTTTTTCCCTGATGAATTAAAACATTTTATTAACTCCATCTTAGCAAATGCCACACTATACTAAATCACGCGCATTGAGCTTTATATTCAAGTGTAGTGTTCAAATATTTTGACATTTTGTAAAAGCGGCTTTTAGACACTAGGAATGTTGATTTGTGAAAAATAGGTCTCATACGAAAACACCCCCACCACCGGGATCCGGACCCAGTGTAGGGTTGTTTCCTTAACCGAGACTAAACAACAAAAGTTGAAGGAGTTCTCAGACGCTCAGTGAAAAATTGAGTCAGCTCTATATTAACTTGATACCTGCATGTAGTAAAATCAAATCAGCTTTCAATTGTTACAATCTGTGCATTTTAATAAGCGATTGGGCTTCCCACGGCCAAACTTTGATGCAGTCCGCTTTATAGAAACAGCAGCAGCAGCAGCGCGGCAGACTTACTGCTTTTCCGTTAGCTATCAGTCTCATCTGTAGCATATAATTTTTTCATATGTTAACTTTGTAGTGGAGGACCTCCTGGGAACAGGTAACAGCAAATGCTTACCGTACAAGGCTATGCCGATGACATAGTCATCACAGTACGGGGTAAATTCAACAGTACGGTCAGGGATTTCATGCAAAAAGCCTCGAACGTCACTCAATAATGGGTCGAAAAAGAGGGACTAAAAATTAGATCTCAAAAAATTGAAGGGACTAACACCCTTAAGACTCTCAGGTGAAGAGTTAACAATGTCAGGGGAGATAAAGTACCTTGAAATCATAATCGATTCCAAACCTACCTGAAACCAGCGTATTGAATTGATAAAATGAAAATCGGAAATTAGCCTAACAGTAATGAGACGAATCTGTGGAAAAACTTGGACAGTTCAACCTGGCATGGTGTAGTGGCTCTATATTATACGACCCTCGATTACTTATGCAGCCTTGATGTGGTGGCCAAAAGTGCCGCAGGCAACAGCCTCGTACAAGCTAAGCCAGATACAAAGGCTGCCATTTTTAGGTATGACGGGGGCAATGCAACTGCAGCAATGGGAGTTCTGCTTAGCCTTCCCCCACTCTACATTGGCTACGTTGGGACTACTTAGGTTGCAAAATCCTGGGGAGCTGACACACCACTGCCCCCGCTTAGGCCACGAGAGAATAAGACAAATCGTGGCGAGCCTCATCCTTGTGATGGCGTCAATCCACATGGTAACAAAATAATCCCTTCATAGATCTTTTGAGCTGGTTATACCAGATCGAGAGCAATGAAAGGGAGGGACCCTAGAATTCCTGCGTAAAGGACTGACCTGGTGCACAAACGGATCTAGAACTGACACAGAAACAGGATCTGGAATATATGGAGAAAACCCATGAACAGGCCTTAGCTTTGCTCTTGGAAAATGCAGTACTGTATTCCAGGCAGAACTGCACGCAATACTCGGATGTATTCGTGAAATTGCAAAAAGAGCATACATAAATATGCGGATTCATTATATCTCAGACAGTCAGGTGGCACTGAAGGCATTAACGAGTCACAAACTGACGCAGAGATTGATCTGGGAATACCTAGAAAAACTCAAGGTACTGGTAGAGCGGATTCAGTAAAATCGATCTGGGTGCCAGGACATAATGGGGTCCTAGGAAATGAAAAAGGCTACTTTTAAGCATTGTACTGGTTTATTGTTAGTAACTGATAAACAAACGTCCTCCATAGTTCTTCGTGAGAAACACTGCGTTATTTTTTTTTTTTGCATTTATTTAACGTCGGCCTATTTCCGCTACTGAGGCCTAACACCGACGCCTGTAGACGAGCTACCCCCAACCAGAAATTTTGCCGAACCTCTTCCCTTAAGAAGAGTAGGGATCTTTTACTTGCCTAACATTTAATAGACAAGGGACCGACGGCTTTACATCCCCTCCGAAGGATGGTATATCCCCTATACAACCTTCGCCTAAGGTTGTATAGCTTCCGCGCATACACTGATATACAAGCCGTTGGAAGATGTGTGAAGCCAGGACGCGGTCTTCGTTGAAACGGTCACCCATTCAACTGCTAACAGCGCCTGACGTTGCTTTACATCGCATATCGAAGTATGTACATAGTAAAGACGCACCTACGCTCGCCCCCTTGCGTTATTTTAATAATAAAGATTGCAATGCCATCTACGTATGTATTTAATGTAAATAATAAGTAATTAACATATTATTATTATTATTAATTGAACAGTAAATATTCAATTAATCTAATTTCATGTTGTTAATAGGTGAGTTTGTTCACTAATGTCGAAAATACATAAAAGACATACCTAGTTATTCAATACTAACTATAACAATATACTACAAATAAATTATAGACTTCTTGATCTAAACAAAATATTGAAGTAGTTTTCTTCGGATTTTCCTGTGGTATCAAATTTGACTTGAGTCAAATTCAACGAGCATGGCAAAACACGAGAGAACCTACTTCATTGTACAACGGCTGTATTCTACGAACAATATTTGAATTAAGTAATTATTAAGGTTATTAATTACATATGCAACGTGTCCCCTCAGCAAAGGTTCAAACATATGTTAAAGGGTTATTGGCAAATTAAATAAATATTTTAAATGCAATCTGGAAATTTAGACCACGTCCAATCAATAAATTTAGATTATTTTGACACAAAGTATAGATAAGGGTGATACCACCCTTACGCTGTATATGGTAAAGAGGGTTAAGTTTCAGTTAAATTAATATTTAATTGAGGGGAAACTACATTCTGTGCTAGTGGGTCACCACATCTTTTATTGATTAGTTTTAAAATGCTAGACAATAGGAGCCACTGAATAAATTGATCTGTAGATATACGTTATTATCTGCCTTATAAATCATTGAGCTATTTAAACTTGCGTAGACGACACTTTTCTTCGATACTGCAATGAGTCGAGGTTAGCCTCGTATACAGGGGACGATTCATCGATATAGGGAGCATTATCTTTAGTTAAGATAAAATCAATTGATAAGGTTTTATTTTAGTTTGCAGTATGTTGCCAGGTATATTGCTCATTTGCATTCGAAATAACTGACTTTCCAACAATTCAACTATGAATTTTCCTAAATTCTTGCATTGACAATTTCCCCATTTTGTTAAACTACCTACTTACTTTCACATGATTACTGGGTTAGTACTGACAACGAGAACCAAATGGTTGACCAACCAACACTTTGCCGTCGGACACTATATCAAAAATAAACTAGGCTTATTTTGAGAAAAGTGCGATGTAAGGAGCATTATATGTAACAATTAGACCAGACGATCTCCTTCGCTCAGATCTTCCATCTATAATCCTCGGTAGGTGTATTTAACGTTGACATCTCATGTTCTGGGTTCAGGATAATTGGCATGTAATCTCTATAGGTTATCTTTCAGCTATCTGATGAATCAGAAGATCTGTTGATTCTGTCCAGCCAATATTTTTATAACTTTCGACTCTGGATATAACAAAAGTTATATCTTCAATCCTTGAAGCTAAAATAACCTTGGGTATATTGGACAAGTCTTAAACCAGTCTATATTGACAAGTTCATGAAACTATGAGTCTTGTTTGTCGTGACAATTCGTGAAGTACTGATCGGATTTGCAGTGTTTTAGCCATAGAGAGTTTTGCTTTAGATATGAAATGACCTTTTCGTTGAAATGCTACCTATCTGCTGCTATCTGATTTACATAAAAGATTTTCTTTCCATCAAGGGTGTCTGGCACCAAATCAATATAGTCAGCAATAATTTGTAAATTAGAACCATTCTCTTGCAGATCTTCATCGCGTTTTAATTTAAGAAGAATCACTACACCAATCCAAGTATCAAATCCTTGAAGACTTGTTTTAGCAAGAGCGGTGTCTGCCTGTAGTACTTTTTGAAAGCTAATACAGTGTCCATCAGCAAGAAACAAGTTCAGCAATTTTCTGCCGCGTGTCGCCCGATGAAGTGTTACAGCAAAGCTTGGGTGTAAATTTTTTCCCCCTACTGACAGTGTACATAATATCCTGAGCAATAGACATCTATATATCACTTAATAACACTTTTGTGCTGCTAGTGACTTCATCATCAAAATCTACATCATCTGTATCTGCCTCGTCTTCTATAATATCAAGAACTGCCTCACCTTGCATTAAAACACTTAGAAATAAGTATAAGGAATCTGGAATGACTTTCTTACAACCTTCCTTTAAAATGCAGAAATCTGAGTGTCCCAGAGAAAACTTGAATTCACCTCGGATTTTCAAAGCAGTGTGGATAAGAGTCTGGAAATTGTCATCTTCTCGTTTGTAGGATGTCATAAAAAATCCTTGCCTTCAAAATACTCATAAGCAGCTAACTTCTTGCTTTTCTGTTTTGGAATAAGTAGCATTTGTCTTTCATCATGATAGATCATGATAGATATCTTCAATCCCACATTCCAATTTCTCCTTGAAACTACTCCTTCTCCACTGGAATGATTGTGGAACTTCAAAATGAATATCTCTGCCAGTTGAATGTATCTTTTCCATACATCATCCAAAGCTAAAACCTAAAGTGACAAATTTTTTGCAAATCTGGAAGAAAGGTAGGCACTTTTTAAGGTTTTTTTTCTTCAATTTTTGTTTATTCCTTATTTCTTTTGTGTTTTAAAAGACAGCTGCAATGATACAACGTTTCATTGGCGATCAAGTCACAAATACTACTTATTCTGATATGCAGCATGCAGTCATAGTTTCCCAAGTCAATTATTGTTGCTTTCATATTCGCAGATATGACTTCCATCTAATGTTCATTACGTGTCTTTTGACACAAAAAGCATTTCTTCATATCAGCTTTTCTAATCATTGATCTTGTTGGACTTTCCCTTGTTGAAGCATCTGCAGCCTTCTGCACATTCTCTGTCCTTTTCTTCAGCTTTCCTATTTTTTCTGCAAATCGTATAACAGGGTTTGTGATACAAATAAATATTTTCATAGTTCTTGTTATTGTTATTCTGAGCTTCATCATTGCATCTGAGTGCTGGGAATCGTTTGCACTTTGCCTTTCTTTAGCACTGATGAGGAGCCTTTCTCTGCCAGCATCCTTGATCTTTAACAGTTTTTCTCTTTGGGTTTTTCGTATTTGTCTGATAAGACATAGATTTACATCAGTTGGGGAGGAGCAGGCCAAACTATTGTCGGCCATTACGGGAAACTATCTGTTGACCAAAAAAAAAAGAAACTAGAGGCTTTAAAAAACTACGACAACAACCGAATTGATTTGAAAGATCTCATGTATATGCACATGGGTATACAATTCAATTTATCAATCCGCGGATACACCACGGGTGTCCCCCGATTGATAAATCATCACCCCCTCCCCTTCTCCTTGATACGCCTCTATCCTCGGAAGTATATAATTAGATCTTTAAACCATGTTGCTGGGACACAATGGACGGAAAATACAGCGTTGTTGTATAATTTTTACGCCATATTGGACGCCGTTTTAAATATCTCACTTTCGGTAGAGTTTTCAGTTCGTCCACCCTGATTTTCGGATTCAGCGGGGTCGAAATAGGGGGGAAATGTGTGGTTACTCAATTGTTACATAAAATGCTCCTTGCATGAAAATAGGATGTATTTGCTAGAATTTTGCCTAGACTGCAACAGACATATTTCATGACATTAATGGAAATTTTCATTATTGTGCCGGTGCATTTATAGAGGTTCCGGCAGTTAGGTACGTACATTGGGCCGGATTTACACGCAACCACTTGCAGCGTACATAGGTAAGTTATCTGCTGTAGATATGCCAGTGCTATGTGCATTTAGTAGTCAATACTACGTTGTTACTAGTGGGGTGTGAGCGCTTTTTCAGTTGTTCATTTTGCGATGCATACCTGTGTTAGAGCATCTACAAATTATAATTATTAGCATAAAGTTTAATAAGGGCCGAATGTCTCGAAATTTTAAATAGCCCCATATAAAGTAGTCAACAGGGGTCAAATCGGAAGACCGAGGTGGCCATTCAATAGTTCTACGTCTTCCAATCCACCTGTTAGGGAAAATTTCGTTTAACTAATTTCCGACTCTGCATGGAGCTTCGTCTTGTTGTTTTAAGGCAATAAAAGATAATAAATTAAATTTCTTCTCGATATTTCATTAGGAATTATTATCATATTAGGAGTATTAATAAAAATTTCGATAAAATGATTATTTTATTATTTGAGTTCAAATTCTATTTTAACATTATACCTTTTAATAAAACTTTCAATTCCGAACGGTATCAGGCTGATATTAAATGGAGATTAAAATCAAAATGAAGGGGCCATGGTGTATATAAAGAACACCTACAAGAACTACTGTACTTTCCACATGTAATATAGGAAATATAGAAATGATAAATGTCAAAGTTCAAGTGGATGGACAACAAGTTCTCGTGAGAGCGCTTTAAAGGCCTCATGCCACTTGTCCTCATGAACTTAATAATAATTTGAAGTCCTTTCTGGAAAGAAATAATCAAAATGGAAATGTTTATTTGCTGGTGGGAGACACAAATATTGATATAAAATTAAATAAGGACTATGCTGAAGATTATTTGAATTTACTGAGTGGGCTGGGATATATACCACTAATAAATTCGTACACGAGAACACAAAGGGGTTCACAAACTAGCATTGGTAATGTTTTCGCTAAAGGTCCAGAACATTTAAAGTACAAATCATTGCATTAAAACAGATATTACTGACTATTTTCCAATATAAACTCTAATGAATATTAATAAAACACAATTCGAAAACATGAAGAAATGAAGAAAAACCAAAAAATCTTATAAGAAATAAAAACTAGGTGGAATTTTACGAACACGAAAATTTGGATGAAATGGTAAATATTCTAGTGAAAAAAATAAAAATCGTGGTAGATGATACAATCTAAAAATTTACCATAAATGAATACTTTGAGAAACGACAACCTTCAATTACACAGGGCTTTATAAAATCAGTACACGAAAAACAAAACTTCTACACTAGTTTTCTTTTCAATCTAAAAGACAAAGAAAAAGAAAACGAAAACAAAAAAAGATGGAAATTATTTAAACAAATTAATAAAAAGAACAAAAACAAGTTTAAAAAAATGAACTTGTAAATATATACATATACAAGGGTAAGAAAAACAAGAAAATGAATTCAAACAAATCAAAATTGAAGAAAATACTACAACAGACAAACAAGAAATGGCAAATCATTTTAAAGATTATTATACTGGATTGGGTAAGAATCTTGCAAACGAAATTTAAAAATCTACGAGATCTGTTATTAAAAAGAGAGCGATACAAAGGTTCTATATTTTTCAGTCCAACATATGAGGTTGAGGTTGAAAACACTATGCACGAACTTAAATCAAGTAAAGCCCCAAGTATAGACCAACTAACATCAAAAATATTAAAACTTATATCGACGTTCATTAAAAATCCAATAACACACATTTGACCAATACAATTTTACAAACAGGGTCTTTTCCACACAATCCTAAAACAGGACTAATTAAACCACTTATAAAAAATCATACTGCACACAAATATCCAACTATCGAGCGACAGATATCCCTTGCCTTAAATATAGCAAAAATAATTTAAAAAATTAATAAGACAAGAATCAATAAATATAAGTTGTTATCGAATAAACAATTCGGTTTCAGATATGGCATATCGACAGAAGAGAAGTTCATCTCATCAATAATATTTACACAAATCTAGATAAAAATAAGGCGTACTTTGTATATTTTTCTATTTAGTCAAAGCCTTTGACACGGTAGATCATGAGATACTTACTGACGTACTAGAGGATCTTGGCTATTGAGGAATAGTTTTAATTAAAAATTGCCTAAACGACCGAGTCCAATATGTTCAAATATGAAATGTATTAAGAGAACCAGGTTTAGTAGATTTTGGAGTGCCACAAGGCAAATATTATTTTTATTATATCATGATGGGCTGTTGAATACGGTGACTTCTGACCCTGAAAAGAGGCCAAACTTATTGCTGAAAATGCTTTACTAAACAAAAATCTCATTCTTCAGTACTTTAAAATTACAAAAACTGAAAAACAAATTAATAATCAAACAAACTGATTATATACGATATCTTGGTGTGGAAATTGATAGCATTTTACAATGGGACGTACATATAAAAACTCTTGCAAATAAACTCATGTCGATACTTTTTAAATTTAAATAGCTAAAAAAAATCCTGAAAATAACCGATTTACTACTTCTTTACTCTACTTTTCTTTATCCTATTCTCTCATACAGCATGGGATAGCAGATTGGAGTGCAGCATATAAATGTTATCTACACAAACTAGAGGTTGTGCAAACGTTATTTATAATGATACTTAATATATAAAAAAATAATTATTTATTATACAACACACATTAGTCGATATACAACTCACCTTTGATACTAAATACAAGAAAAACAGGAAACTAAGACTTTAAAAGCAAATAAATCGATAGCATAAAGATCTTTCGGCTATCTTGTTCCTCGTAACTGATACTACAAGGTATTAGAAGTAAGCAACAATTCAAATATTTCAAAAAGTATTTAATACAGTGGATAATTGCTACACAACGAACTATCTTCCATAATTTCATAAATTTCAACTTAATAATATAAACTACCATTTTGACATAATTACAGGCCTAAATGAAATTCAAAATGAAATAAAGCAATCATTTATAAATAAAATAACCACAAGTATTTTAAAGAAAGTTAAATAATACATATTATTACATACGTTTCTTCTATCCTTGATTTCTCTGTATATATGTATGTTCTGTGTTATTACGACCTATAGTCGGGATAAGTACACGAGGTCCCAGATCTTACTAATCCTTGTAGTGAGAGCGACAAAATAAAAGAACAAGCAAAAACAAATACAATTTATTATAAAACGAATCATTAACTGTACACAAAATTTAACAATAAAATATTACGATAAAATAATACAGACAAGTCTAGGGTTTAAGGTTAACGCTATGGAAAAAAATGATTAATAAATTGAAACAATTGACAATAAGAATGAGATATAATGGTTACTTAACTTTTACACACAAAATTGGAGAGTTTCCTGGCGCTCCAGACGTGAGGGTTGGTCGAGGTGAAGTCTTCACAACACAATTTGATAGGTTTCATAAAATCTTCACAATGGTTAGATGTTTCTCTTAATCGAAATGTATGAATTAAAATGCAGGGCCAAATCGGTTACCAAAATTCGTGTACCAAAGAGTAGCAATGATCCAAAGTCCAAAATTCCAACAATCCAAAAATAACCGAACAGTAGGCAAGTTCTGTGGTCAAAATCTGGCCTATCCCAAGTCGTCTACAATTAAATTGCAAAATTATTCTCAAGATTAACTTCTAACATGAGCACGTGTCTTTAATAATTCAAAGAAATTCAAACTTACCTAGAATATTACTTCTAGACGATAACTTGCTTAATTATCCGAATAATTCGAAAATTCAATTTAACAAACCAAAATATAAATTGAAATATTAGGTTAAATTTAGTTATTAATCCGGTATTAAACCGATTAGCAATCACGTGCCTTTTAACTAAATAAATCCTTAGCGAAGTTTTCAGTTCAAATTCTTGATTTAAAAGAGAAAGTTTTAGGCAATTTCAGAGATTTATAACCTTTGTTCACTCACAAAAACAAAAGGAAATGACAACAGCTGACAGTTCGGCAGTCAGGGTACCAACATGTGAAATGTAAAATACTGAATCGATTTTTATGGACTTTTGATCATTAACTATCTTTACTCTATTACTTTGTAAACAACTTTTATACGCTAATTATTGCAATAATCTATATTGTAAATTCTCCTAAAATATACACAATAATATACCATTATTTAATAAATTTATATATTCTCTACGGAGAGCCATCTGTTGGAGAAAAGTCTTAAGTGGTAATTTGCACCCAATATTTAGCGTGATGACATTTATCGCTAAAGGTAATTTCTACTATAGGTAAACTTATGATCTATCGGACACCGGCGGAAGATGGCACGTTACAGTGTATATGTGCATATGTGTTTGTATAATTAAAATAAATGAATAAATAAATATCTGGATATTGGGAACATTTGAATCTAGATCGATAAATATTTCTTTTTACACTTTTTTCATTATGCTAATTCTACTGGATAAATTTAATTTTGATATATAGGTATAGTCGAGTTCATCAGTTCACGGCACTTAAAAGACGCAACAAAAACTTTACGACCTCTCGAATCTGGAATTGGTTGGGAGCGTGGTCAATAAAAATTATTGAACCACAGCACTTAGGCCCCATTGGGCGCCTTGTACATCCTCCCTGTAGGCAGACCCTCGCCTAGACCTCCAACCTATCTTGCGAAATGGGTGATGCTGCCTAGAGGCATCTCCCTTACATCGGCCAAAGTAGGCCAACGTTCTTCCAAAATGTATTCCCTGATTGATGAGATGGCAGAACAATCACAGAGTACATGTTGAACCGTCTCATATTCTTGTTCACAACCTCTACAGAGAAGTGTTTCGCTTAATCTCATATTATGTAGATGTTTTCTTAACGGACAGCATCCAGTCTGGATTCCAGTTATAAAACGTAGGTTCATTCTGGACATTGCCAGGTACTCCATTGCTGTACTCTTGTTGGGATATTTTAGTAGTTCCCTAGCAAGCTGACAGCTGTTTGTTTCATCCCACAGCTTCTTGAATTCACTGTGGGTGTTCTCTTTAATTATTTGTATTATCGCCGTGATCGGTAACAGACTGGCCGGGCCTGGTCCAAAGATACTTAGGCATGCTGCCTTCTTGGCTAATCTGTCGGTTACTTTGTTGCCACTACACTGTTCATGTCCTTTCACCCAGCATACCAGTATGTTATTCATGCTGGAGGCAGCCACAAGTGCTTGGTGACATTCTCATACTACTCCTGTGGTAATTTTGTAACTTCTCAGGCCTAGTGATAATTGTCTACAATCTGTGTAGATCCTGATTGTTTTACCCGTAGTTTGTCTACGGACAATCTCTTTTGCAGCTATGGTTATGCCAGCCAGTTCCGTTTGTACTACGCTGGTTCGCCCATCCATATCCCGTTTATATTGGATTCGCAGACTTCTGGAGTATATTCCACATCCTGCGCCATCCTTCTTTTTTGATCTGTCTGTGAAGATGTTGATCACACCTTCGCCAGCAACCTCGTTCTTACTATTCGTCTGTATTATGTAGGGTCTATCAAAGACAAACCGGGGAGAAACGCCATCAGTGCACGCCTGTATAAGAGGCGTCTTTCTGTTAGCCTTATTCCACAGGCGTCTTCTGGCCTCTCCACTGCCTACATTTGGTTGTATGCTAACGCATTTGAGGCATACCATTGTTGTCAAAGCCACTTTTCCTAGACATTTATCTAGTGGTAGCAGACACGGCATTACTTCCATAGCTGTCGTTGGCGTTGAACTTTATGACCTCATTAAAATACAGGTACTCTCTGTACTATTGCTCGCAAATTGGCTTGCTTACCTTTATAAGTTTTTAATGTGCGTAGGCTTGTTTGATGACACATGCCGCTTAGCCGAACGACGATAATAATTATGTCGTAAAATTTTTGTTGCGGTTTTTCAGTGCCTGGAATTGATGAACTTGAACTCGCTACAGTAAGTTTTCTATATTTTTCCTAACTGTGCATATACTTGTATTGCTGTTATTGTTGCCGAAACTGAAAGAAGCATGGACACTACTCATTAGTCCTTATTAGGGACTTCAATGGATTTTCTATTTATTCCTTGTACATATTATAGAAATTAAAATGTATGATTTTAAGAAATAAATATTAGTAAATACTAAATAAACCTGTCTATTTCACTTGATCATTAACATTAGGAAAACACTTTTTCAATGTATGTGTTGGCCTCAATCGCCGAATTCACTCAAATGCTGAAAATTATTAGTTCAATTAGTTAATAATGGTCACTTAGGTGAAGAAGTGGGGAAAAAACTTAAATCAAATAGAGGTGTACCATCAAAAATCTATTTTTTACCGAAAATTCATAAAGACAATAGACCATTTAGATCTATAGTTTCTTTTATCGGCTACAGTGTTATGAAATTTATTTCTAGTATTTTAAATTACTCATTCTTTAAAGATGAAAGGTATGTAAAAACTCATGCGAGTTTGTAGAGTTTATTAATTCTCAAAATGTTCCTCAAAATTATATTTTTGTTTCTTTAAATGTTAAATAACTTTTTACTAACATTCCAATGGATATAATAGAACAATTAATTACGGATAGATGGCATTTGATAGAAGATAATACAACTATTTCTCTTGATGCATTTTTGCCGTTACTTAATTTGTATAAAAAATAATTATTTTCATTATGAGAATGATACTAAAATTTTTGCCTTGGGCATGGGAAACTGTATATCCCCAGTGTGTGCTGACTTACTTATGTCAGAATTCCAAGATGTTAGCCTTAAAAAACTAAACTGTATATTATTCTTTAAAAAGATATGTGGATGTCATATTTATGGTCAATGACAAGGATAAGTTACAATTAGTATTAGACTCATTTAATGGTTTTTATCAAGATCTAATTTCTGTGGTGTTTATTTATTTATTAAATACAATGTACTATGGAAAAAGAAAAAATAACCAACTTGCATTTTTGGATGTGTTGGTTATTAGACATAACTCAAAACAGATTAGTACCATAAACCAACCTTTTCACTCAGAGCATTCTTTTAAGGAAAAAATAAATATTACCAACAATCTAAAAGACAGAGCGCTAAAATTATCAAACCATAGTTTTTAGGGAAAAAATTTAAATTATATACATAACATGCTTTTAAAAAATGATTATGCACCAAAATTAATCAAAAGATTCTTAAATAATAATTTTACATCTACCACACCAACAAACAATAATACACAGGATACAGGGTGATAAAAAATATTTAAAAATTCCATTAAAAGAGATTTATCAGAAAAATTTAAAAAACCATAATTCAAAAAAAACAGATAAAATTAAAATAGTTTTTAAGAATGAAAATAAATTATTTACAAGATTAAAATTAAAAACACAAAAAGAATTACAATCCGATGTGATCTATGAAATACCTTGCATTCAATGTGATAAAATCTATATTGGATAAACAGGAAGAAAATAATAGAACATAAGAATGACAGTAGAAATGCATTAAAGAAAAATAATCCCACCCAACTTGTAGAACACGTATTAACCGGACATACTTTTAACTTTGATGCAACTAGAATAATTGGGAAACAAAACAATCTAAAGAAAAGGATAACGCATGAAATGTTTTGCCTTAAAAAAACGAAAAATGTGTTAACAAAAGATCAGATATCGAAAACTTAAATGCAGCCTATTTCAATATTATTAGTAAAACTAAAAGATAAAGCCAATAGCATAATAACACTAGATATATTAATATTCTATTGAAATTCTTTCTAGACAAACAAAAAATCTAAGCAACTGACAACGTATCATCGGGTACACAGAATTCAAGTTAAACGTGTGTGTATATGACCATTTTTTCTGTTATACTTTTCTTTTGTTTATAATATTGAATGTTTTTAGGAACTGGTATCTAGTGATGTCCCAGAAGTTACATATTTTATATGACATCAAAACACAAATTAAATGTAAGTCTGTCTATTCCCAACTTTTTGAATTTTGTGTATAAGTTTTTACTACGGTGTAAATTGTTGTTTATGATAGTTTTTCTTTTTTTGTATGTATCTATTCACTTAAAAAAAAATTAACTGCAATTTTAACGTATTATGCAACCAATTTTATTATTTTAACGTAAATTTTTAAATTTGATTTGAATAATACCATGGAATTTTTTATATTTCTAGTGTTCTGAGAATGTTTATAATAATAAACGAAACGTCGACAAATTAAAAATTGTGTTTTTTGATAAAACGTTGATCCTAACACCCACCGCACTTGGCAAACAATTATAAATTGTATATCACTTAATTAATTAATATAATAAATACCGTATATATTTTTTTCAATATTGAAATACATGAGGGCAGGTCCACTTATAAATTAAACAATAAGTAAGTGCAAATTATGGAATTGTATATTTCTTTAGCAGCAATATGCTTAGCCTGAACAATACTGAAAGTTGTATATAACTAACCTTTGTTATTATTGGAACTTACCAAACCTAATTTATTTATTACTGGCCTACATACTCGATATTTCTGAGAAATACGTGAATAGTGGGACAAAATTATGTACAATATTGATTAAATCCATTTTGAATGAATTCTTAGCAGTTAGACATGATAAATAAAATTATGGAGAAACTCAATATCACAACTTTTATAAATGGCATTAGAATATTTTTTTGCGCTGTGAACGTGTCATGTCCTTCTAACTTTTATACTACAACGGATCTTAGTGAAAAACTGTAAAGAAATCTGTCTGAGAAATAGTTACTTTCTCTTTAAAGGGAAAATGGAAATCAGTTTCAATTAGCTAAATATTTTAAAATATCATATGTAATTCTTTGTAGAGCGATGAAATGGTTTGAAGAGCCTGACAATTGCCAGACACGTTCGTCTGTTTGAGGTACGTTGTATTTCTTCCACAAGAATGTACTTTAACCTCGACTTTAAATTATCCGACATACGATGTAGTACTGCCGTATTGAAAACAATCCTGAGAGAGCCTATATGGTTTCCTTTGTAACTAAATTCGATGAAGAATCAACTAATGTTTATGCAGGAGCATAATTTGGCCAAATTACTACTACTACTACTAGTATTGTAATGCTAAAACAACGGTTTTTAAAAGTTTTAAGTATAGTCTATTTTTATAGTGTTTTTGTGATAATTAATGTACAAGTAGATAAACGAGTTCCGTACAATCAGAATTAGATGATGTCGAAACAAAATACGCATATCCTTAACAAGGTAATTAAATAAATATGGAACCATCCGTTTTCCATTTTTAGCAACGTCGGAATGAAATTTAACTATGATTTCTAACTTTTTGAGTTATATTTTACATTTTCGATTTCATTAGAAATGGCCTGATAGTTCAGATATAAATCAAATTTCTAAGGAAAAATAAGACTTTCTGAATATCCTGGAGGACATATAATAATGTTTAAAAAAAAAGAAAATATTTTTTTAAATATATCATGATGTGATGAGTTTATAATAGTTCCTTGTATGATGTTATTATTGGATATATGGACGTTTTCAAATTTTTATAAGAATTATATTCGATTATAGTTCTACTATCTTCGTAACCATCTACAGCGAGAATTAAAATTGTAATAATTTTTGTATATATTTTTCAAAATAGTATAAATATATCCAGAATAATATTTTTAGGGTCATATAAAGTAATTTGCGTTTTACATTTTAGAACTTACTAAGTCTCTTCGACATGCCAAACATCGAGATGTTGCATAGCAACTTCTGTTAAATTATTCACTGAACTGTGGTGAATGTCGCATATGTGACATATATTATTATTATTAAAGTTTTAACACAACATGCAGAGGTGATTTCGGTAGGATATTCATTCTAGTGTTTTATATGTAAATGTTAGACTATTCCTCATGTTAATTCTAGGTATATTGAAATTGGGGTGTAATGGGGTAGTGAAGCGCAAGTTATAGCCTCTCCTACTCAATTGTTAACCTCACCTTCGCGATGAGTTCAATTTGAACTTGGTGCACCCTGTTTTCACTAACGAGGCTCTAACGACCGAGTAAGGGCGGAATAACCCTTACCTTTTGCCGTGAGCACATCCACCTTCTCACGAAGAGTGCGGTAAAAATAACCCACCGCACACAAAGGTTGCTTTTGGAATCGTTTGGTTACCCCATCGTCGCAGTCTCCTTCTGTGCCATGGGACCACACCACTCGCCTCCCGCAACCGAGCTGGTCAGTTGCATACCTGCTCCAGCTAAAACTTCAAATGCAGCTTCGTTTTCAGTCGATTAAGGCTTTAAAAAAATGATGGAGCGTTCAAATGGGACAAAATCATCCGGAGGTAAAATACCCTCCCGATCGGATCTCCGGGGGAGGGTGCCCACAGGGACACCTCATCGAATGTCGAAAAAACACCGAAAAGTTAAATCCAACAAAACTAATTCTTTCAACTACGGCGCTTAGAATGTTCGTACTTTGAACGACAGCACTCGCACCGATCGGTCTGAAAGAAGAACTGCTCTAATAGATAGAGAACTTCACCGACTCAATGTTGACGTTGCAGCTCTCAGCGAAACTCGATTTTTGGAGGAAGGCTCTCTCACAGAAAAGTACTACACCTTCTATTGGAAAGGTCTTCCCACCAATTCAAGAAGACAACATGGAGTAGGATTTGCCATTCGGAATCAACTTGTATCCAACTTACACAAGTACCACAAGGCCTATCCGAGCGTCTAATGCTGCTACGCTATGAGCTATCAGATGGCAACGCGGTAAATCTAATAAGCGCCTACGCTCCCACTCTGGATGCAAGTCACGAAACCAAGGAAAGCTTCTATCAACAGCTGGAAGAAACCCTCTGTAGAATACCTAAAACGGAACGACTCGTTATTCTTGGCGATTTTAACGCTAGAGTAGGGAGAGATGCAGACACCTGGCCAGGCATCATAGGCAAGAACGGTTTGGGCAACATGAACGCTAACGGTCAACTACTCCTAACTAAATGCGCCGAACATGATCTAGTTATAACAAACACCATTTTCCGACAAAAAGATAAATTTAAAGACACCTGGCGTCACCCCAGATCAGGTCACTGGCATCTACTGGACTATGTTATCGTACGTAAGAAGCATCTCAAGGACGTCCAAATTACAAAGGCGCGCATTGATAGCGAATGTTGGACCGATCATCGTCCTGTTGTCTCTAAAGTGAAAATTGTTATGAGACCCAAACCCCGAAGAACTCAAGTAAAACGTAGACTCCGTCTCTGTATTAGTAAATTGCGTGACCAACAAACCGTCGTACAGCTAAAGCAAAAAGTTCAAGAGAATTTGAGTGCACTAGAAGAAACCAATTCTGTAGATGTCGCTACTACCTGGACACAAATTAAAGACAGTTTAAAAAGTGCGAGTGAGGAAATTCTTGGCACTGCAGCAAGTAAAAAACAGGAGGACTGGTTCAATGATAATGAAGCTTTTATACAAGAACTTCTTGACCGCAAACATATTGCCTTCCAAAACGCTATCAACCACCCCAACGACTCATCAAAAGCAGAAGCTTTTACCCAATCTAAGTATGAAACGCAACGCGAAATCAGAAGAATAAAGAACGAGTGGTGGGCAAGCAAGGCCAGAGAAATTCAAAGGTACGCCGATTCACACGACTACAGGAATTTCTTTCAAGGAGTAAAAGCAGTGTACGGCCCCAGTCGGAAAAATATGTGCCCTATTAAAGATTTAAATGGAAATCTCCTCAAAGAAGACCAGGAAATAAGAGCCCGATGGAAAGAACACTACTCTAACATTCTTAACCAGCAAAGTCAAGCCGATCACGATATTATAAATCTTATCCCTCAATATGACATCTTCGAAGACTTAGATAAACCACTAATAACGGAAGAGATCTTAACCGCCATTGGGCAGCTAAAAAATAACAAATCTCCCGGCGCCGACTCACTCTCAGCTGAGATCTTTAAAGCTGTGTCGTCAGAGCTCATACCCTACCTCAAAAAACTGTTTGATGTCGTGTGGGAAAGCGGTCAAGCTCCGCAGGAGTTTCGTGATACACTTTTAATCAACCTCTTCAAAAACAAAGGGAGCGCTGCGGACTGTGGAAATTACAGGGGTATAGCTCTCCTGGCTGTTGGAGGGAAGATACTCACTAAAGCGATGGCAAATAGGCTAACACCTGTTATGGAAAAGTTACTTCCTGAAACACAGAGTGGCTTTAGACCAAACCGAGGCACATCGGATTTAATCTTCACACTTAAACAGCTTCAAGAAAAAGCACTAGAACATCAAGGAGAAATTCACATGGCCTTCATTGATTTAACCAAGGCGTTTGACTCGGTGGACAGGGAAGTGCTCTGGAAAATTATGTTCCGCTTAGGTATCCCTAGAAAATTTGTGGAAGTATGTCGCAGTCTACATACAAACAACAACGCCCAGGTTATGTATAATAATGAGGCAACCGAACCTTTCCAAACCCTCACTGGAGTTAGGCAAAGATGTGTCCTGGCACCCCTACTCTTTAATTTGTTTACCACTGCTCTAACAATTATTGTTGACAACAAACTGACAGTCAGAGGAATAGGTCTCAGATACCGTTTTGATGGCGGTCTCTTTAACATAGGGCACTTTAGAGCTTTCACGAAGACACGCACACGGTTCATTTGTGATCTCCAGTATGCGGATGACTGTGCACTTTTAGCCTCTACGCCGGAAGAGCTTCAAGAACTTTTAGATGTGTATGCCCAGAGCTATGATTCCTTAGGACTTAAAATCAACATTGGAAAGACTAAGATTATGTCAACCCCTCATCAAGTGAACCAAATAGACATTACACTTAACGGAAATTCTCTTGAAGTGGTGGATCAGTTCAATTACTTAGGCAACGTTGTTAATGACAAAGCAAACATGGACAGCGAGATTCGCAATAGAATTAACGGTGCATCTAGAGCACTCTGGGGACTTAGAGAGAGAGTACTTGACAACCACGACCTTGCTTTGTCAACAAAAATGGCTGTCTACAGAGCAGTTGTCATTCCAACACTGCTATATGGATGTGAAAGCTGGGTCACTTACCGTCGTCATGTGAAAGAATTAGAACGTTTTCAGCAAAGACACCTCAGAAGTATGATGAAAAGCTGTTGGTTCCATCACATATCAAACGTGGAAATACTCACGAGAGCAAACAGCCTTCCAATTGAGGTGCTTATTTCAAGAGCACGCCTAACATGGGCAGGTCACGTTCATCGTATACATGATAACCGCCTTCCTAAATGTACACATTATGGTGAATTGCTAAGCGGTAGAAGAAGGCGTGGCGGTCAACGAAAGAGATTCAAAGACGCTTTCCATGAAAATCTAAAATCCTGCGGTATTGCAGACGAGCAATGGGAACAACTTGCAGCGGACAGAACCGAATGGCGAGGGGTTGTGGCCAGCTATCAAGGAAATGTTGCTGCAAGAAGGCCGAATCCAAGACCTAACCAGGTCTATGTTTGTCCTGACTGCGGTCGACATGTGCTCTCCCGAATTGGCCTCTATAGCCATAGTCGTGTGCACCGTAGGTGAATGGGAACAGTGGCGGCCCGTGGCTTTTAGCTCTGGGTGGGCAGGTTGAGGTATAGAACTGAATAATAATGACACTTCTCCACAGAAATTTAGTGGGAGTAAAAATCACGCCAGAAAATGAAACGATTCTCGGCAAAACATCACGACACTATAAAAGAAAAGGGAAGGGATGAGGGTGGCAGTGTCCACATCCCACCGAGCACGAAGTTCCATATTTGAATATTATACATTTATTTCATTTACATATTATATTAATTTCACATCTAAAACTGATGAAATAAGATTAAACATTATTTTAGTACTTTTTAGATAATATAGAGACATATGTGTGTTCTAATACATTATACCTTAAAATACAAAGAAAAATAAAATTATAGTTATAGATGACTTAAGTATATGGCACCGCTAATATGTATTTTAACTTATTTTTGTTCCTATTTATCAAATTAGAAATTGCTATCATATTTGATATTTATAAGGGATTGATTAATCAATTTTAACACGTTAGTTATTTTTCGTGTTTGATACTTTTCAATTGTGAGCAATTCTATTCAATATTCATATTGTTTATTACAAGTTTTGCTCAGGGATGGCATGCCCACTCTAGGTTGTAAATAGCCTAAGCATGCAAGACGTACGTTTCGTTTTGATATGCATTACAGGCGTAAGATTGAAGTGAATAGCCAACATACGCATAGGCGTATTATGATTGAATTCACTATTTCTAAGCGATGCCTGCCCGCCCTGGCTTGGCGCATGACACTTTCGACAGTATTACGCCCGGTTTCTAAACGGATTCATATGTGTACCTACATGGGGCAGATTAATATGTAGTAAAAATAATATTATAAAATAAAACTAACTTTTTAATTTTAATATTACAATTAATTAACCGCAAAATTTTACTTGATAATTTAACTACAAAAATATATAAAAATATAAATATACCTTTATAACTGCCGCTGATATAATTGGGTGGGCACTGCCTACCCTGCCACCCCTGACGGGCCGCCACTGAATGGGAATTACAATAGACTACACCTTTTACTTGTTTTTTATTGTATACAATTTATCGACTGTAACATTTTTATACTCGGACTCGAGTAACGGCTAATAATAATAATAATAATAATATTGAAATTAATATCACTAAGTAAGTCCGAGCAATGAATCATACTATGTAATAGCTTATGTAGAAATATTAGCGACATACAAATCCTTCTTTGATTTAGGCTGATGATATTAAATCTATCCGTTAAGTACCTGTAACTTATACCCTTTTCGGGGTAAATACCATCTATTTTAATTGCTAAATATTTTAAAAATCTTCTTTGCACTCGTTCTATTACCAGCTTTTAACAATAATTATTGTAGTACGTATACCAGATTGGGACAGCATATTCAAGCATGGACAGGATATACGTGAAGTACAAGATCTTTAATACCTCAATATCAGTGAACTATTTACAGTTTCTTACAACGAAACCATAGAATTTCATAGCTTTAGACACTTTTAAAGTCATATGGACATTAAAATGAAGCTTAGAATCAATATTACACCTTGGTCTTTAAGGAATTACATCTGGAGAATGTTTTATTATCGATATTATAAGCATGTTCATAAGTTACCGGTTGCCGTGTGAAGCTCAAGGTTTTGCATTTCGAGATTATAAGATGTAATTTATTTTCTATACACCAACACTGAATATGATCCACTTAATTTTGCAACTTCCTACAGTGATCAGTGTAAGTTATAGTAGAAAATATCTTTAAATCATCAGCAGTCAATTACATCATCTAAGCCATTGACAAAACAAATAGCACAGGGCCCAGGTTGGGTCCTTGCGGAACACCAGAGGTAACAACATAATGAGAGGACTCGAAACCATTTTATCAGTTTATTAAGCAAGACACCATAAACTATTCTGTCAAAAACCTTTGAAAAGTCTGTACAAACGACGTCCACTTGCCTTTTCTCCTCCAAAATATCTGAGATATATTGAGTAAAAAGAGCTAAATTAGTAACAGTTAATCTGTTACTCATAAATCCGTGTTGATGAGTTTATATCTGATTATGAACAGATAAGTATATATGCCATCATACAGAATAATTTCAAAGGACTTTTGAAAAGTTTGAGAGAATGGATATGGCCTATAATTATCGACAACTGCCCTCTCGCCATTCTTAAATATTAGACAAACTTTAGCCACTTTCAAACGGCCAGGAAACATCCTTGTTTTTACCGCAAGATTAAATATTATACATAAGGGTACACCTGAAACACCTGCACAATCTTTAACCATAAAAGATTGTATGTTATCAGTACCCGAGGTCATCCTGTTTTTTAACTTCCTTATATGACTTCATTTTCAGAAATATTCTTAAAGCTAATATTTTCATAATAATCACAACTTTGATTAACACTTACATTATCATCTATAGGTAATGAATAGACAGTTTTATAAAACTCACCAAAAATATTTACAATATCTTGTGGTTTATCGTAAGTATTATTTTCATGTCATTTTTCCAGGAATTCTTGAAGTTCCCCTCTTTGAATGAAAGTATGATCAGAAGAAACGCGGGTCGTAAAAAATTGATGATTGAATATTCTCGACGTACTTATTATAAGCAATAGCTATTTGTTCATTTACCAACGACCTAAGCCTTCAAAATTTTTGTAGTGTATTGTCACTACGGATTTTTTTATACTTCTCAAAAACCCTGACTTTTTTCTTTATATTCTGTATGATATTTGAGTCATACCAGGGTGGATACTTAACGCTTATACGTCTTGTACACTGGGATGTTCTCATCAAAGATGGTATAAAGCTTTTCATAGAACTTGTGTAAAGCTAATTCCTTGTCATTAATTTCATTTAAGAATAACAAGTCTGACTCAAGTAAGGTATTATACAAGGACATGAAGTCAGATTTCCTAAAATAATATGTTCTCTGATTCAGGTTAGGTGAGAATGTTGGCTCATTTGCACTAATCTTATGAAAACTACAAATCTTCTTTAATTAATTGTGCATTCTCTCGCATTACTTTACAGCTAATATTAAATATGATCAAATCGAGAAGTCTCCCCATGTTGTTCAGTATATTATTACATTATATGAAATCAAAAAAAATTACAAAATTTATGATGCAGCTAGTTTTTCTATCATTATTATCTAAATTTACAAAATTAGGAACATTAAGATCGCCAACTATAGCAACATTATTTGTTTGCATAGACTCAAAATGTTCAAACGAGTCAAAGAATAATTCTTTAATCAGTCAATAAGTCTTCAATCGTTGTTGAAAGGGGTATCTATAGAACTATAATATAAAATGACATAATTTAAATAATATTTAACAGCCAGCATATCGATTGATGGAAAATTCAAATCAAAGGAAAAACCATTCAAGACTTCCGATTGAATAACATTTTTAACCGCCAATAAGACACCCCCTCTACGTTGTTGTTTCATAGATTGTAACTTACGGTCATTTCTATGTACCTCATAAATATCAGGAAATAGTTCACTAATGTAAGCTAAGTGATATTTTTTATCACTCCGTAAGATTATTTTTGCTTCAGCTCATGTTTACGTTAATCACGGCCATCTCTCCCAAACGGTGTCTTTTTAAAATTTGATTTAATTAACATATGTTTAATATCCTCTATCTTTTTTGAAAGTTTGCATCTGTCAAAAAAAAAATTGAATACCACCTACACCGTAAGTATTTGATACAGAGTATGGTATATAAAATAGTTTAAGGTCATGATGACAAACCCTCTATGTATTATTCTACTGGTCTTTTGACAAACCCTCTATGTATTATTCTACTGGTCTTTTTTCAAGCTTTGAAAGATTTTTTCTTCAACAATGATAAGTAGCTTCTAAAAGACAGTTGGCTCATATTTTTTTGTGACTTTATCACATTTTTCTTTACTTCTAAACAATTAAAGTCATACGAGTGAAATTTTCCAGGTATTTTCGCCTGGTAGCTCATTATATCAAAACTATGTTAATAAATGTTATTAAAGGTGATTTTCTGAGGGAATTTTAAGAATATTTTTTGATGGAACGTGGAGTTTTTGAAACAAACCCTGAAAACCATTTGTCGATTGCTTTTATCCTTCTTACCTCCAGTACTGAGGGCTGCGACCGACAATTTATAAACAAAATCAAAACAAACGACTGTCAGTGCCGATATTCAGAAATGAATTAACAGAACACTAACAGAATGCATTAGATCAGTATCCCTCTCTATTAAGCTTCTGTTTAAAATACAGTTTATTTTAACCAATATTTATTACATAATTCAAACCTATAACACAAGATAATCTTGAACCCACCACACATACGCTGTTAAAGCTAAGAACTGTGAAAAGAAATAGGTGAAATGTATTTAGAATACCAAAAAACATGAAAATAAAAGAGGCAATAAAGAGGATACAGGCGAAAGAATATCAAATTATCTTAAACTAGCTAGCTTCACAATTTCCTAAACTCATGTTATTAGTAGAAGTGCTTCTCCACCGAAGGTTTTTATGACGAAAGATGTAAGCTTTAAACGACTCGAGACGAAAGCAGTTTTTGTCTCGCCCCCTGAGCTGTATATTGAACAGAAAAAAATATTTGATGCTTAAGTAGAATATAGTAAAAAATCTATATTTGCGGTCCAATTTAATAATTTAGGTATTATATTTTCGTAAATATATAATCACAATTAGTTATTCCGTGTACATATAGATACGATCTGGTAAATAATATAACTTTATTTTTTTTTTATAATAATAACTTTATTTTTAATCCAATTTTACAATATTATTATTACAGTTATTCTTTATTGTATAAACGCACCTGATTTCACAAGGAAATCGTTTTGTGATCAAGTTAATAAAGAGGAGTTTTTTAATATTGAAATACTTCTGTTAATACTTAATAATAAGCAGAAAATAATATAATAGCGGAAAACAAAAATCAGACTAGATCCAGTTCTCCATAATAATATGCACTTTTAGACGCTGAAATAGAATCTAACATGTAAATTGGTTCATCTCCTATATAGATAATCCATAAATTTTCCATATGTCCCAGTTCAATCTTGAGCTTTCGTAAAATAATTAATTTTTTTTATGTTAATGTTTGTCTCAATCACCGAATTCGCTCAAATGCCGAAATTTTGTTTATATCCTAGGATTGAGCAAGTCAATATTCATAATCGGCGGAATATGTTCATGTTAACATCAAACATTATAAATAATTTTAAAAAGTCATTATTAATTGAATACATTTAATAAATAATATTTTTGTTAATATTGTCTATTAATTTATTAAATTATCAAAAATAATGAAGAAGGAAGAAATTATTGTTAATAGACGTGGTGAATTTTTAAAAAAATAATAAGTTTTTTGAACTAATTCAAAATATTAACACGAGTACTTGATTATTTAAACTTATTTAGACTTATTCAAATAAACGCAACAAGACATTGTAGAACTGTTGTTGAATTGTCATGTCATCTCATAGTAGTACTAAAAGAGTCTCCAATTTTGATCATAATCGTTATACAGGAAAAATGTATTTAATTCATTAAACCACCCATCCTACAACCTCCGTTCCTGCATTTTTGTGGAGTAACGATTCATGCCTTCTCGTACTAGTACTAAGTGTATACCCATGTGTTAAATTTGATGAAAATCATTAGAGCCGTTTTTGAGAAAAACATGTTTTAGGTTTTTATATCGGTATTTAGGGGTTAAATCCTCAGATCTGAGCTAGGAGCGATTTTGTGATTTTGCCTCGAGGTGTCTTGAATGCGCATACAATTATATGAACAAAATCGACCAGTAGTTTGGGCTCTAGGTGCGACCACAGACGGCAGACCGAATTTTTTTTAAACCCGCACTTTTTTGGCTTCAGGGAACCTGAAAACGTGTTAATCCATCAAAAACTCAAAATCAATTTTTTGCACGATCACAATACTTTCCAATATACTTCGTATATGGGGAAGTGAAAACAATAGAAACGTTCGCAATGAAGTAAAGGGCACACAACACGTCTGCTGAAGTAGTCGCTAATGCTAAATAGCGATAAACTAAAAATAGGGAAATCATGGATAGCAACAACTTAAAGCATCGTAAGCAAACTAGAAAAGGACTAAGTACACTGGGATCAAACATAAATGAGAACAGAGAATTAGTTAATTAATAATGATCTTTACTGATTAACAATCAAAGGGCAATTGACTGAGGTATTTCAACCCGAGAAACGTGAATGTCACAAAGAAATTACAATTATCTGTGTCACGGGAAGCAGAAACAGAAGAAGCAGAACTACAACTCTAAAAACAAAATATGTACAAGAAAAAGAACGTAAACCTCCCTCCTGTACCATGCGTCATGTGGCTCCTGCTGCTGACAACAGGCATGGCCTCAGTCGTACCTTTATAAATAAAATCAAATAACAACCAACTCCTTTGAAGTATATATTACAATTTATAAGTAGAAACATGTTCTTATTGAAATACCCCGTATACCGGTTATCAACGGATCATGGTAGACCCCGTTTTTCCTTATTTTTAAGAATATCGAAATGAAACTTGGGAGATGTATTATATCACCAAGATACTTTATGGCATAACTGTAATTTTTTTTTCACTTCCGGTTTCATCGAAAATCAAATTTATTTATTTATTTATTTTACATTTTACATTTTATATATTTCTATATTCCATACTTTTTACACATGCTGTATGTTTGTCGTTTTAAAATTATTCTCAAGTACATAACACTACTACAACTAATAATATTCACTACAAAATAATATTATAGGAAATAGGAAATATACAGTATGCAGTATAATATAATATACAATTTAGTATGAAAACAGGAGCACTTTAAATTAAAAACTTGTGTTGTGCTCCATTTTCAACGTTCAATAATCACACTTATATTAAAAGATAGAGACAGAAAAAAGAAACCAATCTAATAACAAATTATCTAAAAAAAATAAAAAACATAATAAAATAATTTACATAATAACTTATAAAGACTGATATGTAGACTCCAAGAGTACAGATTGATCAATGCAAATTATTTTACAGTAAATTCAAATTTTTAAAAATGTACTTTTATTTATAGATAAGTACTGTTTAACTTTTTTGATGAACGGCTTTACACCAGTAATAGATCTAATATTTAAAGGCAAAATATTATAATATTTCGGACCCAGATACGCTATAAATCTTTGACAAGATGTTTTTTTGTAGAAATTTTGCTTTATTTTATTATTTGTTAATGTTCTTGTAGTGTACTTGTGGGATATATGTTGTTTTTCAAATTTTGTATGAATAAAGACTACTGATTGCAATATGTATAACAGTTTGATATTAAATAATTTTGTGTCATCGTATAGTTGTTCTGTAGAGTACCTTTTTTCTTTTTTATAAATAACTTTAATTAAATAATTTTGTGTTGTCTGTAGCATTTTTAAATTAGTGACGCTCAGCCCACCCCAGATTATAATACCGTATTTAAATATAGATTCAGCTAAAGAATTATAGACCATGAGCAATTGTTTACGGTTTAGTATATTTCTTATTTGGTAAAATATTGGTAATAATGATCTTATTTTTGAAATTATGTAATCTACATGTTCTTTCCACTTTAGATGCTGGTCGACTATTAATCCTAGATATTTTATTTTGTACACAGAATGAATAGTATCCGTGCAAGAACAATTTGCATGGTTATTATGAAAGCAAGTATTTGTGTGCAGTTTTATTTCACTTATAGGATTGTGACCAATATCTGTGGTAGAGAATGAAATAAATTTGGTCTTCTCATAATTTAATGTTAATAAACTCTTGTCAAGCCACATACGGACTTTACTGAGACCAATTGATGCATTTTCTATTACCGTTTCCCATGTTTTCTCATTAAATATTAGAACTGTGTCATCAGCATATGATAGTATTTTTGCATTGAGGTTTTGTGAGTAAAGATTGTTTATATATATCAAAAATAATATTGGTCCCAATACAGTGCCCTGTGGAACACCAACTTTTGTTCTTTGTGCTGAGCTTAATTTATTATTAATTTTTACATACTGTTCTCTATTATCTAAGTAATTCTTAATTATTTGCAAAGGTATTCCTCGTATTCCAATATTTTGCATTCTTTCAAACAATATATTATGTGATACAGTATCGAATGCCTTAGCAAGGTCTAGAAATATGGCTACACATTTATTTTTTGAATCCAAATTGTTGTTAATAAAATTTATAAGTTCATATATGGTTAATTCGGTATTTTTATTTTCTCTAAACCCAAACTGGGAATGAGACAGCAATTCAAAACGCTCCAAAAAACTACAATTCTTTTTTTTAGGCATTTTTCAAATATCTTAGTTATATTGTTAATTAATGTTATTGGTCTATAATTTTTCATATTAAATTTGTCGCCAGCTTTATGAATTGGAACTATGACAGATTGCTTAAAGTGTGTAGGTACAATTCCGGTGGTAAATATTAGATTAATTATACTTTTCAATGGGATTAATATATATAGATGTATTTTTTTTAAAAGTATGGTTGATATTTCATCTAATCCTGAGCTACATCTATTTTTTAGTGAGTTTATTTGCATAATTAATTCGTTCTCCTCTACAGGCATAAGATATAAAGATTGTGGCACAATTTCTTCTCCGATATTAATATTATTATTTACGTTATCTATTACATTAGCCATTTGCACTCCTACGTTGATAAAATACTCGTTAAATAAATTTGCCATTTTTATATCATCGGTAACAATATTTCCCTTATTATCCCTAATGTTTATATTATTCTGTCTATTTTTAGGTGTATTAGTAGCTTCTTTTATTATACTCCACAATTTTTTACAGTCACTACCTGAATTTTGCAACCTATCATTGTAGTAACTATCTTTTGCATTTCTAATTATTATGTTCAACTTGTTTCTATACATTTTATATTTATCAGCCAGCCTTCTATTGTTTAAATTTTTGTTCATATCTTTTTTTAATTTATTTCTTGTTTTAATTGACTCTATAATTCCTGAGGTAATCCATGGTTTAATTTTTTTATATTTATTTTTAATAACAATTTTTTCTGAGCTTTTCTCTATATATTTTATTAATGTAGTAACAAAGATTTTTGTGGCTACCTCAGGATCATGACAGTTTTTTATCTCAATCCATTTTTCTTTAGAGAGAAGTTGTAATAATTTATCCTCATTGATTTTTTTAATAGTTTTTTCGGTAATGTTTAATGCGTTATTTATCTCAAAACATATATTTACACTTGTTGCGAAATGATCAGTAATGGATACGTCTAAAATAAAAGGTAATATTTTTAACTTATTATTATTTTGTTTATTTATAAATATGTGATCTATGTTGCTACCGGTGTTCCCATCAACTCTAGTACTTTTATTAATATAGGATATAAAACCATAACTCCCCAGCAAATTCATATAATTATTTGCCCCTTCATTCTCTGTAAGTATATTAATATTAATGTCACCTAGCAAAATTTCCGTATTTTTACTATTGATATAATCATATAAATAAATATTCAAATTATTTATAAACTCGTTTACATCGGATGAAGGCAATCTGTACATACTACTTATTCCAAACTTTATGTTATTTAATTCAAATGTAGTTCTAGAGATTATAACATTACTATATGTTATATGCACTGTGTTACTTATTATTTTATTATTTATATATACTAACAATCCATCGTTCTGATTAATTTGTGAGTTATTATAAAATAGTTCATATCCCGGTATATTATAATATTTTGTATCTCTAATGTTCCACGTTTCAGATAGAAAAATTATATCAATATTTATATCTTGCAAAGATTCTAATAGTATCAGCAATTCATCAAAGTTTCTTTTTATACTTCGTATGTTTAAGTGTATGATGTTAATACTTACTTTTTTTGCTGAGTTTTCTAATACATGTTTTTTGTATTGATCTATACTACATTCTAGAGTCTCAATATCAGTCTCTTCTATTAAATTAAATAAATCATTAATTTCCATAATTAATTATGCATAAAAATAAAAAATCCCTGCAAAAATTATGAATATATCTAAAAATCTTACTAAATACAATATTTCCTATATTTACGAAATATTTAATAAGAGGAATATTTATGAAAATAATTATTATATATTTTTATTTATACACAAAATTCCAAAAATCATTCTTAATCAGAAAAGTATTTCAGCAAAATAAATTTAATTATATATTAAGAGAATAAGTAGGTAACTTAGACAATTATTATTATTCATCTTCGCGGTCTTCCTCGCTACCTCGGCTTTCCTCAATGGGTTCGTCCACTAAATCACTCTCATAAGGTACAATTCTTTGAGCTGTTTTTACATATATTACACCATTTTTGGTCCACGCATTTTTATATCCATATTTATCAGATGCTTCCATAAACTTTGCTAAATTATCCTGTGTTAGGTCTTCTTTAATAATTACACCTGTGCTTTTAAAAAGTTTTTTCTTCGTGATCAATTCGACTTTGCTTTTATAGTTTGTGAATTTTAATAATATAGACCTTGGTTTGTTTTGTTTCTGTTTACCCACTCTGTGACATCTATCGATATCTAATTGAGTTATTTTAGTTCCTAATGTTTTATTAAAGAAATCTATAATTATCATTTCAATGTTCTCGTTTTTTCTTTCTTTAAATCCGAACACTCGTATATTTTTACCTCTAGAGTACTGTTCCACATTATTTAGTTTTTGCTGATATTTTTTTTCTCTGTCAGTAGCATTCTTTTTAAATATTTCAAATTCCTTTTTAATTCCATTTAGCTCTTCTGTAATATTATCTAATTCTTTTTGAAATTTGTTATATACACATTCAGCTATAGACTTACTTATTTCTTTCAGCAAATCTTCTTTTTTTAAAGCTGCTAAGAGGACTTCCTCCACATCAGATATGAACTGCTTTTTAATTACCATTTTTAAAACTAATACGATTTTCTGAACTGTCACCAAATAATATTGTAACTTCTGTGTTTAGTTGTTCACTTTTGACTACTTTGCACTTATTTTAACTAATTAATATTGTACTCTTAATTAGAATTGTTATTTTAGAGTAATTTCTGCAGCGATTTTAGTTTAACTATTCACTTGTCGCCATCTTGGAAAATGACCCCAACTTTTGGTTTTTAAATGGAACACCCTGTTGTGACGCGTTTTCCTCCACCTCGCATGATGACGTGGAGAAAAGGGCACGACCACTCTTTGACACATGAGCTCCGGAAACAAGTTTTCGGTTTGCTCAGGCGCCAGTCCTAGTTTAAGTGAGAGGATGCACTACCTTCAAGCCGAGTACGCGAGGCTGAGTAGCTCAAGTGGAGAAAGTTTACTCCAGAAGGTCAATGTATAGGAAATTAGACGTTCACAAACAAACAGTCAAAGTCAGAGTTTTTCAATAAAATCAGTATATTACGATAACCTAAAATTACAAGTACTTATTATGAAAAAGTTGTTACGGACCGGGAGGGAGTCAAGTGTAGTAACGGAAATACCAGCAGCATCAGATGATTCAGATGACCGGGACAACAGGCTGTAACGCACAGAAAATACAGTTAGCAAGAATAAACAGGCTGCAGACTAGACACTAGACAAGTGAAACAAGACTACAATTATATATAGACAAATATATAAACTACATTGCAACGGTTTATCAAGTACTTGGCTAATGTGCGCAGATTAAGTTGTCCTGAAAAGTTAAGGCATGATTAGTAAACACAAATGCAACTTTTCAGTACTCTGAGAACCCCAGCGGGTAGTATCGAGAGTAATTACAAGATGCAATTCCTCGGGGCAGCAGCGGAAAAGACAAAGTATGACTAGTAAACACAAATACAACTTTTCAGTACTCTGAGAACCCCAGCGGGTGGTATCGAGAGTACCTGCAAGATGCGAAACGGCTGAAAAGGTAAAGTATGATTAGTAAACACAAATGCAACTTTTCAGTACTCTGAGAACCCCAGCGGATAGTATCGAGTGTACCTACAAGATGCAAAACGTCTTAAAAGGTACGGTATGGTTAATATACAATGTTTGCACTAGCCAAGTTTCCTTATTCAGTTATCTCTCTCCTCTACGGTCTTACTTACTTCTTGGTCTGGACTCGGGCACATCCGCTTGTATGATCCGTCAGATCGGACTGACTCCTCTCTCAGGCCAACACGAACTTTTCTAAGCAGCAAATAGCGTACAGCGGGAGTGGGAGTCGGCGTCAGATGAATGCGCTTCTGGTGGATGACGTAGACTAGACTAGGCCAAAATCCTACGGCTCGACTACGACAGCTGCTGGCATCTGGGTTCGCTTCTCGGATCCCGATGAGTCGCCCTGGCTGACTCACTTCTTGGCTCCACAGGAACTCTTCTATGAGCGAAGTCTCTTACCATAGGAGTGGGAGCAGGCGCCAGGCAGATGCGCTACTGTACGATGACATAGGCTGGACTTAACAGAAATTCCGCTGCTCGGAATTTAATATCTTACAATACCTTAGGTTCAAATCTCGGGGGGTACACGTCTGCTTACTTCAAGTCGCTCTGGCTGACTGCCAACACGGTATGAATTTAATTACTTCCTTCAAATATGAAGGAGTGGGAAAAACAGTAGAATAGATGCGCGATGGATCACGGTGGCATCAGACGGATTTGACAAAAAATTTGAAATATTTTGGGGACTTAGGAAAATAACACAAATGCGGATTTGCGGACTTGGAAAAATTCACATGCCTTACTTTGTGGACTTATTCCCATATACTGAAAGAGTGACGTCGCACGGGTAACGTCAAATGGACTTGTAAAATAATGCCACGACTGATTTGTGGACTTAGCAAATTTACCTTACTCGGCTACCACAGGACGGAGAGCTCTGCACATCTAACGTGGTCGGTCGCTGGGAAGGCACTGCCCCTCGCGTGGTTTGGCTTGCCTGAAAGATAGGCACTCTTCTCGTCGCTTCCCCACCCGAGTTCATCTGTACTTTACAATCTGATATACCTACGCGGTGCTTCTAGAAATTAATATTCTTATTAACTTTTAAACTAATTTGCCTACGGTCGTACAGCATATTTACAAATATAAATAGAACAGTAACTATAAAATATTTTCAAGAAAATAATGATATTTTATACATATTTCGGCAACGAAAAACATTTCGTTACACTGTATATTATTACATATTTGGAATCCTTTTAAAATTCTGAGTACGGTGATGCCCCATAAGTGATATTTCGACTCCATAAAAAAAATTGACTTAAAATTTAAAAAAAGCAAAAAAATTAAAATAAGAAAAAATTGCTTTTGGGCACATTCACCGACTCCTTAAAACATCTGCTATTTTATTGTAGTACTCTACCATCATGGTTCCATTTGAAAAAAATAAGTTTTGGTAAAAAAATTGTTCAGGCCAAATTTGATGGCCCACAAAATACAGATTTTCAAATTTTCATGCTCGATTTGATTTTCCTGACATTACACTGGTCCATTACAAGCAATTTTTTTTGGTCATGGCACTCTAGATGTACCAACAAATTTCGAGTCCAAATTTTTTCATGGGGTCGAAATGTGACTTATGGGGCATCACCGTACTCAGAATTTTTCAAGGATTCCAAAAATATAATAATATACAGGGTGTTCTATTTAAAAATCAAAAGTTGGGGTAATTTCCGGTGAAACCGGAAGTGGGGAAAAATGACAGTTAGGCCACAAGGTGTCCTCTTGGTCATATAATATATCTACCAAGTTTCATTCTGATATTCTTAAAAATAAGGGGAAAAAGGCGTCTACCGTGATCCGTTTACACCCGGTGTAGCCCATATACAAATCTATTTTTTCTCTTATTTATTTTGCAAATTCAAATAATAAGTCATTTCATTTTACAATTATCTAGCCATATAATATTGAACACAGTAAAGTTACCAGAAAAGCATTTTAATTTGCATTCTTTTAAAGCAGCATAAACGCTACATGTTTACGAAGGAATTTACCTAAAATCGAGTCTAGTACTAGTGTTTGTTTACAATGTACACGATAAACTTCAAGTACTTATGTCGCATCACATAGGTTGCCTACGTTTTTCTATCTTACGAATGCAAAGGACGGAAAGATAAAAGTTTGGAGTCTATAGTATGTGAGAAATTACGATCGAGCCAGTGTGTAATTTTTTAATGTAAACATTTCCAAGCGTGTAACCAAGGGAACGGTGTAAAGCCCGAAGTTTCCAGATAGGCTATGACGTATTCGTACAATATAAAAAGGAAGACAGACTGCACCTGACTATAGAAACCTTTAAGCTAGGTCGCGACCTTTTCTAGTTCGCCGAGCTTTGGAAATAACGTTGAAAACATCACAGAGTTACGTCGCGATCTCTTGTACTTCGCCAAACTCCTATACTTGCCTTTGAAATGCATTCTAGCTTCGTAGCGACCTTTGATAGTTCGCCGAGCTTAATAAATTATTTTGTGGTTATTTTTCACTAAATCAGCCATATAAATAAACTACGAGCCAAGCGAAACATCGAACTACATATTATTTTTAACTAATTCCAAGCTTAAAGAATGCAGTGCAATTTTAACGGCTCAACCATTCCCTATGAAGAAGCTAACCACACATGAGCTCAGGGAGAGTTGAGTTATGCTGCAGAACACTTTAGACTGTTCACCGGACTCACTAGATTATATTGTTGTTATTTTTGCCAAGTAATGCCACACAAGATGCATACACAAACTTATCTGACTGTTTACACGCCATTTACACAACGCCAACCTATTTTGCTAAGTATTTTTACTTGATTAATTATCTGTTATTCAATCTGCATTCTGGTTACGGCAGGAAAAAGGGTTTTAATTGCGCATTTGTGGTACTAAAAGAACATTAGATATTTTTTTTATGAAATATTAGTTTTTATTTTTAACAAAAGACATGATAGAATTATATTATAATTTACTCAGTTATTATTTCAGTCGTGAACTAGTTAAAAAGTCCACATGCTAAATATTTTATTAGGGAAATTTGCGTTTGCAAAATAACAAGTTTATATTCAGGAACTATAGTAGTTTATAGTAGTTTTATAAGACAAATAGGTGACCCTCGGATCTGCCTCATCTCACGTAAGGTTTTGCAAGAATACTTGGTATTCAAGGTACTCTAAGAAGATTTTCCTACTGTAACCACAAGGTTGTCTGATTGTTGAACATTTTACCTACAATAAAATATTATAGTTACATGAATTCGGCGTATTATTCGTTAACAAAGGTTTGAAACGGT
Source organism: Leptura quadrifasciata (assembly GCA_963675555.1). Classification (NCBI taxonomy): domain Eukaryota; kingdom Metazoa; phylum Arthropoda; class Insecta; order Coleoptera; family Cerambycidae; genus Leptura; species Leptura quadrifasciata. The sequence continues at coordinate 92,135,115 of OY776675.1, forward strand.
CAATTGGTTGTTCGGTTCTCAATTAAGGGTCGTTACAACGTGGGACGTTTAATATTTCAGACCCTTGTCTGGTCACATGTTCAGTTGAAGGGTGATGCAACTCCAATTTCGACCTTTCGCGGAGTCGCGTCTTCGTATGGTTGAAAATCATAGGCAATCTTCTGGCTGCTTTTCTTTTTAATTACTATAGGGAGATTTCCCCAGCATTCTAAAAGATTTTACGTGAGTGCAAACTCTCACCTCAGCAAGATTAATATAATTATCTGAACGACTGTTCATACTCTAATCTCAATCAATAAACAGTGTAGTCCATTAAAGGATATTTCCTCAGCATTCTATGATATTTTAAATGAGTATGTAATGCTCATTTCTCAACATAATTTTGATAAGGTACAAACATGATACAATTCTTGTCCTCTGTTTTGCCTCGCTTCATTATAGCTATTGCAAAAAACTTTAATTACCAACCATTCTTACCTAGCGATTGCTAACAACCATAATTATAAATTATCATTACAGGCCGTTGCCACAACTCTCATTACTATTAAATTAACACGACATACGATTGTATTATCTGGTTCTTGTTATTGCGTAGCAATCTTGAAACATGTATAGAATGGTTATTGATATAGTGACGTAAATTTTCCTATTATAATATTTAGACAATTAGAAATAAATATTCCAGAAGCCAGGACTTGCACGGAAGGGGGTTACACATTGAAAAAACGCGGACATACAACCATTCCCTCCGACAGTACCAGTGCCGGAGCCAGGATTCGAACCCAGTGGCGCGATGTCCGTGTGATTAATCGCGATTGCCAGCTCGCGCCTTAACCAAGTCGGCTATCGACCAGACAAATATTTGGATTGTTTTTGATTTCATTACGGCTATTTGCCGCATCAATTTTTATAAAATAAAATGGTTTTTTTACAATTCAATTTTTTCGCAACAATTACTGTGTTTATTTTAGCTTTAGCTTTCTATCCATACAAATAATAAACTAACCTAAATGGTTTCATTGCAAATCAATTAAAATAGAAAAAAAAACAAAATTCAACTATAAATGTACAGTACAATTTTGAGTAATAAAATACCATATAAATAATATATATATAATGAAGTAGGTCTCGCAATTAATAGACAGTGTGTTCAAGCTTACCAGGTATTTAAATTAACAGTGATTAATTTTCTAAGGTATAAAGTATCAGACAGAAATAAGTAATATTAAACTTTATATAAAATAACCTGGGGCAATTAGAAAAGGGTTACTAAACATACAACGAAATTTGGGTCCTAAACTAATAAAACTAGACGATCACGTAAATGGCCAAATTTATTTATTTATCCTTCAGATAAATAAATAGTAATTAACTTACTGGTGACAAAATGACCAGTATTTTAATGTAATAAAGATACATACCCCACAAACGTCTCATTATATATTTAAATAAATAATAAACTACTAAAAAATTTACAATATTGGTAGAAAGATAAATAACGGATGAAGTGAATAAATAATAAAATACTTATATTATGTCAAGCTATTTATATTAAATAAAGTCTTCGTTCTACGTATTTACAGTAGGAAATTAATAATTTAAATATTATGTACGAAAATTCTCTCATAACAGTTTTAAGTTTATTGTTACAAAGCTTTTCATAATTAAAATTATCGTACAAAATATAAGCACAAGTTTTCACGTAAAATATAATTTCTATATTATTACATAGAATTTTAAAAACGAAACGGTTTGGAGATATCAATGTGACCTTATACATATTATGACGTTCCATCTTTCGCTGGTTTCCACAAATTAATAATAACTTATAAAAATAAGATTTTAGTCGATCAACTCATCAATGCATAGTAATATATTACACTTTCACCGATAGATGTCACTGCATTTTAATTATCTATTAAAGCGACTGGCTAGCAAACTGAGTTGCCTAGCGAAGTGGGTTCGATTCCCGCAAAGCGAAACAATTTTTCATTAAAAAAATTGCCCCAAGAGTGGTTCGGAGTCCACATTAAACTGTAGGGCCTCGTCTCTCTTTGCCTAGCACAAGATCCTTGAGATCTTCCAGGGGGTTACTTCGGTAACTTGGGAGGCGGTTAAGAAAACATTTTAAGAAAACATTTTTTTTTTTTTTAAGAAAACAATTAAGACCTAATTTAGGCTTTCCGCCAACAGATGGCTCTCTCTGAAAAAATATACAAATTTGTTAAATAGGTGTGTATATCATAAAACTACTAAATGTAACTTATTGCTATAATTCGTGCATAAAAATTATCTATAAGCTGATAGGACAAAGATAGTAGTTAATGATCAAAAAGGCCATAACAGTCGACTTAGTTTCAAAATTTCTCAAGTTAGTACTCTATGACTGTCGATTGTCGAACTGTCAGTTTAAGTCATATCCTCTTCTTTTTGTGGGTTAAAATGGTTATAAATATCACTAAACTCCCTTCAAACTTCCTTTTTCCATCAAGAAATTAAGCTAAAAACTTTGCTAAGTGATTAATTTAGTTACTAAGCTCGCTTAGCTTACCTACTTAGTTTGGTACTGGGTCAAAAACTAGATTTCACATATTTTCAGTTCAGATTTTGGATTATTTTAACTGAAATTTCGATTAATTCGAATTTAATTAGCGAGTATCGTCCAGAAGTATTCTGGGTAAGTTTTAATTTCTTAGATTTATTATTATTATTATTATTATTATTAGCGTTTACTCAAGTCCGAGTATAAAAAAATGTTACAGTCGATAGATTGTGTGTAATAAAAAACAAATAAAAGGTGTAGTCTATTGTAATTCCCATTCATCTACGGTGCACACGACTATGGCTATAGAGGCCAATTCGGGAGAGCACATGTCGACCGCAGTCAGGACAAATATAGACCTGGTTAGGTCTTGGATTCGGCATTCTTGCAGCAACATTTCCTTGATAGCTGGCCACAACCCCTCGCCATTCGGTTCTGTCCGCTGCAAATTGTTCCCATTGCTCGTCTGGAATACCGCAGGATTTTAGATTTTCATGGAGAACGTCTTTGAACCTCTTTCGTTGACCGCCACGCCTTCTTCTACCGCTTAGCAATTCACCATAAAGTGTACATTTAGGTAGGCGGTTATCATGCATACGATGAACGTGATCTGCCCATCTTAGGCGTGCTCTTGAAATAAGCACCTCAATTGGAAGGCTGTTTGCTCTCCTGAGTACTTCCACGTTTGATATGTGATGGAACCAACGGATTTTCATCATACCTCTGAGGTGTCTTTGCTGAAAACGTTCTAATTCTTTCACATGACGACGGTAAGTGACCCAGCTTTCACATCCATGTGTTGGAATGACAACTGCTCTGTAGACAGCCATTTTCGTTGACAAAGCAAGGTCGTGGTTGACAAATACTCTCTCTCTAAGTCCCCAGAGTGCTCTGGATGCAGCGTTAATTCTATTGCGAATCTCGCTGTCTATGTTTGCTTTGTCATTAACAACATTGCCTAAGTAATTGAACTGATCCACCACTTCAAGAGAATTTCCGTTGAGTGTAATGTCTATTTGGTTCACTGGATGAGGAGATGACATAATCTTAGTCTTTCCAATGTTGATTTTAAGTCCCAAGGAATCATAGCTCTGGGCATACACATCTAAAAGTTCTTGAAGCTCTTCCGGCGTAGAGGCTAAAAGTGCACAGTCATCCGCATACTGGAGATCACAAATGAATCGTGTGCGTGTCTTTGTGAAAGCTCTAAAGCGCCCTATGTTAAAGAAACCGCCATCAGAACGGTATCTGAGACCTATTCCTCTGACTGTCAGTTTGTTGTCAACAATAATTGTTAGAGCAATGGTAAACAAGTTAAAAAGTAGGGGTGCCAGGACACATCCCTGCCTAACTCCAGTGAGGGTTTGGAAAGGTTCGGTTGCCTCATTATTATACATAACCTGAGCGTTGTTGTTTGTATGTAGACTGCGACATACTTCCACAAATTTTCTAGGGATACCTAAGCGGAGCATAATTTTCCAGAGCACTTCCCTGTCCACCGAGTCAAACGCCTTGGTTAAATCAATGAAAGCCATGTGAATTTCTCCTTGATGTTCGGGTGCTTTTTCTCGAAGCTGTTTAAGTGTGAAGATTAGATCCGATGTGCCTCGGTTTGGTCTAAAACCACTCTGTGTTGAAGTAACTTTTCCATAACAGGTGTTAGCCTATTTGCCATCGCTTTAGTGAGTATCTTCCCTCCAACAGCCAGGAGAGCTATACCCCTGTAATTTCCACAGTCCGCAGCGCTCCCTTTGTTTTTGAAGAGGTTGATTAAAAGTGTATCACGAAACTCCTGAGGAGCTTGACCACTTTTCCACACGACATCAAACAGTTTTTTGAGGTAGGGTATGAGCTCTGACGACACAGCTTTAAAGATCTCAGCTGGGAGTGAGTCGGTGCCGGGAGATTTGTTATTTTTTAGCTGCCCAATGGCGGTTAAGATCTCTTCCGTTGTTAGTGGTTTATCTAAGTCTTCGAAGGTGTCATATTGAGGGATACGATTTATAATATCGTGATCGGCTTGACTTTGCTGGTTAAGAATGTTAGAGTATTGTTCTTTCCATCGGGCTCTTATGTCCTGGTCTTCTTTGAGGAGATTTCCATTTAAATCTTTAATAGGGCACATATTTTTCCGACTGGGGCCGTACACTGCTTTTACTCCTTGAAAGAAATTCCTGTAGTCGTGTGAATCGGCGTACCTTTGAATTTCTCTGGCCTTGCTTGCCCACCACTCGTTCTTTATTCTTCTGATTTCGCGTTGCGTTTCATACTTAGATTGGGTAAAAGTTTCTACTTTTGATGAGTCGTTGGGGTGGTTGATAGCGTTTTGGAAGGCAATATGTTTGCGGTCAAGAAGTTCTTGTATAAAAGCTTCATTATCATTGAACCAGTCCTCCTGTTTTTTACTTGCTGCAGTGCCAAGAATTTCTTCACTCGCACTTTTTAAACTGTCTTTAATTTGTGTCCAGGTAGTAGCGACATCTACAGAATTGGTTTCTTCTAGTGCACTCAGATTCTCTTGAACTTTTTGCTTTAGCTGTTCGACGGTTTGTTGGTCACGCAATTTACTAATACAGAGACGGGGTCTACGTTTTACTTGAGTTCTTCTGTGTTTGGGTCTCATAACAATTTTCATTTTAGAGACAACAGGACGATGATCGGTCCAACATTCGCTATCAATGCGCGCCTTTGTAATTTGGACATCCTTGAGATGCTTCCTACGTACGATATCATAGTCCGTCCAGTAGATGCCAGTGACCTGATCTGGGGTGACGCCAGGTGCCTTTAAATTTATCCTTTTGTTGGAAAACGGTGTTTGTTATAACTAGATCATGTTCGGCGCATTTAGTTAGGAGTAGTTGACCGTTAGCGTTCATGTTGCCCAAACCGTTCTTGCCTGGCCAGGTGTCTGCATCTCTCCCTACTCTAGCGTTAAAATCGCCAAGAATAACGAGTCGTTCTGTTTTAGATATTCTACAGAGGGTTTCTTCCAGCTGTTGATAGAAGCTTTCCTTGGTTTCGTGACTTGCATCCAGAGTGGGAGCGTAGGCGCTTATTAGATTTACCGCGTTGCCATCTGATAGCTTATAGCGTAGCAGCATTAGACGCTCGGATAGGCCTTGTGGTACTTGTGTTAAGTTGGATACAAGTTGATTCCGAACGGCAAATCCTACTCCATGTTGTCTTCTTGAATTGGTGGGAAGACCTTTCCAGTAGAAGGTGTAGTACTTTTCTGTGAGAGAGCCTTCCTCCAAAAATCGAGTTTCGCTGAGAGCTGCAACGTCAACATTGAGGCTGTGAAGTTCTCTATCTATTAAAGCAGTTCTTCTTTCGGGCCGATCGGTGCGAGTGCTGTCGTTCAAAGTACGAACATTCCAAGCGCCGTAGATGAAAAAATTAGTTTTCTTGGATTTAACTTGTCGGTGTTTTTTCGACATTCGATGAGGTCGATGAGGATTTATTATAGACAGAGACTAATTTTGAGACTAATTCTGTAAATTTAAGTATAGTCAGTTAGAACTTACCAACTGTTTGTATTTGTACAGGATTTTTGGTATTGGTCCTGATTTGCACTTTACAATTGAGAAAACCTTATTTAATTGTAATTGAAAATTTCCCCTCTGGATAATTCAAACAACTTATTTAACGTTGAGATTTGTGAAGACTACGTCCAGCAAGGGCCTCGATCAGCAAAGGAAACCTTCAAGTCTGAAGCGCCTGGAAAATCTCCAAATTATTGTAAAAGTTAAGTAATTCCTATGTATTATTTTCTTGAAAATTGTTTCAATTTCATTAAACTTTTTTCCTAGCGTTAACTTAGAGAACCCTAGACTTTGATATATATTTTTTTATTGTAAAATTTTTACCCTTAATTTTTTTCTGTTTGTATTGTATTTGTATATTATTATAATAAATTCGTGGTGCCCAGTAACCTGGAAAATATGGGAAACCTGGAGAAGTGAGGGAATTACAAACAATCAGGGAATAGTCAAAGGTTAATATAACAAGACCTTGATAAATAGTGGGCTATTATATTATTATCATCAATTTTTCGAGAGCGCGATGGTTATCAATTTGACAAGACCATATTTGGCGTTAATAATCAGACTAAAGCCCGAGAGCTTTAGCTCGAGGAATTTAGCCTTTGATTATTAACGCCAAATGTGGTCTAGGCAAATTGGAGAGCACTCGTGAAAAATTGTGACAATATAATAGCCTCTAACTTATCAAGGTTGAGTTATATTTTATTAGATTATTTCTTGAATAAGTTAACAATTGGATCATCATCAATGTTTGCATACAGGATCAGGTCGTTGTAATATATTGAAGTTAAAGTGGTCGTTTGAATAAAAATACTTTGCAGAAAATATCAAATGCAGTTAAATTTTTTTATAGGAGGTACACATTTTGCATAAGAAAATTGCTATTTTGTCGTTTTTCAAAGTTACACATACCACTAAATTCTTTATTATTGAAAAAGCCAATCAAAATGGCCCATTCATTTCGTTATTGGGAACTTTTGATAATATTTTACCTAATTTCTATCAAAAGAGGATATGATACTTAGGTCTTAAATAAAAATACTTGAACAAACGTGTAACTTTATATTTGATGCAGGACACATTGTTTTCAGTAAATGTTGAAAATAGAGCATAAGAATAGTTAAAAAAACATCATCACTCGGAAAATTGCAAAATTAATGGGAATTTTGGTATACTTAAAAAAAATTGTTATTATTTTCCGCTAAAAATGCGCAATTCTTCAAAATACTGTTCTTTTTTTTATTGTTATTACTCTCACTACAAGGATTTATAACATCTGGGACCTCGTTTTTTAAAGTGACTTTAGGTCGTAATAGTGTTTACAAAATTTGGATTATATGACATTTTATGCGTGCTATAAATGAGTGTACAGATATCTAACAATTTCTTTCTTCACAATATAGAAACAAAATAAATAAGATATCGCTAAAACGGTTGAAACAAATGTTTCTAAAAATGGAGCAGCCTCAAAAAAAAAAATCAAAAATAAACACGTCCTTGTAAAAGGTAAGAAAACAATATTTCACCATTTACTGGATTTAATAATCAATTCACTAACTGTAAATATGACCTTAGTTCACAGTATGAATTAACTTGTCCAAGAGGATGCACATCATCCAGCATTAATTACTATGAGAATATTTTTTATCGAGTTACATAACTTTTCCAACTTTTGGAGTTAATGAAAACCAATCGGACACCTTCAGTTATGAGGGTTTGCAAAATTTTCCAAACCCCAAATATGAGCCAGCGAGAAAGGCAGTGAACATTGTAATGCAGTTAAAATAGCACAAAAATCAATATAAAGGAACTTTTTTCATAAGCAATTTTATGGTTGGATCCTGTTTGGAAGACGCTTAGGAGTACCCAAAAAATGTTTGTACTCTAAAGACCTTGTACTCTAATTGTTATTAACGATAAACAATTTTTAACCGCGTTTCCCAATCTAAAAATGTGAATAATTTAAGATATATAGGTCCGATCGGGACAAAAAAACAAAATCTTTGTAATTAAATTTTCAACAAAGCGTTTAGTGTAGGCCTTAGGAGCACAACCATAACCTACAAAAGTGAAAGAACTGGCCAAAAAATCGTTCATTTTCCTACCCAGAGCCGCTGGGTCTGTCTTTTGCTCTAACAAAAACACCCTAAAAGTTTGGTGTAAAAATATTAAATCCAGTGTGCGCAATTGAATTTGTTATTTAAAATTTTAATTGGCCGCCATTTTATCCATTAAGTCCAAAACGGATTATTTTTGTCCAAAAGTTAGGTCTCGACGCCAGCTTTTTGATGTCGTAAAAAATTTTTTTAAAACCTATTTTGGCCATTTTTTTGCATTTGTTTAAAACCCAATTAACAGAAAATGAATTTTTTCGGCTATTTTGAATTTTTTTTATCAGATCAAAAAGTAAGTTCTTATACCTTTATTTTAATTTTTTTTAAATTTATTTTGGTCAAACTAGACTCAAGATATTCAACTTTTTGTAGTTTAGTAAATTGTTAATTAACAAATGCATATTTTTGGCCAAAATTTAATATGTACCATTTTAAAACATATTCAGTTCGTACAACATATTCAAACAAAAAATTATTTTCATATAAATAAATTTGAATACATTTAAATTTAGTTGTTGTTAATTTGCCTTAAAATAACTTTTTTCATTTATGTATCGACCTTAGTTGCACAATCCAGAACTTTCCTGTTTTTGAACCTTTTTAGGACTTTTTTTAAATATGTTCTTTTTCTCAAGCAATGCAATGAGCAACTTACTTTTTTGTTATGGCCCGTCATTTATTTGTTAAATAAATTATACTATTTATGAATTTATTTTTTTATCGAGCTTGTAAAATGCAATAATTCCCTTGTTTTTAAACCTTTTCAGGACCCTTTTTTATCAAATATTTTAAGTAACGAATAAAAACTTATAGTTTAACTACAAAGCTTTAACAAATTAAATACTTAAAGTCTTTTTTTGAAATTAAATTTACTGCCCTGGATGCTCTACAATAATTTTATTCGTACCTGCTTTAATATTTGACAGCTGGCTTGCTACTACATGCGAAATAATTGAACAACCGAAATTGAAGCGCCAATAAAATACAATGCATAAAAGAATTTTAAACTTTTTTACTTTAAATACAAAAAAAAAAAATTAATAATAATTGCATTTATTTGCTTTTCGTTCCTAACCATCCCAATCCTTCAAATTCATAAGCAATATTATGTTACAAAAATTAAATGATGGGTCATAACAAAAAAGCAAGTTGCTCATTACATTGCTTGGGAAAAGGAATATATTTAAGAAAAAATTGTAAAAAGGTTCAAACGCAAGGAAGTTATTACATTTTTCAACTAAGATCGGTAAATAAATGAAAATCGACAGCTACTGGAAGCGGCTGGAACCTCCCCACTTGGTGGATCTTTGAAGTCGAAAATGCACTAAATTATGTGTTCCAATTCAAAAACATTCTGGTTAAGCTATAAGCATTACAGATTCGTAAAGTAACAAACTGAAAATTGGTAAAGTGATAATCTATAATAAATCCACCAATGTAGGTACAGAAAGAATTTGATATTGCTATTGTTACACCTACCTTTAAAGTTTGTGACATTCCACTGGTGCACAGTCATATAATTTAAACGTTTTCAATACGCATCAAATATTATCGAGAAAAAAATTATTATGACATAAGTCGACGACTGAAATGTGTTGCTGGTTTCAAATTCAATTTGAATACTGAAGGCGCCTTGAAAAAACTCAAACTCAGATTATAATGAAAATGTAGGTCTTGAAGTCGGACAATTACAAAAAATATATCCGAACTGACATACCGTCGTGTGCCTATCAGTATATGAGTCTGAATAATAAACGTAAATTAATAACTAAAGTTTTTAGTATAATAAATTTATTTTACACAATTATTTACACTTTATTTCACTAGAACGTGGGGAAAGTAAATGAACGTAAATTAATAAATAAAGTTTTTTATAATATAATAACAGAATAACAAAAATAAGCAGATAAAATTTTTTAAAACGTAATTTCACTCTTTCAAGTAGATATTACCTCAACTCTTATAATTATTGAAAATATTAAATACACAATAATTGTTACAAACATTATTCGGATGTATCGTTGATTCTTGGCATTGTTCAACTTCTGTAAATTTGTTTTGCATAGGGCTTTGATCGAGACCTCGAATGTTTCATTTTCATCCCATATTTTTAAAATTTTATTATACTCTTCATTAGTAAGAGCAGCAGCAATATTTTTTTTGTGGGATCACTTTGCAATTGCCGGCGTTTCGCGTCATGCGCAGTTTTTGCTGCAGCAAACTCAACGCCTGAGAAAGGACTAAATTTGAGCTAATATTTGATGCAGCACATTTCTTGAAGTTGTTTTGCGGATGAATTCCACATAACCTGAAATAATATTGCATTTGTAAATTCTAACCTCTCAATCTAACAAAATATTTAATGGTATATAAATATTTAAAATAATTGACAATTTTTGTCACCTTCACAACAGATTCTTTATAATCTTCGCAGTTTGTTTTCTTCCTATTAAACTCCCAATCCTCCAAAATTGCAGCCAGGATGCATGATAGAGGTTCCTCCTTCAATTTTGTATGATTCTAAACATTCTCTCCATATAGTTGCGTTAGATCTTTTCGCGTTTGTTGGAATTAGTCTGTCCACCTCTTTTCTGATTATCTCAGTATTTTCCTGCCCAAAACGCGACATTTCTCTCAAAAGCGGTAATAAAATAATTCACACCACGCTATTAAAATTTCTGTCAGTGAAATACGTCAAGTCAAAATTCCAGTCAAAGCCATCTTATTTATGCATCAAATACAACACCGGCACCAGCCTACAAGATTTTGTAAACATTTCTGAAGTTTTTCTTTTGTCAAATAATTTTGGTCTAACATTTTCTTACCGAATCTCCCTCGCTCTTTCAAGTGCGATATATCGTTGAAATCTAAATTTTAACTGCTTTTCAATGGTTCGATTGCACATTGTACGTAATTATAAAATAAACAACTTGTTACGTCAAAACGGCACTAAACATAATCCGATCTCAACCAAAACCTTTTCAGATATTCTGGAACACTAAAGAAACGCCCATACAAAATTTCATCCAAATCCGTTTAGTAGCTTTGGCGTTATCGTACTAACACACATACATACACATACACATACAGACATTTTTCAAAAACCACCTTTTTGGGTATCTGGGAGCTCAAAACGTAAAGTTTTGATGCTATCTCAATTTTCATTTTCGGACCAATTTTAGTAACCTCTCAGAATTTTATTGTGGTGAGGCTAAAAAGTTATTTTCAGGCAAATTAACAACAACTACATTTAAATATATGCAAATTTGTTTTTATGAAAAGAAAAATTTTATTATGTTGTATGAACTGAATATGTTTCAAAATGGTTCAAATTTTGGCCAAAAATATGCATTTGTTAATTAAAAATTATGGGCTAAAATGCAAAAAGTATTCAGTCTAATTTGACTAAAATAAGCTTTTTCTTAAATAAAATAAAGGTATTAAAATTTTCTTATTGATCTGATAAAAAAAATTCAAAATGCCAAAAAAATATATTTTTTTTGTCAATTGGGTTTTAAACAAAAAAATTGGCAAATAGCTTTGAAAAAAAATTTTACGGCATCAAAAAGCTGGCATCGAGACCTAACTTTTAGAAAAAAATGATCCGTTTTGGACTTAATGGCATAAAATAGCAACCACCTCAAATTTTAAATAACAAATTCAATTGCGACCACTGGGTTTAATAGTTTTGCACCAAATTTTCAGGGTGTTTTTGTTAGAGCAAAAGACAGATTTTATGAAAGTTTGAAACCGATCGGTTCACCCCCCTTTTATATATTAATTTGAATAAAGTTGTTTTGATTGATTGGTTGGTTCACTCAGAGGCTCTGGGCAGCAAAATGAAGAAAGAAAACTGTTTTTTGACAGTTTTTCACTTTTGTAGGTTATGGTTGCGCTCCTAAGTCCTACACCAAACGTAAATTTGTAGAAAATTTAATTATAAAGATTTTTTTTGTTCTGATCGGATCTACAAATATATCTCGAATTATTCACATTTTTAGGTTGAAAAACGCGGTTAAAAATTTTAAATTGTTAGTAACAATTAATTGAAGTACAAAAATTTTTTGGGTACTCCTTAGCACCTCTCCAACACGATCCAACCATAAAATTGCTTATGGCAAAAGCTCCACTTCAAATCCTATTTTGACTGCATTATAGTAGACGGTTACAATTAAGTACATTTTTCAATAAACCAGATTGCTACTTTTGTGGGAGACCAGTAGGAAAAACGAGTAAATTTAATTTCGCATATAAATGCAAAGTAAATCCTTAGTAGTTCGATTTTAATTTAATTGAATATGAGGTAGGTAATTAATATAATACAATGCATATCTTAAACATAACCATTGGTGCTTTAGAATCTAACCAAGTACAATAACAGTATATTTTGAACATTTCGCTTCCGTCCCTATAATGTAGTGGCATCTACCCCAACTATATGATTTATTTAAGCTGCTGGCTAACACAGTGTGCAGGAAGGCACTTTTTATTTGAACGCTTTATGTCTCTTTGCACCGCACCACGTAATTCTGGATATTTAATTGCTGAAAGCAAATTGAGATGTCCATTGTCAGGCAGCTTTTACGTAAGAAATTAAAAATTGTTGTAATTAAACTCAGTTTCGTGTCTTAATATGTAAATGTGCTGCCTTTTACTTAACAGTTGGTTTACTGATATCGAAGTCATGCATGCTTGCTATGAAAATTAGTCAAAAACAGTGAGTTGACCTATATATCTAAATTGGAGTAATTTTTTCATAAAGAATTTGCATGTGCATGTTTTAAATATATGTTATTATGCAGCTTCTGTTTACTACATTTATACTGGTCAACATATAGAAAGTAACTGGTATCTATCTTTAATTTAATCGTATTAACAATGAAAATCTGTTTAATGACGAAAATTTAGGAGAACATTTACCGATTTATCTCAGATTAATAACATAGGAAACGCAATTGAAAGATTTTTAAATTTATTTTCTGAAATATTAAATTGTACATTTATTGGAGGCAATAGAACTCACATCATCCACCTCTAGTTTCTGAAATAAATCTATAAGTAAATTATATAAATTTAGAAAGATCGATTAAGCGTAAATCGGAGTTTTCTCTCAAACATAACGATATCAATAATATATGTGCCCCGTCTGGGCCCGTAAGTAGAATAATATGGTATATTATCTATAAAATTAGTATCTAATTAGTATGTTTAAAATTCTCTACAAATATTTCGGCTTTTTAGGCCTTTATCGATAATACAAAGTATTTGCTAAAATTATTATTATTATTATATTTGCTAAAATAATAATGTGCTGACAGTCCTGCATTATTATTGTTATTTAAAATTGATTTTTTGTGTTACTTTTCATTATTCTCAATGCTTCTACCACTCTGATCTATATAGACGGCATTACAACCTCTACAATATATTTCACATACACTTGATTTGGTAAGTTTTGTTAATTTTTCTTTATTATTGAAGAATATTTTTCATAAATTCGTTTTATTCACACTTATTGTAGATACCTAAATTATCTAATTTCCTAGAAATTTTGTCACTATATTTTGGGATATAATTAATAAAACTATATTTTGTTGATTTGTTAAGTGCTCTGAAAGATTCCTTTTGAAGCATTTGGCGTTGTTTGTTTTTAACCATATTATTTATTAATGATTCGCTGTATCCATTATTTCTTGCAATTTGTTCAATTGTATTCAATTCGCTAATGAAATCGTTTTCGTCTAAAGGAAAATTTGTTATATTAGACTTTAAAAAGCTTAATTAGAGCTTAATTTGCCATGATTGTTGTGAATTATTATAATGGATGACTGTATCTGTGGTAGTAGGTTTACGGTAAATACTGAATTCTATCTGATTATTATGTTTTCTAATATTAATATCTAAAAAGTTTAATTGACTATTCTGTTCAAATTGCATGAACTGAATTTTACTGTTAAAGGAATTCAAGAAATTGAGGCAATTAAAGTGCAAACGAATTTAATTGAAACCGTATAAAAACTAAAAGCCGGCAAAAACAGTCGGCATCTCTTTATTGTACATGGGCGGAGGTAAATAGAAATGCTTGTCATAAGAAAATAATAAGATTTTCTGGCGTTATTATATTATCCTCTGTTTCAAGTGGTCTCCAGAAAGCTATGGTAAATTAGTAAATAATTAAAATATTTTACCTTTTATATAGTAGTAAATATTTATAAATATGAACAATAACTAACTAAACTCCTACGCTTGATATTATAACAGGTATTTACGCACTGCACTGGCACATTAACAGCACAGCAGAAGTCCACCTTTGACTATTGAGAAGCGATTTACGAGTTTTTTTATGCTAGTAGGCCTGTCCGTTTTATTATCTTTAAACCAGTGCAGTCGTAGATGGTTCATTCAGGCTGATTACATTGCCAGTCTCGGACTCGCCTGCACAGTTTTAACTACCATTCGAATCTCGATACCATTGCTAAATATATAAGACAAAATATCAAGCTCAGTGCGCACGGCCCTGTGCTTTAACACTGACCAGTTCCAATTATCCTCGTATAAAGTATACTTATGTTTATTTCTGTGCCGGTCCATATGCAAAAAAATATTGTCTACATAACGAGTCCAATAGAAAACACATGTATTTAAATTATTATACTGCTGAAAATTCAGTTTTCTAAATTTGCCATAAATATCTCAGCAAACAAAGGAGAAATAGGTTAACCCATTGGTAAGCCGTTTTTTGTTTATAAAACTTGCCATTAAACTGAAAATAATTCTGTTCAATACAAACCTTTGACAGAGTTTTTAATTCTATTCTTTCATTTGTGCTAATTTCTGAGCCATCTATTAAATTATTTAAAATTAATTTTAGTTGTGTGAGCGGGACTGAGGGGAACAGGCTTTTACCGTCAAATGACTAATTTTGCGTTGTTTGGTACTATTAAATTTGTTGAATTTTTTATAAATTAAAAGAGTTTCTGGAATTGATTGGGAGGGTGGTCAATAAAAATTATTGAACTACAGCACTTAGGCCCCATTTGGCCTCTTGTACATCCTCCCTGTAGGCAGACCCTCGCCTAGGCCTCCAACCAACCTAATCTTGCGAAATAGGTGGTGATGCTGCCTAGGGGCATCTCCCTTATATCGATATTTATCTTTATCAGTTCTCCGGGGATCTCAGAATGATTTTTTGCGTGCGCTGATGAGACTAGTTACAAAGTTTATCCATTGGTGGTCTAATAGTGTTATACAATCAGGCACATGCCAATTCTGGATGAGGCTGGATACACACCACGTCGTTAGTATTATATCTATTATAGTTTGACTTCTAGTGTTAATAAATGTCGGTGTACAGCCCCTATTATTATATAATATAATCATAAAGCGGCTTACCTCCTGCGTTGTTGTCTTCACTGTCCCAGGTCACATGGTGTGCGTTAGCGTCACAGCCCATGATTAATTCCCAGTTTTGATTACGGCAGCGTGCTACCAAGTGCTCTATCTTCTTTGTTGGTGGTGAAGTGGCTGAGTTTTAAGGGAAGTCTACTGATGCCAAAAAAAAAACATTTGTTGGTTTGCCTGCCACCAAACGTTCCACTTTCACGGCCGTCAGAGTTGAGAGGTGTTGAGAATGTTGAGAATGTTGAGAGGTGTTGAAGTGGCTGTGTTTTGATATGCCGAGGAACGTAGATGGCTATCTTATGGCTGGCAGTGTGTCCTGCTCCACATCAAGGTGTTGGCATAGTGCCACCGTCGCCGCCCTGCTAAGGCGAAGCGCCCTTAGGGTGCCCGGCCCACTTTGGGGGATGTGAGTCCCTTGTAGGGGCCGGCACACCAGCAGCGGCAGCGCATCGAAAGAGTATTTTATACAATATATAGATTTAAAATTGGTCAATGTTGGTAATATGTAATTTAGTCTTTTACACAACTTATAACACGGAGCATTTGTGAATTTTCGGAACCCCATAAAGGATGGGAGCTAAACAGTTCATAATCCTCGTTGTTTTGAATAATAGTACTACATTTTTTTAATTAGAGACAATATCAAATTAAAATTATTTGTGAGATTTTGCCAAGTCGTTGCTATTTAAGATTGCAGCTTTTGGAAACTCAATTGAAAGTTCTGCGTTCTTGAGGTCACCAATTTATGGTATATCAGCCATAGAATTAGAATACAAAATGTTTCTTTTCGAATATTTATTCACGATATCAAAATAATAATAACATTTTTTAGAAAAACTAAAAAACTCGTTATTCTTATGACCATAACACTTATATATTATATAATAATAACAACATAAAACAAATATGGCTGAAGTAGTCTATCTAAGCGAATACGCTATATAGAATAAGCTCAAGAAACCTCTTATTTATAATAAAATAGAACTCTCTGGAGCCTACTTTAGCACACCTTAAACACAACACAAACACCAACCCTAGCACACCTTAAATTAGTATCATATTTCTCTAAAGGGCGAATCTCGTCAACAATCAAATATCACAAACTTGGAGACAATGGTTGTATCTCTATTCATTCTTGGCAAGAAGAAATTAAATAGCAATTTTAGTAATGCCACTCCTTTTCTAATACCAAGAAAGTTATATGGACTTATTGGTGATGCAAAATCTGTAAAAAGAGAAAATGAATTACTTGCCGAAAGAACATCAAATACCAAATCGAGCAATGTCACAAAATTACTGTCGTTCAGAGTAACACTGTTTGACCTTTTTTTTTTTAATTTAGCGAATGTGGACCCCTCAATTCAATAGGCAAAGAGTTATATACTGTGACAGTAATATAAGTAAAACATTCTCGAAACATGGCTGTGTTGGGTTTAGGAATGTGTAATGTAAGGGCAATGACAGGAGAGGGCATTTTTCAGATAGCCATGAGTAGAAGTAGTGAAAATATTATGCACAAATATTGTTCAATAAGAATTTCTCGAAATTTAATTGAAGAAGCCTATATTTTTATTTTTTCGGTATGATAAATTCAATAAACAACTATGTCCACATTTGGACATGCGATGTTAAGTAACGTCCGGTGCTAATAGTACTTAGTTGGCTGGCCGTTTCAAGTGTTATAATACATTTCATGTCATAAGCAACAAGAAATATCAAAAGAGTTTCATAATTCGATAAATAATTAACTCTTTCAGCTCATACAGTCAAAGTCTAATAAAAAGTAATCTACATACTTAATTCAACAAAAAACTACAATTTTTCTAAACAAAATCTGAAAAAATTCACAAATCTTCGATAATTCACCAGTAACTCAAATTCACTCACAACAAATCTGTAACTTTCAAAACAATCATTTTATAGGCCAATCGTTACAAAATAATACCTTAAAAAATTCCGCCCCGATATAATCTTCGATGATATCCAAACTACTGTCCACACCCCCAGTCACAATATTTTAATTTGCGTTAGTTAAAATTTTATTAGTTATCTTTGCTTTTCATTCATCTCCTAGTTCGGTATTTACATCCTTCATTATTATAATATTCGATAGGTGGCAGCGCCGCCAGTCCTCAATGATTACCAAAATTTACTTTTCAAAAGTGCCAGCACTGCCGCTATCAAAACTTACTTCCGTTGCAATGCAGGCCTATCGGGAACATCCTCGAAATTATTCCTCCACAGTGCTAGCATGCAGTGATGACCTTGGTAATACCTTATCAGTCCATTTTCATTTTAATCGTTTTATTCAGACAGTTATTTGAAATAACTCCAAAACCAATTTAGATTCAAGCTTCCTTTATGTATAAAGAAATACTCCTTTTTAATGCCGAATTTACCATATAATTTCAGTCCTAAAATATTTCATTTTGTAAATGATTGCGCAATCGAGTCGAGATGAAGGAACGGATACACGAAACCCTCCTAAAAAATAGGGAAAAACGTCCGCGCATGACTACGCCCTCTTTTAAACAAAACGTAACTTTACTTATATAAGGCTGAGCTCAGCTCCTTCGAACCAAGTTTAATCCAGTAAGTGCATCAAGTAATCTCAGTGGTTAAGTCATTGAACGAAGCAATCAACATAGTCAGATTCTAGTGCCCGTTAAGTTACATATATTCGTGAGTGAAGTCTCTAGTAGTTTGTAAAATAAAGTATTTTTAAATATAATAAGCGATTATACCAGTATTTCTGTCAGGCTGCTAAATAAAGAGGTTATAGTGCCGTCAAATAGTTAGCCACCTACTTCGACCGACGCCGACGGTTGTTTCCCTGTAACCAAGAAACTGTGATTGCTTCCTTGCTAGAGCCGAATAAAAAAGTTCCTAGACGCCGTCGCCGTCGCAGAATCCCAAAAAGTGATTTTTTTCAGAATTTTTATACCCGTTTTTAATTTTTAATTATTTATATTTTTGTCGCTTAATAGACATCTACATCTAAGTAGTCGAAAAGTTCATTTCGCAACCTTGTTAAATCAAAGACATTTTACGAACTCTGTTTAAAAATCATAAATAAATACTTTCCTTTAAACCAAAGTGTTCTTATTTCAAGAAAAACATATACAGGGTGTATCTTTCGACCTTAATAAGGATATTAAAAATCAGTTGTGTTATTTAAAACTATACAACTAAATCCAGTGCATACCAAGTTCCAAAAAACACATATACAGATTGTAGCAAGTGACCCTTACATAAAACTGGAAAAACCCAAAAAACTATTTGGGATGTCTATAGCTACAATAAAGTGCTCGAGGTACTCCAGGAGTCTCTATCCACACTTTCAGTCATTATTTTTTCAATTACCGGAGTATCCATCGAGTTCACAAGGAAGACCGTGACCTCGCCTCGCATCGTCCAGCGCTTGTATATCAGTGTATGCGCGGAAGCTATGTAATCTTAGGCGAGGATTGTGTAGTGGATATAACATTATTCAGAGGCGGATGTAAAGCCGTCGGTCTCTTGACTATTAAATGTTAGGTAAGTAAAAGATTCCTACTATTCGAAAGAGGAAAGAGGTTTAGCAAAATTTCTGATTGGAGGTAGCTCATCTACGGGCTTCCGTGTTAGGCGTCAGTAGCGGAAATAGACCGACGCTAAATAAATGTTATAAAAGTAAAATTCACCTTACATACAATTTTATTCAAAATTTAGATTGGCTCCACTATTATGGTGGATTTACATTGATTGTCAGAAGAGTGCTACAAGTAGGATCACTAAGGATATAAATTATGTATATGAATGACTGCAAAATCTTTTTAGGTACTTCTTAGCCTAGTTGTAGCTAATATCGAACGATTGGATACGCTGATGCGTGACTATATTGCTGCTCGGCTAAAACTAGGGCTGACTATCACATATTAGTTTGTAGATGTAACTACAGATTTCTACAAAGCGCTTTCAGAATCTCTATGTCAGCTATATCAAAGTGTGTGATGTAATCTACCCGTATTTGTTCATTGTCAGCCTATGCTTGTTTGTCTTGCTCATTTGCTTCTTCATGGTGCAGAGAGTCTGCTGGGAATAGTTGGTACTTGAAGTGTTTACTGTTTGAGATCTATTTTATTTCCAGGTTCCTACAATTAATATTGCCTTTCTAACGATACGAAAAATGTAAGGGACCGCTACAAAAATTATCTCTCATATGAAGGAGCTGTCCACTGGTACGTTAACACTGTCTTTTCATAAAACTATAATTTCTAGAGATTAACTTGTATTGTATATACAATGCATGTAAAATAAAAAATAACTTATGAATTTATTTTGTGTGTTTCTTTTCACCTGCACATATTTATGAAAAAGTCCATCTCAAAGAACTGCGTTAAAGTAGATATACGAACTGTTTCACTTGCAGCACCAGATTGCAGAGATTTTCTCTTTTATGCACCTGCACGATTTAAGTAGAACTTAGATAATTGATTTTATTTGTTACTTCATCAATATTCAAACCTGGTAGTTGCATACCAACAATCAAGAATGTTTCATTGTGCTGTATTTCTAAACCAATATTTGATTGCTTTATTCGCCTGTCCTACTTATTTGCCTTATATAAATACAGCTTAGGGTTGAGGCCATACTCCATAGGCCAATGAAAACCTATCATTCTGTGCCTCAGAAGCATAGAGTTTAAGTCCATTTGTGGCACAACCAAGTTTGAAACGTTACTGGGTATATCAGAATAACAGATTAACAGCAATATTTCTATCTAGTGATTATCCTTCATAAAAATTCTCTTGGAAAAATAGATTAACAAGGAGAAACCTATTATGTTACCTACGATTCAACTTGCTGTAATATATTAACATATCCCGTTCTATTAAGTACAAAAAATGAAAACAAGACAAATATAAAACGTTATGAATTAGCAAATTATGAATTTAGTTACAAACTTAAATTATCCTTTCAAATTTCATATGAACCTGAATAAATATGATGGGGTTACTTTAGGTCATAAACTAGGTAATGCTCGATAAATTTGCAACAAAGTTGTAAGCTCCAGATGTTACTCTATTCGAAGGTATAATAACGCGAAGCCAATATCACCACAATTTGTAATAATAAATGAGAGTTATACACAGTAAAGCAGCTACTAATTTTGTAATTTAATAAGTTATTGGTAATACAATGGATTTGAACGTATTAATTACATTTGTATGTTTAAAATTGTATTACTGTGTTAATATTATTTCACTAATAGTTTACATTGTGCCAATTCAATCCCATAATCGTACCCAGTGAAAGACTATTTTAAAATAACTAACATTATGTAATTCAGGAACGTTGTTAAGCAACACATCTTCATTAAAAACTCCCGTCGTGTCAAATATACGCTACTCTGCCTTTGAGACCCCTCATGCTCCCAGGAATTTAATTGCAAGGTAGTCAATTTATGGATGTGTCCCATTTTATTCCATACGTTAATTGGGTTTGCAATTTTTAATTACATCCTTACCGGTGAAAATTTTCGCCACAAAAAATAAAAATTATGAATTATAATAATTGAAATTAGAGGAGAAAATCTAGTTATTAATAATGATGTTCATTTTATAGTATCCTAAAAATATTTAATAATAACTTTGAAATCTACCTAAAAATTATGAGTAGAGTATCAACATCTACTTAAATTTTAAATCATATTTTTACTTTTTGCTGTGTCAGAAATAGTAGGAAGGTAAACCTTCTTGTGCCTGAGATTTATATTATCTTGCATCCATTTTGCCTAATTTATATCTGCATTTATGTGTTGCATGTATACATATATTTTCTTTAGTAATTATGTTTTGCGTATGCACCCATAAGCACGCATATACCCATTCTTACACAAATCACTCTCATATAATAATAATAATAATAATAATAATAATAATAATAATAATAATAATAATAATAAGATCAGGTGGAGAACTTCTGGAAAACGCTGTACGAGGAGAGGCTTCCACTCAACCGAGATTCTCCGGCCCTTGCACACTTTGAAGCCTTTTGTCAAAGGCTTCAGCAACCACAGGAAGTGTGCGAACCAATAACCCCAGAAGAGGTTCGTAGGGCTCTTGATGGCTCTAAGAACTTTGCTGCTCCAGGTCCCGATGGGATAAATAACTTTTGGTGGAAAAAGTTATCGAGCACCCACCACCATTTGGCCAGAATATTTAATTCCTGGTTAAATGGGGAGCAGCAAATCCCTTCTTGGGTTGTTGAGGGGCGGACAGTGCTGATCCCCAAGAACGGAGATTTGTCCAACCCAAAGAATTACAGACCGATAACCTGTCTAAACGCATGTTACAAGGTGTTTACACGCATTTTGTACATGCGGGTGCTCCACGCAGTTGAACCGGTTTACGAACGGATATATGAGCAACGAGGGTCGAAGAGAGGTGTCGCTGGCTGCAAGGAGAACCTGTTGATTGACAGATGTGTCACGCAGGACTCCATGCAGTATAAGCGGAACCTCTCTATGGCCTGGATCGACTACCGCAAGGCATTCGACATGACATCGCATGAGCTCATTGTTCACTTGCTCCGATGTCTTGTGGTACCCGGTCCCGTAGTGAGGTGTATTGAAGAACTGATGCCGCTCTGGAGGACTCGCTTTACCATAACATCGGGTAACGATAGAGTCCAAACAGAGTCGGTAACATTCAGAAGAGGAGTATTTCAGGGAGATTCCCTCAGCCCCCTTCTGTTTTGCATCTCACTACTGCCATTATCCGTCTCGCTCCGGAAAACCCGTGGCTACAACTGCGGTACCCCCGGCGACAGAAGGCATAAGGTCACCCATCTATTTTATATGGATGACCTTAAACTTTATGCCTCTGGAGAGAGGGATCTCCAACAGTCCCTTAGGGTGGTACAGGAGTATACGCAGGCTGTCGGTATGCAGTTCGGGTTGGACAAATGCGCACTGATCCATCTCAAGAGAGGACGATGCGGTGACTATGGAGAGGACGCGCAGCTCGTGGACGGAAGCATCTTACACCATCTAGATGCCGGAGAGTCGTACACTTACTTGGGTGTCGAGCAACGCTCCACCCAAGAAGTGAGTGTAGTGAAAAACGCTCTCCGCGGCAAGTATCAGCACCTACTCCGACAGATCTGGTCTTCAGAACTGTCGGGGAAGAACAAGGTGTCTGCTACAAATATGCTTGCCGTTCCGATCCTTCTCTACGCTTTCGGAGTAGTGAAGTGGACTAGAGAAGAGCTGCGTCAACTCGATGTAGTAACCCGCAAGAAGATGCATCTCAATAGGAGCTTGCATCCTAAATCGTCCGTTCCACGGTTATATCTCCCACGAAATCGGGGAGGCCGTGGACTCTTGAGCTTGGAGAGTCTCCATAGCAGGATGGTTCTGGAGGGAGCATGTAAGGTCATCAGGAGTTCGGATCCCCTCCTCTGCATGGTCCGAGACCATGAAAATGCAGAGGTAGGAGCTTTTCTCTTTAAGGCAGCACGCAGAGCAGCCGATGAACTTGGTCTCATCTTCGACGTCGAGCGGGTAAACCCCGACTCTGTCACCGAGTTGGAACCCGTTCGACTAAAAGCCCACATTAGAGCTGCAGAACACAACATCCTTCTGCAGCTCCATAAGGATAAGCCATTGCACGGGATCTTCTATAAAAATATAGAAGACCTCGGCTTATCTGAAAGGCTGACCTTCGCCTTCTTAAGGTCAGCTGGGCTGAAGTCTGAGACCGAGGGATTCATAATGGCTTGCCAGGATGGTGTATTTAACACTCTCGTCTATCGACGTCGTGTCATGGGTATGGAGGTCCCTGATGTCAGCTGCAGGGCCTGCCGCAGGGCGCCGGAGACTGTAATGCACTTACTGTCGGCTTGCCCGACTTACGCAGTCTCGGCCTATATTCATAGACACAACGCAGCATTACGAGTGCTTTACTATCATCTAAGGCACTCGTATGGGATAGACGAAACACCAGTGCTGCCTTACGTTCCGGGGGATATTGAGTCCGTTGTGGGGAATGAGAAGTGCCTAATTTATTGGAACTACTCGTTTCCCACCGTCAGGCAAATACAAGCCAACAAGCCTGACATAGTACTCCTCGACCACCAACTCAAGACAATGTATGTCGTGGAATTCTCAGCTCCCGCTGAGAGCAACATTGTCTTGAAAGAGGAGGAAAAACGGACAAAATATCGAGATTTGCTCTTCGAACTCCGCAGGCTTTATCCAGGCCATTCTGTTAAAATAGTGGTACTGATTATAGGAGCCCTCGGTGGAATGAGACAGACGCTGCTTTCAGAACTAAAGATCATACCGGCATGCCGAGATTCGGCAGAGATCTTAGCCGGCAGAATGCAGAAGGCTGTCATCCTCGGTTCATTACGTCTACTCAGGGCACACGATTCGCGGACCCGGTAGTCACTCACCCCACGGGCGTGGGGAGTGGCTATTGGTATTACCAGCTCCCCTCTGTGAGGGTCGGAGCCACAGAGTAGGGTGACTGGTTTTTTGTAAAAAAAAAAAAAAAAAAAAAAAAAAAAAAAAAAAAAAAAAAAAAGATAAGATAAGATAAGCAGGAGGGGCTAACTTCCATCTATTAAGCCTTTGGTGAGTAGCGCCACCACTTACTCCAGCTAGGGGTGCAAAACCGAACCGGCAGCCCTAGTGCACCCGGGAGGGGAAAGCATCTTCCCCTCTGGTGTCGGTCGTGGGCCTGCAGGGCTAACCACCCACAGGCTCTAACCTTTGGTTCCGGCAGGCCGAAGACTGGGCCCCCACGATCGACCCCGTTCGGATAGGGGTCAAGGGCAAGGTGGTGGGGCCCAACCGGATAGACCGCCCGTTGACGACGTTCGCAATGAACAAGGACGCTTTGAGTGGACAGATGAACTGAGGGATGAGCTTCTGCATTGTTATGAAAGCAGTGAGCCCGCGCGGAGGGGGTACATGGCGCGGATGCATGCTCTGTGGTGTGAGAGGCTACCAGAGCATAGCGCCTTCACGCCACAAAATCTGCGTGACTATGTATCCCACCTTCGTAGTAGGGGCTACGTGAGGGCTGCTCCTGGGCCGGTGAATGAGGTGGCCGAAGAGCCGCCACATTCACCGGTTGAGGACGTGGCTCTCCTCGTTCCGCCAATACCAGAGGGCCTCAGTACCAGAAGGGGGTTACACCGTCTGAAAACCCCCGGGCCACAAGACCTGGCCAGAGTGGACGCTGAACTTCGTACAGCGCTACCAGAAGAGGCTGACATCTGGCACATAAATTGTGCCGTGTATGCCGCTGCTCAACGCTCGTCTCAGGTGGAGAGGCGAAATACCTCTTCCCCACAGGAGAGAGCGCAGCGGCGCATACAAAAGATGGAAGCCAAGATCCAGTCGGCGAGGCAACACGCATCCCGTATCCAATGTGTGATGGACTATATGGCGGCCAACAGGCCGTTCACGCCTAAAGTGCGTCGATTAGCCGCCAACTTAAGACGCGTCCATCACACACTCAATGAGGCAGTGCTGCGAACCACCAAACAGCACTGTCTCGACAGGATACGGATGCTAGTGACTTGCAAAAAGTCATTAGTGAGGCGGGCGAGGGGGCTTGCGGAAAATAAACTGTTCCGCGAGAAGCCCTCGCGTCTTTTCCAACCACCTCCGCGTGTTGTAGACAATCCGCCGACTGCAGATCAGGTGGAGAACTTCTGGAAAACGCTGTACGAGGAGAGGCCTCCACTCAACCGAGATTCTCCTGCCCTTGCACACTTTGAAGCCTTTTGTCAAAGGCTTCAGCAACCACAGGAAGTGTGCGAACCAATAACCCCAGAAGAGGTTCGTAGGGCTCTTGATGGCTCTAAGAACTTTGCTGCTCCAGGTCCCGATGGGATAAATAACTTTTGGTGGAAAAAGTTATCGAGCACCCACCACCATTTGGCCAGAATATTTAATTCCTGGTTAAATGGGGAGCAGCAAATCCCTTCTTGGGTTGTTGAGGGGCGGACAGTGCTGATCCCCAAGAACGGAGATTTGTCCAACCCAAAGAATTACAGACCGATAACCTGTCTAAACGCATGTTACAAGGTGTTTACACGCATTTTGTACATGCGGGTGCTCCACGCAGTTGAACCGGTTTACGAACGGATATATGAGCAACGAGGGTCGAAGAGAGGTGTCGCTGGCTGCAAGGAGAACCTGTTGATTGACAGATGTGTCACGCAGGACTCCATGCAGTATAAGCGGAACCTCTCTATGGCCTGGATCGACTACCGCAAGGCATTCGACATGACATCGCATGAGCTCATTGTTCACTTGCTCCGATGTCTTGTGGTACCCGGTCCCGTAGTGAGATGTATTGAAGAACTGATGCCGCTCTGGAGGACTCGCTTTACCATAACATCGGGTAACGATAGAGTCCAAACAGAGTCGGTAACATTCAGAAGAGGAGTATTTCAGGGAGATTCCCTCAGCCCCCTTCTGTTTTGCATCTCACTACTGCCATTATCCGTCTCGCTCCGGAAAACCCGTGGCTACAACTGCGGTACCCCCGGCGACAGGAGGCATAAGGTCACCCATCTATTTTATATGGATGACCTTAAACTTTATGCCTCTGGAGAGAGGGATCTCCAACAGTCCCTTAGGGTGGTACAGGAGTATACGCAGGCTGTCGGTAAGCAGTTCGGGTTGGACAAATGCGCACTGATCCATCTCAAGAGAGGACGATGCGGTGACTATGGAGAGGACGCGCAGCTCGTGGACGGAAGCATCTTACACCATCTAGATGCCGGAGAGTCGTACACTTACTTGGGTGTCGAGCAACGCTCCACCCAAGAAGTGAGTGTAGTGAAAAACGCTCTCCGCGGCAAGTATCAGCACCTACTCCGACAGATCTGGTCTTCAGAACTGTCGGGGAAGAACAAGGTGTCTGCTACAAATATGCTTGCCGTTCCGATCCTTCTCTACTCTTTCGGAGTAGTGAAGTGGACTAGAGAAGAGCTGCGTCAACTCGATGTAGTAACCCGCAAGAAGATGCATCTCAATAGGAGCTTGCATCCTAAATCGTCCGTTCCACGGTTATATCTCCCACGACATCGGGGAGGCCGTGGACTCTTGAGCTTGGAGAGTCTCCATAGCAGGATGGTTCTGGAGGGAGCATGTAAGGTCATCAGGAGTTCGGATCCCCTCCTCTGCATGGTCCGAGACCATGAAAATGCAGAGGTAGGAGCTTTTCTCTTTAAGGCAGCACGCAGAGCAGCCGATGAACTTGGTCTCATCTTCGACGTCGAGCGGGTAAACCCCGACTCTGTCACCGAGTTGGAACCCGTTCGACTAAAAGCCCACATTAGAGCTGCAGAACACAACATCCTTCTGCAGCTCCATAAGGATAAGCCATTGCACGGGATCTTCTATAAAAATATAGAAGACCTCGGCTTATCCGAAAGGCTGACCTTCGCCTTCTTAAGGTCAGCTGGGCTGAAGTCTGAGACCGAGGGATTCATAATGGCTTGCCAGGATGGTGTATTTAACACTCTCGTCTATCGACGTCGTGTCATGGGTATGGAGGTCCCTGATGTCAGCTGCAGGGCCTGCCGCAGGGCGCCGGAGACTGTAATGCACTTACTGTCGGCTTGCCCGACTTACGCAGTCTCGGCCTATATTCATAGACACAACGCAGCATTACGAGTGCTTTACTATCATCTAAGGCACTCGTATGGGATAGACGAAACACCAGTGCTGCCTTACGTTCCGGGGGATATTGAGTCCGTTGTGGGGAATGAGAAGTGCCTAATTTATTGGAACTACTCGTTTCCCACCGTCAGGCAAATACAAGCCAACAAGCCTGACATAGTACTCCTCGACCACCAACTCAAGACAATGTATGTCGTGGAATTCTCAGCTCCCGCTGAGAGCAACATTGTCTTGAAAGAGGAGGAAAAACGGACAAAATATCGAGATTTGCTCTTCGAACTCCGCAGGCTTTATCCAGGCCATTCTGTTAAAATAGTGGTACTGATTATAGGAGCCCTCGGTGGAATGAGACAGACGCTGCTTTCAGAACTAAAGATCATACCGGCATGCCGAGATTCGGCAGAGATCTTAGCCGGCAGAATGCAGAAGGCTGTCATCCTCGGTTCATTACGTCTACTCAGGGCACACGATTCGCGGACCCGGTAGTCACTCACCCCACGGGCGTGGGGAGTGGCTATTGGTATTACCAGCTCCCCTCTGTGAGGGTCGGAGCCACAGAGTAGGGTGACTGGTTTTTTATAAAAAAAAAAAAAAAAAAAAAAAAAAAAAAAAAAAAAAAATAATAATAATAATAAACGTCTTTATTAGCCAACTTTGGTTGTACAATAAATTTACAGATTAATGTAATACATTTGGCATAAAAGGCGAAGTTCAATATCTATAATACAATTATAGATTTGTTCTACCACTTAACCTAAATTGCACCGCATGCTACAGTATTGATAATTTTTTTTTAGTGCTCAAATAGTATACTTAAAAAATTAAGAAGAATACATATAATCATATAGATGAAAATAAATATTAAAGGGCTAATTTTGTTCACATTGTTCTTTAAATAAAATCTTTTTATAATTTGATTTAAACTGACTCAGGCTCATTTCTTTCAAACAATTTGGAAGTTTGTTATAAACATTGCATATTTGGTAACTGAAGGACCGTTTAAAATATTCATGCTGATGAGTAGGTGGTGTTAATAAACCTTTGAATCTTATATTAATAGTATGAACATCTGTTCTAAACTGTATCTTATTATATAAATAATGAGGTATTTTACGTATAATAATTGTATGGTATAGACACGCTGAGTGTAACATTCTCCGACGCTCCATGTTTAACCATCCTGTGTGAGTCAGCTTATAAGTTATTCTCTCATGCCTACGAATACCGTAGATTAGACGCAGGCATGAGTTTTGAATTTTTTGTATTTTGTGTTTAAACACAGAGGTTAAGTTAGGTCCATATATAGAGTCTGCAAAATTTAATAATGACAACACTAAGCTTTCACATAACATAACTTTAGTTTGCCTTGTGAGACAGTGCCTGCTGCCATAAATTAACTTTATTTTTGCATATGATTTTTGCATAAGTTTGCTAATGTGACTGTTAAACCTGAGATCACTATCAATCACAACTCCTAGGTTTTTTGCTTCTTCTACTATATGGATTTTATTTTGGTCTATAGTTATATTGATATGTTGCTTTAGATTATGACGCATATTTTTTGGACCAAATGTAACAATATTAGTTTTAGTTGGATTTATGATCAAGCAGTGATCCCTGGCTAAAGCAACAAACATATTGAGGTCTTGATTAATTTGGTAGCAAGCTCTATCTACATCAGCAGACTTAAATGAAATATAAAGCTGAGTGTCATCAGCATATAAATGGTGTATACAGTAACGAAGGCATTTAATTAATTGGCTGGTGTATATGGTAAACAACAGAGGGCCCAGAATGGAACCCTGTGGTACACCAGACTTTAAGGTTAGATAATTTGATTCTTTATTTTGAATTGCAACTTTCTGTTGTCTGTTTTCAATATAATTTTGAATTAATTTAAGTGCACTATCTGTTAACCCTATATATTTTAATATTGATAATAAAATTTCAAAATTCAAAGTATCGAGAGCCCTACTAAAGTCCAGTAAGATCAAGATTGTACATAAACCTTGATCTGTCGCTCTCATGATGTCATCGACGATATGAAGAAGTGCCGTGGTGCAGCTATGTCCTGGCCTAAATCCAGACTGAGTTAGAGGCAGTACAGATATTTCACAAATATACTCCCTAATTTGAATATCCATAACCTTTTCAACAATTTTTGACAAGGTAGGAAGTATACTGATGGCCCGAAGATCTTTTAGTTCCAATAGATTTGGCTTCTTGGGCAATGCGGTTACCACGGCATTTTTCCACACAGTCGGGAAAACGCTATCAAGCAAACAAACGTTTACTATGTGTGTTAAGTAAGGAATGATATGTGGGCAGCAGAGACTAATCATTTTTATATTTAATCCATCACATCCTGTAGCATTAGTTTTTATTTCACTAATGAGTTTTAGTACAGTAAATTCATCTACTTGTTGGAATTTAAAAGTGGGATCAATTAATGTATCATTTTTATATTTGTCTAGAACAACGTTTGATATTGATGTGGCGGGTAGAGAGTTAACAAAAAAGTTATTAATTTGACCAGCATCGTTTAAGTGATCTGGAATGTTACTATTTTTGCAAGTAGGAATAATATTATTTGATTTTAAAATTTTCCAAGACTGTTTGGCGTTCACATTGTTAATATTAAAATTGAAATATGCTTTCTTCTCCCTACGTACTGCTTGAGTTGTATAATTACGTAACTGTTTATAAAATAACCAGTGTTCGTTATTTTTAGTACGTTTATATTTACTTAATGCCCGGTCTCTTAACTTTATCATTATCTTTAGTACGTCGGTAAGTCAAGGTGCATATTGTTTTGTACATTTTGATGTTACTAGTGGAGCGTGATGGTCAAACAATTGCATTAAATTGTCTACAAGGAAGTTAACTTTTGAGTCTATATCATTGAAATCAAAAATTCTGTAAAAAGGAATAGCAAATAAATCTAGTTCAAAATTATTGTAGTTAAATTTTTTAAAGTTTCTGTACGTAACCATTTTGGGCTCATTATGTTTACCATATACCTTTACCTTGCAATATACCAATTGATGATCCGATACTTCACTATCCGTGACACCACTTTCAAAAATACTTTCTGCATTTAAAACAAGTATAAGGTCAATTAGCGTAGCGGACGTATTGGTAATCCTCGTCGGAGAATCGACTATGTGAGAAAGACTGAATTCATCTAAAATCGAATAAAAATTTTCAACATGTACATTATTTAAATTGTATAAGTTTATATTAAAGTCTCCAGTACATATAATATTAGTAGCATTACATGATATAATACCCAGAGCGTCCTCAAACTGAGACAAAAAATATTCGACATCTTGAGATGGTGGCCTATAGCTGACGCCAATTGCAATGTTTTCCCTTTTTTTCTTCAAAGATATCCAGAGTTGCTCAATATCATTATTTTTGTAAATTAATGATGTATTCAGGGAATTATTGGCGTATATGCACACCCCACCATCTCTGGTTCCTCGATCATGCCTATACAGTTTAAACCCATCA
The DNA here is from genome assembly GCA_963675555.1 of Leptura quadrifasciata. Lineage (NCBI taxonomy): Eukaryota > Metazoa > Arthropoda > Insecta > Coleoptera > Cerambycidae > Leptura > Leptura quadrifasciata. The sequence goes on from OY776675.1 coordinate 92,165,916, forward strand.
ATATTAATTAAAGTATCATCTATATCACTGTGCAACCAAGTTTCACAGATACAAAAAATGTCGAATGAATTGTATGATATTAAATGCTTTAGTTCATTCACGCATACACACACCCATATACATATATAAATATACATATGTATATACAGACATAGATCTGCACATACATATGTTTATATGTTTTTGAGGTCAATTATTTTATGTATTTCATTGTGACTTATTTTTAATCCACGTCTTAATTTTTGATTTGAATAACTTTAATGAGTTTATCAGTTTCATGTTTGGTGGTATAATATTACCAATACAATTTAGTCTTAAAAATAGTAGCTTCTTTGTGTGATCGTCTTTGATGTTTTGGGCACTCTTTGGGCGGGTTCATAATTGTGTTCTATATTTATTCATTCTAATTTATTGACATGCTTTCTCGCCAACAAAGTGAGGCAATAGAGCTGCTTGATTTCTAACATTTCTTTTTCACTGAACAACATTTTTTGTTACATATAATCTTTAACAATCACTTTTGTACCTTTTCCTAACTGTCCACGTGAATATTTGTTGCCTACCCAAGCTACAATTCCATACCGTAGCAAGAAATTTGTAAATGTGTTATATCAAATATATTTTTAATTAATAATAATATAATATCTTTATTGATCTTTTCAGCTATAATAAATTATAGATAAGACATATCAAAATACTACCATGTTAATGGCTTAGAGAAGTAATATATGTTGTTTTTTAGGTTTTCGCGGGTGTTAAATGAAGTGTTATTGTATTTCCGGGTACTCTCCCGCATCGATGGTTGATGCCTCCAGGAGTCACGGTTTTCTAAACGACGTTTCGGCAGAATCCCATCTGCCATCTTCAGGTTCTCACTGAAAACTGCCTACTGCTGCTCCCCGTTGCTCGAGCTGAACTGACGTTCCCCGCGTTGTGCGGTTCCTTAATATGCTGCCGTCTAGGGCGCGCCTGCGAGTTTGGCTACATGTTACCGGTCCCCCACCACCTGTGGTAGGCGTAGCGGGCGCCTGAGCCAACCCGACAAGTGGTCTCGCTGAAACGGCACGCTCCACGTGACTTCTCGCTGATGGTCGGGCATCCATCCTCTTGTCGTAGTTAGTAATTTCTTTTCGTTTAACATCTTTCGGTTTAATTAATAGTGGTTAACTTTTACCTTTAACTACATCAGATCATTGGATATTACATTTCTTTTCACTGATATTAAAATTTTCAACTACTTTTGAGGTGGATGCGTTTCCTTTCTATATCCGTAATCTGGCATGTAGTATTAAGTTTTTCATTTGCAATTCCAGTATACATGTCACAAAATCACAACATATTGTTATAGTCCATTAAGGCTTTATAAAAATTACCTTTCAGCTTGACGTATTCTCAGTGATATTTTTACTTACAAACTTTATAGGAGGTAATCTTCTTTATTACAAAGTTGTCTAGACAACGCACTCGACTCGATATTATTATAATAACTTTTATAATAAATATTTTTATCCTAGTAGAAATATAAAATTGTGAAAAAACTGAATTTCGTATTTCGGTGCCATTTCTCCAAAATGCTGGACCAAGTACCAAACTTAAGGCATAGATCAGGATACATAAGTACATTAAATCGTCAAATAAAAAAAAAATTAGTTGAAATTTGCTTATTGCCTATTTATAAAAATGGAACAATCTCACTATATGATAAATTTAAATCATCCAACCTTGATAGACGTATCTAATTTACCGTTCTATATCTGGGTTATAAAACATTGATGTGCTGTAAATACGTAAATAACGTAAATAATTTTATTTAAATAAAATATGTAGGGCTTATGAGGTCAAATAATCTGTCCGTCCGTAGCTGCATTGTTGTTTCCCTTTGAGGAATAAGGCACTAACTTTCTTTCTTTATTTAAATAGTTATGAGTTTTGTAACCACTTTTTAATATATTTTTCATCAGTAATACTTTACTTAATCTAAATGATAATCATCTTGTGCACCTGGTATACTAAAACCAATAACAATTAACTGTAAAATTTCCTGTCAGTATCCTGCAGACAGCTTGACAAAGCGACGGCACTGGTGCCAGCCTAACAGTGAAGCTGTGGTGTCGGATATAAACCGACAGTACGATATCCTGAGACAGGATTAACTACACACATATTTTACCGTTTTCCTACCGTCCTCACTCTAATCTATCCAGAGCTTTTCGACCCTGGACGTCTATCCTCTCTCGTATTGGAAAGCACAACACATCGTGCTACCCGTTGCTATGCTGAGGTTGAGACCATAAATTTATTATTAATGTTTTATTTTGCACGAAATTTCAATGTTCAATGAATACTAAAAAAATGCTACACCGCAGAATTTTATTTTTTAGACTATGTATCCGTTGTGTCTAACAGCCAAGGAAAGTCTGACATATGCTACATATAATTGTTACGGTCTCTACTAATAATGTGAATATCTAATAGAGATAATTTTTAAATTATTATAAATCTCTTCATAATCATAGTTTCAAGGTTTAAGTACTTTGATAATATTATACCAACATAAAAGGGAAAAATGATTGCTAGTTCTGTTGTCAGTTCTAGTAGATTTACAGAATATTTATAAGCTTTTCAGCCCAGTCATATTTTATATAAACTTTAAAGAAAAAACACATTTTTTTAAAACTTGATTTTCTGTAAAAAGTCGTATTAAAAGTAAAAAATAATAAAAATACTAATGTACGAATGCAAGAAAAGCAAGGCGTGCGCACTCTGTTTGATTGTACTCATGATTGTATGAAAGGGGTGGAATCATTGTATAAATAGTGTCTTCAGTCATGCGTATATAAAGATGATACATATACTTATGTACAAAAAAATTTAAATTTTTTTCTTCTACTTTTTAGTCATACGTTTTGGGGGGTTTACCTCCAGAGATCGCTCAATAAAAATTCGTCTCTTAACGATTTGCTTTGATCTCTCGCTCCTTCGCTTTATCGCTCCTCTGCTTTATTGCTCCTTCGCTTTCTTGCTCCTTCGTTTTGCAGATTTTTCAATTTTCACCTCCGCGCTCCCTATGTGCTGATATTTGCAAAAGTAACGTGGCATACTGTATTGTTATCCGGTCTTAGTAATTGTGCAAAATTTCATCAATTGATTATGTCAGGAAGTGTGTTAAATAATGGATGCAACATTTGAAGACAATTTTCACCCCCGCGTCTCCTACGTGCGGGTATTTGCAAGAGTAACAGAGGAATACTGTATTGTCATCCGATATTAGTAACTGTGCAAAATTTCATCACTTGATTATGTCAGGAAGTGTATTAATAAAGGATGCAAGATTTGAACAGAAACATTGTGTATAAAAACATTGCGAGTTAAAAAAAAACAAATAAAAAAAAGCAAGTACATGTGTAAAGAAGAAGAAGAGTTCTCTTTTTACATAAATTTGTTGGCCACTTGGATATTTGTGTAAGTCTCAAAATTAGAAGTTACTGCAAATATAAATGACGATCATGCTTGATTGAACTGCATAGTTTTTCAGTACCTACCCACTACTGCCAGTAGTTATGGCACATCTTACATATGTTGGTTTGTGAGTTTTTATATTTTATATTTTAAAAATGACAACATTTGTTTTAGCTAGAAATAAGGAAGAATATTTTTACTGTTGAGACAGTTTTAATAAAAACAAGTGCAATGCACATAGACATTACAAACTTTTGTGAGTTTTTGTGTGAATTAAAAATGTTATGTTTATTGATATGTAGATTAAGAATAACATGTTATTATGATCATTATTTTAATAATATATTAAATTTACCGTGTATAATTTAGCATTCCAGACACAAACAAAAGTTTTCGTGTGGCAATTTGTAATTTTTAGCTTATAAGAGTATATTATATTTTCTAATATGACACAGAAAAGGTAAACAAAGAAAGAATAGTTCATGTATAATTGTATATCTTGTCAAGTATTTTCCTAAACAGGTATTAAATAAAATAAAAAGTTAACTTTAGTTTATCTACTTAAGAATTTTTCGAATATTTAAACAAAAAAAAATTTCAAAGTAAGCTACCTATACTTTTTTACACAAATTAGTTAAGATAATTAAGCACAAATTATTTAAAGTACTTACTTCAGAAACTTATTTGAATAACATGTTAATTACAACAGTTTTCTATATTCCCTATCTTTTATAACGTAGTTTAGGCATCTTTGCTGCTTCCTATAAATACATCTTATCAAAAATAATATTTATGAAAACCCTTTTCTTCATGTACTGTGTGTTTCAAATTTCTTAAAACCAAAAAGAAGGACTGTTTCCAGATGTATACTCGTAGTGTCAACGATCCATCTTTACACATCTGAAGGACTTTTATTATACTTTCCAAAATGGATATGAAACGTTCGCAAATAAGGGTTCAAAACGACTATTTCAGACGGAGAATAATACAAAATCTATACTTACTGTTCGTTTGTGCTTAACTGCTTCACTGATGGTACCAATTGGACGTCGTAACACTATAAATCTAACACAGTAATACTTTCCTACATTTAAACCTGAAAAGGAATTTTGGAAACACAAGAAAAAGACAATATAAAGTTCAAAAATATATATTAAATCTTTTAAAAAATTATGTTATACAAAAACGTCCAAGAAAAATGTATTGACAAACTATAGTCTGGCCCGTGTACAACACATAGTGAGGAACGGAACGACTCATAAGGTACTACCAACTACCATCCGGTGTGCGGTTTATAGCTAACGATTACACAAAAAGATTCAAGAAAAGTTCAATGTTTATAATTTTGGTGGGCTTTTGCTTGCCTGCCTATTTACGTATTATTAGTTCAATTTTAATTTATTTAGTTCGCTCCTCGGAGCTTAAAAATGCTTGAATCGCAACGACTTTGAATTATATTCTGCAATTATAGATTCATACGTTCAGGCAAGGCGGTCCCATGCACGTTTTGAGTACATGGTAGCTATACTTTTCTGACACCGAATCACTGAGGGACCGGTTTAGGGTAAATACGCTTAAAACCCATCATTTTCCCGTCAAAATCGACTGCTAGAAAATGATAGGGCTCCCTTGACGCCAAGGGTTATTTTCGCTAAAACTCTCGAAATACTTTGACTAGAGACTGGATAACTTGTCCTCATATTTAACACAACGCATGAGTTGCAGTGCTGCACAACGTGGATTCGTAAAAGGGTTTTTATTTTCAAGATTTCCGAAGTTAAAGTCGGTTTTCGTTATACTTTCTAAATTTTGTGGTCGGGCGACATTACGTCTCTGTTCAGCGACATTTACTACACTTTCTAAAATTACACTCCTTGATGAGTTTCTAGTCGGATTTTGTTACAGTTTCGAAAAGTTCATCGAGGGTCTTGGCGTGTTCTTTAACAGTAGCACCGATCAATTCCATTCAATTCAAAATAACTGTATCAATATTAAAATACCACCGATCAGTTCATGTCAATTTAACTTCATGCACCTTTTCTTATAAAGTGAAAACCACAATGCATTATCACTTAAGCTAATGCCTCGGTTTTGTAGTTGTGATCTGTATGAATAATTTCGGAATTCCGAAACTGCATGCAAATATAATTCTGTAATTAAATGTACTGCACTCAAAGTATATAACACTTCCAGAACACATTACAGATATCAGTAATACAAAAAAATCATAATTGATTGCTGTTAGCAATTATTTTAAAATAAATGTTATTACTTGTTGGTTCTTTAGTTCAAATGTGCTTTTAGAGGGCGGAATATTAAACATAATATTTTTAGTCGCAAACTCCTCTATAAATCCTTATTTTACTATAAGGAACCTAACCAGACTGCAACCAACAGCTACTCTCCGGGCTATGTGCCCCGCCGAGCGCTGAATTACAAGTTACAAGCCTGGCGCGTTAAGTGTAATAATTGCATATTACCATCAAAACGCTAATGCTTCGATTGCAACAAACACTAGATGGCTAGATGGCGCCTGCTGACTGTTTTACGTGTCGCTATTGTAAAAATACCGGGATGTACTATAGTCAAAGGATTCTCATGTCGGTCGTCGCATACCTACCTTGCACTGACGAGAGCCAACAGCTCGAAACTGCAGTCTGCAAGTGGTGTGTGACGACTGGCAAGGGAGCTCCTTTAAGTAGGATCAGTCTTTCGGCTGGTGTTTGTTGCAATCGAAGCATTAGCGTTTTGATGGTAATATGCAATTATTACACTTAACGCGCCAGGCTTGTAACTTGTAATTCAGCGCTCGGCGGGGCACATAGCCCGGAGAGTAGCTGTTGGTTGCAGTCTGGTTAGGTTCCTTATAGTAAAATAAGGATTTATAGAGGAGTTTGCGACTAAAAATATTATGTTTAATTGTTGGTTCTTGGTGGCAGTAATAAAATAATATTTTAATTGCAAAATAATAGATTAGACATTTCTGTGTCCTGCAGATATACAGGAGGGGATCTTTTGGAATAAACATTATTTATTCAATATATTTAAAATTAATTAACCACGAAGTGCTTGATGTCTACATTTTCTACGGAATATCCATGTTGTCAGTAAGTAGAAATGTTTATCTCGACTGCTTCAGATACATTCAAAATTTTATTTCAATTGTAACAGCTGAGATTTTCCAAAGAAATTAATTTTTTAACCTTAATTTTTTCACTGATTTTCAATCATATGTAAATTATATACTACTGATGCATTGCGCAACATGTTACGCTGCTATGTCAATTTCAAAACCTACATATTTCTGAACCAAAACAGTGTTCACTTTCCACTTAGCAGCGGCATTTAGTCGGTGCTCCTGTATGAACGGCAAAATTCACCTTGAAATTATCGCTCGAGAGACACCAAAACGTACGTTAAAGGGCTGATCATAGACACACGACCAATGTATGTATATGCAATTAGCATTTAAACAATTATTCTATGCACAGAACTTAATTGGCACAGCTTTGGATTTTAAAAATTTGTTATATTATTATAGTATTACAAACACATATACATACGCACAGAATTTGTGACATGGTATTTATTGTATGTTTTTAAAGTATATCGGTAGAACTAAAACGAATTTGGATTGGAATTCGTCCTACGACGCGACCTGTAGATTGTTGCTAACGCACATGTTTATATTTTGCAGTATGCAACATTTTCATATTACGTAAGTTTATTCAGTATATTTGTAGTATCGTGTATAATATTAAGGCAAGCTTATTTCAGTTAATGGAAAATGAACTCCGGCTATAGATATACCTAAAACTCTGCCCGATACATTAAGATTTATTTGATAAAATTTTTACAAAATTGTTATTTTACAATACATTTTTTGTTTTCTATAAAATGGCGGAGGAACCTGTTATTCGCGAAAACCTCTTAAATATTTTTATTCCTTTCTTATGCTTACAGCTTTACTTCATGATCAAAATCATACTATCACGACCCTAATGTAAAATGGTCATATAGTGTGTTACCTTTGATAACAGTCACAATAGTGAACACCGCATTCAAATCGGTTTTGAAGTTATGAAACCACGCACGCATACATATACATAAACACACCGACGCGCGGCATACGGCACCTAAAATGCATCTAGTTAAGTGGATCCCTAATTTGCTTTCCAGTTACTGCTTTATATTAATGAGCAATGTCCCAGAAACAAAATATTGTCGTAAACATCAGAAACAACATACTGTCTGAAGTGAATTAAATGTTAGTAACATACATAATATGTCGTTATATTTCCTTATAAAATAATAGTAACAATAGTTTTGGGCAAGCAGCAACTCTTTTCTAAAACTGCTCCCGGGATACGCCCGATTATATCTGACATGAAAAAAGCTTAAAAATTTTCTTTATATAATAATAGTAATAATAATATGTATATTTGTCATAAAAAAACAAATACAAAATAGCAGTTATATCTTCATACAAACAAACATGAAAATAAATCACAGAAGGTTCGATTGAGGGGCGAGCGTAGGTGCGTCTTTACTATGTACATACTTCGGTATGCGATGTAAAGCAACGACAGGCGCAGTTAGTACTTGGATGGGTGACCATTCCAACGGAAACCGCGTTCTCGCCTCACACATCTTCCAGCGGCTTGTATATCAGTGTATGTGCGGAAGCTATACAACCTTAGGCGAGAGTTGTACAGGAGACATACCATCCTTCGGAGGGGATGTAAAGCTGTCGGTCCCTTGTCTATTAAATGTTAGGCAAGTAAAAGATCCCTACTCTTCTTAAGGGAAGTGGTTTGGCAAAATTCCTGGTTGGGGGTAGCTCGTCTACAGGCGTCGGTGTTAGGCCTCAGTAGCGGAAATAGGCCGACGTTAAATAAATGTATAAAAAAAAAGGTTCGATTCCTTGAATGTGACTATTACAAGTTAAAAAAAACAATTTACAAATCAATACAAATATATGCAAATTAATTAATACTAACATGCAGGGAGTATACCACAAAAGTTCAAACAGATACAGTTTTGTAATTTTATTATTGAATTGTTAGTAAATAATAAATATGCATAATTATTAACTAATTATTTATTTTTTTATTAATATTTACAAGTTTAAGTTACGACGGTTTATCGGATATATACCAATATAACTAGTTTTCGTATGACATTATTTCAGCTGTCCTTTAAGAGTTCTTTAAGTCTAGTAATTTATATATTTCAATTCTGGGTGTTTCTGAAATAAATTTTTTAACATATTTCTTAAATATTTTTTTATTCAATTTACCTTTTAATGTTTCAGGTACAAAGTATAGAAGAATATATGGGATTTTTGCACTATTATTTTGTATATTTGTTTAGTAGGTATTAAATTACTTTTATGTCTAATGTTATAATCATGTACATTTTTCAGAGTATTGTATAACGGACAGGCTAAAGGAAAATAACTAACGTGGATCCAATATTGACGAATATTGAATAGCTTTGAATTTCAATACCGTCAAGAGGAAACTATAAATATGACAAAATATTGAAACTAATTTTGATCGAAATAACACATAATATAACATCTTTAAAGTTAATTCATTGGAAAATGATTTACAATTCCAAATTATGAAAACTAATACGTCAAGTGGATGTATCTCAAATATCTCAATGTTTTTAAAAGGACAAACCAGTGATTGAAATAGTTTTTAATTAAAATTTCTTGTCAAGTCATGATATGCCACATCCGTATAGCGCCCGTATCACCGACGTACCTCAGCAAAGTCACCTTCCCTGCTTATATTTTATGCCGTAAAAGTTTCAAAGCTAAATTTAAAGTTAAGTTAGATCAACAAATGCGCTAATGATTAGAATGCAAATGAAGCAAAGTTATAATAAATAGCTGAAGGTTTATCTGCTTGCGTTCTAGGGGTTTCCCCATCGACGTGGTGTTATATAAAAAATTCCATCGGGAACTGGATCTTCAGTTCTTGGCCCAAAAGAAGAACCTTAATGAGGAGTAAAAGACATTTTGTAAATAATGCCTAACATTGTTCATGCTACAAGGAGCAACTGGGCTCGTTACCTTTTTTCTCCGTTGAGATTTCTGCAGTTTTGAGCTTTGTGAACGTGCAAATAACCCGGGTCACCAACTCACAAAAACGGATAGTGGACGCCACGACATACATGTTAAAATTAAGTATTAAAACTAATTTACATAGAACAGCAGTGAGCAATTTCAAGTGCCTAAAAGAAGATAATTGCGGGGTTAGGACTGATAAGGTGTAGTGGTAGGCATGCCCCTTACCTAGACCATAAAATCCCACGAGGGTAAGTTTCTCTCCATGTATAAACATCGAAATTTACCAACAGCAACCACAATGGTGGAGAATAACTTCTGGAAGGCTGTAAATCTCTTGCGGATGATCAAATAGATCGAAGATTAAAATATAGCCAAGATATTCCAGACACTCTTTCTGGTGGTCATCCGAACGAAAAAGATAGGAGCCGCACCAAAAAAAAAAAATAAATAAATAAATCGGTTCCGCCGACGCCATAGTCACATCACAAACCGAATATGACAGAACGCAGTACAGAAACACATGCTCTTATAGCCGTGCAAGATTGATTTTCTTGCAACTTGAAATAATAACTAAACCTTTGCTGGACAATCCAAAAGGTCTTTAACAATATCTCCGGTGTCAATAAAATAATTACAGATATAAATAAACAAATTTGAAAGGATTTCTGATGAAATAATTATTGTGGAATACAGAAATTCAGACACGTCTCTGGATAGCCGCAGATACTACAGAATTTCACTCTGAGTGTTAGCATGACAACAAATCAATTTATAAATTACAAGGTTAAAATGACATAACCTCGAAACTACTTGGCACATAAACCTGTAACATTGCCCATTTAAAAAAATAAAATTAACGGCAGCCCCGAAGAGACGATACGTTACTTTAAAAATTTGACTGGCAGTTTACAGCAAAGTCAATGTATATTAAAATATTCGCTACGTATATCTCCGGAACCAATAGGAATAATTTCAATTTCTACAATTCACTTCATTGGTTTTCAAAATATGAACCTTTTTTCATTTAACCTACTTTGTAACTGTTGCGGTACGAGATATCAATATTGTTCAATATAAAAAATAGCCACCCAGTATTGTAGAAAATTTTATGACAAGTAAATATCTTTCATAATATAATTAAAGTGAAATATTAGTAAAGTTTTTTAGACTATTACAAAGATACGGTCGTATTATTTAAATAAACTTTAGGAGTAAAATGTTGTTAAGGTTTTCCATACAATCATTTAAACAAGTTATAACAAGAAGTTTAAAGTATGCGGGAAACGTGAAGGAGTACAACAAAATATACTTTTAATATAGAAGCACACAAGTGATATAAAATTATTATCCATGATATATGTCTCTTAAGGTTTAAAAAATAATATTCATATATTAAAATTTTAAATACTTTTAAAAAATTATTGACTCTATTAATCGAACTATAATTTTCTAGATTAGTCCTATGGCCTTTTTTAAAAGTAGGTATCTACAATTTTTGGCGTCTTCTATAAAGTCCGAAATTTTTTAATATCGATCTAAAAATTCTATCAATAGCACAAATTAATATTTTTCAATTACAATTATTACGAGGACAGGAATTAAAAAAAGAAAAGTCTCATCTAATCCCAAAATTCCAAACTGTACCAGCTTCAAGTACAAAGATAATTTATTTTATGTTGTTATGGATGAAGATATTGGTATTGATATATAGTAAGTTCTAAATTTTATTTAACCTCACCACAGTAAAATTGTGAGATGTTACTAAAATTGGTCCAAAATCGAAAATTGAGATAACATCAAGTCTTTACGTTTTGGGGCCCCAGGGACCCAAAAAAGTGGTTTTTGAAAAATGTCTGTGTATGTGTATATATGTGTGTTAGCACGATAGCGCAGAAACTAGTGAACGGATTTGGATGAAACTTTGCATTAGGATTTCCTTAATGCGCGCCGCGCCAATATCCATAGGCTGGGTGTCGGTCTCGATAACTAGGGCCGAGTAGGACTATTACTCTTTGCACCTAGATTATCTCTGTAGACCTGGACCGGCCTTCGTGATAGGTGGGCCCACGTACTTCTACCAGACCCAGCTCACAAATGTGAGATGTGACGTGGTATTTTCTGCGGACCTCCCCTGGTCCTGGCTGTTGAACCTCGCTGGCTGAGGTCTCTTCTGGCGCTCTTCTTGTCTTGATGTTTTCTTTCTTCGCCAGCTTGTCACCCCCGGGGGTAGTCATCGGTCGAGTTGGGTTTTGGAAGTTTTGGCTGGGACTGACTGCCGGTACGTAGGACATCAATTGATATCCTACCCCGGATCGTCGGGGATGAGCTCGGGAGTGTGGAGACCTAAGTGCTTCTTTTAGCACTTTCGGTCTCCACGGAGCAGGTAGGACAACGGGCGTCGGACGGTATGTTGTCCGACGCCCGCAAGGAGGTTGGGTTAGGGTTGAAAACGTCATGTCTCTGGTAGTGGTGATCCGTCCTGGCGTATCTGAAACAGATCTGTTAGCGGGAAATAAAGGTTATACTTACCCGTTGTCCAGTAACTGAACCCTCGGTCGCTTGTGCCTCGGGGCGTCGGCGGGGTCGTAATCAGTGGCCTGTCTGATCAGCGGGTTCCCATGCTCCTCGGCTTGGGCGTACAGCTTCTTCGCTCGTTCCCGGATGACTTCAGTGACCGTGGTGTACTCCAGGTCTCTGACGATGTCTGCGGTTCTCACGTACCATGGGGCGTCAACTACCGTCCTGAGGGCGATGTTCTCCACTGCCTGGATTCTCTTCATGTAGGACTTCGCCTGGTAGCCCCACGCTACCGAGGCGTACGTCAGCTGCGGCCTAATGAGGGTCTTGATAAGCGTGAGCTTGTTCCTCAAGTTGAGTCGGCTCCCATTTCCCGTCATTGGGTAGACGAGGGCTCTCGTACGTCGGGCCTTGGCTGTGATGACGTCCGTGTTTTGTCTCCACGTTAGGCTTCTGTCCATGACCACGCCAAGGTATTTGACGGTGTCGTGCCATTGGATGTCCTCGCCGTTCATGGAGACGTGTCCTGTGGGAATTTCTTTCCGCACTCGTCTGAAGAGGATGGCTTGGCTCTTGTCGGCGTTGACTGCGACTTTCCACTTCGTGCACCATTCTTCCAGGAGTGTGGCCGCTTCTTGGAGTTTTCTGGTTGCGTTTCTGGCCTTCCAGGATCTGGCAGTCAGGGCGGTGTCGTCTGCATACAGGGCTAGGGTTGTGTGGTCGGTCCGGGGGAGATCCGAGATATAGATGGCGAACAGGTGCGGTGACAGCACCGATCCCTGTGGAACTCCCGCCTCCACGGTCCTGTAGGTGGAGAGTTGGCCCGAGATTTTCACCCTTAGCTGTCTGCAGTGTAGGTAGGATCTCACTAGTTTGACGAGTTCGATGGGGTAACCCATACTCATAATTTTAGCTAGGAGACCGTCGTGCCAGACCCTGTCGAACGCTTTGGCGACGCCTAGGAACAGCGCCGCGGTGACTTGCCGCTGGTTGAACCCCTTGGTGATCTCCTCGGTGAGGCGAAGCACTTGGAGTTCCGTGGAATGTCCTGTTTGGGACTTCTCCTCCTCGTCGTAATCCATTTTACCGTCCTCCACGGTAAAATCGTCGCTGTTATTGTGAACGATCCATGCTTTGATGGAAGTCTGAAGGACGTATTTTCTGCTCGAAAAACTTAGAAAAATTAAAAAAAATAGGAAAAAGAAAAAATTAATTTTCTTTTTCCTCAACCTTTTCTTAAATTCTAAATAATAATATTACGTTCACAAAATTTTTTGGGTTCAACGTGACTGTTTCAGACGGAGATTAATGGATAAATCATACTTACTGTCGTTTATGCTTAACTGCGGCTCTGATGGTATCAATTGGAAGACGTCGTAACACTATAAATCTAACACTGTCTGTTTCACACTCTCTTAAAATTAAATCTGAAAGGGAATTTTGTTAGAAAACACAACTAAAAGACAATATAAAGTTCAAAATATGTATATTAAATCTTTTAAAAAAATTTATGTTTTTACAACAACTTCTTCAGAGAAAATGTTAACAAACAATGGTCTGACCCGTGTACAACACATGGTGAGGAACGGGACGATTCATACGGTACCAACTACCATCCAATATGCAGTTTGATAAGCTAACGATGCACAAAAAGATTCAAGAAAAGTTTCATGTAACTGAAATTTTGGTGGGCTTTTGCTTGCCTGTCTTATAAACGTATTTATTAATTCACATAAATTTTGGTCGCTCCTCGGAGCTTAAAATTGCTTGAAGCGTCTCTACTTCGTTTGTATTATGCAATAACAAATTTTACGTTCAGGCAAGGCAGATCCCATGCACGTGTGAGTACATGGTATAGATACTTTTTTGACTCCGAATCACTGAGGAACCGGTTTAGGGCAAACCCCGTCAAAACACATCATTTCCCCGTCAAATCCGACTGCTAGGAAATGATGGGGGTCCCATGTCGCTAAGGGCTATTTTCGCTATAACTTCCGATATACTTTGAATAGTCGTTGGACTAACTTGTCTTCATATTCAATACCTCGTAAGAGTTGCAGTGCTTGACAACGTGGATTCGTAAAAGGGTTTTTAATCTTGGAAATTTTGAAGTTCAAGTCCAATTTTAGTATACTTAATAAAATTGGGTGGTCGGGGCGACATTACGTCCCTGTGCAGCGACATTCACTACACTTTCTAAATTAACGCTCCTTGAAGAGTTAGCGAAAATTTGGCATAAAAAATGCTCCGAAGAGCAAAAATATATTTCCAAGAATTAAAAACCTCCTCCACGGCGTTTTTACGTGAAGCACGCTTTTCTTACGAAGTATCTCCTAAGTCGGATTTTGTTACAACGTCGAAAAGTATATCGGGGTTATAGCGTTCTTTAACACTCCCCTCCTTTCAGTGAATCTTTTTGTGTAACGTTTGGTAAATTGGTTTTTGAAAATAAAATGGATCATTGGATGTAGTCTCCCATGTGTTGTATTCGGTTATAGTTCAGACCGGCCTATCTGAACAAAACATAGATGCAAATCTAAAAATGATTATAAGTTTGAACATATATCGATGCATAGCATTCGATTGAATTATTGAACATTGGGTTTCAAAATGGCATAAAAAAAAGAAAAAATCGAAAATCCTCAGATTCTCGATGACACAACACAAGCACTTTCGACGCACTTATCTTTCTTAGTGTTCTTCCACTAATGCGGGCTTGCGTCTGCTCCTCCTCGTGTCTATGCCTCGTCGATCACCTTCGGTGTCGAACTGCCTTCTGGAACAGCTTAGGTGGTCCTCGGACTGCTTGGCTCCAGCTATACTATGGCTCTGCTCAGTTTATATGAAACAATATAAAACAAAATTTTAGTAAAATGTTTGTTCATATCCCGTCTGGGGATCTGCGACCGATAACATATCGTCGTCTTTGAGAATAGGAACACTGAATTTTGTAGACTTATATTGATTGAAATGTTTTCCGTGTAGATAAAATTCTCTTCTTGGGAGAAATCTGCGACCGATATCACATCGCCGTCTTTGAGAATAGGAACATTGAATTTTGTGGACTTATGCTGATTGAAATGGTTTTTATTAAAATCTCTTCTTGGGAGAAATCTGCGACAGAATCTGCATCCGTCGGATCGTTGCATCTGCCCCTCCAGCAGACGTGGCGGCATCTCGCCCTTGAGTTGCTAGACTCATCTGAATCGCGCCCTTGCGTCAGAGTCGTCGTTTTTCCATGCCGTGCCAATGGAACATTTGTTTGGACCCTTTGGGTCGGACTCTGCTTACAGATGAATGTTTAATAACATTTGAGGACTTAGAAAAATTATAAAAAATACCAACTCTGCCGGACACGGTCAGAGTTGCTGCAGTGAATTTTGAAGAATTGTATGGACGATACAATATCCTCGAAAAAAAAAAATAACTTGTAAAAAATGCATAAAAAATACCAACTCTTGCCTGACACGACAAGAAGTTGGTATGGAAATTTTGATATAAAATAAACCTAGCACTAAGTTAAAACTTAGCCTAGGTTGAAAAATATTATAAAAATATAATTGAATCTCCAGAACTTGATTCTGAATCAGAAGTGGGAGCATCTCGTGGCGGTGCATGGATTTGTACAACCGTTTGCTCCGGCGGTGGAGGTTCTGTGGAATCGTCTGAGAACGGGGAATCATTTCCATCGAGTGATGTTCCGCCTGGACTAGCATTTTCTTCATCGGAAGATTCGATTTCCAAGTTGTGCTCCTCTGGCGGGGCCGGTCTCAAATCATTTACATGTACTCTCGTCGTTACATTTCCCTTTTGCACGAGATACACTTCGTCTGAAAACTTCTTCAGAATTCTGGTTGGGCCTGACCAAGACGGCGTGAAGGTGTGTACCTTCCTTTTTCTTTTACTCATGACTCTGTCTCCTATTTTGAAAACGATCGGAGTGACGGCCTCTTTCGGCGCATATTTTTGTTTGTAATTTTGTTGGGCCTGACGGGCTTCCTTGACTCGCTCGTATCGTGGAAGCGTTTGTTGCTTGGCTCTTTCTTGCCTCCAGGCATACAAATCCCATTCGCCTCTTTCGGCTGGATCATATCCTAACACGATCATGCTAGGTGTTTGATTTGTAGCGGCGTTCCTACGATTTCTTAAGATGTATGTCATCTGATCTACGTAGCGATCCCAAGTGTCGTTTGGCTTTTTGAATAAAAGGGTGTTTAAAATTTTCTTACACTCCTGAACCCGTCGTTCCACGGGGTTGGACTGTTGGTGATATGCCGGAATTAAGTATCGTTCGATACCATTTCTTTCACAAAATGTGATGTACCATTCGGAATTGAAATGACCACCGTTGTCTGAAATTATGACTCGAGGGACTCCGAATCTTGCTATTATCTCTTCGTCTATAAATTTGGCTATCGTTCTGCCATCGACCTGAATGTATGCCTTTGCCTCTATCCATTTACTGAAAACGTCTTCGACGATAATCATGTATCATCATGTTTTCGGCGTCTTTAGTCCTCTGCAGCGGGCCAATTACGTCGACGCTCAAGGTTTCAAATGCATTTTGTGGTGCATGACTTCTAAGTGGAGCATTGGGTTGGGCTTGTCTTGTCTTTACAGACTGGCATATCAGACAGTCGTTTATGTATCTGCCTACGATCCTGGCCATATTATTGAAATAGTAGCGTTTTGCTATTTTCCTGAGAGTCTTGTCTCTTCCTGGATGACATGCTTCATCTCGGTCATGATAATGGTAAACCAATTCCTTTATTTTCCTCTTTGGAACTATCAATTTAAAATTTCGATCGCAATCTTTAAAAAGTACATCGTCTTGGACGTGAAAATTTTTCATAAAAATAAGATCCGCATCGGAACGTTGTTCCTGTTGAAATAGATCATTCCAACGGCGGATCTTGTCTTGAATATCTCTTGAACTCAATTGAGCCTGTACGATATCTTCGTATATTTCTGAATGCGTTAAAACAGAAATACGTTCTGGACACTTGTACTTTGGTAGGAACATTCTTTCCTCTTCATCGTCTGTCTCGACATACTGATTTTGTGGGTTACGACTGAGAAAATCTGCTAATAAATTCTCCTTTCCTGGACAGTGTTCAATTTTGAATGCATATTCTTGCAATAGTAATGACCATCGTGTAAATTTTGTTTTGTCGTCCTTATGTTTGTTTAACCAAAGTAACGCCCTGTTGTCCGTCTTCACCAAGAACGGTTTGTCTGCTAAGTACATCTTGTACTTTTTAATATAGTTCACCACCGCCAAGCATTCCAGCTCGTTTATGTGGTAACGTCTCTCTGCTGGAGATAACGTGTTGCTTGCATACGAAATTATATATTTTTCGCCGATGTCGCCTAATTGATATAATACGGCCGAAAGGCCTTGGAGGGATGCATCTGTTTGCAAAATGAACTGACGTGAAAAATCCGGCCGATGGAGTTCCAGCGGTCCGGATAATAATTCTTTTAATTTTCTAAACGCTTCATCGCATACATGGTTCCAGTGAAAACGATTTTCCTTCGAAAGAAGTTTCGTTAGTGGCTTCGTGATCATCGCCACATTTGGTAGATATTCTCTTACCCAGTTGCAAAGTCCTAGGAAACTTTGTAGCTGCTTTTTAGTGGCTGGAACGGGATAATTTTGAATTTGTAAGACATGTTTTTCTAATGGTTGGGAAGTATCAGTTCTAATTGTGTGGCCTAAATATTGAATTTCATTCGTCGCTATTACACACTTTTCCGGTGACACTTTTAGATTGTGCAGACGTAGTCTTTCAAAGACTAACCTCAAGTGGGACATATGCTCCTTCACGTTTACGCTGTAAACGATTATATCATCTAAATACACTTTACAGAAATGGTGCAGGTAACCCGTTAAAACGTCCTTTGCCATGAATTTCTGAAAGGTACAGGGAGCTGTCTTGAGGCCGAAAGGCATGACATTGAATCTGTAAGCTGCCCCATCAGGAGTGGTAAAAGTCGAGAAATCTTTTGATGCTTCATCGAGCGGTATTTGCCAATATCCACTCTTTAAATCCAACACAGAAAAAATCTTCGAATTGCCTAAATCTTTAATACTTTCGTGTATTTTGGGTAAGACGGAAGCCTCGTCTTCAGTCATTTCGTTCAAATGGCGATAATCGATGCAAAAACGTGGTTTCTTGTCTGAGCGTTTTATGATCACGGGTGGTGAACTATATTGGGCAGTGCTAGGTTCGATGACGCCAGCTTTCAACATCTCTTCGATTTGGTCGTACATAATTTTCTTAGTACTCGGAGACATCGGATATGGTCTGATATTAAATGGTTTCGTGTCTTTTACTATAATTTTGTGTTTCACAGTCACTGTGGTTGCTTGAGTCGGTTCCGCATCGATCCGCATCGATCGACAAATTCTTCGAACAGCGGCCGTAGAAATTTGTCTTTAATAACAAGCTCTTCAGGAAGCTTTGCCTGCTGTCTCTCCCTCTGAGAAGCTTGATTCCAGAAGACGGTAATACGCTCTTCCGTGCCGGCATATAGGCATTTTCGGCCATAATCATATGCGACATTGTTCATATATAAGAATGGTGATCCTAATAGTATCGTCTTTAATTTTGTTGTACCAAGAGAGTCCACCATTCGATCTCCGCACGCCATAGCAAATGATCGACGTGTCGTGAGATTTTTAAAATTATCCAACATCCTCGGATGGATAACGTTTCGCGTCGAGCCTGAATCGATCAGTGCGTCGACCGCATGTTCATTAATTTGAACTTTTATACGAGGAAAAGGGAACGCTTCGCTCATATAATTTATTGATTCTCTTGTCTTGTGCAGAGGAGCGTCGTAGTGGTCATGAGTATCGGAAAAAATTACTGGACATTGCTGCCGCCTTGGTTCGGCCGTGGTGCCGGGGATCTTGCAGATGGACCCTGGCCTGGGTCTCTGGCCCCTCGAAAGTTTCCCGGTCTCCTGTTGAGATGAGGGTTATTCGGGCATTGGCTATGGAAGTGCCACTGCACTGTGTCTGTACAGTATCGGCACGGGGTTGCCGGTCGGTCGGGTACTCGGAATTTCCCCGATCCGCCATTGAAATTGGTTTGCCTGCGGTCAGGATTCACTGATCCGCTTGAAGAATTAGGCATAAAAAAAGGACGACCAGGCGCTCTGCCTGGACCGTCCTGTCGAGATACATCCTCTCGGAAATGCACCCTCGGTGCTGTCGGAGTTGGGCTTCCATTGCTCCTTATACTTGAATTTTGTTGACTGATGTGTCCCGGCTCTTGATAGTAAGACGCGCGGGACAGACGTTGATCGATAAGCTGGATTAGCGACGTCTGTTCGTCAGCTGAATCCCGCTCGACGTTAGTAGCCGCTGCTATTAACATCTCTGTAGATGAAATTAGGTTGCTTCTCAAGCGTGACCTAATTTCTGGACGCAGTTGGTCCATGATGACCCGAGCTCTGATGGCTTCGGATTTGAAGGGATCAATACGATCGAAAAGACAGGTTTTCCTTGTGATAAACACTGCCGTGTCGTCTAAAGACGTTTGCTTGACGGCATACAGTTGAGCAATAGCTCGTGACTGTATGTCGGGAGAATTAAATCTCGTAAGGAATCTTTCCTTGAATAAGGTATACGAAGTAGTCAACGTCCTAAATTGTTCGGACCATCGTTGAGCTTCGCCCTTGAGTTGGCCGGTTACGTTATGGAGGCGATCATAGTCGTGGCTTATGCGAGCTCTGTCGAAATATTCCTCCATAATTTTCAGAAAAGCTTCTGGATCTTCATGATCGAGCCCATGGAACGTCACGTTCGGACATCTTTGTCTCTCATGGGGCGTACAGGTCGACACGTTCTGTATCGCCTGCACGAAGCCCTCTGCCATTTTCAGAAACATACTTTCCATCGAATTAGCAGTTTGTGGCTGTGAAGCAGATAAATTTACATTATTTCCCTCTGGAAACAGTCGCTGTGGTTCTATCCCTCTAGAACCGTCGTCGACGAGCGGCGCGGTGACTCGCTCGTAAAATTCTCTTGGGGTCGACCCCTCGGAGTCTTCCGCCATGAATGAGAAAGGATTTGTTGGGTTTGGGGACGGCATGGTCCCTGCTCGGGCGCCATGTGAACGATCCATGCTTTGATGGAAGTCTGAAGGACGTATTTTCTGCTCGAAAAACTTAGAAAAATTAAAAAAAATAGGAAAAAGAAAAAATTAATTTTCTTTTTCCTCAACCTTTTCTTAAATTCTAAATAATAATATTACGTTCACAAAATTTTTTGGGTTCAACGTGACTGTTTCAGACGGAGATTAATGGATAAATCATACTTACTGTCGTTTATGCTTAACTGCGTCTCTGATGGTATCAATTGGAAGACGTCGTAACACTATAAATCTAACACTGTCTGTTTCACACTCTCTTAAAATTAAATCTGAAAGGGAATTTTGTTAGAAAACACAACTAAAAGACAATATAAAGTTCAAAATATGTATATTAAATCTTTTAAAAAAATTTATGTTTTTACAACAACTTCTTCAGAGAAAATGTTAACAAACAATGGTCTGACCCGTGTACAACACATGGTGAGGAACGGGACGATTCATACGGTACCAACTACCATCCAATATGCAGTTTGATAAGCTAACGATGCACAAAAAGATTCAAGAAAAGTTTCATGTAACTGAAATTTTGGTGGGCTTATGCTTGCCTGTCTTATAAACGTATTTATTAATTCACATAAATTTTGGTCGCTCCTCGGAGCTTAAAATTGCTTGAAGCGTTTCTACTTCGTTTGTATTATGCAATAACAAATTTTACGTTCAGGCAAGGCAGATCCCATGCACGTGTGAGTACATGGTATAGATACTTTTTTGACTCCGAATCACTGAGGAACCGGTTTAGGGCAAACCCCGTCAAAACACATCATTTCCCCGTCAAATCCGACTGCTAGGAAATGATGGGGGTCCCATGTCGCTAAGGGCTATTTTCGCTATAACTTCCGATATACTTTGAATAGTCGTTGGATTAACTTGTCCTCATATTCATTACCTCGTAAGAGTTGCAGTGCTTGACAACGTGGATTCGTAAAAGGGTTTTTAATCTTGGAAATTTGGAAGTTCAAGTCCAATTTTAGTATACTTTCTAAAATTGGGTGGTCGGGGCGACATTACGTCCCTGTGCAGCGACATTCACTACACTTTCTAAATTAACGCTCCTTGAAGAGTTAGCGAAAATTTGGCATAAAAAATGCTCCGAAGAGCAAAAATATATTTCCAAGAATTAAAAACCTCCTCCACGGCGTTTTTACGTGAAGCACGCTTTTCTTACGAAGTATCTCCTAAGTCGGATTTTGTTACAACGTCGAAAAGTATATCGGGGTTATAGTGTTCTTTAACATTGTCCTGCTAGGGAATACCTATACTTTATTATTTGGAAAGAAAACAATGGTTAGTAAAGAAATGGTGTCTCCAAAGGAGGGAGACTTTATTTATCTTTTGAGTTCACCGTCTTGAAAAAGACGTGTGAACTTCCTCTTCTTAGAAAAGTGTCGACGTCACTGACTGTGGGGGTTCCACTTCACTGTGCACTCTGTTGGCTCGGTATACGTCCGTACGCTGTCACCTCTCGATGCACACTGTGATGCTTCAGAAGAACTGGAATGATTTTGGTTGAGAGAGTACCGTTTTGGCACGACAAATTGTTTATTTTATAATTATTTATAATTTGCAATTGAAAAGCAGTTAAAATTCTGATTTCAACGATATATCACACTTGCGCCCTTTCGATTTGGTTTCCGTGAAAAAAATAATAAATAAAGCAGATGTGAAGCATAAGGTCACTTTTCGCTTGGCACGGTAGATGCGCGAAGCCGTTGCGCCGTGAAACTCGTCATGTCACGTGCATTTCTTGGCTTCAAAGATCCACCGGATGGAGAGGTTCTAGCCGTTTCCAGTAGCTGACGATTTTTTTTATTGGAAAGAAGCGTATTGATGATATATTGGCTAGTTCAATAACTAGTTTTTCTCTCTATATAAGAACTTCCTACGCATTAAATTGTCTCAACTTATTATACGTAAGTTCAGTATCATTTTTATTGAATCGCTAGAAATAAAATCTAAAATTTGTAAATGAGATTATGGGTTGTTTCCCATGCTCAACAGTAAATTTAATTTATCTCAAATATTAAATGTTATTCTAGAAAGATAACAATGTCCTAATTTTCGAGTTACTGTGGAAGTAATATACAACCTTAATTGCTTTTGACATAGATTGTTTGATAGCGAATTTTGTTATTTTCAGATGCAAATGCATAAAACTAAAAAAGTGTACCTTAAGAGTTGTTTAGGTGCTATAAACTTATTTAAAAACTGTTCTTCTTTATTTTTTTGTCCACTGTTATTACAAATTGAGACCATTTTTTCTCAATTGTGTAAAAGAAATGGGCTTATTAGCATTATTGAGGATATCCATTGTATAAGGCTATAAATCTTTCAAATAAATTTATACTAATGACTTTATCGAAACCTTAACTATTACTATTTTGTTGTGAAATATTAGGGTACTATTAACATTCATATCTAGTGTAAATTATAATAATCTTAAAGCAGCACGTATTCATTACTCCCCATTGAAACATTCGCTTGAACAGAGTGTTTTAGACAATGTATTTAAACTAGTTAGTTAACAAATTACCACCGAAACAAGAAACATCCATCAATGTCATTTGCAGAAATAGGAATAGTTCGTGCTTCCGTAGAAAATCTGTATGAGGGTAGCATGAAGTAAGAATTTAGTTAAGATGGGGTGACTGGTAAATGCTTGTAGTTACATAAATATGGATTAATATTTTCTTACATGACATAGATAAATTGGATCCTAAAACGAATAACAATAATTCTTATATTTTTTGTTACAGAATCTATTAAGTAGAAAAACACCCTTTCTTATCCGTATAGTAAAACTTACTTTTTATTCTTTCTTTGTTGAGCAAAAAATTCTCATAAAAAACTAGGAAACATAGTTAAAAGTTAGTTTAGGTTTAATAATTTTAATAATAATTTATTTATTATGTACGCAGAAATGTTACAAACGATTTACAGATATAAAGGAACTTGTATACATATTTAAAATTAGCGTTTGAAGTATATACGAGGGGCGAGCGTGGGTGCGTCTTTACTATGTACATACTTCGATATGCGATGTAAAGCAACGTAAGGCGCGGTTAGTACTTGGAATGGCTGACCGTTCCAACGAAGACCGCGTCCTCGCCTCACACATCTTCCAGCGGTTTGTATATCAGTGTATGCGCGGAAGCTATACAACCTTAGGCGAGGGTTGTATAGGAGATATACCATCCTTCGGAGGGGATGTAAAGCCGTCGGTCCCTTGTCTATTAAATGTTAGGCAAGTAAAAGCTCCCTACTCTTCTTAAGGGAAGAGGTTCGGCAAAATCCCTGGTTGGGGGTAGCTCGTCTACAGGCGTCGGTGTTAGGCCTCAGTAGCGGAAATAGGCCGACGTTAAATAAATGTAAAAAAAAAAGTATATACGAAATACATAATAAATATACAGTGAATCTCACATACATATAAAACTATGTAGCCCAGGCGATATTTATTTTGGGTTAGGTGAATAGGGTAGTATGGCAGAAGTATGGCTTAATCGCTCCTAAAAATCATAAAAAATTATAATTTTACTTTGCGCTAGTGTTAAGGATTATTAAATTGATTCTGTTGTTTTTCATAGTAACGAAAATAATAATAATGCCAGGTATGTAATTTTTCACTTGTCAAAAGAGTTTATTGTAATTAAACGACTTAAAATTTATCCTACAAGACTTTCATTGAATTAAGAAAAGGATACAAGAAGTATTACACAACATATTGGTCCTTCGAGCCAAAGATAACCAACGAAAAATTGAAAATCACAAGCATAAATTCCAAAGCGCTGCGTGATACAGCAGTAACGCCGATCGCAGCGTTCAAACTCGCCAAGATAGGACAGCTATTCCTTACAAAAGTAACAGGCGTCAAAACTGTGAGTCCGTATCTTTCCTTTCTTTTTTTTTTATTCTTAACTACTAAAATGCGAACTAAATTTCACAGAGTAAATTATTATTATATGCGATTTTCATCCGCATTTGATTGCATATTTCATACTGGTTTACTCTTCGATATTTTAGCCGAGGTTTGGTGATTTTCATTGCCCTTTTTAAATACAAATAATATTACATATCTTTAAATATGACTGATGAAAATTTAGATATAAAAGTCCTTACTGCTAAACGTGGGATTATAAAAGGACAGCTCACTCCATTCAACAGTTTTGTTCAGAATTTTGATTAAAATGAACCATTGGCGGAGTTAAAAAAGCGTTTGGAAATAGACAATATTTGGAAAGAGTTCAATACCGTGCAATTATCTGTTGAGTTATTAGATCCAGAGCAGAACGTAGAGCGGAATGAGTTTGAAAACAAATATTTCGAGGCTGTTGCTCGGGCAGAAAAAGCAATTTCTAATGCTGTTTTGCAGATCCAGACGATCTCAATCCTCTTACTCCTTTACATTTCTTAATTGGACGTTCATTAACTTGCCTCCCTGAACCTGATTTCACCGAAACAAAAGAAAACCGCCTGACTAAGTTTCAAAGAATTCAACAATTATTCCAACACTTCTGGCGCCGATGGTATATCGAATACATCGAAGAATTGCAGTCGCGCTGTAAATGGAAAGAAAGCAAAGGACATCTGATTATTGGTGCAATGGTTTTAATCAAGATAAAGAACCAACCTCCATTAAGCTGGCCCATTGGTACAGTGTAGAAATTGCATCCTGGTCCTGACGATACGTCTAGAGTCGCCACCATCATCACATCAAAGGGAGCTATACAGCGAGGCGTGACGAACCTCTGTCCACTTCTTCTTGATGAGTAATTTCTTCCGCGTTTGGTGCTGTGCTAGTTTTGAATGCATCATCCTGAATTAGAGCATATTACCTCTGATTCTTTTATTTTTTGAAAGCCTTAACTCTTCAAGGTGGGCGCTAATGTTAAGGATTATTAAATTGATTCTGTTGTTTTTCATAGTAACGAAAATAATAATAATGTCATGTATGAAATTTTTCACATGTCAAAAGGATTTATTCTAATTAAACGACTTGAAATTTATCCTACAAGACTTTCATTGAAATAAGAAAAGGATACAAGAAGCATTATACAACAGCTAGTTTGAAAACGTGGGCTTAATTTTCAAAATTTTCAAAATTTTATTTCGAATCAGATATGTACATGCGATACATCGTTGGACTCATCTAGACATACAACTTTTGTCTAATACATTCTTTGCTAAAACACAGAAAAAATTAAAAATATATATTAGGGACCTAAAGAAAAAACAATATAGGACGAGTTCAACTTGGTCTATCATAACACCGGTTCTAAAAACGAATCATCGTGCTATTTCCTAAAGAAGCGTCTTTCCGAGTACTTTCAAAATATATTTTTAAACAATTTCCTGGGCTCGCCTAATTAACGAATTTATTTTAATATCTCACAATGGATTTGGAAAACTGAGTGCTCTTTTATATGTCCAACAATTTTCAACTTTCTAAATGCTTTAGTTTAGCCTCAGCAACATTTTGAAAATGTGCAAATTTTCAAAACGAAGTTTAGATTGCAAAATTATTATGCAAAAACTAAAAGTCCGATCCTGATAAAATTTCATGAGAAGATTTACTATATTAAAAAGTTTTCTTTAGCCAAGTATGAAGATCCTACGTATAATATAGGTATTTGAAAAAAAATCCACAAATAACTATTTCAAATTTTTTTGCTATTTTTACTATTTTTGCAATAGTAAAAATGAATTTTTGGATTTGCAACCAACTGCATCTTATTGAAAATTTAATTACAAAACTTTTTCACTTCTATAACTTTTCCCTAAAAGCGATAGTTACTGAGATATATGAAAAAATAGGAATAAAAAAACCAAATTTTTAGGAAAAATGACGCCCACGCTTTCAAACTAGCGCATAGTGAAATTATCATTTCTTATAATTATTAGGAGCGATTGAGCCAAAAAACTGGCGTACTACCCGATTCGCTTAAACATAAGTGATTTTTTAGCAGATACCGCCTGAGCTAGTAAGTGTATGAGAGTTCATGCAGACTCTTAAATTACATAAAATTATTCTTATAGATACATATACAATTGCATACAGAAGAGGAAGGTAGTCCTTCTAAAGCATTGTCACAGTGGTCAGCATAAACTTGTTGTTTTAGTTTGCCCCAGAAGCAAAAATCCATGATTGTTAAGTCCGGACGTCATTAGAAAGGAATACGCGCTATTATCCGCGAATCATTAGGTTATCACTGGAAATTATGAAAAACGTGAACAACTTTAACAGAGAGGATGGGTATCGACTTAGTAACACGTGGAGACTGGTATTACCAAGTACTAGCACCGTATTAAGTCACGGTCAACCAAACACGACGAATGAGCAGCAAAGCGAACCAAGCGCGACCAATGACCAGCGAAGCGAAGCCGCGCCTAGGTATATAAAGAGGAATGATCAGCGCAACGTCAAGTCAAGTTCGACGACCACGGCAAGATCCGGAAGAAACAACTTCATTAGACAACGGCCGTGAAAACCTGCATTCTACTAAAGTCAAAGAATGTCTTTATTGTGCTCTTTTTTTTTGTCCGTTGACAGAATTGTATTCGGTTTTCACGCTCAAAAGTATGAAATTTTCGTTTTCTTCATTACCTACACTTTTTGTTCGTTCCTTTTTCTAATATTCCACTTTCCCCGTATTGTCAAAATCGTTCTATCGTTCATTTTTAGAGGGTTGTCTTCTTTCCGGATATCGCTCCTTATAAATTCGAGTTGATAACAAGCAATTTGTATCACTCGTATCCAGAACATAAACCATATCGACATTTCTTCTCGAAAAAATTCATTATTGAAAAGTGTGAATTTTAAACTAATTTTTGACTTAATATAAGTGTAAATACTTTGTCACAATAGTTAATAATTAAACGTCAATAAGATAACTTTCAATTATTCTCACTTTATGTCAAAATTATGGCTACTAGATCAGTTCGAAACGGAAATTTAACGGTTTTTAACAAAAAAATAAACATAACTCTGGAAATATCGATTTTAGGTAGGTTTGGGGATGTTATTCACAAAACTCGTAGATTATTAACATGTCAATTCAAAAATGCAATAATATACAGTGTTCCATTTGAAAAAATTTACTTTGAAATGTCCTGAATTAGTGCTAGTATAAAATACACCCTGTAAAATTATAATCAATATTTGGTGGTTGTGTCATTGTGGTACATCCCTTGTCTACATAATTGCACAATAAATCTTCTTAATTAATAGTAATACATACACACACCGAATTAATTTGTTAAACCTTGTTCCGACCAAAATTTTCATATTTTTTCAAATAACTCGGCAACACCACACCAAAAACAAAAAATCTGGAGGTAATTTTACCCTGAATTCATAATTGTAAAAATATATAGTGTTCCATTTAAAAAGTGGCCTCGAAGATGCTCCGCTGTAGCGAATCACCCTGTATATTTCAAAATATTTTCAAAATGTGCGCTTTTTGACACTATACCACTTCCATAAAAAAATAACTATCCAAAGTCTTCTACTAAGGCCGATATTGGACTTTAACTCACTATTGAGACACCCTGTATAAACGCATGACAAGAATATTAATAATAACAACAAATACTGTATATTTTTCTTTACCTCTAAAGAAACTCCATCAAGTTATAAACTGTTCAATTGAAAATATAACATAATTTCTATCTCTCTACTAGATTACTAGTGTTTCTTACCGTTAAAATGAAAATTGTGTTGGTTGAACTATTCGTTTGATTTGTGTAAAATTAAATTACATTTGATTTTTAAAGTGTTTTAATTTTTGTCTGATATAATAATTGATATGTCATCAGGATAAATGGAAAACAACTGACGTTGCCAAGGTCTTAAGGTCATTAATATACAGTTGGAATAGTACAGGACTCAGAATAGAACCCTGTGGCACCCCTATGTTAATATCAACATGTTCTGAGTAAACGGTTTCAACAATGCGGGCATCGCATGCGGGCATTATTTATAACTGAAGCATATTGCTTGCATTTAAGAAGATAACTATTAATTTATTCAGAAAATAATTTATATGAGTATCACTGTTATATATTTGATTTTTAACCGGTTTATTTAGATTAACGTCCTGGCGGAGTTTAGATTCGGCTATTCCACTGCTCAACTACAACACATACAGAAAGACAGTTACACAATTACCACTCCCTAAGGTGTTGCCAACTACCGCAGTTGAAACCCGAATTCAGGAGTGGGGAGTGGTATAGTTACTAGTCGTGTTACCTCTCACACAACTTCATGTACGTCACTGCTACCAACTTGGTAACACATTGAAAATGCCTTTCAAGATCATGTTACATGGCCTATGTCCATTTAACAGTTTTATATAAAAACTAGTGTTTTGTTTATGTTTGGCACAATCTGTGTAACATTGTTATTCAGTTTTTGTAAGTGAAACTGTTTTCAACTAACAGAATTTTACTTGTATAACTACTAAACCATTTCACACTGTTTTATGTACATATTTTAATATCTTAGGAACTCAGTCATGTTCTATTAACTATCGATAATTCCCTGAGTGAAACACAGACCATCACCATGGGCGTACCACAGGGAACAGTGTTGGGTTCAATTCTGTTCCTTGTATACGTTAACAACATAGCTAGTCTAATAAATTTCCGAGGTCATATAACATCTTACGCTGACAACACAGCTATGATTTTTGTGGATCAGTCATAGGAAAATGTTTATTCTATAGTCGAAAGCAGCCTAAATATAGTCTACCAATATCTAAATATTAACATGCTCAGCCTAAATGTGGATAAGAGTAAATTTTTAACCTTCACCCTCTCAGCGGATGACCAACCAGTAAAGGGATTCCTCACTGTTCATAAAAGAAATTGTCAAAATAAAAATGAATGTGGATGAAAAAACTAACAAAGTAAAATACCTCGGAGTAATGGTTGACCATCATCTAAGATGGAATGAACATATTGAGTATATCACAAAAAAAATTAGAATACTTATACACAAATTCTAACAATTAAAAGGCATACTAAACAGAAAAAAATTATTCATTGTTTATGACTCTTTAGTTGTATCGATTATTAGCTACTGTATTGAAGCATGGGGAGGATTATTTAAGAACTCTCTAGGCAATTTGCAAGTTACACAAAACAGTATATTAAAAATAATACTGAACAGAAACAGATTACATAATACCACCCTGCTATACGAGGAGGCAAAAGTCTTTAATGCAAAAAATGCTTACGCTTATCATTCTTTATTGTGGTATTGTAAAGTACGGGAATCCGTATATATATCCCACAATTACCCAACAAGATCATTGAGAAATAAAAATCTTGTTATACCATTATATAAAAAAAACACATACACAACGATTTATATTCTATTATGGTCCAAAATTGTATAACATACTACCCCTTAATATTAAAAATATACAAAAGTTAAATAAATATAAAATAGAATTAAAAACATTTATACTTGATAACCAAGATAAGATCGATATTATTTTGAATCAACAGTTTATATAAAAATATTTGCTCCAACCACTATAGTTATAGCCTTGTCTTGATAGTTAGATCAGAATATTATATCCCATCTCTACGATTTCCTTATTTTATGATTCGGTATAAATACCTACCACTACCTTCTAAATTTAAATTTAAGTTTCAGGCTGTCCCAACCAACAAAGAAAGGGAAAAAAGAGAAAAGAAAAAAAAGACAATATGATGATAACTATATGTAACATATTATGTCTATATAGATAAAACA
Source organism: Leptura quadrifasciata (assembly GCA_963675555.1). NCBI lineage: Eukaryota > Metazoa > Arthropoda > Insecta > Coleoptera > Cerambycidae > Leptura > Leptura quadrifasciata. The sequence goes on from OY776675.1 coordinate 92,195,887, forward strand.
CCTATCCTGTGTTGATACTCTGCAAAACAAGCCACAGTTGTAAATTTTTTACCTGTCTTTGATTAATGTATGCATATATGTATATATATGTATGTATGTATAAGACATACGAGAATGTAAATATTAAATTCTTTTGGTCTTTACCAACAAATGTAATTTAATTAAGTATATATGTACTTGGAATTATATATTAATAAAGTTATAAAGTTATTATAAAAGTTATTATTATAAAAAGTTTCTTGAAAAAAATTCAAAATATTCACAGTTACGGAAAACGACGAGACAAATCGAATGACACAAACCGCAGGTCGCTGTCGACAGGCTTTCCAGATAAAGACATCAGAAGGGTGCGATTAGGTTGGATTTTAATACACTTTTGCGGTCACACTCCTAAAAATCTCCGCTGCAAAAATTTTGTTTTGAAATCAGAAAGGCTTATTCTACTCTACGCCAAACTACATTACTACGGATTTGATGATAATTCAGTGCATTTTTTCAATTGTTACCTAAAAGATAGATACCAACAAGTGTGCATTCTTGATAAACCATCTCAGGCAAGTCCAATCGTCTCAGGTGTCCCACAGGGCTCGATACTCGGCCCCTTGTTATTTTTGATTTATGCCTCGGATATTTTCTCTACAATACGTTCCTCTATTCTTCAGACTTATGCAGATGATACTCAGTTGCTGAAATGCTTTGACTTGTATGCAGTTGATGAAGCCTCACTTGAAATTAATCGCGATCTTAAATCAATCTACACATACTCAGTCAACCATAACCTCAAGCTTAACCCAAATAAAACTGCAGTCATCGTCTTTTGCCCAGATAAACAACGGACTGATGTAAAAAGCAATCTAATATTACGATTAAATGATACTCAATTATTTTTCTCTGATACGTCAAAAAATCTAGGATTATTATTAGATGGGAAGCTTCGATTTACGAGCCATGTTTCTAAACTCTCGCAAAGATCTTATATGCGGTTAAAAATGTTATATGCTAATAAATATATTATGGACTCGAATCTAAGAAAGAAGCTGTGTGAGTCATTAGTTATGTCCATCTTTAGCTATTGTAATGTTGTATATTTTCCCTGCCTTGATCAAATTACGAAAAATCGAATCCAAAAGGTACAAAACAACTGATGTTGCTTCATATTCAATCTACGTAAATATGACCATGTGTCTCTCAAATTCCATGATTTGCATTGGTTAAGAATCGAAGATCTAGTAAAGCTCTACTTTCTTGTCTTTCTCCATAAACTACTTCTCACATCACCTCGATATCTCAAAGATAAACTTATTCCCCGAAAGTTTGTTCACTCGGTCAACGTCAAACAAACGAATATGCTTACTATGCCTCAGCATACTACTGCTATGTTTAATAGGTCGTTCACATTCAATGCAGTAAAACTATACAACAGTATTCCCAATAGCTATAAGCTTTTAAGTTGTAACCAATTTCATAAAAGTATAAAAAGATACCTGTTTGCAAAACAGTAACGGGATATTTCATTTAACCTGGTTCATATACTTTCGTCTATCTACCTAATACTTCTTTCGCCATATTGCCTTCTGTTGCTTTCTTTTCTCATTTCTTTTTCTTCCGTTTATATACTTTACTTTAGATTCATTTTTAACTATTGTAGAATTTAGTGTTAGATATAATGTTTATTGCTAGGTTTAGGAATTGTTCTACTTCTCTTAAATTTGCCTTAATATTTGTTACTCACTCTCCGCATGGTTAAGTGTAAGAGTAGCCTTGAGCTAATCTTCGCCATGCCCACCCAACATCATTTATATATATGTATGTACAATTATTTCTTTTTTCTTGTACCACTTTCTAAATAAAGACGATTTATTATGTACCTCTGTAAAGCATCCCAGGAAACAAAATACATATGGTTATTTTCCTTACCTTTTCTCATTACTAGGTATATATAGTATATCCTATAAGATGTAATATATTTACTGAGTTCTCACAGTAGTCACAATGCGTTTTACTATTTATTTACAGCTGTTCATATTGTTGGTCATGTACAAAATAGAAATTACAAACTAAGGCAAAGGCAAATCAGCTGTGGTATGGAAGTAATAAAAACTTTTATTATAGATTCCTTTTATCGATCATATGCCACTATTTTAGTTGTGAGTTGCGCTTAACTCAACCATTGACAGATGGCCATACCTGTACTATTTCTGCATTTTATAGCTTTCAATTTAATTAGGGAATTAGATTTCTCAAGTTTATTTGGTAGCATTATTTTGTAGTAAATAGGACAAAAAAAAGTTTACCTTATCAGTAAAACTCACCAGGAAATCATTTGCTTGCAGTCTTTGTACTGATTCGAACGTATATAAATTTTAACTGTGGACTTCAGTAATTGATATTACATTTTTATATCCGCTTTAACAATAATATTCAGGTAATTTCATTTATTTTATTTATTTTGTCTTTGATGTAATTTCAATTATTTTTAAAATAAATTTAAATTCAAGGTCAATTCTTTTTAATTTAATAAGTAGTTAAAATTCTATATGTACCACATGGTTTTAAAATATTTTTTTCTTTTTCATTTTTTTGGCAATTTATAGTTTATGAAATCAGCTTATATACTTAAATTCTTAGATGCTTATATACTGTTACAGTTCAATTTAACATTTATACATTGTTTAAAAAATCTCTAAATCATTACTTTATCTCTTACGTTTAATGTCTAACGAATTCGTGTTATCCGTCGTCACGCGTAATATTTATTATTTAGTTGTCTATATGAATTCGCAATTGTAAGGAATCTGTTGCAGGTATAGGCATGGCGTTATACATTTTGTTGTGTAGCGTGTTGCATATACTTAAGCTCTCTATTTCTGTAATTCTTAAGCTAGGAAACCAATAACTTTTAATTAATTTATAGGTAGATTCCTATAACCGACTGACGATCGGTAACACAGATTATTTCTTCACAATAGTTTTTGGCTTAGGTTTTGTCTTCCGGTAGTCTGTCACTTTTCACGTGTAATTCGCTCGAACGCTTGGCAATTTATTAAGTGGTATTTTTACGTGCTCGTTGTGATTTTTGAAACAAGTAATTTCACCATTTTGGGATATTTTCGCAACGTTACTTTTCGATTTTCCATTTATGTTTGGACGAGTGCATATTTTTATGGTATTGGAAATCGATTGTCTTCATTGGAAGGATCTATACGTAAAAGCCATTTTTGCCAAATTTACACGAGGCCAAGGACATCCAAGGTCAACAACATTTTTCTAAGAAAACCCTCCGAAACGAGGGTTTTATTTTCACCTACGGTTTCGTCTAGGAATTCGTAGTTTTTTTCATACGATTTTTTTTTGTCTCCCCTGATACGAACGAATAACTTTTTTTCCACTGGTCTACACGTACTTATGTTACTTCTCCTTGCTGGACTGGAATTTCTTTTTTGTGGAGGAGCCATCCATTTTCTGGGTTAATTGATAGGCTGGAAGTTGCCCATTCCTGAAATTTGAGCCGAAGCTGAAGCCCCGCTGCCTGCAGTTTGTATCCTTCTTGCGACATACATATATTGATTTTTTTTTTAAATATATTGTATATTTTGCTTAAAAAAATTTCACCGCTGTACCTATATATATACATATTTTAAATTTTGCTAAACATCATATGAAAATAATCTGTTAACGAATTAAAACATCTATGATATTTGTTGAGGGTTAAGCACTTACGTAAGACGCGTATACCCAGTTAGATACATATTTTTTTTGTGTGTTAATTTGTCTGTCAAACCATACTCTACGTTATTGTACTCTCGAATGTTATAAAGTTACTTCGTTTATTGTTATTAAAAGATAAAACTGAATTTGAATTGTTCATTATCGTCTCGCTAAGTAATTTATTTAGTAAATTTAAGGTTACATTGTACTTGAGCTGGTATTTGGAGAAAAAAAAATTTACTTGGCGCCCTGATAGATCAAGAAGTTTAGAACCCCGACCATCTCCACTGTCAGTCGGCCGGCAAATACCGTTATGTCAACAGACAACGACCAACTAGTTACGTCAGATTGAGTTTTAAAATTTGGCGTAGCAATACTTATCATGCTTATATGTGCTTTTATATACTTATACATTTCTGTATACGTTTCTGCATAGCTTCTTCATTCCTGCATAGCTTTTGCACAGCTTATCTTTCATATAGATAAAATTTCGTTAACTTTTCATAAACCACCTAGTCGGTTAATTTTCCTACGATTTTCACTCCATTTCATTAAGAGACGTAAATTGCCAAGGAAACCTTTAGAATCCATTCTCGCAACAAGAGACAATTGTGGGCCTGGATTGCTGTTTCAGAACCAGTCACCTCAACAATAGTCCTGGTATAAATTTGTTATATATTAATATATATATTTTTTAAATTTCAATTAGTCTTTACAAACCGATTTGTCTATTATTTATTTAATATATTTTAACATTCATTTTAAAGAATCTTTTTATTTTTCTTACCAAGAATTTCAGTCTGATTTATAGTAGACTGGATATTCGAGAGAAAGAGACAATTCTACTTATTTTCACTATAGATGGTGCCCAATTTAACATAAATTTTTCTTTGTCTTCTTTTCTCGAAATAAACAGAAATCTGTCATTTATGCCGTACATTTCAAAAAGGGTAAGTTTCTCCATTCTTACGAATACTCTGAACCCACGGCTCTCTGCTCCGACTTAAACCAGCTAGTCGTCCGCATATGTTGCCTCAATTTTTTCTCAAAAATAAATAACAAGGGAAAGGAGTTAACAATCAGTTTAGGCAGACTAACAATTTCACGGTGATATTACTCGATTATTACACACCTATTTGTTTTAACATCTGATCACGTAAGGCCCCCGAAAGTAGTTGCTCCGTCGGTTATGTTTATACATGGAACATACTGTATTCGATATATTGCATTTTTCCTCTCCTATCAATCGGTTTCCTGTTAGGCAGCAATAAAAAAATTGTGACATGCCATCTCTCGCTGGTTTCCACAAATTAAGAATAGAGGATCTTAGTCTAAGAAATTAAATATCTGGAGTAATAAATTACTCATTTAGCGATATATGTCACCACGGTCTAATTTCCTATCCAAATTGCCACCTTTAAGCTTTGCGCCTACAGATGGCTCACTAGGCAAAGTTTTACCAAGCTATGAAATAATTATGTACATAAACTGTTACTATAATTAGCGTATAAGAATTGTCTACAAAATGATAGTCTAAAGATAGTTAATGATCGAAAAAGTCCATAACAATCGATGTAGTTTTAGCATATCTCAGGTTGTTATATTGACAGCTGAATTGTCGTACCATCAGTTTAAGTCATTTCCTCTTGTCTTTGTGAGTTAAAATGGTTATAAATATTACCTAAGTACCGTCAAACTTCCTTTTTGGGTGAAGAAATTGAGCATAAAACTTTGCTAAGTGATTAATTTAGTTTAAAAAGCACGTGGTTGCTACTTGGTTTGGCACCGGATCAAAAAAGTAAATTTCACACCTATATGGAATTAATATTTTGGATTATTTCAATTGAAATTGATTTATTCGCATTTAATTAGCGAGTATCATTCAGAAGTATTATTCTGGACGATTTTGGTAAGGCCAGATTTCGATTTTGTTAAGGCTAGATTTCGAATTGATATAGCTAAATTTTGGGTACAGAACTTACCAACTGTTTGGATTATTTGCTATTCTTTGGTACACGATTTTTGGCATATGATTTTGCCCTGTACGATAGAAAAACATATTTAATTGTAATTGAAACTCTCCCATCGAGATAACATCTTGTTTTAACGCTGAGATTTTTTAAACAAGGACCTCGATCAACAAAGAAACCTTCAAGTCTGAAGCCCCTGGAAAATCTCCTAATTATTGTAAAGCTAAGTAATTCAGATTATACTATCTTTTTTCATTGAAAAATTGTTTAAATGGCCAATTCTTTTTCCTAGCGTTAGCTGAGAAATCCCTAGACTTTACTGTATTCTTGATATTTATTTTATTGTAATTTTTTTTTCCCTTTCTAATTTTTACTGTACTTTGATTTATAATAAAGTGTATTGTTTTTACTTGTTATGTTTATTGCTCGCTCTCACTATAAAGATTCGTAAGATCTGGAACCTCGTTAATAAAATAAGTGAATAAATGAATATTTCGACTAGAACAAATTAAAAGTAATATTTGTTTAAATTTTCACAGTCCAGTGGATGATTGAAAACATTAATTTATTCTGCAAAAGCGCTTGTAAAGTGTATGTTCATGGATTTTACAAAAAAAATTCTCGCAGTGATGTGGTCATCTATTACCACCTACACCCCTACATCGCACGAGTAATAACAAATTGCTCATCCCATTAACGGTATTCACCAGCCGCCACTGACTGTGAGTATTTCTAACAGGATAAGGGAGAATGAGGAAGCCGATCCATTCATTTTGAATGCATAGATATATTTTTTGTAATGAATCCATATACATTTATTTAAAGATTACCTGTGGGAGGTAAATAGAATAAAATGCGTTTATTTACCAATATATAAGTTTGTCCCTAAAGATTTCAAGTGGTAGCAAATAAGAAACTGTTATTTCCTAAGCGGCATTTTCTATAAAAAGAAAAACAAAATTCGAATCCACTTTACGCCATGTGTACAAAGAATTTGTGTTGAAGTGTAAAAATAACATTGCAAATAAACTTACATCATTCTGCCAAAAAAGCAATAGGTTCTCCTTACAAGTATTTACAAGACTGCTGTTTGATTTGACGTTATCTCGTTTAGTCAGGGTTGCTATGGAATCCTGCTGGGGCCGCAGGAACACAAGGTCGCCGACTCACACCATGAATTCCTGCGAGACATCTCAGGACACAAGATTACATGCTGCTGACGAATTATTATACTTCACTGCTTCAAAATAAGCTAAAAATGACTGAAACCCGAGGGCCTTAGTGATTCCATTTTAATAAATATTACACCCCATTTAACTTTACATACAAATATGCGGAGAATAACAACATGCCATTAATAAAATATGTTGTAAATTACCCAGCCTTCTGAATTACTAAAATGTATATTTTCTCAACGAAGGGAAATATTTTGAGTCCATTACCAAAAATAATTAATATGCGGGTTAAAAAATTACATTTCAACACTTGCTCTCTAAAATATAGTTGGAAAAATGATATGAGCCATTAAAGACTGTTATTAATAAACATAGATTTATAATGCCATGTATGTCTTTATCAGTATTAGAAATAATGTCCATAGTATTTATAGTGCCATACATTTATAAACAGTGAGGTCCATAAGTAACTAATAAATTCATTTTCTACTTAATCTACAATTTTTAAGTATTCTTCTGATTTGACCACTACTGATTATTTTTTATACAGTTGTATAAAATTGGAGGTCTAATTTAACAGGCCATATGACGTTGAAATTTTAAAAACAAAATAAGGCAAGCAATTAGACAAATCACCTCAGCAACGATACACAATGTTTTGAAAAAACTTTAACAACGCCCGCCCGCCCTATTATAGTTAAAAACGGCTTTCAGTCTGAACATTTGATTTAAATTGTGATGTTATAATTTTGTTCACAATATAATTTAGTTTTATTAAATAATATATAAACTAAACAAATTAAAGAAATCCAAAGAATTCTATACTGCTGAATAGAGAAATAAACATCCTTTCAAATGAGGTGTTACATGTACCTTCACTCCACTTAAACATTTTAAAGAGGAAGCTGATACTCTAAGGGGTGTTGAAGGGAGAGGTATAAAACTCTTCTCAAATAATGTCATTTTGAAATTAAAATTTAATGGCAAATGAATTTTTCCACAATCCACCAAAGAAAGCGTTCATATTCACTTAACATAGTATATTAGGAAAATATCGACAATAGACGATCTTAAGCTGTCGAATGCAAAGTGCCGTAGAGGCATCTGGCAAGGTGCTCACGCAAGTTGGCCGTGCTCTGCGGCCATCTGTTATGATAAATTTAATGTCATATTTTATAGACAGTAGTACATCATTAAAACTATATCTAATCATAATCTGAAGAATTTCAATATTAACATAGGAATACTGACTCTAGTGATCATTTTATGAAATGTATCCCAGCGAGTATCATTGAAGCAGAAAAGAAAATTTCGTTACACCTATTACCCACAAGGTTAAAATAAAGGAGCTTGTAAATTAAATATACAATTTTATGAAGACTTGTTTTATTTTTCTAGTTGTGGGAAAAATATTATATACAACTTTCTGGAAAGTATTTTAAACACTTGTCCTTAAAAAAATGTTTCATTTCAGTACTTGTGTGTAAAAGAAAAATAATAAAAATTACTAAACGTGTGGTGAGTAATTCTCCAGCAACCGATCATTAAATCTATTGTCTACCTAATTTTGTAGAAACAGCCTGGTATGAAATACATTACGAAACCAGTGAGTCTCTGCATTAAATATATTTTCCAACACATCCTCGCTTCGTAGGATAATATTTACGTCGCATGCTTAAAACACATCCTTTGCATAATAACATATTAACATATTAAGCTATAAGGTTGCTAACTGCATTATAACAGAATAACGATAATATTTAGAAAAGGGAGCGGTGTTTCTTCTATTTCCAAAATTCTATTATAACGTACTTATTAACCCATATGGGTTATACTATATCTATATACGTACTGTTAAAAAAATTTAAAAATGATATTTCAAAATCGGTTCTTTCTTAACCAAAAAAACAAAATCCAGTGTGAGTCATTAGTGTTATCCAAATTTAATTTTGGTGATGTGGTTTATAGTCCTGTCATATACGCCGAAGATGCTCAAAGGCTACAAGTTATACAAAAGTCTTGCCTGCGATTAATTTTTGGTATTAGGCGTAGGCAACACATCTCACATAAGCTTGCTGAAATAAGTTGGTTAAATATGTCAAGGCGACGTATACTGCATTCTGCTTGCTTATTTAAAAATATTATAGAAAATAAAATACCCGCATATTTGCACAGTAAAGTTACATTTAGAACAGACGTTCATAATCTAAATTTGCGACATAAAGGTACACTTACTCCCCCTTTGCATCACACAGAATTATTTAAGGCCTCATTCACATACCAAATTACCAAGATATATAACTCCATACCCGCGGACATAAAAACCAAATCTTTTGTATCTTTTAAGTATGCATACAAGAAGCTATTGTTAGCAGAACAAAATAACTCATTAATTTAGTGCATAATAAATCCCAGTAGTTGTGCAATATATTTTTTTTTTCTTTCTTGTTTCATCCCCACTTTGTCTATTTAGATGTTTTATTTTTAAGTATTAGTTGTTGTGTATCTGTATATTCGTTTTTTTTACTATAGCTTAAGATGAAAAACAGAGGTCATGCTTCATGACCACCTGATCTTCGGCTTTTTTCAATGATATATGTTTTTTTTATTCTCTGTAAATAATTGTAAAAGTATTAACTGCACATTGAAAATAAAGACCATTTATTATTATTACTATAATATTTTTACATTTGGTCGTAATATGTTGAACATAGTTAGTGGCTCAATGCTACCGTTTTCGACTTGCAACCATGTAGTCCCGAATTCGACTCCTGGCTAGGGTATGGATGTTTTGTGGGATTTTTCATGTGTTATCGAGTTGGTAGCGGTGGACCAGGCGAGGTTGTGTGAGAGACAACACGCCTAGCCACTATACCACTCCTGAGTTAGAGTCTCAGCACAGATGACAATATCGTAGGGAATGGCCGTTGTATAATTGTCTATGTGCATGTGTATACAACGCTGTAATTGGGAACATTGTTCCTGTAGAGTGGTGATTAATAAATAAAAATATAAAATAAGAATATTAAAGCACATACTAAATATTTTCTCTCACTATTTTTCATTACTTCACATTTGATGTAAGATTGCACAATAATTTAATAAATTATTATTATTATCGTTACCACCATTGCTCGTAAACCTCAAAAGGTAAAACTCATTAAATTGCCTCAGTGAGTGCTTTTTTTAATAAAAAATTCAATCTGGATGGTCTCTTCTAAAGAAGCATTGTAAAACCAATTTTTGTTTTCCTACATACATATTGTTAACATAACAAAATAAGTTTTGAGTTTTTGGTAAATTTATACATTTTCATATTACCTGAACCCAAAAAAATGTTTAAAAAATATGTCTATTTTTTACAATCTTCCATTACCCTCTGCCACCTTAGGTCAGATCTAGGGATCAAGCCTGATTTTTCAAATTATGATCAAGATGGCCGTACCTCAAGGTGAAATCAAAAAATCAGCCCTAGCTTAAACTTACGGGAAGTGAACCCTAAAAATTAATAAAAAAATAAAAAGTAACCTTCTTCTCTAAGATGAAATACTTTGATCAACAATTAATGGATACTCTTTTAGTGCCAGTATAAGATATGATCAGCTGCTTCCACAGCATGAAGGGAGGAAGAAATTCAATAATTTTCTTTCTGAAACGGATCGAACAATTTTGAACAAATTTATCACATGGTTAATAGCTTAGTACTACTGTGAGACAATATGACCAGTTGCTTCTACAAAATGTAGGGGGAGAGAATTTGGGAGAAGCTTTAAAGATTTTTTTCCCTAAAGCAAATCTAACAATTTTGATTAAATTTATACCTTTAGTTCCAATATAAAAGGGCATAACTAATTCATTCTAGAATATACAGACAAGGAAAATTTGGTGATTGGGATTAAAATTAAGAATATCAAAAAGTATAAAAGCAAACGAAATGGAATTAGCTGAATCTGAAAATTATTTCTTTTTAAATTTCTTCAGTGGTTTGAGAAACTGAAAATTTAAAGATGTAACACCTGAATTGGGGAAGAGGGTACCTATATTAATCCTATACTTCTCCGAATTGTTTTGGCCGGTTTAGTTTAGTTTATATAAAGCGTCATACCTCCCCCGATCACCTTTGGTATATTGCAACTCCTATTAATTTATGATCAGTCAATTCATAAGCGATAATTATTAAGATGATCTTTAATTTTGATACAATTTTTGAAAAGCCAGTAACATAAACAGATCTTTTTAAATTAGACGTAGGGTAAGCTCCAAAAGTCGGACAATAAATACTTGATCAGCATTTCATAAAACGTCCAATTGAAAATATTGGAAATTTTTTTACAATTCGTATTTTCCAATAGTGAGAAAACGAGAAAATTTTAGGCAACTAATAGTAAATTTTAATGAACAGTATTACACAATTTTAGAATTTTTCAAATCTAGTATGTGGTATATAGATTTAAAAGTAAAAACTACAATTTATAGAGAATAATATTATTTATTTTTTCCCAAAAAATGCATACAAATTATAGATGGTAGTTTCTTTATACTCAAAATTTTAATTTTCAGCATTATAGTCTCGTTTAATAAAAGTTTTAATGCAGACTTTGGGATGCGAATTTAATTTCAAACTGTGATTTAATAGGGTGAGTTTATGATTCACCCTCACCCTTGCCGTATAAAATCTAGAAAATGGCTTATTCCTTATAAGGACTATAATAAGATTAAATATCTCTAACCGAAAGCAAAAATCAAAGATGAAAGTAGAAAGCCCCTTGAAGCAGTTTTACTTATGTTAGAAGTAGTTCTTAATTTTAGAATGGGAGTCGAGTACCTCAAGGCCTCATTAATAATCTAGCAGGAGCGCAGCAAGTGAAGGAGGTAGCCTAAGATTCTAACGCCTCACTGATTTAAGCAGTTTTGATCCCCAAGCTTGAGAGAATATTTAGGAACATTATTCAATTGCAAAAGTATAAAATACTCTTTTACGGATAAATTTATAAATTTGTGCAATGAATCGACAAGTAAATAAATATATATTATTGGCACAAAACAAAATACTAATTTCTTCAGTAGAAGTTATCATCTTTATCGTGGGTCAAAATTGAGGAAAGTTTTCATTGATCCTAGGGATTTATAGCGTAAACAAAGAATGGTATATCATATTTCTCTAGTGTCAAAATAGATAGTGTATCACTAGGAATTGTGGCAAATTTTAAATTGTTACATTATGCCTGAACTCTTTTTTTTTCATGCTAACTTAAGTTTTCTTCGCTTTTTTGTCATCGTTTTTTTTTTTTGGGCTATCCATACCATCGACCTCAAACGAAAGCGTTTTTTAAACATAGACCACATAACCTAGAGAACTTTACTCTCCCTGTTCGTCTTTCAGTATTGATCGCACAGTTTATTCGAAGATGGATGGTCTCTTCAATGGCGTTTCTACTCATTAATTTAAGTAGATTCCTTCATATTAAACAACCTGCGGTGTATAAAATGTTCGTATCATTTTTATTTATTTAGAACAGAAATTGTCAGATAGCACAAATGCAATAGTGGTGCCTGCCATCTTATAACACATGACATGAATCTTTTATCAAAAAATCATCTGTAAATAATGTTTTGACTAAGATTGTCGCTATGATAATAAGTATCAAATAAATGTTGACAAAAGTACATAATTGTAATAAATTATTAAGTTTTGAATACCTCGTAATACCTAGGCATTACACGCACCTAATATTTTTTGGGGAAATTTAATCCTTTTTCGTATTTGTGATTCTGTTTAGCTTCATGTATATAGTTTTTGGGATTGAAAATTTTCAAGTTCTAACCCCTTCGGGAAAAACTTAAGACAAGTTATGATTTCAAACAATTCGACAGAAATTGCAGCAGATTACAAGAATTTCTTTAAGAGCATTGAAAATAAATGTCAATTTTTACTTATTTCTGCCACATCGCATTATATTTTATTGAATTTGTTTTAATTTTTTTATATCATATTTATTGTTTCATTTAAAAATTTATAATTACTGTCTATCATGGCTAAAAATAAACATTACTAAACTTTACAACTCTTGCTAAACCGACTTTCTCAATAAAGAGGATTCAATTATTGTTACATGGTCAAAATCTCCACTATTTCCCAACTGATCTTGACGGAATTAACACTCCTTTCCAGATACATCTAATTTCATTACTGTATTTAATTTTATAGTTTCTGATACTTTTAACTGTGTTAGTTTTTTAACCCTTTACCCTAGAGCTTCCCTCATTGCATTTCCCCCGAAGTACTAATCATGCCATTTCATACCAATCACAATCTAGTGTTAAATCAAAATTGTTAGAGTCATCTTAGAGAAAAATATTATTATTATTTAAACATTGTAAAAAAAATATGTTGATACTAATGTCATTATCTTGCCCCTTTTTTAAAAATACCAGCATCAAGATTAGGACGTGTGGATAGAGCTTGGTATAGAAAAAAAGTAACAAGTTATGCATTTAGTGGAGATTCAAGAATAGTTGCCCAGGTCGTTCCATATTCTACGATTTCAATAGGTATGATGTTACATCGGCCTTTTTTCTGTAAAGGGAAAAAGAAAATATTAGGGTGTGCGGAAAGCTTTTCTAAACATATACTTTCAAAGATTTGGCACTGCTATGCCAGAAGATACCTAACAAAGACCAGTTGCATAAGTTGAAAAAAAATTGTCATTTTATATGAAAACATCTATATATTTGGCTCAAAATCTAGGAGCTTGTGTAATAAATTTATTTACCAATAACTGGCTGTTCCTAATATTCCCCTCACACTAAATGAATTTTCATTGCGCATTAGAAGATTGAAGGCACATGTTTTCATCAAATGCAACTACAAAATTTGTGATCGTAAATGTGTTATAGCTAATATGCATCTGTAAGGAGTTAACGCTGTGGTACATTTTTGGTATTTTTATACGTTTTCTCTAGAGTTGTAGAGGTTTATTTATTTTCTCATACTGTTTTCATATTTATTTAAAAAGCGTAACCAGTAATCCCAATCTACTGATTTATATTTAGATTCCGTACCAACCTTCAATCCCGTAAATATACTTTATATAAAGCTAGATCTAGCATAATGGACATTAAATAACATTCATTATTCAAAACTATCCTACATTCTAACAAGACTCTCAAGAACCATAAATCATGGGTCACAAATCCTGTTTCAAGATGGAAACTTTCGTCACATTTCAAACATTATTATTTGAATGCTATATAATATAGAGGATTACTTTGATGATCATATTCAAGTTAATCCGAAACTTTAACAATGAAATATCACTAATTGAAAAACAAAACGACAGAAGAGAGAGAATATAGGCGTTTATTGCTTCCAACTGCCACTAATTCACATTCCATACGATCAAGATAAAATTCTAATTGTTTTTCAGACCATCAATTTTTAGGTAGTCGATTATTCCAGTTAACAAATTGCATAATCAGACTACCTGGCTTATTATTTCGGATTAATATTCAAATATTTCTAGAATATTATTTGCTGGCATCCCATGTATCAATCATAAATGGGTAAATTGTAAGCTCAAAACCTAGTGCAAACAATTACTCTTCTCTCTGAAGTAGTCACATTACTCACGCCGATTAAACGCGGAATTATTTTTCTCGGTTCCCTTTGTCTGTAAAAATTTTATAGGATACCCTCTCTTTTTCTTGTACTCAATACAACTATAGTTTCTCGAGATCTGTCTCTACTTTTATTGAATATCTATTTAGAATATTAAATATAAGCAGATAGAACTGATAGAAGGCAGACAAAAATTCAGTGAAAAATTTAGATAATTTTAAACCAGATTTCTCTCTCGTTCTTTCTAAAAAATATCCCAGTTTAGATAATTTTTCCATTATTTTTATGCATTCACAGGTTTGATGTTAGAAATTTACAAAGTATCGAAATGTAAACATTTAAAACCGAATGTTTGGTATGGCGCTAAGAACTGTTTTACTATTTTCCCGATTTTCTAACATGTAGTTAGAGGTGATTTAAAATTCATGGATTTTTGTAGTTCCAAAAAAATTTTTTGGCCCAATTTGTGTCCACACCCTACTCGTAGATATTAGTTTATTATTAAAAATACAGTACAACATTAAATGAAAATATAGCTGAGACTTTTTTGTACTTTTTTATAAGAGCCTTAATTTCTGGGGTAAGCAAGTATTTTATTACAGCACTTCTTGCGTTAGAAAAATCGCACTCGCACTTTCCTTACCGCGCCCTATTGAAAGTATCGGGCACCTCGTAATCTAATCTTTATGAATTTAGTTGCCTGGTCTCTTTAATTTTTCGATGTTAATCCTTTCTTATTACTGTTACTACAAGTATTTAATTTAATAAAAGAGGTATATTAAATAGAATGAAATTTCTAACAGTCAACATAGAAAAAAATTGTATAGAAATCTATTTTATGGCACGGTGAACATAAATATACAATGTTTTTACATGTCTGTCTGTTTGTCTGTATGCTTATGAATTGCTTAAGTTGTGAGGAATTGTGCATGGTTGAACCAAAGATGCGGTGATAGACCTACTAACTAGTTAATTAACAAAATATACACCAGTCTCCACTGATACAAAAATCATTATTCTACCACCTGTGTCTTTAGGTATCCGATACTGATAGCTGCTACATAATTTTAAATGTTGGTCCTCTATTAAAATAATATAATCGATAGTACTTTGAGATAATTCCATATTATGAATATATTTTTAACTTTCTAAATCTTTTTGGTAGACCGTATAATTAATTTAAACGCAATTTTTTTTAGCAACGTTTAATGTGATGAGAAATTTATAAAGGATGTTTCGATACAATTTCACATATTTAAAAGGTTTTGTATGAAATATTTTTAAAATTAAGTAAATTTTTTGATGAAAAAGGGATTCGTAAAAAAATGTTGAGAGGTTCCTTGGAGCTGCCCCTGGCGCTCTTTCGAGAAATTTGAAAAATAACTATTCGATACAGTTTTTGAGATCGACAAAACATTTTTGTTGAGCTCTCCTTGGTGCTTTTACAAGAAATTTTATTAGAAATATGTTTTGATTCTACTGATGTTGTGATGAAAAAATTTAAAAATACATTTTTGATACAATTTTCCATCCTGAACAATTGACGAAAAATTAACCCCCCCCCACATCTCCCAAGCTGCCACTAACTAAACAATGGTGACAAACGAATGAAATGCAGTTATTACTAAAGTAGTTATGTACAGTTTATTATAGTCAGTAGTATAACATATACTCATCAATATAACGATAAATGTTGCGAATGATGGTTGCTGCCGTCATAAATTGGATTGCCTTAATCGTCTGGAACAAACAGGAGATATTATTTTATGGATTTATTGACAGACCAGGTGAGTAGTAATCTGCACATATTTACTGTTGAAGATACTGTTTTACATATCTTCGTTTTTCAAGGAACTGTCACATCCTCTTCAGTCCGTTCATCTATTCTCCATATTTTTTCAGGTGGTGGGGGTCTGTAATGAACAGAAGATATTTGTCAGCTTGTACATTCATATTAACTATTTCAAACAGGTACAGACTGAAAAAAGTGCCAAAATTTGGGCAAAACGTGTCAAAAAAACAAAATTCCGGGCCGAATTTTTGCCGGCAAACTTCAAATTCATGTTCAGTGAACCAAAAAACATAGAGGGTAAGAAAATCAAAACTATAGCAAAACTTTCCTCTGAACCCCCACTTTTTCTTAATATTCCTCGCTTACTAATCGTCCATCCTAAACAATTTTTATTTGGAGTGTTCGTAAATTTGGCAAAAAATTATTTTTTGACAATGTCTTAATCGGTCCCTGGTGCACCGATTTCACGAATACTAAATAACATTCTTCGTTGGACATGCAAAGTCTTATATACAAAATTTTAGATTTCTACGTTGAACTGCCTTCGAGAAAACATCAGGCACAGACATACATGCAGACGACATGCCAATTTGGATATATTCGATACGTTTTGGATTTAAAACCTCCATTTTCAGCAAAACCTGGAATTTGGATTTCTTTCACAACGCCAATACTTTATCTATAGATGAGAAAGTAAAATGTGGCTTATTATAAATTGGGTTCGTTTTTTTAACATAAAAACTCAAAAGCCATTCGACTAGAAGCGGTCCTTCTAAGAAATAGCTAATCCTACCTGTAATTTATTGTTTTTGTTAGACATGTTAACGATTAATTTGTTGTGAATATACTGGAGACAATTTATTTAACTGGTTAAATGTGTCTACAGTACATCATATACTTAAAATACTTATTATCGTCCTCGTTAATCTATTTAATTTTTGGTAGTTGTCTATCTGTAACAGTAGCCGATATAACAGTGGCCATTTTAAGAGAAAGAATTTGCAGAAAATAATTGTATTACTTAATTTGAATGTTGTTTTGAAGAACGTAGGATATGTTCCTTCATGACCAGTAATCATGTCAAGAGTAACGATTAGATCCAAGAGATATTTTAACATGCTATGGACAGTCTTGGTTCCTTAAGTTTAAAGTAAACACCAATTTCAGTTTCAACAAGATGTTTAGTCATATGGCAAGAGCAAGTCTTGAACTGATCTGTCAGATGTCGTGATAGACAGAGACCTAGTACATTGAATTTTTGTTATTTTTTTTGCTTTATATCTCGTGGACATATTTTCAAAATAATTAAGCTCATATTAAGTAAAATTTTTGACGAATTCATTTCCATATTAGAGTTTGAGTTCGTCCACTGCTTTCATTTTTCACACCATTTAGGCCATACAGTATTGGTACTTTTAAAATATATCTCACGGTAAAACGAATTCAATAGAAAATTTTATATAATACAGACCTAATTTTAAAAATATATATGTTGTAGCCGCATAGTGAAATACGACTTTGTAGGAAAAGCCTAGGCAGTTCATGTAATGCCGGCAGATAGTGTAAAATCTATATGTTACACGATTTGCCAAGGCTGTTCATGAAGTCACTTTATGTTATGATTCGTGCTTTACATGATCTGCCGGCTTCATCGCCAGGCTCGTTATGTAATGTCAAAAATAAACATACAAAGAGTTTGAAATTGTACCGTTACTATTCTTTTTTCCAATTTAACTAAATTATAATGGAAGAAAAATCTTTATTTTATGAACACTATAAAACATATTACGAGAAGAAGCCTAATAAATGTCATTTAATATTAAATTGAGGTTAGGTTAGGTTATTTAAAGTTAAAGTATTTCTTTAGAGATATATTTTAGGTTATTAGTCCAGTTTGTTGTTAAATAAAATAAATAAAAACAACCAAAATCTCTTACTTATGTATTTTAATAATTATCTTATTTCACAAAACCTGCATCCGTTTAAAAAAAATTGCATCTAGAATCCTGACTTCCGTCCATCAACCCACTTACTGCGGGATTTTTGAAAACAAAGTGCACGCAGAATAGCCCAGAAATGTATCCGAGTTAAAGAAAACCACACAGGAGTAAGTTCAGATTTCTCGTAGATTGCAGCTAAGTTGTAGACAATTATGGACAGTTTCATTCTTCACATAACGTTGGAAATATATATATAGAAGGACACCACTACATACAATTTTTTTTACAAGTTTTTCTTACAATATAGTTTTGCCCATTGTATAACCAACAAAATATTTAATTCAAGATAAAATTGTAAAGCGAATATTGTTTTTGATAATCAAGGTAAAGGTTACATACATTCCTTATAACCTTTTGAATATTATATCATACCATTTTTCCTGTAAAGTTATACATATACATAACATAACATGGTCACTTGGTCACGTCACGAAGAAGTAAGCAAGCTTACGTTAATTGGCATGCCCGCTGTAAGTATTGGAAATCCACATTTTGGGTGATTCAGTGGCTGTATAAGACGAGAAATCTACTTACTATCGCTAGTGTATAATACACCACAGGTAATAACGACCCCCTTTATCTCGGAAGGCTCTAGAAGAGCCTTGTGTGGGAGGATAATCCCAGAAAAACGTCAATACAACTGCCATATGTTGAAAAAGGAAACAATATCAATGGTTTGCTGCTTGAAGGTGATATTTTACAACATTGTCGAATATAATCAGCGTTCTCATGTGAAGATCATTTTCATGTAAGTGAATGATGTGAAATCATGTATAATATAAACTATCAAAAATCCTAAAGGAGTCAGATTTAACTTTTATTTACATTGCTATCACGCTATCACACTATGACTACATGGTCTCCGTGGGAACAGTTTGAGCTGGATCGAGCTGTAAGCCAAAAATAGTAGTTCAATACAACAAAGGAAAACAGGGAATTGATATTTCCGACCAGCTGTCCAGTTATTACAGTTCCCTAAGAAAGCCACTCGTCTGGTAAAAGAAAGAAAATGAAAATTGCTATTGAACTGTTGTGTAATACTGATATGATAAACAGCAATATTATTTATAATTCTGTGAATGGTGGTAATATCCTTGACCTTACCTTTCACTGAATCTGTTTTAATAAGTCCACTTGAAATTGAAAATAAGGAAACTGTACCGATGGTAGCGGTACAGCAAAAAGTTGAGGTGACGCAACAAAAAAATTTCGCGTCAGTCACAAGTTTGAGGAACTTGGCATAGTCCATCATGGTAAAGCATTAAAAAAAAGCGTCATGGGCATTACGAGCTGCTAAAACATGAAGAATTTTCTTCAAAAGAAACAGCAAAAGGAACTGAAAGTATGAACAGAACACTCTTTGCGAAATCTGCAGTCAGGTATATTGTATTGGCTGCTTCAATAAGGGCATATTGCAATATAAATATAATCCATTTTTATAACCAGTAACTGAATAAAATTTTATTTTTTAACATATATTTATTTATGTATATATGATACTGATGTCTATCAAATGAGACATATATTGGTCATAGAAATGTGCCATATTGGGCCATTACTCAGTAATATATTTTATACAGAATCCTAATGCAAAACATGCTATAGAATCTGGAGGTCCATCAATAAAATGAGTTTGGAATGCAAGTGTGCCACATGAGGGCACAGGCCTTGTAGTTACAACAGTTTGTGAGCCGTATATGGCCCATTGGACAGGGAACGTGTTAAGATTAAATGTATCTAATTTACATTTGATTTAACGTGTTTTTCTTTAAAACTGTTGAAAATTTCAAGAATTCTATTCTGCAAATTCCAGTATACTTTAATACAGATTTTAGTGTCTACTTAGGTCTCTCAAAATTAACTGTTTGAGTTCTTTATGATTTTAATGGTATATTTTACTTATTCTTTTATTCTGGAAATCTTTTACAAAATATCTCTTTATGAAACATTGGATAAATATATAAAATCATAGCTGAATAATTTAATAGCAGTGAATATTTTATAGTTACTATTATTTCAGTGAAAATTCTAGTTAAATCATCTAAGTTACATTGTCATGCGATATTTTAATAAAAGTCTTTGATATGATAAGAGAATAACGCTTTTGGAAATGTAAAATTGACAAAAATTATGGTATGTAACTTTATAATTAGACTTTCAGTATATATACGTTGTTTCTAGACTAATTACAGAATTAGAACATAAAAGGAAACTCGGATGTAAAATAAATTAACAAGAATTAACAGTTACATAATTTAAAGTTTTGTACGATGTCGCAAGTATCCATTTGAAAATTAATGAATATGTTGAAAATGTACAAGCTGAAAAGACATAATGTTAAAGTGTAATGTATGGAAACGCACTTTTTTTAATATATGCTGCAGTAATTAGAATTTATTTACCATTTAAAAATAATTTTCATATATTATTTAGTTTTTTAGTGTTATAATAACTTTTTATATAATTAAAATATAATTAATATCAGCTTTTTAATCTTCTATAAAATTTATTCTGCAAATTCTAGATAAAATTGTAACAGTAATTGAATTTATGGAGTTTTTTACTTAATAATAATTTAATCGGACATAATAAGGCCTACCCTAATGAGATATGACTAATTTATAGATAGAAAATTTTATTAACAATTAACAACAACTAATTGACAACTTAAATAGAAGATTACCTTATACAGTAAAACCTTCCAATACCGACCACTCTCGGGAAATCATATGTTGGTCGCTAAAGAGGGGCGGTCGTTTAAAAGAGAACATATATGTGCATATACATAATTGAAAGTTACGGTCATATATATACATAATTTGTATCTGTTAACATACACACAGATTTTGGAATTACATAAGTACTTCACATTGTTTAGTTTATTTGTATAAAATTCAGACACATTTTAATAATAGCTGGGGCTGGGTCCACAGCAAGTCCCCGGGTTTTAGTATATTTCTTTATTGATCGGCACTGCCACCTTCTTGACTTTACCTTCTTTATTTTGTACAATATGGCCACTCAAATATTTAACGTTAACCGGTGAAAGTTCAAAATAAAACTAATGTTAAAACTAGATTTCATACGCTTAAGAAATAAATTACGTGTCATATAGCAATTTGTAGTAGATATCGTAGGCTTAAGAAATAAATTATATGAAGCAATGATATAGTACATTATGTGCCTGGGGAAGAAAGGCGAGAAAACGCCTTTTTCCTAGGTACCCACAGTGCTTTTTTTTACGAGTGCATCGTCTCAGTAACTCCCGACAGGCCCCTGCGAAAAAGCAGTCATTTTACTTTCGTCTTTGGGGTGCGAAAGTACTTTCGCGCTCGCTCAGCTTCTACGCATGCGCTATCTCCTACAGGGAAAAAGCGCCTCTTCCTTCCAAATAACAGTTTTGAAAAGAGGTGCTTTTGGCGCAAGTGTGACAAAAAAGCAATTTGCAGTACAGCCGTCGTAAAGCAATTTGTGGCATTTACTTTTGCAGTATTTTATTGCCCTTTATAGAGAGTATTTTTAGCATTGTTGTATACTAGGAAATTCCGATGATGGGTGCCCGCGGTCGTTTATTAGAATGAGAGAATGGTCGGTATAAGGGGGTATGAGAGTATGGGATTTTCCATTTGTAAATTCGGGGAAATCAAGGTCGGTCGTTATAGTAGATGGTCGTTTTATACGGGTGGAGGCTAACAGGGGTTTTACTGTAATTTATTGGATTATGCACCTCTTTTTGTTTTAAGTTAGTAAGTGTAATTCCTGAAAATTTTATAAATTTTGAGAAACACATATCAGTTGAACTCAAAACGTTTTGTTGCGCATCCATTAAACTTCAACTGAGTGTCGATTGCAACCTTAGGCAATCGACTGTGTGTCCGAACAACTCAAAAACACGTATTGTGCATCGATACAACCTAAAGAAACCCACTGGGCATTTAAAAAACTGAAGGACTTCTGCTGCGCCTCCACGTAATTCAAGTTTAGATACTAGAAAACTTGGAAGATATTTGAAAATGCGAATATATTTATTTATATTGAGAAAGAATTTGAATATTCTTAGATGTTGATAAATTTCAAACGTTGGTAACAACAAAAGTTCACGCCCCCAACTTGAAAATTTCAATTTTAAAAATATATATTTTCATTAACAAATTTTTTATTATAATAAATGTTTATAATTAAAAAGCTATTCTTATAATTTTAAAGATTTTTTATTATGAATATAATGTATGTGTAATTGCTTAATAAGAATTATTTTTCAGTCTCTCCACAAAACTAGCGCCATCTGGCGGCGGCCGCATCCGTTGCGACGCCGAATGCCCTTGTATCTGGCGGTCAGTGTTGCCACTTGTAACATAATTATCAAATTGTAACATATTTTTTTCTTAAAATTAACTAAACAATAATATGTAACATAATTGATAATTGTAACATATTTTTTAATCTCATCATCTCCCTATGTGGAATTTTTTATTCGCAGTTCTACAACAAAGTATAAATGAAAATCAGATCTACCGGCGGCACCGGCGCGGCGGCGATAAGTCTGGCCAGCCGGCCACAGCCATCTACGATCTACGTAAATATTGCAGCACTCGGTCTGAGAACTTTTTATCCTTTAGTTTTTTTTTCGAGGGTTCCCTTGATTTTTCTGAAATGTTAATTTTTCAAGAGCATAAACAGAAACAGAAATTCCTATTTGTAACATAATTTTCGAAGAAAATTGATAATTTTGGCAACACCATACCATAATTTCGTCATCGGCCTGTGGCAACACTGCTGGCGGTGGTCATTCGACTTTCTGTGAAAAAATATAGAATTACACAAAAGGTGCATCAACAAGTGCAGAACTCAAGACCTGTTTAATGTAACTGTTTGAACAGCAGATATTATGAAACATTCATGCTTTCTAAGGAGAATGAAGTAATAACAGCAGTTCGTTTCTTAGAAAATAGAGCCAATGTCAGATAGGAGTGGGGACAATTTCATATATCTGTATGTGTTTGGTTCTCCAACAGTGTTACGGATACCCTTTTACAGATTTCTAATATTGCAAAAATAATTTAGAAACGTTCAGTATAGGTTGATGTACGCTTTATAATAAACATACAGTAATATTTAACTTAATTTTTTAGTAACAACAGAATTCTCTTTTGCATTATATGATTTATTGGTTTATTGCAATTTGCAACTACCGCTTAATATTTTAAAAGGATCCATGATGAATTGCAACTCTATAATGCATGTCTGTTCTTATTAAATCACATATTTTACAGTCAATCTATTTTAAAATTACGATGATTTTTAGGCTCATTAAATTTCGACTTAAACCGTATTCAAGAAATTATTCAGTAATCTAACTTTAATCTTATTATGCCGCTTCAGTTCGGGCAGCACACTGTTACAAACGCTTGATTTAATAGTTCTTCTAGAGAAGATTCTCTTTCTATAATTTCAGTTCTTATATTACATTATGACTTTATAAATGAAAAATATTAAACGGTCCATTAATAACGTTATATTTATTACCTATCCAATAACCCGTCGTACTTGTGGAAATATCCTGTAACTCACCAACTTCAATTCAGAAGGTTGCGAATATATATATATATATATATATATATATATATATATATATATATATATTTTATACATTTATTTAACGTCGGCCTATTTCCGCTACTGAGGCCTAACACCGACGCCTGTAGACGAGCTACCCCCAACCAGGAATTTTGCCGAACCTCTTCCCTTACGAAGAGTAGGGATCTTTTACTTGCCTAACATTTAATAGACAAGGGACCGACGGCTTTACATCCCCTCCGAAGGATGGTATATCTCCTATACAACCCTCGCCTAAGATTGTATAGCTTCCGCGCATATACTGATATACAATATACAAGCCGCTGGAAGATGTGTGAGGCGAGAACGCGGTTTCCGTGTTGCGATTAATGATAATAGTGAAAGTGCTCTCCCGCTTCTCTTAGTTCAAGTTATTCTAGTAGTAATTACTATTGCAACCATTCGCTTTATAAAATACTGTTGTGACGCGTTTTTCTCCACTTATGCCGATGACGAGGAGAAAAGGTCCAATCTTTGACTCCCGAGCCCCGGAAACGTGTTTTCTATCTAAGCTCGGGCGCCAGTCCTAGTTTAGATGGTAGAACACAGTACCCACAAGCTAGATACACGATGCTGAATAGCTCAAGTGGAGAAACGGTACTCCAATGGGTCAATTTTGGGAAATTAGACGTTCACACAGTAAAACTCAGAATATTATTGGAAAAATGTTAGTTTATTCAATTAATCTACTATTTACAATTCTACCTTTTTACCTACATAGTTACTTTCTACCAAAATGTACAGATTACTAATTACTGGGAGCAGAGCAAGCGTTCCAACGAAAATACTAGTACCCGATGACTCAACTGACAAGGATTATAAGCACAATTTCAGTATTAAAGCGTTAGTACAAAGTAAGCGGTAAACATTAGCACAAAGCAAGCGGTAATACAGGGTAACTACTAAGGTGGTAACTAGGGGTACAGACTAGATACGGATACCAGGCAAGCGAAGCAAGACCACAGATATATACCTAAATATAAAAACTACAGTGCAAAATTTATAGAAAAGTTATGAATAGTACTTGACTAGCGCGTGCAGTGATAATAGTTAAGGACCGAAAGAAACGTTTATTAGTTATCCTGAAAACAAATAAAAATCTAATTATCTTCCTGTACGGTGAATGTATGATTAATAAACAGTTGTGCGATTTTTCAGTGTTCCGGAAACCTCATTGGTACTACGAGAACACCTAAAAATTGTCAAAAAATTTACTTGAACGGCAACCCTCGAGACGGAAACTAAAAAGGTAATGTATGATTAATAAACAGTTGCGACTTTCAAGTGTTTCCTAAACCTCGTTGGTATCACGAGAACACCTACAAGTTGCAACGGAATTTTCAGGAACTGCAACTCTCAAGATTTTAGTTGAAAAGTAAAGGTATGATTAGTACATGTTGCGACTTTTCAGTGTTTCCTAAACCTCATTGGTACCTCGAGAACACCTACAAGTTGTAACGGAATTTACAGGAACGGCAACCCTCGAGATAGAAGCTGAAAAGTCAAAGTACGATTACTAAATATTTGATTTGTAACTGGATGGTTCTTCTGGTGGGCGACTTGCAGCTGTAATCGGCGGTATTGCACTGGCCAACTTACTTACTGTGTTACCTTGTTCTCTATGGTCTTACTTACTTCTTGAAGTAAACTTAGGACAAGTCCGCTAGCGGGCATGATCAGATCGGACTGACTACTTCACGGCCTCTACGGACCTCTTCTGTAATGAAACAACTTATTAAAGGAGCAGGAGTGGGCGCCAGACGTGGCTCGGAATGAATATACGACAATAACGATATCTAGGTACGAATTTCGGTGTAATACGCCTGTTATCGATGAATCGCTCTAACTGACTGCCAACACGGAACCAATCTAATTGCTTCTTTCAAATACTTACAAGGGGAGAAACGGCGGTAATAGATATGCGGTGGACCGACATGTCGTCCAACAGGCTTAGAAAATATTTCGGAATATTTTCGGCTTAATGAAAATAAATCAATCACCTGAATTGTAGAATATTTTTCACGTAGATCGGTCCAAAGGGCAGATACGTCTAATGCAGGGAGCAGCATGTCGTGAACTGGCCGTCGAATGTATTCAACTATTCCCTTTACCGAAAGGATGACGTTATATAGGTCAGATGGACTTAGAAAATATTTTCATTACCTTGCTTTGACTCTTAGAATATTTCGTGGTTGGTTTATTCAGGACGGAAGGCACTAACTTCTAGCTCGCGGGACGGTGGATTATGTACTAAATTACTTGCAGTGTAATTCGCGCGACTATACAATTTTATCTAGTCGCTCTTCTTTGTCCTGAGTTCATTTGTACTTACAACTGGTATGGTTATTCAATTCAATTCAAAATACATTTATTATAATTAACTGGTACGTAACAGTTGCCTAGCCAGGATCTGCCCCGAGGCCGATCGTGTAACCACCGCACTGATGCGATGGCGAGTTGCAGGATCGGATGGGAGAGTCTGCGTCGGCGAAAACAACCAAATTGGGAACAACCAAACCTAAACACCTTTTGTACAATGGACAAATAAAAAATAGGTAATACAATTAAAAATATCAAAAAGAAACAGATTTAACAAAACTTAAAAACTACACTACATTTAGGGAACTCTCGCACAAGACACTTTTTAATTTCGTAGTTGGTGCTTCTACAAATTAATACTTTTTTTAATTAATTTCTAAGACTAATTCGCTTACGGCGGTACAATAAAAATAAAGTGATAATATATATAAAATGCTACTAACAAATATAAATATCCCGTGCATTTTTCGGCAACGAAAAACGTTTCGTTACACTGAATAAATTCTGGGTATTATTCCTTTCTCAAGGTCCGTGGAAATACAATTTTTACCTTTATTTACCGTAAGTGAGCAAAATTGTTTTAGAAAGTGACCAATATTTCTAACGTGACACATACTTGAATAATATTTGAGCGTATTCATTAGTAGGCCATTGCACCGTTTTATTATTTGTTAATCTGCTGTGCCAAAAGTAATCTATTTTAAAATATATGTCAATGTGAATATATCGTATTTGATTATTAAACTTGTGGTGATATTGAATGGTTTGATTCACTATTACCGCTTCCTATTTTTGGCTTTAGGGCATTTAGAGAAAAACACATCTTTTAATTTTGTCATTGTATAGAAGCCCTGATGGAAGTATTCCCATTTTTTAAGACAAGTTAGATATTGCACTAAGCTTACTATTAAAGAATAATAAACAGCATAATATAATAGTATGCGGGGACTTTAATGTAAATTTTCTTTTACTATCTAAACATCACACAGATCTCTTGGACATTTTTGATTCGTATTGCATTAATCCTACCATAAAGGAATTCACTAGGATTAATTCCTGCATTGACAATATTTGTATAAACTTAAATGAGCAGTCATACACCAGTTCAGTAATAAATAATAGCATAAGTGATCACAATGCTCAAAGTATATTGGTTTCAATAAAAAATGAGATAGATAATGAAATACATATTACGTACAGGGATTTAAACAACTCAGATAATGTTCGTCATTTTTGTGAATTAGTTAAGAACGAAAACTGGAATGATATTTTAAATTCAAAAAAACTTGATGCAAACAGCAAATTCACAATGTTCTCTGATATTTTTGTGTGTTATTTGAAATGGCATTTCCATTAAAAACCAAAGTTATAAAAACCAATAAAAATTCCTGCAAAAGATGGATAATAAGAGGCTTAAAAGTCATCGGAAAAATTAAAAGATCTGTATAAATTAACTTTAGTTGGTGATGAAAATATAAAGCTTTACTATAAAAAATATAAATCTATTTATAGACAACTTTTAAGGAAAGCTAAAAAAATGTATAATAACAATTTAATTGCCAATATCAAAAATAAATCCAAAATGGCATGGAACATAATCAGGCCTAATAACAATAAACATAAAGACGAACTCGTTATTCTGATCCACCTCAACGTAATTGTCATGAAATTCATATAAACCAGAATCCTTTCTCATTTTTTTTCGAACCCGCAACCGAATATGAGGTTTTAAGCATTGTGAAAAATCTGAAAAATTCAAATTCTTCAAGTTTGGACAGCATTAGCACAAATTTATTTAAAAAATGTATAATACCAATTCTACAACCATTAACCGAACTTTTAAACTGTTCTCTCAGTGAAGGAATTTTTCCAGAAAAATTGAAAATTGCCAAGATAGTACCTTTATTTAAGTCAGGTTGTAATTCTAAGGTGGAAACCCTATCGACCCTTATCCATATTAAGTGTCTTTTCTAAAATATTTGAAAAATATGTAGCACAAAAAATTACAAATTTCTTTGGCAAACATAACCTTTTTAACAACAATCAATTTGGTTTTCGTGCTGGTCTCTCCACAACAACAGCTATTATACACCTTTTAAATAATCTGTATGAAAACTTAGATAAAAATAAGAAAAATATTGGGATTTTCCTTGACTTAAGTAAGGCATTTGATCTTGTATGCCATTCTAAACTTATAGGAAAACTTGAGAGGTATGGCATAGGAGGTGAACCATTAAAATGGTTTAAAAGCTATTTATGTGGTAGAGCGCACCTTGTGGAAATCAACAACCTTAGGTCTGATATTTTTGAAACGTCAACAGGGGTATCACAAAGGTCAGTTTTAGGTCTCTTATTATATATAATATACGTAAACGATTTTATTATAGATGACTCTATACTATTTGCTGATGACTCATCTCTTTTAATAGCGGAGTCAAATATTAAGTATACGGTAAGTAAAGCTAATGTAAAGCTCTCAGAAGCGCATGAATGGTTTACTAAAAATGGGCTGGTCTTAAATAATAAAAAGTCCATATTTTTAAGATTCCGCAATTTACAGAAAAATTATGAGGAAAGTCATTTGATAAAAACAAAAAGTGGTAGCATTAAGCAGGAAAAAACTGTAAAATTTTTAGTTTTACATATATCTGACAATTGTTCCTGGTTTATAAATATTGACAGTATTTGCAAACGAGTTGCTCCAGTTTGCCATTGTATCAATCAGTTACGTAATATTGTTGACAAATCAGTCTTGATAATGTACTATCACGCTCATTTTCACTCTGTAATTTCCTATGCCATAATTGCCTGGGGAGCTGCAAGCGATAGTAATAGGGTTTTCAAGTTACAAAAAAGAGCGGTAAGGTTTATTGTTGGACTAAATAAACGAGATAGCTGTAGAACTCTGTTTAAACAATTGGGAATATTGACCTTACCCTGCACTTTATTATTGACTCTATTAGTATATGCTAAAACTGAACTGAATATGAATACTCTTAACAATTATCATTCACATAATACCAGAATCGATACATACTTGAAATACCGATACACAGATTAGCAAAATACGAACCAAAATACCTGGCTATATAAGCATATAATCATTTATCTGCTAAGTACAAGCATATGCAGATAAAGCATTTTAAGTCAGAACTTAAAAAAATACTAATAAATAAAAGTTACTATTCTCTAAATGAATATTATGCTGATTGTTTTTTTTAGGGAAACAATGCATTTTAAATAGATTCTCAAATGTTGTAATACTCTGTGCATATTAGTAATTTTACATCCTACCTTTACGTAGTTATTTTATATATATCTGAGAGTTTTGTTTATGTATATGTTATTATTATTATTATTATTATTATTTTATTATGGGGAAACTGTAGTTCTGCCATAAAAATTTTTAGACAGCAAAAGAAAGTGGTTAGGATAATAGCTAAAGCTGACTACAGAGAACATTGTCAGCCTTTGTTCATTATGTTGGAAATTATGTCCCTACCATCACTTTATATTTATTCTGTTTTGCTTGAAATTCACAAAAATAATAATGATTACACAAAACAATCAAATTTACACAATTATAGTACTAGGAATGCAAATCTATTAAGAGCTCCTTGCTTTAAACTATCCAAGACGCAAAAGAACTCGTTAAACTTAAAGCTTTATAATAAATTGCCATCACACATTAAATCTTTAAATAACCACCAATTTAAAAAATATATAAAAAACTACATGTTACAGCAATGTTTCTATACAATAGATGAATTTCTAAATTCTACCCATCCAATGTAACTAAATCTTTTTTCTTTTTCGAAATTATTACTGTCCCATCAGCCTACTGGATTTATGACCTCGCTCGCCACGTTACTGACCCAATATTTTATATTTACCTATTTTCTTATGACTTCATTATTGTTATGTGTTCCTGTGTCACGGCACATCTTGCTTCTGTTCATTAGGATGCAGCTCCATGTATTTTGTTGATACACTGTGATGTTGTATTTTTTTGTGAACCTCAGTGTTTGTTTATATACACTGTTATTTTCTAGACTTGCTACAAATGTACTTTTTACATAAAGTAGTCAATTCTATTCTATTCTATTTTGTAAATTAGAAATAAACCTTTTGGCACTCCTTGTGTAATAAGTTGACAATTTATTGTCGAAATTATTTTGTTGATAAATAACTAATGTTCTACGCACACACGGAGAAGCCAACTAGCCAAAAAGTATTGTAAGATACAATATTAAATTGGTGTAAATATAAATAATTATATCAATCAAGGGTCACACTTCAAAGTAGAAAACCGCTGCCCAAGGAATCACTACTTCCACATCCAGATTTTGCATCCAAGTCTTATGCACACTAAATTCCAATGTAAGATTTTATTACCTTTAATAATAGACTGGGGGTGGTAGAGGGGGTGAATAATTTTTTAAAAAATTTAAATGCCCTTGATTCTCGTATACACACTAAATCCCAATTTAATTTTTTATTCCCTTAAACAATAGGGTGGGGGTGGCAATGAGAGTGGAAGAGGGGTAACTAATGCCCAAATAAATTTTAGATGCCCTTGTCTCTCGTACACACATTAAATCCTAATTTAATTTTTTACTCCCTTTAATAATAGGGTGGGGGTGGCAATAGGAGTGGTAGAAGAGGTAGCTAATGCCAAAAACAATTTTTGAGACGTTTCGTTCTTGTATACACACTAAGTCACATTTTAATTTTTTTTACTCCCTTTCATAATAGTGTGAGGGTGGTATTGAGGGTGATAGTGGGGGGGGAAGGGAGGTGGCCGATGCTAAAATTAAATTGCAATTCTATGGACTCTTACCTGCTTGGTTTGCCTATTTACCCCATTGACCCCCGAACCTTTCAACGGAATTAGATCAAAATAATCTAGTTCCAGATCTCGTTACAATACATAAGTGTACCAAATTTCAAGTCAATATCATAAACGGTTCCAGAGTAAACGTGCGCACAAAAACTTACAAACAGACCGACTGACAGACAGAGGAAATTTTGTTTTCGCTCAAATTTAAAATCTCGACTCTCCATGGCATTTTAAGCCTATTTCAGCAAAAAAAATATTTTTTTGCGTTACTATACTTCTACTGGACGTGGAAGTAAAAAAATACGCAGCATCACTCGGGTATAGTCGAGTATGATAAAAAATATAAATTATAATCTGGCAGCTTGATATATAAAAAACCTAAAAGTTTCAACGGCGGGAAACACTTTTTCGGAAATGTTAACAACTATTTTAAATTTTATTTAAACTTTTATAACATCTTATTCAGCATTATGTGTTACTCACAAATCTTCTATATAATGCTTTCTAAATGTTTTTTTTACTAAAATTTTCAAATATTTATGTGAAACAGTGACAAAACACCCAATAAAATGTGAGAAAATAGCATTATTAAGTTTTTTTAAACATCCCATTTCACGTATAAATGTAGAAAGATAAGAAGCAAATTAAATAAAAATAAATTCTATTTAACAGTATCCTCAAAAACTAATTTAAACCAACGAAACATAAAATTAAATGCGTTCAGAAATTTTGTCCCTATTCCAGACATGCACCAGGTCTTAATTCTGCTAGTCCTTTTCTCTCAGAGCCGAGGTTTGTGGACATCAAATTGAATTTGCGCTTGGTCAGCTTCTTGGAATTCCACTAAAAACGATAACCTTATTTTGCCATTTGTAACATCATATTATATTATTACTAAGTAAGTTATCTCTGTAAACCTATATATATTATTGACAAATTGAATTTGACAACCATAAGTTCAGTAAACGATCATCACGCATTTTAGGCAGAAATTGGCATTATTAAATAAAGAGGGGAACAGATTGTCCCAACCAGTTTATCAGCATTATATTCTTTATTAAGAAAAGTTGTAATTCCTGGAAGTTGTAGAATATAATTAACGAAAAAATAAAAAAATTATATTGTAACTTCTTGTTCTTAAGACTGTATACATACAGTAAAAGACTTCCAGATTTATGGAAAGTGTCGAGAATTGTTCTTGCTTTCAAAAAAAGTGATAGTGCAAATATTAAAAATTATATATAGATAGATCTTTATTGGCCATAAGTACACAAATTCTATTTTGACATGTCAAAGCAAGAAAATAACAATTATAAACAATACACGACAATGGTTGTCATTAAGTAAAAAAAAAATATTATAATACATGTACATAATAATTAACATGTATAGTATATAAAATTTATAACACGAAAATAAATAAACAAACAAAACAGCCAACGCTATCATACCGTTAAACACATAACATAACAAAAATTCACTACTTCAAATCACACTTGTCATCTCATATCTAACTCTCTAATAGAACTGTACTGTATACTGAACTGCCTGCTGGATTGACCTCTTTATATACACACTTGGAATGTACTAGAATATTCTTCCAGAACCTCGTCGAATATGCTGGAATCTTCTGGGGTTTTCTAGATGCCAAATGGCGATTGGCCCACAGATGGCGCCACTCTACCGGCCGGGGACTAATTTTATCTTTCTCCGTTAGAGGGCAGCACATAACAATACAATGAACATTAATATAAATTAAGTAAGTATTTAATAAGTTATTATTTTAATAGTGCGTTATACAAAGTATTTGCATGTCAACTTACAAAATGCGGTTTGTACACAAATACGTAAATTGATATATAAATATCAAGATGAAAATAAAATGAAAAATAGAAAAATGTCAGCAAGATACCACCGAGCTTAAATGGAAGAAAAGTCAGCATTTAAAAATTCATTTAAACTATAAAAGGCATTTTGAGTTAAAAAAATGGTTTATCACAGCTTTGTAATGACTATAAAGCAAAATTTGTTTCGCATTTTGACTGATAATAAGCTATTTTACTAAATTCAAAATCGTTTAATAAAGTGGCACTTTACCACATCGAACTGCCACTTTACTACATAATAATGTCAGTGTTAATAAAAACAGAAAACTGTTTATTTACATATTGGAAACATTGTTATATCATTGTTATATACAGGGTTACTGGTAATTCGATACATTCCTTTGGAGATGTGATGGGGCATGATCTAAGAAGTAAATTTAGCCCTAACATATATTATGCAAAACTCTATAGTTTTTGAGATATTTAATTTTTTTTGTTTTTCTCAAAAAGTGGATCTTAAATGTCCTAAAAGTTAATTTTCGAAAAATCTATTTGACATTTTTAAATTTTTTTTTACTGGATTACTTGTCCAATATTATAGATATCCGTTTGGAATGAAAAATATCTGGAAACATTTCGATCATGTGAACATCTGAAATAAAAACTTCAAATAAATCAGCTATGAGATTTACCTATTAGGTTTTTTCAAAAAAATATTAACGTAACACGCGTATAAATTATTATAAAAACTGCCTTATTTCAATAGCTATCTAACAAGGTCCAAATGTTCAATGAACCCTTAATAGTTCTAAGAAAATACTAGTAAAAATAACACAAGTAGTACGAATTTTATTTTTAGATAAACAGTAAAAAACATTTTAAAAGTAGAGTTTAATTCTTCATTAATTTCAAAGTTGTACTTTACTTTTTATATGTCTTGCTCGAAATGGGAGCCCCTATTCCGTATACAGACACGGCAGCGTCTTCTTATTTCCGTCCTTGTTACTCTGGTTGTCAGATTATGCCTTATGTGTTGGGCAGCATCGACTATCCTTTGTCTAAGGTTTTCTACAGTATTGACTGGTGTGGCATAGACCATCTCCTTCATATGACCCCATACGTAATAATCAAGGGGTGTTAAGTCAGGGCTTCGCGCTGGCCAAGGTATTGGGCCCGCCCACCAGGTCTTAATTCTGCTAGTCCTTTTCTCTCAGAGCCGAGGTTTGTGGACATCAAATTGAATTTGCGCTTGGTCAGCTTCTTGGAATTCCACTAAAAACGATAACCTTATTTTGCCATTTGTAACATCATATTATATTATTACTAAGTAAGTTATCTCTGTAAACCTATATATATTATTGACAAATTGAATTTGACAACCATAAGTTCAGTAAACGATCATCACGCATTTTAGGCAGAAATTGGCATTATTAAATAAAGAGGGGAACAGATTGTCCCAACCAGTTTATCAGCATTATATTCTTTATTAAGAAAAGTTGTAATTCCTGGAAGTTGTAGAATATAATTAACGAAAAAATAAAAAAATTATATTGTAACTTCTTGTTCTTAAGACTGTATACATACAGTAAAAGACTTCCAGATTTATGGAAAGTGTCGAGAATTGTTCTTGCTTTCAAAAAAAGTGATAGTGCAAATATTAAAAATTATATATAGATAGATCTTTATTGGCCATAAGTACACAAATTCTATTTTGACATGTCAAAGCAAGAAAATAACAATTATAAACAATACACGACAATGGTTGTCATTAAGTAAAAAAAAAATATTATAATACATGTACATAATAATTAACATGTATAGTATATAAAATTTATAACACGAAAATAAATAAACAAACAAAACAGCCAACGCTATCATACCGTTAAACACATAACATAACAAAAATTCACTACTTCAAATCACACTTGTCATCTCATATCTAACTCTCTAATAGAACTGTACTGTATACTGAACTGCCTGCTGGATTGACCTCTTTATATACACACTTGGAATGTACTAGAATATTCTTCCAGAACCTCGTCGAATATGCTGGAATCTTCTGGGGTTTTCTAGATGCCAAATGGCGATTGGCCCACAGATGGCGCCACTCTACCGGCCGGGGACTAATTTTATCTTTCTCCGTTAGAGGGCAGCACATAACAATACAATGAACATTAATATAAATTAAGTAAGTATTTAATAAGTTATTATTTTAATAGTGCGTTATACAAAGTATTTGCATGTCAACTTACAAAATGCGGTTTGTACACAAATACGTAAATTGATATATAAATATCAAGATGAAAATAAAATGAAAAATAGAAAAATGTCAGCAAGATACCACCGAGCTTAAATGGAAGAAAAGTCAGCATTTAAAAATTCATTTAAACTATAAAAGGCATTTTGAGTTAAAAAAATGGTTTATCACAGCTTTGTAATGACTATAAAGCAAAATTTGTTTCGCATTTTGACTGATAATAAGCTATTTTACTAAATTCAAAATCGTTTAATAAAGTGGCACTTTACCACATCGAACTGCCACTTTACTACATAATAATGTCAGTATTAATAAAAACAGAAAACTGTTTATTTACATATTGGAAACATTGTTATATCATTGTTATATACAGGGTTACTGGTAATTCGATACATTCCTTTGGAGATGTGATGGGGCATGATCTAAGAAGTAAATTTAGCCCTAACATATATTATGCAAAACTCTATAGTTTTTGAGATATTTAATTTTTTTTGTTTTTCTCAAAAAGTGGATCTTAAATGTCCTAAAAGTTAATTTTCGAAAAATCTATTTGACATTTTTAAAATTTTTTTTACTGGATTACTTGTCCAATATTATAGATATCCGTTTGGAATGAAAAATATCTGGAAACATTTCGATCATGTGAACATCTGAAATAAAAACTTCAAATAAATCAGCTATGAGATTTACCTATTAGGTTTTTTCAAAAAAATATTAACGTAACACGCGTATAAATTATTATAAAAACTGCCTTATTTCAATAGCTATCTAACAAGGTCCAAATGTTCAATGAACCCTTAATAGTTCTAAGAAAATACTAGTAAAAATAACACAAGTAGTACGAATTTTATTTTTAGATAAACAGTAAAAAACATTTTAAAAGTAGAGTTTAATTCTTCATTAATTTCAAAGTTGTACTTTACTTTTTATATGTCTTGCTCGAAATGGGAGCCCCTATTCCGTATACAGACACGGCAGCGTCTTCTTATTTCCGTCCTTGTTACTCTGGTTGTCAGATTATGCCTTATGTGTTGGGCAGCATCGACTATCCTTTGTCTAAGGTTTTCTACAGTATTGACTGGTGTGGCATAGACCATCTCCTTCATATGACCCCATACGTAATAATCAAGGGGTGTTAAGTCAGGGCTTCGCGCTGGCCAAGGTATTGGGCCCGCTCTTCCAATCCAACGGTTAGGGAAACGTTTATCAAGTAACTGTCGTACTGTCAGCCGATAATGTGCTGGACAACCGTCGTTCTGAAACATCATTCGCTGTCTGACGGCGAGAGGAACATCATCTAAAATCACCGCCAGATCATTTCTTAAAAAATTTTCATAGATTTCCCCGTTTAAATTTTGAGGAAGAAAGTGTGGCCCTATTAAATATTGGCCAATGACTCCCATCCACACCTTAATAGAAAACTTCATTTGGAAAATAGTTTCACGTGTTAACTTGGGATTTTCCTCTGCCCAATAATGTAGGTTGTGGAAATTTGTTATACCCACGCGATTAAATTTCGACTCGTCTGTCCATAAAATACTTGTTAAAAAATTTGCACTTTCTGCATCTGAATTTAACATAAAGCGGCAGAATTCCACTCTCCTTCCAGGATCACCTTCCTCCAAGCCTTGGACAGGGGTATAGTGGTAAGGATGACATCCAATTCTACGTATCGTAGACCAAACTTTCCATTGTGACGCTCCGGTTAGTCTTACGACTTTATTAGTTGAAATAGTTGGGTCTTTCTCAAAATACCTCAATATTTCTTCCTCATCATCTGGTTCATAAACGGGAAGAGCACCAGCGTCACTTCTTCTAAATTTCACGGAGCCAGTTTCAGCGATATTTCGATATGCCGTACTAAATACACGTGCATTTGGCAAGCGGCGGTTAGGGTACCAAAGACCATATTCTCGGCGAGCTTCAGCAGCGTTGCCGCCACAGTATCCATAGACAAACAAGATATCAGCGTAATCTGCGTTGGCATACGAGGCCATGGCACAGAAAATACAATAACAACAACTAATAACAACAACTACGAGTAAAATTAAAATCTTCGATAACTAATTTAACAAGACCAACAAACTTAAGGGACACGGAGATAAGAATGTCAATTAATGACATATATGCACAAACGTCAAAGTCAAGGACTGACTGACTTAAATAAAAATGAACGATTAGTCGTTTAATAAATTCCGCCACCAGCATTATCTTTACTAATTTTTTGTTAGAACTATCAAGGGTACATTAAACATTTCTACCTAGTTAGATAGCTATTGAAATAAGGAAGTTTTTATAATAATTTGTACGCGTGCTACATTAATATTTTTTTCAAAAAACCTAATAGGTAAATTTCATAACTGATTTAAAAAAAAAAAAATTTACCAGTTTTTATTTTAAATGTTCACATGATCGAAATGTTTCCGGATATTTTTCATTCCAAACGGATATCTATAATATTGGACAAGTAATCCAGTAAAAAAAAAATTAAAAATGTCAAGTAGATTTTTCGGAAATTAACTTTTAAGACATTAAGATCTACTTTTTTGAGAAAAACAAAAAAATTGAAATATCTCAAAAACTATTGAGTTTGGCATAATGTATCGAATTACCAGTAACCCTGTATATTAAAAGTATAATTATTTAAATCTGAAAAAACCACACGATATTTATTCAATTCCACTTGTTCTTCCTGAAAACTATTATGAGTCTCTATCTGTATTCTTGAATGATAAACAAAAGTGGGTAAATAGAGCATCTCGTACCGTGACACGTCACTCATAAATAACAAAGGCAAGGGAAATTATCTATCATAAGCAACTATACTACACCAAATAATATTAACATATTTAACTTAACGAACTAACCTAAAGAAATGCTCGTATTACGTATGTTAACAAAATGTAATAAAAAAAAAACTGTAACAAAAGGATTCGAACCCTCGTCACGGTACGAGATGCTCTATTTACCCGCTTTTTGATAAGCAAAGCCGTGTCAGTTACTAGGTTACGGAAACCCTACACAAGTACCTACTATGAAATTTTTTAAATTTCAAACTTTGTAATGCTTCCATATCTATTACTATTTGCTTATAATTACTTACTAACACAAAA
The DNA here is from genome assembly GCA_963675555.1 of Leptura quadrifasciata. NCBI lineage: Eukaryota > Metazoa > Arthropoda > Insecta > Coleoptera > Cerambycidae > Leptura > Leptura quadrifasciata. Next base: position 92,234,121 of record OY776675.1, read on the forward strand.
TGCGAAAAAATAGTATAAACAAATCTCTTAAGAAAAGCAGTTTTACTAAACTCATATAGTTTATAAGTTACTCGCTCGCTGCGCCCGCTCGTATTCAAACACTATACTCGTTTAGTAAAACATTGCTTTTCTAAACTTGTTTTTTATATTATTGAATAGTACCCTGTCTCATCACGTGTTTTTGACAAACGTAAAAGTCAATGTTTCGTTGATTTTTATTGCAGGTAGGGCACGAACGAGTAATATTACGTGGTGTGTAAATACCTTCATTGTCTTTCATATAAAGGAGGCATTGCAATACATAACAGCTATACAAAGTTGGAATATTTAATTTTTTAAATGAACCTCTGCAGTTGTCTCTGTAGTTTAAGCCCGCTATTACTCTTACAGCTCGTCTTTGGATAGCAAATACAGATGCAATATGTGAGGAGTCATCCCACACCAAAATTGCATAGGTGATTACGGAATATATTCATTCATGGTATGCCGCTAATATGGTTGTCTGTGATACACAAATGTTTTTCCCACGTTAATTTGTTGTCTATTTGAACACCCAGAAATTTTCTCTTTCTAAACTGAAGAGTATTCTTTCAGTTTTGATCTTGTTTAACATTAGTTTATTTGATAGGAACCGATCATGAATAGATCATCTCTATTAAGTTAGTCAGTGTATAGGTCGGGCTTAAGATTTTTCGATAAACGTTATTAATTTTTTCTCTTCATATCTCAGTAATCGTAAGCAGTATGTTGAACGTGTTGGTTATCAGTCAGTGAACGTTTTAGCGATGTCCAGAATTCCACAAATATCAAATCTGGGCCACTACTCTTTGATATGTTCATTAATGATATCAATTGTGACTTAAATGTTAACTGTCTAATTTATGCAGAGGATTTGAAATATCAAAAACAATGAGGATTGTACAATTCTCCAAAATAATCTTGATAAAATTAATGAATAGCGTTATGCTAACAAATTACCATTAAATGCAGCTAAATATAATGTGATGACATATTCTAATAAGATTAATGTAATTAACTTCAACTATTTTCTGGATGGTATACTTTTAAATAGGCCTGAAACTTTTCAGAATTTACATGTAACCTTTGATAAAAAGCTCTCCTTTACTCATCATATTAGCAATTTAACTTCCGATTGCTTTAAAGCTCTTGGGTTTATTATTAGAAACTCTACTGATTTTACTAGCATTAGTACCTTAAAGTTGCAATTCTTTGCATTTGTAAGATCACAACATTCGAGTATGCCTCAATTATTTGGTGTTCTCCTTATAATATTCATATTCAAAATCTGGAAAGAGTCCAGCGAAGATTTTCCTTAGATTACCTGCAGATTAGGGCAGTGAAATCTCAAATTATATTTTAGTATAAACTTGTAAATTCTGTCAATGTTGAATTTTCATATACTGGGGTTATTGACACGTGAAAGGATAACTTTTCGTTTAGATACCACCATAACTAATGTAAGAAAGATTTCCTCATTATACAGAATGTATACGTCGTACCACAATATGCAAGGTGCTATAGATATTTTTCACTACAGTATAGTCTATTAAGAAATCATAACGTTATACACGATATTCACAGTACTGTATCTCTTTTATTGTATTATATTTATTAATTCGTTTAATTAGTGTTATTCCTGTTATATTGTTACAATAGCATTTATATTTTTGTATGCATTTTTTAAGGTATTCTTTTTTCCCCATTCTGTAATTGGATTATTGTAATCTGTTGAAAAGTAAGTAAGTAAGATGGCGAATGAAGGGAAATAAACGGTTTAATCGAATCATTTTGACTGCCTACATTAAATAAGTAAATCGAATATTGTGGCAAATATAATAAATATGTGTAATATTAATCGTTAGCCGATAAACATTTTATTAACATTCCTATTTGATTAAATCGAACAGACAAAATAATTAGAATAAAAAATTCGATCAATTCTTTTCCAGTACTATTATAAATACACTGTTAATTATTATATTTGATTAAATATAAATATACACTATATTTTTCTCAGTATCAAAAGTTGGAAATAATGTCGGGTTACAAAGAGTTTACGTTTTAACTTCATCATATGGTTACGATCATCCGAATCGTATTGGTGTTGGCCAAAATATATTAATAGGGCTTTATAATCGCGCACTACACAGCAGTTAGAGTGAATTGGGGCGTCGGACCCATTTGTAAAGATGCACCAGGTGGTGTATGGTCCATAATTCACACTCCCTACTCCCTTTAATTACTCTATACGCTCATTAAGTCAAGCAATTAAAACTATACAATAGCTCCAGACTCGACAGAATGCTCCTGTTTATAACACTTTCATAAGCATTAGAGGCAAGAATGTATCAAATTGCACATTTAAACTCCACCACAAAACCAAAGTATGAAGTAATAATCGCTTTGAATATAATCAATTTATTTTTTTGCATTCATTCAATTAATGAAACTTATTTACAATAAGTAATTACTTATATAAAAATTTTCTGTCATGGCCGAGTGGGTTAAGGCGCGAGGTGGCAATCGCGATTAATCACACAGATATCGCACCACCGGGTTAGAATCCTGGCTCTGGCACTGTCGGAGGAAATGGTTGTATTTCCGCGTTTTTTCAATGTTTAACCCCCTTTCGCACAAGCTCTGGCTTTTGGAATTGAGGGTTTTCTAATTTCTGTGGTCTTTATTTATTTATTTATTTATTTATATAATTATGTCAGAAACCATGCATTTTAACCTCACCACAATACAATTGTGATAGGTGACTAAAATTGGTCCTAAATCGAAAATTGAAATAACATTCAATGTTTACGTTTTGAGGTCGTAGGAACTCAAAAAAGTGTTTTTAAAAAAACATCTCTGTGTGTGTGTGTGTGTATTTGTGTTAGCACGATAGCGCGGAAACTACTGAACGGATTTGGATGAAACTTTGCATGGGAGTTACTTTAAAGTGTGGTGTGCACTATTTTATTACTACTTTAGAGAGAAAAATCACGTTTTGGACAGGAAATTAATGAGATAATCAGAAAAGAGGTGGGTAAACCTCTGTCATAGTCCTGGCTGAAATTTTGGAGGATTGTGAGTTTAATATAAAGAAAACAAACTCCGATGATTATAAAGAATCTGTTGTGAAGGTGGTAAAAATTGTTGATTATTTTAAATACTTATAAACCATTATAATATTGTTGTTAGATGGAGAGGTAAGAACTCACAAATGTAGTATTATTTCAGATTATGTGGAATTCATCTGCAAAACAACTTCAAGAAATGTGCGTCATCAAATATCAGCTCAAATTTAATTCTTTCTCAAACGTTGAGTTTGCTGCAACAAGAGCCGCGCTCGATGCAAAACACCGGAAATCGCAAGGAAATCCCACAAAGAGAAAATCTAATGCTGCTGTTCTTACTAATGAACAATATAATAAAATGGAATGGAATATGGAATAAATATGGAATGAAAATGAATCTCCTGGCTTGCAGCGAAAGTTTTTTCACATAAAATCACACGAACTCGCATGGAAAGGTGGTGAAAGGACAATGGCTAAAGTGGAACATTTCCGTAAAGAAATAGATCATAAGGGATAGTTTACAGGAAGAATTGGACATAACCCTGTGCTTACTAAAATAACTCAAGGCTGTTTAAGAAAACTAGCAGATAGTAGGTGGTTGGTAAGAAAGACAAAAACCTTGATGAATGTCCTGTCCGACTATTTGAAAAATTTATAGAAACACGTGGAGATCTAACAGTGGATAGTCCATGGAAGAACTAAAAAGTTAGATATGTTTCCCTACTTCGGAATGGGAAGGATTAAGTTCCGCCCAAAAGAACAGGGAACATATCCAGGTAAAGAAGCGACAAAGGGCGTCAAGGTCCAGAAGTCTCCAACGAAGCCACGACCTCCAGAAGGCAAGAAGTTGGCCTCGGAGGAAGGGCCAAAAGAGGCAGGAGAAGAAGGAGACAACGAGCTCCACTCCGACGAAGAGGATGAAGACTTCTCCGGCAAAAGTGGGTTGAGCCCGCTCAAGAGGCCTGTCGCCCAGAAGCGGATGCCCGTGGAGGTGGGGGGAGGAGGACCCGCTACCTCAAGGACCTTCACCCCAATAAAAGAAGAAATCAGGGTCCTGCAGGCGAATCTCCATCATGCGAAGGCTGTTTCGGCCGTCGCATATCGGAGATTCGAGGAAGAAAGCATCGATATTGCCCTCCTGCAGGAAGTTTGTATCCAGAGTCCCTGCAGGACTATCGTCAAGGAAAGGCCGGCAGGCCTAAAGCCGCCACAAGGTAAGTTGCTGTACAATACACAATCTACTAGACCTAGAGCATGTATTGTATACAGTAGGTAGAGTTAAGTGCTTTGCAGTGGCGATTTTGTTACAGCCACTCTAACAGCATCGACGGAAGAGGATATGAAGAGCTGGGTGATATGCTCCGCCAACTTCCCAGGTGAGAAAAGATCCTGTCCTCCGGAGATACTAAATGACATAGTTGCCTACTGCGGAGAGAGGAACCTTCCACTACTAATCGGATGTGATGCCAAAGCACACCATACGGTATGGGGAAGTACTAACATCAACAACAGGGGTGAGTCGTTATTACATTTCATTCTAGGGGAAAGGTTACTAATAGCTAAGCAGGAAACCTACTTTTGTCACTTCGGTACGTAAGGAAGTCTTGGATGTAAACTTATGTACAGATACTCTCAAGAACTGGCACGTGTCAGAAGGGCCATTAGGCTCCGATCATAGGCACATCAGATTCAACATCAGGATCTCATCTTCAATGGAGACAAAATTCAAGGATCCCCGAGATACCAATTGGGAAGGATATTTAGAGTCCTCAGAGGGTATCTGGAGGAAGGAATTACGTCTGGAAGAAACATAGAGAGGCTTGAAGTGGCAGTGCAACAGGTAAGCGAGGCGATAGTAGCTGCCTATCAGGAAAACTGTCCGGAGAAAACAAGGAAAACTAGGAGTAAAACAGTCTGGTGGTATAATCATCTAGAAGGCCTTAGGTCTGAAGCTATAAGGCTATTTAATAGGACCAAATCCAACCAAGACTGGGATACCTACAAAGTAAATCTCACGCAGTGATGACCCCGCCGCGTCCAGAATCCATAGAATCCTGGCCAAGGACGGTTGTACTGCAAATGAAGTAGGTTCTATCAAAAAAGAAGATGAGACCTATATGGAAACAATGACGGAAAGTATCAAATTGCTCATGGAAAGACACTTTCCGGGCTCACTGATAATAACAGACCTAGAGGATAGGCATTATCCATATATCCACACCAAAGGCCAGAACGGCCCAAACTCGCGGACCGAGGCCACCGAGGTTATAAAACCTGACAAAATCAGATGGGCAATTAGTAAGTTTCAATAATTCAAATCTCCTGGGATGGACGGAATATATCCAATTTTGCTCCAAAAGGCGCTAGAGATATTAATACCTTACTTATGTAAAATATTCAGGGCTTGCTTGGCCTGGAGATACATACCAAACATGGCGGAAAGTGAGAGTCATCTACCTACCAAACAGGTAGATTATCAGACCAAACTCCCAAGTCATATGGGCCTATAAGCCTAACCTCTTTCCTACTTAAAACGATGGAAAGACTGTTGGATAGGTACATTAGAGACGAATTACTAACGAAAAACCCCTGAGTTAACGTCAATATGCATACCATCCCGGGAGGTCGACAGACCTTGCACTGGATGACTACTGTCATTAGATGACAATCAAATGGCAGTAGTAACATTTCTAGACATAGAAGGAGCGTTTGATAACACGACAACACACTCACTAACGAGGGCATTATCAAACAGAGGACTAACAACAGTGATCTGCCAGTGGACTTAAGCCAGCCTAGATAATAGTATTATAATATCCAATCTAGGTGAGACCTCCATTGAGACAAAAGTAAGCACAGGATGCCCCCAGGGAGGAATGGTATCTCCACTACTGTGGGTAATTCTGGATGACGAACTCCTCCGGAAACTGTCCACAGAAGGCTTCCATTGCTTAGGATATGCTGATGATATAGCAATAGTTGTCAAGAGGCGATTTGCGAATATAATAACGGAACGTTCGCAAAGAGCCCTAAATGTTGTCGACAAATGGTGTTGTAAAGAAGGACTCTCTATAAATCCCCACAAAACCACAGTCGTCGCTTTTACACGGAGAAGAGCACTGAAAGGCCTAATGCCCCTAAGGCTCAATGGAGTGAAAATTCCATTTTCCTGTGAGAAAAAATATTTAGAAGTCATCTTTGACCAAAAATTTACATTTACATTTACATCCAAAAAGTCACACAGAAAGCAACAATCGCCCTGGAACGGTGCAGGCAAATGCGTGGAAAAAACTGGGGCTAAATCCCAAAATGAACCTGTGGTTATACACCAGGGTAAAGAGACCCATGATAACCTATGGATCAGTGGTATGGTGGACTAAGACGGTGCATACAATGGTATGTCAGTTGAATATTTTTAAGGCGCCATACCTCCAGTATTCAAATTCACTTTTAAACCAGCAACACATTTCCGTCGTCGACTATAATAATAATTTTTTTCTCAATAATATTTGATGCGTATTGAGAACGTTTAACTTATATGACTGTGCACCAGTAGATTATCACAAACTTTAAAGGTAGATATAACAATAGCGATATCAAATGCTTTCTGTACCTAGTTGGTGAATTTATTTATAAATTATCCCTTTACCAATTTTCAATTTGTTAATTTACGAATCCGTAATGTTTAGGATAACTAGAATGTTTCTGAATTGGAACACACAATTTAGTGGCTTTTCGGCTTCAAAGATCCACTGGCTGGGGAGGTTCCAGCCGCTTCCAGTAACTGCCTATTTTTCATATTATTTCTTGATTTAAATTCAAGTGCCATGTATTCTGAAGTAGTCTTTTTATGATTTCATCATCGAACTTGACTTGACGATTTGTCTCTTATACTTTCAGATTCCTCAGAATGATTCCAAAGGCTAAGTTGTTGCGCTCTGATCATCATTATATACCTTGGCGCTGGCGTTCGTCATGCTCTGTTAACTGTGATTATATAAACTATTGCAACCATTGCATTGCTCAGTGGATCCCCTCCTTTTTGTTGAATAGTTGATAATTTCTAGTGATGTGATTTTCTAATAATCTGTGCATAACAGAGGGCACTTCTACCTAACATTTCGATGTTTTCGTAGCTGATTTAAAGGTTCTCATTGAAATGATCATGATCTGATATTGTCGACTTATCTGTATATTTGAGCCTAGTTGTTCTTTGGTATTCGTTGATTCTACACTAGACACCATGCCCTATTTGCCCGATCTAACTATTACCGCATATGCCATCAAATTAGTAAACACCTAATAGTACTACACCGAGTTGTTTCAACTGTTCAACTCTGTTGTATTTTTTTCACCATTCGAAACTTACACGTATTTTCTTCTAAATAAATAAAAAGAAATCCTTTGTAACCTATCCGTAAGTTCAATAGGCACACATGTATTGTAGGTTGCTTCTGTTTTTTTTGTTCTAGTTTTTCTCAGCCGGTAAGTTGTCATCTTAGTATGCTTGAAATTAAGTCCTGAATGCATTGCAACGGAATCTTTTATTATTCTTTCAGAATGGCCAGTCGAAGCGTTTTGTGATTATGTTAGTCAGGTTCCCGCTATCTTGTTAATCTCTTCAAATAGTCACATGTATTTTTTTAGAGGATTGAGTGAATTGGCTGGCCATACCATACGAATAATCAAGTTTGGTTAAAAATATGCATTTACTTGCCTTCCACAATAAGGGAGAGCATTATTATCGACGAACACACATTGCCGATTGCATTTACAAGTGGTAACACAACAGCTTGCAACATGTCATTAAGGTATCTTTAATCATTGATGGTAATGTTTCCAAGAACAAGCAACTGTACAGAGTGAGCCCGAGAAATACAATCCCAAGCTGTTATAATAATAATAATAATAATAATCTCTTTATTTCCAACAGGTAAGCACCCAATTACAGGAAATACATGAAAACACATATCATTTATATATCAATAGCGAATAAAAAAGAAAAATAATATTGACACTTAAGTTACAAACAAAATTAAACCTACTATTCAGTAATAATTATATGACTTAATATACTGTCTAGACTATCAAAATTAATATCACATAGATGGGAGATTTTATTAAAATTGTTGCACATTACATAAATTGGAGATCTCACCATAATATTTGTCCTATAATTCTTGACATAGAAGGTTGTGTGACGGCGGATTTCAAGTCTGGGTATGTGGAAATTGATTTTATCTAACAAAAAGGGACAATCAATAGTGTTGTGAATTAAACTGAATAAATATTTAATGGAAATTATTTCGCGACGAGTTTCTAATGAAACGATATTAAAACGGTTCGTTAAAATGGACGTATTAATTCCTCTCGGCGGGTAAATGCCATCCTCCTTAAAAAACAAATATTTTACTAACTTCCTCTGAACTGACTCAATATTATTCACGTGACATGTGTACCACGGATACCATATGATGGCACCATATTCCAATCTTGAGCGAACGTATGCGTAATATAATAACATTAGGCTAGAAGTTTTGCTAAAACACTTGCAGTTTCTTAATATGAAGCCTAGCATTTTATATGAATTTGATACAGCACTATTAATATGGGCTCGAAATGTTAACTGGCTATCGAAGATTATACCCAAATCTTTGATTTCTGTACATCTGGTTATACTCTCTGAATTTATTTTATAATCATATTCTTCAGGTTTATTTTTCCGAGAAAAAGAGATAACGTAACATTTTTGAACATTAATGCACAGATGGTTCGCACTACACCAATCAGATACGGCTTTAAGGTCATTTTGGATCATTCTACAATCACTTATCGTTCTTATCTCTCTATATATTTTCAAATCATCCGCGAACATTAATTTTGAACAGCTAATAACATCATTAATATCGTTAATGTAAATGAGAAATAGGAGTGGTCCTAAATTGGAGCATTAATGTAGTAATCCGAACTAAAACCCTCGTACTCGACAAACTGCTTGCGGTTAAATAAATAAGACGTAAATAAATTAATTAAGCCTGCGGAAAATCCAAAGTTATCTAATTTCATTATTAATAAATATAGATCGATTTGATCAAAGGCTTTCTGAATATCCATGTATACTGTGTCTACTTGTCCTTGCTTATCAAGAATTTCCGAGGCAAACTGAGTTATGCAGGTTAAGTTTGTGATCGTAGATTTTTTATCTAAGAATCCGTGTTGGTGCAGGGAAATATATGGTCTAACATTAGGATAAACGCAATTATATATTATTATTTCGAATAATTTCGCAAAATTACATAAGATAGAAATAGGCCGATAATTTTGGAGTACAGGTCACCTTTCTTTAACACGGGAGTGATTCGGGCGATTTTCCACATATCGGGAAATGTAGCTGTTTTCAAGATTAAATTATAAATGAAAAGTAAGGGTTCTAACAAGGTACGACAACAATCCTTAACAAAAAAGCAGGGAATACCATCAATGCCTGAAGTAAGTTTGTCTTTTAATTTCTTAGATGCTTTAATAATATCGTCTCCATGTATGGTGTTTATATATAGAGATGAGTCGTTTTGCAAAATATCTCCATAATTTTCAGCGAATGAGGCATCCGAAATATGATGGACACTTTGGAAGTATTCACCAAAAGCTTGAACAATTAACTGAGGATCACTAATAGTGTTGTCGTTATTTACTATAACTCCTGGAATCCTGGAACGAGCTTTTTTACTGGCAAAAGTTCGATGGATCCTGAGATATATTGTTCTCTGTATCGTTTATGTATTTTACATGTGCGGCTTTAATTTGCTCTTTAATAATTGCCCGGAGGGTTTTGAATTCGCTCAAGTGTTCGTCAGAGTTGGACAATTTGTACTTTTTAAAAAAATATTCCTTTCGTCGAATATTGTTTATGATATCTTTATTACACCATGGCGGGTATCTACGAGACGTTTTAATTTTTTGAGGAACGTGATTATCAAAACGTGTATTAAGTGAACTGTAGAAAAAATCACATGCTATGTTTACGTCAGTGTTATCATATAATTCGGCCCAGTTAATGTTCACTATTGACTCATATAAGCCAGGAAAATTGGCTTTCCTAAAGTTGTAGGTTTTCTGGGCAGAATTATTACGATTAAACTGGGTATAATGGCTCAAAGTACACGGAACCCTAAAATTGAAACAAGGATGATGGGCATCTTCACCAACCAGTGGTAGATCCCCTCTACTAACAGTGCACCTTAAGTTACTAAACAATAAGTCGAGAAATCTATTATTTATATTTGAGACTGTATTAAACTGTTTTAAATTAAGAAATTCCTGAAAGTTGCATAGCGTTTGATTCTTAGAGTTATTCGCGTCAAGATTAAAATATGGGCAGTTGAAATCTCCAATTATGATAAAATTTTTGCTTTGTGCAAATTCCAATGATGACAGACTTTCCATAAACAAATTGAAATTATCAAGTGAAACGAACGGCGGAATATAAATAACAAAAATGAAAACATTAAAATAATTAAATAATATTTTACAACCAACAAGTATTTAAATTTAGTAAATTTGACAGATCTAATTTTAGTACCTTGTGTTCTACTTTCGTTGCTAATAGCACACCTCCTCCCCTAGTAAGATTTGTGATGGCAAGGTCTCTGTCGCAGCGGAAAACACTGTATGCTTCAGGAAATAATTCCTCACTATTTACATCATTAGTTAACCAAGTTTCACTAAGACAGATCAAGTCAAAATCACCAGGTAAGACTGCATTGTAGAACTGTGTAGTTTTAGTATTAAGTCCTCTGACATTCTGATAGCAGCATAACAAGTTACTGGTTATGCAATTGGGTGCTGTATCTAGTTTAAATTATCACTATTGACTATCTTTGGAATACCTTTGATGTATTTTATGATTATATTAACTTCGCCTTTTTGTTTCCTAGTAGTCAACTCCTTTTTTAAATTCTTATAGTGATCGATTTGTCTTGGTGTTCGGTCATGGGAAATCGAAATGTTTTGGTAATTTTCTGAGCTCTTCAATTTTCTGGCATTACGTATAACATCATAAATATATTTTTCGTCATCCGTTCGTCGACCCCTTCCGAAAGATTGATGGTCAGTCACGTTGTTTGTACTATAGCGTTCACCTGTACTTCTCATATTCCTAATCTTCCATCTGAGCTATGAAGACGAACTATAGTTTTAGAAAACAAACAGCGACACCAGTCCTTAACACACTAATTCTGATATTCGCACGCACATTGTAATCTTCGTCTTCTGGCAGCTGCAGTTAACAGGGGAATTTCCTTTGAAGATCTGGACCTCAAATTTCTTGCAGTTTGGGTTGATATACTCATATGGGTTGCATTCAGTAAGTTATTCCAAGGCACTTTAGTAGCAGAGAATCTACTTCTACGGCCATTTGCCAAAAAACTCATGTCTGACTCTTGTTTAATATTCGATGTAGCAGTTCAAAATTTACTACTATTTCCGGCATCTCCTTCCCGAAGAAAAATACCGAGAATTGGCCCTATCCATAAGGTCGCAGTAAGCCGGGTTTGCAAGTGATATTTGATTTAACTACCTCGAAAAATACACCTTAGAAAGTTCTAGAATTGTGCAAGTGAAAAACTGAAAAATTTCAGTACTTAAAATAACTAATCTTTGTCTTATTTGCGATACGCTGTATATTTGAATGTTGGAAACAATGTAATCATTTATAGGGACAAATTCATAAATCATACTCAAACCTCGCTCACACTCATCTTATACTTACCTTGCCCTAAACATTCCCTAACCATATTCATAAACAATTTGTACTGAATGAGTCACTCAAATCTCACTAATAAATGAGTGAAATATTAGTAGGAAATGAGTTACTTCACTCATGTTGTACTCTTTTATTAAAAAAGTTGTTAAATTGTGTAAAATATTTATATACTAGTTTTATATAATATTAATATTTATATATTAATAATTATATTAACGATTGGCAAGAAATTTACCAAGATATGTGAAATTTCCTCAAAATAAAAATGAATTTCGTGACATTAAAAGATTATTTTATAACATCGCAGGTTTTTCAGGAGGTATGGGTTGTGTTGATATGGTACATATGTTGAAATAAAGAGACCAGGTGGCCCAATTGAAGAAGGAAAGGTTGGATGTGCAGATGGCGGCGGGCACACATTTTGAAATACAGGATATTGTAATTCGTTGGCCACGTTCTGCTCATAATAGTAGAATATTTAACAGTCACTTATTTATGCCTGCTTCTGAATACCAAAAGTGAGTCAGAGAATAGCGCAACCTAACTTAAGTTTGGAATGAGTAGGATTTGAGATAAGTGTTAGTAATACTTTAGTGTTGTCTATGAATTGGCCCCATAATGTATCTAAATTACCCTACCAATTCTACCCCTATACAAAAATTGGTGGAAATAGTCATTACTGAGAGCTGTATTTAATTTTATATAATGCAGGCGTTAAAAGTGAAATTTTATTTTGCGAGTAAGGAAGATCACCATACGAAAAAAACATTATTTTAACTCGTTTTTTATACGAAATCTTTCTACGCCTATATTTTACTAAAGAGAGAGAAATTATATTTCCTTTGGCAAGGCTGAGAGTTCGTCAAAAAATCTTAACTTTGTACAAAAATTAGTAGTCCAGTCAGTATGTTAGTTATTTGACCTTGCAAGTCATCTGACGTCGGTCAGATCTTTTGAGGGCTTGTTATTGGAAGCTATAATTTCAAGTTGTCGGAAGGTTCGGGTGGTGGGGTTCAAGTTAGAACCGAGTTATAAAAAGTGTTTTAAGGGCTTTCGAAAGTACTACAACTTTATATATGAGCACTTTTTTCGTGCGATGAACAGTTCTTTTAATTATTTAGGGGCAAATATTTCATTTTGCTCTGATTTTTGTTTGACATTTTCAATATTTTTCTCTTAAACGGCTACATTTATGAGAAATACACAATGTGCCAAAGTTGTAGCTCTTGAAAAAATCTCTACAACAGATTTTTTCTTATTTGTTTCGCACGAATGCTTTAGTCTGCAGCGGGCCTGGAATAATCGACATTTCGGAGTAAAAACGATTATGAGTCTCCCCATGGAGGCCCAATGCAATGAGTATGGAATGCAAGACCCAGGTAAAAACATACCAGAATTTTGCTCAATCTTGTAATTTTCCAACGTAAAATGAAAGTTTTGGCTGTAAGTAACATTTTTCACTGCATTCTACGTTGATATTTCGTAGCAGAAAGTCGCTCTGCTAAAATCGCTCCCTAATTAAAAGTAAACGTTTTTTATTTTCAGTGTATAAAAAGTGATGAAAATGGCTGATTATTTCATACATAAATCCAGTTTAGGTGAAGGAGACATGCGTCAAGATCCGGTGCGAGGAGTTCAGTCCCTTTTGGAAGCGAGCACACTCAGGAACGACGATGAAAAACAGTGGTTTTTGGAATCTCTAAATGCAGTAAGTATGAAGGAGCATGTCATAAAAAATATTCTGATAAGAGAAAAACCATGCAATTGGCTCAGAAAAAATCCGCATCTCCTGTATCATCATTACCCATGATTCATGAGTAAATAGAGTTGGCGAGTTGGTACAAGGAAATGCCGACATGAAAATACTCGTCAAAACTGCTGTAAATCTTTCGAACGAATACGGCATTGATCTCCTTGTGTTAATCACGGCATTGGCTGATGACAAATTTAACGTATCTTTTAAGAAACCAGCAAACGGAAGTTATTGAGATGTGATAATCAGCCGAGAATTTACAACACAAAAATAATGTGCGAGACAACATTCTTTTCTGGATGCCTTCAGTAGGTGCGACAAAACTTTCTCTATTTTCACGGATATGGCAAATCGAAATTAAGCTTAAGATAAATGAGGAATTGCAAGTTTCAGTCAAACCGTTCAAGGAAGAAATAATTCATCCTGAACATTCCCTCTTGCTTTATATAAAGAAAATCTGCAATCACTGAGGTACACTCGATTCATCCACAAAATCAAAAACAAATCTTGCATCTCTTATACCGACTTCCGACGCGGCAAAACAACACAGTTTCCGAACGTACCTGCAAGCGCAAACGTGGCTTTGGAAACAACTTGATTCTGAAAAATGGGTCTGCAATAGAACTCGGAGTGGGCTTAAACCGGTTATCATTACAGGAAAAGCTCCACCAGATGCACTGTTGAAACTAATTGCATACAAATGCAAAAAAAATTGTGAACAGGCTTGAGACTGCGGAAAGCGGGGTTGAAGTGCTCGATCATGTGCCAAAACTGCAACGGTGAGAATCGCGAAAACATAACAGGACATATGAGTTGGAAACGACACGATAGACATGTGTAGAGCCACTATACGGCGATAAACTCAACCTTGGAACAGTACACAGAAAACATCGAAAAGGAAAAAATGTAAGGGAGCAGAATCACCCAAAACAAGAACAAAACAAACAAATGAGGAATAATGTGATATGTCTACAGGCCATGAATAAATGCCAAGGCTCTACCTTCCCGGTCATGTGGAAACACATTTGCCATGTGTGCACCGGAGGCCGACGTTTCCGGGCGTGCTGTGGCTAAAGCATTTACGTAATACAGACAAAAAAATACATTCAGTTTTCAACTTTGGTGACTTGTATTTTTTTCGTAAATATAGCCGTTTACGAGAAAAAATTGAAGAAAACAAAGAAAGTACTTTTGGAGCAAAATTAAAACTTTGCCGAAAAATAATTTAAAAAACCTTTCATCGTATAAAAAAATGCGCATAAACAAAGTGTAGTACATTTGAAAACCATTAAAACGTTTTTAAAAATTTGGTTCTAGCTTGAACACTTTCTAATATGGCGGCGAACTCCACCACCAGAACTTTCCGACAACCCGGTATTATACCTTCCAGTAGTCTCCAACAAGCCATCAACAGATCGCCGACGTCGGGTGACTTGCAAGATTAACATAGAGAATTTCGACATACTGATTGGACTATATTTATTTTATTGGAACTATTATAATTTATTTGTCTTTTCCAAAATAAATACATTTTTGTAAGCTGCTGCATTATTATCAATTATTTAAACAAATAATGAATTATATTCTTAAAGTTAGCGCTACGGCTATCACTGTGCTAATAACTATCACTAATTTAGCCATTCATTCGATTGAAAAAGAATTAGTATTATCATCCGGAATGTTCAAATTTAAAATTTGAGTTGCCAGAATTAAAAGTTTGAATGTTAATGACAGTTTCAGAAATAATATTATATAAGTCTTTTATAAACAGTTTATAATATGTAAATGTCTTTATGACATTTTATCAGTTGCTTAAATTATATTGAATATTACGCAGTAAAACAAGTTAATATGAAGATAAATTAACGCTTTAAATTATAGGTATATATATTAAACATATTGAAAACGGTTATACTTGTATAAAATAGAAAAATAAATATAGGACAGATCCTATAGCTATGACAAAAGAATCATTTAGTTTCAGATCCCTACACATATTATCCTCAGTCAGCAATCGTATTGATTTTCAGGAAGTAAGTACAAATTCTGCAAAGAGCTTTTGTTTTTATGACTACAGTAGATTTGTTTTCTTGTGTTCATGCTTTACTAGAAGTAGACTGAAGCAACTTTGCACGTTCCCCCTTACTAGAAGCTGAATAGGACACATGGGAATTACGGTAAAAATATTCAAATATTTATACAGATACGCACTTTATTTCTAGAAAGAGGGTTATCTGGGGATAAAACCTTCACCCTTTCAGACATATACTCATTTTTGCCACAACTGTAAAAAATTGAACCGGTTCGTTGAGTGCTTTTCGTAATTAAAGTGGTGTAAAACTTGTGTTTGTTGCTTCTTGATTTAATGTATTTTTATTGACGATAAAATTTGTTGAGAGTTATACTTTCCATTAAACGTTTCATTGATAATCGAATATTCGTGAAATTACCAATTATATTAACTAATAACTATGTAACGTAAACAATGTGGCAATCATTCAGTCTAGACTAACTAAATCCATTGATCATTTGTCATTTGGAATAATGGCAGTATTAAATCTAGTAAAATAGGTAAAATATCTCAAACTGAAATTAAGAAAGAAAATACGTGTACTTCATTGAATTGGTTTGCTACGAAACATAAAATGTGTAAATTGAACAATATTAGTGCAAAAGTTATAAAATGCTTTCGATGGACAGATAGAATTAAGCTTCTTATTTAACACAAAATTAGTATTAGTATTACTACTATTACTATATAGTATTATTATTAAAATATTAGTATTACAACTCACACTATTTAAACGCTTACAGCCAATTTTCAACATTAGGAGTTAATTCCTAGTAAAGTGTTAACTTAGGGTTAAGCAAAATCTATATCAAATGCAAGTTAGCTTGAAATCCTGAGTTAAATCCAGTTGAGAATTCAGTATAATTCATAGCAACTAAAAAATATAGAATATAAAGAGTAAGAAGCGCTTTGCTTATATTTAAACATTCAAGGATTTATATCTCATTCAGAGGAATTATATGAACTTATTCGTCAGGAGAATACTTTAGCGGTGTGCTTAAGCGAAACACATAATACACCTGAGTTTGAAGATAAGGAAATAGCCATACCAGGATATAACCATGTAATTTGTCCCTCAAGTAGTAAGCACACAGGCGGGGTCAATATTTATATAATAAATAGTGTCAGTTACACTCTAATAAAAAAAAATTCGGTCAATATGAACTATTGGACTGCCTATAAAAGTCCAGTTAGCGAAGAAAGCGCTAATTCTTGGGGGCGTATACCGCTCCCCCAGTAATAGTCCTTATGAATTCCTAAATTATCTGAACGATACCTTCAAGGTATCGTCGATGACGAAATGTGTAAACAGGAAACTATCATAATGGAGGACATAAATATTGACTATGGCAAGGATACAGCCGATGCAAAAAGATGAAAATATATTATACAAGCAGCCGGATTTAAGCAAATCGTTACGGAAGATACCAGAGTTACAAATATGTCTTCATAGGTCACATAATAACAAATAGTTTCAATATAAAAGAAGTAACTATAAATTTTTCAAATATCAGTGACCATTATACACTTGGAATAAAATTATATAGTATGACAGAAGTTAGAGAAGAGAAATACTTTTATAAAAGAGATTTGCGTCGTGAAAATATTAACAAAATTATTCAAGAACTTATTGAAAAAGACTGGAATTATACTTCTACGGATGTAAATAATATATATATAAGGATTTTGTAAATATCATCACAGAGGCAGTAGATAAGTTGGCGCCAATTAAAAAGTGCAAAGTCAAAAACAATCCCTGGATAAACAAAATGTGAAGAAGGCACAGAAAGAAAGAGATATTAATCAAAAAAGTTCACTTTGACCAAGGAAGAGGACGACTGGGAGGATTATAAACTAAAAAGAAATTTGGTTACATAAATTATACGAAAAGAAAATAAAAGCTACTATGAAAAGAGTATTGACACGTGCAAAGGAAACTCAAAAAAATGTGGGCAACGATAAAAGTGTTGATTGGAAACAAAAGTGGAAATAACAACAAAGTAAAAATAAACTTTGTAAACTATAACGACACTGTGGAAGAAAACCTTAATAACTTCTATTCAGACAGTATAAAGGACATTGTAGGGAGTATTGAAGATAGACCCCCAAAGGACCAATTTGAAGTGTAACATGTTGAATCTGAATTTTTAGGTTATGATGCAATAAATTTAGCCAAACTGAAAAGTGTCGTGTATAATTTAAAAAATAAGTCAACCAGTGATGAAATTCAAAGTGTACAACTAATAAAGGATTTGTTCTGTGTTATAGGTTATCCGTTACTATATTTAGTAAATACATATCTAGAATCTGGTCAAGTACCTTCTGAATTGAAAATAAGTGTGACAATACCAGTCCCAAAAGTGCAGTCACCAAACTTACCGTCTGAACTTAGGCCAATAAATTTGCTGCCTGAAATAGATTGACAGGCACACGACAGTATGTCAGTTCGGATATATTTGTTATTGTCCGACTTCAAGACCTACATTTTCATTATAATCCGAATTTGAATTTTTTCAAGGTGCCTCCAGTATTCGAATTCAATTTGAAATCAGCATCATATTTCAGTCGTCGGCTTACGTCATAATATTTTTTTTCTCAATAATATTTAATGCGTATTAAAAACGTTCAAATTATATGACGCGCACCAGTCGATTGTCACAAACTTTAAAGGTTATCACTTTACCAATTTTCAGTTTGTTACTTTATGAATCTGTAATGTTTATAGGGTAACAATTTAGTGCGTTTTCGGCTCCCAAGCTCCACCGAGTGGAGAGGTTCCACCCGCTTCCAATAGCTGCCGATTTTTTATTCTAAATCTATTAGGCAAAATTTTCAGATGAAACGAATGAAATTTTTGGTAGATTTTTAATAGTAATGCCCTAATGTAATACAAGAAAAATATCGAAATATGAATGGCGAAATAAGTTAAATATTTTTAAAATCCTGTACTTTTCCAATTATCCCGTCCCTATTCAAATATTTAATCAATGTGAATGTACAGACCTACGCACTTTACGCACCCTCTCTTTTAAATATGGATAGCATGGACGTAAATTCAAGTATATCCGGCTTACCTTGTACATAACCAATTACTCTCTAGAGTAATCATATTTCCTATAGTGTCATGAAACAAAGTAATAAAAACAGATATAAAGTTTAGGGTACTACTGGTCGTCATTATTGGTAAACCTGACACAATGAAATCCACACAAAAATATTACAACTTCATTAATTTTACCTTTTCATGAAAACCGGTATAAAGTTAATAGCATGTTTAATTTCCAAATTTAAATAGCGCTTTTGGAGCTTTTAACTGAAATTTTATGGTCAATAAAAATTAACGGCTTTATTAAAATACTATTTAGAAATTAAGTAACATTGTATTATATATATATATATGAATAAGCGGCACACAACGATAAGTCGAGAATATTGAAGTAAAGGAATCTTTTTGCCTAAATATAGTGCTATTTTTCATTTTGTTTATCTTAAAAATGTACATGTAGGTTGCGTGGTATAGTCCTGGAAAGGTACTTATTTTGCTATATTATTCCCTGTATCTGTAGTGTGTCTATTATGCATCATTATTTCATAATAGTTTTCTTAAGTATAGTATTTAAATGTTGTATTCTTGTGAATACTTGATCTCGGATTCTTTAAATTGGAACTTCCAAACAACAACAAATAAAGAAATAAATATTGAAGTTATAGCAAGTCAGTTCTAACTTGAGAGGTGGAAAGAATCTTAAAGAGTTTTCAAAAAACCGTTAACAATATGAAGCGAAATGCTTCAACATTCCAAAAATAACATGAGGATGGAGCTTTAGTCAATACCGTCATGAAGCACTTCGATGCGCTACGTATTCATGAAATCAGTTATACAATGATTTGGCGAAATAATTGATGTATTATTAAAATATCTCATATTAAATCGAAAAGATTTCAAAGTTCGTTTAAGATGGATGAAATCTATCTGTCTTCTGGTCATGATTTCACATGACACTGATTCCCTGCACCATTGCACTGCACAATAGATCGTGAAGCCATGAAATAATCTCTTGAAGCTAAAAATCTAAGAAGGCAATCTTTACATACTGTTGTTCATGGCTGTCTCTCTAGCCCTTTACTCTCATTATTCTAGAAATTTCACTCGGCAACAATTCAATATAGGGTACATTGATTTGTATTTACACGATATCAACTAAATTAGTGACATTCCTGTCTCCCGTAACCCGACATACATCCTCTTGCTCTAGGTGCTGTTTATTATCCAGGAAAGCACCAAAGAACACACATCAAAATAATGATTCAGTACCAATTATATGTTAAATCTGATACGCAGATAACCTCAATGAGGGAGTTACATAAACTGCTTGTTGCCTTTAATTAAAAGCAAACTGAAAACATTAAAAGGGAATTTTATTCAAAGGTTAAAACAAAAGTTCATAGCTCACAATAAAAATAATGCCACCCAGAAAAAATAATTACTCTTCGAAAAAAGCAACGCAGAAACAATATAATTGTATTTAGTACTGAATCAACTGGCAGTACTTTGTTATTGATATTTTAAATAATTTGCTTGGTATGAGCTTCGTAGAACAAGATATCAATAATTTATATCGAGTTGACAGTACTAACCCTCCAGTGTTAATAGAGTATTATTTTGAAAAAGGCAATTATTTTCATGAATACAGTGAACTAAAGGGAAGCAAGACGTGCAGCAGATGAACTGAATAGAGAAAACGAGGAATGTAAGGAAGAGAGTAGTGAAAAAGGGTCCTAGAATCAAAGTCAGAAATTAGAAGACAGAAGAGACGAAAGAAATAAGAAGGAAAAAGAGCATTCCCTCGTCCTCCTCTATTCAGAGGAGGACTGACAGAAAAAGTAATAGAGGATAATATAACGAATAAGAACAATCCAACAATAATCGGTGCTATGCTACATTCCTGTTGGAAACCAATATTCTTTTGTTAGATTTCGGTTACACCAATTTGAAGGGGGGGCGAGCGTAGGTGCGTCTTTACTATGTACATACTTCGGTATGCGATGTAAAGCAACGACAGGCGCAGTTAGTACTTGGATGGGTGACCATACCAACGGAAACCGCGTTCTCGCCTCACACATCTTCCAGCGACTTGTATGTCAGTGTATGCGCGGAAGCAATACAACCTTAGGCGAGGGTTGTATAGGAGATATACCATCCTTCGGAGGGGATGTAAAGCCGTCGGTCCCTTGTCTATTAAATGTTAGGCAAGTAAAAGATCCATACTCTTTTTAAGGGAAGAGGTTCGGCAAAAATTCCTGGTTGGGGGTAGCTCGTCTACAGGCGTCGGTGTTAGGCCTCAGTAGCGGAAATAGGCCGACGTTAAATAAATGTATAAAAAAAAATAAAAAAAATTTGAAGGGATCTTAAGCTCAGTGGCGTAGTCAGATTTGAAATAAAAAAATTGCTAATACTTTTTTTGGATCGTTGGCCTTGAAGTAAAATTAAGGTAGACCTTTTTCATTTTTATATTTTGACCACTGTAGAGTTATTTTGAAGCTATATCATGTAATATTCGGTTGTAGCGCCTGTAATTAAATAATAGAACAAGTTAATTGAAATATTGAAACGTCATTACATATACCCTTATCTAAGTTATTGCCCTAAACTTATTGATTTACGCCCGTTGAACAAGAGGATGTTGCATAAAAAGTTAACTTTATTTTATTAATACTATAAAGAGGTATTTTACTTAACAGTGTTTTTTTATACATTTATTTAACGTCGGCCTATTTCCGCTACTAAGCCTTAACACCGACGCCTGTAGACGAGCTACCCCCAACCAGGAATTTTGCCGAACCTCTTCCCTTAAGAAGAGTAGGGATCTTTTACTTGCCTAACATTTAATAGACAAGAGACCGACGGCTTTACATCCCCTCCCAAGGATGGTATATCTCATATACAACCCTCGCCTAAGGTTGTATAGCTTCCGCGCATACACTGATATACAAGCCGCTGGAAGATGTGTGAGGCGAGGACGCGGTTTCCGCTGGAATGGTCACCCATCCAAGTACTAACTGCGCCTGTCGTTGCTTTACATCGCATACCGAAGTATGTACATAGTAAAGACGCACCTACGCTCGCCCCTAACAGTGTTTATATAAAATGAATTTTTCTTCATAATAAGCCAATTTTAGCATCCATTAAGGCTTTATTGAACTCTTCTTCAAGGTTCTGTTCGCCTTGCTCACTTGGCACTTGTTTAATAAACTTTTAGATTATGGGATTTTTTACATAATTTGCAAATATTTTGTAAATGTAAGGTGTACCGTGCAAATATAAGGCAAACAATTAGGTTCTTGTTATGGTACCTTTTTTACTTCCTCTCATTTCAAAAACAGCATTTTGTTTCATTTACTTTTGAAAAAATTCAATGAAGTCGTGTTAAAGCTCTAGGGCGGTAACTACTACTTTACGCCCTTGGGAGATGGAGCATATATTGTATACCGATTATGTACATAAATACTATTTAAGTAGGAGATTTGCAATCTAATTTTACGTTTTCATGTTAAATTTAAAGCACACAGCAGTACAACAATTCAAGTGAACCCTAAGTAAGTACCTATCTCACGGAATGCTTGTTTCCGGTGGCAGAATCCCGTGTCAATACCAGAATTACCTATTGAGTTTTGAATATATTGTGTACGCTCCGAATAAAATAACAGCCAAACGATTATTTGCAACTGGCAACACTAACAACGATATTTATCTATATTATTATTATTGTCAATGAATAACATATGTAATGATTTAGGTACAATAAAAAAATTATTTTGTTAAGATTAGGATCATCAGACTATTATCTAATATTAATAATGATTAATACTGATAATATTTTATTACTGGTCAATAAATACGCGAGTTTTAAAAAAATACATTCGATACTAATACATGATTTTTCGTTTTCTTAATTACTTAATCAATTTAAATTATTTTCTAAGGTAATGAAACAGAACGATCTCTGGTACGGTCGTGAGCAAAAAAAAAAATAGGACAAGTCTTATAACTGTATTTTGCTAAAATCTAGTTGTGTATATCCAACTTTAATTTTTGTGACATTGTCAGTTAGTTGTCATAATTTATTGCAAGTGTGCAAAAAACTAATGTGCCTCATATAAGCGGTTTAGTTAAATCTGGAGTTATTGCTAAAGCAGAAGATGGATGGATGAGACAAATTGCACTGCGTTATAATATTGACAAAAATTCGGTGTGTAACATTTTAAGAAAGTGGAGAATAAACGGTACGATTAGTAGAAATCCTGGATCAGGGCGACGAAGGATATCAACTCAACAACAAGATTTGCAATTGGTAAATGCTTTAGTAGGAAATCCATTTTACTCAGTTATTCAGGCTGCTGAAGAAACGAATATTCCTGGATCGAATAGTACTGGTCGCCGGCGAGTAAGAGAATTGGAGCTATGCTGTCATGCAGCAGCACAGAAATATTACTTAAAGCTGAACATGAACCTCGAGTAGGATTAGCGCTTGAATTTTTAGCGCACAATGTAATCTTTACAGACGAGAAAACTTTCCAGTCAACACACAGCGGTCGTATTCGTGTTTACCGCTCTCCGAATACTCGATTGGATGAGAAATATATATATCTAACAATGATAAAAGTGGTAGATTTTCCGTCGATATGTGGGCTTGGATATCGGCACGTGGTCTTGGCTTTTGTGGCATATTGAGGAACGATTTAATAGTGAAACATATATTAGGATTTCAGACAATATTATGCTCCCTTCTGTGTCACAATTATTTCCTAATAATGAGTTCATATTTCAACAAGACAACTGTTCCGTTCATACTGCTCATACCGTAACTAACTGGTTTCAAGATAACAACATCAATGTTCTTAACTAACCCAATCATAGTCCAGATCTTAACCCTGTGGAAGAAGTATGGGGACTACTCGTAAGAAGTATCCAAATACGGAATGTGAGACCACGGAATGCCGAAGCATTACTGGAAATAGTAAATAATGCATGGGAAAATATTATTACTAATGATTATTGTATAAGGTTATTTAATTCTATGCCAAACAGACTTATAGAAGTTATAAATAGAAATGGTGCAATAACGAAATATTAATAGTTAATTTCTTGTTAAGTAGGATATCCTTTGTCCTTTGATCCAGGAGTTCTACTAATCGTACCGTTTATTCTCCACTTTCTTAAAATGTTACACACCAAATTTTTGTTAATGTTATAACGCAGTGCAATTTGTCTCATTGACCATCCATCTTCTGCTTTAGCAGATTTAACTAAATCGCTTATATGAGGCATATTAGTTATTTGCACACTTGCAATAAATTATGACAACTAACTGACAATGTCACAAAAATTAAAGTTAGATGTCTCGTTTAACTCTTTGTGTCTAAGACCTGGTATTAATAATTTTTCAACAGAGCAGTCGTGGCCGAGCGGTTAAGGCGTCTGACTAGAAATCAGATTCCCTCTGGGAGCGTAGGTTCGAATCCTACCGACTGCGCGATTTTTTTAAATAATTAATGTTTAGATAGCTGCGTAACGTTAAATATTTTGTTATAAATGCAAAATTGATGAAATTGACAAAGCAGTTAACGGTTTAATTTTTTTAAAAAGTTTTTTGAAAACAGCAAACCATGTTACAGTTCTAAATGTAATGATATATCATTTATTAAATCGGTCAATTCCAACTGAGAATTTTTATAACACTTGTTTGTTTATAATATGACAAGGAAGTAATTAATAGTCCAGTGCCGAACCGGTTTTTAGAGGCCAAAAATCGACAAAATTCTTAGCAGTATATGGGTGATCGGAAAATTTAGGATGAATGGTATACACGTGGGGAAAATTCGATTGGACCCCAACAAATAACCGGAAGTAGGGTGGGGGAGGGAAAAGGTGTGCTCTTAGGGGTGAAACGTGGTTTTTTACGATTTTCGGCAAAACTAGACCACCTATCGAAAAAAGTTAAATGCAAAAATTGTAGATAATTGAAAGATCTACAAATTTTATTGTTATATGCTTACTCTTATTTTTCAACATAACCTCAAAACTATTGAGAGAAACGTAAAAAAACAAATTTTTGATTATTTATTTCTATCTCCCACAGATATGATTTGATTTTAATGAAATTTGGTGACATTGTTATGTCTCAAATAAGATGTAATTTTTTTGAAGAGAAATATTTATTTTTTGATTTTATGCGAACTTAATTTTAAAAAAGGCCTAATTTTCAATCAAAAAAGTTGTTTAACGAAATTTTGATTTTTGAAAATTTCAGGACGAATTTTTTTCGTTGAAACCTCTACTTTAAAATGGCGTAAAAAAATCATACTGTTACTGCAGAAAAACATCAAAACATCAAAAATAAAAAATAAAAGTTTTTTCAAAATCGAGTTTGCGTAATTCTCACGAATTCTTCAATGTTTATTGAAATGAAGTATTAAGAGTGATGCAAAGTAATTTCAATGTAATATCAAATGAGGGAACTTTGATCAACCGTTTAAGGTTCGGGCTGTTGAGAAACAAATTGTTTAAGTAATAGTTTTACATAAAGAAAATGCTACAATGCTACAGTTTTTGTTCAAGAAAATTTTTGTTATGCTTCATGGATAAACATAAACTGAAAATAACGCAATTAAAATAAATATTTCAAATTACTGAAATGGTGGGGCAGTTCTATGCTACGCGGCCCCGAGCAAGAGCGCAGCACTTTTTTGTTCGTTTCTGCCAGCTCACATGCAACCCACTTGTCCTTGATTTTCCGCGCGTCCACATTGACACGTGCGTTGTCGTTGTTGATCGTAATTTTCAATATTAAGTTTGTGTTTCCCATCACATATAATTTGCTACATTTCCCTGGTACGTCTCAAATTTCCATTTTATGTTTGTGCACGTTACAGTGTATCCGATGTAACCTAATAACATGGTTTCTGGTGATCTTTTTCAATTTTACATAGGTATATTTTTCATTGATAAAAAAATATTTTACAGATAAAATCTACATTGGCTCTCATTTTCCAAAAATTAAAATATAGGATAGGTACCCAAAAATATTGCATTAACAGCTTTAGGTCAATTGCACATACCACATACCCAGCACTATGCCGCAGTATATATAATACAATTAATCTATCGTTTAGATTTTACATCTCAGGGAATAATTTTACGATCAATCGATAGGAAAAAATGTCAGGAACAATATATTGAAATGTTTAAGGCTTGGGTGTTGTAGCAATTTTGTAAATAAATAAAAACTATCAACAAATGGGCCTTGCTCGACTTTAACGCAGAACGACGGCCATAAAATACTTCTAATATTTAAAAAATGTATATCACACTGTAGAGAAAGAAATTCTCTACAATTTTGATACGAGAAATACTCCTCTACGATGCTTCATTTTTTTTAATAAATTTTTAAAGATTTTTGCCAAGTTGTTTTCGTTTGGTCAACTGGCCTTTGTCGCCACGCCCCTTTGTTACATGGCGGAACGGCGCGTGCTGCGCGCGCACCCACGGACTTCCTTAAAAAATTGATAAAAAAATTAAGCATCGTAGAGGGGTATTTCCCTTATCAAAATTGTAAAGAATTTCTGTCTCTACAACGTGATATATATTTTTTAATTATTAGAAAAAATTGATGGCTGTCATACTGCGTTAAAGTCGAGCAATTTGTTGATAGTTTTTATTTATTTACAAATTTGCTACAACACCCATTTTACTATTTACTAGTTACTGCTATTTACTATACTTTGAGAGGTAAAATCCAAAAGATGTGAAAAATTGGTCTAGATTTATTGTACTAGTAACGATACCACAATGTGAAATGTTAATGAAGTCTGGGCAAATTGTATTAAATAGAAGCTCACTCACCAAGACAAATGTTTCACAAACCAGGTTCAGGTAATACAAAAGACACATTCTACAATTCAAGCAACTTGAGACATGAATAAAAATACATTGTTGCGTTCTTACAATGTTTTCCTGGATGTGATACGACTTCCAATTTAGCCGGAAAAGGAAAAAAGTTATTGTGAAGTCATTATTGCCTAATCAAAATTTATCAAATCTCTCAGTAATTTTTTATTGTATAGATGCAGACAAACAAACAATTGCTGAAAATGGATTGAAACTAATAGCGTCTACTTATAAATGTAAAAAATATGTCTCTGAACGAATTAAGATTTGAAGTGTATTAAACCGCAACTGTAAAATGTTGATATTTTTGATATTATTGTGCTTATTTTTGTGACCTTCCTCTACCCTTATCTGTATTAGGCTTTCGCGTCCGACAGGTTTCCTCCTTCCACCCTGTACTAGGCCTTCGCGGTTCGGCAGGTTCCCCCCTTTCAACCTGTATTAGGCCTTCGCAGTTCGACAGGTTCCTTTCTTCTACCCTACATTAGGCCTTCGCGGTTCGGCAGGTTCCTTCCTTCTAACCTGCATTAGGCCCACTGGAATCAACTATTTCTTCACTGAGCTGCTCAGTCCCGCTTACAAACTTTTGGGTAGTGTTGTTCAATCACTCTAAACTTGAACTGGCGCCAAAGTAACCAAAGAAGAAAACTCGAGTGCCAAAGTGACATTTCTTTCTCTCTCTTACTGAACGAGGAAAAGACGTCAAAACATTTGATAATAATAAAGTTATTAAAACAATTAAGTAGATAATTCATTTTTATTTAACTTAACGCAAAACGGTGAACAATTATTATGTATTTATTAAGTAGGCACATTAATATCTTCAAAATTTGAAGTTAAAAGGCAAAAAACAGGATTTAATTCTAGCTTACATTTAAATGTTCAAAATTATTTTCATCGTTCTGAACACACATTATACTTTTAATAATTCAGTTTTATAAACTTTTAATATTATCCTTTTATTAATCACTGCAATGAAAGCACAAATTGTGTTGTAAAGACTAGCCACATCATCATCTTCGTATACAACACTTAGATAATCTCACAAAAAATCTAATAGAGTTTAGTTAGATGAACGCGTTAGTTATCTAATAACACTATTAGTATCAATCTATCTTTCTTTACATGTACGATTTAGCTAATTCGTAACAATCCCTGCATTATATCCTGAGGCGCCATCTTCGTGAAACCAAATATAAGGTAATTGAAGTGGGACATTATTTAATACACTTTGTTTCATTATATTTGAATTTGTCTTTCAAAAAAATATTGAAATGTTTAACGGCACGTTCCTCGAAAACGGTTGGAGTTATCAAGTTGGTGTGTACCTTTTATACGTGGAAATGTCGCCCTCATCAGATTTTCTGGTCAGAA
Organism: Leptura quadrifasciata; assembly: GCA_963675555.1. Lineage (NCBI taxonomy): Eukaryota > Metazoa > Arthropoda > Insecta > Coleoptera > Cerambycidae > Leptura > Leptura quadrifasciata. Next base: position 92,262,114 of record OY776675.1, read on the forward strand.
GTACCATAACGTTAAATCAAAAAAAAATATGAAAAAAATTAATTATAAGATACAGGTCCTGCAGCGTCCTCTATGATCTAACATCATAGTTGAGGTTTCAAAGAATAATGGTGCCGGCACCATCTGCAAAAAAATTTTGTTAAATTTGTAACATTAGTTTGTCAAACTAAAATTATTTACAAAATAATTTTTAATTCCTCAAATAGCTCCACAAAAGTGACTTATTTATTTTATATATTAGAATTTCTTAAATTTTTAATTCATTTAATTATTTTTTCTTTTGCTATAATATTAAAAAAAAAAGTAAAAAGAAGGTATTTTATTCGAATTGTATTCAGTCATATATTGCAATTAGTATTGTTACAATCGCGACAAACATAGAAGTAGCTTTTGCTCGGCCCCTAGTTGGTCAAAACTGGTAAGCCTTTTTAAAATTTTGAAAAGTTCTTTCACTATAAGTATATTGCATTTCTTTCAGATGAAATACGACAAAATAGTGGAGCGTCAAAGAAAAGACATTCTTGAAAGTGGTAAAAAATGTACCTTTTTTTAAAACAATGATTTTCTTAGCTTTATAACCTTAAAATACAATAACGAATCTACGTTTAAAAAAAGAAAAATTGACGTACATTACCTCCTTGATATTTGGTGAAGGATTCAAAATCGTATTTCTTCCGCCATATTTACCGCTTTATTTGACCTACAACATCAGTGTTAGTTGCTTTCGATTTACTCATAGATATGCTTTATTTTCACCAGCATTGGTGAGATTGTCAAAGAACCCACCGAATCACACAAAAAGTCATCCTGCTTGAAGTCAGCAAAAATCTCCTTCAAAGGAAATTTTTAGGGACTGTAACGAAATCCGGTATTTTGCATGAACCGCGTGCGACACATAAAAATCGGAAGATATTTTTGGAAGTACAATGAAAGTTGCCAAATTGCAACAAAAAATTTATTTTTCGAACTACAACAAAAATTTCATTTTTAAAAACACAATAAAACCGTTCCACTGGGCGCAATTCTTGCAACTGTAATTGTGAACGATCCATCTTTACACGTCTGAAGGACTTTTATTATATTTTCCCAAGTGGATATTAAACGTTCATAAAGAAGGGTTCAAATCGACTGTTTCAGACTGAGAATAATACAAACTCTATACTTACTGTTTCGTTTTTGCTTTAACTGCTTCACTGATGGTACCAATTGAACGTCGTAACACTATAAATCTAACACAGTAAATACTAACACTTTCTTAAATTTAAACCTGAAAAGGAATTTTGAAACACAAGAAAAAGACAACATAAAGTTCAAAATATATATTAAATCTTTTAAGAAATTATGTTTTTACAGAACGTTCAAGAAAAATGTATTAAAAACTATAATAGTCTAGCCCGTATACAACACATAGTGAGGAACGGAATGACTCATAATGTACCAACGACCATCCAATGTTTAGCTTTTAGCTAGCGATTACACAAAAAGATTCGGTAAAAAGTTCAATGTTTATAAAAAAAAATTGTGGGCTTTTGCTTGCCTGTCTATTGACGTATTTTCAGTTCAATGTCAATTTTGGTCGCTCCTCGGAGCTTAAATATGCTTGAATCGCAACGACTTTGAATTATATTCTGCAATTATTATTATATTATATAATTATAGATCCATACGTTCAGGCAAGGCGGTCCCATGCACGTTCTTAGTATATGGTAACTATACTTTTTTGACACCGAATCACTGAGGAACCGGTTTAGGGCAAATACGATTAAAACCCATCATTTCCCCGTCAAAATCGACTGCTAGAAAGTGATAGGGCACCCTCGACGCTAATGGCTATTTTCACCAAATATCTCTAAATACTTTGACTAGAGACTGGATAACTTGTCCTCATATTTAACACACCGCATGAGTTGCAGTGCTGCACAATGTCGATTCGTAAAAGGTTTTTTATTTTCGGTTCGGTCGGTTTTCGTTATACTTTCTAAATTTTGTGGTCGGGGCGACATTATGTCCCCGTGCAGCGACATTTACTACATTTTTTGAAATTACACTTCTTGATGAGTTTCCAAGATTTTGGCATAAAAAACGCTCCGTATAGCGAAAATGTGATTGAATGTATAAAAACCTCTTCCAATGGCATTTTTACATGAAGCACGGTTTTCATGCGGATTTTGTTACAGTTTCGAAAAGTTCATCGAAGATTTTGGCATGTTCTTTAACATAATAAACGAAGTCTTGTTAATGAACGCTATAACCCCGATATACTTTTCGACGTTGTAACAAAATCCGACTTAGGAAATACTTCGTACGAAAAGCGTGCTTCACGTAAAAACGCCGTGGAAGAGGTTTTTAATTCTTGTAAACATATTTTTGCTCTTCGGAGCATTTTTTATGCCAAATTTTCGCTAACTCTTCAAGGAGCGTTAATTTAGAAAGTGTAGCAAATGTCGCTGCACAGGGACGTAATGTCGCCCCGACCACCTAATTTTAGAAAGTATACTAAAATTAGAGTTGAACTTCAAAATTTCCAAGATTAAAAACCCTTTTACGAATCCACGTTGTCAAGCACTGCAACTCTTACGAGGTATTGAATATGAGGACAAGTTAGTCCAACGACTATTCAAAGTATATCGGAAGTTATAGCGAAAATAGCCCTTAGCGACATGGGACCCCCATCATTTCCTAGCAGTCGGATTTGACGGGGAAATGATGTGTTTTGACGGGGTTTGCCCTAAACCGGTTCCTCAGTGATTCGGAGTCAGAAAAGTATTATTACCATGTACTCACACGTGCATGTGATCTGCCTTGCCTGAACGTAAAAAGTTGTTATTGTAAAATACAATCGAAGTAGAGACGCTTCAAGCAATTTTAAGCTCCGAGGAGCGACCAAAATTAATGTGAATTAATAAATACGTTTATAAGACAGGCAAGCAAAAGCCCACCAAAATTTCAGTTACATGAAACTTTTCTTGAATCTTTTTGTGCATCGTTAGCTTATAAAACCGCATATTGGATGGTAGTTGGTACCGTATGAATCGTCCCGTTCCTCAGCATGTGTTGTACACGGGTCAGACCATTGTTTGTTAACATTTTCTCTTGAAAAAGTTGTTGTAAAAACATGATTTTTTTAAAGATTTAATATATATATTTTGAACTTTATATTGTCTTTTAGTTGTGTTTTCTAACAAAATTCCTTTTCAGGTTTAATTTTAAGAGAGTGTGATACAGACAGTGTTAGATTTATAGTGTTACGACGTCTTCCAATTGATACCATCAGAGCAGCAGTTAAGCATAAACGACAGTAAGTATGATTTATTACATTATTCTCCGTTTGAAACAGTCGTGTTGAACCCTAAAAATTTTGTGAACGTAATATTTACTATTTAGAGTTAAGAAGAGGTCGAGGAAAAAGAAAATTAGTTTTTTCTTTTTCCTATTTTTCGAGCAGAAAATACGTCCTTCAGACATCCATAAAACATGGAACGTTCACAGTCTCATGGAGCGCAATTTGTGAAACTATAACGAAAGACGTCGCAGGGGGCGTAAATTTAGCAACTATCTCGAAAATGGAAATGCTTTTTACGAACCGACGCCGACGTTGCGTAGTTCTGCTTCTCATGTACGGTATGGACTATGAAGACGAATTAAGAGTCCCGCCATAAAATTCCTGAAGGGAGGTTTTTCGCGGGCGACAGAATTTTCTATCATCAATTTTCAAAGTTAGCAGTCATTTTTGGCGGTAAACTTATATGTTTTCCGTCGTATTTGCCTACATGTGGTTCCTCCGTGACTCGAAATCTATGTCGCCTGAACGTACGAATATAAAACAATATTCTAATCTGTTGCGATTTAAACATTTTTAAGTTCTATAACTGAGCGTCCAAAATTATTTATGATATTGAACAAATACGTATAAAATAGGCAAGCTAAAGAGCCCACAAAGTAGCAAACATTAAATTTTCAGTTGAATCTTTTTGGTGTCAGTTGACTGCTTAAAATAAATCATCAGATGGTAGTGGGAGACTACTTTGTCCGAGTCATCCTAATCGTCACCATGTGTGGTATCGACCGACACTCTTGTTATTATTATACTCTTGTTAGCTTTACAGCTATATATCCAAAATTGTAACTAACCAAAATATCTTGAAAAAAACAATATTTGACTTTACCTAAATCCTATCCTTTTTCATTGTGTCTTGCTGATTCTATACTAACAAAGTTCCCTTTCAGGTTAATTAGGAAGTGTCAGAAAGTGTTAGCTTTAATACCGTGCAGCGACGTTCCGATTAAAACCAATTGGTGAAAGCAGTTAAGCAAAAAATCGAAGTAAGTATAAAATTTATATTTTACGTCTGAATAAGTCACATCAAACCCTTCAGGTGAATTTAAGAAGTATACAAAACGTCCCTCAGACACCTAAAGTATGGATCGTTCACAAAATCTTTTCCTCGTATTGTAATAACATTCAATGTTGAGTTCTTTGACAATTTTTGGGGCTTTTTATTTTTTCAAGATGGCGGATTGATCTTTGAATATCGTACAGGTCTAGATATCTAAAGAATTTCATTACGTGTATGCCGGTATTTTTGTCATACCAATTTGACTACTAAAACGGGATATATTACGTATATAATTAGAAGATTCATGCAAGCATAACAGAAAAGTGTATATAAATTTTGAAGCATCGTCCACTCTTTAGAGAAAATATTTTTTTCGTAATCAGAAGATGAAAATACACAGAATCCTCAATAAAATTTCCCTGGAAAATTGCCGCCGAGAAAAAATTATTCAGATTAATTCTACTGTGCTATATTTGATATAATACTTTATCTGTAGTAAGTACATATATGTATTATGTATATTACATTGTTGACATGATATTCCTCGTTAAAGGTTTCTTGTTTTGAATATCAGTTCCTTTTATTTGTCTTTTATCTATATTATGAGAGATTTATTTGCATCATTTTCATGTGATATGAATGGTTGCTAGCAATCTGGCAACATCGCGCCGAACTCGACGTCTTATCGACCCGGCTGGAACAGCATCACGACACCACCAGTCGTACACCGTAGTATGCACGGATGCAGGCCTTGACATCAAGTAACCGACTAAACCTACTCTCAACCTAGCTCTAGGACGCCGTAAATAAAAACTCTTTGCTTCTTGTTCTACATTTTCTTTTGAATTTTCACAGAAAGGAACTTCCGTAATTATTTTTTGTTACTTACTGTTCCAGAGGAGAGTTTTATTCTATGAATAATTTCATTTACATTACGTAGTTAAAATATGGTATTTAATAGAAACATAAATACTGAATGTGTAGGAGTGTGAATTTATTTGTATTCAGTAAAAGCATTTCTTGCTATTATAGTAATTATTGATAAATAATATCTTATCCTTCTAATAGGTACTTATTTATCGATCATATTCTTGTGAAAACTCAGAAAGACCTTGAGACTGTATCATCTGTAATTTACGAAACACATATCAGTGATCACTTTGCTACTGCTGTTTTTATAGGGGACCCTAAAAAACAAAGGTGAAAATCAAAAAATAGATGCAAGAAAGGACTCCGGAAAAAACCTCATGAAAATTGAGCTTCGGCGGAATCGGCTGAAACTTTGCTATTTTGTAGTTCTAGTGATGGTGATTAAAATTCATAATTGCCATAACTCGATCCTATGGGTCGTTTTTGAGATACAGCTTGTCAAAACTTGATAATTTGCGTCATTTTAGCAATTTAAGAATTTTTTACTCTTAAATTATTAACTTTAGAGAAAAAGTGCATGGATCGAAAAATTTTCATTTATGCCCAGTAAAGTTCGGGTTTTTTATCAGATTTTTTTATCAACTGTCAGGTTTCAGTAATATATATATGTTGTTTTTTAGGTTTTCGCGGGTATTAAGTGAAGTGTTATTGTACTTCCGTGTGCTCTCCCGTATCGATGGTCGACTCTTTCAGGAGTCACGGTTGTCTGAACGACGTTTCGGCACAATCTCATCTGCCATCTGAAGATGTCAGATGAGATAGCATTTAAGTCAGGTACAGCCACAATCATTGTTTACCTAATAATATTGTTAAGTAATCTAATAATGGCTTTTCGCGCGCAGCAGTTGCAATCCAGATTGAATCCAGCTCAAATGGCGGGCATAGATTGTCAGGTAGATGCAATAAAATGAGAAATCGCCATTTCAAGGCGTGATGGTGCACACAGGGAGCCGATAAAAATCACTGATCAAACAAGAATTTGCAACAGCTGTAACCGATCCATTGTTAATGAAATACAAGCTTTGAAGAAGATCCTGGTGGAAACTTGAAGCAAGTCTACTACGAGATATTATATTGACATCGGTGTTTTTGTGAACGATCCATCTTTAAGATGTCTGAAGGACTTTTATTTCTACTTTAAAAAGTTAGAAATTTTTTTTTAAAAAAATAGGAGAAAGAAAAATAAATTCTTCTTTTTCCTCTAGTCTATTTTTATTTAAAAAAATGAATATTTACGTTCACAAAATTTTTAGGGTTCAACACGACTGTTTCAGATGGAGAATAATATAAAAAATCATACTTACTGTCGTTTATGCTTAACTGCTGCTCTGATGGTATCAATTGGATGTCGTAACACTATAAACCTAACATTGGATGTACCACACTTTCCTAAAATTAAACCTGAAAGGGAATTTTGTTAGAAAACATAACTAAAAGACAATATAAAGTTCAAAAATGTATATATTAAATCTTTAAAAATTATATTTTTACAACAACTTTTATTTCAAGAAAAATGTTTAACAAACACTAGTCTGGCCCGTGTACAACACATGGTGAGGAACGGAACGATTTATACTGTACCAACTACCATCTAATATGCGGTTTTATAAGCTAACGATGCACAAAAAGATTCAAGAAAAGTTCAATGTAACTGAAATTTTGGTGGGTTTTTGCTTCCCTGTCTTATAAACGTATTATTTAATTCACATGAATTTTGGTCGCTCCTCGGAGCTTAAAATTGCTTGAAGCGCTACTACTTCGATTGTATTCTACAATAACAACTTTTTACGTTCAGGCAAGGCGGATTCCATGCACGTATGAGTACATGGTAACAATGCTTTTTTGACTCCGAATCACTGAGGAACCGGTTTAGGGCAAACCCCGTCAAAACTCATCATTTCCCCGTCAAAACCGACTGCTAGGAAATTATGGGGGTCCCATGTCGCTAAGGGCTATCTTCGCTATAACTTCCGATATACTTTGAATAGTCGTTGGACTAACTTGTCCTCATATTCAATACCTCGTAAGAGTTGCAGTGCTTGACAACGTGGATTCGTAAAAGGGTTTTTAATCTTGAAAATTTCGAAGTTAAAGTCAAATTTTATTACACTTTCTAAATTTAGGTGGTCGGGGCGACATTACGTCCCTGTGCAGCGACATTTGCTACACTTTCTAAATTAACGCTCCTGAAGGAGTTATTGAAAATTTTGCATAAAAAACGCTCCGAAGAGCGAAAATATGATTACAAGTATTAAAAACCTCTTCCACGGCGTTTTTACGTGAAGCACGCTTTTCGTACGAAGCATTTCCTAAGTCGGATTTTGATACAACGTCGAAAAGTATATCGGGGTTATAGCGTGTTCTTTAACATTTTCAACGGTTCCGCATCAAACTTTCAAGCAGTCCTGGAGCGAAAACCACTTATAGGACCGTTTTGGTGTTATGAGAACGATCAGAATGACTTGAACTACAGATTAGCAAAGTTTCAACCAATTCCGCCGAAGCACCATTGTATGTCATATAATATATATTTTACTGAAACCCGAAAGTTGATAAAAAATTCTAAAAAAAACCCGAGCTTTACTGGAAATAAAGAAATATTTTTCAACCCATGCACTTTTTCCCTAAAGTTAATAGTTTAAGAGTAAAAAATTCTTAAATGGCTAGAATGACGCAAATTACCAAGTTTTGATAAGCTAATTATGAATTTTAATCACCATCACTAGAACTACAAAATAGCAAAGTTTCAGCCGATTCCGCCGAAGCTCAATTTTCATGAGGTTTGTTCCGGGGTCCTTTATAAATTATGCAAAGTTAAGAAATACTGAATGGAAAATGAGGAAATATATACAGCACAAATGATGTCGAACAAGCTAATGTTAAAAACAAAATTACCGAATCTATATATGAATTATAGTACTTGTAGTACTGTAAAAATCAAATGATATAATATTAAAAGAAGTCCTTGGGTCACAACTAGATTAATCCAATCAATTAACAAGACAAATTCACTATGTAAATTAGTGAAAAGAAACCCAGGAAATAGGGATACGTTGGATGATTCTAAAAAATACCGGGATAGATTAAAAAAATAATAACAAGTACAATAGAAAATTATTACAAAAATAAACTAGAAGAAAACAAACCGTGTGTAAAAAATCTGTGGTCAGGTGTAAATGAAATTAGTAATAGAAAGGTAAACAAACCAGATATTAAATAAATAATTAATGATAATGATGAGGAGATATCTGGAAAACAACAAATTAGGAATGAATTTAATAACTTTTTCAATAATGTAGGAATAAATTTAATAAACAAAATAAGAGCTATGCAAGTAGCGCCATATTGTCAGGACGAAACGGACAGTGTATGCAAAATAACCCATATTTAAAAGAAACTACGCCTGTTGAAGTTAAAATCTTACTTCTATCACTGAAAGACAAAAAAATCCCCAGTGTTTGATAACATAAGAAGTGAAACGTTAAGACAAATGGTGGATCAAGTATCAGGACCCTTTGCACGCGTAAATTTGTTTATTCAATGTGGTGTTTTCTAAGAAAGCTTAAAATTGCTGTAATAAAACCGATATATAAATCTTGAGACAAGCTAAAAGTCAATAACTACAAACCAATATCATTGATATCTAATTTTGCGGAAATATATGAAAAGATTCTAAAACTCGAAGTAATAACATTTTTAAAAATATTGTTACGTAAGGAGTATTCATATTTGAGGAGAAAACTATAAAACAGCTTTAGTAGGTTATATATTGATACAAATTATTTTCCAAATTCTAAATTGATATACTTTGCAATAATATTAAACAAATATTGAGAACGAGACCTGACACTATATTATTAAAAACAAACAATAAATACGAACTTGTACTCAATAGGTAACCTGCTAAGTAAGCAACTAGTAAAATTATAAATACGAATTTTATTAACGCGGGCGACAGTCGAATTCTTAAGACAGTCCTATTCTTAAGTGTTAAGAAGTGCGACTCCTTATCCCGACGCTTTTCCGCACATCAGTGATTGTTGGTAAGAGCCCCTTTATTACTATTGTTGTTGTGCCTGTTGACACTGTGACACTGTTTGTTGTTATTTTGTTAATAAATTATATTTGTTTTAAACTCGTCTTCTACTTTGACTACCCAATCTCCCTCTCTCACAAGCCAAGTGGCCGTCAGTCGCGGCTCTCCCAAAGGGAGGTCGTGACAATATGTAACTTACTATCTGATGGGAACTATGCATTTCGCGAAGGCAGATCTACACAGGATGCTATTACTGATAACAGAAAGAATTTATAACAGATAACAAAAAAAAGTCACCTTAAGTGATATTGGTCCGCGTGGTGTTGTCAATCAACTTCTGTTTATTTATCTCGCAGAGAGGCAACTTTGTGTAGCAACTTTCAAATTATCCAGTGTGGTGTACCACAGGGAGCTGTGCTGGATCCACTACTTTTTACTATTTATGTAGATAAATTATTTGAAATATCTTGTGCGTTTTGCCGATGACACTGCATTCTTCTTTGAAGATGAGTCATGGGACGCATTAAAAAAGAAAGTGGGGCAAATCTGTCTGCGGTGATTGATTTTTTTCAATAAAAAATTATGATCCATAAATTTTCAGAAAATATTGTACCAGCTACGAGAATAGTTTACCAAATTTTACTTCTCTAGCAATCCATGATGCCAATATTGAGATTCTGATTCAGTCAACTCATAATATCAAATATTTAGGGGTAATATTGGACTATCATATGAAATGGGATGCCCACAGTGATAAATTGGTGAAAGAACTGAGGTGCGTGCTACCAAAAATAAGACTATTGAAAACTTTTCTAGATAAAAACCAGTTTACCTCGGTATATTATGCACTAGTGCAAACACAAACACATCTCACTTGCGGTCTAATAAAATGGGGTAGCATAACCAATAACTATTGCAAGAAACTTGAGGTTATCCAAAAATTGACATTAAAAATTATATTTAACAAATGTAGAACTTATTCATTAGATCTACTAATCAATAAAACAAGTATATTTGATATTGGACAACTATTTTGTCACGTTCTTCTATTACACTGTTTCAAAAATAAATAAATAAAAATATAAATTTAAACACTTTCAAAACATAAGATACAAGGAAGGGGCATTAAATATTCTTAAAACGATTGGACAGATATGTCACAGCACCTAGTTTTACGATCTTCGCCAAATAAACATGGCGTAATAATGATTTTCCTCTAATTTTGTTACTATTTTACACTTATTATTAGTTTATGTTTATTGTAACTACCTACAACTTAATCAAGTTTCTATTATTTATGATTTTTTCGTTATTGACCTAATGAAACTTTTTATTCTACTTAATATGACGCATAAAACAAGAGAAATTGCAAATCGGACAAGCGGTCACTAAAATATATTTGTTTAAAATAAAGGAGCTGGCGGCCATGTTTCTCAAAATGGCGCTTTTAGATTTTTTTTGTGCGATTTTTGGATTTCTACCAAGAGAGCTATCAATTACTCAAAAACTAAGATTTGTCTGAGCTAAGGGGAAAATCACTTGTAACAGCAGGAGCATCCGTCTCTAATTTTGGGAGACTAGAAAAAAACCGCTGAACAAGGAATCACTACTTCCACATCTAGATTTTGTATCCAAGTCTTATACGCCCCAATCCCAATTTAATTTTTTATTCCCTCAAAGAATAGGGTGGGGGTGGCAATGGGGGTGATAGAGGAGGTGGCTAATTCCAAAAAAATGTTAGAGTCCTTTAGTTCTCGTATACATACTAAATTCCAATTTCATTTTTCCTCCCTTTAATGATAGAGTGGGGGTGGCAATGGGGGTGGTAGAGGGTGTAGCTAACGCTAAAAAAATTTTTTGAGACGTTTCTTTCTTGCATATACACTAAATAACGTTTTCTGATGCCAGAAAAAATTTTGAGACTGTAACTTTTCGTACAAGCCCTAAATTGCAATTTTATGGACTCTTACCTCCTTGCTTTGCCTATTTATCCTTATTTACCTCCGAACCCTTCAACGGAATTAGATCAAAATATAATCTAGTTCCAGATCTCGTTACAATACATAAGTGTACCAAATTTCAAGTCAATATCTAAACGGTTCCAGAGCAAACGTGCGCAAAAAAAAGTTACAGACAGACCGACAGAGAGAAATTTTTTTTTTTCCGTTTTCCCGTTTTTCGAGTGATTTCGGTTTTGCGAGTAGGGTAGTATCAATCCCCGGGGGCTGCTTAGGTCAACTGTGGTTTAGCAATTGTTAGTTTTCCTTATATTCCCATAAAACCCCGATCCGATGAATCTCCGCATGCCTAGGACAGACAGCATGGAAGAGGTGTTGGTTTTATACGTTGGAGGTAGTTGCGGGAGTGTAGGATGAAAAATAGCATCTCCATCATAATCCCTGTCCTAGAAAATCCATAAAAAATCTTGTTGAGTCCATATTTTCTTATTTTTTGGGATATTGCTATTACGATCGGGGGTAGGTTCAAACCCCGAGAGTCGCTTCGGAGTACCCTAATATAAATTAACTGAATTTATTATTTCCCCCAAAAAACCCGATCCGACGATCCCTCGCAAGTCTAAGATCCAGAAGCCGAATATTGGGATGATTTTTCCTTGATAGGGGTAGTACGCAAAGGTTTCAAAACTCAAAACCATCACTATTGTTTTTCTCATACTCGAAAATAGGGCAGGAAATGTATTGAAAAGATCCTACAAATTTTTGATGTTTTGGCCTTTTTTATACCTCGTTAAATAATGAATGCTTTCAGATAATTAAGATTTTCAGTAAAATAACTGTTGAGATTTTAATTAAAGCATATGTTTTTGTATGTCGATCTTATAAATGCTGCTGTTATCGCTAAACCACATATTATTAAACTTACAACACTTATTTTGAAGTAGTTTGCACTGTTGCTGCATTTTATAGAGGAACCACAAACATTGTTTACGTTTATATTAATCATTTTTTTGGTAAAGTCTATGTATCAGCAATAGAATTCCGCTCATAATACCATTAGTTCAAATCATCCATTGAAACTGGATGTAGAAAAATATTTAGTGATGTCCTCAGATAAAATTACATCTAATGAAGTTACATTATAATCTGGATTAGAACACTATATACTGACTGATCAATTTAATTGAAAGACACTGTTCCTCGATATGTGTATCATCTATCCATTACTACGCATTGAAAGTTGCCAACATTATTTATTTATACAATTCCGCAGGGGCACATCTTCGAACAACTTAAGCAGATTATCCTAAAGAAACGTTAGAATCTCTCTCTAGTTCAATTGAATTTACAAACCGAGGGTCCAGTATTATGGTCGTTCTGGATGGACGCACCAAAGATTAATCCTAGACGGTTGAATTATTTCTTTGAAAACGAATGCAATTTCATTCAATAAGTGGTAAGTATATTTAAACAGTTTTAATTAAATGTGAGAAACGCCTCGCCCGTCCTATACAATTAATAAAAATATTCTACTGGATAATTGTAGATGAAATTTCCATGTAAAGTTTTTATAAACTGTCCAAAACCAAACAAGAATGAAATATGCTGTCCTTGTGTATACAGATAATATAATATAATCGTATGAATAAATTTATTTTAGACTAATCATATTCTTGAATCATCGATGAATGTAATAGACAACACAAATCAAAAAAATTTTTACCCGACTGGGTTTTCTGTCAATCACTGGTACATAAGTGCTAGAAACCGAAAGCTCCTTGGCTTACTGATGTGATGAAAACTATGATTAAACTAAGAGACCAGTTATTATCTAAATATCATAAAACGAGAGATAATGCACATTGGGTTGACTATAAAAACATGAGAAATTATGTAACTAATGCAATTAAACGTGAAAAAAATACGCGTTTCATGTGAACGTGAAATAAAATGAAAAATAGCCTACTTGTAGACTTACAATAACCTGATGATATTAATTATAACTTTACAGATTGCCTCCGTCACAAACTCTTACAATTTTTTGAAACTAATAATTTCTCTAATTCTGACAAATCCAAATTTTCAATATTACTAACACGCAAGTTACAAAAATAATTTATAAAATAAAATCTAATGCTAAAGGAGCTAATGATATCAGTATCACTATGATCAAATTTTGCATTCCATATATTACAGATCATATTACTCATATGCTTAATTCTATTTTAGAAACAAACTCATTCCCTAGAAATCGGAAAAAAGTTTTAATTATACCGGTACCTAAAATATCTCATCCCACTTCTTATTTTGATCTACGCCCTATTAGCATATTGCCTACTTTGTCCAAAATACTTGAGTAAATCTTATATGGCCAAATTAATGCTTTTCTCAACGCAAATAAAATATTACCTTTGCAACAGTCAGGTTTTAGACAAGGCTACAGTACGGTTACAGCTCTTCTTGATGTAACAGACGACATTGCCAGGGGCGTGGACGACAGAAAGACAACTGCTTCAGTTTTACTTGACTACAGTAAGGTTTTTGACACTATTAGTGATGATTTCCTGTGTGCTAAGTTAAAATACGATGGATTCCATACTTCTGCTATAAACCTTATAAAAAATTATCTTGCTAATCGTACCCAGACTGAAATCTTAGACCATACAATGTCATCGGCTTTGCCAGTTACTTCTGGTGTCCCACAGGGTTCTATCATTGGACCTCTCCTGTTTATTTTATACACTTCTGAAATTTGATGTCAATTGCAGTACTCATATAGTAATCAGTATGCCGATGATACTAATATTCACTTGTTTTTCATAAAAAATGATGCATTCCAGGCTTAATTTAAGCTTAATTCGGACCTAAAAAATTGATTGACCTACTCTGTACGTAATAGTCTGATTTTAAACCCACAGAAGTCAGTGATGATGTATATTGGAAATGATTCTGAATAAGTTGCTTATAGCTTAAATATCACCTTGGCTGGAGTTGTTATAGTATATTCCCTAAACGGGAGCCAGAAAAAATAGCAAACATAGTAAAATTTCTTAAAAAACAATTCCTGCTCTTCACCTTAACAAACTATAATAAAAATGCCCTTAAGACACTTAAATTCATAAAAACTACAATTCTTTAAGAAAAAAATCTGGAAAAATTTACATAGTTTCGATATAGTCATGTTAGTCATTTTACAGCAAAAAAGTTACAAATAACAGCCCTAAAAAATACAGCCTCCTCACTATCTCGATTCGCATCACCTTGACTTTTCACACCCTAAACCGCAAGATTATATTTCACTCCTATCAAATTTTATATAACATTTTTCTCTCAATTTCAACGTAAATTAAAATTTTCATTCGCACTTTAAAACGCCCTTCATTCACTTTCCGGATGTGTGAGCTAATCAGTCATCTTACTTTCTTTCCGCTTAACTCGTTCCCGTCGACGACAAAATTGTTCACATTGCATATATTTCGCTAGCTGGCTTACAGTAATATTTTACTACAATCAAACAAACTTCTTATAAAATATTCTTCTTTCAAATTTCACTGTTCATTCATTTTCGTATTCAAATTATCAACATACAATCAATCCCCATTCAAATTATTCAAATGAAGTACCATTCCTCTCGTCCCCATCAATATCAAAACTCACTTCCGAAACATAATCTATGTATCAAATCAAATGAATCCACGTTAATCCATTTCGCGTGTATGTATCGGCACTCTTTCAGATCATATTCAACTCTCTGTGCACAGACCATCGGGATGACTTTACGGGGTCATTCCAATTTTAGTAAATATTTTCAACAGATTTTCGTTAATAACTCCTAAATCCGAATTGATTCAGACTTCATTCATTTACAAAAAAAAATCCCTTTTTAAGGCTGATACAGTGATATAGTTTTCATATCCCAATTTTTCATTTTTAAGATTTCTGATGCAATATTGCGAAATATTGTGCAATATTGCGCATCAAAGCCCGCACGGAATGAGCGGGGACGCATCCAGACCTCTGCTCGTCGGGTCCCCGACAAAGCGTATAATAGAACCAAGCGTAATGAGCTCAGGCAAGTCAAGTTCATCACGTGCGCCGCGATACGAGCCACTACAGCTTCTACCTTGTTGACCTCAAGTAAAAAAGCGTTTTCATTCAAATCAATCTTCCCTGGCGCAACAAATTAAAAGTGAATTTTTCAATCTTTATAAAACTATCGTGTTAATAAAATTTAATCTTAAGACAATAAAATTTCAGTGTCAAAAGTATTTATAGTTACAATAAATAAATTTGTTTCTTGTTTGTTTTAAACTGAGTGTCTTACTTCTTGGGGGGAGGGGAGGGGGGTGAAGTCTTGGACCTTGTCACAGACAATAAAATTAATTAAAGTGATTAATAGACTATTTCGATAGAAGTAACCTACTCCAGGACTTATACAGGGTGTAGCATTTGACCATATCCAACGTTTTACATTTGACCCACCCACTCTTCTCAAATTCAAAAATTACAAAGGCTCCCAGGGTCTATCAAGCTCTAAGGCTCCAAACTCTGCCGAATCTTATTATTTTACACAAAGAGGGATCCTTCACCGTGTTCAGCGTACGATTACTTGTACAGAAATAAAGCCTTTTTGAATAGAGAATTAAGAAAGAAATTATCTGATATTCAGAATAGCTGTATTAGGTTAATTACAATTTATGCAGGCGTGACCAAGTAAGCAATAAAATCAATGAGAGAGTTTCTCTCTGTGGAATTTATAGCACAATTTACAAACAACATTCAACATGTTAAAAATAATATCATTGCTGATACGCTTTCACGTATAGGTGATTAATCTTCACTGGAATAATATATTCCTAACAATGCTCAAACTCACACACTAGTAGATAATATATTTTCAGTAAATTCCCCAGACTTTCATTTAAAATCGCTGAGCGATAAACAAATTAGAGATGTGGAACTAGAGACATCAATAACAATTAAATTATCCAAGAAAAATAATATTTAAAGATTGATATACATACATAATTATATAGATGGTACTTATTTAAATACAATAAATTATACCAAACACTCATATCAGTGATTCTTTTATTGTGGTTGAACCCATAAATTGATGACCCCGACAGAAGAAAAAAAGTAAAGAAATTTAATCCAGACAAAGAAAAAATAAATTCAACAAGAAAAATTAATCCCGACAAAAAAAAATTACACCGGACAGAAAAAATTATTAAACCCAAAAGCAGCAATTGAAAATTTGAATTCTGATGCAGGGGCCATGTTTTCAAGGTCAATCGATATTTGTCGCATGCGAAATACTAGGTACCCGACTTGTTTAAAAAATATCGCTTATAGTTCTGAGGTGGTATTTTCGAATACCATCCGAGATTTGTTTTTCGCAAACGTGAAAATGTCGTATGGCAAATGTGACAACGGTGTTTTGTGCAACTAAATGGACTTGTAACCCCTAGAAAACACTAATATCACTAATCAGCTATTATATGTGTATAATTCGGCGATATTTTCAGGCTATAATGTTGTATGTTATTATTGAATGCTAGATTTTGGGTTGATTGAATTACAAGACTGAATATTATAGTGCACCAGCAATAAGCGGGTGAGATATATTAGTGCAGACCAGAAAAAGGAAATGGTGGATTTTCTTGAGGCTCACCCG
Source organism: Leptura quadrifasciata (assembly GCA_963675555.1). Taxonomy (NCBI): domain Eukaryota; kingdom Metazoa; phylum Arthropoda; class Insecta; order Coleoptera; family Cerambycidae; genus Leptura; species Leptura quadrifasciata. The sequence goes on from OY776675.1 coordinate 92,279,052, forward strand.
GAATTGAAGAGCGGCCATCGCTCAAAATCCTCAAATGGATTACCATAGGCATGGAATTGTCTTCCATCATTGTTTGCTGCCAAAATTTCTGCCTGTTCTAAGGCGTCGACGGCAGCTATTAAGTATTTGGTCATCTAATGCTGCCATTGTCCATTTTCACTCATCAAAATTTGTTCAAATAAATCTACTTTAAAGTTTAAATAATTTAAAGTTTAAATAATAAACAAACCACAGCAAAAACCTAAACTTGAGACATCGAAGTTATGTGGTACGAAATAAAAAAAAACTAAATAATCACTTTGAATACATTCGTACACGAAATCGCTGTAGCGTGTATTAAACCCCCATCTGTTGCATCTTGCCCGAAATCAGTCGCATGTGGAAAGTTCGCATGCGAGTTCATAATGCTCGAAAATACGAAACGTATATATTCTTGTGACAATCTTAAATTTTCGTGTACGACTTCGCCTCGGTCAAGTCCGAAAATGCGGCTGCTGGAATGATGCCACACTAGAAAAAAACATATTTTACAAGAAAGAAAATTTGGAAGAGAAATTTGAAAACGTATTTTACTTTCTTTCTAGTTTTTTCATTTAGAACATTGTAAAGTATGACATAGGATGAACATGGTGTCTTTTTAATTCACAACAGAGACTAATGTCAAGGCGATAGACAACGGCCTACAAGATATCAATCGCCGTCTTTTTATTTATGACTTTACTAATAAATTGCAATTTTTATTTGATACAGGTATAGATTTATCTGTTATTTCACGAAATACTTTTGAAGATTTCAAAAAGATTAATGATCACTGCAGTTAACAATTCAAAAATCTTTCTTAATATAAAAATAATAACAATATACATTATAGTAATAGTAGTAGTTGCGCCAGAATAATATTCTCAAAATAATTCTAAACAGTAGGTAGTGTAAATATGTAATACAAATATTACAATTAGCTTTTACAATTTATTTTAGCCATACTCATGGTCAAAGAACATTTTGTGGTATTCAAGGATATAACATTATTTGATGGCGTTCTTTTTAATCTTTTTATATTTTGCATATTTCTATTAGAGAAAAAAGTGTGGGAAAGCAGTTTCAATTGTGGACAGCGCCACACACACTTTCGGAAATTTTCGGCATCCAGGAAGGCCGATGGACATTAGAAAAAAACCTGTTAATCAACAAAACACTCTGCAATTGGCTGCCTACACAGATGCCATCAGTATTATGAGCCAAAAGGCAGAAGCAGCACATCAAGCTTATTCGGAATTAAAATTGTATGCGAAAAATATCATCCTTGAGAATAACGCGACAAGAGCAAAAACAATAACACACATAAGAGACAACAAAGCAGCATGAAGTGTTGTAGCAGACAACATCTGATTAGTGGTCCAATTTGTATATCTGGGAGTGGAATTGAACTCAGCCAGTAGGTAAAATTGGGAAACCCGCAGAAGAGTAACCATAACTAACAAAGCCTATACGAAGGCGGCTAAAAACATTAAGTAATTTTTTCCAATATATGAACGTTATTGGTCAAATTTTCCGAAATAATACAGAATATTAGTGACGTTTCAAGTTTCCTTATATAGACTGGACAGAATATTTTAAGTATAGAATTCATCTGCTAGACTATACTGCTCCCATTATGTTGAGACAGTTAATGTGAACTGGAAACTTGTTAGTTGGACTCCTTAGGACGTGATACGATATTAATTGTACTGATTGTAGCTGTAACGATTGTTTAAATGTGTGTGCTATTAAAAACTACAAACAGTGGTTATTTGATATTCCTTCTATTAATAAGGATACTCGAACCTAAGAATGATTTTGTATTATACATGTATTTTTATATGCTTCCGAACGTAATCTTAGTATATGCGTGACATAACATATTTGAAGACACTATTAATCATTCATACCTAGATAACACACTGTATTGAAATTTCCCCTGATCGATATACTTGTATTATAATTCAGTTCTTTAACGAACAAGTCCAGAATTAGATCAGCAAAAGTGGGTCATTCCCACAGGGGTATACCTAAGAGTCCGGAAATTTCCCAAAGCTATCTTTCTAGCTAGCGAAACCTCTATTTATCTATGTTGTTCGTATGTCCAGAAGATACACCGGGTTGCCACAAGCCCACCTCAAGCTTACAGCTTCTGTATTTACGAAGAAAATATTTTGAAATTTAGAACGTATATACATGGTGGTCTAATATTTCCGCGGCTGATAGTATATTAAAAGTAGAGACCTTATAAAGTAGAGACTGGTTACTCGGCCCCCACTGCACCCAATTGGATGCATCATGGCGGCGATGGTTTCAGTGTGCGCATATACAGGGACTCCAACGCATGTGCATCAGCAACGAAACCTACCATCTAGGTGGTGGCGGCATTAGTGTGTTTACAACGTACGTAAGTGTCAAAAGCAGGTTGCAGTATTTATTTTGACAAAGTGGAAAAATATATGTAAGTAATAACGTTACCATTAATTGTTTCGTGTCCAAATCAGTCATAACAGACTGTTGTTTTAATATTAACCTATTACATTGAGTCTAATGACACTATGCTCGTCAAAATAAAAGCAACCCCGCCGCCATTATGCATCCACTTTTCATACGGACCAATCAGTGCCTCCCACTCGAGTGGCTAGTTTCTACTTTATAAGGTCTCTAATTAAAAGTAATGGTAGTTTTTTACATAATCTTATAATAAGGGAGATATACCCCTTAAAGGGGGGATAATAAATTTTAGTTTTTCTGCAATATATTCCGACTAACTTAAAATATCAAATTTATATTAAACTTAACTTAGTCATAGGCCATCCGGACACTAGTTTATATAGCATCAGCTAAATCCTCACTTCTGCTTAAGGGGTAGTTTTAAGTGGTGAAAATACTGACAATTTTCCTCATAATAAAAGATGGAGAGCTTATGAGGTCAAATAATTTATGAAAGTGAGTTAGTGCCTTATTCCTCAAAAAGAAACAACAATGCAGCTACGGGCACATGTTTCGGCGTTATTGCTCCTCATCAGCGTAGCGCAGCTTAGCGAATATATCTTAGGTGAGCAAAACTATTAAAGGTAGAAATGTACACTACACAGTACTCCATTTGCACTTTCATATCTCATGTGTCACATTTTGGGCCACAAATGAGAGCACTCAGTACGAGGAGCCCTATGCGTACTGCTCTATTTCCACCTGGCAAATACAAAATAAAAGAAGTGAGCTAGTGCCTTATTCCTCAAAAAGAAACAACAATGCAGCTAGGGACACGTGTTTCTCAGTTATTGCTCCTCATCATCGTATCGTAGCTTACTAACTGCAAATAGAATAGAATTGTACTAATTTGAATGTGCCAGGAGTTAGTTTAGATGAAGCCGTGAGCGTAGTTCTAGGTTTATAAAACACAATTTCCTAATGTCAACACTACTACTAACTTGTTAAATTGACAGCTGCCGCTATAAAATGTTTACACTTGTTAGCCAGTTAAAAGTGATTTTCAATGTATGCATATTGTTTTGATAAATATCGTTTTACAAATGAAGAACAAATAAAATTCGTGTATCAATAATGGCGTGGGATAAAATGAATCTTAAGTAGGATAATGTGAAAAAAAAGATGTTAAACAAATTAGCTCTTTGTTCGCACTATAATCTTTACTGAAGGCACTATTATAATATGGATGAAAGAAACTGCGTTATAAAGATAGCAAACAGCCACAGTATAAATATTTACTGGTAATAGTCGATCGACACCTGAAATGGCATTCCCATATAGATTACATTAGTTGAAATTCAACTTAAGTAGGTCACCTACTACGTTTGGGAGAATTAGCAAATATGTAATTAATTTACTTAATAGTTAATTTGTACCTTGTCTTTAAATGTGTAGTCCCCTCCCACACAAGGCTCTCCTGAAGCTTTTTGGGATAAAGGGGGTCGTAGTTACCTGTGGTGTTATTTATTTATAAATATACTACACAAGCGTTTTTTAAAATCAATTCTACCGTAATCTGCCAAATAACCAATCGATTTCAATTTGCTCGATTAAACAGTAAATCGATAAGTTTTAACACACAGTGTCATAAAAGAAAAGTAAATTACGATACCTGTTTGTGTGACTTTTTTCTTGTTTTGAATCATAGAACACGTCCCAGCGTTTTTGAGTCATGCCCTGTATAAACATATATAGTCTAGTATACTTTAACTTGGCGTGTGTATGTATGATTTAATATTTCCGTACGATTTCATTTTCTTCCATATTGTACACAAAGTTAAAGCAATAGTCCAGAAACATTGTCTACGTGGACAATATTTCTGGATCTTTGTGTACAAGAGAAAATGAAATCGTACGGAAATATTAACTCATACATACACACGCCAAGTTAAAGTATATTAGACTATGCTATCCCCGGCGCATTCTCCATAAATTAGATTTCAATATTTGTAATATAAGTTAATATCAAATAAGCCAACATTGTGAAAAAAAATTAAAACACTCAAAACACATTAAAAAAATAATAGTAATGTAAGGTCTACAGTAATTTAAACTAAATCTTATTCATTCTCTGATTTTATTATATTCGGTTTTAGTAACAATGTAAAGAAATCATTCAATATTCGAACCGAATGTATCAAATACAAAAGTATCAACAGAGTTTTCAAATCCATAGCTTTACTGTTAGGAAGCAATTTAAATTTTTAGCTCTAAGGGATTTGCAATTCGAGTAAGTGGAGTGTCTCTGGTGGCGTTTCTGGTAATAATACTTTAAGAAGATAAGTTCTGCACCTTTTCGAGGCGGTGTTTACCAACCTAAAATTTAATTAAAGCTCTGCCAGCAAGCAGTTGCTGTTGAGAACTAAAAAATTCAATATTTTTCAGAACGAAAATTTTTATTTCATCAAACTTAATTCATATTAATATAAAATATGTACGTTTAATGTACTATATTCCAGCAAACACAAGGTTATGCTGTTTTAAAACATTAAGTCACAAATGAGTAACTAAACATTATATATAAAGAGTGGTCCGTAAGTACCGGTCCATAGAACAACCGTGGATTTCTGACATTGAAATATTGCGATTTGGCTAAACTTTCCTTACTTCAAAAGTTGATATTAACATATAGAGAGTGTTATAAAGTCAACATTATATTTTCTGACATTACTTTTAATTTTTAAATAGAGGTATGAAAATTTGTGAGTAGGGCTCTCTTGAGATGAGAAATTCCTCCTCCCATGTTTGCCGTAGAGCCTAGAGTGCGCCACACAATGTTCAATATTCCCAATCTAGCTTATCATAAGTCAGATAGATGAGGTATATTAGAGTGACATGTATAACAGCATTTTAACGAAAATGCTTCAGAGCGTCAAAAACCCCCGAATTGATATTGATTGTTTGCGTAAGCTCAGTGTTATTGGGCATCGAAATATATTATCGTTGTGGTGAGTTATAGTCTAAGAGGCCGCGATTAATTTCATGACCGAAAGAACATACGACTGAAACTTGCATCATATGTAGACTGTAGAGGTGGGCTCTGTAATCCGAATGGTTCTCGTCTGCCGTGACGCAGCTGCTGCATTTTCAAAACCGACCGCTTCAAAGTTGCTAAGTCGGACAAAAAATTAGATTTAATGAACATATGCGTGAAATTTTGGTGGATATGAACCTGATAACTGAAAAATCGGTTCGTAAAAAGCTGTGACGCCACCGCTGTTCCTTATAAAACTGATTACATCAAAGTTCAGTCATTAGAGGCATACTCACTTACTACTTATGTTAAAATGCACACAGTTTAATGATTGTTTTTACAAAATCTGGTTTTTATGAGAATTTCTAACCTGTTGATGTCAGAATGAAGTTAATAGCAAACTAAAAATATAATAACTGAACATTATATTATTGTTCAAGCAAACAGTAGCGAATATAATGCCAATCCCCTAGATTTTCAGACTAAGTATAGTTGAGGGTATAAAGCTCTGGTACTGCATTTCAGGCTCCAATCGTCTCGTAGAGCATCCAATCTAGATATCTTGAAATGAGATACCGTCATCGGTTTAAGCGCTGAGACCTCGATCGGCGAAGTTAAGCAGCGTTGGTCGAGTCCGTCACTTGGACATGTGAACGGCATCTCATTTCACCGTCCTGGTTGAGTGGAAGAGTAGCTGTGGCTAAACTCCGCCAGGACGTAAATATAAACACGGCATTAAAATAAAATAAATCAAAATAAATAAATAACCAAGAATACGAACTGTCGTAATAAATTGCAAAATTTTGTTTTATCATTTATTTAACCTGCCTGTCTGTATAGGCACTGGGACCCCTAACCTGGAAATTTTGCTGAACCCCCACAGTTTGTCGTGGAGTAGGGATCTTTAATGCGCTCACATCGTAGACACACGTAAGCCACAGTTTACATCTCTTTCGAAAGATGGTGACGCGAGCTCATCCACTATATCTCATCGACTTGCTGTGACCCGGTTTTGCACCTTGGCCGTCTGTATAAGAGGACGCGCCATTGTCCATCACAAAACCAAGCCGACGTGCAAAATTGATTACAAACTGTATGTAGATCCAGTAAATACATTACATCATATAGGATACACTATATAACAGAAGAATGAACAAATTTAAGGTAAAGAAAATAACTACATGTACATAGTAAACAAAGTATAAAAATGAAATATAAATAAATGTAAATGTTTTGTAGGCTTGTAGACAATTGGTTCTAAAGTAACAGAGATACATAGTTTAGTGTTAATAAAACATAACTGAGTTCCTAAGATACAAAATAGGTATATAATACAATGTGTAATAATTTAGCAGTTATACAAAGAAAATTTCTGATAGTTGAAACAGTTTCACTTACAAGAACTGAATCAAAATGCTATACAGATCGTGCTAAATATAAGTAAAATACCAGTTATTATATAAAATTGGTAAATGGACATAGGCCATGTAATATTCAGTATTAAAAACTTAATTGGTATTTTTTAAATAAATGTACTGATTTTCACTATACTCGTATTTTATTTTACGCAATGATTTTTAAAGTTTATTTTTTGCTACACTTTTCTTTTAAATTCTCCTTCCAAAACTAAACACAATGTTTACAAGACATATTATACACTAATTAAGTAGAACATTAATATTTAGTTACACATTATTAAGAATGACTATTTTATTCTGAGCGGAACATTTATAATAACTTAGGTTGAGAAAATTGACCACGTGTGCCACGCAAGCAATGACTATGATGTAAATTTACGCTTAACTTTCGTATCCGTAATGTTATCGCTTTTATTATTACAAAATCTTTTTAATGGAAAAAGCCTTAGAAATTGACCGTTTTCGAGATAATCACATTTTAACAGCCAGCCGCGTAATTTATTACAAAAAATATTAACGTAATAAGTACAGTTATACTAGGATCCTAGATTCCGGGATTGATTATTGTTGAGGTAACTGGTTCTGGAACAGCAATGCAGGCCCACAATTGTCTCTTGTAAAAATGGAGTGTAAAGGTTTCCTTGGTAATTCGGTTTACGTCTCTTAATGAAATGAAGTTTGAAAATTGTGGGAAAATTGTCCAACTATGTGGTCTTTGAAAAGTTAATGAATGCAAATGTGGATGCTCAAGTTTTCAATAAAGAAAAATATAAAGCTTAAAGCATTAGCATAAAATAAGAAAGTCAAATTTTCAATGTGAAGAAAATTTTAAAGTATTAATATGCAGAAAGATATACATAAGCTATGTATAAACTGTGCAAAAGCTATGCAGAAATGTAGAAGCTATGCGCAGAATGTAGAAGTTGATTTCGTAAATTATAAATTGCCAAAAAAATGAAAAAGAGAGAAAAATATTTTATAACTATATGGTTAATATATATAGTATAGTAGATATAGTATTTTAATTACTTAATAAATTAAAAATAATTGAATTTGAATTTAAATTTATTTTAAAAATATTGAAATTACATTAAAGACAAAAATTGAAGATTACTGAAACTTTAAATTACTAATAAATGAAGTTTACCTGGTTGTTAATATTATATTAAACAACAAGTTTAGAAAAGCAATGTTTTACTAAACGAGTATAGTGTTTGAGTACGGGCGAGCGCAACGAACGAGTAAATATATAAAAACTATATGAGTTTAGTAAAACTGCTTTCCTTACGAGATTTCTTTAAACTATTTTTTCGCATTTTGTCTCAGTAAGTAATTATAAGCAAACAGTGATAGATATGGAAGCATTACAAAGTTTGAAATTTAAAAAATTTCATAGTAGGTACTTGTGTACGATTTCCGTAACCTAGTAACTGACACGGCTTTGTTTATCAAAAAGCGGGTAAATAGAGCATCTCGTACCGTGATGAGGGTTCGAATCCTTTTGTTACATGTTTTTTTACTACATTTTGTTAACAACTAAAATACGTAATACGACTATTTCTTTAGGTTAGTTCGTTAAGTTAAATAATATGTTGGGGGCGAGCGTAGGTGCGTCTTTACTATGTACATACTTCGGTATGCTATGTAAAGCAACGACAGGCGCGGTTAGTACTTGGATTCTAACCCAACCTCCTTGCGGGCGTCGGACAACATACCGTCCGACGCCCGTTGTCCTACCTGCTCCGTGGAGACCGAAAATGCTAAAAGAAGCACTTAGGTCTCCACACTCCCGAGCTACACAGCTCATCCTTACCTTTCCGACGATCCGGGGTAGGATATCAATTGATGTCCTACGTACCGGCAGTCAGTCCCAGCCAAAACTTCCTAAACCCAACTCGACCGATGACTACCCCCGGGGGTGACAAGCTGGCGAAGAAAGAAAACATCAAGACAAGAAGAGCGCCAGAAGAGACCTCAGCCAGCGAGGTTCAACAGCCAGGACCAGGGGAGGTCCGCAGAAAATACCACGACACATCTCACACTTGTGAGCTGGGTCTGGTAGAAGTACGCGAGCCCACCTATCACGAAGGCCGGTCCAGGTCTACAGAGATAATCTAGGTGCAAAGAGTAATAGTCCTACTCGGCCCTAGTTATCGAGACCGACATCCAGCCAATGGATATTGGCGCGCGGTGACCATTCCAACGGAAACCGCGTTCTCGCCTCACACATCTTCCAGTGGCTTGTATATCAGTGTATGCGCGGAAGCTATACAACCTTAGGCGAGGGTTGTCTATTAAATGTTAGGCAAGTAAAAGATCCCTACTCTTCTTAAGGGAAGAGGTTCGGCCAAATTCCTGGTTGGGGGTAGCTCGTCTACAGGCGTCGGTGTTAGGCCTCAGTAGCGGAAATAGGCCGACGTTAAATAAATGTATAAAAAAAAAAAAAATAATAATATGTTAATTATTTGATGTAGTAGAGTTGCTTATGATAGATAATTTCCCTTGCCCTTGTCATTTACAAGTGACGTGTCACGGCACGAGATGCTATATTTACTCGCTTCTGATTATCATTCAAGAATACAGATAGAGAATCATAATCGTTTTCAGGAAGAACAAGTGTAATTGAATAAATATCGTGTGGTTATCTTTGCTGCAAATTTAAATAACTGTACTTTTAATATATATAACAATGATATAACAATGTTTCCAATATTTAAATAAACAATTTTCTCTTTTTATTAACACTGACATTACTATATAGTAAAGTGACAGTTCCATGTGGTAAAGTGTCACTTTATTAAACGATTTTGAATTTAGTAAAATAGCTTATCATCAGTCAAAATGCGAAAAACACTTGTTAACGCGGATTTAAAAATGTAATTACTGAAGTCCACAGTTAAAATTTATATTCGTTCGAATCAGTATAAAAACAGCAAGCAAATGATTTCCGGTGAATTTTACTAATAAGGTAAACTTTATTACCCACTTTCTGCAAAATAATGCCACCACACAAACTTGAAAAATCTATTTCCACTAATTAACTGGAATGCAGTAAAACGTAGAAATGGTACAGGTATCGCCATCTGTCAATTGTTGAGTTAAGCGCAACAACCTGCCTTATGTAGATTCCCGTACTCAAGCAAATTACAGAATAGATAAAAGGCATCTATATAAGCGTGTATGAATGAATGACATTTATTGCAAATTTTAACCTATCAACGAGCTGTGAACTGCCGCAATAAGTAGTAAAACATACACCAACTGTTGTGTAAGAATTCAGCAAATATAGTATTACATCTTATATACTATATAACACGTTGATTAGGAAGTTAAAGGTAGGAAAGGTAACCACATGTACTCACAACAAAACATAGAAGTTGAAATATAGGTATATGAATGTAAATAAATATTTTGTAGACAATCGACAATTGTTTCCTGAGATGCTGTAATAGAACGGAAATACATATTAGTGTAAAAAACATGACTGAGTTCCTAAGACATAAAAATATGTACATAAAACAGTGTGAGATGATTTAGCAGTTATACAAGTAAAGTTCTGCTAGTTGAAAACAGTTTCACTTACAACAACTGAATCAAAATGCTATACAGATCGTGTTAAATATAAACCAAATACTAGTTTTATATAAAACTGTTAAATGGACATGGGCCATGTAACATAATGAATAATTTATAAATAAATTTATGTCTACATTTCACCTCTAAACATTGACGCTGGAATCCAGAGGCGAAATATTATTATACTTATTCCATCCACTATAAAGACAGTAGCTAAGGTTGACTTCAAACCATGTCGATCACTGTCTACGTTCTGTCCTCCGAGGTCATAAAATTGGTGGTAGCCTTGCTGGTATAAACCTAAACAATTTTACCAAACTTATTTAGAGCTTATACTATCTATATCTTTGAACTACAAATGACGGGCTGCAGAGATTTACCAACAATAACCAAATTATTATTAACTATCATTTATGATACTTAATTTTCCTATTAGTTCTGCTAACTATGGACTTGTTTATATTCCTTTTTTTTGTAATAAAGATAATACGTCGATTAAAAAAAAGTGAAATTAGTATTAAGTAGTTTTTAAATAAACGAAAACTAGGAACAGTGGCGTCTAGAAAACTATTAAAGATAACAAGTTTCTATAAAATATAATATATTAATGTCTGTTTCAAATAGTTACTAACACTTTTTACGAACTACCCCTTAGGAGTAACTCATCAACTGTATTTTTTAGGGATATATCGTATATGCTATAGTTAATTTGCAAAACTAAAAAAGATACTTAAACTTTCGACTTGTCCAGAGAAGTAACACTAGAGACACATGGAACAGCTTGGATGAGGGAAGTTTTACCTAGATTTTAGAAATAGAAATAGGGGACATTTTAAACGCGTTATTCGATATTTTATTATTTAGCATTTGTGTAATTGAATGCTGCTCAAATACAAGGTGTCTGGAAATAAAGTAACATAGTATAGAATAGATTAGGTTAAAACAAGAGATATCGTACTTGCTTGCAAGTTTTTTTTTAAGCATGCAGCCAGTCACTGGTAGTTACAATAATCCTATAAACAAACTTAACACAATTAAACGAGATTGAATATGAAGAAATGAGAGGAAATGATGACATACACACTTCTCGTTCTGGGGCAGATCAGGACATTTTTATAATTTAGACAACACAAGGGAGACCTCGGAAAGTAGGGGAAACTAACATGGGGAAAGACACTGGGTTTACGAGATTAAGCTATAGCTTAACTTCAGTTTCATTTATGAAATTTATAATACTGGTATATATTTTCCTTGAACCAATTGGCAGTAGACTTGATAAATTGTATGGAGCGAGAATATTGTAATCTTGGACAATTCTTTGTATTAGCGTAGTAGTGACAGCTTTGTATTTTGCTCAACCAAAGAACACGTGATCAAGGTCTCTTAGGACGTTGCATTCCTCACAATTGCTTGAGGTAAAAACTTCAATTTTAGTAAATAGCAGGGTTAGCATGTATGGCCAAACTTTAATCGTATCAGCGTTGTGATATACTTTCTTGACCAAGAATATTCATCGTACCAAAAATGACTGGGAATATCAGTGTGTATTAATTTGTATCTAGTAGGATTTGTGAAACAGAATTGTGTCCACATAAAGGACTATTTACGACTTTTATTTAATTTCAATGCAGTCTGTCTATCACTTGCACATAACTGCTGGTTCAAAAGATATCCTGAATTAGCACTTTCTTTGTCCAGAATGTCAACTTGTTCATTATACTGCAATCCAATATGAGCTTTCCCACAGACAAAAATAACATCCCTTACTGATGACTTAATTCGAGAAATTAAATGTTTAATTTTAAATAGATATGGGTGCCTTGTAGGAAAAGAACAAAGTTCTTTTAATACTCATGAGAACAGAGAGCGAATCTGATAAAATTAAAGAAACATTGAACGTGGATGTTTCAACATATTTTAAAGCTTCATAGACTGATATAGCTTCTGCAGTAAAAATGGAGCAATGAGAGTTTAATTTAAACTTGGATTCAATTTATTGAGATGGTACAATAAAAGCTCCATCTTTACCTGATACAGGTTTTGAGGCATCTGTATAAACAAGTTCTGAATTCTCAAATTGACTTAACATGCTTTCTAAAATATTGGAACTGATGAGAGGATTTTCACAGTAATTTGGAATAATATTGGAAATGTCATTAGTTAGACTGAAGTAGTCGATTTTGAATCTGTAAGTAATATCAATTATCTGGCTCCTTTTGCTATATGCTCCAAATGTTGAACAAATAAGAGGGGACATTACTTTAATCCAATATTTGTTGGTTAAAAAGTATTTAACTGTGCTATTTCGGATAATAAAGCTGTAGAGTAGAATAGTTGTTTTAAAATAGATCTTTCGTTTATCTTTTCTCTTCTTAACGAATGAGGGGTTCTAAAGCCTTTACATGTAGCGCATCAACTGGAGAGGATTTCATTATCGTAAGACAAATTCTAATATTCTGTATAGTATATAAACTTTTCAATGTAGATTTACTCGCCATAATCAACTATAGATCTTATATAAGATCTATAAAAACCCAATACTGCTTTGACATCCTCACCCCATCAAGTTTTGGTTACCATTTCTAGAAAATTTATACCTTTGTTGCGCTTTGTAACTATTGACTCTATGAAAGGTTTCCATGTCAATTTTTTATCAAAAGTTATCCCCAAATATTTTACATAAGTCTTAAAAGTAAATGTTTCTAGTTGGACATCGGACATATCTTGAACATTGTGTCGTGTAAAAACCGAGTAAACTTATTTTTCGCCGGAGAGCACAAAGCCATTGGAAGTAAACCATTGGTTTACATTAGCAACACCTCCCTCTAGCATTTCTATTGCCTTATCATACTTTTTGTTTTCTACATATAGACAGAAATCATATGAATATTGAACAATATTTAGATTGTTATAATTTCGATGGAGGTCAGCTGTATATAAATTAAACAGCAGAGGGCTCAACACATAGCCCTGGGGTAATCCAAGATTGTTTATTCGAGGTCCAATTTTTTCCTTTCTGTTATTTTTTAGATATATTATTCGACCCGAATACAGTTTTGCAATAGATCTGGCAATGTGATAAGGAATGGCGTATTCAATCATTTTTCGTTCCAATATTAGTAAGCCAAGAGAGTCATAAGCTCCTTTGACATTCAAGAATAATGCACATAAATAATAATTTTTAGAAAAACTATTTTGAATGTCTACTGTTCGCGTAAATGCAGCATCGATAGTGTCAAAGTCTCTTCTGAACCCAAACAGTTTTACTGGAAGAGAATTCTACTGGAGAAGACACCATTCTAATCTAATCTTTTCTATTCTTTAAAGAGCTTTAAAGAAATTGGACGATATGAATCAGGACTGTTAAGATTTTTCCAGGTTTAGGTACTGGGACAACGATTACATTTTTCAGTTGATAGGTAATTATCATTAAAAATTTCAAGCAAGAATTTTTTTGCGTTATTAGGTAAGTAAATAAACATTGGATATTTAATATCATCATATCCTGGGGCAGTATTCCTAGAAGTTTTGAGGGATGATTCCAACTCATTTATGTTATGAAAATTATTTTGATCATATGAAAGATCGTTAATACCATCTATCATATTGGCCACTGATGGGGGTGCTACTTTATTAAAAAAATCTTGTAACCAAAAATCATTTTTCGCCACTGATTGGTTATTGGAGAATTTCTGCATTTTCTTTGCTTGAGTCCACAAAACGGATGACGGTACTTTTATTGAGGTTAGAACACCATTTTATCTAACTATTTTTTGCTGTTTATTTCAAAATTTTTTTTGCATCAGATTCCTTATATTTGAGATAGTTCTCTTCAGTTGGATTTTGCTTATGATTATTTAGTGATTACTTTCTTCCAAGAACTGCTTTATCACAGCTGGTATCCCACCAAGGGCGAGGAGGGCGTGCCTTTGTAGAAAGAGATTTGTATATTGGAATATACCGCTCAGCGGCCTTATTTATTGATTGTAAAAGGAAATTGTATTTTTCTCCAATATTTGTGAAAGGTGGTAAATTTTCAAAGCCTTCTTTGATTGAGGAAGTATATAAGCTCAAATTCGCTTTATCAATATTCCACTTTGACTTAGGTAAATTTGTTTGTTTAGTACTTGCAAGTTGCAACCGATTGATTAAGCATTAGTTTTTAATGATACTGTAACAGAATTAATATTATATCACATTCTGTTTGGTCAAGCACATTAATAATTGCGAAATCATTAGAAGGTCTCATCTCTAGTGGTAAATATTTCCGAATATAAATATGTTTAGTAGAATGCAGGTTTTCACGGCCGTTGTCTAATGAAGTAGATTCTAGAATCCTTCTGAAGAAGCTGACAGGATGATCAGCGAAACGTCAAGTCAATTTCGACGACCACGGCAAGACCCGGAAGAATCAACTTCATAAATATGTTTGTATGATGTATTTTCAATATTGTTTTCTTGTAGAATCTGCACCAGAAGTTTATCACTGCACTTTAAAATTTAATTGAATGAATAATTAATAGCGTGATTTAAGGAGCATTTTTTGAAGGGACCTTTTTATAACAAATATTTATGATATACAACGCGTATCCCCTGCAGTTTTTTTAATTGTACAAAAAATATTATAATAGCTCTCATATAGGACAGCTTTGAATATTTTGTAATAATTTTGCGAATAGTTAATAGCAAATTGTCGGCTTGGTGGTGTGAGGGATAGTGGCGCATCCTCTTACGCAGACGGCCTGGGTTCAAAATCCGGTCACAGCAAGTCGATGAGATATAGTGGATGAGCGGATCTGCTCTCGTCACCATCTTACGAAAGAGATGTAAAACTGTGGGCTTCGTGTATATACGATGTGAGCACGTTAAAGACCCCTACCCCACGACAAACTGTGGGGGTTCGGAAAAAATTCCAGGATAGGGGTCCCAGTGCCTACATGGACACTGATGAGTTTATCCCCTGGCGTCGGTGATTGGCCTTGGTAGCGGAAATAGGCCGACGTTAAATAAATGATTAAAAAAAACAAATATTATAAATCCTGTTGTTCGTACTAGTAGTTCTTCAAAATATATGCAGTTTCAGTTTGAAGAAATAAAGTTGGAGGTCAATTTTAAGGAATAATAAATATTATTATATTATATTTAAAAAAATTATGAGGGGATAGTTTTAGTGAATGTATTTAAAGTGCATCGTTGTCCCAGTTAATATGCGTTTTACTATAACTTGTTATCTGTATACTACCTTAACAATTTTAAAGATTATAACTGTATAAATAGAATTAGGACACTCTTTGTGTAATATTATACAGTATTCTGGAGTGAAGATATAATTAGAAATTATTAAGGACACAAAAAGAACCACCCACTAAACTACCAACTCACAGCCCTCATTCATTAAAAATTTAAACTTGAGGTATAACTGAAATCTTACTTGGATAATTTCTAAGGCATAATTATACACGGCACTAAATTTAAATAAAATATGGGACAAGGGGCGAAGACGTATTACTTACAGGGTAATTATCTATTCAACATGAGTACATCCCTATTTTAATATTCAGTACATTTTGCACATTTCAGACGTCACCGAAAACGTTTTCTCCTGGCGTTATTAATCAAATTTCTTAATATTCATGTTGTATTTCTATAGATTCCTCAATTATCAGTCCTGAAATTATCGTTAGAATTCCATTGGGTGTTTTCCGAGATATTTTCACAATTACGAATAAATTTATAAAAAGGATATAGACAAATACTTGTTTTTGCTGCTGATAAATAGTAGATGTGAGGGCGTACTATAAAATTAAATATAATCAATACCCCACTAACATAAATTTTATGGCATTAAAAAGACTTTTGGGGACCTGCTTTTTTGCCTTGCATTATAGTATTTGGGGTACTAATGATAAAACAAAAATTTCAGCAATCTTCACCCCCAAAGAAAAATAATGCATATTTTTCTCATTCATCTTAAAATCTGTTAATTGTTGTGATAATTATCAATTACAAGTACTTTTGAAGCCCGACATTTTGAGCTCTCACTTATACAAAATATAAACGAGATATAAAAATTCGAAATTTGGCAATTATTTTGACATCTGTTTTGGTATGCTAATGACTTAAAAGGAAAAAGTCGTATATAAAATAAATCTTTATACACTGGCATTTATCTATAATTTGATTTTTTGGTTTTTTAACTGTAACTTTTGTTTGATAATTATTTACATCTTCTTCATCTTACTATTAGTTCTTACAATAATTTTTGGCTAGTTAGCTTCTCAGTGGGGTGTGGGATGTTACTCATTTATTAACAAAATAGTTGCAACAAGAAATAGTTAACTAGTTATGCAGGGGGCGCCAAATAGTTTCCTTGTCTAATTCGTGTTTGTCTTAAAGCCAAAAATAAGAAGCGGTAATAGTGAATGAAACCATTAAGTCTCACTTTAAATTTAATAATTAAACACGATATATTAAAATTTACAGAAACTTTAAAATGTGTTATTTTTGGCACAGCTGATAAATAAATACCAAAATGGTATAATACTCTTCTAGTGAATGCTCTCAGAAATTGTCCTAGTGTGATTATAATAACTGAACTTAAAAGTATTAACTTCTTACCCCTAGATATAATATTCTGGTTAATATTGATCAATCGTTTAAAACAATGTTTGCTCACTTGCGATAAATCAAGGCAAGAGAAAAACCAATATTTTATTTCTTGTACTTAGCTGAATAACCCTGTGTCTTGAGGAAGGGTTCGCTGGCGTGTCATCCCTTTTGGTTTCCCTCTAGAAAATCGGTGATTTTCAATTAGACTTAATCCACGAGGTCCTTGCTGTACATGGCCGAAGTCTGAGTATCCAGTATAGGTACTATATTACTAATCTTAAGGAACTTGGGGTCCCAAGTTACCTATATATATATCACGTAACAACTCAATTTTACTTTCGATCACGCATCAACTTAGCTACTTTTTGGAAATACCCAAAAAACTACGATATATCGTCTCTCTCTCTACGTACAATGTGCTCCGGTCGGTCATTTATCGATATCGATAGCTGTTACATTTAAAAGGGATACGGTAGTAAAGTCTTCCCGTCGATAGATGCCTCGAGTCGTATTAAACTGATAGTAAAATCTGACTGGGCCAAAACGAATTTGTATATATACATACTTCACTAAACCATAACATAAATCTCCAAATAATTGGCCAAGTTATGATAGACAACTGAAAAAATGCAGCAAAGGATGACGTGGCATATCTATATACAAAGTGGTCCAAAATTAACTCCCGGTATTTCTGCGGCTGATAATACATAAAAAAATAATGGTAATCGGGACACTAGTTTACATGATATGTGCATTAAAAACATCAAGCAAAACTTCCACACTGATACTGCCTAGTCATTAGAACTATATCCATATTCTTCCATCTGAACATGCCATATAAAGTATGAAGTTTAAAGAATCGTTATTACCAAAGGTCTCTTTAACATAGGGCGCTTTAGAGCTTTCACGAAGACACGCACACGATTCATTTGTGATCTCCAGTATGCGGATGACTGTGCACTTTTAGCCTCTACGCCGGAAGAGCTTCAAGAACTTTTATGCCCAGAGCTATGATTCCTTGGGACTTAAAATCAACATTGGAAAGACTAAGATTATGTCAACTCCTCATCAAGTGAACCGAATAGACATTACACTTAACGGAAATTCTCTTGAAGTGGTGGATCAGTTCAATTACTTAGGCAACGTTGTTAATGACAAAGCAAACATGGATAGCGAGATTCGCAATAGAATTAATGCTGCATCTAGAGCACTCTGGGGACTTAGAGAGAGAGTATTTGACAAGCACGACCTTGCTTTGTCAACGAAAATGGCTGTCTACAGAGCAGTTGTCATTCCAACACTGCTATATGGATGTGAAAGCTGGGTCACTTACCGTCGTCATGTGAAAGAATTAGAACGTTTTCAGCAAAGACACCTCAGAAGTATGATGAAAATCCGTTGGTTCCATCACATATCAAACGTGGAAGTACTCAGGAGAGCAAACAGCCTTCCAATTGAGGTGCTTATTTCAAGAGCACGCCTAAGATGGGCAGGTCACGTTCATCGTATGCATGATAACCGCCTTCCTAAATGTACACTTTATGGTGAATTGCTAAGCGGTAGAAGAAGGCGTGGCGGTCAACGAAAGAGGTTCAAAGGCGCTCTCCATGAAAATCTAAAATCCTGCGGTATTGCAGACGAGCAATGGGAACAACGTGCAGCGGACAGAACCGAATGGCGAGGGGTTGTGGCCAGCTATCAAGGAAATGTTGCTGCCAGAAGGCCGAATCCAAGACCTAACCAGGTCTATGTTTGTCCTGACTGCGGTCGACATGTGCTCTCCCGAATTGGCCTCTATAGCCATAGTCGTGTGCACCGTAGATGAATGGGAATTACAATAGACTACACCTTTTACTTGTTTTTTATTGTACACAATCTATCGACTGTAACATTATTATACTCGGACTCGAGTAACGGCTAATAATAATAATAATAATAATAATAATAATAATAATAATAATAATAATAAGTGGTTCTTCTCGTTCCGCCAACGCCAGAGGGCCTCAGTACCAGACGGGGGTTACACCACATAAAAACCCCCGGGTCACAAGACCTGGCCAGAGTGGATGAAGAACTTCGTGCAGTGCTACCAGAACGGGCTGACCTCTGGCACATAAATTGTGCCGTGTATGCTGCTGCTCAACGCTTTTCTCGGGTGGAGGGGCAAAACACTGCTTCTCCACAGGAGAGGGCGGAGCGGCGCATACAAAAGATGGATGCCAAGATCCGGTCGGCGAGGCAACACGCATCCCGTATCCAATGTGTGATGGACTATATGGCGGCCAACAGGCCGTTCACGCCTAAAGTGCGTCGATTAGCCGCCAACTTAAGACGCGCCCATCACACACTCAATGAGGCAGTGCTACGAACCACCAAACAGCACTGTCTCGACAGGATACGGATGCTAGTGACTTGCAAAAAGTCATTAATGAGGCGGGCGAGAGGGCTTGCGGAAAATAAACTGTTCCGCGAAAAGCCCTCGCGCCTCTTCCAACCGCCTCCGCGTGTTGTAGAAAATCCGCCGACTGCAGATCAGGTGGAGAACTTCTGGAAAACGCTGTACGAGGAGAGGCTTCCACTCAACCGAGATTCTCCTGCCCTTGCACACTTTGAAGACTTTTGTCAAAGGCTTCAGCAACCACAGGAAGTGTGCGAACCAATAACCCCAGAAGAGGTTCGTAGGGCTCTTGAGGGCTCTAAGAACTTTGCTGCTCCAGGTCCCGATGGGATAAATAACTTTTGGTGGAAAAAGTTATCGAGCACCCACCACCATTTGGCCAGAATTTTTAATTCCTGGTTAAATGGGGAGCAGCAAATCCCTTCTTGGGTTGTTGAGGGGCGGACAGTGCTGATCCCCAAGAACGGAGATTTGTCCAACCCAAAGAACTACAGACCGATAACCTGTCTAAACGCATGCTACAAGGTGTTTACACGCATTTTGTACATGCGGGTGCTCCACGCAGTTGAACCGGTTTACGAACGGATATATGAGCAACGAGGGTCGAAGAGAGGTGTCGCTGGCTGCAAGGAAAACCTGCTGATCGACAGATGTGTCACGCAGGACTCCATGCAGTATAAGCGGAACCTCTCTATGGCCTGGATCGACTACCGCAAGGCATTTGACATAACATCACATGAGCTCATTGTTCACTTGCTCCGATGTCTTGTGGTACCAGGCCCCGTAGTGAGATGTATTGAAGAACTGATGCCGCTCTGGAGGACTCGTTTTACCATAACATCGGGTAACGATAGAGTCCAAACAGAGTCGGTAACATTCAGAAGAGGAGTATTTCAGGGAGATTCCCTCAGCCCCCTTCTCTTTTGCATCTCACTACTGCCATTATCCGTCTCGCTCCGGAAAACCCGTGGCTACAACTACGGTACCCCCGGCGACAGGAGGCATAATGTCACCCATCTATTTTATATGGATGACTTTAAACTTTATGCCTCTGGAGAGAGGGATCTCCAGCAGTCCCTTAGGGTGGTACAGGAGTACACGCAGGCTGTCGGTATGCAGTTCGGGTTGGACAAATGCGCACTGATCCATCTCAAGAGAGGACGATGCGGTGACTACGGAGAGGACGCGCAGCTCGTGGACGGAAGCATCTTACACCATCTAGATGCCGGAGAGTCGTACACTTACTTGGGTGTCGAGCAACGCTCCACCCAAGAAGTGAGTGTAGTGAAAAACGCTCTCCGCGGCAAGTATCAGCACCTACTCCGACAGATCTGGTCTTCAGAACTGTCGGGGAAGAACAAGGTGTCTGCTACAAATATGCTTGCCGTTCCGATCCTTCTCTACTCTTTCGGAGTAGTGAAGTGGACTAGAGAAGAGCTGCGTCAACTCGATGTAGTAACCCGCAAGAAGATGCATCTCAATAGGAGCTTGCATCCTAAATCGTCCGTTCCACGGTTATATCTCCCACGATATCGGGGAGGCCGTGGACTCTTGAGCTTGGAGAGTCTCCATAGCAGGATGGTTCTGGATGGAGCATGTAAGGTCATCAGGAGTTCGGATCCCCTCCTCTGCATGGTCCGAGACCATGAAAATGCAGAGGTAGGAGCTTTTCTCTTTAAGGCAGCACGGAGAGCAGCCGATGAACTTGGTCTCATCTTCGACGTCGAGCGGGTAAATCCCGACTCTGTCACCGAGTTGGAACCCGTTCGACTAAAAGCCCACATTAGAGCTGCAGAACACAACATCCTTCTGCAGCTCCATAAGGATAAGCCATTGCACGGGGTCTTCTATAAAAATATAGAAGACCTCGGCTTATCCGAAAGGCTGACCTTCGCCTTCTTAAGGTCAGCTGGGCTGAAGTCTGAGACCGAGGGATTCATAATGGCTTGCCAGGATGGTGTATTTAACACTCTCGTCTATCGACGTCGTGTCATGGGTATGGAGGTCCCTGATGTCAGCTGCAGGGCCTGCCGCAGGGCGCCGGAGACTGTAATGCACTTACTGTCGGCTTGCCCGACATACGCAGTCTCGGCCTATATTCATAGACACAACGCAGCATTACGAGTACTTTACTATCATCTAAGGCACTCGTATGGGATAGACGAAACACCAGTGCTGCCTTACGTTCCGGGGGATATTGAGTCCGTTGTGGGGAATTAAGTGCCTAATCTATTGGAACTACTCGTTTCCCACCGTCAGGCAAATACAAGCCAACAAGCCTGACATAGTACTCCTCGACCACCAACTCAAGACAATGTATGTCGTGGAATTCTCGGCTCCCGCTGAGAGCAACATTGTCTTGAAAGAGGAGGAAAAACGGACAAAATATCGAGATTTGCTCTTCGAACTCCGCAGGCTTTATCCAGGCCATTCTGTTAAAATAGTGGTACTGATTATAGGAGCCCTCGGTGGAATGAGACAGACGCTGCTTTCAGAACTAAAGATCATACCGGCATGCCGAGATTCGGCAGAGATCTTAGCCGGCAGAATGCAGAAGGCTGTCATCCTCGGATCATTGCGTCTACTTAGGGCACACGATTCTCGGACCCGGTAGTCACTCACCCCACGGGCGTGGGGAGTGGCTATTGGTATTACCAGCTCCCCTCTGTGAGGGTCGGAGCCACAGAGTAGGGTGACTGGTTTTTTGTAAAAAAAAAAAAAAAAATAATGAAGTGGACGGTAGATGAGCTGCGCCAGTTAGATAGAGATACCCGCAAGATGATGAATATTCACCGTAGCATTCATCCTAAATCGTCCGTTCCTCGAGTTTACCTCCCACGTCAACGGGGGGGCCGAGGACTCTTGGGCCTGGAGTGTATGCATGGCCGGGTAGTACTGAGTATGGCATGCAATATCCTTAGGAGCTCTGACCCGCTCCTGCATCTAGTGAGGGATCACGAAAATGCAGGTGTGGGAGCAGGATTATTCAAGGCAGCAAAAAGAGCCGCAGATGAACTTGGTCTCATATTCGACATCAGGCGAGGAGGCCGGCGAGGTGCCGACCCAGAGTCAGTCACTGAGCTTCTGCCAAATCGTCTGAAAGCCCAGATTAAAACTGCCGAGCAGGCAAATTTGCTTAGGCAGCATGTCGATAAATCCCTGCACGGTGTTTTCTATAAGAACATAGAAACACTGGGTTTATCGACTAAGCTGACATTTGCCTTTTTGAAGTCAGCTGGGCTTAAGTCGGAGACCGAGGGATTCATTGTGGTCTGCCAAGATGGTGTTACTAATACCTTGGTCTACCGAAGCCGTGTGATGGGTGTAGGGTTTCCTGATGTCAGCTGCAGGACCTGCCGTCAGGCGCCGGAATCGCTCATGCATTTATTGTCTGCATGCCCAGTATACGCGATTTCGGCCTACATCCACCGCCATAACGCGGCATTACGAGTGCTCTATTACTATCTACGGCACTCGTACGGGGTAGACCAAACACCAGTGCTGCCTTACGTCCCCGGAGATATTGAGTCCGTTGTCGAGAACGAGAGGTGCAGGATATACTGGAACTACTCGTTCCCGACCATCAGGCTAATTCAAGCCAACAAGCCTGACATAGTACTCCTCGACCACCAAACCAAGGCGATGTACGTCATCGAGTTTTCGGCACCCGCTGAAACAAACATCGCCTTGAAAGAGGAGAAAAAACGGACTAAATATCGTGATCTCCGGTACGAGCTCCCAGTGCTGTACCCAGGCTACTCAGTCAAGATGGTCGTCCTCATAATCGCTGTACTCGGAGGTATGAAGCCCACGCTGCTCTCGCAATTGAAGACCATACCGGCCTGTCAGAAATCTGCCGAATGGCTAGCAGGCCAAATGCAGAAAGCAGTTATCCTGGGGTCCCTTCGTCTACTTAGGGCACACGATTCGGGTGTTTACAGTCACTGACCTCACAGGTGTGGGGAGTGGCTGTGATTTTAATCGCCGGCGCGATTTCCGTGTGGTGTCGGAGGCCACGGAAGTCCTGTCCGGTATCAGGAAACCGCAAAAAAAAAAAAAAAAAAAAAGCAGGAGGGGCTAACTTTCATCTATTAAGCCTTTGGTGAGTAGCGCCACCACTTACTCCAGCTAGGGGTGCAAAACCGAACCGGCAGCCCTAGTGCACCCGGGAGGGGAAAGCATGTTCCCCTCTGGTGTCGGTCGTGGACCTGCTGGGCTAACCACCCACAGGCTCTAACCTTTGGTTCCGGCAGGCCGAAGAGAGGGCCTCCACGATCGACCCCGTTCGGATAGGGGTCAAGGGCAAGGTGGTGGGGCCCAACCGGATAGACCGCCCGTTGACGACTTACGCAATGTTCATGGACGCTTTGAGTGGACGGATGAACTGAGGGATGAGCTTCTGCAGTGTTATGAAAGCAGTGAGCCCGCGCGAAGGGGGTACATGGCGCGGATGCATGCTCTGTGGTGTGAGAGGCTTCCAGAGCATAGCGCCTTCACGCCACAAAATCTGCGTGACTATGTATCCCACCTTCGTAGTAGGGGCTACGTGAGGGCTGCTCCTGGACCGGTGAATGAGGTGGCGGAAGAGCCGCCACATTCACCGGTTGAGGACGTAGCTCTCCTCGTTCCGCCAATACCAGAGGGCCTCAGTACCAGAAGGGGGTTACACCATCTGAAAACCCCCGGGCCACAAGACCTGGCCAGAGTGGACGCTGAACTTCGTACAGCGCTACCGGAAGAGGCTGACATCTGGCACATAAATTGTGCCGTGTATGCCGCTGCTCAACGCTCATCTCAGGTGGAGAGGCGAAATACCTCTTCCCCACAGGAGAGAGCGCAGCGGCGCATACAAAAGATGGAGGCCAAAATCCGGTCGGCGAGACAACACGCATCCCGTGTCCAATGTGTGATGGACTACATGGCGGCCAATAGGCCTTTCACGCCTAAAGTTCGACGTATAGCCGCCAATTTAAGACGCGCCCATCACACACTCAACGGGGCAGTGCTACAAACCACCAAACAGCACTGCCTCGATAGGATACGGATGCTAGTGGCTTGCAAAAAGTCACTAGTGAGGCGGGCGAGGGGGCTGGCGGAAAATAACCTTTTTCGCCAAAAGCCTTCGCGCCTATTCGAACCGCCTCAGCGTGTTGCCGACAATCCACCGACCGTCGATCAGGTGGAAACTTTCTGGAAAACGTTGTACGAACAGAGGCTTTCGCTCAACAGAGACTCTCCGGCCCTGGCACACTTTGAAGCCTTTTGCCAAAGGCTTCATCTACAACAGGAGGTGTGCCAACCAATAACCCCAGAAGAGGTTCGAAGAGCTCTTGAAGGCTCTAAGAATTTTGCTGCTCCAGGTCCAGATGGGATTAATAACTTTTGGTGGAAAAAGTTAACCAGTACCCACCACCATTTGGCCAGAATTTTTAATTCTTGGCTAAATGGGGAGCAGCAAATTCCTTCTTGGGTTGTTGAGGGGCGGACAGTGCTGATCCCCAAGAACGGAGATTTGTCCAACCCAAAGAACTATAGGCCGATAACCTGTTTAAACGCATGTTACAAGGTGTTCACACGCATCTTGTACATGCGGGTACTCCAAGCAGTTAACCCAGTTTACGAACGCATATATGAGCAACGAGGGTCGAAGAGAGATGTCGCTGGCTGCAAGGAGAACCTGTTGATTGACAGATGTGTCACGCAGGACTCCGTGCAGTATAAGCGGAATCTCTCCATGGCCTGGATCGATTACTGCAAGGCATTTGACATGACATCTCATGAGCTTATTGTACACTTGCTCCGATGTCTTGCGGTCGCCGGTCCCGTAGTGAGATGCATTGAAGATCTGATGCCGCTCTGGAGGACTCGCTTTACCATAACATCTGGTAATGATAGAGTCCAAACAGAGCCGGTAACGTTCAAAAGGGGAGTATTTCAGGGAGATTCCCTCAGCCCCCTTTTGTTTTGCATCTCGCTACTGCCATTATCCGTCTCGCTCCGGAAAACCCGCGGTTACAACTGTGGTACCCCCGGCGACAGGAGGCATAAGGTCACCCATTTGTTTTATATGGATGACCTTAAACTTTATGCCTCCGGAGAAAGGGATCTCCAACAATCCCTTAGGGTGGTACAGGAGTACACGCAGGCTGTCGGTATGCAGTTCGGATTGGACAAATGTGCACTGGTCCATCTCAAGAGAGGACGATGTGGGGACTACGGCGTGGACGCGCAGCTCGTAGACGGAAGCATCCTACACCACCTAGATGCCGGAGAGTCGTACACTTACTTGGGTGTCGAGCAACGCTCCACCCAAGAAGTGGGTGTAGTGAAAAACGCTCTCCGCGGCAAGTATCAGCACCGACTCCGACAGATCTGGTCTTCAGAACTGTCGGGGAAGAACAAGGTGTCTGCTACTAATATGCTTGCCGTTCCAATCCTTCTCTACTCCTTTGGAGTAGTGAAGTGGACTCGAGAGGAGCTGCGTCAACTCGATGTAGGAACCCGGAGAAAGATGCACCTCAATAGGAGCCTGCATCCTAAATCGTCCGTTCCACGGTTATATCTCCCACGCCATCGGGGAGGCCGTGGACTCTTGAGCTTGGAGAGTCTACACAGCAGGATGGTGCTGGATGGAGCCTGTAAGGTCGTCAGGAGTTCGGATCCCCTCCTCTGCATGGTCCGAGACCATGAAAATGCAGGGGTAGGAGCTTTTCTGTTTAAGGCAGCACGCAGAGCAGCCGATGAACTCGGTCTCATCTTCGACGTTGAGCGGGATAATCCCGACTCTGTCACCGAGTTGGAACCCGCTCGGCGGAAAGCCCAAATAAAAGCTGCAGAACAAACCATCTTTCTGCAGCTCCATTCGGATAAGCCACTGCATGGTGTCTTCTATAGAAATATAGAAGAACTTGGCTTATCCGAAAGGCTGACCTTCGCCTTCTTAAGGTCAGCCGGGCTGAAGTCTGAGACCGAGGGATTTATATTGGCTTGCCAGGACGGTGTATTCAACACCCTCGTCTATCGAAGTCGTGTCATGGGTGTGGAGGTCGCTGACGTCAGCTGCAGGGCCTGCCGCAGAGCGCCGGAGACGCTTATGCACTTGTTGTCGGCCTGCCCGACATATGCAGTCTCCGCCTATATCCAAAGGCACGACGGAGCACTACGAGTGCTTTACTACCATCTGAGGCACTCGTATGAGATAGACGAGACACCAGTGCTGCCTTATGCTCCGGGGGATATTGAGTCCGTTGTGGGGAATGAGAGGTGTCTAATTTATTGGAACTACTCGTTTCCCACGGTCAGGCAAATACAGGCAAACAAGCCTGACATAGTCCTCATAGACCACCAACTCAAGACAATGTTCGTCATAGAGTTCTCGGCTCCCGCGGAGAACAACATTGTCTTGAAGGAGGAAGAAAAGCGGACAAAATATCGAGACCTACTCTTCGAACTCCGCAAACTGTATCCAGACCATACTGTCAAGCTGGTGGTACTGATTATAGGAGCTCTCGGTGGAACGAGACACACGCTGCTTTCAGAATTGAACATCATACCGGCATGCCGACAATTGGCAGAAGTCCTAGCCGGGAGAATGCAGAAGGCTGTCATTCTTGGTTCATTGCGTCTGCTCAGGGCACACGAGTCACGGAACCAGTGATCACTGACTCTGCGATGTAGAGAGTGGTTACTGGCGCTCCCAGCGTACCCTCTCTGGTATCGGAGGCAGGGAGAAGGACGACTGGTTTAACTTAAAAAAATAATAACAATAATAATAATAATAATAATATTCATAAACATAGAACCCTGCATACTGCCTACATAGATTACCGCAAAGCGTTCGACTCAGTGCAACATTCTTGGTTGTTGAAAGTATTACGTTTATATAAAGTGGCGCCATCAATTGTCACATTGCTGGAACATCTGATGTCATCGTGGAGAACAAGGCTGGAGGTCACGTGCAAAGATGGAAGGGTTACCACGGATCCCATCAGAGTCTGCAAGGGCATATTTCAGGGGGATAGTTTTAGTCCTCTATGGTTCTGCCTGGCACTTAACCCTCTCTCCCATATGCTTAATGAAAGTCAATATGGGTTTTCCTTGAAGCATCAATCCGCTGTACAATATAAAATCTCCCACCTTATGTACATGGATGATATAAAACTATACGCCAGTAACGCCACACACATAAAGGCACTTCTAAGAATTACCGAGATTTTCTCTAAAGACATACGCATGGACTTTGGACTAAATAAATGTAAAACTCAGATGGTCTCTAAAGGAAAACATCAAGCTGTTGGATTCCAACTGATGGACGGCAATGTCATTGAGCCAATGGGAGACGAGGAATCGTACAAATATCTCGGTATGCTACAATCTACACGTACCGATCAGAAAATTATTAAACAGAGGACACGAGCAAAATATACCGAAAGACTACAGAGCCTCTTAAAGTCCAAACTTAGCGGCAAAAACCTCATCAACGCCATAAATACATACGCCATCCCCGTCATCACATACACGTTTGGCGTGATAAAATGGACGACCACTGATATAGCAGAAGTAGAAAGACAGACAAGAGTAATCCTCACTAAATACCGCGCCCTCCATCCTAAATCAGCTGTTGAGAGGTTAACAATTCCCCGAGAAGACGGAGGTCGGGGTTTAATTAATTTAACATTTCTTCATCACAAGCTTACATACGACCTCCAACAATATTTCTTGGGAAGAAAAGATACACACCCTCTCTATAGTGCGATATGTACAGCCGACCAAAACTACACTCCTCTGTGCCTATGTAATGCTACTCAGACCGAAGCCACCAGTAAATCGGCTCATACTAGATCTCTACAAAATCAGTGGATGCAGAAACAACTCCACGGCAGGCATCCTAATGATCTCAGCTTGGATTATGTCGACAAAATTGCGTCGAACTACTGGCTGAGTCATGGAGATCTGTTCCCAGAAACTGAGGGATTCATGATAGCTATCCAAGATCAAGTTATCGCCACGAGGAATTATATGAAATATATAGTTGGGGATCAAGATACAGCTGATGATCGGTGCCGAAAATGTAGGGGCTCTCCAGAAACAATCCAGCATATCACTACAGGCTGTACTCATTTAACATCGTCTGACTACTTACATCGCCACAATTGTGTCGCTAGAATTATTCACCAACAACTAGCAATTAATATCGGCTTAAATACGGAACGACTACCATATTACCGTTACAGCCCACAGAGTGTACTTGAAAACGGGAACCACCGATTGTACTGGGACAGAACGGTACTCACCGACATAACAATAACCGCAAACCGACCCGACATCATCTGGGTGGATAAAAGTAGGAAAAAGACCTTCCTCATAGATATTGCGGTCCCTAATACAAACAATCTCCGGGACACTTATGTCGAAAAAATTAACAAGTACATGGATCTTGCCATTGAAATCCAGCAACAATGGCAGCAAGCCACAGTCCGAGTGGTTCCCATTATAATCTCGTCCACTGGAATCATCCCAAAAAATTTGAAAGACAGCTTAGCAACATTGAACATAGAACTTTGTGTCATGAGGGATATCCAAAAATCAGTAATTCTAAATACCTGTAATACTGTACGCAAGTTTCTTTCCTACCCATGACTCACGCATAGTGCATCTTGTCAGCAGGCCGATGTACATGTGAAATAGCACCGCATAGAGCGAGAGAAGAGAAAAGATAATAATAATAATAATAATAGAGATAAGAGATAAGCAGGAGGGGCTAACTTCCATCTATTAAGCCTTTGGTGAGTAGCGCCACCACTTACTCCAGCTGGGGGTGCAAAACCGAACCGGCAGCCCTAGTGCACCCGGGAGGGGAAAGCATCTTCCCCTCTGGTGTCGGTCGTGGGCCTGCTGGGCTAACCACCCACAGGCTCTAACCTTTGGTTCCGGCAGGCCGAAGACTGGGCCCCCACGATCGACCCCGTTCGGATAGGGGTCAAGGGCAAGGTGGTGGGGCCCAACCGGATAGACCGCCCGTTGACGACGTACGAAATGAACAAGGACGCTTTGAGTGGACAGATGAACTGAGGGATGAGCTTCTGCATTGTTATGAAAGCAGTGAGCCCGCGCGGAGGGGGTACATGGCGCGGATGCATGCTCTGTGATGTGAGAGGCTTCCAGAGCATAGCGCCTTCACGCCACAAAATCTGCGTGACTATGTATCCCACCTTCGTAGTAGGGGCTACGTGAGGGCTGCTCCTGGGCCGGTGAATGAGGTGGCCGAAGAGCCGCCACATTCACCGGTTGAGGACGTGGCTCTCCTCGTTCCGCCAATACCAGAGGGCCTCAGTACCAGAAGGGGGTTACACCGTCTGAAAACCCCCGGGCCACAAGACCTGGCCAGAGTGGACGCTGAACTTCGTACAGCGCTACCAGAAGAGGCTGACATTTGGCACATAAATTGTGCCGTGTATGCCGCTGCTCAACGCTCGTCTCAGGTGGAGAGGCGAAATACCTCTTCCCCACAGGAGAGAGCGCAGCGGCGCACACAAAAGATGGAAGCCAAGATCCAGTCGGCGAGACAACACGCATCCCGTATCCAATGTGTGATGGACTACATGGCGGCCAATAGGCCTTTCACGCCTAAAGTTCGACGTATAGCCGCCAATTTAAGACGCGCCCATCACACACTCAACGGGGCAGTGCTACAAACCACCAAACAGCACTGCCTCGATAGGATACGGATGCTAGTGGCTTGCAAAAAGTCACTAGTGAGGCGGGCGAGAGGGCTGGCGGAAAATAACCTTTTTCGCCAAAAGCCTTCGCGCCTATTCGAACCGCCTCAGCGTGTTGCCGACAATCCACCGACCGTCGATCAGGTGGAAACTTTCTGGAAAACGTTGTACGAACAGAGGCTTCCACTCAACAGAGACTCTCCAGCCCTGGCACACTTTGAAGCCTTTTGCCAAAGGCTTCATCTACAACAGGAGGTGTGCCAACCAATAACCCCAGAAGAGGTTCGAAGAGCTCTTGAAGGCTCTAAGAATTTTGCTGCTCCAGGTCCCGATGGGATTAATAACTTTTGGTGGAAAAAGTTAACCAGTACCCACCACCATTTGGCCAGAATTTTTAATTCTTGGCTAAATGGGGAGCAGCAAATTCCTTCTTGGGTTGTTGAGGGGCGGACAGTGCTGATCCCCAAGAACGGAGATTTGTCCAACCCAAAGAACTATAGGCCGATAACCTGTTTAAACACATGTTACAAGGTGTTCACACGCATCTTGTACATGCGGGTACTCCAAGCAGTTAACCCAGTTTACGAACGGATATATGAGCAACGAGGGTCGAAGAGAGATGTCGCTGGCTGCAAGGAGAACCTGTTGATTGACAGATGTGTCACGCAGGACTCCGTGCAGTATAAGCGGAATCTCTCCATGGCCTGGATCGATTACCGCAAGGCATTTGACATGACATCTCATGAGCTTATTGTACACTTGCTCCGATGTCTTGCGGTCGCCGGTCCCGTAGTGAGATGCATTGAAGATCTGATGCCGCTCTGGAGGACTCGCTTTACCATAACATCTGGTAATGATAGAGTCCAAACAGAGCCGGTAACGCTCAAAAGGGGAGTATTTCAGGGAGATTCCCTCAGCCCCCTTTTGTTTTGCATCTCGCTACTGCCATTATCCGTCTCGCTCCGGAAAACCCGCGGTTACAACTGTGGTACCCCCGGCGACAGGAGGCATAAGGTCACCCATTTGTTTTATATGGATGACCTTAAACATTATGCCTCCGGAGAAAGGGATCTCCAACAATCCCTTAGGGTGGTACAGGAGTACACGCAGGCTGTCGGTATGCAGTTCGGATTGGACAAATGCGCACTGATCCATCTCAAGAGAGGACGATGCGGTGACTATGGAGAGGACGCGCAGCTCGTGGACGGAAGCATCTTACACAATCTAGATGCCGGAGAGTCGTACACTTACTTGGGTGTCGAGCAACGCTCCACCCAAGAAGTGAGTGTAGTGAAAAATGCTCTCCGCGGCAAGTATCAGCACCTACTCCGACATATCTGGTCTTCAGAACTGTCGGGGAAGAACAAGGTGTCTGCTACAAATATGCTTGCCGTTCCGATCCTTCTCTACTCTTTCGGAGTAGTGAAGTGGACTAGAGAAGAGCTGCGTCAACTCGATGTAGTAACCCGCAAGAAGATGCATCTCAATAGGAGCTTGCATCCTAAATCGTCCGTTCCACGGTTATATCTCCCACGACATCGGGGAGGCCGTGGACTCTTGAGCTTGGAGTCTCCATAGCAGGATGGTTCTGGAGGGAGCATGTAAGGTTATCAGGAGTTCGGATCCCCTCCTCTGCATGGTCCGAGACCATGAAAATGCAGAGGTAGGAGCTTTTCTCTTTAAGGCAGCACGGAGAGCAGCCGATGAACTTGGTCTCATCTTCGACGTCGAGCGGGTAAACCCCGACTCTGTCACCGAGTTGGAACCCGTTCGACTAAAAGCCCACATTAGAGCTGCAGAACACAACATACTTCTGCAGCTCCATAAGGATAAGCCATTGCACGGGATCTTCCATAAAAATATAGAAGACCTCGGCTTATCCGAAAGGCTGACCTTCGCCTTCTTAAGGTCAGCTGGGCTGAAGTCTGAGACCGAGGGATTCATAATGGCTTGCCAGGATGGTGTATTTAACACTCTCGTCTATCGACGTCGTGTCATGGGTATGGAGGTCCCTGATGTCAGCTGCCGGGCCTGACGCAGGGCGCCGGAGACTGTAATGCACTTACTGTCGGCTTGCCCGACATACGCAGTCTCGGCCTATATTCATAGACACAACGCAGCATTACGAGTGCTTTACTATCATCTAAGGCACTCGTATGGGATAGACGAAACACCAGTGTTGCCTTACGTTCCGGGGGATATTGAGTCCGTTGTGGGGAATGAGAAGTGCCTAATTTATTGGAACTACTCGTTTCCCACCGTCAGGCAAATACAAGCCAACAAGCCTGACATAGTACTCCTCGACCACCAACTCAAGACAATGTATGTCGTGGAATTCTCAGCTCCCGCTGAGAGCAACATTGTCTTGAAAGAGGAGGAAAAACGGACAAAATATCGAGATTTGCTCTTCGAACTCCGCAGGTTTTATCCAGGCCATTCTGTTAAAATAGTGGTACTGATTATAGGTGCCCTCGGTAGAATGAGACAGACGCTGCTTTCAGAACTAAAGATCATACCGGCATGCCGAGATTCGGCAGAGATCTTAGCCGGCAGAATGCAGAAGGCTGTCATCCTCGGTTCATTACGTCTACTCAGGGCACACGATTCGCGGACCCGATAGTCACTCACCCCACGGGCGTGGGGAGTGGCTATTGGTATTACCAGCTGCCCTCTGTGAGGGTCGGAGCCACAGAGTAGGGTGACTGGTTTTTTGTAAAAAAAAAAAAAATAATAATAATGCCGAGATTCGGCAGAGATCTTAGCCGGCAGAATGCAGAAGGCTGTCATCCTCGGTTCATTACGTCTACTCAGGGCACACGATTCGCGGACCCGGTAGTCACTCACCCCACGGGCGTGGGGAGTGGCTATTGGTATTACCAGCTGCCCTCTGTGAGGATCGGAGCCACAGAGTAGGGTGACTGGTTTTTTGTAAAAAAAAAATAATAATAATAATGCCGAGATTCGGCAGAGATCTTAGCCGGCAGAATGCAGAAGGCTGTCATCCTCGGTTCATTACGTCTACTCAGGGCACACGATTCGCGGACCCGGTAGTCACTCACCCCACGGGCGTGGGGAGTGGCTATTGGTATTACCAGCTCCCCTCTCTGAGGGTCGGAGCCACAGAGTAGGGTGACTAGTTTTTTGTAAAAAGAAAAAAATAATAATAATAATAATTACCAAAGAGGAACTAATAAGAAATGACTCAGGTTTTTAAAATTTATATGAACATTCTTGATTCTGAATGTATCAACACATTAAAACATAAAGCAAACAACTATCAAATACCATAAAAAAACAAACAACTGTAGAGTACATCAAAACAACCACATTATTCTAGTTAATGCTAGGCTGCTACTTAGCCCGGCCTGTGGCTTATTGCTTGGGTATTTGGTTTGAAAAAAAGCTGTCATGTTGTTACTCGATATGAAGAAAGCCTACGATGCCGTCTGGCAGAATGGGCTTAATTCTAAAAGCTCAAAGAAACTTCCAAACTGCCAGATTGCACCATAGCTTTAATTTAAAGTTTTGTGAGAGGACGACACATAATTGTACGGTTAAATAACTCGTTTTCAAGTAAAACGGGATTATCTGCAGCTTCACAGGGGACGATACTGTCCCCTGTACTGTTTAACTTATAAACCTCCGACATTTCCTCCTACCCTAATACCAACCACCTCTATGCAGATGATATCGTAATCTATGGGCAGTCTTTTTACGCCCAGAAGATACGGTAACACCGGAGACAGTTATATATAACAGAAAATTTATAAACATAAAGTCTATTTTGAAGCTAAAAATTACTAACAAAGAGATCGTGGAGCAGAACTCGACTAAATATCTGGGGATAACCCTACATAAGAGCTGAAGAGGGTGTGTCTCGGTCCACATATCACGAAGACTTTAAACAGTAAATAAGCTACTTCAAATAGACTTTACCGTCTAGTAAATAGACGGAGTAAATTGACAATCGACAATAACCTCGCACTCTACAAAGTCATATTTAGACCGATAGTGACATATGCCAGTGTGTCATGGAATTTCATTTCATCAGACACACAGTGCAAGAAACTCAACAAAACAAAATACTGAGACTCCTGACAAATTTTAACAGATATATTCCGATCGTTGAATTTCATCGGAAAGCTGGGGTCTCTATGATGAGAAATTTCATCGTGGAGACCTCCCAGTAATTTTTCTGACAAAAAATTTAACGATCGGAAATAACCAGACAATTACTGGACATTCGTATTCACGATAAATCGACTCATACATACAGACTTATCCACAAACGACTACCTGTTTTTTTACGAAATACGTAACTAACGTATTTCGTAGTATAGTTAATACTGAATAGACAGATAATCACCCTCACCCGCTTAATAACACCCCCCCATCTCCCACCCCCTTTCTTCCCCCTTCGAGCCAAAACATTAATTTCCGTTCCTTCTTCAATAATGAAGTTTTCTTCGGGATCATTGTTGGACTCTCTTCGGAATTTGTTTTCAACACGTTTAAAATAATTTTTCGCTGGACATTGTCTATCAGGATATCGTTGGGCATAGAGGTCGGTAGCTGCAACTGCATTTCTTTTACATTCCCCATAAATAATTAACATGTTCACTTTTTCATCTCTTGTATAAATATGCGGCATTTTGAACAAAATTAACAAGAATTTTAAACAATTTTTAAAGACACAATAAAAATACCGTTAAACCAACAAATGTTTGACAAGCTAAATATTTCATTGTTTTCAAAGTCACCTTATTACTTCTTAACATTTAATTAGAACAAAATTGTATTTTACTATTTTCTTTTAGCTGTAATTTTGTTCCGGCGAAACCGGAAGTGAAAAAAATCAATTGTATGTCAAAAAGTGCCGCTTATTATGTATGTAGTATATCCTAAATTTCAATCAATTATCTTCAAAACTAAAGGAGAAATGATCCTGTTACACCCGGTATATCACCGTACTCAGCTGCCGGAATTTATGAAGAGTTGTTATTTGAATCTCTTTAAATTTAGAACCAGTCCAAACAAGGGATACTAGCTGTTGTAAATTTTATAATTTTAATCAACATATCTCAATTTTTAATGTTAATTGCAGATTGTTAGATTTAGTCGTAAGTAATATCGTCTCATTGCAAGTTCATAGGTCAGAAATTTCCATGATAAGGGAAGATTTGCACCGTCCACCACTGTATATTAACCTACCTCAAGGAAATGACGAAGCGAGAAATATGATTCCAGCCAAGTCATAATTGACTTTTAATTTTAAAAAAGCCGATTATGTCACAATGTACAATTTATTTCTACATATTGGTCTTTTCTAACAAACTACGAGAATGTTAACCTAGCTGTAGAAGCTGTAATAATACATTTACGACATGCGTCCCGAGAACTTATCCCTCGACTTATCCCAAAAGTCATTGGGATCCTCCATGTAATAGCAGAGATATAATCTATCATATTAGGGAAAAAATTCAGCATGGAAAAAATATAAGTAATTCAACACAACTTAGGACCCTGAAAAGTTAAAACACTAAGATCAAAAATAAAAAATGATATTAAGCTAGCCCATGAACAGTATGTCAGCCATATTGAAAATAACTTTAAGAAGATTCCTAAATCTTTTTGGTCATATATTCATAGCAAAGGGAATGCGACAACGATAATTCTTTGGGTAATCCTCAAGAATTTGTCGACGCATTTGTTGAGCTCTTTAAAACTGCTTTTACAAAATCATCTGAATACGTAGACTATGAAAACTCTGACATCATGCAAATGGACGTGAACCGTCACAGATAATCCAACTAAGTGGAGATGTGAATGTAAAACTATCGAGAAGTTAAAAAACAAATTCAAAACTGGTCCTGATGGTATACCGTCATTTCTTATTGGAGACTGTGCTAATAATATCTTAGCGAAACCTCTTCTTAGTTTATTTAACTTAGCCCTTAACAGTAACTCATTCCCAGAGTTATGGAAAAGCCCCAACATTATTAATGTGTTTAAAAAAGATAATCGAACTATCATCAGCTTACAAAACCCTGGGCCTTATCATTAGAAACTCCGGTGAGCTTAACAACATTGATACTTAAAAATTCTATTTACGTCTTTTGTGCATTCTAAACTTGAGTACGGCTCTGTCGTGTGAAAATCTAACAAAAAGGTAAAGCTATCAAAGAAATTCATAGACGATTTTTTTAATTTATGGCATTTAAGGAGGACAAAACTTATCCACCAATAGGGTTTCCACATGACAAACTGCTAGAGAAGTTCAATGCTGATGAACTAGTCAGAAGGCAGGCGGTCTCTTGACTCGGCTACGTTTTTACGTAAACTTGTCAATAATAAAATAAAATGTCCCGAACTCTTGGTAAAAAGTCAATGCGCTTGTTCATATGCCATTGTTGCAAACAAGACTATCTAATCTTTTCTACTTACCCACTATATTAAAATTCTCACCGTTGTTATTCAGGATAATATTAGCCTTTTTAATTGCAATGTTGCATATATAAAAACTGCTTACTATAACAATTAATTTAACTCCCTATCAAAACCTATACCGGGTGTTAGAAAGTATGGGAACGGTGGAAAATCTTGAACAGTTTGCATCAAATCGAAAAATAAAAAAATACGTGTCAAACATTTTTCAAAAAACTATCTACTGATACCAAAATGACCTCCCTACCCACCACCCTTTGGGTGGGGCGAGGAGCAACTTTAAAATTTCAAATGGAAACTCCTATTTTTTGTTGCGGAATGGATTCTACGGCAAAAAATACGTAAATTTTATTCCGGACATTTTCTTTGATTCTTGCATGGTGTCGCTGTAATCGCAAAAAATTAAAAGAAAACATTACTGTTTCAAGAGTAGCATCTTGTGCCCATAAAAAAACGTCCAATTCAAAAACTGAAAAACACGTATTTGTTATTTTTACGGAATCTATCCAATGACATTGTATTCGACTTTGCCACCCCTAACCCAGTGGGTGGGGCGGAGGCAACTTTGAAATTTGTAATGAAAATCCCAATTTTTTTATAGCGGATTCGGATTCTACGGCCAAAAATACGTGAATTTTATAACGAGCATTTTTTTAGATTCTCGCAAGGTGTCTCTGCAATCGCAAAAAAGTGAGTGGAAACATGAAAGTTTTGAACGCATATTTAAAAAAATACGAAAAGTAAAACTATTGATCTCAGAGTGACAGATTTCCTGAGCTGTTTTAAGAACAGTGATTTTATACGGTCGTGCGGAAATTACAACAACTATTAACATTCTGTAAATTTATTAGCAGCTAGTAATTTTCAATTTACATTTTTTACAGGGCAATAAAAAACTCGATTAAAAAAAAACTAACAGTGGTTTTACCTCTTAATTCAGCCACTTCAGACAAGTTCTTGATCCCAGCTAGTGAAGGCAAGGAGGTAACTCAGCCATTTAAGGCAAGGTGAGGATTTCGGCCAGTTGAGGCAATTAGTTTACAGCTTAACTGCTACACTAGAAGGTTTTAATTTCAAGATTATAGCAGGTGTTCAAAATGGTGCCCATTGACTTCTTCGAATTGTCCGAGACGAACGTAAAAATTTTCAATAGCACTTCTTATCATTTGAGGTGGTACTTCTGCAAAAATGTTTATCATGCGTTGCCTCAGCTCTTCCAAATCACGAGGTTTAGTGAAATTAACCTTACCCTTCACGTAGCCCCAAACAAAATAATCAAGTGGCGCGAGATCGGCAGATCTTGCTGGCCATTCAATAGTTTCTCTTCGACCTATCCATCGATTTTCGAAAGTACCATTTAAATAGTCCCTAACAATATCCCGATAGTGTGAAGGATCTTGCTGGAACCAAACATTATCGAACTCATCACCAGCAATCTCTTGTATTGCGGGAACTATTTGATTTGTCAACATTTCCAGGTATTTTTCTCCATTCAAATTTCCATCTATGAAAAACGGTCCTATGATTCGATCCCTGAAAACTCCTGCCCAAACATTTAATTTTTGCGGATACTGCGTGTGTGTTTCAAGCATCCAGTGAGGGTTTTCGTCACTCCAATATCTGAAATTATGGCGATTAACTTTTCCACTTAGTTCGAAAGTTGCTTTATCTGAGAAGACAAGTAGAGACGACAAAAAATTTGGGTTTTGGATACTCCTTTCCATCATTAATTCACTAAATTCACGTCGCCTATCAAAATCATCTTCATTTAACTCTTGGTGAAGGTGAGTTTTGTAAAGATAAAATTTCAAAAGTTTCAAATTCTTATGAACTGAAAATGCACTCATATCAAGCTGTTGACTGGCTTTTCTGACTGATAACCTTCGATTTTCAACAAATGCCTGGGCCACTTCCATTTGTCGAGCTTCCGATATTTCAGATTTTGGTCTTCCAGATTCTGGGCGATTTTTATTTGTCCTTGTGTCTAGGAGTCGTTTGATGGTACGGGACACAGTAGATTTCGAAATTCCCACTTGATCTACATGGAAAGTTTCGTTGAATAAAATCACAACTTCATCATAGGACCTTTCTTTATCGCCCCACCCTCGCATCATTAAAAGAGAAACTCTCTCTTCCTCTGTTAAAGTAGCCATTATGCAGAAAAAACGCGAGAACTAATGAATAATGAAATAACTTTTTCCGTACAAAAGTGCGCTCCTGCCTCTAGAAAAGTTGGAAGGAACTGAACGTTCTCGGAGAAATTTCACAAAACAAATACTATTATTAAGAACCAAGATATCACAGATATTGTTTTGTAAACTGAATGTTTTTTTGTCAACACGAGTAGCTAGAGTTTGTAAATATTTACTTACTTATGGACGCTTAAGGTTTATTTCAATTTTGTGCGATTGCAGAGACACCTTGCGAGAATCGAAAAAAATGCCCGACATAAAATTCACGTATTTTTGGCCGTAGAATCCGAATCCGCTATAAAAAATAGGGATTTTCATTACAAATTAGGAGTGGGAGAGTCGAATCCAATGTCATTGGATAGATTTTTTGAATTGGACGTTTTCTTATGGGCACAAGATGCTACTCTTGAAACAGTAATGTTTTATTTTCATTTTTTGCGATTACAGCGACACCATGCAAGAATCGAAGAAAATGTCCGGAATAAAATTTACGTATTTCTTGCTGTAGAATCCATTCCGCAATAAAAAATAGGAGTTTCCATTTGAAACTTTAAAGTTGCGCCTCGCCCCACCCACAGGGTGGTGGGTGGGGAGGTCATTTTGGTATCAGTAGATAGTTTTTTGAAAAATGTTTGACACGTATTTTTTTATTTTTCGATTTGATGCAAACTGTTCGAGATTTTCCACCGTTCCCATACTTTTCTAACGCCCGGTATAGATGTTATACTACATTTTAATGTTGCGTATTTTGCAATATTAACAATTTTTGTTATTATGTTTAATTGTATAGTGTATTTTTCCTACCCTTTAATTGGAACATGTTCTGTTGGGTAACGTATAATAAAATAAAAGTAATATTTTTTATTGTTGTTTCTTACTTTAATATAATTTATGTGTTACCAATAGAAAAACTAAAATTACTCAGTTAGCTACTTCTAAAATTATTTATTACATACGTGTGAAAATGTTTCCATAAAATTAAGGTATAAATAATTTATTTCCGATATTTCAGTTCCTAAAAACACTTTTATAAGCTTCGGTTTGAAAATTTCATTGCTTACATTAAATAGTCCAAAGTTCAAGTAAGGTAAATCAACTTTGCAGATGAGCTAGCGGTTGGGATGCAGACGCGAGGTTCCTGTTATCCTGTTCCTCTTTCCCGTCTGGAAAAGCAAACAGAGAGGGAGGTAGAGAGCAATAAACCATTATAATTCCAAACCCGTACTCAGCAAAGCAGACTACAACTCTTATTGCAGGGGTGAGTGTACGTCTACATGAAGAACAGCTAATTTTGCAGGTCATATTGATCAATACATTTTCTGTATTCTATACAGGCATGTTTTCTCGTTACCTCTTTGTGGTGAGAAGAGTTTTTCAGCATACGTTTCAATAAAAATAACTCCACTTTTACATCGCTGTGGTTATTTTATTGAAGAGGATTATTTCGCTAATGAAATTTTACATAGACTTCGTATTTTTTATATATAGCTTTACAGTAATTAAACCGTATAAAATAATAGAACGCATTAAAATATTTTAATTCAGATATCTCAAATATTTTAATGTATCTATCACCTTTGAGATCAAGAAAGAAATTAACTTCTCATTTCGAAACCTTCCGTTTAACAAACAAAGCTCTGCAATATTAACAAAAATACTTAGCTTACATGTATCTGTATTTAGTTCCAGTCACTTCGAGACGATTACATTTAAAAATATAGTTTCAAGATAAAATAGGCGTAATAAGTAATTAAAGGATTATTTGAATACCTTATATGAAAAAGGGTTTAAATCTGCAATAAACAAAAGAACTAAGGTACAAAATAATACAGAAAGCTATATTGATCATTTATTTATAAAGACAAAAAATACAGTAAATGATTATAGATATATACCAATAATATTAGAAGAAGATAATTCACTGAAAAGTATAAAAGAAGGTAATAAGGAAAAGAAGTATTTAAATAAAAATGACTACATGAAATTTGTTCATTCATCACAATCCCATTCTCTGTCTAATATAAAAGTCTTTTATAAATACGTTAGTAGTAAGTGTAGGAACAAAACTTTACCTAAGCAACTGGAATTTAGGCGGTAGCTCTTCTGATCCTAAGATATTCTTTTATCTGTTTGCATATTATTTCGAGCCTGTTTATATCAGAGGTGATAAGGACATAGGTATCGCTAACATTCATATATTATATGATCGTCCGGTCATACTAAATAATATTTATATTGACTGTGATTTAGTTTTTGATAAATTATCATCTTTAAATTCCAATACTAATCCAGGCCCCGATAGTATACCGTCATATATCTTAAAAATGTGCAGTCCCTCTTTGTCTTTTCCCATTGCTCATCTTTTGAAGCATTCTTCAGAGGGTGGTGAATATCCTACTATTTGGAAAATATCCTATAGTACCCATTCACAAGTCAGATATAGAAAATCATCGATGTGTTTCGTCATGTTCTATTATACCTAAGGTATTAGAATCTATTGTAGCTGATAATATTTTTAATTCGTATAAAAACGTTATCATATCATGTCAACACTGTTTTTTCAAAGGTCGTAGTATGCAAACAAACCTTTTCCTGTATACATCATTCATACACGAAGCATTTAGAAGAGCCTCTCAAGTTGATGCAATTTATACTGATATCAAAAAGGCCTCTGATCGTGCCAATCATAACATCCTCTAGCAAAAACTCTCATTATATGACATAAACGGTGCATTACTGCAGTGAATAAAATCGTATCTGACAGACAGAATTCAAATTGTGAGAATAGGAGAAAATAAATCAAGAAATATTACTGTAAGTTCGGGAGTTCCACAAGGTGGTCATCTTTCTTCGATCGATGTTCAATAAATTTTTGACTTTGCGAAAATCTTTCTTTTGGCAGATGACTTGAAATTGTTTGCAGGCGAGGACGCCGAAAATCTGCAGGGTAATATTGACAGGTTTTATGAGTGAAATGTAAACAATTGTCTGGAACTTAACATAAATAAATGCAAAACAATAACATTCTCTAATAGAACAAAAGTAATATATTTTTTAAAATATTCTATAAATTCATTAAAACTTTTGAGAGTGAATCTATTTGTGATCTGGCCATTGCTTTGGACTCCAGGTTAAGATATCATCTGCATGTGGAGGATATTCTAAAGCGAGCATATCGCCTATGCGGTTTTATCAAAAGGCATTGCAGAGATTTCACTGATGTTACATGTATCTTAAATTCTTAAATATATTTAATTCGCTGGCTGGACAGGCTCGAAAGAATATAAAACGAAATGGTTAATTTCATTTTATTTAAATTACACATTGATAAAACCAATAATTTAGTACAAGAAATCACGATTTGTTATATGCTGACAATTTTCATTCTAACTATAGTAGTCACTGTCCAGTTGCAAATCACTTTAGCTATTAATAATCTACCAGTAAATATTGATGTCAACTTTTGTTCTTTTAGAAAATTTTTAAATTTTATCTTCGTTAGTAACAATCTGGTTTATTAGTCTGTTGTATTTTATTAGTTTTTGTCATTAATTTTTTCTGAGTTTTGTGATTCTTGATACATTATCATATGTTTATTTTATTTTTTCTGTTGAATGTATAGGTATATACAAGGTGTTATATCATTTGCGATTATATCCAATAGATATTATGAATAAATAAATAAAAAGCATTAATACAGCAATTAGAAAGAGAAAACTGGGATGATATTTGTAACGAGTCAAATGTTAATATAGCAACAGAGACATTTGTAAAAACACTGGAAAGCTACATAATGGCAAATATTAACGTAATAAAAGTTTTTAGGGATATAAAGAAAACTGCTTGGATCACAAATAGTCTGATAAAGTCTATTGCTACAAAAAAATTCACTATATAAAATAATGAAAAACAATCCTTCAGAACAAAATATTAATAGATGTAAGCAACATCGAAATAATTAAAATTGGTTAATTAAAATAACAAAACCAAATTACTACAAACAAAAAATTCGTGACAACAAAAATATTTAAAAAATATATGGACATGTATCAATGAAATGTGTTACGACAAAATAAAAAATGATATAACAGAAATGAAAACAGAAGATGGAGAAAGAATAACTGATAGCAGAAAATAGCAGCAGTTGAATTTATCATGAATACTGGTAAAGATTTAGCACAAAAAGTTAGTAAATGTGAACGTAATAAAATCTCTAAAAAGGCAGTATGTATTGGAAACTCCATATTCCTACATCCCACCGACGAAAAAGAAATCATAAGTAAAATTAGGGAATTAAATAAAGGACACGATGAAATAACAAGTGACACATTAAACGATATTGCAAACCTAATAGCTAAACCACTGACCTACCTAACAAATAAATAGTTTGAAACAGGCATCGTTCCAGAAAACTTTTAAAAAACTATTGTAAAACCGATATATAGGAGCGGTGACAAGCTAAATATGACCAACTATAAGATCTATCTATCTAATAAACAGTACAGCTAAAGTCTATGAGAAAGTATTGAAAAACAGAACAACCAATTTTCTAGATAAAAACAACATAATTTCGGCAAAGCATTTTGTTAGAGAAATAACACAGGACGCCATAGCATATCTCACAACAAATATTTATAAAGCACTGGACTTTACCGGCTATGATCGTCTTTGTTGACTACCTTAGTGAAAGAACATAAAATGTTATAATTCCCTTAGTGACACTAAATTTGTATAATATGGAGTGCCGAAAGGTACAGTAATAGGACCTACATTGCTCACTATGTAAATGTAATGTAACTATGTAATGTAAAATGATAAGCAGGTGCCATCCAGCGGTCCAGTGTCTGTTGCAATCGAAAAATAAACAGCCTGACTGGGCTTAGCATAGTTCAAGTGTGCTTCTAGAGGGCAGAAATATTAAAACATAATATTTAATCGCAAGCTCCTCTATAAAAACCCTATTTTACTATAAGGAATGTAACCTGACTGCAACCAACAGCTACTCTCCGGGCTATGTGCCCCGCCGAGCGCTGAATTACAAGTTACAAGCCTGGCGCGTTAAGTGTAATAATCGCATATTACCAACAAAACACACTTCAGGCCATTTAATTTTCGATTGCAACAGACACCGGACCGCTAGATGGCGCCTGCTTACTATTTTACATGTCGCTATCATACAGATACCGAGATGTACCAAATAGCCAAGGGATCCTCGTGTCGTTCATCACATGCCTACCTTATAGTAAAATAAGGATTTTATAGAGGAACTTGCAACTGAAATATTATGTTTTAATATTTCTGCCCTCTAGAAGCACACTTGAACTATGCTAAGCCCAGTCAGGCTATTTAATTTTCGATAGCAACAGACACTGGACCGTTAGATGGCGCCTGCTGACTATTTTACATGTCGCTATCCCAAAGAGAGTTCAATAAAATTTCTGTACGATCAAG
Organism: Leptura quadrifasciata; assembly: GCA_963675555.1. NCBI lineage: Eukaryota > Metazoa > Arthropoda > Insecta > Coleoptera > Cerambycidae > Leptura > Leptura quadrifasciata. Next base: position 92,323,343 of record OY776675.1, read on the forward strand.
TCTAAATTTAGACTTTACAAGTAATCCTTAATTTGTTTACTTAGAAAATTATACATGTAAATGTATCCTTATTTGATGTAAATAATTACTAGCCTTTTCAGAATAATCAAAAATAAGCTCCCACAGTTTTGTGTTCCTGAAAATATACTGTTTCTTGTAGGAATCTATCTGGCTTTCATATAAAATGATCATGTAAGTAGGTACCTAAATATTACTAACATGGTTAGGTTGTTTCTAAATGAATTAATATCTCATAAATTGTCGACACTTGATTATTCCCATTTGTACATTTTTATGTTAGTTTATAGACACTGGTGACGTTTTTGGTTTTTATTAATGATGAGTTTTCTATGGCTGACGTTATCACTTTTCCTTGAATATAATATATATGTACAGACTATTAAGTTTTAATAGATGCCAATTTTTAAGAATAGCGTGCTAATGCCTGAAATTGAAATAAACCATTTGTGAATAACACACTTTCATTCATAAATTTAATTTAGTTTACTTTTACGAAAACACTTCTCACACTAGGCTATTAGAAATATTGCTTTGTTACCCTTTGACCTTACTTTTTCATTTTGTTTTCTTGAACGTTCCAACTTGTAACATAAGATTTGTTCTTAGATTAGTTATTTTTTCATTTTCTGCCATTCTTGAACTTCATGCCCGTATAAATATATTTTTCTATATATTGAAGCGTAGCTACAAAGTATACTACTCTATTTTCTATGATACTACTCTACGATCTGACATCTTTTTAATTTAATTTCAACTGAATATAATTCCGACATCATTTCAACATAGTATATGAAATGAGTATTTTTGGTGAAATTTACACAAATTTGCAAAAGATCATTTCGATACAATTTTGCGAAGGGCAAATCGCAGGGAAAATCTGGTGTACACGTTACAGGGAATAAAGTGCAGGGTTGTGCAGTTGGTGTACAGGAATCATCAGAGGAAATCGAGGAGAGAAAACGTGAGGGAAAGTTAAAAATGTATCGTCTCACCCCTCTGCTCAGCAGCCCTGATCAAGAAAGAAATCGCAAGAAACCTAGAGGAAATCAGAAGGAATCTGGAGAGAATCACAAGAAATCAAGAAAAAATCACAGCAAATCTGGACGAAACAACAGGAAATTTAGAGGAAATCTAAAAGAAATCAGGGAAATCGTTGCTAAAGGGAAAATATTATGTACAAATGGACTGCGATTTGCCCCTCACAATTTTCTATCCTAAATATGTCTAGCTTGAAACATTATTAGATTTAACAAAAAATTATTTTTGGCCTCTGCCTAGAGTAGTCCGTGGTGAAATGATTTTCCCAGTATTCAATACCGTTCTTCCTTGCACTTCCCAGCCTTTTGTCTAAAATTGAAAATTTTCGTGTTGAGACGTGTGCGAAAAAACGTCACCCACAGACAGACAAACTAGCCAACAAACAGACAAACATACAGACTGGTAGACATACACACATAGGGCACGCGGATTCGGATATATTTGATATTTTATGGCTACAAAACGTTCATATTCATTATAATCTAGAGTTTGGATTTTTTAACGACGCCAACACATGGAAAAGTAATAAATCGGTAGGTTTGGATGGAGTAAGTTCAATTACATTGTAAAAATTCTCAAATATTGTTGTTGTTTTTTTACCTTTGAACATATTAATAAGCGTTATAATTGATTAAGGCAATGTCCTTCTTTTTCAAATGTGCAATGTGTGAATTCTTATTTAAAACAGGGGGTTCACTAGATACCTTCATCGCCCTATTTCTCTTATTTCGACTTTAGTAAAGCTTTGAAAATGTCTTAAAAATTAAAATATGCAGTTTTTATATAGGTGGGAGGAAATTAGAAAAGTGATGGTGGGCATGTGTCACCACATACTGAAACAAAAGTACAGGAGATATTTAAATATAAATTAATGCTAAAAAAACAAATGAAATAAAAAATACCTTTATAGTTTTACTGACTATATAATACGTATTTATAATTTATAAATGTTTATTCTGAAATTCTTATCATGTCATTCTTATCAAAGGTCAAATTATACAAGAAATGACGATTTCTTGAGTGTATCTAATCAGCATAGGAGCACATGTAAGGGATCGCCCATTTATAATGTAAAAGTTCCGAAAGATATTCGTGATATTGAACGATATATCAAATTTAAAAATAAACTTGGAGTATATCTATTTTTCGAGTATAGTCTATTAGATGGTAAATAATAATATCTAGTTTTATTTATTACGTTTCCATGTCTTTTCAGGGAACTACGTATTCGTAGCATGCGAAGTCTGGTAAGCTTTAATTTGGCGGGTCCAAAGCTCACTTAGCCATCTGGACTAGTATGTATTGGATGGGTCAGAAATGTCAGTGGTTCTCAAGCAATTCATAAATGATAACTATGATGCAATCGCTGAATAAAGAAGAGATATCCGAGAAGTTCTCACCCCATTCAGGAACGGAAAGTCCCTTTTTCGTAAAAAACCATCCCTAACGGGGAGTTAACAGTGGTTTTCAATTTTATCTTGTAAACCGTTCGCTGGAAGAGAAAAACGTATAAGAAATAAAAATTTGTCTTTAAATTCTGTATAAAACATGCCTTATTGGCGTTGTTATTTATTCCCACCTAACTCGCAGTAACAGCGTCCAAACTGAGGGGTAGTTTGGAGCGCACAGGCAAAAATCGATTTTATACGAAGTTTCACAGCGAATATCGCAAAACCCATTGATTTAACGAGAAAAATGCCCAAGAATGAATTTATAGAGCAGAATTTTCTCTATAAGATGCATGTCTACTGGATGTTGACGCAAGTGATTTTTATTTTTTATCCCATTTTTTCCACAAAGATGCGTATTTTTTATTTGAGCTCTCGGTGCGTCTTTTTTTAAGTGGTTTACCCTGTAGGCCTAATCCACTAAAATTCTGTCCAATTTTACTCATTAGAGGGTTCTTCATCGACGAACAATTCTTTAAATTCTGAACTTGAACATCCTGTCCCATGGCAATTAGAGCATATTGTTGAGCAGCGCAATCCAACCTTAACACAGGTGGATCGTTTTCCGTAACCCTTTTTGCAGCTGAAGGATACTAGCTGAAGGGTGGAAATTGGTGCTGGTAACTTGAAGGTGCAAATGGGAGCTAAGATATTGCCCACTTTCTTTCAATACCATTCATTTGGTTCCAAGTTTTCTCCTCGCCAAGATTGCATTCGATGTATTATATAGCTGTAATATTTTGAACCTGTTCGAGCTTTGCTAACGGCTATTAAATTAACCAAGCCTCTTTCAACACGCACAGTTTCACCTTCTTGAAGCGCCTTTTTGCAAATGAAACAATCATCTATTGTCTCCATATCTACAGAAACAATTTCACGCACATTTAAGTCTATGTAGTAATAACGTACCTGCATATATTTTTATATTTTTTTAGTCTATCTTACCGTATTTCATAAACATTTTCTATCATACTGAAGGATCGAGGTACAATGCACTCTCAGGCTTAACAAAGAGTTTATTCTGACCTTCGCCTTTTACTGCCCCTACATATCACAATGCTTCAAACATCTGATCCGAAGGTCATCTAGAATGAATGGTTTACACAAATTAGTGAGGTACATACCATACTTATAATTAGAAATGGCATAGTTGTGGAAAAAAGCGAAAATATGTATGTATCTCTGTATGACTTTCCGTTCCTGAATGGGGTGGGAACTTTTCGGGTATCTATTCCGTACCCTATTCATCTCAAATATTATTTCTCTATAAATTATTTCTTCTAAAATATCTAATTTGAGTAGACTAATATTAATTTTAGAAAAAAAAACAATAATCGAAAAGTAATATTGTTCGAATACTAATATATTACAGTCCAGCAAGAACCACGGGGAGGAATGGGCAATTCTTGCCAGGAAAGGAGAGGATACTAATATCAGTAATAATATTTCATGTAATAACAAAAATAAATATGAAATCTGCATTAGAAATAACAAAAAATAAATTGTTTTTCTTTTAATGGTAATTCACAAAAAAACTCTGGTTGAAAAAATAAATATTAAAAGAATAATCAATTTCTAAGATAAAACAAAATAAAAGAAAATTATTATATACTATATAACAAATTAATAATAATCTTAAAGTAAATAAAGTAAAACAAAACGGAGCCATTTTCATAAACACTAAAACATTTGACCATTACACTTGAACAATTTATCTACTTGACACTTGTTTCGCCATTCATGTATTAAAACATAAATATTGTAATTGACACAATTATCACAGAACAATACTAGTAATAAAGCATTTCCACAAACGCCAAACACTGTATACTCGAACACTTTATTCGACGAGCGTTTCAAGATTGCTGTATTAAAAATAAAATTATGTAAATACTTAATCACTTTCACTATTACTGACGTTTTTTTAAAATAATTTTTTTTTTGCTCTAGGAGACCTGAAATCGTATAAATTCACCAAAAACTGAAAAACGATTTTCTGCCCGATCAGAATACTTTCCTTATATACCACGTATATGGGGTAACAAATAAAGACCATGGATATTCTCCTGACAATCGAATAAAGAACCAGGCCACTAATCGTTAGAAAGTCGATTTTATTTACTTAGAAATTAACTCACGCGAAACAAGAAAAATTTTTAGAGAAAAGCGTTTTAACAAAACTCGCGAGACAGATAAATAAAATATATTTCGTATATTCGGCTAGCTGGCTCATAAATTTAAATACTACTTTTCATAACTCCCCCCCCCCCCCTTAAATATATTTTAATTTAACAATCAAACAAACTTCTTATAAATTATGCTTCCTCTCAATTTCACTGTTCTTTCATTTTCGCATCCAAAATATCAACATACTATCAGTCTCCATTCAAAATGCGCAAATAATGTACCGGTACTTTCAACCCCATCAATATCAAAACTTACTTCAGAACATAAGCTACGTATCAAATTAAATTGAATACCTGACATTCATTCACCTTGAACGCATTGACACAATTTCAGATCATATTCAACTCTTTGTGCGCAGACCTCCGGGACGACTTTACGGGGTCATTCCAGGGTCTATATCCTTTTCTTTTACCAAACGAGGGAGCGTTTCCGTGTTCATAAGGAAGACCGCGTCGTTGCCTCACATCTCCCAGCGGCTTGTATATCAATGTATGCGCGAAAGCTATGCAATCTTAGGCAAGAATTGTGTAGGGGGTATACCATCCTTTGAAGTGGATGTAAAGCCGTCAGCCTCTTGCATATTAAATACAAATGGAAATGCAAGTAAAACATCCCTACTCTTTGAAAAAGAAGAGGTTCGGCAAAATTCCTGGTAGGTGGTCGCCTCGTCTACAGGCGTCGGTGAGTCCTCAGTAGCGGAAATAGGCCGACGTTAAATAAATTTTAAAAAAAGTGCTTAAATCTAAATGTATAAATAAAAACAAGTTTCTAAAGTACCCAAATAGACTCAGACACTCACACAAATATCAATTCGAGTATCTTTACACACCGAGCTACACGAGGACAACAATTCTGCTATAAAACTTATATCTACGTACTAAAAAATTGTAATACGTTTAGTGGTTTGACAATGGCCGTTTGTCGGATGAATATCCGCTATTTAACATTGAAGATAACTTTAATATTTCATATAAAGACAAATTTGATTCCAATATGGGATGACTTTTAACCCGAATAAATAATAGTTCATATGAGTTCATGGAAGGATATATTATTTTTCTCTCTCTGCATGCAAAGTTAAAGTTTACTATATTTTAGTAATGAGGAATATTGTAAGGTAATTTTTCATTTATTAATGACACTTTAACGTGATATATGTTTGTTGGTAAGTATTTATCACATAAGTATTGTTTGTCTTTTCACCTTTATAGTATATTATGTGTTTTGACTTCCTATTGCAATATATATCTATTACTACCCAATAGAATTACTTATAATTATTATCTGGTCGAGTGGGTTAAGGCGCGAGGTGGCACTCGCGATTAATCATACGGGTATCGCACCACCGAGTTCGAATCCTGGCTGAGGCACTGTCGGAGGAAATGGTTGTCCGCGTTTTTTCAATGTGTAACCCCCTTCCGCACAAGCCCCTGACTCCTGAAATTGGGGGTGGTATAATTTCTGTGGTGTTTATTTATTACTATTTCTTAGTTATTATGTACCAACCTGAATTTAAGTCCTCTGTTTTTACATAGTTGTTTTGAAATAATCTTTTATAAACCACTATATCAAAGTCTTTTTCTATTTAATAGCGGCTATTTATATCTTGCTTTAATATTTAATAAGAAAATATAATGTATGGATTTAACAGCACATTGCGGCATTAAATAAATCAGTTGAGCTCTAATTGCAATTGATGTTTCAATATCAGCATGGTGTATTGACGATGAAGTAAATTATTTTCAAAAACTAGTTACAAATATGTCCTGTTAATACAGTGCTCTTAATTGAAAAAATGTAACATCCAGTAACAAGGATAAAGTAATGTTTGCACAGGGACGTAATAAATATGAAGCAAAAAATAAAAATTATATTTAATGCAAAAATAACTAACCAGAGGGAAGTATTGTAATGGAAATTTGCTCGAATTCTCATGTGTCAAAGGAAAATGAAGGCCTTCCGATTCCGTTACTTTATTTACTTGTCCATCTGTTATCACTAAATCTACAAACTATTTTACGGAGAAAATAATGTTTGACGCCACTGTAAAGAAATAACTTGGGAACTTCCAGAGACAATTATACAGGATGGACAATCCTAAGAAACTAATGAATGAGAAGAGATAAAGGAACACTATAATATTTGACATATAGTTTACATAATAATTGTTATAGAAGATGCTTGTTAGACATTTAGTAACGAATATACAGGGTGAGAAAATTTGATCAACTTTTAGAGAAAAACATCTTAAAAAATAAATCAGTCAATTGTAATATGTAACTTTCATTTCACGTAACTGGTTTTAAATATAATACATAATCACAATTTGTGATCACTTAATTACATTATATAGAACTTGTTATGCACTATCTGGTATGATTGGTTGCCTATGGCAATATAACTGATCATTGGCGTGTTTTTGGAGCGTGCCTTCTCCTTTAACGAATTCTACTAAAAAAATTTTTTTTAACCATGTTGGTACATATACTATTTTAACTACTTATTAAATTAAAAAGAATTGAATTTGAATTTAAATTTATTTTAAAAATATTGAAATTACATCAAGGACAAAAATTGAAGATTACTGAAATTTTAAATTAGTAATAAATGAAATTTACCTGGTTGTTAAACACTTGTTAACGCGGATATAAAAATGTAATGTTAATTACTGGATGTCCACAGTTAAATTTACATACGTTCGAATCAGTACAAAAGCTGCAAGCAAATGATTTCTTGGTGAGTTTTACTAATAAAGTAAACTTTATTTATCCCACTTTCTGCAAAATAATACCATTACACAAAATTGAAAGAGATAGTTCTACTAATTAAATGAAAAACTGTAAAATGTAGGAATGGTACAGGTTACGCCATCTGTCAATTGTTGAGTTAAGAGCAACAACCTGCAGGTCGCAAATTCTATAATTTCCTTTACTCGCAACTAAAATAGTGGCATATAATCAATAAAAGGAATCTATATAAGCGTGTATGGGTGAACTGTCGTAATAATTAGCAAAATGTGTACAAACCGTTGTGGGAATTCAGCAAATATATTACATATTATAGAATATAGTATGTATAGTAATGAGAAAGGTAAGAAAATATGTGTTTACATAGTAAACAAAAATATAAAAATTGAAATATAGATATCTGAATGTAAATAAATGTTTTGTAGACAATAATTGTTTCCTGCTGCTGTAACAGAATAGAACATAGAACAAATACATAAGTTAATGTTAAACAAAAATATGACTGAGTTCCTAAGATATTAAAATATGTACATAAAACAATGTGAAACGATTTAGCAGTTATACAAAGAATATTCTGACAGTTTTGCAATCAGATTTTATTTTGCGTTTTCAGATTGAAGTCGTTTAGTATGTCGTAAATTATAGGATATTATTTTCAATTGATGCACCTTGACTGGTGGCAATGAATCGACTTTCTTTCATAGGAAACAGTGGAATACTGGACTTTTGTAGTAGGTATTTTTACTTTACTACACATTTATTATTTTTATGAAAAATTGTTCTGCGTTCAGTATAAATTATAGCATCACCCTAATTGGTCTTTTCTCAAACACAGAATTAATATATAATACATAATTTTTAAAAAATTATTAATAAATTTGCACATCAATTCTGTATTTCATTTTTAACGGAAGATATCCAATATATGTTTTAAGTTTGATTTTTTTAATGATTGTTTTTATGTATATATTATTTTATGGATGAAACATGCATAAAATCAGTCTTATAAAAATTCAACTGTTAAAATAAATCTACAAAGATGTATTTTAAGTTTTCCTGCCGGTCAATTCGGTATTCAGGATTAAGTTTTGCCACGTAGTTGCACTTCTTGATTGTCTCTGAGTAACAGCTTTAATAAGAGCACATTGTGTAAAATTAGTTGCACCATTGACTGAACAAATTATGCGACTTGAAGATTTCAAATTAATAAATTATGAAAAATTAACTAACGCTATTAATATATTGCCTGATAACAGCTTTCTTGAAATTAAAACGAAAGGCAAAGAACTTACTTGCAAGTAGCTGTGATGGATAATAAAACACCAGCTTTCTTTTTTTTTTCGAATTGGTTAATTTAGACGCATCCAGCAGTGAAGATGACTCTCACCTTCGAGGACTCATCAGTAAGCTGTAATATATTGTACTTATAATATAACACCTTAATCATAATATACCTATGTTATAGCTTTCGGACCAAGAATTGAAAATTGTATTGAGGAAGTAGTGAACCTTTACACTGATGAAGACTTTCGAGAAACCTTTAGAATGAACAGATTTACGTTCAATTATGTTTTATCACTGATTGAAACTAAAATACCAACAAATATATATGAGAAACCATTAGTGCTAAAACACAATTGTTAATTACCCTTTGGTATTTTGGTACTTCGGTACTTCCAATTCTTTTCGGTAAAAAATTATATTTTTAAATGAGAAATAAATTAAATCGTTATTGAACATTATTCAGGACTATACGTAGCCGTTTTAATATTGAAAATGCGACGATACTAATAGACGAGCGGTGCACCCCTAAATAGATGAATAAAAAAGTCGCAGAACCTCCCAAATAAAGTTGTCGGTTTGAAACCAACTGGAATCGATTAGTTGCATTTTATAGAACAAAAAACCTAAATAATTTTTTTTTGTCGGAGTGGCAGATAACAATGAAATCGCAGAGTAAAAAAATGTAAAAAAATTCGTTTGAAAATACATTTTCTAAATTAATTGGGCAAAAATAAAGACTAGGTATAGATAAATACGAGTCCTTACTTCCAGAAATTCTTTTTCTGTAAAATTTTTCAAATGCATAAAGTATACTCAAAAGTCTTGTATAGGTAAATTAATAATATTTATCAAGTCATCTCTTTCTTTATCAACAAGTTTAGAAAATCCAGTATAAGCTTTTATTTTGCCAAAAAAATGAGCTTGTTATATCACAGTCAGTTAGAGCATGTAAATATAAATAATTTAGGTGCCTATTTAACTATAAATATAGGCTATCTGTCTCCTAATTTATTTATGAAATTGTGTGTCCTTCGAAGAATTTAGTTCCTAATGGGTGTACTCAGCTGTTGGCACAATCTATTTCTTTTTTGTGTGCCTAAGCGAAGCTCCTCCCGATGTATCCCCCTGATTGCTTTCCTACATCATTGTCTTCATCCTCATTTTCCACAATCTCAACTCGGAGAATGTCATTCTGTACAATGCATATATTATGTAATATAGAGCATGAAATGATATACTTTGGGGACCATTTGATACATCGTACATCTAATAAGTCATTCACACACCTAAATCTTTTTTGAAGAAGGCCAAATGTTCGTTCTACAGTGGTTCGTGTAGATGACAATAAAAATTTAATGTTTTTTGTTCATTCATTAAATGGATATTACCTTTATAAGGTGTAATTCACTGAGGACGGCATGGATATGCTTTAGTTCTATTAAGTGAGTATTATTTGGAAACTGTACTTCTCTGTCAATAATGTACAACCGTGTTCACTCCTCAAAACAGTGGCATCGTGATTTGAGCCAACTTCTCCAGCATAACAATGAGTAGATTTTAATGTAGGGTCACATACACCCTATAACAAATTTATTTTTATGTTATTTAACCAGGATGTATATAAAAAAATTTGATGCCCCTAGAATGTCACTTGGAAATTTTTTTCCATTTATTTAATATGAGATGCCATGATACTTTGGTATTAGAATTCTGACGTGCATTCCAACAATACAACCAATGGTATCAAGGAAACTCATTTGAGCAAACCCATTTCTTATTTCAGTGACCATACTGTTCCAAGGAATAAGGGCATTAGCAGTTCTCCTCACAGTCCTTATAAGCGAGCGGTGCACTCCTAAAAAGATGAATAAAAAAGTCGCAGAACCTCCCAAATAAAGTTGCCGAATTGAAACCAATTGAAACCGATTAGTTACGTTTTAGGGAACAAAAAACCTAAATATTTTTTTGTCCGCGTGGCAGGTAATGAGCACTTCCCTGCCTAGGCAGGGAAAGTGCCACTTTGCTGATTGATATTAGTCAGCAAAGTTAATACTTTGCTATTAATCGGTGAAAAAAATATTTGATGTACAATAAATAATAAACAATAATATACATAACAAGATTTGAACTGTAATATACATTCATCTTAAAAGATGTATTAACAAAGGATAATAGTATATTCTCATAAATACATAAAATAAATAACGAACAAATAAAAGAAAACGGAATATTAAAAAAATAGGGAGGTGGAACTTTTTCTTTAAAATTGTCTTTGAACAACTTTTTAAGATATAATTATTCTTCATGTTGTTTCTGACGTCTCATCTCGATTTCATAGTCTGATATTTTCCTACCTTTGTCTTTCTCACCAGGTGGACATTTTTCTTTTCTGTATTATTTAAGTACAATCTTCAGTCTTTTGGTTTCCAGAACTACTTTCACTACTATCATTGTGATATTTATTTAAAAGTCCAGTACTGGAAGCTGTAGCTACAAGTTCGAAGCGTGGGGCCCGCCAGTAAATATTTTGGAAATCCTCAAAACTGCCAAGATACCATTGTATTTCCGATTTTATTGTTTTTGCCGCACCTTATCGTACATTTCTTTTTTATTTCTCCACTTTTCATTACATTTCAGTCCATGTCCAGTCAATGACCCATTACTAATAAGGTCCCAAAGTTTTTATTATGAAACATCTGTAAATCGAATTTATTTTTGTGAATATTGCAGCTGGCTATTAACAATTTCACCATATTGGTAGTCCACCCAACATCTTCATTGGTATATATTGGAGGGATGTTCTTCAAATTTGATTGCTAAGATGCAGAAGGTCCCGCAGTACGATGAGCTCTTTCAGCATTGAACTCGGTGGAATTATTTTGAAGTTGAATCAAGAAAGGCACTAAATAATTTAACTCGTAGGAATACTATCATTATTTAGCATGAAATTTTCAGGCATTTTTATTTATATAACATCTCCTTTTTCGTTGACCGTTAAAAAAGAGTTTGCCATTGATTCATTATTTCATAGAATATGTTCCAGGAAAAAGACGTGAAACTGTGCAGTACTACACCCTGTAGATGTACGTATAGAGATACTCTCTAATCTAATTTCTTAAGTGTGCCATTCCACGACTACTAAGTAAATACTCATTTGTACAGGAATTTCATTAGCGTGGCCTAATTATATTCTCCTCATATTGAATACTATGGGGTAGTTCGACCAACAATGTATATTACCGACCCTTGTTGGATGTTGATGTAATTTCTTCGATACCATTAAATTGTTTAACTGCCACTCTGACATTCCTGTTTTATAGCCTTGTTTTTACCACTTTACGGCTTACAATCATTGGGAATTTAATTACAACAAACGTATGTATGAACATTTACATTTTAAATTGGCGTGGAATAAATTATGCCGTTTACCTTTATTCCTGAACGACAGACTCAATACATTAAACATTCAAAAACAAATTAACATATAAATATAAATACAGACATCAGTACACAATGTTCCATTCCTTCAGGCTGTATTTTGATATCTAGCAGAAAAATTGTAAATTTGCTCTTGAATTTCTCATATAAAATAAATATCGCGTTTTATTAACGAATTGCCAAATTATCTAACATCTACATGTACTACAATGTTCGCAGATGATACGAAGTCATACATGATTTTCAAAGTTGATGTGAGAAAAATAACCTCATTTTAAATATTGATAAAACTATATGCCTCAACTTTTACAACAAAAAGAAACATCCTGTCAATAAAATTGTTGTCAACAATGTCAGGTTAAACGAGAGCTCAGTAACCAAGCTTCTAGGGGTCTTCTTAAATGATAATTTTTCCTGGTCAGCATATATAAACCATGTCAGTAAAATGATTAGCAGATCATACTATGCTATTTTAAAAATAAAATACCTGCTCTCTACACATTGTCCACTAAATGTCTGGTCTATAGCCATATTTCATACAACATTTTACTTTGGGGTAATACACCTCACAAAAATTTTATTATGCAAAAAAAGATTTTAAGACTTATATTTAACATGCTGTTCACAGAATCATATAATCTATTTTTGCCGACAATAAGATTGTGACGCTACCATATATATATATATTTAAAATTCTACTATACACCAAAAAAAATATGCATCTATATGAAACAAATTGTAAATATCACAATTATAACACAAGAAAAAGGAATGAACTGAGCACTATAAATCACAATACATCTAGGTATGAATATTCGCTGTCATATGCAGGAGTAAAATTATTTAATGAGCTTCTTGAAAAGGGAAAATTATAATTCCTTTAAAAAAACATTAAAGAACCTTCTTGTCAGAAAATATTATTATGCAGTTACTGAATATTTAAATGATATTATAAATTGACAACACTTTTTAATTTGGGTGATTATTATGTATGTGTGTAAGTAAATTTATGTTTATATTTGTTTGTACTTGCCTAGTTTACTAATTTGTATATATATATATTTTTTGTTATGTTATGTCTGTGTGTTGTCTAATTTCTGTGGCGTTTATTTATTTATTATATATTATTATTATTATTATGATACAGTTTAGTTACTTTATCAGCAAAACTAATATTTTATATTTATTTATATATATTTCATGTTATGGAACATTTTTATCTGACACGTACATCCATTTAATGTGGCCAAAGTATAAATAAAGTTATTATTATTAAATTACAGGGGTAGGTACCATTAAACGAAAAAACTGCAAATTATTGAATCTCGCAATTTTACAACAAAACTGATATTGCCGAATAAAAAGATATAAGTGTACTTTTGTCTTTCAAATCTATATTCCCCTTAGATATCAATTACTATAGAGTCTTGGTAATATACACATATTTAAAATGAAGCACATAATCAAAAGTAATAAGTGCCTTCCCTGACAGATTTTCTGTCTCTTCTCATATCATGGTAAAATAATAAAAATACATTAGACAGGGATTCCAGTACGCTAAATTCTCCTTATTTTTTTATTGCTATGCAACTTTAGATATACTTATTTTTAAAGTTAGGTTAGGTTGTGTTATACTTGGTTTTCTATGGCAATTTTTGATTTTGAATTACGAAGGACTGTACTGATTTTTATATCTATTTTATATATTGTTTCTATGTTATGTACACATAGAAGTTTGCCGATTTTGTCCGTCGTCCCTCTCACGTAAAGTAAATATGTTTTTGCCACTGGTTTCTCGGATTCCTCCTGGGTTCTTGATCTCGATGCCTCCTACGACTTCTGTATTGTGTACTTCGAAAATCTATTTTTCATTAGTGCTTTCTGAAGTGACGACAGCTCTTCGTTGACATGGTCGATGTTTGCCAGCCGCTGGGGGCGTGTCATTAGATTCTTTACTACTGAATCCGATTTTTGGTAACAGAAAATAAAGTCAGCTCTTTTCTCGAGCCACATTCTTGAACTTTTCTTTTAGAGCTATTTTTAGAAGGTTACTATAATCTTTAATTTTTCTGAGGTTTTCTAAAGTTAAACTATACATAGCTCTAATAAACTTATTTTCAATAATAATGTCCGTCTTATCAATTTTTTATCTTTCTACTTTTTGGAATCCTTGTTGTTGCACTTAACCCTGCGTAACGGGAAAGCTCCATCTAAAATGTCATAAAACCTGTTAGAAAAGTTTTCAAAAGATAGTTCTACACTTGCATAAAAATCAACATTATCCCATCTTTCTATCGAAATAAGTTTCCTGAAAATGCAATATTGTACAGGGTATCCCATAACAACGTGCAAAAATTTAACTGTAGATTCTCTGTCGAAAATTAAGACGGGTTCTTCGTATAAAATTTTTCAAAATAACCCTTTTTTGTCCAGCTACATCCACTTATATGGGTGTGCCAAAAAACTGTTTTTAATTTCTATCTCAAAATTACGAAGTTTGACACATTTCATCCACCTAGCGTGTATATAAAGTGGTGAAATTAACTACCCTTCTTGAAATTTTGTTAATATCTTTCTACCTGCATTTTTTTCAATTAAAAAAATAACTACACATTATGATTGATTTAGAAACTTTTTTATCTCTTGAAAAAATTTCGTAAAATCGACCATTTTTGAGAAAAAAATAAAATTACGTCTGCCTAAGTGATTAATCAAAACCGATGAGCACAATAATTATATAAGTGTAAAATACTGAAAGTAGGCTGGTGTCAAATTATAATTTGACAATATTACGTACTGTTATGATCATTTGGTGCTTGTAAATTGCACGAGACATTACAAATTAAAGGCGAAAGCATTGAAAAGCAAATTTATTAGTAAACTAAGAAAAAACTAATACAAAATACACAAAGGATGAATTTAAAAAGTAAAAAAATTTAAACATGAAGACGTATTTGACGTAATGCAATAGGAAAACCGTCTATAAGTTGATACATTCATTTTATAAAAAGTTTAATTAAGCTGGACCATTTAATCTGTTGGGTAACTCAAAAGGCCCTATTAATTTATTACCTATAATTCCGGCCCAAATATTTATTGAAAAGCTGTATTCATATCTTCCATTTACAACGGCGTGAGGATTATCGTCGCTGCATAAATGCTGGTTACGAAAATTTACAAATCCATGTCGAGTAAAGCAGCAGTCATCTGTGAATAGTACTTTTCTTGTAAAATTTAATGGCTTGAATTCTACAAAAATCATGTCTTACTGGAAAGTCACGAGGAAACAGCTCTTGTATTCTCTGTAATTGATAGGGGTAAAGTCCTTAATAATCCATACTGATGTTCTTGTTATGTGGAATTGAAGAGCAGCCTGTATAATACTACATTCAGGATGTTCACCAAAATACTGTAATATTTGTGGCATCATTGCATCTCCTATTTGTCTCCGACGACCACAATCATTATTTCATTTTTTAAAACACCGCCTTTCTCTTAACCTCAAGTGAATATTAGAAAAAGTACGAAAATTTTTACAGTACGAGTAGAGAACTTACTACGATATAGTTCTTTTGACGCTGAAGCATGTCCTTTACATTCACCATAAATTAAACGTATGTCTGCATATTCCTCATTACTAAAACTATGCATTTTAAAATTTGGTTAGAAAACTACTACTCTTATGTAGTAAGGAATGATTAACTTATTATTTCAAAGGCAAGTAACAACGTAATATTGTCAAATTATAATTTCAGTATTTTACACAAATATAATTATTGTGCTAATCGGTTTTGATTGATCACTTAGGCAGATGTAATTTAATTTTTTTCCCAAAAATGGTCTATTTATGAAATTATTTAAAGAGATAAAAAAGTTTCTAAATAAATCATAATATCTAGTTATTTTTTTTAATTGAAAAAAAAGCAGCAGGCAGAAAGATATTTACAAAATTTCAAGAAAGGTAGTTAATTTAACCCCTTTGTGTACACGCTAAGTGGATAAAATAATTTCGTTAGATGCCTTTTGATGAGAAGCCGAGATGTGCCAAATTTCGTATTTTTCCGATTACGTTATTTTGGGACAGAAATTAAAAACCGTTTTTTGGCAGACCCCTTTAAGGATTGGTAGCTGGACAGGAAAGGGTTATTTTGAAAAATGTTATACGAAGAACCCATCTTAATTTTCGACAGGGAATCTACAATTAAATTTTTTGCACGTTATTACGGAACACCCTATATGTATTACTGAAATTCCTCATACAGATATGCAAATCTGCATATACTGATTGGAGATCATCAACTATACCTGCCAAATATTGTTTTTCCTGCCCAATAGTTTTTTATGTAATGCCAGCAGGCAAATAGATACACAGACGGATGGATAGACAAACTGGTGGAATTTAAAGGTCTTAATTTTCGTAATCTACATAGTTCGAAATGTGAAAATCTGAAGAAATCTCAGACTGAAATTTATTCACGGCTAGATTTCTTCTCCTCGGTAACTTTTAACTACAAATTCGTATGGTAAAAAGTTAATATTATTATTATGATAATGAAATGATAGATTATAGTTTCAGGCTTACGCAAAAAAAATAGGGAAGCTGTACAAGTCTATTTAAAAGGTAATGTTTAAAGATAATGTACATAATAACTAAATTTGTTTGGAGCCATCACTCCTCTAGCTGACCTATCTTTCGAAAGAATTGTTAAAAAAGGCATATCCCTTTTATATTTTCCTTTTCGTTAGGAAAAATAAGTTAATAGCGAACGTTTTTGTTCTTTCGTATGACACCTTGTAGAGAATTATTAACCAGTAAGCTACCTCCGTAATTCCTAAACGCGAAAATAAAAATTTTAAAATATATAGACTATACCATATATTAAACAGACATTTATCATATTTAGTATGGAAGTTTCCCATCGATAATAAATTATATCAAGACTGATTGATTTTCAATTTTATAAATGAAGCTCTCTCTTCCTAACCCCAATTAATATTGATTATTTTTTATTGCCCTTTACAAATAGCGACCCTTATATAAATAGACCATCCCTAAATTCACATTAAATTCTTTTTAGGTTATTTTACCTGACTCAAGGAGGGTCGTTATACGGAAGGAATCGATCTTCTCTACATAAAAGTAATTCTAATATTGTAGAAATCAGATGTTCGACGTTGTTGTATAATTTCTCTTATATCTAAGTACCTGTATCTATACCTACCTTTGATGACGGTTTTTTTTGTGTTGCATGGGAAGGGATGAAATTATTGCGAACTCTTTTACGTTGAAAGTGTGGGAACTTGGCAAGCTTAACCATATGGCATATATCTAATGGAAAATGATGTGTTACATATATTATTCTTCTGACGTATGTTACACGTGTATGATACTATGAGGTAGGCACAGCACGAATCATTGTATTTCGAAGAGAGCTTTATTTGGACGTTATAATTTTATATCAAAGACAACTATTGGGATAGTTAAATAGATAAATAAATAAACAATTCACTTAGAACCGATTAATTACCCAAATCGCCAGTCTAAACATTTTTTCCTGGTGCGGCTTTTCTGCTTGAAAAGTTGGTATATGATGTGTCTTTTGAAACAATAAAATAGTTTCCCTTAGAAACATATAAGTAACTGCAATTTTTACTATTTATTGTCTATTATTAGCGAAAACTAGCTTCTATCGCTTATTTTTGAAACGTGGACTAATTAAAAATATCACAATAATTTTTATTACAATGCACGATTATTGTAAAATCATACTTCCCTTACTTTTTCAGAATTTCTGAAAATCATGAAAATTAATACATATACAGCGTGTTGTAAGTTTCATGAAGCCACTCGTGTCTCAGAAAATACTAGTGACATATTCTAGAAATTTTCCCCGATAAAAATCTGTTAATGACATACTAAAATTTGAGAATCAATATAGGCGTGCCTTTACATAAGCGATAACTTTGGTGATCTGAAAGAGATTTTTACAACTTTTTTAGTAGGGTCCAATTTTGCTAAATCATTTTTTTTTCTACTAGAGAACTAATTGAAAAAATGTCTTTTTAATTTTATTTTATTAATGACATGCCGCAATTCTCGTCAATTGCTCAGAAAACCAAAGCGCTTTTAATATAACTTGTCAAATTTTCAGAACCTAAGGCATTTTTGAAGAAACGAACTTTTAATTCGCCACCAGCAAATTTATGGGAATATATATCCAATCTAATGTAGACAAAACTATAGAAAATCGTCAGAGTCTCATAAACCCTCTATAATATTTATTTTAATCGCATGTTTCGAAACGAAGTAATATTTTCTGTCAATACAGGGTAATGGACACGGGAAAATATTTTAGACTCGCTGCTAACAGATGTGGTGATAAACATATGATTTCACGGCTTACTAATTACAATGATCTTGCAAAACATCATAAAACATGTTACAGTAAATATATTTCACAAAAAAATGTAACAGCAAAAAGTAAACAATAGCCAAATATATGTGCTTCAGACAAAGTTGCTACTGATAATCAAATCCTTCATAGAGCCCCTAAATCTTGTAAAAAGCTATATTTGGGTATAAAATATCAAGAAAGGTATTTCCTTTTAATGGTATAAGAAGAATTTGAAAGTCAAGTTTTTGATATTCTATTGACATTTTCATAATGGCTTTTAAAAATATCTGGTGAGAATAGAGATAATACGGATATCACCATGAAATTTTATTTCAAACAATTTTCTAAAAATAACACAAATAAGTTTAGGTTTATACTTACCGAGAAGAGAAAGGCATATCCCTTATGTATATCCCTTATGTACTAGAACCAATACCGTCATCTTTTTTGTTTAGACAATTGGGACGTTTTCGATCTCAATTACTTCGCGGATGATGCACGTTTTCTGGAAAAATAAGGGTGTTGGTGTTGCCGAAGTCTAGGTTATGGCCTATTAGGAGGTGGTGTTGGCCAAGTGATAATATGTGATCGGATTTTTTAACTGCAAGGCGATGTTCATATATTCTATTATTGATCCGTCTGTTGGATTGTCAAATGTAGATTGTCGATTGTAGAATGTCGAATTTGAATAAGGTATTTCGTATATGTCGTGGGAATCATTCGGGATTTGATCTCTTGGAGTTCTGGTTAAAGTGGTAATTGTTTGTTGTGTTGTGAATATGGTTTTGTACTTTGTGTATGGATTATGTTATATGTCTTTTGTCGTAACCGTTTTGTAGAAGTACTTTTTTAATGTTTGTAGTTCTGATTTTCTATTGTGATTTTCTCTTAGTTTGAGGGATCCTGTTACAAGGGTGTTGACGAAAGAATTTATACGTCTAGGAAAGGGAGGGAACAAATGTTTTCAATTTCGATAGTGGACTGGATCTGGGTGCGTATATGGTCAATGTGAGACAGGAAGTTGTTTAGAGAATCTCAGTCATGTGACCAGATAACGAAAATGTCATCCACGCACCTTAGCCAACAGGTTGGTTTCAGTTTAGATGAATTAAGGGCTTGGGTATCGAAGTTGTCCTTGTAGATGCTGGCTATGACTGGGGACAGGAGTGATCCCATTGGACCTCCTCTCATTTACTTGTATTGATGGAGTTTTTGACATACGAATTGAAGAAGAAATTCGATTTCTTGAAAACTATGAAATATAGTGAACTGGTTAATTTCTTAAAACTTTTTTACAGTTTGATAATCTTAAGCGAGCGAATGTGGTGTAGTGGATATATCATCCTTGGGAGATGATGAAAACAGTTCGATCCCTTGTCTATTAAATATTAGGCAAGTAAAAGGTCTCCCTACTTTTCAACAGAGAAGAAGTTCGGCACTGTTTGGGGTAGCTCTTTTCCCTCAAATATCCACAAAACAGTAGTTTTAAAACAATCATTTTTGTAAGACTTCATCTGAGTGACAATAAAAGTCTTTTATTGCCGCTCACAAGTGGCATTATAAGTATTAAAAGAAAAAAAAAACAGTATTTATATAATTCATATTAGACGTTTGAAAAAAATGCATGTTGTATGTGGAGTAAAGTCGCTATTCTTGTTGGATTCACTTTGCTCGTCTGTAAAGGACATTCTCGACACAAAAAATATCACTTTTGCAATTCTTACCCTTCTCCAATTTCTTCAAAGTAGTTATGCCATGATAAATATTAAAATAACACAAATGGTAAATTTAGTAGTTTGACACTTTATGTTATAAAATTATTCTTTAAAAACTCATTAAATTGCTTGGTATATATATATATCATATTACCAGAATTACACGATATAATTGCAACTGTACATTGTTCTGTGCACTTCAGGCTTTCTTTTACATGCACATCTTGAAGTACATCCATTTGCATCATTTCAGTTGCATTTGACGAGTCCATTGCAAGTTTTCGAGCAATAGGTATCGTTGTCCAAAGAGAAACTCATAACTGTGCGTCCCCACTATGCGCCCAATCCCCCATCTTCTGAATTAAGCAAATGTTGCTTAATCAGGTCACTAATGTACCATAATACATAATGAGATTTTGTCTGATTTTATGCTTTTTTTGTGGTGGAGGGGAAATCCTTCATGGACACCCGACTCTAGAGTCTGCCGCACTGGGTAGTGTCGGTTTTCTGCTGACTAAAACTCCTTTTGGATCAGTATTTCCACGTGACCTGGAACTGCTTTCGCTTTCCATCAGGCCACGGGTCATTCATCATAAATTGGTGTTAGTACAACTTTCCACGTTTTCCTTTACATTCCCTGTCTGTTAAAACGCTTAGGGTTTGGGGCTAGGTTTCTTCTATCCTCTTTCTTTGTCTTCATTATCTGATTTATTGCATTACTACGATTTCAGCATGTACCTAGTTAGGTTATCAAGGTTCCAATGGTGTCCTATTCTCTAGGTTTTTCACCGATTGCAGTAGAACACGGTATGGTCTGCGTCATCGTTCGTCCCACAGTACACACACTCCCATGTGTCAACTTTTCCTGTCAAAAAGATATTCCACAGAGCTACCATGGCCGGAGAGAGCTTGGGTGAGGTAGAAGCTCATCTCCCCATCCCTTCATCTACGATTTTATATTTGGAATAAGTCGTCTCATCCACTTCCCTTTAGTTGTTCCAGCTAGTCTGCCTTCTCCCGAGGAGTCTCTCCCTTGCTTCTTGCTTCTCCATCCCTTCATATACCTCTCTTTTCTCCTTGACCCGTAGATCTATCGGGGATTCCGCCAATACCAAGACTGCTTCGTACGATACAGTTCTGTATGCACTGTAACTCTTTCAAGCCTCTTTCTCGTGCTCTGTACCGTCATTGAACTCTTCCATAGAGCTGCATACAGTAAAATGGAATGCATCATACTGCATAATATCCTTCTTTTGCTTGCTCTTGGCCCATACATGTTGCTCATAAACCGTCCTAAGGCAGAGGCGGCCTTCCCGGCCTTTTCTGCTGCCTTCAATGCATGTAGCCCAAAGGTTAGCCGCGGGTCTAAAAATATTCCTAGATATATTAAGCCCCTGCTATATCCGATCTCCACCTGCCCTACTCTTATTATGAAGGGTGGGAGAATTCGGTTCCTGGTGATGATGATGCACTCTGTTTTCTCTGGGGCTTGTTCTAATTGCACCCCATTTAACCACCGTTCTATTTTCCTAATGCCTCTATTCCATTCACTCAGTTGCTTGTAGCTGTTATAGCCAGGTCATCAACGTACCCTGTCACCTTGGCACCGCCCGCCAGGGTCAACTGTAGAACGTCGTTGAACATCAAATTCCACAGGGTCGGACCCAAAACCGATCTCTGTGCAACACCGCAAGTCACTTTCCTCCAGTGTGTATCACTCTCTGCCTCCGACCCAATCCTTCTATTCACCAGATAGCTCTTAGTAAGTCTGGGCAAGTATGGAGCTACTCCCATTCTCCGTAGACTACTGACAATCTTAGCCAATCCCTCTGTGTTGAACGCATTTCTGACATCCAGGGTTACTATTATCTAAATCCTTTTACAGTTCGAGGCCTCTCTCGCATTCTCGGTAATCCTCCTTACAGCATCCACTGTCGATTTGCCTTTCCTAAAGCGGTACTGATTATCCGCCAATCCCCCTTTTTGTTCTGCTTCAGTCTCTAATCTTCCCAATACAAAGTATTCCAATAACTCGCTTCATGCGTCTAACAGACAGAGTGGCATGTAAGAGGCCGGTTTCCCTGGTGGTTTATCCCTTTTGCCATCAATACCAGCCTTGCTCTGCTCCATCTGTCCGGAAAATGACCACTCTCCAGCGCCTAATTCATAATTCTCAGAGTAACCCCGGGGTAATCCTCTGCAATTTTCTTCACTATCTCGGGTGTGATATCATCCAGACGGACACGGTGTCTTACTGCTTTTAAGTCTGTTACAAGCAGCCTTAAGCTCTTCGTCCGTAATGGGGGGTACGTCCCCTGACGTCTTCCCTCTCAGGAAATAAGATGCCCACTATTTCCTCTGTCCATCCCCCTGAGATTGCGGGAGGGGTGACTCTCATACTTTGGATCGCAATTTTACACCCTTCGTTCCATGCGTTCCTATGAAATTCCTCACACATCTCCCTCCATTTAGTAATTTTGGAATTTTCTATCGCATCTCTGAGTTTTTTTCTTGCTCCTCGGTAGTCCGGTAGTCGTGAAGAGCTAATTTTTCACCATCTCTTCCTTCCCTCCTATTTTCCCTAACACACCGTTTCCTGGTTGTCACACATTGCCTCCTGAGATTGTTGATTTCTTCTGTCCACCAATATACTTCCCCTTTGGTCCTCACCATTCTTTTTCTGGACGTTGCTTGATCACTGGCTCTGAGACCACCTTTATCAGGGTTTCATCCGTCCTCACCATGCCACCTCTCACTTGTTTTTCTAGTGAGCTTTTGAAGGCTTCTTTTCCAGTAGACCCAGCTTTCATCCACTCCAGCCTTATCATCGGTGTTCTCTTATGCTGTTCCACCACGTACACGATGTACCGGTAGTTACTCAGCGGTTCTTCTTCTTGCTTATTCGCCTAGCAGCGCCCGCTGAGGCCAATGTTATATCCGGACTGGAGCTTGATTTGATGCTGAAATAATGCATCCTGGCTGGGTGATTATGCTTCCAATATCCAGAATAGTTTCCATCTGACGTCATTGAATTTTTCTAAGGTATTTATTTACTTTATGATATATGACAATGGTGAAACGCTATAGCAGCTGGAAAGCACAGAATCTCAGGGTTTATCATAGCATATATTATCATGAGATTTTGCATTCTTTTTTCCATCGAGTGCATGGCTAGAGCGATTTTAGCTATTAGCACAGTGACTGCCGACATTTATTGTTGACAGAGGTAAGTGATTACTACTAATCCTAATTTCCTAATTATTTGTAGATGTACACATATAAGCACATACTTGTATACATACACACCCATATATTTTTTTTCCCATTTTTTTTTGTTTTTTCTTTCATTTTTTTTTGTTTTTTATTTCTTTTTAAATTTCCTTTTTGACTTATTTATCCATATTTCGATCCTTTGATCTTGCTTTATATATTTTTTCTTTTTTCCTCGTTTCTTTTTTTATTATCTTTTCAGATTAAAATGGGGAATAACAGGGATCACTCAATGACTAGGGGCTTATCTAGTCTCAATCACATACCGACTATTTTACATTTTATAGATAGTAGTATGACCAGAAATATTGGTGATCATTCATCATAAAATTACTACAGGCAGCATTTATTTGTACTTTTACCTAATATTGTAGTCTTCTAAATTAACGTTAAATAAATGCATAAAAATAAAGCATTACTCTCGATTATTCTACTTGATGCGCATTTTACCACCTTGGAATTAATAAAAGTTTTAAGCATTTCCAGATGATGCCAACATTGTTGGCGAAATTGAATATTCGAGTTTAGCTTTTCAAGTGTTCTGATGTTTGAGGAATACAATAAACTCACTTTCAACCACTCCTCAGAGCTGTATTAATAATAAATGTGTTCAATTATTATTACTTTTAAAATAGACCTATCTTTTACTGTCGCTAACAAAACTAATTGTTTAGCGAGTTTAGACAGCCTCGTGACTACAAGAATAATTTCGTAAAACACCAAAAGGCCCATCATAAAAATTAGAACCGTTGTGTTTTTTATGGTCCATTGTGATTAAATCAACTTAATGTAATACTTAAATGCGGAGATGGTTTATTTTAATAGTAAATTGTTACGAATTTAGAGTATACAATCCATTCAAATACGGAAAACTAACTTCACGACCTCAGAAGGAATAAAGTTTATTTTACGGAACTGACCTTTTGCATAAATCAGTAGCACATTTCTAATAAAAAGTACAGTACCTTTAAAATATTGAAGTGTCTTTTTCCAACAACCCTAACCCTTTCAGTGTCATACTCAAATTTTTATTACTTTTAATAGGAATATTGAAACCGAGAAAAGTTTTTGTAATAATCATGACAGGAATATTAGTGCATAAAATGATTCTTACCCTCAACTGAAATATTGAAAAAAAAAATGGTCTCAAATCCCACGGAAAAAGTTTCTCCTATTTTTCTTCAAAAGACTTAATAATAAGTTCATAGTAATAATAAACAAAATAAAATTGTTAATAACAATAATTATAATAATAAATATACTATATTAGAAAAGTGTTGCGTAATACAATAATACAAGTTAAACACAATGGGTGAAATCTAGCAATTGTTATTTAACCCTATAGTATGCGTATACGAAATGGGCATGTAACAAAATTATTATTATTCTACATCATTAACTTAGTCGCAATAAACATATTAAAATTGAAGAAAGAATAGAAATTATGGAGACGGGGAAATACATATGAATTTTATTTATACTTTTTTTGTTTTGATCCACAATCACTTTAATGTAATTGAAAAGACAACAAAATAACTCGAGTTTCTTGTAGAAACTGTTTAAGGGTAGAATTTTGAGATTCCGAGGAATACTGTTGTATGTGATAGTAGCTTTATACGTCAATGACCTTTTCAGGATGGCCAAATGAAATTGAGGTAAAAATATTATTCAGTTTAACATTTACATTGTGTACATTACACCCAGAAAAGATTTTTTTTCGTCGATAGGATAGAGAGGACGTGAAGGCGATGTACAAACACCAATAATTGATATTTGACCAGATTGTTCAGCCTAAGTCAACCGAGTTCATTTATTCTAACCGACACGCGATCAAATTTTTTTAGCCCACAAACAAATCTACGTATGAGTTTTGAATATTTTGTAAATGATATTGCGTTATCATGTCAACGCATGGTTGATATATAATGTTGTAATAATTTAGAATTGGCAGCACATAGGTTTCACATAATTATTTTCTTAGTTTGTAATTTAGGATAACTTATATTTGAATGTAACACTTTTTACCAACTGAGCAACATCATTAATTATAGGTGTAAGATCAGATTAGACCAAGTGTTGAACTCTTCTAGGACAGAAGCATATGAAATGTCACAAAACAATAGTCTTTACTTCCATTTAGTTTTAGTTTGTTTTCTTGTGAATATTTGGAAATTAATTAAATTATAGTTGATACTGTCATTAGCTGTTTTTATCAACTTGGGGTTGAAGATGTATGACGTTAATATTGGAGTACCCCAGGGCTCTGTATCGAGATCATTTATGTTTCTCCTGTTTATAACTGATATACCATTCCATATTGCCACTAAATGCGTTGTGCTGCTAGCAAATGATGTTTTCATATCAGAAGAGGCAGACTCTATTGAGGAACTGTAAGGCAGGCTCAATTCTCTCTTTCAACAACTTGACAACTAGTGCGGTGTTAATAGCACAGGACAAACAATTTTGATACAGGGAAACATTCCAAATTCCTATAAGCATTATATTGAACCAAGTAAGTGTTGCATTACAATGCCGTCGTTTAAATCAAAGTGTAGGAGTTTTATGTCATATTAGGAAGTCCACATCTAAAGTATTGCTTATGTCATTTATAAATACATTGAAAAATATTGGTTCAAGAACAGAGCTTTGGGAACATCTGAGGACGAGGTATAATCATAGAACTAAAACCCATTATACGCGACATATCGAAGTCTATCAGTTAGATAAGATCTAAAGAATATTATGTTCTTGTCCGAAATACCAAAGTTCGAAAGTTTTGCAATCAACATATTGTTATTATGAATAAGCCTATCAAAAGTTTTCGCGAAGTCAAAGTATATGTCTGCATATCCATGGATTCAGGATATGAGTTGATTATCACATATGAGATTGGTAGTAGTAGAGAATACATATATACTTAGGTTAAGCCAGAACATGTTCTACGGTTAAGAATTTATAATAAAAATTTAAAAAATCAAGTATTGACTGTCATAAATAAAAGAGATGACGGGAGATTAAGACTTTAGAAAGAAAAACATTAATTGTGTATTTCCTAAGTTCGTGATATTATTAAATTGGATAAATTTAAAGAAACATTAAGAAGAGGAAACGTTTGTACCTATAAAATCAGAAGTGGTATTTTCGTTCTGATTTGGTGAGGATCGCTTGCTTCCGCAGGTGATTGAAAGCTGCGTTCCAGACTGCGAACAGATTTCGGTCTAACGATTTTGATTTGACGACCCAGGAAGAAGACTCTAGCCAGCTGAACGAATCAACACTGTGTGCGATGAAAATAAGTTTCACGTACGTATCGGTTATGATAGTGCAACGAAAGGTAAATTTTTTTTTATTATATAAACAAAGGGAATAATCTCGAGAAACAATACAAATTTGACATCAAATTATCCATTTAAAATATAGTAGAATCACAACCACTTGCGCATAAAATGGCCAAATCTCTGTTAAAAAAAAATTAATCTTAATCATTTTTTTCTTTTGTAATTATCTTGAATAATATTTTATTGTAGTAAACTTGTTAAATTTGAAGCTTGCTTTTCATTCATGCAACATTTTTCATATTCAGTTTAATAGGAAATTGTCAAGGGAACTCACCTTGGGAGAGAGCCAGCTGTGGTCTATCATAGTAACCATGCTGGTAGGTTATGCATTGTAAATGATGATTATAAGTTTGATCACAAAATACAAACAGAAGTTTTAGCTTATTAATATATTGGCGCCCAACTTTCTTTGTATAGGTTCATCAATTTCATTATTTAACATAACATTTCTTAAAATAATCACAGGAATGATTTCATATCAATATATGTATCTACTTATTATATTTCAGTTTCTGAGTTATTGAAAAACTGAATTGGTGAGATGAACATGAATCGCATTGGTGCCATATCGCATATGCTACGTATCTTAGCCAGCAAGTAGGCTTCAGTTCGGATGAATTCCAGGGCATGGGTTTCGAAGTTGCCCATGTCGAAACTCAACCCCTGAATTCATCCGAACTGAAGCCTACTTGCTGGCTAAGATGCGTAGATGACATCTTCGTTATCTGGCCACATGGTAGAGATTCTCTAAACAACTTCCTGTCTCACATTAATCATATACACCCTCAGATCCAGTTCACTATTGAAATCGAAAACAATTATTCTCTCCCTTTCCTAGACGTCCTAATTACAAAACAAAACAACAATCAATTCTCCTACTCTGTTTATAGAAAACCAACCCACACCAACCGTCACCTTAACTCAAAATCACACCACCATCTATCATAAATAAATTCCGTTGCCAACACTCTTGTAACCAGATCCCTCAGACTAACAGACAATCACAACAGACAATCCGAACTACAAACATTACAAGAAGCACTTCTACAAAACGGTTACGACAAAGGACATATAACGCGATCCATACACAAAGCACAAAATCCTTCCCATATTCAACAGACAGAAACTCTTCCTCAGCAAAAAGCTTACCTGTCCTACATCAAAGGTGTCACAGACAAAATTTCAAAAATCCTGAAATCCAATAACATAAAAACCATATTCACAACACACCAAACAATTTCCAATTTAATCAGAACCCCAAAAGACCAAATACTTAATGCTTCCCACGGTGTATACGAAATACCTTGCTCAAACTGTCGCCAAACCTACATTGAACAAACCAGCAGACGGATTAACAATAGAATATATGAACATCATCTTGCAGTTAGAAAATCCGATCCCACATCATCACTTACCCAACACCGCCTTCTAACAGGCCATAATATAGACTTCGATAACAGCAAAACCATAGCATCATCATTTATCCAGAAACCGCGAATCATCCGCGAAGCAATTGAGATTGAAAAACGTCCCAATTGTCTAAAAAAAAGGGATGACGGTCATCGTGTTCCAGTCGCTTGGAAATCATTGATCTCCAGGCTAGCCCCACAATATTCATCCACACCTCATAATCCTGATAGCAGCCGTTCTGCTCTGATGCCTCCATCAACAGACCGTCAACCCCCCACCACTCTCCCACTCACAGACAGCTTTCGTATAAATAACACTTCGTCCGATACTGCCAGCGAGTTCGCTCTAAGGAGTAGGCAGATTGAGGCCTTAGAAACGGATCGTGGGAGTACGTAGATTGAGCCCCCGGAATTGAACCAGTTCCACGAACTCCTAGCATTATTTTCTTTGATAATTTTTACTTGACCCACTTTTTCTCTTGAAAATGGCTCCAAAACGGGAGCCAAAACGTCGGTTCAACCCGAGAACCTAGTATTTTTCATATATATATATATATATATATATATATATATATATATATATATATATATTAAATATAAATCTAGACAAGGCAGTTAGCAAATTATATATGCTTACAAATAAACAGAGATGCCAGGTGCTATTAAGTACCTTGAACGCAGGCTATGAATACATATGTTTGCAAATCCTATTACATTTTGCCATTATTTCATATATCATATACACACATTACATATATACACCCACACATAGACATACACATATCTGCAATTCTGATACATTTAATATAATTATATACCACATAGATAGGTTACATTAGATATACACCAGAGAAATAAAACTTCCTCTGCGGAATGATGCTGAACAAGCTTATTTTTGCAGAGACCTTCGTTTTGATGTTCTAATGAAGCACAAAAAAATCCCATACGCCTACCCTTGTGCGTCTCGAGATATCGAAGGTCAAAGGTCATGAAAATCGGTTTTTCGCGAAAATCTCGCTCCCAGTACATCTGACGTCGTAAGAATTCATAACAAAACTTACGTAAAATAGTATTCCCTACAAAATTGTTCATATAAATTTTTTTCCTACGACCAACCGTTTTCGAGATATGGCATGATAAAGCGGGAGCGCGCATTCGTAATAGGTAATACTGTATTATACTGCAGAGCTAGAACTATAAAAGCACTTTTCTTAATCTGTTACACTAGAAAATTAAATTCCCATTATTAAAGCCGTTAAAAATTTGTTTATTTATAAAAAAATATATAATAAATAATTAATAACAAAAAATACATTCTTTTCCACACCACGCCTTATGTTTCCTTGCCTTCCTCCTCGTCTTCGTCGGGTTCCACTAGCACCTCGATCAACACATTATCTTCGTCAGACGCTTCCTCTATATCTGTTGGCTCCATGTCTGTTGGCAAAACCTCTTCAGGCTCAAGGTCACTGAAATCTTCGATGCTTTGCAGCTCTGTTGACGGGTTCAGACATGCCTGTCTGTGACACTGACCACAAACTTTGGAGCATGGCAGCCCGACTTTTCTACACCCGCACTGCGCACCACACCCCTTTTTACAATTACAGAATATTGTATTTAATAGTTCGTCTGGAGCAGGTGGCAGTAGTGTTGTTTTCGGCTGTAATATGTCGTTTTTTAAATCCCAACCCCATTCTTCGGGTTGTAGATTTTTCCCTATCCAAATCTGTACTTGGTAGTAGTCCCGATAAATATGCTGTCGAGCTGCTTCACTGGTAGGTGGAAGGGATGACAATTTAACAGGTCTATTAAGTCGTGTAGCCTTAATGAATTGGGTGTATCTAAGTTTGTCTAGGTTCACTTCATCTTTTGGAACACCATACATAGCTAACAGAAAACGCTTTCCGTTCTGAAATACTGTATCTGGCGGGCAGTTTTGCTTGAAATATTTGAGCCGAGTGCGTCAAATCGGGATGTTTCTCAAACATTATCATAATATTAAGTTTTCCTTTGTTGAATTGTGCCGATGTAGTGTCGCATCCAGTGAGGGCATGTAAATCAAAATATGTTCTTTGCAAAGACGATATTTGTCGAGACTTTTAGACGAATAAATTAGTGTTAATGTAGTCTCTGCCAATTTTCTTTAAGAAAATTTGTGGGTGATGTGACTGAGTTCGTCCTATTAAGAGAACAAGCAAATCAATGTCTTCTCCAATGATGATGGCGATTCTTTCTTTTTCCGATACTTCCATGGATGTTTCGATGATTAGAACATCTGCATCAATAAGTATTTCAATAAAAATAAATTTGTCGAATCAGTTTGATAAGAACTTTTCTTGGGTGACTAGCACAATCATTATTGCATCAAAGCGAACTTCATAAGATGTAGACAGTGCAGTGCTGCTTCTTAATTGCTCCATTGCTTTTATATTTGTAGAGTTGTCTTGAGTATCCGTCAAATACAACAATTATCTTAGATCCAAAATGTCTTTGCAAATATGTAACATATCTATCGAGAGTGTCGGAGAAAGTATCGTTTTTGTTCCATACGACACGATGTAGCAAAAATCCACCATCGATGACGTAGGTTACATTATCTTCATTGAGTTCAATATTGACAGGCTCCATCATATTATACAATTTTGATTTTGTGGTTTTTCGCATGCCCTCATTGTCAAATAGTGATGTTGGATATGGACTTAATTCATACTCAAAATATTATTGCAGATGATCGTCAAACTTTTTGTTAATAGTTATTCTTTGGAAAAGTAGTTTTTTATTTGCATTACAATATATAGAAGCTTTGTATTTTAATAATGGGAATTTAATTTTCTAGTCTAAGAGATTAAGAAAAGTGCTTTTATAGTTATAGCTCTGCAGTATAATACAGTGTTACCTGTTACGAATGCGCGCTCTCGCTTTATCATGCTATATCTCGAAAACGGTTGGTTGTACGAAAAAAATGTATATGAACAATTTTGTAGAGAATACTATTTTACGTAAGTTTTGTTCTTATGACGTCAGATGCACTGGAAGCGAGATTTTTGCGAAAAACCGATTTTCATGACCTTTGACCTTCGATATCTCAAGACGCACAAGGGTAGGCATATGAGATTGACAATTGTCTAAGGTCAACCAGTTTTGTTTCAATCTACAGATTATTACTTGGATATCTGTAACTTTTTTATACATCTTTTTGATAATTTTTGTATTATTTCAAGGCTCTTTATGTAACAGTTCATCGCTCCACCCCAAGCAATAATCCCATAAGTAAGCTGAGATTGAATTAATGAGTGATATATGGTTTTCAAATGTTTTATATCGAAAAAAATTGTTAAACAATTAAATTTACCGATTAGTCCACTTAGTTTTTTTTATTAAATTACTTATGTGTGGATCCCACTTAAGATGGGAGTCTATTATAACGCCTTGATATTTGATATTTTTACAGATGTAATTTCCATTTCTCGTCCATCATGATCTAAATGAAGAGTCTCAAATTCGGCATATTGCAAGATTGGGAGGTAAATGCTAGGGAATGAGTTTCTTGTTCATTAATAGTAAGCAATTTATAATCAAAATAGTGTATTATTTTTTAAAAATCGTTTTCTACTTTAAACTTCAGAGAGTTCCAGTTAGTGTCTTCAAAAAAAATAACAATGTCGTTGGCGTAACTAATCGCTTCACCGCAGATTTAGAGTTTGAATAGGTCATTTATGTATAAAGTAAATAGCAAGGACCTACAACGGTACCTTGTGGAACTCCATAGGAAACAGTTTTTTCGGCACTAAATGTGTTATCTATTTTAACACACTGTCTTCTATTAGTTATGTAGCTTTTCATAATATTATATTAGGTGCCCCGAAAACCTATATTTTCTAGTATATCCAATAACTTTGTGTGACTTGCCGTATCAAAGGATTTTGCTAATTCCTGTGGTATAGTATGGCACGACTGTTAGCTGTGGTGGAACGGTTGGAACGGAATGAAACTGAACGGTGTTTTCAGAGTAGTCGCCAGACAGCTATGCTGCTGATCGATGACGTAGTACGAACTTTGCCAAAATCTTGCTGCTCGGAAATGATATATGACAATAACGGTAGCTGGGTTCTGATCTCGGAGTGGACACGTTTGCTGTCGATGAGTCGCTCTGGCTGACTGCCAACATGGGACGAATTCAACTATTTCTTTCACTTAAGCACAAGAGGAAGAAAACAGAGCTGGTGGATGCGCTACGGATCATAGTGACGTCAAAATGACTTAGAAAATATTTTGGAATAACGTCAACTTAGCGAAA
The DNA here is from genome assembly GCA_963675555.1 of Leptura quadrifasciata. NCBI lineage: Eukaryota > Metazoa > Arthropoda > Insecta > Coleoptera > Cerambycidae > Leptura > Leptura quadrifasciata. The sequence continues at coordinate 92,355,930 of OY776675.1, forward strand.
ATAATTGTATCAAATGAATTTTGGGACTTAATATTTTCTTCGCAGATCGGAGCAGGATGGCAGACACTCAAGTTGGATAGCGTCAGTTATTCCCTTTATCGATAGGATGGCGTTATACAGGTGACATCAGGTCGACGTAGAAAATATATCTATTGCCTTACTTTGACACTTAGAATATTTCATACAGATCGGTACAGGACGGAGAACTCACACATCTAATACGCGAGACGGTTGGATATGCACTGAAATGTGGCCCGTGTGAACGTACAATCTCTTCTTGTCGCTTCCCATCACTTAAATTCATCTGTACTAAAGCTGGTAAAGTTATTTGGCGCATCTGCAAATTAATATTTTTTTAATTTTCACAAGTCGCTCAAAGCGGGACAGTATATTTTAATATTTTATTGTAGCAGAAATACAAAGACAGTTATCTAGAGCGTAAAATAGATAAATATATAAAACATATTTCGGTCACGAAAAACGCTTCGATACATAGTACAACCGAGAATTCCGCAAGGCAAATAGAGACTCGTGAAGCAGGTTCTGCAAGTAGGTCAGCTAAAGTCTTGCCGCTTCTAGAATCCATGGAATCCTGGCAAAGGATGAGTGTACTGTGAATGAAGTAGATTTCATCAAAAAGGAGGATGAATTTTTCATAGAGACATTAACAAGAGAAAGTATTCCAAATACCAATGATTTAAGTTATTTTTTACCCTGGGTACTTTATAGCATAAGAATTAATCTTAGATTGAAGTTTAAGGCATAAACAAGCTATATCTACAAGGATTTTTTTTTAAATAGTATTTTATTTTATATTTATGTTTTAATATCGAATGTAAAAAATGGTAAGGCTTAACTTTCACGTGCAATTTATAAGACATAAAAATTATAAAAATTAAAATTAAGTACACCATTGGGAAGCTGAATTGTTCCTCTTTAAAATGCTATCTTCTTTTTTTTTCGTTTTTAATGGGTATAAATTGTCTTTATTATGTAGCGACTGTCGAGAAATGCTTCATTTCCCTGTACAATGCGCTTGAAATATTGAGCGAACTGTAATAATTTCTCATGCTAAGGGAAAATTTATTAAAATAAAGTTTTATACTATTTATGTGTAAAATTTTCCGCGCTTTCACGTGATGCTATCCGTTTTTTATTTTTCACTATTTTTCAAGATATTAGCAAAAATCTGATTTTTTCCGTTTCAGAGGGTTGTTTATAAGGGTTCGCAGGGGTAAATTTTGATAAACTTTTTTGATTCACTTTCTGCTAGCAGAAAACTAGCCTTTCATGAAAAAAATAGCGAGGTAACAATTAATTCCGACTTAAAACTCCTGGCAACTGGGTTAAATATTTGGTTGATTTATCTGGCAAATCAATGTCTCTAAAACTCTGTACCAACTCACGGGTTATATTGTGAAAGCACTAGTTAAATTTAAAAACTCCACACAGCCACCTGCTTCTCGAATCGAGTGATTAATTGGTTCGTAATTAATTGGTGAGAGACGAAATTATCTTTAAAGCTCGTTGCGGTATAGTTACGCGTTTTGTTTGTTTAATGTCTACCATACTCATGTGATTTTGATTATATATCAGATTCATAATTAAATGTTGGGTATATCACCTGATCTTGTGAACGATTCATCTTTTGGGGTCTGAAAGACTTTTAATATATTTCAAAAGTGAATGTTAACGTTCACAAAATTAGGGTTCAAGATGACTGTTTCAGACGGAGAATAATATGAAAATTTATACTTACTGTTCGTTTTTGCTTAACTGCTGCTTTAATGGTATCTATTGGACGTCGTAGCACTATAAACCTAACACTGGATGTACCACACTTTCTTAAAATTATACCTGAAAGGGAATTTTGTTAGAAAACACAATTAAAAGGCAATATAAAGTTCAAAAATATATATTGATTCTTCAAAAATTTATGGTTTTACAACAACTTTTAAGAAATATGTTTAACAAACACTAGTCTGGCCCGTGTGCAACACATGGTGAGGAACGGAACGATTCATAATGTACCAACTACCATCCAAAATGCAGTTTTGTGAGCTAACGATTACACAAAAAGATTCAAGAAAAGTTCAATGTTTCTGAAATTTGGTGGGCTTTTGCTTGCCTGTCTTATTCACGTATTTGTATTTCAATATCAATTTTGGTCGCTCCTCAGAGCTTAAAAATGCTTGAAGCGCTACTACTTCGAATTGTATTCTGCATTTACAATTTTATACGTTCAGGCAAGGCGGTTCCCATGCACATATGAGTACATGGTAAAGATACTTTTCTGACACCGAATCACTGAGGAACCGGTTTAGGGCAAACCCCGTTAAAACTCATCATTTCCCCGTCAGAATCGACTGCTAGGAAACGATGGGGGTCCCATGTCGCTAAGGGCTATTTTCGCTAAAACTCACGATATACTTTGGATAGACGCTGGATTAACTTGTCCTCATATTCAAGACCTCGTATGAGTTGCAGTGCTTGACAACGTGGATTCGTAAAAGGGTTTTTAATTTTGAAAATTCCGAAGTTAAAGTCAAATTTTGTTATAGTTTATAAAATTCTGGTGTCGAGGCGACATTACGTCCCTGTGCAGCGACATTTACTGCACTTTCTAAAATGACGCTCCTTGAGGAGTTATTGAAAATTTTGCATAAAAATCGCTCCGTAGAGCGAAAATATGATTACAAATATTAACAACCTCTTCCACGATATTTTTACGTGAAGCACGCTTTTCATACGAAATATTTCCTAAGTCGGATTTTGTTACAACGTCGAAAAGTATACCGAGGGTTTTACCGTGTTCTTTAACAATCTCAAGGTAATAAGCAACTTAAATAACATTTTTAATTGATTAGCATTCAGCTGAATAAAACACACACTGTTAAATAGTACGGAATAAACAGTCGAAGATAATGACATGAGAATTGAAATAACTCGCATCGAAATTTGTAAAAAAAAATTGTAAAAAACTATGGGTTACGGCTTATCACTCGGAACGATGCGAAGTAGCAAAATTAACAAAGAAATATATGTAAACGGCTGTTGAAGCCGTTTTTTCGCTAATTGTTAGATATTATATTGTCAAGACGCTGTATTACTCTTTTTGGGTTATGCGAATAATTCACTAAAATCTATAGATATTTCATGGCAACTTTCCACTAAAATACCATTTTTATTAATGTGAATATTAGAATGCATTTTGTTGTTATTCACTAATTCAAATACTACATTCCATGAAGCTTTCGCTGTGTTATTAGGATTAATTATAAGGTTTTCATAATACTGTCACTATTTACTATTTAATAAAGCAACATGCTCTTTTCTTGCCTTTTAATGTTTCATTGAAAGTTTCATTGACACATTAATTTTTCAGTTGCTGACTTCAACGAACAACATCTATATCAATTTATTGGGTATCATTTTTAGACGTAGTCTACGTTTAGGAAAGCAAGATTCAAGTTTAAATCGAAAAGTGTTATAAAATGAATAAAAAGCATCATTAAAACTCTTTTTAACATCCAAACACGCCCATTTCTCATTCTTAAGCGCATTTTTAATACTAGATGTAATAGCTTCGCCAAAGTTTCTTTTCATATTAATTTTACTTGGCACATTTTGAACAAAATTAAACCTGTACTTAAAACTGCTGAGTGGCTCTGTATAATCGAAAGACCATGCATTTTTCATATTTTGGCTATATTTCTAACTACCTAGTGATATTGATCTCCAATTTATCACCACTTTTAAATATGGGAATAATAACAGCTTGTTTTACTGATCCTAGAAATTGCCTATTTTGAAATGATAACACCAAGTTACTAGTATACTAAAGATCTTAGAATTTTTAAAGTATCTTTGTAGTTATTTGATTTATTCTAGTTATTGTTCCTATGTTGTTTGTGATGACCAGTTTTATAAATAATAGTGAAGTAAAGCTAGATTTTGAGAGAAAATTTTACATAGAGCAACGTGTCATAGAAAAATAAGTTTACTATGGTGAGACTAATAACCTGGGGGAACCCTTTTTTTTCGCGAAAAATTTCATTTTTAGGGGTGGTTTTTCAGTTTTAATTTATTTTGTACCCTTTAAAATTCTAGCTAAGAAACGAGAACGGCACCCTTTTATTTTCGATGTTCAAGGAATTTTTAGTTGAAGTTTCGTGAAAATCGGTTCACCGCCTCCCACGATGTGTACGTATATATACTGAAAAAACGATAAAAATTGACTAACGGCTAACTTGGTCAAAATGCAACCGAATTTGATGAAATTTTAGATGAAAGTGACACATATAATTAAGAAATAGTCTGTCAAATTTTAGCAAAAAACATCGAATAGTTTGAAAGCAATTCCATTTTTAGTCCAAATTCTACATTTTGAATACGTTCCCCAATTTGTCCAAATGGTCGTACGAATTTTTTAAATGAAAATTAAGGTTGCTTTACGTACTGTTACGTGATGTAATTAAAAAATAACTTTTTTTAATTTAGCCGATTTTTTGTAATTTTTGGTATATACAGGGTGGACCATTAATAATAGGCCACAGTTCAGGGGTAGATTCTTTGGGCCAAAATATGGGAATATAACCAAATATGCTTTAGTAAAATGTTGCTGTGGAAAAAGATACAGGGTGTCAAAGTTCAAATTATTTTTTCGTTTTTTTTTGCAATAACTCAACAGCCTCTTGACTGATCTTCGGCAAATTTGCTAGAGGAACTTTTTTATTCTAAGCAACAATAATTTTCGTATTATAATATATTCGTATATAATATTTCGTATAAAAGGTTATATTTGGTAGAACTTTATAACCCCAACCGTTTTCGAGGAAAGTGCCGTTAAACATTTCAATAATTTTTTTAAAGACAAATTCAAATTTAATGAAACAAAGCATATTTACTGAAAAAAATACAAAACATAAGGACAAAAATCGTAATAACAGCGTAAACTTTTTCTCACTTTGTTATGAACTAATGGATTATTTTCATGGAGATAAATACATAAATCAAAAGATTATCTAAAATAAGGATATAATCTTATTAGAAGACAAAAAATAACGTAAAAGTTGACTTAAAGACATTATAAACTTTAACGGCACTTTCTTCGAAAACGGTTGGAGTTCTACCAAATGTACCTCTTATACATGGAAATGACGCCCTCATCAGGTTTCCTGGTCGCCCTCTATGATCTAACATGATGTAATACATAAGTTATTGTTTCTTAGAATAAAAAAAGTTCCCCTAGTAAATTTGGCGAAGATCAGTCAAGAGGCTGTTAAATTATTGCAAAAAACGAGAAAATAATTTGAATTTCGGCACCCTGTAACTTTTTCCACAGCAACATTTTACTAAAGCATATTTGGTTACATACTCATATTTTGGCCCATAGTATCTACCCCTGAACTGTGGCCTATTATTAATGGTCCATGGTGTATATGCGCGCATTGATTTCCCGTCATTTTCGGTATTATACGTATTGGCGTAACATGCAGCAATTTATGCCACAATGGAAGGAATACTTTGTGTCAAAATACAGAAAATACTGTTGACGAAGCTGTGGTTGATGAAGACCCTGAGGCAATTAGAAATTAGTCCTGATATTTATGATATTGAAGAATTCGAAGAAGTTGATAATTATGAAGAAGATGTTTGTACTACAGAGATCTCAAATGTATACGATTCTAGCGATGACGAAGTTGAAGAAATATTCCAAAGCGTAGTTACCGATTCGGAAATAAACACTTCTTGGAGTAGCACATCTTGTACAACTACTAGAAAAACAAAACATGAATAAAATGAAATAATCAATATATGTAAAAAGTTTAGTACCTTCGAGAGTTTTTTTTTATCTAAATATTTAAAACCTGCTCACAATCACTTTTTATTATTAATAGTGAAATTTTTACAATGAATAATTTACACGTATACTTGTGCGTGCATACGTATAATATCGAAAATGATGGGAAATCGCCTCCCGCATATATAATCCAAAAATGATAAAAAATCGGCTAAATTAAAAAAAGTTAATTTTTAGTTACAGTACGAAAAATTACAAACAAAATCTTCATTTTAGGAGAAAAAAAATTGTACGACCATTTGGACAAATTGGAGAACGTTTTGAAAATTTTGTGGAATTTGAACTAAAAAGGGAAGTGCCGTCAAACTATTGGATATTTTTTGCTACAATTTGGCAGGCTATTTCTTGATTTTACATGTTACTTTCTTCTAAAATGTTATCAAATTGGGTTGAATTTTGGCCAAGTTAGCCGTAATTCAATTATTTACGTTTTTCTAGTATATACAAATATATTATATGTTCATATCGTGGGAGACAAGTGAACCTATTTTTACAAAATTTGAACTGAAGGTTCCTTGAACATCTAAAATAAAAGGGTACCATTCTCGTTTCTTAACTAGCATTTTAAAGGATCTAAAATAAATTAAAACTGAAAAACCACCCATAAAAATGACCAATTTATCCTGTTTTCACAGAAAAAAGGGTTCCCCCACCTACTTAATATAGAAAACTTGGGTAATTTTTAATTTCACCAAAACAAACTTATTTCTATGTTGCGTTGCTCTATGTAAAATTTTCGCTGTCGCCGTATTTTTGCTTATTTTTATTCCGCTATAAAAAGTTTTCAATATTTGCGATTTTGAATGATATTTGCATTGTTTCCGACAGCGGACTTCATTGTATGCTATTAGCTAAAGTATCACCTATATTAGAAAAGTATTTAATAAATATTTCAGCAACCAGTTTTGCATTACTTTCAATTCTATTAATTTGACGGTATATATTTATATGGTACTTTCTCTTTATTTCTGTTTGCCTCATTTAGTTTTTTGATTGGATAGTATTTTATTTACTACTGTAACAACTCAATTAAAGAATTTCTATGATATTTGTACAGATTCCATATCTGTTTAATATTTCTTCCTCAATTACTGTTGTTCATTTCGTCCTAGTTTTAATTAATTTGATCAATGCATTTGTGATTGATTAATGTGATATTTTAACTCTTTACTAAAATTAGAGCATTGATAATATCGAGATAATTTTGTTTTAGAGACTGCTGAAAGCGTATTGTTTGATATTTTTAACCAATTAACACAGCATTTAAGTCAATGTTTTATTTATTAAAATTGCAATTATTGAACCTACAATTATTAAAGTTATAAGTTGAAGCGGAACTTAATGTAGTTGATGTATTGTTGGTTCCTACTGCAATGTATTTCCTCGCATACTAGTGATTATTTCACCATTACGATCTTCATCAATGGTTAGATAGGGCTTTATGGAACCAGAGCTATTGTGACCCGTAGTTTTTATTAGTTGCTACTCTGGGACCCCTCTTTTCGCCAAATGAGTCACTGCGGTTGAGCGATTAGAATGATTACTTTTTTATTTTTGGTATTTAATCCAATAGTTTTTACTGATGATTTAGACCACCCGTTAATCGTATTCCTGCTTATAGGTGTATTATCAAACCAGGAATCATTTTCAGAAGCGATTTGTTCTTGAAAAAAAAAAGGATTATTAGTAATATTTTTACCTCGTTTTATAACAACTTATGAAACAATCTAATAGGACATACATTTTGGTTTTCAATATTTGGCAGAAGCCATTTACTACTTGTGCAATTCTTTAACAACTTTCTAATACAATTTGCTTAATTAAATCGTTCGAAACATCACCAAACGTATGTGACATTTTTCTAAATTGATTTTCAATTTGACATTTGAACATATTATTACCATTTGTGCCTTGGCTGAGAACACCACATGTATGCATGTTATTAGCTGTAATTTACCAAGGGCGCTGATAATCACGGATAATTTTCTCTAATAATGAACCGAAAGCTTACTTAAAGCAACAAGCTGGGTCATTATTAGAGAAAATTATAAGGATTTATCAGTGCACGCGGTAAATTCGGTGATATAATTTTTTGAAATTCTAATATGTCAAATCGTGAATGTGACATTTTAAATAAATTATAAAACCGTCAATAAGTTTTCGTTGCATAGCAACATAAGTGATAATCTCCCTAGGGAGATTATTAGTGTAATCCTTTAATAATTGGATGAATTTTGACATGTGACTAGAAATGGACGGATTTTATTGGATTTCTAGTTCGTCAAAAAATTATAGCTGTAATATTTTACTGATTGAATGAATTTTGACACAAAACATGAAATGCAAAATGTTGATAGGTTAATGCATTTGGTAAAAAATTCTCTTTAGAATACTGTGCCACGTTCCAGATTGTCATACCACATTTAATTTAGTATAATCAATCCTAGCAATTTGTGCAAAATCTTCAGTTTTTTGGTTTGTTTTCTTAATTCTGAAGACAAGAATCACCTACTAAGTATTTATCTCTAAACATTTTTACTACATACTGTATGTATAGAGCGAGTAATACGTAGTAGCTATCAATCGAATGCACCTCAAAGGCGACATAAATTTCAAAAATTATTTATAAATTATCCAATAAAGTAATTTGAAATTACGTTACGCCACACATAATTAGAATCAGTCCCCTACAGTCAGTTTATACTACATACGCTATTGGTTAATCGATTTGTGCAACGTGTTAATTGAATTTGCATGCCAATGCAGTGCAATGACGCTCCTATGCGGCGATTGGGGTGAGCTATTTTTGGCATTATCAATTTAGGGGCTGTAGCATATCGGAAAACGAGAAAACTGAAACGGAAATTGCAGTGGATATCCTTGATCTATATTTTGCGATGTTGATAAATTTAATTAATTCTGGATACATACGTTCATCAGGGGGGGCGGGTGGAGGGGGGGGTGACTTCTTAATCCAGTTATTTATTTTCATTAAGATCATTTTAGAAAAGTAAAATGGATCTACCTTTTATAAGTTTTAAATATTTATTTAAATATCAATAAAATTAATACTAGAGCACGTTATAGTAGAAATAGAACTAAAATTTCAACTGTTGTAAAGGTTATTAATAATTCAATAATTTTGTACACCCTAAACTCTCGCTCTCGCTCAGCGCGCGATCTGAGGTAGCTCTACAAAACTAGCCTCTCTTTTTACATTTTGTAGGAAATCAGTATTACAAATATGTTGTCGTAAGAATGACATTTCATTTTATAATAATGCACTGTTTTCAAATTTATATAAATTTATATTTATTGCCACGCAAAGTATGGGGAATGTAACAATAAATATTAATATTTGTCGAATATCACAGAGAACGGAAGAAAGATATATACAGGAACGACCGATTGACTAGATAACCATGGCGACGTGGAATGTCAGTGGATGCATACAGAGAGGAACACAGAAATTCAAATTTGGTTTTCAGATGCAACTTTGCATATTTTACAAAAATAATGTAGGAAAGAAGAAAGGACATCTCAGAAAATATATGTTACAATATGAAGTGCTCACTCATCCGTTAGAAAAATTTATTTAATTGTAAATCTATGCATTAAAGGATAAAGGCGAACTTTATTTATTTAAAAAGCTCAGCAATATCATCATGCTCAATAGAACATGATGACATTGCTAAATAGAGAGCGGTCTCCACGAGAAAACTGACCTTTGAGTTCAATACATCCCTGCACCTCATACCGACTGGTTTCTGGACAAATTCTATTAGAATCGTTACATCTCTCCACCTTTGTTATAGTAAACGCGAGTAGTAAATTAGGCGCCTAAGTTGATACTAAGAGCATCATGGCATTATTTGTCAAAAGTTTGCAAATCGTTTTTTCATCGCTCTGTATTTTTTATGATCTCATTGAAATCACCCAGTTATAATAGTATACCATCAGTTCTAGAACTGCCATGACAATTTAAGCGATCTTGGCCATCTGAATTGTCAAGAAATTATTATTTATATCAATTGACGCTTATATATCTTCTGCTACGCCATCGACTGATGACTGCTTGGCTCGGCCATACAATCTGTGCTAGGCATGTTGAATTCTAGCCCAGCACGGTGATATTCTGAAACGGCCCGCTGCTAAAGGCCCCCTTGGTTTTCTGCGCCCGACGTGATCAGTCAACCGTTTGGTAGAAATTCGCTATTTTGAATTCATATCTATTTTGTGATAGTGTCACGAGCTGACATACGGCGTCTACACCATGTGTCACGACTGCGCGACGGGGGTTAGTAGGACGTCCACGGATATCGCCAGCATCACCCTGTAGAGGGTAAGTGCCGACGATAGCCATGGCTAAAGTCACTTTACTCGCTTGGCATGTCGAGAGGGTAAAATTACGTTACTAAGTGAACACTCAAATAAAACATAGTGGTAACATAACAGATTGAACATTTATTATAATAGAATAAAACCAAACAATGAAATGAATAAAATATACTACTTACATTGTACTACATCTAGCCACCCTGAGGCATGGCCTCTGGGAGGGAGTTGCCCCACGCACCACCTAGGCCTGCTTCTCTAAAAACCCAGACGACAACTAACTCATTTACTTTTTTCCATTTCGTTTCCCGGTACTTGCACTCTCAGCATTTCTGCAACTAGCGTGCCGTGTGCACCCGTTGCTGAGTTTGCTGGATTTCCACGGTACATTGTAACAAGCAACCTGGTTTACTTTAAGATATCGGATTAAATTAATTTTGTAACTAAATCGTTTCCTGAGTAAAATCATATACCGGGTGGTCCAATAATTGTCTAGCTACTGCGTGACAATAGTATATTTTCTTAGATCAAATATGCTTTTAGAGGGCGGAATATTAAACATAATATTTTTAGTCGCAAACTCCTCTATAAATCCTTATTTTACTATAAGGAAGGTAACCAGACTGCAACCAAAGTTACAAATCTGGCGCGTTAAGTGTAATAATTGCCTACCTACCTTGCACTGACGAGAGCTAACAGCTCGAAACTGCAGTCTGCAAGTGGTGTGTGACGACTGGCAAGGGAGCTCCTTTAAGTAGGATCAGTCTTTCGGCTGGTGTTTGTTGCAATCGAAGCATTAGCGTTTTGATGGTAATATGCAATTATTACACTTAACGCGCCAGATTTGTAACTTTGGTTGCAGTCTGGTTACCTTCCTTATAGTAAAATAAGGATTTATAGAGGAGTTTGCGACTAAAAATATTATGTTTATTTCAGTAATTTTTAATTTCTCTTTGTTATATTTTGACAACTTCCACCTTCAGCAACTGGAATTAACTTTCAATTAACGGACCGTGGTTAATAATAATCCGGAAAGATATATTGCCGTGAGTAATACCCTCTGAGGACGCTACCTTTAAGTGGAACACTCCAGTGGCATCATGCCGGAATTGTCATTTTAACTTTCTGTTGAATTTTATTTCGCTAAACCGATTATTTTCCTCGAAATTACTCCTTTGGGGACGTTGCCTTTAAGTGGATCATTCCAATTGAGTCGAACCGTATTTTAGGAGATAAATGGTTGAAAGAATAAATTATTTACAGCTACGATCGTTATATGCAAAGACAAATTAATATCTGTTAAAATAAGACTTGACGCCGGAACCTGTTTGCTTGGTAGAATTTCTATGCACTAGTGTTTACATCGGAGTATTTTTCGCGAAATTTTTAGTTGAGGACGGTGCCTTTAAGCGGGACACTCCAACTGAGACATTTCGTATTGCAATTTCGTTCCGGGTAAATTTTTTGTGAAATTTCTCATTTGGGACTCGCTGCCTGTAAGTGGGACGCTCCAAATGAGACGTTTAACAACTGAATAGTCAATAACCAAATTTGCAACGTTAAGTTCCAAAATCTAGCTTTGCCGTAATATTCAAAGTTAATGTATTTTGTTAGCAATTCTAAAATTTAAATCATTGTCTGTCTGTCATGAGGTTGGTCCGCAATTACCCAACTTTGCACGTGTCGAGCCACCACTTTGCTTTGTTTGTCATGCCTGCCATTTGTATCCATTTTTGCAAATGTATATCATCGTTTACTTGTTTGCCGTCATTTTGTACGAAACCTGGTCAACAAGCATAATAGAGATTTTAGTTAAATGTTAGAAATTTGATTCCTTCCCGAAACTTGGGTAATAAGAACAAATAATTTTAATTTGCTTGAATACCAAACTGCCTCTATTATTTAGTTGTTTTATTGTAAATATATATGCAAGTATTTTAAAATACCTATTACATATCTTAATTGATTTTTCTTTGACCTGTAAATATTTTCAATATATTGTTAAAACATTTTGTGTGCCTTATTTTGAACACGTTAAACCCCACATGTGTTTGTATTTTGGCATTTTAGCTGCCAAGACTGTGGGTCACTGAATCAGGATGCCAAAGTGTATTTCATAAAATGCGGAGAGTATGTGCAAATTTGAAGGCGGATTCCATTTTAGGAATTGCCAGGTATATTGTATAGCTCAGTTGCCAGAGACTAATTTTGATGAAAAGTTAGAATTAATTGTTACCTCGCTAATTTTTTCATGAAAGGCTAGTTTTTGCTAGTAGAAAGTGACTCAAAAAAGTTTACCATGATCTACCCTCGCGAACCCTTATAAACAACCCTCTGAAACGGAAAAATCCGATTTTTTGCTAATATCTCTAAAAATAATAATAATAAAAAAACGGATAGCACCACGTGAAAGAGTGGGATATTTTACATTAAAATAGTATAAAAGTTTTTTTTAAATAATCGTTTTCCTTTGCATGAGAAATTACTGCAGTTCGCTAGTTCGCCTCAACATTTCAAGCGTGTCGCACAAGAAAATGAAGAATTTCTCGACCGCCGCTACATAATAAAGACAATTTGTATCCATTGAAAACGAAAAAAGAAAAAAAACAAAGGGAGCATTTTAAAGAGAAACATTTAGCTTTATAATGGTATGCTTACTTTTAATTTTTGTAATTTTTATTTCTTATAAATTGCACGCGAAAATTAAACTTTATCATTTTTTCCACTCTATATTAAAACATAAATAATAAATAAAATATAAATTTTAAAAGAAAATCCTTATAGATATAGCTTGTTTGTACCTTAAACTTCAATCTAAGCTTAATTTTTATGCTCTAAAGAATCCAGGGTAAAGAAAAAATTGGAAAAAATACCAATGATTTAAAAGTTATTTTTTTTACCCTGGATACTTTAGAGCATAAAAATTAATCTTGGATTGAAGTTTAAGGTATAAACAAGCTATATCTACAAGGATTTTTTTAAAATTAGTATTTTATTTAATATTTATGTTTTAATACAGAATGGAAAAAAATTATAAATCTTAACTTTCACGTGCAATTTATAAAAAATAAAAATTATAAAAATTAAAAGTAAGTATACCACTGGAAAGCTGAATTCTTCCTTTTTAAAATGCCACCTTTGTTTTGTTTTTTTTTTTCGTTTTTAACAGGTACAAATTGTCTTTATTATGTAGCAGAGGTCGAGAAATGCTTCATTTCCCTGTGCGGCGCACTTGAAATATTGAGCCGAACTAACGAACTGTAATAATTTCTGATGCTAAAGGAAACATTTATTTAAAACAACTTTTGTACTATTTTTATGTAAAATATCCCGCTCTTTCACGTGCTGCTATCAGTTTTTTATTATTATTATTATTTTTCGAGATATTAGCAAAATTGAATTGAATTTTTCCGTTTCAGAGAGTTGTTTATAAGGGTTCGCGAGGGTAGATTTTGGTAAACTTTTTTGAGCCACTTTCTACTAGCAAGCTGAAATAAGGACTGTTCCAACGCACGAAGGGGGCCAGCGCAAGGACTTACGGGATAAAAGCAAAAACAATCATTTCGATAAAACATGCAACAGTATTTTAGGTTGAAGTGCCGCAATATAGTGTTGCGCATAGGATGCACTGTCAATCACAGATTTCCATCTTCTCCGATAACCAACCAGCATAATCGGTCTTAAGAGATGAATTCAAGACTCTTCTGGGATTTCTTGGTCTCCCTTACACACCAACGAATTCAAAACATAGTGTTAAGTGTTTACAATCTTCAGTAAACACCTTGTACGTAGGTTCAATAAGTTGCAACAAAAATCTTCACAAACCGCTGATTTATGAATCAGTAAATTACAATAACTAGTCCTTACAATTACATAATAGTACACACTAATTACAAGTTTATTCTATTATAGTTTCACTACTATAATTCACAACTAGTTATTGTTATCCATGTTATCTGATCACTTACCAATCTAATATACAGGATGGGGCAATAGTGCGTCGGACCTCGATATCTTGAGTTCTACGATAATTAGAAATTTTTTTAAAAATCGCAAGTAAATTAGATAAAAAAGTCTATAACTGGAACTTATTTTGGAACATACAGGGCGAGCCAAGACGAAATTACAGGACAAAGTGCCTTTTTTTATGGAATGCTATGTATATCAGTAAACGTTTTGATGCCTCTTTCTAGGCTCTATTCATTCCTATATTAGCATTGAATATCTCCCAACCACTTGGATGTAGTTAATTTTTTTGTTGAAATAAATCTGCAGATGAATATTAGAAAAATCGCCACAGTCACAATTATGGGTTTTAAGAAAAACTTATGTGAATACTAGTTACGAGACATCTAATTAATCATTTCCTAAAAATGTACAGGGTGGCCAAAAATTGTTTTTCAGTTAAGAACACTTTAAATTGAATTTTCTCAATTTTTTTCAAACGGAACACCCTGTATATTATTCGACGATAATATGATGTAGAAGTGAATACTTCCCTAGGGCTAATTGCAACCAATTTCGTTTTATTGAGCAATAATGACAAAATTCAAAAATAAAGTTAAAAAAAGAGGTTTCTTCAAATAACTCAGTAGAAAAAATTGTACAAAATGTTCCACATGTTGCTCATTTTCATTGACACACATCTCTATGCGTTCTTGAAATGGAGTGCCTAAAACTGCCGGTGTGATAGATGTAAATGCGGTTATTATTCTTTCCTTCATATTTTGTACTGTTGTTGGTCTATCTCTCTAAATAATTTCCTTCACGTATCCCCATAAAAAGAAATCCATTTCTGTAAGATCTGGGGATCTAGCAGGCCATTTAGTGGATCTGTTTCTTCCAGTCCATTGATTAGGGTAGGTATTATTTAAGTGGTCTCTAACTGCATTTAAATAATGTGGTGGAGCACCATCTTGCTGAAACCACATTCTATTTCGAATTCTTTCGGAGAGATTTACCAATAACTGTGACAGACTCTTTTCCAAAAAATGAAGATAAATAGCTCCAGTCAATGTACCATCAAAGAAATGTGGCCCTATTATGTTCTCTAATAATTCCTCCCGAAACATTTATAGACCATCTGTGTTGGTTATCAATTTGCATAAAAAAGTGAGGTTTTTCCGAAGCAAAATAATGGGAATTGTGCCTAGTAACAAATCCATTTTTATGAAAAGTTACTTCATCACTGAATAAAACAGTATTGAAGAAGTTGACATCATGTAGCATTTCACCTCTGGCCCAATTACAAAATAGTAGGCGCTTTTGAAAATCGTCATCTGATAATTCCTGGAGCATTTGAATATAATACTTATTTGTTTTTAGGATTCGATCCACAGACCGTCTATTTATTTCTACTAATGAGCTCACTTCTCTTTGACTAACAGGGGATTCTTAACCGTTGCCAGCACCACAGAAAACTCATTTTCTTCGTTCACAACACGTTTTATTCTTTCACTTTTGTTACATTCAACATTTCCTCTTTCCAGAAATTTATCGAGAAGGTTTGGAAGCTGCTAACATCTTGGAATTCTTCTTTAAGGATAACGTTGGTGATTCGATTGGCAAATAAACAATTTCTGTCTGACTCGCCCAAAACAAAAGTCATGTCTAAGTTCCGCCTTACTAAAATTCACATTGTAAAATTCCAAATATTTTAAATTCAATACAAATTGTAACGACCGATAAATTTGATAAATGCTCCTTTGTACCAAACTGAGGTTTTATTGCTTGTCGAATAACGAAAACAGCAAAAAATTGTACAAAAAAACATTACAGTAAAGGACCGGTTAAATACTATTTACTCATTTGGATTGGAAGAAATGGTCCCACTAAATGGCCTCATTTCAAAATTGCATAAAGACATGTGTCAATCAAAATGGGCAACACGTCGAACACTTATTATAAATTTTTCTAATGAATTATTTGAGGGAACTTCATTTTTTAAGTTTATTATTGAATTTGACACTTATTTATTTATAAAATGAAAATGGTTGCAATTAGCCATAGGGAAGTACTTACAAAATATGTTCATTTTTCATTTCTACATTACATCGCCGAAAAATATACATGCTGTTCCATTTGAAAAAATTGAGGAAATTCAATTTAAAATGTTCTTAATAGAATAATAATTTTGTTGTAATTTGTTTGTTGCAATTAGCCATAGGGAAGTACTTACAAAATATGTTCATTTTTCATTTCTACATTACATCGCCGAAAAATATACATGCTGTTCCATTTGAAAAAATTGAGGAAATTCAATTTAAAATGTTCTTAATAGAATAATAATTTTTGGCCACTCTGTACATTTATAGAAAATGAAAATGATTCAATAATATTAATTAGATGTCTCGTAACTGGTATTCACATAAGTTTTTCTTAAAACCCATAATTGTTACTGTGGTAATGTTTTAAATATCCATCTGCTGATTGCATTATTTCAACAAAAAAATTCATTACATCCAAGTGGTTGGGAGATATTCAATACTAATATAGGAATGAATGAATAGATCCTAGAAAGAGGCTTCAAAAAATGTACTGTTAACCATTCCATTTTAAAAAAAGGCACTTGGTCCTGTAATATCATCTTGGCTCGCCCTTTATTTTCGAAAATAATTTCTAGTTATACACTTTTTTATCTAGTTTACTTGTAATTTTTTTAAAAAATCTCTAGCTATCGTAGAACTCGAGATATCGAGGTCCGACGCACTATTGCCCCACCCTGTATAACTTTGAACTCTCTGCTCGAATTCACTCCCTATATATACGCCTCGAATGTACTCGAATTTTTCTATGTCCTTCCAGAACCTGTCTCGTCTCAAATAGCCTCGAAATCTATAGTTTTCTGGTTGTTAATGGTGGTTCGTCAGTTGGCCCAGAGATGATACTGCTTTACCGGCAACCAACTAATATGCATATTTCCCTTCATTCTACCACCAGAGATTAGACCTTTTTTCATGAGATGGTGTGGATGTATAGTGACTCTGGAACAAAAAGTACGCAAGGAAAATGAAAAATCATTAATTCTGTTATCAATCGTGCATATTCTCGGTTTTTTAAACGTATAGTGTGCATGGCAGAGTATGTAACATAGTTGCTGTAATAGATTTATAGATTTGGATTTGTTCTATAACAGATCGTGATGACCAAAGTCAACCAGCTTAGTTCTTCCATTCAAGAATTTCATAGAAAGACGAAGATAATGTAAAAAATTGAGAACAATGTTAGTTTACTTACTAACTACCGATCAAATCATTAGTTTCTCAACTTCATCGATAAATTTTATACTCTCATCACTAGTTGGTTTTGTGCCAGTGAAAAAACTTTCACATTTTTAGTGCTTTTTTTTAGATTTCTAAAAATAGTATTAAATGAAATCGAGGTGATTGTGCTTACGATGACCATTTACTTAGTCATTAAAGACAATTAACTTGAATATTTACATCAAGCGAGTACTAAAAGCGTAAAGCTTATCAAGTTAACTTTAGTTAAATAACCTTCTGCCTGTATATTAGTTGTGGTAAGTAAACATTTGTTAATAATTTTTGCGTTGTTAACATTATCCCCGCAGTCATTAGCTTTCGAACCATATGAAAGTAAGTGATGATGTTTTAGGTATAATTTTAATATAAAAACAGAACAAGACAAAAACAATTTGTGCTGTATCTAAAATTAAAGCCCATTAAATAAATAACTAAGAATGGGACGCAAGGGAAGAATGATTACATTTTCGAGTACGAGATGTGAAAACACATTTAAAAAAAGCAATCGGGAATGTGACACCAGAAAATTGGAAACTGCCAAGAGGGATGTTAAGGAAGTGGAAGAGAACATACTGGAATTAGACCTAATAGCTAATAGAAAATCAAGTTGGACTCCTCACATTAATGTGCAAAATGAGTCGTCTTATTCGCAATAACCTGACAGGAAGTAAATTAAGTATCATATGCTGATAATTTATTCACCATCTGCTTCTGAGACGTAATGTTTAAATGTAATATGATTATTTAATGCAGCGTTATTAGCAACCAATACGTCATTATGAAATTAATGTACTGGCAGACATTACAATACAGGGTGTTTCTAAAGGAACTTTAAGAACATGCTTCTTATGTGATTTTAAATAAAGTTGTGTAAATAAAGGGTTCATTATAAACTGTAACCGAATTTTGGCGTATTAAACAAAAATAAAATAAAGAAGATAAGATTTGGCTGTTCAATCTGCAAATAATTAATGGCTCTTAACTTAAAAACAGTTACAGCGAACGCCATAGTATTTTGCAATTATCCATCTTTTTGGGTTCTAAAAACATTATGTTTATATGTTGCTCTACAAACAGCTCCCTTGATTTTCCATTTTTCTCATTAGAAACCCTTTTTCTATAATCCATAACTTTTTTCTAGTACTATTTTCTAGTACTAATGTGTCTATATCCTTATGTTTTGTTTTTTTTAATTGTGACATTTTAATGCATTTTTAGATGACAAAAATAATTTTGAATCTTGTTAATTGTTAACCATTTTCTTCCAGTTTAAAAATTATGTTCATATACAAATATATTTTTCATATTATCATTATTTTTTAAATATCCGGCACCTTGCTTCCTTCTGCATACATTGGTTAACTGAAGTCGACAGAATATGTCAGGAAGACTGAAGAAGACCGAGCCATGGTTATCGATAAATACCGTGTTATGGATCACTTCCCCGTAATATGATTTTAATTAATTAAGGTATCTTGAAATGTATTTTGCCCACTATGATCAGTGGAAGTTGTAATAGCTTATTAGGAAGTAGTTTGCTTCGTGAATATTCGAATATATTTATGGAGTACGCGAGTTGATTAAAGGAAGTCGCCCATAGCCTGATAATAGGCTTCACGGATTTTACTAAAATGTAGTAAACAAAGGAAGGTTTTAGAACTTGAGAATTTTTGCTATCTGGCTAGCGTTTTCAACACCAACTTTTCGAGTACAAATAGTTAGTGCCATTTTGAGTTACCTGGATAGGATTTGCCACATACGCTGCGCCGGTGAGGTAGCACATCGACTACGATAATGAAAAGCTAAAAGTGCTTGAGCACAAATTTATGCGCCTCATATCAAATTCTTGAAAGCATACTTTCCTCAGAGATTTATACACGCTTTGCAACGACATAACCCCGATAGCAGATCTCACAAAACATCTATTCTTTCAAGCTGGGCGATAGTCCGCTAACAAGACACAAAATGCAAATTAAACAGATTAATGTCCCATTTCGGATTAAACACCCCTTACCGTTCAAGACGTTGCCGATTTTCCGGCAACCCGTCTAGCCAAACTTCACCAGCTATAATTTCAGCTTACCCTATTCACCTACACTAATATTCCATACCTTTCGTATCTTTAAATCTGTCCTGTCTCCCAGTCCCTTTCTATTTGTAACCTTTTTGTCGTGTTTGTTTTCTTGTATTCGTTTTCTACATATTCGTATCTAAATTCATTTCTCATCGCAAACTTTTTACAAAATCAAAACTTGTGGAATCGAAATTTTTAAAACCAAAGTTTACGCCAGCCTTTGCGCAACCCAGCATTGACATATCTCGCGGAAGGCGCCTCGTTCGAAATGAGGTATATCAGATACCAAATTTAAAATTATGAGAGCGCGAGTTCCTAGTTAAAGCATAATTTTAAGTTTAGTTTAATCTGTTCTTAGATATAGTTCAAGTTTACTACCTTTCTTCTCCATTTTTATAGAAGGGGTCTAGGTTCAGTGTTTTAATTGTCATTTTTAACCAAGGTAGGTCTACTCCATCCGATTCTGCTATCCGCTTCTGCAGTCAACGCGGAGGTTGCACCGGTTCCCAGATAGGTCCTGGAGAGGTACATTTTGTAGTGTTAAAATTAATAAACTTGTTTTGAATTTAATTGAATTGGATATTTTGAAAATGTCATTTAGATATTATTAAAATAATTGTCGAAACTCTATCATTCCAATTCTTTTTCATTTTCAATCCATAAATCTGTAAAAAAGTACCGCTGAAGCTACAGATTATTTATCCAAATTTCATTAAAATATAAATGTCAATCATCAGTTTATTTTCTTATTGGTAAAACATCTATAAAAGGTATAATTAATGTTATGGGATAAGCAAGAGGATTTTTCATTTAAAATGTGTGGAAATATCATCAACAGATTTTCAAGTCATAGGAAAGTACAGAAATTTGAAGTGGTTCTGTGACAGTTGTGTGGAAATGGTTTCTGAACGTTGGGAAGCAAAAAGCGAACTTGTAGAATTTATGCAAGAAGGAAGCCATGGCGGCCCATCTAGGAATGCGAGACTCAGGTAGCTGGCGATGTAGTGGAAGGACTGAGGGTGATGCAGCCATCGTCAGATTGGCGGAGGAGGAAATTCCAATCTCCGCACTTAAGGTGAGGGAGGGAAATGACCGCTTGAGATTAGAAAGAAAGTACACTCTAACCCTACCTAGTAGAGAAGAGTGGACAGAAGGAAAGATTAATTTTCCCTCGAACTCCCTGGTGTGCTACACAGATGGTTCCCTTCTAGTAGATGGACAGAGGCAGTTATCGGGAGCAGGAATATTTCTGAAAGGCAGGGAAGTACAGTAGAGCTTTGCTCTAGGATCGTACACTACAGTCTTTCAGGCAGAGGTATATGCCATCCTAAAAGTGGCATATAAGGAAGAAACGAGGAACGACACGGAACAAAATATTTGTATCTGTTCCGACAGCCAGGCAGTACTTCGGACGGTTTGCTCTCCCAGGACGAGGTCCCCCTCGTCCAGGAATGCGGAGATGCCCTAGAGGAATTTGCCAGGCACAAGGAAGTGAGCCTGATATGGGTTCCGGGACGTACCGGGTTCCCAGGAAACGAGAGAGCCGATGAATTGGCTAGGCTCGGAGCCAGGGAACCCTGTCTTGGCCCGGAGCCCATGTTGGGAATTACAAGGAAACATGTCGCTACGGCCCTTAATTAGTGGGCACATGCAACATTGAAGGAACATTGGAGGCTGCGCAGTGGCTGCAGATAGGCTCGAGATTTCATAACGGGGCCGAACAAGTTAAGAGCGGCCTGGTTGCTAGGCAGAAGCCGGAGGACTCTGAACCGATTGGTCGGAGTCCTAACTCACTCACTGCAGGCTCAGAAGACACCTATCACTAATAGGGGTTGAGGAAGATCCCACCTGAACAAGATGCGGAAGTGATGAAGAAACATCGTTTCACTTCTTGGGACAATGTGAAGCGTTCGGGCGCCTAAGATATGAACTCTTCGGCGCCACAACGCTCCCAAAAGAGGAAATGGATTCTCTCGAATGGAAACACGTCCTGACCTTCATTGGAAGATCAGGAAGGTTTCAAGAGGGAGTAGGAGGTCGAGTAGGAGTAAACGGTTGAGGGGGCGTCAGGGGGTAGGTAAAAAGGGCCCATTTGTGGCCTACTTGCCAGGCACCAGGCCTCCCCCAAACAATTACTATTACCAAGCAAGAAGTTACTTAAGAGGTAGCTGAATTAAAAGGTATACTAAAATATATGCAGAATAAGGATAATGAGTCTAATGGTGGAAATAAAAAAAATATGCATAAGCAACAAGTAAAGAGAGATATTAATAAAGCCAAGAAAGTGAGAAAATAAAATGAAGCTGTGCAAAAATATTTAAGGCCAACAGATTTAGAGGTTGGTATAACAGAATTACGAAGAGTAAAATACGGTGGTATTTTAATCAAATGTTCGAGAAAGGAAGAAGTCACAAAAATAAAGTGTTGCTGAAAAGAAACTAGGGAAGAATTACAAAGTTGATGCACCAGAGCTAAGAATTCCTAATATCAAAATTGTGGATATTGACAGGCAAATGGATAAAGATGGACTAGATAATGCTATTATAAAACAAAATTTATTCTTAAACCATGCACTTCTTTCGCTTAAAGTTAAAGTTGTGAAGAAAATGAAAATGAAATGGATGGCAATTCTGGAGTGTGATCCTGAATCTTTCCAAAACATTATGGCTAAAAAAAGTTTATATATAGAATGGTCAAGATGTCGAGTTTCCCAGTACGTCAGTGTTTTGGGCACAGAGCAAAAGTAGTGAAAATTTGAGATACCCAAAATGTGCGAATTTGCTAAGTGATCATCCTGTTGGAGACTGTGATAATGAAATACCTATGTATTTAAATTGTATTGATGCAAATGAAACCTAAAAAATGAATTTGAATTTCAATCACTCGATTCATGATCCAAATTGCCCGGTACTTGCTAAAAATCACCAAAATATGGAGTTTCTCAGGAATAAAATTGAAGTACAATTAAATATAAATAACATAAATATTGTATGTTTAACAGAGACTCATCTAAAATTATTTGAATTAGACAATGTCAATATACGAGGTTATGTAAAAACCATAGTTTATTGTGGAGCCCTATATGTAAAGGGGGGGAGTTACTATATTGCATAAATCATCATCTGGTATAGATATAACAGAGATTAGTAAATTAAATACAATATCAGTTGAAAAAAGTTTTGAGGTGTCGGGAGTTCAAATAAAATTTGACAATAAAAAAACTCATATTTTGGTAATTTATAGATCACCCTTAGGAAATTTGGATATAATTTTTGATAAATTAGAGATGGTAATAAATAAACTATTAATTGATAAGTCCATGATTGTCCTGTGTGGGGATTTCAATTTTGATTTTTAGACAAGCTTAACAGAAAAATACCGATGATATGATCCTCTTAACTCCATCGAAATTAGTTTTTACGTACAAGAACTTACTAGGTTCTGCATTCTTTATCTGGAATAGACTATATATGTAGTAACCTTTTAAAACCCGATAATTGTAATTTTACTTGTGAAGTAATATCCAATGGTATATCAGACCACACGTCAAAAATTTTAAGTTTTGATATTCCTAATTATATATCCAGAAATTTGAATAATACTGTTAGAACTAGATTGTACAGTGATGTTCATTATCAAACTTTTCTATACTATGTTAGCAAAGAAAATTAGTTTGAGGTATACAACGCAATAACTTTGGATAAAAGTTTTAAAACTTTTATAGACTCTATGTCTTATTATATAGATGTAAGTTTTCCTTTTATATACACCAATGCATGCCGCAGTAAATACCTGGATAACACGGGGACTAAAAATTTCGCCGGAAAAAATAAAGTTATTGTATATGATAGAGACAAAAAATCCTGCCCCTATAAACTATTATATATCATACAATAAATCTGAATATATAAAGGAAATTAAAATGGAAAATAGAATAATAAAAGGTACTGCTGACATTGTAAGTCGAATGAATGAGTATTTTACAGAAATTCCTAATAAGTTAGCCAAACATTTTATCGGTAGTGAGTCAATCAGGAAACAAAAAACAAACTGTAAAAACTATCCAACTACATTACTACAAATATGTTAAAATATGTTGTCAACTACATTATGGAACCGTTAACATATTTGATAAATTGGTCACTATCTGAAGGGATATTCCCAGATATTCTTAAAGTTGCCAAAATCATTCAAATACACAAAAAAGGTGATAAATCGTTAATAGATATCTATAGACCAATAGAATTACTGTCAACTATATCTGAAATTTTGGAACGAGTGGTATTCAAAAGAATCATTGCATTTTCTATACAGCATGATATTTTATGTGATGAGCAGCATGGTTTTAGAAGAGGCAGATCGACAACAACCGCTATGCTTAGTTTCCTCAATAATTTGTATGATAATTTAAATAAAAACCATAAATGTTTCGGTTTGTTCTTGGATTTGGGCAAGGCTTTTGATCTTGTAGAACCTAAATTACTTATGGAAAAATTATCTAAATACGGATTCAGAGGGAACTAGGTGAGTGGTTGCTTTGCTGTCATATCTATCTAATAGAAAACAAATCGACGAGTTCAATACCACTGCAACTGGTATTATGAACAATGAATATTATTATTATTTATTATTATTGCACCTTTTTTAAGTAACAAATAAAATAATAATACTAATCAGTTAAATACAACCTTCTTTAATGTCTCTTATAATGTATCTATATTTTCATACAAGAACATTAAATTAATTTTTAAAAAGAAAAACTGTGCCTTCGATCCTAAAGTTAAAGTTACACAACAGATGTCGGATATTGAAAAGCTAACTATACCACAACCTGCAATATCAACAAAATTTCCATTAATATAAAGAATATAAACAGACAATAAAGGAGTTGTGCTGGTTCGTGTCTCTGCCGTCCCTACCCTGTGTAGGATAATTATAAGAGAATATACTGCAAAAAAACACAAAATATGCCGGTACAACTGCTAATCGATACAATACGGGTAAAAAAAATCAAAAACAATTCAGTGACAGCTGATCACAGCAAGTTGAAATCGTGACGTAGGTAGCAGATGGTTACTGGGTCGGTGGTCGAGGGTTGGATCGTGTAGTACCCATTTCCAATTTCAATCACAACTGGCCAGTGGCGTTACCAACACAAAATATATATTTTTTAATCACAGTGAAAATTAATAATTACCGTGTGTAATATATTGACTGTTCAAGGGACCCAAGAAAAATTGACATCAAATTTAATTTGTTGAACCCAAATTCGCAGAGATTTTTTTTATACATATAGATGACACTTGAAAAATATGTGAAATATTTAAATTTTTCTTGGGTCGTTTATTTTTAGTGATATAAGAATGGAACTTTTTTATTGCGTTAATGTTATTCTCATTCCTTTGACACTTCGTCTGACCGGCTTACTTAGTCTCTTATTGCCGTTAGCGGGCTCTGAGTGGCACTAAAAGTATTTGGCGAAAGATTAACAGCATTTATTTAATTCATATTCGACGTTTGAAGAAAAAATAGCATGGTATAATGTGAAGTGATTTTTTGTGTGTCGGCTATTCTTGCCAGGTACATCCACAACACAAGAAATATCACTCTCATCCATATAACACAATATACTATTATTTGCTAAAATTTGATATTATGAAAGTTTACATGAATAACAGTCGTAATAAGCAAATTAAACAAATTTTGCATATTACTAAAAAATATGCATACTTCAAATGTGCTTTTAGAGGGCGGAATATTAAAACATAATATTTTCAGTCGCAAACTCCTCTATAAAATCCTTATTTTACTATAAGGAACGTAACCAGACTGCAACCAACAGCTACTCTCTAGGCTATGTGCCCCGCCGAGCGCTGAATTACAAGTTACAAGTCTGGCGCGTTAAGTCTAATAATTGCATATTACCATCAAAACGCTACTGCTTCGATTGCAACAAACACCAGCCGAAAGATTAATCCTACTTAAAGGAGCTCTCGTGTCAGTCGTCATACACCACTTGCAGACTGCAGTTTCGAGATGTTGGCTCTTGTCAGTGCAAGGTAGGCATGTGACGACCGACGCGAGGATCACTTGACTATTTAGTACATTTCGGTAACTTTGGGATAGCGACATGTAAAACAGTCAGCAGGCGCCATCTAACGGTCCAGTGTATGTTGCAATCGAAAAATCAATAGCCTGACTGGGCTTAACATAGTTCATAGTTGAAATGTACTTTTGTTATACTTTCTAAATTTTAGTGGTCGGGGCGACATTACGTCCCTGTGCAGCGACATTTACTACACTTTCTAAAATGACGCTCCTTGAGGAGTTATTGGAATTTTTGCATAAAAATCGCTCCGTAGAGCGAAAATATGATTAAGAATATTAAAAACCTCTTCCACGATATTTTTGCGTGAAGCACGCTTTTCATGCGAAATATTTCCTAAGTTGGATTTTGTTACAACGTCGAAAGGTGTATCGAGGGTTTTATCGTGTTCTTTAACATAATGAACGACTTCCCACGATGCGCGAATTGTGGAACTATAACAAATTACGTCACACAGGGCGTGAATTTAGCAACTACCTCGAAAATGGATTTAATAAATAAAAATTCTTTATTACGAACCGACGCCGACGTTGTGTAGTACTGCTTCTCATGTATGGTATGAGCTATGAGGACGAGTTAAGAGTTTCATCACAAAGTCCCTGAAGGGAGATTTTTCGCAGGCAACAAAATTTTCGATCGTAATTTTTCAAATTTAGCAGTAGTTTTTGGCGGTAAACTTCATATGTTTTCCGTCATGTTTACCTACATGTGGTTCCTCAGTGATTCGGAATCCATGTCGCTCCATTACCATGTACATAGTGCATGGGACCGCCTTGTCTGAACGTATAAATATAAAATAATATTCTAATTTGTGGCGATTCAAGCATTTTTAAGCTCTATAACGAGTGCCCGAAATTATAAAGACAAGCAAGCTAAAAGCCCACAAAGCCATAAACATTAAACTTTTAGTTGAATCTTTTTTGTGTCAGTCAGTCAGTCGATTACTTAAAGTAAATAATTGGATGTTAGTTGAAGACTGTATTATCCGAGTCGTCCTAATCCAATCCTCACCATGTGTGGTATGAACCGACCCATATACCCAAAATTGTAATTAACAATTTTTTTTCTAAATAGATCAATAATATACAACTACGTAAATCCTATCCTTTTTCATTGTGTCTTAATGAGTCCATACTAACAAAGTTCCCTTTCAGGTTCAAAATGTTACAAATTAAGAGTGTTAGTATTAAGACAGTGCCGCAAGTTTATACGTATATTTTAGATTTCGTAAAAGAAACAGGTATTAAGCTCTAGATTATGTTTGGTTACCGTATGTTTTCCCCCTATTGTTCTTCCCCTTCAACCGTGGTCCTCCCTGTATTGTCCAATTTTAAATGACCTGACAGACTCCAGGACGAGAAGCATGTTTCCCTGTTATATCCCTTTTTGTTTTCTCAATTTTTCTTTTTCTTTTTTTTCTTCGCTTTTAGATGTGGAAGTTAGGGTATGATATTTTGCCATACTGTTTGGTATCATTATCATATATATTTAATAAATTAATTTAACCTTATTGTAACTATCAATTAGATATTCCGTGACTGGCAGTATGGTCTTCAACAGAAAGCCATTATTAAAAAAAAGACAGTGCAGTGACGTCCGATTAATACCATTTGGTGAAAACACCATTCAGGAGAACGTCCTACTAGTCAATTTAGGAAAAGTAACAAATTGTCCTTCAGCTACTAAAGCTGAAAAATGAATCGTTCACAAGGTCAAGGAGTTCCGGATTCGAATCCTGGTGAGAGTATGGATGTTTACAAGGGTTTTTCTCGTGTTGCCAAGACAACAAAAGTAGGCTAAACCACAGCTGTGAAGGGGACAATACAACTAGTCACTGTTATCTCTTGGTTTCGACTCTCAATTGTAGCATATATCGTAGTGAATGGCCTTTGTGTAATTGTTTGTATATATGTTCCTTGGTTGAGTGTGGCTGAACTCCTCCAAGACGTTAATAGAAAAAAGTCAATTAAATTTTTTTTAAAAATCTCCGTTATTTCTCAACGAATCTTGCCAACCAATCTAGGTTTATTTCTGCATTTAATTTTATAAATGTTCCCATTCTTGATTTTATAAATTTTTATAGACCCAATTTCTCTATTTAGGAGCAGTTGGCCATAACATCACATGCAGATAGTAAAGAAGTACACATATGATAATTTTATAAAAATCGTGACAGCTGCTTTTTAAGAAAAAAATTTTTCATTTTCTTACCGACTTCTATACTTTTCCTACGTTTGAGTTACGACCGATTTTTCTTCAAGGTGTAGCCGACAGACGACAAAGAGACATTTAAAAAAAATCCTGTTTGTATTTAGGGCGACGCAGAATCTTATTAATCCATTAATAAATTAATATATTTTTACTATTGCAATGCCCTATACACTCCGATATGGGAAAGTAAAAATAACTTGTCAGTACTTTACGTTAGCAGATGAAATGTCAGTAAAATGTAGCTACAGTATAATAATAACAATAATGAAAAATTCTTTAAGACAACTAATTAATGTATATGCTGATGGGACATATGATCCTGCAATAATTTTATACCTATGGAAATTTTTATTGTCAATTGTTTCGTATACCAATATACAGGGTTACTGGTAATTCGATACATTCCTTTGGAGATGTGATGGGGCATGGTCTAAGAAGTAAATTTAGCCCTAACATATATTATGCAAAACTCAATAGTTTTTGAGATATTTAATTTTTTTTGTTTTTCTCAAAAAGTAGATCTTAATGTCCTAAAAGTTAATTTTCGAAAAATCTATTTGACATTTTTAAATTTTTTTTTACTGGATTACTTGTCTAATATTATAGATATCCGTTTGGAATGAAAAATATCTGGAAACATTTCGATCACGTGAACATTTAAAATAAAAACTTGTAAACATTTTTTTTTTAAAATCAGTTATGAAATTTACCTATTAGATTTTTTCAAAAAAATATTAACGTAACACGCGTATAAATTATTATAAAAACTGCCTTATTTCAATAGCTATCTAACAAGGTACAAATGTTCAATGTACCCTTAATAGTTCTAAGAAAATACTAGTAAAAATAACACAAGTAGTACGAATTTTATTTTTAGATAAACAGTAAAAAATATTTTAAAAGTAGTTTAATTTTTAATTTTTAAAAGTTGTACTTTATTTTTTATATGTCTTGCTCAAAATGGGAGCCCCTATTCCGTATACAGACACGGCAGCGTCTTCTTATTTCCGTCCTTGTTACTCTGGTTGTCAGATTATGCCTTATGTGTTGGGCAGCATCGACTATCATTTGTCTAA
Source organism: Leptura quadrifasciata (assembly GCA_963675555.1). Taxonomy (NCBI): domain Eukaryota; kingdom Metazoa; phylum Arthropoda; class Insecta; order Coleoptera; family Cerambycidae; genus Leptura; species Leptura quadrifasciata. The sequence continues at coordinate 92,384,857 of OY776675.1, forward strand.
GGTTTTCTATAGTATTGACTGGTGTGGCATAGACCATCTCCTTCATATGACCCCATACGTAATAATCAAGGGGTGTTAAGTCAGGGCTTCGCGCTGGCCAAGGTATTGGGCCCGCTCTTCCAATCCAACGGTTAGGGAAACGTTGATCAAGTAACTGTCGTACTGTCAGCCAATAATGTGCTGGACAACCGTCATTCTGAAACATCATTCGCTGTCTGATGGCGAGAGGATCATCTTCTAAAATCACCGCCAGATCATTTCTTAAAAAATTTTCATAGGTTTTCCCGCTTAAATTTTGAGAAAGAAACTGTGGCCCTATTAAATAGTGGCCAATGACTCCCATCCACACATTAATAGAAAACTTCATTTGGAAACTAGTTTCACGTGTTAACTTGGGATTTTCATCTGCCCAATAATGTAGGTTGTGGAAATTTGTTATACCCTCGCGATTAAATTTCGACTCGTCCGTCCATAAAATATTTGTTAAAAAATTTGCACTTTCTGCATCTGAATTTAACATAAAGCGGCAGAATTCCACTCTCCTTCCAGGATCACCTTCCTCCAAGCCTTGGACAGGGGTATAGTGGTAAGGATGACATCCAACTCTACGTATCGTAGACCAAACTTTCCATTGTGACGCTCCGGTTAGTCTTGCGATTTTATTAGTTGAAATAGTTGGGTCTTCCTCAAAATACCTCAATATTTCTTCTTCATCATTTGGTTCATAAACGGGAGGAGCCAGTTTCAGCGATATTTCGATATGCCGTACTGAATACACGTGCATTTGGTAAGCGGCGGTTAGGGTACCAAAGATCATATTCTCGGCGAGCTTCAGCAGCGTTGCCGCCACAGTATCCATAGACAAACAAGATAACAGCGTATTCTGCGTTGGCATACGCGGCCATGGCACAGAAAATACAATAACAACAACTAATAACAACAACTACGAGCAAAATCAAAATCTTCGGTAACTAATTTAACAAGACCAACAAACTTAAGGGACACGGAGATAAGAATGTCAGTTAATGACATATAAGCACAAACGTCAAAGTCAAGGACTGACTGACTTAAATGAAAATGAACGATTAGTCGTTTAATAAATTCCGCCACCAGCATTATCTTTACTAATTTTTTATTAGAACTATCAAGGGTACATTAAACATTTCTACCTAGTTAGATAGCTATTGAAATAAGGAAGGTTATATAATAATTTGTACGCGTGCTACATTAATATTTTTTTGAAAAACCTAATAGTTAAATTTCATCTGATTTAAAAAAAAAAATTTACAAGTTTTTATTTTAAATATTCACATGATCGAAATGTTTCCGGATATTTTTCATTCCAAACGGATATCTATAATATTGGACAAGTAATCCAGTAAAAAAAATTCAAAAATGTCAAGTAGATTTTTCGGAAATTAACTTTTAAGACATTAAGATCTACTTTTTTGAGAAAAACAAAAAAATTTAAATGTCTCAAAAACTATTGAGTTTTGCATAATGTATGTTAGGGCTAGATTTACTCCTTAGCTCATGCCCCATCACATCTCCAAAGGAATGTATCGAATTACCAGTAACCCTGTATAATACATTATATACGATAAGATCAACCATGGACTTATTTTCCTAAAAATTTTAACTATGGGTTATTATCAAATTTTGAAATCGTACGAAGAATATTTTAAAATAATAAATATGACAAGGAAGTTGTTTTATATCCCCAATCACTGTTTTCTTATTTGCTTTTGAATATTAAATATTTCATGTAGGCCCTGTAAAAAATATTTATATTATATTACAATAATCATACATAGAAAGTATCCTTATGACATTCCTTTTCTCTTGTTTTTCCTCTTTTTCAGCCATACTTAGTGTATTACAGGCTTTGAGAAGTATTTTTATTTACACTGATTTTTAAATTACAATAATCTAATCAAGTTCTCTTTTTCTCATTAGGGTATTCAAGTCACTGCTACTACACGTCATTTTTTATATTTCGGGATATTATAAGGCTGCCTGTTATAATCTTTATCTCCGAGCGTTTTGTTTTGATTAATTTTGTGTTTATTTCAATATGCACTTGTACTTTATTTGTTAAAATGTCTGCGATATGATCAGCGTTGTCGCTGTTCTAAAAAGGTTTTTTTGTTCGCAATTAATAATTTCTTTACCTATATGAATTTAATTTTTAAACAAAGCAACGGAAATATAATCTATATATATAATTTATGTCGGTATATATAATATATCTGCATATATAATATAATATGCAGTACAGTGTGTAATCCTTGTTGTTAATCTCTACAATAAAATTATAGGAGGTTACTAAAATTGGTCAAAAATCGAAATTCGAGATAATATAAATCTTTACGTTTTGAGGTCCCAGGAACCCAAAAGTGGCTTTTGAAAAATATCTGTGTGTGTGTGATGGTGTGTGCGCGTGTGTGTGTGTGTGTATGTTAGCACGATGTATTCGAAACTTCAACTTTCAACGATATATCACACTTGCACCCTTTTGATTTGGTTTCCGTGAAAAAAAGAAAAAATAAAGCAAATGTGAAGCATAAGATCGCCTTACGCATGGCACGGTCGACGCCCGGAGCCATTGCGACTTAAAACTTATCACGAAACTTGCATTCCTATTCAACAACTATACAGCTTTACTGTCGCATTTAATTTCAAATGTTTTTGAATTGGAACACAAAATTTAGTGCTCTTTTTGGCTTCAAAGATCCACCGGGTGGGGAGGTTCCAGCCGCTTCCAGTAGCTGCCGATTTATATTAGAGAAAATCATAATTTTTAATTTTCTGCTTTTGGTAAATTTCTTTTATTATTTCAGACATTTGCATACTTCACAGAAATCCAAGACTGGATTATCTCATCATCTCATTTTTACCCAAATGTGATTTACTTCTTCAGGTATTAATTCCTGTTTGTTTAGGGAGTCAAATTTCTCAAATACTTATGAATTTATGAAGTTTCATGCAAAAGATTAGTTTTAAAGTAAGTACAAACAAATATATCTATTGTTCTAAAGAAAATAGGATATCGCAGGAGCCAGATACAGCCTATTTCAAAGGGGGAGGGCATTGTGCAAAAAAATTAATATCCCACATAACATTAGATTAAGTTCATTCACTAGGGTTAAGGTTTACAAACAAAGGTAAGTCAAACCTTTTAGATGGTCAATGCTACTATACGCTGGACATCATCGATGTGTCTGTGACGTCCTTCTCCGCAAGCACCATGAGCAGTGACCTTTTGCCCTAGTGGACTAACCACAATTTTCTAAGCAGGATTTGCAGGAAACAACTACTCAGCGAGCAAATACCCCGGTCTGCATTGAATTGTCGGCCAAAATCCGGTCAAAGTAAATCGACTAGAAATGAAGATATTTCACAATATTAGCGAGAAATGGGTAAGAAGGATATTGTCCAAAAATAAGTTTCATCCGTATAAAGTACATTTAGTACAAGAATTAAATGAAGATGATCCTGATAGAAGGATGCAGCTTTGTCAGGAAATGACGGACAACATTGAAGAAGCAACATTTTGCCTGCATGGTTTTGTAAATCGACATAACTGTCGTTACTTAGCCAATCAGAATCCTCACTGGATGGCAGAAATGCACACCCAATATCCTCAAAGTTGAAATATATGGGCGGGGATTATTTATTTATAACTTATTTACAACGTAATTTACAACTTTTGCGCGAGCAAATTGTTCCAGCATTAAATTGTTTATGTTCAAATCAAGCAAATCCTGAGCGAATCTGAGATGAAATTTGGTATCAGCAGGATGGAGCTTCGCCTCATTATGGAGTTGTTCTGCGTCCATACTAAATGAAATATTTTCGAACTTCGCCATTTCTGTAGGTAGTAGTTGTTAACTATTTATTTATACCAATTATTTTTGTTAATACCTATGAATAAAGACGATTTATTATTATGATTATTATTCCGGAGTTCTGAAAACACTGTATAACTGTATTATAATAATTGGGCATTGTAATAAAAATCATTGTGATATTAGTGTGTCTAACAGTTAAAAAATAAGCAATAGAAATTATTTTTTTCTAAAAACGGCCAAATAATAAAAAAAATGCAATTATTTATGTGTTCCCACAGGGACTTTTGTATATTTTTTTCTTATTTTAAACGATGCGGCATATTCACTTCTTCACGTAAAAAAATCGAGTTTGGAGATAAAGCGTTTACTCGTGCGCCTTTGGTTAATTATCCTGTACTAACTGTACAATGAAAACACAAAAATATTTTTCAACTGGATCCAAAATTAGTATCTCATTTTTACTGATTTATTGTTTATTTTTGTATATTTATTGTATTTCTTCCAGATGAGCCGAATCCCTGATTATTACTAATTTCTCTCTCTTTCTTTCTTACTCAATTTCTGTGTAGGGTTTAGCTTGATTTATAAAGTGATCATCAATAACAAAACATGATATTAATTATATGCATTTTAAATTAACATGTAGATTTGTATTATATAAAATGCGATGTAATAATATAAAAAAAATATGCAATGTAGGTAATTTGCTCTCTATAAAACAGCTGTACTTTCACACGCAATAACACACTTTTACCATACAAAATGAAAAAGGGTGTAACTACAGCAAGTGCATCAGCAATAAAATAACAAAAAAATCGTTGTATATAAGATAAAAATGCTTGTTATTGTCGCCACCTTGGCTTGTAACTGATGGCAATACACCAGCTGGACATTGCGTGTTTATTTCTTTGGAAAAGGGCTGCAGCTGTCGCTCGGCACATGCCGCCTTAAGATGCACCGCATTTCTTAAGATCTTCCGTTTCTAACTACTTTATCTTTTACTTTGCCTCGTTTACCTGAGGGCTTGTTTAAGAAGGTTGGAGGTTGCTCATTATAGCTCCATAGGGATGAATAGAAATTTATAACCTAGTTTCTAGCAAATTCTATTAAGTTTAAGATTTACATTTTTTACGAATGTACTTTATAATGCGTACTATAGTTTATTTTGAATGTTTAAGGAGGGTTCATCAAATTAGACAGTTTGTTTACAAAACATGAAATACAAGTAGATATTAGTTATTAAATTATTGTCAATAAACACGAAACAATTTCTTTTGTAATAATAATAATAAATAAATAATAATAAATAAACACCACAGAAATTAGACAACCCCCAATTCCAGAAGCAAGGGCTTGTGCGGAAGGGGGTTACACATAGAAAAAACGCGGACATACAACCATTTCCTCCGACAGTGCCAGTGCCCGAGCCAGGATTCGAACCTGGTGGTGCGATGTCCGTGTGATTAATCGCGATTGCCACCTCGCGCCTTAACCCACTGGGCTATCGACAGACAATAAAAAACATCTTTATTATTTTCTTATAATTTACATTTTGAAGAATAACTATTACAATAAATGAAAATAAATGGCGAAGTTCAATCCTTGTACCAGAAGTTCTGCTATATGCTTGTTCTTCCACTTAACCTAGACAATGCCTCGTAATTAAACAAAAGGATTAATATATATATTTATGCAGTCGAATGTACATACACGGTGTCTCACCGGGAACTGAATCGATCGATATAGAGAAAAGTACGCATCAGAAAATTTTGAAAATTTAGATAATTACTAATGTCGGTGTGGCCAATCCTACTAAAATAAATACAAGCAGCTGGCACTTCCGCTTATACCGGAAGTCGATACCAACTTGCTTATTTCAAATGGAATACCCTATATATTGTAGGATTTTCGAAAAGAGCATAAAATTCTGAATCGAAAATATGTAGCATATACCTAAACCTAGCCGTTTCAGAGATATTTGACATTTTATAGAAAATTTGACAGGTGCAACGGTTTGCAAGAACCGTTATAACTTTCTTCATGTAAAAGACCCTCATTTGCTTCTTGTCAAATAAAAAGAACACAAGGAGAACTACGTTCTACAACTGAAATAAATCCAATCCTCGATTTGAGTAAGGCATTTGACTTGGTAGCTCATAAAATCCTCGTAAATAAACTTAAAAAATATGGTGCACGAGGAATACCTTTAATGTGGTTTCCTAGTTATCTTCAAAATAGGAAGCATTATATAGAAGTCGACAGTCATAAATCCAAATTATTACCATCTTCCATTGGAGTACCACAGGGATCTATTTTAGGCCCACTCTTATATATTATATATGTAAATGATTTTTGTTTACAAAACTCCGTCATGTACGCTGATGACACCACCATTGTTGTGAGTGAAGGAAATATGATTTCTCTTACTAAGAAAGCCAATTTACAACTTCAAGAAGCTGATACCTGGTTTAGGCAAAATAGGTTAATATTGAACAACAAAAAATCACTAGTTTTAAGATTTAATTTATCCAGAAAGCCATTCGATCATAGCTTGTTAATTAAAACAAACAGTGGGACTATTAAACAAGAAAATGTCACAAAATTTTTAGGAATTAAGATATCAGACAATTGTTCTTGGAGTTCCCATATTGAGAAAATATGTAAAAGTGTTGCACCAGCATGTTATGTAATAAATCAGATGCGAGAAGTGATTGACAGACAGATATTACTAATGTATTATTTTGCGCATTTTCACTCAGTGATATCTTATGGTCCTTTTCATGATAGTATAAGGTTCTTCCGACTGCAGAAAAAGGCAATTAAGTATATCATGGGAGTGAGCAAAAGAACTAGTTGTCGGGAAATGTTTAAAGAATTAGGAGTGCTACCTATACCATGTATTTTAATTTATCAGTTATTACTTTATGCCAAGTCTGAGTTAAGTAGTTTCAATACTTTAAGCAATAATCACTCCTATGAGACCAGACATAGTTTAATCTTAGAAGTACCCTTTCATAATCTAGTAATATATGAAAAGAGTCCAAAATATCTAGCAGTAACTGTGTACAATAAACTACCCAATAGTTACAAATTACTAAACGGACATAAATATAAAACAACCATAAAACGTCTACTGTTAGGAAAATCATATTACTCTCTAAGAGAATATCTTGAGGACAATTTGTAAAAAAACATTCTTTACATTCATTATAAATATATGTTTGTATATTTGGCGTGACTATATGTATTGTATATGACATGCTATTTTTATATTTTTATTATTCATTTACTATTATTTTATAATATATTGACGAGTTTATTTATTAAAAAAAAATTGTATTATAAATTGTATTGTTGTTTTTACTTTATTATTTTTGTTGTAATTTATTATTTATTATTGTATTGTAATTCACTTAAGTGTATATAGATTTATGTAATTTACTTAAGTGTATATATATACACACACACTGTCTACTTAAATATTAACTGCTGACTTACCATATATATATAATTTGTATCTCAAAATGGTCAATAAAATTATTATTATTAATAATATCATACCAAGTGTTCCGTTTTTCGCGTTACATTTTGTCAACTTCAAACCGCAAAACTTGTTTAGGTCAAACGGAACGCCCTGTATTTTTTTACGCCAAGTTATGTAAAATTGAATTCACTTTTTTCTGATATTAGCATTGTGGGGGTTAAAGTTACAACATTTTGAAATATTTGCGATTTTATTAGAAATTCATGAATTATTGTAATCATTTCATCAAAATAGCTTGCAGCACATTTGCTACTCGATATCCACAAAACGCAAAATAACACTAACACTGTAACATGCGTATTAATCGAATTGAAGATATGGCATGAACTAAAATAGAAGAGATAAGATCAATTTAAAATATGATTTCATTTTAATTTAATAATTGCTCAAAATTCCGCCCTCGAACCTCGACACATTTTTCGCACCTTCGGATTAGTTCCTCATGGGTAGCTCTTCTAATTGAATCCTGTAATATGTTTTGAAATGCATTTCTTACTCTTTGCATACAATCTTCAATGGTTGTTAATGGGCTCTCATAAACTTTATTTTTAATAGTTCCCCAAATGAAATAATCCAGAACTGATAAATCGCGAGCGAGGAGGCCATAAGAAAGGTCCATTGTTGGCAATCCATTGATCATAAAAAGTTTCTTGTAAATAATTATTAATTAAATATGCGTTATGTGGGGGAGCACCGTCGTGCTGATAAAAAATGTTTCTATGTTAGGCGAGAAGTAAATTTTCTAAATAGTTATTATTCAAATTTTGTAAGATATTCAGATATCTTTCACGTAAAAAAAAAACAAAAAAAAAAAGAAAAAATTTACCTATACATATTAGCAGAAGAGAAAATTTAATTTACCGTTTAAATTTTCCTGATAAAATTGTAATGCCACCACTCTATCGTTTCTTATGGCACAGTAAACATTGAACTGCCAACTTTCCTGAAAGTTTCGCTCTCGGAACATATGAGGATTTGAAAAAAGTCAATTTTTAGTAAATTTTACTTCATCTGTTCATATAATATTTCCCAAATAAGAATCGTGACCCTAAGACCTTATTAGAATAAACTCACAAAAATTCTGTTTTCTTAGAAAATCTGTTTCTTTTAATTCTGGAACAATATGGAATGAAAACGGATGAAACTTGTTTTAATAAAATTCTGTGAATTGAATCCTTGCATAGTTCCGATTTCAGAGCAGCTTGTCTTAATGACATCCTTGGAAATGCATGAAAATATCCCACAATGACTATTTCAATGCTTTCGTCATCAACAATAGCCTTTCTCCTTTGCATTTTTGCCTTGACAGAGCCATAATTTTTAAAATTTTCCAGTATGCGTTTTACAGTGTTTGGTGACGGTTTCCGTTTTTCTGGCTATCGAGTAGCAAATGTGCTGCAAGTTCTTGATATTACTTCATCACATTCTCCATAAATAATAAACAACTTTAAAATGTCTTCGTGGGTGTAATTTAAACGTGCTGGTATTTTTTGACATAAGATAATGACTGATTGTTTCTAATTATGGCTATTTTGATAAAATGATTACAACAATTCATGAATTTCTAATAAAATCGCAAATATTTCAAAAAGTTGTAACTTTAACCCCCACAATGCTAATATCAGAAAAAAGGAAATTACACAACTTGACGTAAGAAAAGTTCCATTTGACCTAAACAAGTTTTCGCGGTTTGAAGTTGACAAAATATAACGCGAAAAACGGAACACTTGGTATGATATTATTGAATTTATTTCAGTTGTAGAACGTAGTTCTCCTTGTATTCTTTTTATGTGACAAGAAGCAAATGAAGATCTTTTACACGAAGAAAGTTATAACGGTTCTTGCAAACTGTTGAACCTGGCAAAAACGGCTAGGTTTAGGTGTAGGATATGCTACATATTTTCGACTCAGAATTTTATGCTCTTTTCGAAAACCCTAAAATATATAGGGTGTTCCATTTGAAATAAGCAAGTTGGTATCGACTTCCGGTATAAGCGGAAGTGCCAGCTTCTTGTAATTATTTTAGTTGGATTGGCCACACCAACGTTAGTAATTATCTAAATTTTCAAAATTTTCTGATGCGTACTTTTCTCTATATCGATCGATTCAGTTCCCGGTGAGACACCCTGCATACTTGGCAGATTTGATATGCATATGAGCGTTTAAAGAATTCAGTGTGAGACAGTGGAGGGGTTAGCAGGCCCTTAAACCTGATATTGAGCGTATGGACATCTGTTCTGAAAGTAATCTTTCTGTACATGATGGCGTTTTCTCTGTTAATATTTTCTGATGCAGACACGCAGAATGCAGCAATCTTCTATTTTCCATATTTAACCAGCCAGTATCACTTAATTTGTAGGATATCTTTTCACGTATACGATTCCATGAATGAGTCTTAGGCACGAATTTTGAATTTTTTGCACCTTATTCTTATACTGGCAAGTTAAACTAGGACCGTATAGGCAGTCAGCAAAATTTAATAACGAGAGGATTAGAGTTTCACATAAAATGACCTTCGTCTTGTGTGGTAAGAAATGCTTGTTACCGTAAATCAGTTTTAAAACTCCATATGCTCGCTGGGATAACTTATTAATGTGTTTTTCAAATCTTAAATTATTGTCTATTAGGACCCCCAGGCTTTTGGCCTCATCCACCAATTCTATTTTGTCACCGTCTATGGTGATATTTATAGTATTTTTGATCGAGTCTGTTCTTTTTCGGTCCGAATAAAATGATGTTCGATTTACTTGAGTTCTCTTGCTAAATATACAAATGATTTTAGGTTTTCATTAACTGAATCACAGGCATTTCTAACTTCTTCGAGGGGGAATGAAAAATAGAGCTTCTTTGTGTTCTATTTTGGTATAATATTCAAGTAATAATATTACGCTGTCAGAGAGGCCTATGTAATAAAAAAATAGCAAGTAATAAGTCGTAATTGATCGTGTCGAATGCTCTGCTAAAATCGAGTAAAACTACAATTGTACAACAACCCTGGTCTGTCGCTTTAATTATGTCATCGATGATATGTAGCATATGTATTCGAGTAAAGTGTTCAAATGTTTTGTCGTTTATTGAAACTAAGTTGGAGGTCAATTATTCATGTAACTAAATATATTGTTAAAATTTTCCAAACTTCTCCTTTATCTTTTAGAACTTTAATTTATTATTATTATTATAAATTTTTGCCTCTGAAAGTATTTTTCCTTGTGCAATTTATTTGAATCTCAACCGTTATAGCAAAGGAGTCTCTATACTTTAGTTAAATCATCATTTGTTTGGTATTCATTACTTGTTTTTTAAATTATTGCATCATCTATTAAAAAGGAATTAAATGAGTGCATACCGCCTAAACAGTAGATTTTTGATTATTGTTATTAAATTGTCATTTGCTGGGTATTCATTACTTGTTTTTAAATTATTGCATCATCTATTAAAAAGGAATTAAATGAGTGCATACCGCCTAAACCGTAGATTTTTGATAATTGTTATATACATAAATTAACATTAGTATTTACATTAGACCAATAAATGTGCCGCTTATGCTATAATGGACTGCTCTTACATTAACGAAAACTGTTATAATAGATAAGAAATCGCAACTATCTATGTTCACAAGGAAATAGTATCACATCATAAACTTTGGTCAGTCGTAACCACGTATATAATATAATATAATTTGGATAAATAATCTGCAGCTTCAGCGGCACCTTTTTATGTTTTTTTAAATGTTTTTTAAAATGTTTTAGATATATACAATGCGTCCCACTTCGTACTAAGCCACCCCTATAACTTGGCTATTTGTATTTGGATTTGTATATATTTTTTACAGCACATAATACCCATAGTGAACTACTTTTGGAAGGTAGAACTGCCACTCAATCTCTATTTCAAAGCCAACTGTGATGTTTTTAAAACGGGAATTTTGCAAAAGTAACATTAGCGATTGAGATAGAGAAAAAATGTATTTGGAAAAAAGTCCTTGAGAAAAATTAAGTAAGTTCAAATATGAAGTTTCATTTGAAAATATTGATTTTTGGTTTTTTTTGAAAAATATTGCAAGTCAGAAAAATTCGAGGTTAGGGTTAGTTTAGAGCATCCAGATTGCTATGAATCTCAATCTACTTACATCAATTATTGTAAGCCAAGTTATAGGGATGGCTTAGTACGAAGTGGGACACACTGTAGATTGAAAATGAAAAAGAATTGGACTGATAAAGTTTTGACAATCATTTTAATAATGTCCAAATGACTGATGGTCGAGAGATAAGCGCACTTACCTCTCACCTAAAAGTTCCGGGTTCGATTCCCGGTCGTGGCAGTAGAAAATACTGTGAGAGGGATTTTTCCACTATGCACGGATATTGGGTGTGTGTCCCTTGTCTCTATATGTATAGCCCCCTCCCACACAAGACTCTTCTAGAGCCTTCTGGGATAAAGGGGGTTGTAATTACTTGTGGTATCATATATCCAAATGACATGTTTTAAAATGTCCCTAAAAGGAACGAAATATTATGGCTCTGGGCATCAATGTTGTTGTAACCTCAATTTACAGTCTGTCACGAATGAAGTCAAGAAGTCGTCATATGATATTTTCAACATTTTGGTGTATTTTCTTCTCTATTATAATTTGTTAAGGTAAGTTTTATGACTACTATACATATTTATACGCCTGTTATAAGGCCCTATGAAAATAAACATACTATTTTGAATTGTTTTTAAGTAAACACTGCTATTAGATGTATCAAATTAGTTTGTTTAAAATTCTCTACAAATGTTTCTGCGTATTAGGCCTTTATCAAGAAAGTACAAAGTGTATACTCTCTTGATAAAGGCCTGATAAGCAGAAACATTTGTAGAGAATTTTAAACAAAGTAATTTGATACATCTAATAGCAGTGTTTATTTAAAAACAATTAGTTTTAAGATGTTTCACAAGGAACCAACCACAAACTCAGTTCAGTATATATTATTTTTATCATCGATCAAATATCCCTTCAAATTTCAGACGCAACTCTTGTATTCACTTCCTTGAGAACAATAAACAACCAATATCGTGTGCTTTGTCTAATATTATAATATTGCCAGCACATTGTAAGATGGTCTAAGATATTTACCGTAGGTTCCAATATAATAATGTTGGCTGCTTCTTAGCTACGTTCGGAAGTAGCAAAACAATATTTTAGGTGGCTTAGCACAATGGTAAACCTGTAATTAGAAATCCCAACTCCATTCATAATAGTTCGAGAATATAAATAATTTAAGGTCGAAGTGACACCCTCTGTACATTTGTATAAACGGAAACTGAAGGGTCAAATATGGAATGTAATTTTTTTTCACCTGCGTCCTCTGAATAAACTAAAAAAATAGATAATAACAGCATTAAGTATTATTAAGATTTAACTATTTCTGAACTTAATTGGGGTAATAAATTTACCACCTGCAATACTAAATAGCTGTTCTATAGACATACTAACATTTTCTAAATTAGACCAGCAAAGAAATAAAACGTTAAAATTCTGGCTTGGAACTTTTATACGGTATATTTGCGAAGAATATATAAATCACACATAAAACTGATATTTAAAGGAAAAATCAGAAAAGAAGATTTTATATATTTTCGTGATTTAAATTCAGACATAAGCTCAATTTAAACCAGGTATAGCTTTGGGTCCTTTTAATATAAATAGCGAATGTTTCCCCTTCCGTTGGGACTACGTGACAAATCCATCATTTTATATTTTATTTACCGTGTCTTTGTGATGGATTGATACGAAACAAAATTAAAGGAAACTTTTTGGTAAGGGTGCTGTAATCTAAATAACATTTTATATTGAAATTTTAATGTTTATTTAATTTTATGGACACAATTTCAGTGAAGTGTAAATAAATAAGTTAAGAAAAATGACCACGCACTTTTCGTATAGAAAAAGTAGTTTCCGTTAAATTGTCAGAATTTTTTATATATTATGTATTTTTCAATGCTAAATAAATATCTCCATGGGCACGACGTCCGAAACATCAGGGGTCTCGAGATAGCGGCCGTTCTTGCCAGTATTATCCGTTATTGTGTTTATAGTATTTGCTCAATATATTACACTTCGATCGAGAGACAGAGGTTAAAATGGGAGTTTTGACAGACGTCTTGAAAACAGTCTCCAGCAGAATCTTGAACAGACTTTTGAAAAAAGTTTTGAAAAGACTCTTGAAAAGTGTCTTCTGTAGTTGGAGTAAAAAAGTTCGTGTTACTGGTGGATAGCGGATATATATATATATATATATTGTTATTATACATGATTTGCAGGAAACAACTACTCAGCGGGCAAATACCCCGACCTGCATTGAATTACACCTTACAAATCATGAAAAATTGGTAGCCAATGTCATTTGTCTACTCCCTGACCAGACATAGACCGGTTTCGAACTTATTAGTTCTCCTCAGTATGCCATAGGTCATGGAGCAGACAAATGACAGTGGCCAACCTGGTAGTCTTATACAGACTAATGTAAATGGTGTAGTGGTGAGAGGTAAGTGAATCCTCTCATGTGGTCTAATGCTACTATACACCAGACATCATAGATGTCTCCATGGTGCATAGCGACTTGCCATTTTGCAAGTACCGAGAGCGGCGACCTTCAGCCCTTGGTGGACTTAACCTATATACTGTTATTATACATGATTTGCAGGAAACAACTACTCAGCAGGCAAATACCCCGACCTGCATTGAATTACACCTTACAAATCATGAAAAATTGGTATATTATATATATATATATATATATATATATATATATATATATATATATATATATATATATATATATTATATATGTAATATTAAAACATAATATTTCATTCGCAAGCTCATCTATAAAATCTTTATTTTACTATAAGGAATGTAACCAGACTGCAACCAACAGCTACTCTCCGGGCTATGTGCCCCGCTGAGCGCTGAATTACAAGTTACAAGCCTGGCCTGGTTAAGTGTAATAATCGCATATTAACAACAAAACGCTAATGCTTCGATTGCAACAAACACCAGTCGAAAGACTGATCCTACTTAGAGGAGACCTCGTGCCAGTCGTCCCATACCACTTGCAGACTGCAGTTTCGAGCTGTTGGCTCTCGTCAGTGCAAGGTAGGCATGTGACGAACGACACGAAGATCCCTTGACTATTTCGTACAACAGACACTGGACCGCTAGATGGCACCTGCTTTCTATTTTACATGTCGCTATCGTAAAGATACCGAGATGTACCAAAGGATGAAGAGAAACTATGTGCCATCAGAGACGTCATCTGAAAATGAAAATAGATGTAAACCTGGTATTGGGAGACGAAATATGCCATTACCCCAGCTATTACCAAAAAGAAAAAGTAAAAGTAGGGAGAAAGCGTGTTAGAAATCAAAATGAGTGGATAGACAACAAAGCTAAGACAGAACTGAATAAAGTTCTACAGCATAAAAATCGCAAAGATAAGGCAACTCCTGCAAAAATAACAAAGGCCTGTTGTAAAGAAAGTTGCAGGTATAAATGCAATAGAAAATGAAGTGAAGTAACTAGAAAAGTAATTTCTGACGAATTCTGGGTGGGATTTTCTTATAAGGAGCGTGACACAACAAGAAAAAAGGCAACTCATTGTAAAGAATAAAAATTACAGAAGAAACTTTTCTCGCAAATATAAGTTTCTTATCAACAATGATGAGAAACAAATTTCCAAGACAATGTTTCTAAATATCAACTCAACAACAAGATTTGCAATTCGTAAATGCTTTAGTAGAAAATCAATTTTACTCAGTTATTCAGGCTGCTGAAGAAATGAATTTTCCAGGATCGAGTTGTACTGGTCGCCGGCGAGTAAGAGAATCTGAGCTACGCTGTCATGCAGCAGCACAGAAATACTTACTTAAATCTGAACATAAAGAAACTCTAGTGGGATTTGCGCTTGAATTTTTAGCGCATGATGTAAATTTTTGGAACAATGTACGAAAAACTTTCCAGTCAACACACAGCGGTCGTATTCGTGTTTACCGCCCTCCGAATACTCGATTCGATGAGAAATATATATCTAACAATGATAAAAGTGGTAGATATTCCGTCAATATGTGGGCTTGGATATCGGCACGTGGTCCTGGTGTTTTGTGGCATATTGAGGAAAGATTTAATAGTGAAACGTATGTTAGTATTTTAGACAATAAGTATTATGCTCCCTTCTGTCACAATTATTTCCTAATAATGAGTTCATATTTCAACAAGACAATTGTTCCGTTCATACTGCTCATACCGTAACTAACTGGTTTCAAGATAACAACATCAATGTTCTTAACTGGCCCAGTCATAGACCAGATCTTAACCCTGTGGAAGAAGTATGGGGACTACTCGTAAGAAGTATTCAAAAACGAAATGTGAGATCACGGAATGCCGAAGAATGACTGGAAATAGTAAATAACGCATGGGAAAATATTATTACTAATGATTATTGTATAAGGTTATTTAATTCTATGCCAAACAGACTTATAGAAGTTATAAATAGAAATGGTGCAATAACCAAATATTAATAGTTAGTTTCTTGTTAAGTAGAATATCCTTTGTCCTTTGATCTAGGATTTCTACTATTGTACCGTTTATTCTCCACTTTCTTAAAATGTTACACACTAAATTTTTATTAATGTTATAACGCAGTGCAATTTGTCTTATTAACCATCCATCATTTACTATTGTAATAACTACAGCATTAAAAAAAAAAAAATTAAAAGTAATATCTGTTTTATTTCGGCTACTCATTACATATTCAAATAGAGACAGATTTACATTAGAAAAAAAAGTTGTCCTATTTTTTCTGCTCACGACGGGACGAAAATGATTTAGAACATGCAACACAAAAAAGGTAGGTTAATTTTCATCTCCAATTATAAAAAAAATTCAGTTGTAAAGGACATGGACGATTAAGGTAGGAAACAATCGGGCTAATAACTATTTTTAAGTCCTCGTTTACATTAGGTATTATACAGAATATCAGCGTTGTAAACTTTAGGATTCATTTTCAAGAAAATTAAAAATGATATCCTATACTTTACTTAAGATTAGTTAAAGTGTCACAGTATTTCTTTGGTGTGATATTTCATTAAAACCTCATAATATAATAAAAGTGAAGAATTATAGTGGAAACATGGAAGAAAAAAAAATTAAATAAAAAAAATGCTAAAACATATTTTATCTTAGGGGGTGGTTTTGAGATACTTACGCCATTAGGATTATAGCAGATTTTTAGTCAATTAACAGGGATCCACTTAGGAATACAATTCACTAAAATCAGCTGGTCCCAAATTTATTTTACGTCAAACATTAATTTTAGTTTACTGTTATAAGAATATTAACTATAAACAGCATGTTATTTGAAAAGTATACTGTTAAATCTAATTTGAATGGCCCTGTGATAATGTCATAGAATTGTATAAAATACATTAGAAAGCCCACTTCCTAAGCTAAATTTCTTCCTTAAAGCTAAACTCCTATCTCTGATAAGAAACATAATATCAGCAGTTACAATAAATTTGGACCACCCCGTGTACAAAAAAGTGTACAAAACTTTTATTAGATTTGATATATCGAAAATAAGACATAATTACGAGTTACAAGCCGAAATTATGAGGTATAGGCAAAACTACGAGACAGAAATCATAATTTCCAGATATAAGCTGAAATTACGTGATATAACTCGTAACTGCGAAATACAAGTCGAAATTATGAGATATAACTCGGAATTACTAGACATAAGTCATAACTATAAAATATAAGTCGTAATTACGAGTTTTGAGAAGTAATTACGGCATAGCAAAAAATAAAATTTGTGCGTTTCTGTACTTTCACTGCTTCTTTCTACATTGGAGAAAAATAATGTTCAGTAAGATAACAGGGATCATAATTCATTAACTGTGATTTAGGGCAACGTGTACACATAGACGACTTTATCAGTGATGAAAGAACTATTGCGTATGGAATTCCACAGGGCACCGTATTAGGACTCATTCTATTCTCGCTGTATGTAAATGATGTTTTTAAACTAAATGTCGCTGGTAATATTATAAGTTTCGCAGATGACACGGCGGTATTCTATAAGGACACAGCTTGGCTAAATTTAAAAGAGGAAAGTGGAACGTGATTTTGGGACTATAATTGAATTCTTTAAATTGAAGTTTCTCACAATTAACGTAAAAAATAGAATGTTCTAGCATTTACTTCCTTTTTAAATAACGTGCCAACATTTAGCAAACTCCAGGTAAGAGGTGAGGGTCATGATGTAGAAATTATATCTGCAAAATATGTGTACTTAAGGTATCATAATTGACTCGTATCTCAGATGGAATGATCACATAAATAACTTAGTAAAAAAATTGCGTACCTTATTGACAAAATTCAAGTATTTTAAACAATTTTTCATTGCCAATAATCTCCGGTTTCACCAGATGTGACACTAACTTTCGATTTTTAAAACCCTGTATATTATTACATTTTTGAATTATGCATAATTTTATTAATGCAACGATGCCAAATAAGTGACATTTCAAACATAAATTTTTTGTATAATATAATTTTTACTTTTCCATTTAAGTGTTCCATGACGGTTCCGATTTATTCTAAATGACCCGTGTAATGATACAAAAATCGAAATCCCGCTAAAAACACTAAATTACGTGATTTATGAGCAAATAAAATTCACCAAAATTATTTTTTTGGCAATACTCAATTTTGTCAAACGGAACCATATCGGTAGCGTGGTACCGTTTATTAGTACTATTAATAAGGAATTTTCATATATCATATTAAACTGTGCGATAAATACAAACAAAATTACAGCTAACATATGAATAAATTTCTTATTGATAGTACTAATAAATGGCACCACGGTACCGATATGGTTCCATTTGATGAAATTGAGTTTTGCCCCAAAAATAATTTTGGTGAATATTATACAGGGTGTTCCAAATAAAAATCGAAAGTTAGTGTCACTTCTGGCGAAACCGGAAGTGAAAAAAAATCAATTGTATGTCAAAATGTGCCGCTTATTATGTATGTAGTATATCCTAAATTTTAATCAATTATCTTCAAAACTAAAGGAGAAAAGGGGGGCATATCATGATCCTGTTACACCCGGTATATGAAATTCTCGCATGGGGAGGAGCAACAAATTCATGTTTAAAAAACTTGAAAGTAGAACAAAATTGGATAATTGGAACAATATTTAATGAAAGTCGCACGTACCCAGGGAATAGTTTATATAATGATGCAAAAATATACCATATTAGATAATTATTCTGTAAATATCTACCATTATATCAATATAAAATAAAATCTAGTAGTCATTTTATTGAACATCTTTATAATACAAGCTATAAATGTGATTCCACTACCATTTCCAGACCCCAAAAAATAATTGGGCAAAGAAATTTTTACTATTTGGACCAAAAAATTATAATGAACTTCCCAAGGAATTAAAAAGATTAAACTCAATTTCTCTGTACAAACAGAAAATTAAAAAATGCTACATCTTATTCATCAACTTATAGACATAAAAAATAATTACCAAATGATAAATTGCTGAAACGTGTCCAAGTAATTATTAACCTTGATAAAAACTTACATAGACATCTATTAATATTCATTAATCCAAAATGCAGAGAGTATTCTAAACTTGTTATTTATTTACTGTTAATTTTGTAAGCACTAGCTACCATCACTAGTTAACTGTGATACCGCGTTCAAGGAATAATACTTTCATTTGCGGTTTATTTTCTGTTTATTTGTGTTCCTTAACTAGGTAAAATTAAAATTTGGTACTGTCGTGAGCAGAAAAAAATAGGACAACTTTTTTTTCTAATGTAAATCTATTTGAATATGTAATGAGTAGCCGAAATAAAACAGATATCACTTTTAATTTATTTTTTATTTTAATGCTGTAGTTATTGCTATAGTAAATGATGGATTGTTAATGAGACAAATTGCACTACGTTATAACATTAACAAAAATTTGGTGTGTAACATTTTAAGAAAGTGGAGAATAAACGGTACGATTAGTAGAAATCCTATCAAAGGACAAAGGATATCCTCCTTAACAAGAAACTGACTATTAATATTTCGTTATTGCACCGTTTCTATTTATAACTTCTATAAGTCTGTTTGGAATAGAATTAAATAACCTTATACAATAATCATTAGTAATAATATTTTCCCATGCATTATTTACTATTTCCAGTAATTCTTCGGCATTCCGTGGTCGCACATTTCGTTTTTGGATACTTCTTACGAGTAGTCCCCATACTTCTTCCACATGGTTAAGATCTGGACTATGACTGGGCCAGTTAAGAACATTGATGTTGTTCTCTTGAAATCAGTTAGCTACGGTATGGGCAGTATGAACGGAACAATTGTCTTGTTGAAATATGAACTCATTATTAGGAAGGGAGCATAATATTGTCTAAAATCCTAATATACGTTTCACTATTAAATCGTTCATCAATATGCCACAAAACAGCAGGACCACATGCCGATATCCAAGCCCACATATTGACAGAAAATCTACCACTTTTATCATTGTTAGATATATATTTCTCATCGAATTGAGTATTCGGAGGGTGGTAAACACGAATACGACCGCTGTGTGTTGACTGGAAAGTTTTTCGTCTCTAAAGATTGCATTGTTCCAAAAATTTACATTATGCGCTAAAAATTCAAGTGCAAATCCTATTCGAGCTTTCTTTATGTTCAGCTTTAAGTAAGTATTTCTGTGCTGCTTCATGACAGCGTAGCTCTGATTCTCTTACTCGCCGCCGACCAGTACTACTCGATCCAGAAAATTCGCTTTTTCAGCAGCCTGAATAACCGAGTAAAAGGGATTTTCTACTAAAGCATTTACCAATTGCAAATCTTGTTGAATTGATATTCTTCGTCGCCCTAATACAGGATTTCTACTAATCGTACCGTTTATTCTCCACTTTCTTAAAATGTTACACACCGAATTTTTGTCAATAATATAACGCAGTGCAATTTGTTTCATTGACCATCCATCTTCTGCTTTAGCAATAACTCCAGATTTAACTAAATGGCTTATAAGACGCATATCAGTTTTTTGCACACTTGCAATAAATTATGACAACTAACTGACAATGTCACAAAAATTAAAGTTAGATGTACACAACTAGATTTTAGCAAAATGCCGGTATAAGACTTGTCCTAATTTTTTTTGCTCACGACCGTACATATACTTCAAGTTCAAAATAATATCGTTATCGTATAATACTGTTCTGTATATGTTGCATTGAATTATATAGATAGATTTCATTGTACTACAAAGTGGAATTGAATTGAATCAAATAAATATTATTATATATTATACACAATAGGTCAGTTAATGGAGTAAAAATAACTCAAAATAAGGCGATAGAGAAAATTTTACATAGAGCAATGCGACATAGAAAAATAAGTTTGTTTTGGTGAAACTAAGAATACCCTGAGTTTTCCACGTCGAGTATGTGGGGGAACCCTTTTTGCGAAAAAGGGGTAAATTGGTCATTTTTAAGGGTGGTTCTTCAGTATTAATTTATTTTGGGCCCTTTAAAATACTAGTTAAGAAACGAGAATGGTGTCCTTTTATTGTCGATGGTCAAATTTCGTGAATATCGGTTCACCGCCTCCCACGATATGTATATAAATATACTCAAAAAACGATGAAAATTGAATTACGGTTGACTTGGCCAAAATTAAACCGAATTTAATGAAATTTTAGATGAAACTAACCTATACAACCAAGAAATAGTCTACCAAATTCTAGCAATAAATATCCAACAGTTTGACCGCAATTCCATTTTTAATCCGAATTCCACAAAATTTTCAAAACTTTCCCAATTTGCCCAAATGGTCAACGATTTTTTTTTACCAAAATGAAGGTATTCTTCTGTTCTTATGTGACTAAAAAATTGTTTTTTTTTTAATTTAGCCGATTTCTTGTCATTTTTGGTTTATACATGCATGGATTTCCCATAATTTTCAGTATTATTGTACCAAAATTGACAGAATTTTTGGATGGCAGCAAACAACAGATAATGAACTGATGCCGATAGAGACTAATAAAGCTCCAGTCGGTTGCAAAACTAAACGTTGCTTATGCAAAATTATTGGCGTCACATGCAGCAATTTTATGCCACAATGGAAGGAATACTTTGTGTCAAAATGCAGATAATATTGTTAATGAAGCTGTGGTTGATATAGAGCCTGAGCAATTAGAAAGTAGTCCTGATATTTACGATATTGAAGAATTCGAAGAAGACGATAATTATAAAGAAGATGTTTGTACATCAGAGAATATCTCAGATGTATACAACTTTAGCGAAGACAAGGGTGAAGAAATATTCCAATCTCCAGTTACCAATTCGGAAGTAGACACTTCTTGCAGTAGCACATCTAGTACAATTACTAGAAAAAGAAAACATAAATAAAATAAAATAATAATCAATATATGTAAAAAAATTAATAAAAATCAAGTGAATTTTGGAAAAAAAAATTATATCCTATACCTTCGAGTCTTTTTCATCTAAATATTCAAAATAGGCTCACAATCACTTTTTAATATTAATATTGAAATTTTTACAATGAATAATTACACGTATACTTGTGCGCGCATACGTATAATACCGAAAATTACGGGAAATCTCCGCACGCATGTATAAAGCAAAAATGACAAAAAATCGGCTAAATTAAGAAAAATATATTTTTTCGTTACATCACGTGAAAGAACATAAGAATACCTTTATTTTGGTGGAAAAAAAAATTCGTTCGATCATTTGGGCAAATTGGGGAAGTTTTGAAAATTTTGTGCAATTTGGACTTAATATGGAATTGCGGCCAAACTGTTGGATATTTTTACTAAACTTTGGCAGACTATTTCTTGGTTACATAGGTTAGTTTTATGTAAAATTTCATCAAATTCGGTTTAATTTTGGCCAAGTTAGCCGTAATTTAATTTTTGACGCTTTTTCAGCATATTTATATACATATCGTGGGAGGCGGTGAACCGATTTTCACGAAATTTGAACTGAAGGTTCCTTGATCATCGATAATAAAAGGGCATCATTCCCGTTTCTTAACTAGCATTTTAAAGATCCAAAATAAATTAAAACTGAAAAACCACTCTTAAAAATGACCAATGTACCTCTTTTTCGCGAAAAAAAGGGTTCCCCCACCTACTTGAAGTGGAAAATTCAGGTTATTCTTAGTTTCACCAAAACATACTTATTTTCCTATGTCGCGTTGCTCTATGTGAAATTTTCTCTGAAAATCTAATTTTACTCCACTAAGTGTGCTAAAGCGTTTGGCTAGCAAACTGAGATGCCTAGCGAAGTGGGTTCGAAGCCCGGAAGGCGAAACAAGTTTTCATTAAAAAAAATTGCCCCAAGAGTGGTTCGGAGTCCACAATAAATTATTGTAGGGCCTCGTCTCTCTTTATCTAGTACAAGATCCTTGAGACCTTCCAGGGGGTTACTTCGGTAACTTGAGAGGCGGTTAAGAAAACATCTTAAGAAACATTTTTTTATTATTAACATACAATATGGTCTCATCATTCATCGCCTATTCGTCACTACCACAAGAATTCGACCTAATGTTATTTATTACTTTTTGAATTTACGAATTTAAAATAAATAAATAAAGTAAATGGTGAAGACCTAATGTTGTTAATTGAAACATTATGTAAAAATATAGATTATTATTATTAAGTTCATAATAATCCTTGTTACCTGGCACAGAAACCATTAATGTGCTAACATGCATGCATATGTATGTTATTATATAGATTTCATCGTAACAAAAACCCTATATTTACAGGACAATGACACCGTTTCGAACAATATATAGTATACCAAATAATGCCTTCGATTGTACCTTTGCGAGTTGCTTTAGGTTTATATTTTTCTACTTGAACATCTGCTTTACAACTCTCTTTTGTGCCGAAAGTGTACCTGAATAATTAAATTAAATGTCCACTTGCGAAATTCAAAACAGATGTTTTGTGTAAAAAATTTTTTCGTAAATTAATAGTTAATGAGGTTGATTGTTTTAATGCATCAAATACTGTTTTAACTTATCTTCCGTTTCACCTCCAGGAACTCTGTTAATGGATGTATTTATTTGAAAAGATGTATACTTATTCCATATAATTAGTTTATTCAAAATAAGTGTTTTGTTTTATATAGTAATGTTATGTAATATTTTAATGACAGCAGGTGTCTCTTATTATATCATCTATCTGAAATATTCCTAAACATGTCTATCGAGCAGTGAAATTATAAATGTCATAAATATTTAAATTGAATTGTGAAGTGCATTTTATACATAACCGAAACAATATATCAACTAATGGAAGCGTTGTTTGATTTAAAATATTTTTTGAAAGGTAATAATAATCTATTATCATAATTTAATATATTGTTAATAAATTCATGAATCCAAAATATTACAATATGGGATGTTTGTCAGGTATAAAGTGTTTTATTTATTAAATGTATTGTGCTTCACAAACCTTAACGACTAAAATTTGCAGCAGTGCTTTACCGACCACAAACACTGATTATATGGTTAACATTTTACATAGGATAATAAATATTTACATTTCACTGGTGATATATACGAATAAATTAAGAAAATTAGATTTAAATTGGAAATCAATTCGAACAATAATATTTAGTGCTGAAAATTCACTACTAGTAACTAGTCTTATTAGCATACAGAAAGTACCAAGACAAGCAAGTAATCTGAGTTTTACTATGACTATTGTTATACACTGAGGTTCATAAGTAATGGAAAAAAATCATTATCTACGTAATTATCAATTTATGAGTAAACTCCTAAAACAAGTCAATTTTTAATTCTGAAATGACATACTTTGAGAATAATTTTATACCTCCCCTTCAACCCTCTTGGAGTGACAGCTACCTCTTTAAAAATTTTAGATGAAACGAGGGTGCGTTTGATAGTTAATTTGAAAGAGTTTTAAATTCTCTATCCACCAATATAAGATATTTTGAATTTTGTGTATTCTCCATCAAGAAAATTAAATGGGAAAATTTTGAAATAATCAAATGTATCCTAAACTATCTTATGTGACGAATATCTGTCAAATCTGACTTTTCTAATTAATTTTGTGTCATAACATTCAATTTAAACGTATTAGTACATGCAAATAGTACTTTTTAGAAGAAATAATTTATAAAGTTTTTATATTACGTATATATATAATATATATTTTATATATATATATATGGTATAGTGGTGAGAGGTAATTGAATCCTCTCATGTGGTCTAATGCTACTATAAACCAGACATCATAGATGTCTCCGTGGTGCATAGCGACTTGCCATTTTGCAAGTACCGAGAGCGGCGACCTTTAGCGACCTATATACTGTTATTATACATGATTTGCAGGAAACAACTACTCAGCGGGCAAATACCCCGACCTGCATTGAATTACACCTTACAAATCATGAAAAATTGGTAGCCAATGTCATTTGTCAACTCCCTGACCAGACATAGACCGGTTTCGAACTTATTAGTTCTCCTCAGTATGCCATAGGTCATGGAGCAGACAAATGCCAGTGGCCAACCTGCTGAATGCTGAATGCTGAATGCTGCTCCATGACCTATGGCATACTGAGGAGAACTAATAAGTTCGAAACCGGTCTATGTCTGGTCAGGGAGTTGACAAATGACATTGGCTACCAATTTTTCATGATTTGTAAGGTGTAATTCAATGCAGGTCGGGGTATTTTCCCGCTGAGTAGTTGTTTCATGCAAATCATGTATAATAACAGTATATAGGTTAAGTCCACCAAGGGCTAAAGGTCGCCGCTCTCGGTACTTGCAAAATGGCAAGTCGCTATGCACCACGGAGACATCTATGATGTCTGGTGTATAGTAGCATTAGACCACATGAGAGGATTCAATTACCTCTCACCACTATACCATTTACATTAGTGTGTATAAGACTAGCAGGTTGGCCACTGTCATTTGTCTGCTCCATGACTTATGGCATACTGAGGAGAACTAATAAGTTCGAAACCGGTCTATGTCTGGTCAAGGAGTTGACAAATGACATTGGCTACCAATTTTTCATGATTTGTAAGGTGTAATTCAATGCAGGTCGGGGTATTTGCCCGCTGAGTAGTTGTTTCCTGCAAATCATGTATAATAACAGTATATAGGTTAAGTCCACCAAGGGCTAAAGGTCGCCGCTCTCGGTACTTGCAAAATGGCAAGTCGCTATGCACCACGGAGACATCTATGATGTCTGGTGTATAGTAGCATTAGACCACATGAGAGGATTCAATTACCTCTCACCACTATACCATTTACATTAGTCTGTATAAGACTAGCAGGTTGGCCACTGTCATTTGTCTGCTCCATGACCTATGGCATACTGAGGAGAACTAATAAGTTCGAAACCGGTCTATGTCTGGTCAGGGAGTTGACAAATGACATTGGCTACCAATTTTTCATGATTTGTAAGGTGTAATTCAATGCAGGTCGGGGTATTTGTCCGCTGAGTAGTTGTTTCCTGCAAATCATGTATAATAACATATATACAGGGTGTTGCATCATGAGAGGGACATAGCTTAATAGGAGGTAGAGAACATCAGTGGTAACCGGAACCTCCCATAGAAATGTCTCATTGGGCCTTCATTACGAAGTTACAGGGTGTTAAATAATTTTTGGCCAAACCTGTTTTTTGTCATAACTTTGACAGGGAATGAAATAACGGATTCATATTTGGTACGGCTAATGTACTAACGAGCCCCAAGAGGTACATGTATAAAAAAATATATCCAGGTCCGGACTCACTATAATTTATGTTTCTTCTTTGCATCAATAAAACATCACCCTGTATATATTTTTTTGAAATTTCGATACGATATTCGAAAAGAGCAAGAAAAAACAAACAAAATGGCCTATTTCATTTTTTTGTTACACCTTCGTGGTTATTTAAATACGTTGTTAAATGTGCAAGAAAATGGATTACAGAACCCTATTAAATGAGAGGCACGTGAAATAAATAGTTTTATAACTAAAATTTGCAAAAATTCTATTGAGCCTAGGTGGTCTGGGTGAATTCTAATTCCGGCACGTTTTAAAGGTCCATTTTGGTAAAAAACTGTGGTCCTAATAAGTAATCGGGTATGAAATAACAAAATTTTTAATCAATCACAGTAGGCTTGTTCAAAGTGACAGATAATAAAAAGATATCTCCTAAACAGTTGAATAATTGTTTGTTAGTAATTTAATGTGTCAATAATCCGCATTTAGTTAGTGAAAACTTGTGAAAATATTTGAACTATGCCAGTTAAATTTACAAACGTGGAATATGCTGACGTAATATTCATCTATGGTTTCTGTAATGGAAATGGTAGGTCGGCGGAAAGAGAATATCGGCTGCGTTTTCCTGGTAGTCGATGCCCTAATCATAAAACCTTTAGTACGGTGTTCCAGTATGCAAGACAACACGGAAAGTTTCCTACTTCTGCAGTTGTGGAGCGTGTTTTACAACAAGGTGTGCAGGAACAAAACAATATTATGAACGTAGTTCAAGAAAACCCAAATATGAGCACTAGACGAATCAGTTTGGCAACTGGTATTCCTCATTGGCGAGTATGGAGAACCCTAAAAAGAGAACGTTACCATCCATATCATATCCAGCAGGTACAACAAGGCGACGATATCCCCCGCCTGGCATTTTGTCATTGGTTGTCTAACCATCGCCCAGTCATTTACAGAACCTTATTTACGGATGAGGCACAATTTACAAGGGATGGAGTAAACAATTCACGAAATAATCATAAATGGGCACAGGAAAACCCACATGCGGTACGCCAACGCCGTTCGCAACACAGGTTTTCTGTAAATGTTTGGGTCGGACTTGTGAATAGACATTTGATAGGGCCACATTTTTTTGAAGAAAGATTGAATGGTGAAATTTATTTTGATTTTCTTCAAAACATTTTACCGAATATGTTAGAAAATATCGGTATAAGAGGCATGTTGTTTCAGCATGATGGGGCCCCACCACATTTTAACCTTCAAGTAAGAGAACACTTAAACAATGTGTATCCTAATAGATGGATTGGACGCGAGGGTACACATGAATGGCCACCAAGATCTCCTGATTGTAACCCTTGTGATTACTTTTTATGGGGCCACTTAAAAAACGAGGTTTATAGCATTGAAATTGAAAGTAGACAACATTTAATCCAGCGCATCATTACAACCTGCGACGAAATACGGAATAATCCAGAAATGATACGTCGAGCAATTGGTGACCTTTCTAAACGCGCAAGAAAATGCACAGAATGTGGGGGAGGACATTTTGAAAATTTACTTTAGTGTCAATTACGTTTTATTTTTAAACACATTTAGTTATTGTTTTGTTATTTATTGTTAATTGAATGGAAAATATTTTATTTATTTAGATTTTAGTTTGTTCTCTTTTCCAATTTTTATTAAGTATAAAATGTTGATGATTTTCTTGATCAAAGTAACTGGTTGCTTAGGCCTAAATGGTTTAAATTATCTGTCACTTTTATTCTTTGAACAAGCCTACTGTGATTGATTAAAAATTTTGTTATTTCATACCCGATTACTTATTAGGACCACAGTTTTTTACCAAAATGGACCTTTAAAACGTGCCGGAATTAGGATTCACCCAGACCACCTAGGCTCAATAGAATTTTTGCAAATTTTAGTTATAAAACTATTTATTTCACGTGCCTCTCATTTAATATGGTTCTGTAATCCATTTTCTTGCACATTTAACAACGTATTTAAATAACCACGAAGGTGTAACAAAAAAATGAAATAGGCCATTTTGTTTGTTTTTTCTTGCTCTTTTCGAATATCGTATCGAAATTTCAAAAAAATATATACAGGGTGATGTTTTATTGATGCAAAGAAGAAACATAAATTATAGTGAGTCCGGACCTGGATATATTTTTTTTATACATGTACCTCTTGGGGCTCGTTAGTACATTAGCCGTACCAAATATGAATCCGTTATTTCATTCCCTGTCAAAGTTATGACAAAAAACAGGTTTGGCCAAAAATTATTTAACACCCTGTAACTTCGTAATGAAGACCCAATGAGACATTTCTATGGGAGGTTCCGGTTACCACTGATGTTCTCTACCTCCTATTAAGCTATGTCCCTCTCATGATGCAACACCCTGTATATATATATATATATATATATATATATATATATATATATATATATAAAATTATTTTATTATATTCAACATAATCCGTGTTCATTTTGTGTTTACAGAATATTAAAATAGGTTCTCCTTCTTTACAATAAAGTGTATCTCTCAAACGCTTCACTTTAGAGTACTTGTTAATAAGCTTTTCAATGGGAAACTAATGATATAAACATTTATGGGGGTGTTCCATTAAAAAAAATATAGGGGTGGCTCTGGGATCCATCAGTTAGCAGAGCTAATCCTAGGTCTGCTTATAACAATGTATGCATCGTTATTATTTCTTTTTGACGTGTTCTTCCGTTTCTTTTTCCAAAATTCAGTATATCCGAATGTATTTAATTGTTTTCGTTGAAATGTACTGTATACTAAGTTATAAAAATGATAAATTTAGTCCCTTTAAGTTTTAACTTCCGTAAACTCGGTTTGAGTAATAATTGAGCCTTACACAAAAATATCTTTAACTAAAAAAAATTAAACTGGCACAGTGGTGACATTTTTTGAAAATGTTTTATTACGAAATGTAGATTTGTATAACTGATGAAAATGGAGCTTCCGAAATTTGAAATTTATCCGAAATATTTCTTGAAATAATTAAAAATAAAAATGACGGCAGGACGTGAAGCTTTGGGCTAGATACGAGAATTAAATTAGCTGTCTGCATAACTATCTTTCCGGGATAAATACAAGAATAAATAATTTTGAAGGGTATAAAATAGTAAGGTGCTACGCCCGCAGATGGTAAATAGAAAAAAAAAATGATGGTTTACTGAAATTTATATTAATTAATGAGAGGTCTTGATGGGCACCTCTCAGGGACTCGTAGCAAATATTTATTATAGTGTGCAGTTCGTGGTAAAAGTAGGAACCACACACTTGCTAGCTCGTCGGGGGGGAGCGGGTAAGACAGCTAGGTGGTGAACACACAAACAGTAATAAACCAATTAGTCCAATTCGAAGAATATATTACAATATAATAAATGTACACACATGTATTGAGTACCATATAGTATTAATTTATAGTTACATAAAAAGAAACAGTAAGAAAAAAAAACGAAAATGAGTGGCAAAAGCAAAATTACTGATAATATGTATATAAAAAAAATATATTTGATAGAGCCAGTGCTAGGGCACTTATTTAGATGCAAAATTTACGGTACTATGATGTAAGCTATAATTACTAAGTTAAATATATATACATATGTACAACGGCTAAGGAAATAAGGCACTTAGCTGAGCAACGGTAGGTAGGTGTTGGTATCCCAGGGACAGCAGCAAGCCTGGAGCCAAAACCAACGATGTGGTGAACCAGAGCGCTCCCAATTACGCCACCATGAGACAGCCAAAGATCCACTCAAATCAGGGGAAAGCAACGTCAAATAATGTTGGATGAACGATACACAAAACTTGAAGTGGAATAGAATAAAATAAAATAAAATAAAATAAAAGCCCTGCAAAAAACAAAAGGTTGTCGAGTATTGGCCAACATATTACAAAAACTATAGAACTCACGTGGATGTGGTGTGGCTTTAACGTAGCCTCCAGGCAACAACCCACCGGAGGGATTTTCTCAATTCTATAAGGAAATTTATAATTGTAAGTTAATAACGATACACGTGTTCCGGAGAGGAAAAATATCTCTTACCCCAAAATTAATGGTTTAATCCAAACGAATCTGTGACGCTTGAAACCCAAACTCCAAATAGCCGACACAAAACTTCACAACAACCGCAATTGATCCCAATAGTACAGAACAAGTACAGGAAAGTCTTCGCAAGACATGTGGTTGTAATGACTACCAAATTAATAATGGCTCTCCCGGAAAAATTATAAAAACCAGAATTTAAGAAAGACTCATCAAAGGAAGTGAGCGACGTACCACGTTAATCGTTAATCACCCAATTCGACAGAAATATACGGACAAAATAGATCCTATGATTATGCAATCATATCATAACTAAGACAAATATAGTCTTCCCTTAGATTACAAGGATTAACAACCAACATATTATTTAGTGAAGGCAAATTTAAATTATATGGGAAAATTGTCCAAACCACGTAAATCATATTACTATCCTGCTCAAGCGCTCGAGTCTGCGACAGTACTACACCTAGAAAACACAGGGCCGGAACGCCCAATAGTTGCAAACCTGCAAATTTCAAATATCTTAATAATCCACGTCTCCAACGCTAGTGCATCAATTCTGCATCCAGGATGCTCATGTAATAAGTCAGACTGTTTCCTGATATCCCAAATTTAAAATGTGGCAGAAATCAGGACGAAACAATAAAATTGTGGGCTAATACGGGTCCTGTCACTTCGCCGTATGCTAGTCTGCGCTCTTGCGCTAGCCCGTCGTGAACGTAACGGAAGCGGTTTACCTACTATGCCAACCACAATTTTGGTTTTGACAGCAAACAAACTGACCTACACGAAACCTGGAGGAAACTGTTTATTAATATGTTATTGTAATAGATATTATTGGACTATCGAATATGCCAAGGTAGGTCACTAATTGTGTTCTTTATACGATAATAGAAGAAACGGGCATTTTTGTTTGTTTTCTTTCCTAGGTTATGAACTGTTTTTAACTAATACAATTTATTTAATAAATGAAGTAACATAAAACATTTGTGTACTCGGGCCTTGTAAGTCATAATTTAATCAAACAAACTGTCGTATGATGGTTCATAAAACAAATTTCATTTTAAATTACTGAACTCAAACCTTGAAGCAAAACGATACGCGATGGAAAAGGATATTCCCGAAATTCGTCCTAGACATACATGGTGGCACAATAATTAACTAATCAGTAAAATATTCAATATAAAAATTGCAACAAATGGCGACATAGAGCGATTCCTTTCCGAGGAACAGAAGAATAATGGCTATTTATCTTATTTTATACCCGGGAAATTTTCAAGTGTAACAACTCCCCCCTTACCCACAGAAAATTTCCCAACGGAAATTTTAAAAGTGCCTTAAGAAAGAAGAAAAAAAAAAGGGAAAGGAGAAAGAAAGAAGAACTAACAAAATATACAACGCTACCCACTAGAAACTGGTATACCTATGATCCATAACGCAATTGGCCAATATATAAACATACGTAAATCTTAACTAACTTAACCTAACCTTAGCCTAAACGATACCTATTCTCGAAAACTCCGAGGAACAAAAATATTGACCACAATAATCCTATCCACAAAAATCCGAAACGAACGAACTAACTACACTCTTAGTTACTGTGTGATAGGGAGATATATATATCAGGTTTTTTCTAACACCATACACACAATATACCGAATTAGTAAGTCACTCACGTAGTATCTATTTTGAGATCTTTTGCATGCCATACTCCAGCATCATTACCATCCGAATCTTTTAATTCGTAGGTCCAGGGAGAAAGTACCTTACTCACGACAAGCGGTCCAACATAACGAGGGGCAAGTTTAGCACTAAAATAGTTAACTTTATTGGATTGGGCATAACTTTTCCGCCAAACCTTCTGACCTACGTTATACCGTTCATTTCGGCGCCGTAAGTTGTAAGTTTTGGCACTTCTCTTCTGGGATTTAGTAATCCGCGCTCGAACATCATTGAAAACTTTAGTCAATATGTCAGGTCTATGTTCCGGTTTGATAATCGGAGTTTCTTGAGGGTCATCACTAACTGTAGGTGGAGTATGACCCGGGCCAGACAGGACTATCTCTCGACCAAAATTAACGAAATACGGAGACATTCCCGTAGTTTCGCTAATTCCTGTTCTCATAGCACAGGCGACTTTCTGTAGCAAACTATCCCAAGACCGATGGTTATCTTTAACATATGAAGCCAACATAGTTTTTAATGTTCTATGTTGAGCCTCGCAAGGATCTGCCTGAGGATGGTAATTGGCTGTTCTGCAGTGGTTTACCTTGTAGGTGTTAATTAATTTCAGAAATTCCCTGCTAATAAACTGTCTGCCATTATCGGTAATGAGTGTTTTCGGAACACCGAATAACAGGAAGACGTTTTCTTCTACTAAGCGCGAAATAGTACGTGCCGTTGCTCCTCGCATTGGGAGGAACAAACAGAATTTGGTAAAATAATCCTGTATACTAAGGATAAAATTGTAACCGTTCGAACTTCTAGGTAACGGACCTACAACATCGACAGATATAAGTTCCCAAGGCCTCGAGATATCCGTACGACTACACATAAGCCCAGATGGAGGCTTCTGTACTGATTTCGTAGCTAAACAAACCTGACAGGAGCGAATGTAGCTCGTAATATCGGACCTCATCTTTGGCCAGTAGAACCTACGTCCAATACGGTCATAAGTTTTAAACACTCCAGCGTGACCTGATGTCGGTGGATCGTGGTGGTCCCGTATAATCTCAGTGCGATGAGATTTAGGTACGACCACTTTCCAATCAAATAATGGGTCCTCGAGACCCGGATATGCATTTCTCATTTTCTTTAGAATGACACCGTTTTCAATGCGCCATTGAGAATGATGTAATGGGTTGTCCGTAATTCTTCGGATCATCTTATCATACCAGCGATCGACGTAACCCTTAAACATAGGTGAGTTTGTGGTAAGTTCATCCACAACCGGTACAGATCGAGATAGTGCATCGGGCACGACGTGATCTTTACCCTTACGGTGCACTACGTCGAAGTCGTACTGCTGAAGCCTTACACTCCAACGAGCCAGTCGACCACACGGGTCTTTTAAATTATGTAACCATTTTAGGGCAAAGTGGTCGGTAATCACAGTAAAATGAGTAGCCTCTACATATGGCCGAAAACGCTCAATAGCCCACAACACGGACAGGCACTCTTTCTCTGTGACGCTATATTTTCGTTCACTTCCGGTTAAAGACCTACTAATAAAACTGACCACTTGTTCGCCATTATCATGGGACTGCGAAAGCACGGCCCCAAGCCCAAAATCGCTAGCGTCCGTCTGTATCGTAAAGGGTTTGTCGAAATCTGGACAACTAATTATCGGTGCAGACACCAAATGTTCTTTAACGTGTTCGAATGCCTGATTACATTCTTCGGACCATACAAACTTGGCATGTTTACGAAGTAGATTAGTAATAGGTGCTACTATAGTTGCAAAATTTGGGATAAATCTTCGATACCAACTTGTGATACCCAATATTCGTCGAACTTCTGAAACATTCTTCGGTGGCTTAATGTTTAGGATTGCCGAAACCTTTTCTGGATCAACATGAAGTCCACTACTATTTACCACGTAACCAAGGTACTTTAGTTCAGGCCGACAAAACTTACATTTGTCCCTGCCAACTGTAAGACCTGCATTGGCTAATCGGTCAAACACTTTCCTCATTACCTCGAGGTGTTTACTGAACGTTTGTGTGACAATCACGATGTCGTCCAAGTAAACAAAGACGTACGGTTCAAGATCTAGACCGAGGACTCGATCAATTAGCCTCTGCCAAGTTGCGGGGGCATTATGCAATCCGAAGGGCATTCTGCAAAACTGATAAAGACCTCGTCCCGGAACAGTGAACGCAGTTATTGATTTACTGGATTCATCCATCGGCACTTGCCAATAAG
Organism: Leptura quadrifasciata; assembly: GCA_963675555.1. Lineage (NCBI taxonomy): Eukaryota > Metazoa > Arthropoda > Insecta > Coleoptera > Cerambycidae > Leptura > Leptura quadrifasciata. The sequence goes on from OY776675.1 coordinate 92,419,112, forward strand.
CACTCTTAATGTCAAGAGAGGAAAGATATCTGGCGTCGCGTAATTTATCTAGAGTGTTAGCTACTTGTGGTAGCGGATAAGCGTCTTTCTGGGTAACACTATTTACCTTACGATAATCTACACAAAACCGATATGATCCATCTTTCTTCTTGACCATGACGATGGGCGATGCCCAAGGAGAAGAAGACGGTTCGACAACCCCACGCTGCAACATGTCATCAAGTTCATTGTTAACATGTTTCTGTAGAGCAGGAGATATTGGATAAAATCTTTGTTTTATCGGTTCCGCTGTGGTTTTGATGGTATGTTTAACCATAGTGGTGCAACCTAAACCTTCAGGAATCTTAGAGAAAATATCTTCGATAAAATTCTCCAGTTCTATGGACTGCTCAGGGGTAAGGTGGGTACTATCTGTGATAGAAAGTATATCATGTTCTGCGGAATCGGCGTCTGTGAAATGCCAGAGACCATGTCGCAGATCGGGAACAATACCCATCTTACGCCAAAAATCGGAACCAAGAATCAGTAAGTGAGGCAGTGATGGTATTATCAGCACATTGACTACTTGGATCCTATTTTGAACACAAAAAGGAATATTGTAGCTACCGATTACCTTGAACTGTTCTCCATTGGCAACTCCACATGACTTAACCGTACTCGGTAATAATTCTAGGTTCAAGGGTTTGAGTTGTCGATATCCCTTACTACCCAAGATTGTCCTTGAAGCGCCAGAATCTAACAATCCGAGAAATTCCTTACTAAAAATACTCACTCTAAGGTAAGGTCTCTCATCACCAACGATGTTTGATAACACATAGTCTAGTTTGCTAGAAATTTCTGTCTCTAGGATGATCGAGTTCTCAGCTCGGACTGGGTTCACTACTCGACCTAATTGTGACCCATCGGACCGTTTCCCGAACATGCTGGGCAGGTTCGGATAGTTACATTCTGTCTACCACATCGGTAACAGTGCACACAAGGAGGTTGACTACACTCTCTCTTCACGTGCCCTTGTTGACGACAATTCCAACAAGTAATCATTCTAGCTGGTACTTTAGAGGTAGAGTTACACTGTACGATTGGCGGGTCGCTAAGTACCGCATGAACAGGCTCTACTTCATGTACTTTAGGTCGACGGTACATTAAATTAGCCTCTGAAACGACTCTAGGATTGCTTGGCGGTGGACGCCAATGTTCCGTACGCCAAAAGACGTCCTCAATCCCTTTACATTTCTCAACTAACTCAGTAATAGAATTCACTGGTCTCAGTGCGAGTTTTTTCTGAATTTCAGGCAACATATTGTCGAGGATAATTTGCAAACGTTCAGATTCAACGGGTTTTCGTTTAAGTCTATTGAAATAATTCTCCATAAGAGCAATGTACAATGCTGACTTTTCATTGACATGCTGAGTACGTGACTGTATGTCAGCGAGGAGATATTTCTCATAGTCCGTGGGCAAGTAGGTGTCTTTCAATAACAAGACAAACTCGTCCCAAGATGTTATTGTTGATTTCACTGCCCTAAACCATACTAATGCCGCATCTGTTAGCAAAGTTGTGACACATCGCAATAGTTGACCCTTAGTTAAACCACATGCTAACCGTAATTCCTCTACTTCCTCTAAGAAGTCCAGGACGTTATTAAAGCCGGTAAATTTCGTAATGTTCCACTTAGAAACTATAGAGAAGCATCTAGCTTGCTCATCCACTCCTGGTTGATACGAATGATCAGCTCTGGCTTGCAAGTAATGCTGCCTAGATGGTATAGCAGTTTCGTCAATATTTAAATCCCGAATTTGACGTTCAATCGAATTCTGCAGGTTGTTATGCATATTGGAGGTGGAATTCAAATTATGCCCAAAATTTACTTGTCGCGAGGGATTTATCGTTATTCTGTCACCAAGCAAATGAGAAGGTCCAGTTGAGCTGCAACTAGTATTACCCTCTGGTCGTCCTAAACAAGAATTGATGTTCGGTCGGGAACCTACTATATTCACGCTATAGTTAGTATTTTGGAGCTGTTCTCCTGATGCAATTGGTGCCTGAGGTATATAGGGATTATCAACTGTAGCCGGAAGTGATTGCGGGTTGTTAATATTACCCGAATTTACATTAACTAGGTTCGTCACCGGAACGTGACTTTGAATGACGGATGTACTTGGAAGTATCTCTGGCAATAGCATATTTGGTTCATCCAAGAGAGATCTCTGACTTGAACCACGATGATTAATATTGCGTATAATCGAACTTAAGGCATCCATCAAATCTGTACAGCGGTTTAAAAGATTACTTTTTATTGGGTTATCAGAAATACGGTTCAATCTACCAACCACATGCATTAGCCGAGTTTGAATTCTACTATTTTCATTTATTGCATTACTAGCATCAAAATCGTTAATAGCGCTTTCTAAATCATCTAACTTAGCTTCACATATCTGAATCTCTACTTGTGGATCAAGACCGCTGACTTCATATTGTGTACCAGAGTTCAATCTCTCCGCCCGTAATAGTAGCCGTAAACGCTGACGTTTTTCCTCTACACTACCAGCAGTGAGTGCGCCGCGCACGCATAATTCATAGGACAGTTCGTCGCTAAGTAAACGATTTACTTCCATTATAAAAATAAATAAATAAACCGCACAAATATATTTAAAGAAGGAGAAAAAAAAGAAAAAAAAGTCAAGGAAATTTTACGAAGTCCTCCTCCCTACCAGTAAAAAGCAAAGCGGTAACAGCACGCACGGCACCACTACCAAAAGATTCATTGATTCCGAACAGCACCAATATGCGTCAATGATCCCCCAAAATACCAACAGCACATAAAAAAAAATTATTGGATTATAAAAAAATAAGTGACTCATTAAGTTCGGCAAACGAGTACTATTAAACAAAATTTAGGAAAAGAACAATTACACTAAATTATGCAATAATACTAATATACAACACGTAAAACAAATGTGAGCGGACGTACTAGGCTAGTTTCAGGGTAGCAGGTGTTCACCCTGTAAGATTATTGATCCAAAAGTTTATAAAACTGTCGAATCGATTAATTAAACGAAGTTACCTAATAAGTTAAAACACATAAATTATACGCTTGTGCTTTTTCTTACCAACCCTGTAACCATAGCACACAAATTTGTGACGCTATTATCACCAAAGAGTAGCAATAACAAAATCAAATACCTAGCGTTGAAAAGAAAACAACAATCAGTACCTTACACGAAATGGCTTGGCTATAAATATTTTATATAAATTGAATTTATAAAAGATAGCGGTAAGCGTTTACTACCGTTGTACCTTATATTGCCGTACTATAAAAATATATATCAATAATATATTTACACTCACCCTGTATAAATAACCACCTAATTCTTTATTACTAATACTCAAGAATAGTACGTATCTTCAATACCATTAGTTGAAATAATAAATAAAGAATTCTGTACATATACAGTGATACTGTATTTATGATCACCCCGTATAAATAATTACCCTAGATGTTTATGCTAGTGCAAAAAATAAATCGAAATCAACTTTGACGTTAAGAAAAGTATTTTAAAATTACCAAAATATTTTTCAAAATAAGGTATACCTTCGTGTATTCATGATCACCCTGTATAATTATACCTTTTCAAATTCTTTTATATACATATATATTTTCCATTTACATGAATATCAAAATAATGGATAAAAGTATAACGATATTAACACTAATACATCGAGCAATTTTTTTTTGTTATCACCCTGTATGTGCATGTATTTTGCGAAATGTGTAAAAGTTTCTAACTAGAGGCCTAAAAGCTAATGAAAATGTATACTGAGAGAAAAATATATCTGTATATATTACAGTTACTAATATTTTATTTTGGTACACCTTGTATAGTAAACCATGACATACTTGCATAACAGGGAAACGACAAAAAGTACCTGATTATAGGTATAATAATTATTCAAGGATGGAAATTATACTATCAGTTGTGTGTTTCGATATTTTGCAAAAAATATACACCCATTCAAAAAACGGTGTGGAAAAAAAAATGTGCCACTTTTTTTTAAAGTTAAAATACTTCTATATGAATTCAAATACTGAATGGCAGAAAATAAAACAATATACAATTTTATAATTCACAATTATTGAAAGTGTGTTCACCTAACAGCAAGTCTACCGTAAGTATGACAAAAAATAAAGAAAAAAAAATGAAAACACCACCCGCTGTAAGCCAATAAAAGTTGGGGCGCCAATTTGCTACGCCCGCAGATGGTAAATAGAAAAAAAAAATGATGGTTTACTGAAATTTATATTAATTAATGAGAGGTCTTGATGGGCACCTCTCAGGGACTCGTAGCAAATATTTATTATAGTGTGCAGTTCGTGGTAAAAGTAGGAACCACACACTTGCTAGCTCGTCGGGGGGGAGCGGGTAAGACAGCTAGGTGGTGAACACACAAACAGTAATAAACCAATTAGTCCAATTCGAAGAATATATTACAATATAATAAATGTACACACATGTATTGAGTACCATATAGTATTAATTTATAGTTACATAAAAAGAAACAGTAAGAAAAAAAAACGAAAATGAGTGGCAAAAGCAAAATTACTGATAATATGTATATAAAAAAAATATATTTGATAGAGCCAGTGCTAGGGCACTTATTTAGATGCAAAATTTACGGTACTATGATGTAAGCTATAATTACTAAGTTAAATATATATACATATGTACAACGGCTAAGGAAATAAGGCACTTAGCTGAGCAACGGTAGGTAGGTGTTGGTATCCCAGGGACAGCAGCAAGCCTGGAGCCAAAACCAACGATGTGGTGAACCAGAGCGCTCCCAATTACGCCACCATGAGACAGCCAAAGATCCACTCAAATCAGGGGAAAGCAACGTCAAATAATGTTGGATGAACGATACACAAAACTTGAAGTGGAATAGAATAAAATAAAATAAAATAAAATAAAAGCCCTGCAAAAAACAAAAGGTTGTCGAGTATTGGCCAACATATTACAAAAACTATAGAACTCACGTGGATGTGGTGTGGCTTTAACGTAGCCTCCAGGCAACAACCCACCGGAGGGATTTTCTCAATTCTATAAGGAAATTTATAATTGTAAGTTAATAACGATACACGTGTTCCGGAGAGGAAAAATATCTCTTACCCCAAAATTAATGGTTTAATCCAAACGAATCTGTGACGCTTGAAACCCAAACTCCAAATAGCCGACAAAACTTCACAACAACCGCAATTGATCCCAATAGTACAGAACAAGTACAGGAAAGTCTTCGCAAGACATGTGGTTGTAATGACTACCAAATTAATAATGGCTCTCCCGGAAAAATTATAAAAACCAGAATTTAAGAAAGACTCATCAAAGGAAGTGAGCGACGTACCACGTTAATCGTTAATCACCCAATTCGACAGAAATATACGGACAAAATAGATCCTATGATTATGCAATCATATCATAACTAAGACAAATATAGTCTTCCCTTAGATTACAAGGATTAACAACCAACATATTATTTAGTGAAGGCAAATTTAAATTATATGGGAAAATTGTCCAAACCACGTAAATCATATTACTATCCTGCTCAAGCGCTCGAGTCTGCGACAGTACTACACCTAGAAAACACAGGGCCGGAACGCCCAATAGTTGCAAACCTGCAAATTTCAAATATCTTAATAATCCACGTCTCCAACGCTAGTGCATCAATTCTGCATCCAGGATGCTCATGTAATAAGTCAGACTGTTTCCTGATATCCCAAATTTAAAATGTGGCAGAAATCAGGACGAAACAATAAAATTGTGGGCTAATACGGGTCCTGTCACTTCGCCGTATGCTAGTCTGCGCTCTTGCGCTAGCCCGTCGTGAACGTAACGGAAGCGGTTTACCTACTATGCCAACCACAATTTTGGTTTTGACAGCAAACAAACTGACCTACACGAAACCTGGAGGAAACTGTTTATTAATATGTTATTGTAATAGATATTATTGGACTATCGAATATGCCAAGGTAGGTCACTAATTGTGTTCTTTATACGATAATAGAAGAAACGGGCATTTTTGTTTGTTTTCTTTCCTAGGTTATGAACTGTTTTTAACTAATACAATTTATTTAATAAATGAAGTAACATAAAACATTTGTGTACTCGGGCCTTGTAAGTCATAATTTAATCAAACAAACTGTCGTATGATGGTTCATAAAACAAATTTCATTTTAAATTACTGAACTCAAACCTTGAAGCAAAACGATACGCGATGGAAAAGGATATTCCCGAAATTCGTCCTAGACATACATGGTGGCACAATAATTAACTAATCAGTAAAATATTCAATATAAAAATTGCAACAAATGGCGACATAGAGCGATTCCTTTCCGAGGAACAGAAGAATAATGGCTATTTATCTTATTTTATACCCGGGAAATTTTCAAGTGTAACAAAGGAGCGCCATTTGAAACTTGGGGGGCAGGGGCTTCAACTTTCCCTATTGAACTAAATTAATTTACTCTAAATGATATTTACCGCAGGTATTCAAGACGGCTAATTTTGAAACGAACACAGTTAAAATAAACTAAAGCATTTGTTTCTATTTTAATTAAATTTATAATTAGTGATGTCTAAAATCCAGAACAAAAACCAATATGGGGCTCTTTCGAAATACTCAACAGCTTAATACACTTTTTATCATATTTTTTGTAAAGTTCAAAAGCTTTGTTTTCGTCGCTAACTTTGGTAACATTATACTTATAGTAACAGCTTGCCCATTTACTCTTGGTCAAGTGCATTTTAGGTGCTCGCAATTGCTCGTAGCATAGTACATTTGGTAAATACGAGGCCACCCTCGGGCATATTAAGACGGTTCTCTTTCCACCACTGGTAGTACATTACATCGAGATGGGTTTGCTGATGTAATATATTTCTTTATTTGGACATTTAACAGATAAATTTCATATACTTAAAATCTAATATTTAACTAATTTATCGGTCCGGGACAACTCGCATAAACTTTCCCATTTAGCAATAAATAAATTCTTATATTAAAGTTTTTATTTAAAATTATTGTAAATCTGCTGAACTAAGATGCCCTGTTGCCGCAATAGATTTTTATTTCATCAAATCTCCATTATTTTTCAACCAATCCTTATAAAATATTAAACACAATTTTAAAAGGCACCAACAAGGGGACCTTAGAGCTGGGAGGGGGTTTGTTACGGATTTCAATAATTTTATTTTTGTAAGACTAGATCATAAATAAAGACATATGCCTTGCACTGTTTGTTCGAATGAATCTTTGTGTTTGAGTTATTAAATATGATAAATGTAAATACAATCCTTAAGTACCAAGAAGAATGTAATATCCATAAGGAAGATTAGTGACTAAATATATAGATCGCCCATCTATCACTTAGAGAATTTGGGTTCAAACGCAACCACAGTGTTCTTTTTTTTTGTAGAAACATTTCTTTTCATTATCAGTTAATCTATTTATTTAAATAATCAAGTACTCGTATTAATATCTTTAATTATTTCAAAGGAACTGGCGGAGTTTAGCATTAGTTATTCCACCACATAAGCAGGACAGATACACATAAGCAATTATACACCGACCATTCCGTACGACATTGCATCTGCCTTAGCTGAGACTTGAACTCAGGAATGGTACAGCGACTAGCCGTGTTGCCTCTCACACAACCTCGCCTAATCCACTGCTACTAACAATACATTAATAACGCCACTAAACATCCATACCCTAGCCAGAATTTTGAATTACTAAATATGAATATAATGACTATAATCCCGAAAAAAATTGAATTCACTAGAAAAAAAATGGTCGAGAATTTTTTGTCGAAACTTCAAACAATTGTTCTTTTCCTGAATGGATTGCAGTGCCTTATGAGCAAGCGCTTTGCACGTTTACACAAACATTACTCCAAAAACATATTAAATAAATATTATTGCAATTTAATGTAAAAATTTAAGGGTCGTCAGTCAGTCGTAATGGAAACGTAGCTAAAATAAACTTAATCAGCTATTTTAATTTTTAATTTATTTATCTTTTAATATTTGTATAAACGTAAACACCAATACACTCTATTTAATGTGCGTTTCGCGTAATCAAAAGTATAATTATATTGGTAATTAAATCGCAGTTTTAATTAAATGCGGAAATACTGTATTTTTCATGAAAGGGGGTTGACCTTTTAATGTGATATATACATTATTTCAAGGTAGTTTTCATAAAAATATTACGATACACTACACCAATTTCACCAACCACTGGAGTTTACTAAAATCTAAATATAACCAAGTTTCTCACAAAAGCACAATAATTATGACAATGGCAATATAGCGCCAGAAAGTAATAGGTACTGAATATAACATATTCTAGAGTATTATAGTCCTTCTTAAATCAGCTTTAACTTTCCCACCCAGGTTGTTCAAGAAACGGAAATAATGAAACATTAAATTATAAAATAAATGAAAAGATAATAATTTGAAAATCGAATTGAAAAGCATAATTTTGGTTTTGCCTCTGCTAGATAATCAATTTCTAATAAACAAAGGTGGCATACAATTTTTCATAATATATAACTAACTCTGATTTGGATATTAGTAATAGAGCTTTTACATGGTTTTTATGATGTTGAATTAAAAGGTTATGATTCTAAATCCATAGTAAAGGAATTCCACAGCTTTAGAAACTTCAATATTGAGTTATTTAATCTGAACGCCTCTGCTGTTAATCGCAATACTATATAAAATTTTAACTCTGTAGAAGAAAAAATGGACTTCCTCAAAGTCTTTGCATCTCTAAAATGTGTTACTTTCAAATCTGGCAAGTGTCAAGAATCATAGATTACAGAGGTTTTATATGAGTTATAAAAAATTAAAAGAGAGCTTGGTTAAGATATAAAAAACTAGAAGTGCTGTCCTCGGGTAATATTTTTGTGAAATTAGTAGTTATTACCGCAATGCCATAATTCAAGAATTGCATTTTACTCTTTTCATATTAATAATACTAAGAATAATCCTAAACAAATGAGGACTAACTTAAAGTCAGGGGGAGTAGTAAGGGAGAATATTTGTAATGCTGATGATATCAACAATTATTTCATTGATTCCATACCATATTTATGATCTAATGAGCAACATAATACATTTTTAGAAACGAAGTTTACAAACCACACTTTATATAGTTTCTAGTGGATGTCTTCTACATTGACCAATATTATTAATATATTATCAATATTATTAATATGTTATTAGCATTATGTATTCTTACTCCTGAATAGAAAACTAAAATTAAGCCTACACCTAAGAAAAAAAATCCTGAACAACCTAGGGATATATGTCCTATCGGGTTGCTTTGTATTCCACTAAAAATTGCACAATCAGCCATGTATGACCACGTACCGATGTCTTTCAAAATTCAATAATTCCTTCTATCAGTCCGGATTTCGAAAAGGCTTCAGTACTTCTACAGTGCTAAATGATATAACTAACGAAATTTTACAAGCCATTGACGGCAAGAAAGGACATTACTTGATATGACTAAAGCATTGACTCCTAATGATATTAATTGCCTAATTGTAAAATTAAGATAATATGGTCTCTCTGGAAATACTTCTTCTTGGTTTCAAAATTATCTAAATTGCTAACAACAATTTTCTAAAATGAATACAGGAAACTCGATACTTATATCTCAAAATGGATCAGTTGCATTCATGGTTCTATCACACTTAAATTATGCAGACGTTCTATACGGTCCTTGTCTTTCTCAAGAAGACAAGCACTATCTCCAACAAACTATTAAATATGTGTGAAAGGAGATGCGTCCATATAATAGGAATGATTTCAAATATTTTCAGAATAGGCAAATAATAAAGTTTGCATTCCCCCATAAAAATGTAATCTTCTCAATCGTTTTTTCTCTTCATAACAGGATACAATGTTGATGATCTGTGAATACAATTTCACAATATGTCAGTGACAACGGTAAAACGTAGGCTAAAGAAAACATGATTAAACAATTTTGATATGTTAATGTTCTAAATTAGAATTACATATTTATCTTTGTATTCGCATTCGATACTTATATCATTATATGCTTAATTTTGTATATATGTAGGCACCTATGTGTTTGTATATATTATATAAATGCTTAAACATATAAGTTGTTTTATGTATTATTGTTACATATTAAGTGTTTTATATTTCTGTACGTAGGAAATATTGAAACGCTATGACGCACCCAATTTTGCAGTTGTATTGCTTATTTTGTCAATAAACTTCGTCAAAAAATCTTGAGCAAACTGTTCTATTACTAAGTGGTGTGCTATTACTAAGTGGTGTGGATACGAGTACAACTGTTAAAAAGTATACACACAGTGTGTCTTCGGATAGATGTATTAAATTAAGTGAAATAGTATGTATATTTTCGAGTTAAAATATCATATTGCGGGGTAAATTTTCAAAGCGTACTTGATTTTTCGAAACTAGAATTTAGAACTGTGGCACAAATTATATTCTATTCAAGCAAAGTTGTACCACAGAAGATGAAATTTCAATTAAAAAATGTCATCCATTCATAAGTCGATTCGGAAAAGTTCTGTTTAAAAATAGCAATAAATTTAGTTCTGGTGCTACTGGTAGCATTTATATAAAACAAATAATGGAATGTGCTCGGTGTTTAATGATGTATGCTCAAGATATAATAAAAAATATATACACAGAAAACGATAAAAATATTTACTGACCACACTACTATCTATAACTCTACAACACATTAATTGACGAAACAAATACATTTGAAATTTTGTAGAGAATTCAGTTTATATTATTTTCGATTACCTAATTTTTTTTCTAAAATCAACGCAAACCAAAATATTTACAGACATTCATTAAAATTTCGCGTGATTTTTTTTCAATATGGCAGCTCAATTCGGAATCGATAGATCGTGCAAAGTAAGTATATTTTTTACAGTTCAGAATGAAGATATTACAATTTATTGCAGTTTGTCCTCGTTTTATTCACAATAAAATCCTTGTCGCCTGGTTTGTTGGTAATAATATTTTACCAATAAAAACGTAAATTTTTACTAATAGATCAAGATATTATATATGGTATTTTTCTAGAAAGAAATGTCGATGCTGGGTAGTTATCTTTGGACTCCCTTTTATTATTCTTAATTCTTTGTTTTGGAACAATTAAATTTGAATGTTACCAAATTTATATTCATAAAAATGTGACATTTAGCGCCAGCCTTTATCAATAATTATTGACCATTTCATTAACCACTGGCGTCTTCCCGCACTGACTATTTTTGAGGACAAGCTGCAGTCTGGGTGTAACGCCAGGTGAGGCTGTTGACTGCTGACACCTGCTATTTTTTATTGCCTTTGCCGAAAGAAAGGTTTGAACGTTGGACTAATTCTCCACCACCGCAATATGAAACAGATTTATTTAAATATACTTGATGAATTTAAGTATGTGAATATAAACTGTAACTTGATACTGCAGAAAAAAATTGTTACTTGCATAAGGCGTAAATAGATAATAGCAATATAGCTGCTATTCAGTTGTTGTTTTCCTAAATAGGAATTATATAGTTTCCACAGTTCTAATACCGGATTAACAAGAAGATCAAATATTAATCATAATAATTGTAATAGTATATGCTATATTGGAAAATACAGCATAAATGTAAGGTTAAGAAATGGACTTATTAAATTCTAATTCATTAATTTCAATTAATACTTAGCTTTTGAGAGTACATGTAATATATGTTATATATTTTCAGAGTATATTGGTGTTATGACATTTTGTTTGAAATATGGTATAAATTGTGTAGTTCCATATTCAATTTCAAATTTGACATAATTATTAGCAAACCCTACTATATTTTACGCTGTTCTCAATTATTATGTAGGGTGAAATATTGATCAATTGAAGCAGGCCATTATTTTCTAAAACTGTCCACTTAACTTTTATCTGAACCTGAATTTGTAAACTGGAACTAACCTACAGTTGTACCTAAATATAACTATATATCAGCAAAGCATATTCAAATTATAAACATATGAATTTTAATTTAAGAAATAATACAATATATGTATTTATTATTATACAGAACAACACATGACTAACAATATGCTAGAAGTATATTAAATAATATAAACAAAATGTAAATAAATACACAGATAGTCTATAAGTAATCGAGGACGCTTGTTACTACAGAAAAAAATAAATATTGATATAAACACATTTACAAATACTTCAAAATAAATATATAGCCACACACTACTATATACGTATTGTTAATGTAGCTCTAAAACTGTATATCTTCATACCATTCTATTTACGCTTTGAACAACAGTTAAAAAGATTTGTAGAAATTGATCGTTTCGTTACGTCTTGTTTTGCTTGTAAATGTATTAACCGCCTCCAGGTGATCTAAATGCCACTCTTAAGTCTAGGAGATCTATATTTAAAACAATATTTTTAGTCGCAAACTTCTCTATAAAATCCTTATTTCACTATAAGGAACGTAACCATACTGCAACCAACAGCTACTCTCCGGGCTATGTGCCCCGCCGAGCGCTGAATTACAAGTTACAAGCCTGGCGCGTTAAGTGTAATAATTGCATATTACCATCAAAATGCTAATGCTTCGATTGCAATAAATTCCAGCCGAAAGACTGATCCTACTTAAAGGAGCTCTCGTGCCAGTCATCACACACCACTACCTACTACCTTGCACTGATGAGAGCCAACAGCTCGAAACTGCAGTCTGCAAGTGGTGTGTGACGACTGGCAAGAGATCTCCTTTAAGTTGGATCAGTCTTTCGGCTGGTGTTTATTGGAATCGAAGCATTAGCGTTTTGATGGTAATATGCAATTATTACACTTAACGCGCCAGGCTTGCAACTTGTAATTCAGCGCTCGGCGGGGCATATAGCCCGGAAAGTAGCTATTGGTTGCAGTCTGGTTACGTTCCTTATAGTAAAGTAAGGATTTTATACTAAGGACTAAAAATATTATATTTTAATATTCCGCTGCACATTTGATTTAGATCTATATTTGTCTGAATGAAGAAGACAGTACTCTACAGTTTATAGTGAGATCAGAACCGTTTCTTGGGCACAATAACAGTTGGAAACTATTTTTCTTTAGGTGGAGCTCGAACCCACTTCGCTAGGTATGCTCAGAGAGAAAACTAGACGCGCTCACCACTAAGTTATCTTCTGTGTATCATAAAATTTATGATTTTACATATACCAAAAAAAATTCTGGATCCCAATGTATCTATTTTCACTGCATAGTAATCTAAGCCTCATAATTTTATTAATGGCGTCGCAGAACCTGTAATTTAATAATATACTATTTAGCTAGCAAACTGAGTTGCCTAGCGAAGTGAGTTCGATACCCGCAAGGCGAAACAATTTTTCATTAAAAAAATTGCCCCAAGAGTGGTTCGGAGTCCACAATAAACTGTAAGGCCTCGTCTCTCTTTACCTAACACAAAAACAAGATCCTTGAGATCTTCGAGCGGGTTTTCTCGGCAACTTGAAAGGCGGTTAAGAAAACATAAGGGACACAGTTTTTTGTGCGACGTGCCATGATCTGCATCGGAACGTGTTACGAAAATGCATGAGGAATTAATTGAGCCAGTTCGAAATAGAACGGTTTTATATGACACTAATAATCCTGAGTACATGAGATTTAAATTGAAAGACAAAATATGGAATGAAATTGCCAACAAGGCCATATAGCTACTTTTCCAAATTGGTTTTCTTCTTTTTGCCATATCGTACACAAATTGTTCAGCCATTTAAATGAACTTAATATTTACTTTAAAATCGAATGCATTGTCAACAAGTCAACACAGATGACACAAAACTGTTTGAAAATATGAGCTCACACCGTGTGGTGAACCTGGGTGCAGTTATTTCCCGTACTGTGATGCCCTGCACCGCCTCTGTCTCAATGTGCACTTAGCCTTACAATCGATTTGATGACATACGCAACTGCCTCACATAAATTTAATAGCTTGATGATCAGCAAAAGTATTTGCAGGATATAACGACAGATGGAGCTATCGACTACATTTTCAAGTTGCTGCCTTGGGAGTAACCTGGTGTTGTGAATGTGGGGGGGTAGTATAGGCTTGATAATATAAACCGTCAGCAGAGGAGCAAGTCATTCTTAAGACACTTCACCGAAGGCAAGCATCTACAATAAGATGGGAAACTTCAGGCATCGCCACACATTTTACAGGTTAATATAAACATATCCAATCACGACATTCACTGCAAATATTTTAAAACCGTTTTTTGTAGATGACTATTTGATATACTCCAAAGCACAAGCATTATTAAAAAAGAAGGGAGTTCATTTATACAGGATTTACGATGAAAATACTTGACAAATTAGCAGTAGTGTGAATACTAGGTATTTTTATGCAATCGGAGGTACTCGCTACTTTTTGAATAATAGATTATTTGTAACAAGAAAATGTTTAATCGTGTTAATACTGCATACTCTCATGAATCCGGTAATATTTTTTACCTTTTACTTAGCACTGGGTTACATTCCATGTACCGGCGTCACTTGAATAAAGTTTTCTGATTCTATAGACAAGACAAACGAAAACATCCTTGGCCAGATTTGTGAGTTATTCGAAACCTATACAATAATTTTAACTTCGTATTATTACGATCTATAGTCTGGATAAGCAAACGAGGTCCCAGATCTAACTAATTCTTGTAGTGAGAGTGAACAAATAAAAGAACAAGTAAAAACAAATACAATTTATTATAAAAATAAGTAAAATGCAATACAAATAAAATAAGAAAAATCATACAATAAAATAAATATTCAAGAATACAGCTAGTCTACGATTTAAAGCTAACGCTATGGAAAAATAATTATTAAATTTGAACAATTTAAAGTAAAGAGGAAATATAGTGCATTACTTAGCTTTTACAATATAAATTGGAGAGTTTTCCAGGAGCTCCAGACTTGAAGGATGTTGATCGAGGTAGAAATCTTCACAACGGTTAGATAAAGTTTCTCTCAATCGTAATGCATAAATTTAAAAAAAAGGCAAATTTGACTTCCAAAATTCGTGTACCAAAGAATAGCATATGATCCAAAGTCCAAAAATCCATAATCCAAAAATAACAGAACAGTAGGCAAGTTCTGTACTCAAATTCTGGCCTTACCAAAATCGTCTATAATTAATATTACAAAATTATTCTCAAGAATAACCTCTAACATGAGCACGTGCCTATAATAAATCAAGAAAATTCAAACTTACCTAGAACATTACTTCTAGGCGATAACTTGCTTATTAATCCGAATAATTCGAAATTTCAATTAAACAAACCTAAACATTAATTGAAATATTAGCTTAAATCTAGTTTTTGATCCGGTATTAAACCGACTAGCAACCACGTGCCTTTTAACTAATTTAATCCCTAGCGTTAAGTTTTCAGCTCAATTTCTTGATTTAAAAAGGAAGTTTTAAGCAATTTCAGTGATTTTATAACCTTTAGTTACTCACAGAAACAACGGGAAATAACTTAAGCTGACAGTTCTACTGTCCGGGTACCAACCTGTGAAATGTTAAAAACGAAATCGATTTTTATAGACTTCCGATCATTAACCATCTTTACACTATCATTTTGTAGACAATTTTATACGCATATTCTAATAATAATTTATATTGTAGATTTCCTAAGATGTACACGTCTATTTAATAAATTGATATATTTTCCTAACGGGAGTCATCTGTTGGCGAAAGGCTTATAAGATGGTATTTCAAATGGCATGCCAGCTAGAGGTAAAAGTGAAATTTTACACCATAGAGTGGTGAATTGATCTACTTATTAACTTGCGCACACCAGAGAAAATGGTATGTCACAACTCCATCCTACCAAAATAATAATAAAAAAAAAATTAAAGAATGATTTATCCAACTTACTTTTTACGTTACGTTCAAGTCCATTATCTCTTTTCGCTACTGAAAATGACTGTGTAAACGTTGATCTGCTTCGAATTTTATAAGAAGTTTCCAGTTTTCTGCGGTAGCTGGAAAGGGTTGCACATCCATCACAATCATATAGTCTAGTATACTAGTGTATGTATGAGTTAATATTTCCGTACTATTTCATTTTCTCCCATATTGTACACAAAGTTAAAGCAATAGTCCAGAAACATTGTCTACGTGGACAATACTTCTGGATCTTTGGATATTAACTCATACATACACACGCCAAGTTAAAGTATACTAGACTATATCTAAAACTAAATTAATAATTCGGTTTGTCTTGACAAAGGTATTGGTCGAGAAATATAGTTTATTAAAGATGTCCGTTGTTTTGTTTAAAAAGTTATTGGCTTTCTATTCCTCCAGATGTAGACAGTCCGGTAGCGTTGTCTGTTTTCCAACATTGGAGTGACTAGTATTGCTGTCACTATTTACTACTGATGTGAATACTAGGTACTTTTGTGTATTCTGAACTACTCATTACTTCTTACTTAGTACTCAGTTCTTTGTAACTAATAAATGAGTGCTTAGATTGCTTAGTACGCGGTTCTAGATGTGTCTTCACTATGTACATACTTCGATATGCGATGTACAGCAACATTAGGCGCGGTTAATACTTAGATGGTGAAAGTTTCAAGTGTTATAGTACATTTCATGCATATGTGAAAAAATAAAATAAAAAAAAGTCATATGGATATTCAAATTAATCAAAAACTAGAATACAAATAGACAATATCTGAAAAAATTCACTAATCTTCGTTAATTCACAAATAACTCAAATTAACTGATGACAAACCTGTAACATTCATAACAACAATTTACAAATCAATCCTTACAAAATATTGCCCTAAAAAATATCACCCTATATACTCTTTAAGGACATCACAACTGCTTTTTCGGTTTTACATTCTCCATTATCATAATGTTCCATAGAGGTGTCAGCATTTCCAGCCCACGATGGTTACCAAAACTTACTTCCAAAATGGAGTATACGAAATCCCGTGCCAAGATTGCAACAAATCATACATAGGACAGACTAATAGACATATTACTGTAAGAAAGGAAGAACATATGAATGCAGTACGAAAAGAGGAGAAAATATCGTTCCTAACACAGCATGTAAAATCCACAGGATACAAAATAGACTTCGACAACACCAGAACAGTAACTAATATCGGAGCATTATAGGCCAAGGATTACCAGAGAGGCCATAGAGATCGAAAAAAGACCACAAAATCTTAATAAACGAGATGATACGGAGAGATTGCCCAGTTCTTTGAAGCCCGCTCTTGTGGGAAGATACGTGGACGAACCAATCACGAGGAAATACGTTCAAGTATTGACAAATAGTGAAGAAATACAGCAACCTGCTCGAAATGGACCTATTACGAGGAGTCAGAGCCGAGAGCTGACCAATCAAGGAGAACCACAGCATTCTGCGGCACCGATTGAGCACGAGGATACCCAACCATCAGCGAGAAGTCACGTGGAGCGTGACGTTTCAGCGAGGCCACTTGTCGGGTTGGTTCAGGCGCCCGCTACGCCTACCACAGGTGATGGGGGACCGGTAACACGCAGCCAAACACGCAGGCGCGCCCTAGACGGCAGCGTACATAAGGAGCCGCACAACGGGGGGAACGTCGGTTCAGTTCGAGCAACGAGGAGCAGCAGTAGGCAGCTTTCAGTGAGAACCCGAAGTTGGCAGATGAGATTCTGCCGAAACGTCGTTTAGACAACCGTGACTCCTGGAGGAGTCGACCATCGACGCGGGAGAGCACCCGGAATACAATAACACTTCATTTAACATCCGCGAAAACCTAAAAAACAACATATATATAAATTGCACTATTAACAGAGCAAAATGCACAACGTGGAGGTTTCAGTTTAGGAAAATGTGGAAAAATAACTCTAGTCAATGTATTACTACTACACGCAAATTAGATTAAAACACTGAATATAAGAAATAATTTATATAGAAATAATATTTGAGATGCGTATTCTAAATAGGGTTAGTAATAGATACCCGAAAAGTTCCCACCCCATTCAGGAACGGAAAGTCCCTTTTTTGCAAAAAACCATCCCTAACGGGGACTTAACGCCGGTTATTTACTTTTAACCTTCGTTAGAAGAGAAAAAGTATATGTATGTATAGAGTATGTGTAGTAAAGTATATGTGCCATCTATTTTGTAGTTGAAAACTATAAGAACATAGATTATATACTTTACATTTGACACTTTAGTCCCACCTAAATTTTAAAGTAATCTGCATGAAAGTAAGTATCAATCATTGCTACATCATTAATGAAAATTTATCTTATTTTAACAATTTTCAAAACTACATAAGAAAATGAAGGGAAACCATTACTGTCAGTACTTCAGATAATTATAGATATGTTTTTAATATCAATATTAAAAACACGAGACTAAAAAAAATTGGGCTCGTGTGTCCTTTAAGAAATTAGATCGATATCGGTGCTAGCGTGTGTGCCACTCGAAATGATATATTATTGTAATTGGTAAAAATGTAACCACTGTTTTTGGTTGAGTATCAAATATACGTCGTATATGAATGATACACATCTAAAAAGTTATCCCTCGAAAGTACACTTCATGAAAAATATGAAACAATTATCAGTAAGTGGATTTTAGAAATTTTTGGAGGTCAAACTCTGCACCGATCGAGCTAATTCAAGAAATTCAGAATATTACAATTTAAATTTTACACCAAAAATGATACTTTATTAATTATTAGTGGCAATTAGTTAATGTATCCAAGTTATAAATAGGTATGGAAAATCTACAGCAGCTTATACCTTTGACATAAACATTTTATTTCATGCTTCGATGAAATGGTAACAGTGAAAATAAAGGTATTTGCTTATATAGAGGACGCCTTTGAAATATTTTTTATGTGTATATAAAATACCTTTAAATGACAACTCTTATAACAATTTGCTTATATTTCAACGTATACCTAGGCATGTAATTAAAATTGCTTACAGCTTAGAAATGCGAATGTTCTAAAGTTTTCATTTAAATAATGGTGGGATACAAATTGTATAGACCTCCTCAAGTAACGCTCGTAAACTTCTGATTTAAATATGCAAATTATTAGATTGCTCCTTACAGTTTACTAATTAGAGCATAAGTGTGCGAAAATAATTGTGTACTACAAGAAGGCATTTATTTCAGCCTAATACAGGTGATGTCATTATCGACTTTATTAACTATTTTAAATAAATACAAATTTAAAGGCGTGTAAGTGTTACATTTAGTTATTAAATAAAGGAAAGTTTGATGATCCTATGTTGAGGATACCGAGGCAACAAGAAAAATACAGAAAATAACTTTTCTGTCCCACCGCGCAACGCAAGGGAGGCTGTGATTTCAACGATGTGAGATGAAGTGCGTACAGTACAAAAAATAAATTTTTTTAATTTTATTTCAACGCCTTATTTAGATTAATGTCCTGGCGGAGTTTAGCATTAGCTATTCCACCACTCAACCAGGACACATACACATAGACAATTAAACAACGACCATTTCCTACGACACTGCCATCTGCCGCAGCTGAGATTCGAACTCAGTAATGGTACAGCAACTAGCCATATTGTCTCTCACACAACTTCGTCTAGTCCATTGCTACGAACTCGGTAACACATGAAAAACATCATTAAACCGCTATACGGGAAGTGAAGGAGGGTGGTTGCAAGCCTAACACGTAAGCGTTGAGCCACTGAGCCATAAATAATAATTAATGTAAATAATACAGAAAGCGTTAAACCTTATATAAGCCTACAAATAAACATTCATTCATACCTAATTCACATATTCAATAACACATGAAATAAATGGATCTCGGGTTGATGCATCTAGATAGTACTTTGTTTTCATTTCATATCTTGAATACATTTTTAACTTTTAAAACTTTTTGGTACAACGTAAAATTAGCCTGAATATAATATTTCTTGGCAACATTCAATCTAACGAAAATTTTGTAAAGGGCATTTGCGATACAATTTGCCATATTAGAACATTTTATTTTATTTTTTAAACCGGACAAATATTTTTTTTTGAATTACTGATCTCCTCCCGAGGCCGCATCTGAAGCTCTGATGGGAAATTGCAGTAAGCCTTCCGATACAATTTTCATCTCTAAACAATGTTCATTTGAAACATTTTTCGACGACAAAATTTTTTGGGCTATTTCTGGAGCCGTCTCTGATGCTCTCACATTGAAAAACCTTTCTGATGCATGTTTTCATCCGAAAACCTGTTTTGCACAAACTGAAGTTTTTTAAATATTGCTATATATTCATTTTATAATCCATGCTGAATTATGGTTGTAAGGTGTGGTATGGTATGTATGGTAAGTAAAGACTTTTATCATTATTGTTAAATATGGAAAATAACATCTGAATACAATTTTCCACTCTAACCAATTTTATTTGAAAAAATTTTTGATTCAAAGTAAAACGTGTTTTGGGCACTCTTTGAAACCGTCTCTAGAACCTAAATCTAAGAAGTATTTATTAATATTCAAAATATAAAACATGCCCTCTTCAGAATCGGGACCAACTGCGCAACCACCACGTGAAGAGTGACAACGATTGCGTTTATACGCCCTTAGCTCTGAAATCGGTATTTTCGAATATTTAGTAATGTATCCTGTCAAGAGAACTGATAATGCAAGTTTGCTAGATGACATTTCTCAATTTTTGAAACAGATACTTTTCAAATAGTTAAATACGTAAAAGCAGCAGTAGCCGAAAGGTCGCGCAGTTCCGCGATGGAAAAAGGAAGGATGGCATTTTAGTGGAGTAGAATCGGCTCGTAATTGTGTCGTTTTTTAAAATAAAGGTATAACTAAATGGGAACTTTACCATTTTGTAGAACATAATTTTGGCCATCCGAAATGAAATATTACAACTTTTTTAGTGGGGCCGAATTTCGCAAAATCAAATTTTTCATGCCTGAAAAGTAATTTGAAAATGTGTCTTTTAAACTTACTCAAAAAACTATAGCGTTTCTAACGCTACTTTTCAAATTTTCAATGTGTAAGGCCTTTTCGAGAAAATATGCCCCAAAGTCGTCACTAGCAAATTCGTGCATTAAAAACTTCACCAAATGAGCAAATATGTTAATTATTCTTAATGTATGGATGTATATATGAAGTTAAATGTAGACAAAACTATAGAAAAGTTTTTTTAAAAAGATTCAGCTCGCTACGTCTCGCAGTCAAATTTTTAATAGACACACAGTGTCATTTGCGCTCGGATCCTCAGGCTCGGAGTTGCACTGTACAACCAACCTGGTGTCGCGGAGAATCCAATAGTATTTTAGCAAGATTGCATGTATTTTATTAATATTACTTACCGCTATATTGTTGATAGGCCTTGTAAGTTGAATTTCCCGCATTGGTCATTCGTTTCCATAGAAAACAAAATTCGTAGTGCTGTTGTAATTATTATTTCTAACGCGATACATATGCGATTGCTAATCGAATGAAAATCACATATGATTGCTAATAGCGGCATGTATATAATTTGCTTCATTTTCGTCAATTAGTTCTAGTCTATATGGGATATAAATGTTTTTCTCAGTTTTCAACCTGTATTTAGCTAAAACTGCTGTCGTACTTCTTACATCATTGTAAGAACACCAGTTCTCAAGCTATATAGAAGATCTATTATTTTTTTGCTTCTGATGTCATTATATAAATATTAACTTAAACTCATTTATAAATTATTTTTGGAAAACTGTTTTCAGTAAAACCTCATGATAATATTCGAGAGTTAGACAATCTGTATTATCCCTATCCTCATCGGGTGTTTTTAAAGGCTATTTTGAAAATGTTAATAAAACATCAGAGACTTGACTTTCGAATTCGTCTTTTGCCATTTCGTTAAGAGCGGGAAAGATTTTTCTTATTGTCTTAAGGCAAAATTTCCGCAGATCTATGAGGAACTTAATTGTCAGAGAGGTTTAAAGGAAAAGTATCCTGTGAAAATTCCTCATGTGAACTACTAGATCTAACACTATCAGCAACTTTATCTAAAGCACAAATTTTATTGTACTTTCTAATTTTTACAGGTATATGTTTATATGAAATGTATTTCATGTAACATGTTTTGTGGTATTCCGCGTCATAAGTAAAAAGATAATAATATAATACAGAGGATCTTACAGAAAAGAAAGTGGTGTTTCCGTAAACCCTCAAAAATCTTCTTTTTTGGAATTTTATTTTGCACTCCAAAGATAGAATTTGAAAGAAAATATTAGAAGTTATATGTGTATATATTATACAGGGTTTTAAAAATCACATTTCTATAAAGAAATTTTTTTACTTGCGTTAAATTTATTTTTTCTGCAGTTTGGAGGGCGTTTTCAGCCCCTTTATCTCAGAAATGGAGCAGGAAATTTTAAAAAAAGTTTATTAAAATTTGTATTTGTCGAGATCTACTGCTAATTTTTTTCATCAATTTTGAAGCACCCTGTATAATAAGTAAGTACCTGTTTGTACGGAAATTAATTTTTCTTGTTTCTTTTTTCTCACTCTCTTACAAAGTAAACACATTTTGAGTATTTCAAAGCAATGAGTACTTCGAGTTCGAAGCTTTTCATTTAAAGTAGTACTTGGTAGGAAGGCATTTTCTTGACTAATAATAATATATGAACTTCGACAAGATGTATGAAATTTAAAACTTTTCATAATAGACAATATTGCATTTTTTGAATCACAATATTTTTGGAAAATTCATCTTGTCGAGAATTGGTTGCTTTTATTAAGCTTGGTAATCTTTTTTTTGTTGGTTTGTTGACAATAATGTTCTTAGAATAAAATATGCATTACAAATTTTGTTCCATTTTCAAAAGAAACTGCAATTATTTTTAATTAAAGCTATTCGTCCTCGCCTAGTTTTCATATAAGAACTTTATTAGAAACTTTATTTGCCAAGTTTCAAAAGATTAATAACAAAGACGAAAATTCTACTCTACAAGATCCTATATATTGTCTGAAAGTTATTTGTGGCATTCTACGAATATTCTTTCCTATTATTTAGGCTTTCTTCCACATGTATTATAATCCTCTTCAAAAACAAATCACCGAATCTACAAAATAATAGAATTATTGGAAAAAAGCCTCTACGCCCGTGACGTTTACGTCAAAGGAATAGTCAGAGGTTATGTTTTGCAAATAATATAAATCGGAATAAACACAGAAATAATGTATTTTGCTGACGTTTCGGAAAGTAGTGTCTTTCCGTTTTCAAAGCTTTTTTTGGAAGAACTCTTATTTTGCTGTGTATGTCAAATACACAGCTTTAAGATTCTGTTTATGTTATTTCCATAGATACTTACTACTTACACAGAACACAGAACTGATGATATTTTGTTTTAGATAATGTTGAGTTTGTTAAGTTCTTCTTTTAACATTGGTAGCCAGGTTGTACCAATATCTACAGAACAATTCGATACGCACTTATCTTCATTTAATAAAATTATTCCTGATTCTTTAATTTTTCTTTTTTTGGTATCTGCTTAAAATTTTTGCCGAGTCCCAATTTATTCTATGTCCGTTTTCCCAAGCATCTTCGCAAATCTTTGATTTCTGAATTTCATTCTTTCTAATGTAATTCTTATGCTCATCCAACCTCACACTGAAAGGTCTGGATGACTCACCCACATAACATTTGTCACATTCGCACGGGATATTGTAAACACAGTTTTTTTTTAAATTCTGCTCCCTGTTTAATTCTTATGCTCATCCAACCTCACACTGAAAGGTCTGGATGACTCACCCACATAACATTTGTCACATTCGCACGAGATATTGTAAACACAGTTTTTTTTTTTAATTCTGCTACCTGTTTATCGGTTTTGTTTTTGTTAAAATAAATCTTAAAGTGTTGCCCGCTTGAAATATCGTCCTAACATCAAATTTGTCACCTATACGGCGTAGCTTCTCCGATAGTCCGTATACATAAGGAATTATTGCTGTATAATGACGTTCAGGTTTTTGTCGTACCTGATTGTCCCTATTTTCAACATTTATGAAAACTCTATCAACAAAGGCTTCAGGATATTGACTTTGTACTAGAACCTCTTTGATAAATTTTCTCTCGTTATTTAATATTTCATTATTAGATGAAATTATTTTGGCCCTATCATATAAACATTTTACAACACCCCTTTTAACATTTATTGACTGATATGAGTTAAAATTTAGATATCTATTAGTATGAGTTGGTTTTCTATAAACGCTTGTTTCAGTTGTATTATTTACCCTTCTAATTAAAACATCTAAAAACGGTAGTTCATTCCTACTTTCTACTTCTAATGTGAATTTAATAGACGGTTCCTTACTATTTATATTTTCCAAAAAAATATCTAGTAAATCGACACCATAAGGCCAAATTGCAAAGATGTCGTCAACATATCTCCACCAGACAACCGGTTTGTTTATACAATTTTGAACATGTGTGTTCTCAAAGTTCTCCATAAATATGTTGCTTAAAATTGGTGATAATGCAGACCCCATAGCCATACCAAAATCCTGCTGATAGAACTCTTGTCTAATTGAAAATAGGTTGTTTTTATATACATTGTTAAGAGTTCCATTATGCTATTTACACTTAATTTAGTTCTAGTTTCAAACTTATTATCATTTAGTAACCTATCTTTAACTATTTTTAAGGTTTCATCTACCGGAACATTGGTAAAAAGACTAACTACATCAAAACTAACCATCAGGTGTGATTCATGAATATCGTTTTCATAAATTTTTTCTATAAAATGTTTACTATTTTTAATATATTAATCGGTATTTCCAGATAATGGATAAATAATTTTAAGTAAAAATTTTGCCAAATTATGACATGGTAAATTAATAGAACTTAAAGGAATATTTTGTTTATGTGTCTTTGGTAAGCCATAAAAATGAGGAGGCTTACTATGATGTGGTGTAAGTTTCCTTCGTTCAAAATCATTAAATTCATGTTTGTATTTAAACAAAGTTCTGTAAATTTTGCTCTCTATTGACTTTGTTGGATCTTTGTTTAGTTTTGAGTGTTAGTATATATTATATATATATATATATATATATATATATATATATATATATATATATATATACATATAATGACTGTGGCATTACCTTTGTCTGCTAGCAATATTTTTATACTTTCATCGTGCTTTAAAGAATTTATCAATAACTTTTCTTCTGGAGTTAAATTATCTTTAATTTTGTATTGCTTCTCTAAAGCAATTTTTGCCCATATCCGATATTCATTCCCATTATCTGTTGGTAAATTTTGAGCCGTTTTTTCTATTGCCGCTACTGTATCAAATTTTGGAACAGATTTCGGGTTTATTGCAAAATTTAAACCTTTTGCCTGTCTGAAATGGGCAAAAATCTTTTTGACATATTAATGACAGTCCTACCAATTAAAGGATTATTATTTATACTTTGTAATTGCCTAATCTGTTTTTTCCTTATTAAGTTTCTAAATTTATATAAATGCGTACCTTTTTGCAAAAATTTTAACAAAAGAAACAGATACCAAAAAAAGAAAAATTAAAGAATCAGCAATAATCTTATTAAATGAAAATAAGTGCGTATCGAATTGTTCTGTAGATATCTGTACAACCTGGCTACCAATGTTAAAAGAAGAACTTAACAAACTCAACATCATCTAAAAGAAAATATCATCAGTTCTGTGTTCTGTGTAAGTAGTAAGTATCTATGGAAATAACATAAACAGAATCTTAAAGCAAAATAAGAGTTCTTCCAAAAAAAGCTTTGAAAACAGAAAGAGAATACTTTCCGAAACGTCAGCAAAATACAATATTACTGTGTTTATTGCGATTTATATCATTTGCAAAACATAACCTCTGACTATTCCTTTGACGTAAACGTCACGGGCGCGCAGAGGCTTTTTTCCAATAATTCTACTATTTTGTAGATTCGGCGATTTGTTTTTGAAGAGGATACATGTGGTAGAAAACCCAAATAATAGGAAAGAATATCCTATATACTTGCTCAATACCTAAACATTATTAATATGACTGATCATCGAACGTTATTACAACATTCAGGTGCGCCTCCGCAGGTCCCGCGCATTATATTAACTGTGAAAATGAAACGTATTAAAAATTCGATTTCTCGAAAACTATGAAATCTGTTAAACTGAATCCTTTTTTAAAAACTTTTCTATATTTTCGTTTATTTGACTTCATATATACATACATAAATTTTGAATAATTAAAATATTTGCTCACATGGTGAAGTTTTCACTGCACGGATTTGCTAGTGGCTTATTTTTTCGAGAAGGACTTATATTCTCAAAATTTGGAGAGTGCCGTTAAAAGCGCTATAGTAGGTTTACAGAAATTCCTAATCGTAGCTCAAACCGTTGATTTAATAGCGAGCTGTATGTTTTAGAAAACAAATTTTTTCAAATTACTTCTCAGACATGAAGAAAAAACGATTTTGCAAAATCCGGTCCTACTAAAAAAAGTTATACAACTCCATTTTGAATAGCCAAAATTAAACCCATCAAAATGGTGATGGTCCCATTTGGCTACACCTTAAAAAAAACTACCAGAAATAAGCGAGATAGAGGAGCAATTTTACTCCACTATTTTACGCGCATCATTTTTACTGCTATATTGTTTGGGTATGTTTCAGTTTGTATTTGTAATATAAATATGTACTATATCTGCATGATTGTGGGGTCTAGAATGAGGATCTACCGGCCGACCATAACTGAATGCAATTTTATTTTACATCTTTTGAAACTTATTTATTTTTAGAGGGCACAGGCGAAATTAGACAATAATTATAAGGTAAATGTGCTTTTCGTTACTATTAACACAATGTGTACTAGTTATAATTGAGTGACTAACTGATTCTTTCGACGCAAATATCTCTTTGTAGGAAAAATATACGATGAAGTAGAATCGTAAAACCAATAAATTAAATATTACCCAGACTTCACAATAAATGGGAACAGAGACGGTGAGACAAAGAAAGAAACCAATTTCGTATTTTTACAACCGTAAAAATGCCCTTGTACAACTTAGTTTTGTTTTAGCAATTAACTGCCAATAATATGAAATTGCGCAAAAGTATATATTACTTCATGTTTCATGATCCTTACAACAATAATATACAGCCATTTTTTATTGAAGTGACCCATATTCGAAGGGCCTATAGCCCATCTGGTGGTCTACAGTGTCTCAGGCAACCCACAATTTAATTTTTACCAACGGTATTTTTTTTTATGTTCATGTGCCATAAACATCGGCATATGGGATACGGTCACGTATTGTTAACTCAACGTATTCTGTTTAACCCATTCGATGTGGTCTCACGAAATATTTTTAAGCTGCTTTTGTTTTGCAGTATTGTTTTTTAATTAAACAAAAGGATGAACTACCTGAACCCTTTCCAGTAAAATAATTGGAATTTCATGTGTGTTAGTCAGAGGCAAGTTGATGTTACGTCAGCCCCAGCTATGTATACAATTTCCATCATAAATGTCATACATATATTAGTAATCTTGGTCAATATTAATAGCCTGAACGAAATTCACGACTTGTATCGTTAAGGGTGTGACTTCAGTATACCAAAATCAATATATACTAATATGTCCAATATGAAAACTATTACTAATGATTTTTTTAACACTTGACCAACAAATAAAAATTCAAATATTAGCGCATCGCAAACTAAAATCTTGTTGACTTATAGATTGTTATAGATCATGTTTAAATATGATTCTGTTTCGTTCTGATCAAACCAAGTGTTTATAATTTTCACTTAAAATATTATAGTTTATACATTCAAATCCTTGTAAATGCGAAAACAGATTGCTGATTTATAAACAGACAGGAAATCGAAGAAATTTCAAAGTTCTCTTACCACTGAGTGTTCACAAATTGGTAAACTAAAGAAATATATACAGGGTTAGGCCAGTTTTTACGTCATGTTGCGAGATATCACTAATCACTTTTTTTATATATCGTGTGACACAGTAGATATGTAACACTCTGTAACTTTGCTATTTGAGAAGTTAAAATTTTTAATTTTGGAATTCTGGTATATCTTACAATTGTCTTTGTTTTGAGGCTACCAAACATTTTCTTCAGCTTCCGGTTTAAGCGGAAATGACCCACAATCTGTTATTTTAAATAGTACCCTGCATACTATTTTTACCTATCTGATTCGTCCTCAAATTCTCGTTTCAATCATGTATCGCAACATGATATTTGTTTCTAAAATTATATTACATATTATATTAAATCTAGGTAGCCATGATATGAAGCTTATCAGATATTGAAGCTTAGTGTGCCATGATATCGAAAGATCTCTGGTACGCAACTTCGTGTCTCATATTTTTTTGTTCATAATCAGTAGCTGAACAGACTAACTATATTTTTCTTATTAAAAAATAATCTATAAACAACCACAATATCATATAAACCAAGATAGGAACCCCATTGTTTCATTTGGCATACTTAAGAAATACTCATTTATCTTTTATTTTTGTCCAGTACAATTGCTGTACCAATCCTATTTTGCTTTCTTAAATAAAATTGCGTACCAGAGAACTTTGGATATCACGGCACACTAAGCATCAATATCTGCCTCGGTTCATATCATGGCCATCTAGAGTTAATACAGTAAAATGGTTATTAACTGTCATTTTAAAAACAAATGTCAAGTTGCAATACATGATTGAAAAGAAAATTTAAAGACGAATCAGAGAAATAAAAAATATATACCGAGTACCATTTAAAATAACAAAGTTTGGGTCACTTCTGCTTAAACCTGAAGCTGAAGAAATTGTTTAATAGGCTTAAAACAAAGACAATTATGCAATATATAACTCCTCCAAAATTCAAAATTTTATCTTCTTAAATAATAAAGTTACAGAGTACCCGGTATAAGAATATAAATAATAATAAAAAAAAACACAGAAACTGGACAACCCCCAGTTCCAGAAGCCAGAGGCTTATGCGGAAGGGGGTTACACATTATAAAAACGCGGACCTAAAACTGGTCAGTTATATTATTCTGATCGATAGCCGCGTGGGTTAAGGCGCGAGGTGGCAATCGCGATTAATCACACGGGTGTGACGCCATCGGGTTCGAATCCCGGCTCCGGCACTGGCACTGTTGGTGGAAATGGTTGTGTGTCCGCGTTTTTTCAATGTGTAACCCCCTTCCGCACAAGCCTCTGGCTTACGGAATTGGAGGTTGTCTAATTTCTGTGATGTTTATTATTTTATTATTCAGTTGTATTTTTCATCCCGAACAATATACTTCGCAACTTGTAAACTTTTATATGTTAAACTCTTGTTAAGTAGTGTTCAATAAATACTTATAAAGAACAACTTTATTGGTTTTACAACGCAACACCGACTTATAACCATTTCCTCCGACAGTGCCAGTTCCAGAGCTGAGATTCGAACCCGGTAGCGCGATATCAGTGCGATTAATCGCAATTGCCACCTCGCGCCTTAACCAACGCGGCTATCAGCCAGACAATATTGTTATCATTGATTTTGAGTTTCTCTTAAATTTGCACGTTGCCATAGCCCCTGAAACCAAAAAAGTGATTATTAAAAATGTCTGTCTTCTATCGCTTATTGCCTGTCATATGTTGTGTGCCGTATGTGGCCGTACTTATAGTCTAAACTACTGTTACGTGTTTACAATATCCAGTAAATATCCTGTACGTAGGTTCAAAAAATTGCAACAAGAATCTTCATACACCACTGATTTATTAATCGCTTAAAATTAATCGTTTAAAATAACACAACTAATTATATTTTAATCTAACATAAATTCATTACTTCAAATCACAACTTGATACTGTTCCTTATTTCATCTTATCACTTGCTTGTCTAATATAAAACTGTCTCCCGTGTGTTTAGATCCACTCTATATATACTCGTGGTGCTTATTTTAGAACTTTCCGGCCTATCCTTCGGGGTGTTCCTGCCTGGCTCTTTCTCGAATTTTCTATGAGACAGTGGCGTAGGTGTGCACATAGCACTACTATATCGATGTTGCGTCCGGTTTTAGCTCAATAAATCAATCAACAAGTCTTTATTCAAGTTAAATTTAAACAATGCCTTCCCAGACCTAACTCCGGGACCGACCGTACAACCATCTCGTGATTCACGGTGGCGGATTGCAGGGTCGGGCAAATTAGATCTGGGTTGGCTAAAAACAATTAAAACTTAAACCTAAACTCCTTCCGTTAACAAACAGATTAAAAAAGATGGCAAAATTTCTATATCTCTTTTTAAAACTTAAAAACTACACATTTCTAAAACTTCCTATTCACTTTTTTCAAATTTTGGTACTGATACAAACACCTCAACTTAAACGAAGAGCCTTCCGCGAAGTGTGAAAATGCAGGAGTGAACTCGTAAAAATCAGTAAAAAATAGAAAATAATTTTTCCTCCAAAACGACGATTTTGATAAAAACTTAAAACTAGAATACTTCCTTAGCAATATTTTAACGATGTAAATATCAAAAATGGGAAGAGTTTTTCTTTGATCAGTAATTATTGCTTAAGTCAGACATGTTTATTTAACATATTTTGGAAATTATAATATAACTACTTAAACAGGAACATAGTTACCGCTGTATAAGCTGTATCAATAATACAATTGTACGTAACTGTATGCCTGTATAATTATCAAATTATTATATTTGCAGCGAAATACGTTAATTATTTCTTTAGGCATAAAAATAAGACATGAAATTGTGAACCAAAAATGAATAATTGAATCATCGAGCTTTGCAATAGCCTACTACCTTTATAACCTCATACACTACCTAAAGTCGTCAAAATATACACTTTACGAATATAATACCAATATTTGATCTTGTGAAGTCTGTATAATTTCAAGTAGTAAAACATGTGTAAAAATACTAACCCAGATCAATTATTGCTAAAGAAACTATACTTAACTGTGTTTAAATTCTAACCGCAGGGTATTCTAACACTCCATATAAATAAGGAAAATGGTACATAAGGGAAACATCACGAGCGACAAACTTTACTTTAAAATACATGGAAATAAACAACATTATGCTAAACATTATTAACATGGTGATGCCTCAAATGACTAACATAAACTGAGCTAGACGCCACCCATATTTATTGAGAAACATTGCAATTTTGTGCTCTACTACAGGACACCAAAACTAATCACGAGTATGTATAATTTTTTTTGTTAATTTAAAAAAAAAAACTAGATTTACGAACATATTTTAATGAACTACGATAGAAATTATATAAGTTGATATTTTTACTGACTCATTTGACATTTGCCTCAATTTTTTATTTTCAGTTTTAAGATAGGTCATTAGTTCGAGGTAGAACACGGTAGTTTGTGTCTAAATAATCTAAATGTGTTAATAAAAACAAATAATCATCAAACAAAAAAATCTGGAAGGAAAACGTTACACAGTAGTAACAGTTTTTTTACAACAATTTGTGTTTCATCATATAAGACATAAATCGAAAAATAATGCAAAAAAATATTTCCGCAATTGCTAAAAATAATTTCTGATTCCGAGAAAAATGTTATTGTTATTGGACTGATTCACCAGCCTTGGATTACAACTGTAATTCTAATAACTCTAGAATTCAAGAAAAGCCTAGTGGTCAAAACTGCTTTGAAATCAGAAGAGATAAATCTATGTGAAGAATTCAGACTTTCTGGATTTTAGTGACAACAGTGCAGACGTTGTTAATTTAAATGATTCCGTAACCAATTTGTGCAGATTTTGGGAGATACTCATTATGTAGCCTAAATGCAGAACCTTGAAATTAAGTATGTCTCATTTTTGGTACTAATCCGGAATTATCTTCCTCTTCGCCACAAGTGCCCAGGGAGGTAAATCCGGCATGAGCTTGGGGTTCACGCACCGGTACTGATGCCCTGGGATGTCTGTGTACATTTGTGGATGGGTATGACATCTATCCACATCTGTGGATGGGTATCACAGGTCGCAACAAGCTCCGTCACAGAGCTGTAGTGATGCAGAATGGGAGGTAGCGTTACCCAACGTCCTGGAGCTATACTAGGATCAACAGCGTGGAGACGGGGAGTCAGTCGCTCAGGTGCCGGAATCGTCTGATTAAGGTCGGATGGTTCGGGAGCGCGAGAGGTTGGAGCTCTGTCGTGAAAACCTGCCTAGTATAAACCGTGTGGAGCAAGTGGGTGGTTGTTGACGATTGCTGACGTTATCGAAGTTAAAGGTGGAACAGCATAAGCCTATGACTGCGTGGCTAAGGGGAAGCTTAGTCGCTATTATGCGGAATCCAATGCACCTGACGCACCTTGGTTTAAATAAATGTCTGCCTGTGGTATGCGGGGCACTGCCTCAGGTAAACCGCTTTTCCTCCGCTACACGTGGGACTGTTATGAAGCCCAATTTAATTACCAATAACATGGGCAAAAAGACAGCTAAAAGGGGCCACAAAAATGGATCCACGCCTTCATAATGGCCCTAAATAATCTGAAGTGTCTCCAAATAAATCTTCACCGTGCAAAAGCAGCCTCGAGTATGCCCAACAGGGAATTTATTAGGAGGAAATTAAATATAGGGCTAATCCAAGAGCCCTGGGCACTTGGAGGACGTATATAATAAGGGCAATGAACTCGCCTTTATGAATGCGATTAGAAAAGACGTTCTTGACATAACCCTTGCTGATCCACTCATAACCGACTTAATAAAAAATTGGCATGTATGAGCCTTCTATGTCGGATCGCAGAGACATAAGATTCGACTTGGAAGCAGCTGTAAGAAGCCTCGGGGAATGTAGAATACCTAGACTGACGGACTGGAGTGTTTATATAGAACATTTGAGGACGGAGGTCGAAGGTGTAACGCATTCCATCGGCACAATAGAGGAACTAGATATAGCCTCATATCAACTACAAAACATCATGACATCATGTTATGAAAGAAGCTGTCCCATTAAACAAAGGGCAATGCAAAGAGATGTGCCCTGGTGGAACAGGGATCTCAGCCGTCTCAGGGCTGAGACTAGGAAAGCTTTTAACACAGCCAAAGACACTGGAAACTGGGAGGACTACAAAAACCCTCACCGAGTACAACAAAGAATTGAGAAGGTCTGAAAGAAGATCATGGAGACGGTTCTGCGAAGGGATAGCTGAACTAGCCAGTCCGCCTACAAAAAGTCCTTGCAAAAGACCACTCAAATGAAATAGGACTACTCAGAAATCCCGATAGCGAATACACAGAAAGTCAGCAGGAAAACATAAGAGTGCTTTTAGGTACTCATTTCCCAGGCTGTTGCATAATTCAGGGTGAATTTCCACAGGACTATCTGGATGAGGATGCTCATCGTCCTACCAGAGAAGAAAGACGTCTGGCTAGAAAAATATTCACCCCCCCAATAAAATTAAATGGGCGGTATCTACCTTTAAGCCTTTAAAATCACCGGGCAGAGCTGGCAACTTCCCTGCCCTACTTCAACATGGAATTGAGGAGCTTACGCCTGAGATGTACAGCAAGCTATATACTTGGGTATATTCCCCGAGCTTATAGGGAAGTCAAGGTGACGTTTATTCTGAAAATAGGCAGACGTCCACCAGACGAGCCTAAGTTTTATCGCACCATTAGCTCAACCTCATTTCTCCTAAAAACAATGGAAATTTTAGATCAATGTGTTAGAAGTGAAATCCTTACAGGAACACCGCTTTACGCAAAATAATTTGCCTATCAACCTGGCAAATCAACAATAAATGCTCTACACTGCCTGGTTCAAGGCATTGAAAAGACGTTTACAGCAAAAGAAGTGGCTATGTGTGCTTTCATAGATATAGAGGGTACTTTTGACAACACCTCCAATGAATCCATACAAAAAGCCGCGGAAAAAAGGGAATACAGTCTCCTACAATTAAATGGATACAATCCATGCTCAGAAGTACAATTATTACCACAAGTGTGGGGGATGAGTCGGCTACGTTGACTGCAGTCAGGGGTTGTCCACAAGGTGGAGTCCTACCGCCCTTGCTGTGATCAATGGTGGTCGATGATCTCCTACATAAAATGAGTAATTCAGGCTTCAATGTCCAAGGATATGCAGATGACCTGGTCGTCACTGTGAGAGGCAAAAATGAGGTCATGATTTCCAACCTCATACAAATTGCCTTAAATATAATATCCAAATGGTGCTCGTCAAATGTCAATCCGAGCAAAACAACTATTGTCCCGTTCACTAAAAGGAGAAAACTCAATCTTAGAACTCCTGTGCTGAATGGAACGATACTAAATTTTTCCAGTGAGTAATCCTGGATCAAAAACTTACCTGGAACTCACATCTGGAAAGAACTCTTACTAAAGCAACAGCGGCAATATGGACGTGCCATAGGTTGCCTGGTAAGATTTGGGGTCCAAGACCGAAAATCACATTGGTATTATCTTTCGGTTATCAGACCTATGATCATGCGCATGGTGGCCAAAAACAGAAGAAAAAATAGCACAGGGATAGTTTCAGAAACTGCAACGCCTTGCCTGTATAGGGACTACAGGAGCAATGCACTCGCGTCCCACAGCAGCTATGGAGGCTATGCTTGACCTACTTCCCTTGTACTTGCATGTAAGGAAGGAGGCAGCACTCAGTGCCTTACGACTGCACCAGGCACATAAATTTAAACCAGGCGATCTGGTTGGTCACTTAAGGATTCTGGAGTTAATCCATTTGAAGTCCATGACTAAACCCACTGACTCAATGTCAATCAAACAAGACTTTGACTGCCCGTTTGACGTGCTAATTGAAAGCCGTTAGACAAGCAAGATAGAGGCACTGCGGTTGAAACGAGGGTTACTCATCTGGTATACAGATGGATCTAAGATGGCTGAGGGGGTGGGCGTGGGCATAGCAGGGCCTAAATGTAGGCTATCCAAAGCCCTTGGTAGCACCCCAACCATCTTCCAGGTAGAAATTTACGCTATAGATCTGTGTGCCCAGAAATACCTAAATAAAAGCATCCGAAGGGCAAAGATCTATATATTATCTGATAGCCAGGCAGCACTAAAAGCTTTAAGGTCCTATATCTTTGAGTCTAAAATTACCTGGGTATGTAGACAATCCCTGAAGCAACTGGCAAACAACAACAAGGTTACCTTGATGTGGGTGCCAAGGCATGAGGGAATACAAGGAAATGAACTTGCTAACAGCCTTGCAAAAAAGGATCCAAAGCACCATTCATTGAATCCGAACCATTCTGTAGCCTGGCCAAGGGACACATAGCGGAGGGGATTCAAGAATGGGAAAAGGACCAGAAAAGTCCTACTGGAGGAATACTCCAGGCCAAAGACAAGCGAAAAAGTTTATAACCTATTCGACAAAGAATGCTACATGGCTTTTCGAACTTGAAAAGTCCGCATTAAGGCTAATCACAGGCCTTCTAACTGGCCACTGCCAATTGAGATACCATCTCAAGAATATGGGCAAGGTGGTAGACAACAAATACAGATATTGCGATACTGTAACTGAAACTGCGGAACATATACTTTGTGAATGCAAGGTGTTAGTCCCTACTAGGCTAAAATTCATAGAACAGGTGGAATTAACGCCTGAAGACATAAGGAAATTAGCTCCTAGGAAAATCATAAGCTTTGTAAAAAGTCTTGGAATCCTGTGCATCAACTAGATGTAGAGTAAATCGCAAAAGATCGAAGGTCGAAGTGAAGTAAGGCTGTTCGAAGCCAAACGACCCCATAAAACAATCTACAACCTACAATATCTAATTTTTTTTACATTGGTCTTAAAATTAAAGGTAAATATGTCTACTCTACTGAAAAGTACAGTAGGTAGTATAGTCTGTGAGCTAGGTCGAACAAAAATCGAGTTGACTACCATTAGGTGGTACTGAACGGCACCTACATTTTTAGATTGTCCTATATGTGAGTTAAAACGAATTAATTTCTGGACATTTCAAATTCCCAGCTAAATACGTCTTTTAGCCGCCATTTTGAAAATGTTTCACTCTCTTTGACTCAATAATGCCTCTACCTCAGAAACCGTTGATCCTAGATGAAGTACTTTTAGTCAAGTTGATCAGAATTAAATTTTACCTGTGATTGTAACATTTTTATACCGGTTTAAGGCAGCTTAAGACAAAAATTGTAAATAAAATGATTTTTTGAATGTTGCATTTCTGGTTTTTGTAATAATATTATTTTTGACATTAAAATTCCCCATTATTTGGTTTCACTTCAGGTTTACCGGAATTTGCTAAGAAAATTTTGAAAGTGTAAGAAAAATGAAAAGAAGGAACCTAGAGAAAAATTGATGGAAAGCTGCATAATATGTGGAAAAAGTCGAATTTGAACGAACTAACCAGCCGTCGAGACAACCGTTCCTGAGGAACGCTTTGTGACGCTACAATAGTGAGACAGTTTATCTCAAGGTAGTTCTCAACGTGTAACGATTTCTGAATGATGATGGAATGTCGTAAAATTTCTTGCACATTTGTCAGTTCAGTTGCAGGGTCATTGATTGTTGGAAGATATCCTACCGTGTCTTTCGTTACTTGTACATGATTTCTTGTTAACATATTGAATCCAATCCAAGAACAGATTAACTGGTCATGTGCGAGCAACAGTATTCACAGAATATTCCGCTGAAGAGCACTGAGTGCTACATCACCCAATGTAGTGCAAAGATCAGCTCGAACGATGGGAAGTGGACCTTGCCTTTTCCCCATGGTGTACACGGAAAGGGATGTCTCAACTGGTTTAATAAATCGCTTCTTTTCTTTCTTCTTGACTCTTCTGTTTGGTTTAAGTGGTATTCATGACAAGGATCTGGCCTGAACAATTATGCCATTAACATGAAGAATTTTTTTTTAAAAGGTACGAATCCAATATTAATGACCGTTTACTACACCAAAATAATAAAGATACGTTTTTCAGGTTTAATCTTTTTTGCATCTGAAAACATTTAGATCTTGGTCGAAATGAACTTCTTTTGTGTGGAATGGCAAATTTACAAGGAGTAAGTTTATGTGTGATTATATCTCCATTTTTGGTTTTGGGCGGCAGCCAGAGCTCGTTAACAGCCATAAGAGACTAAGTAAGCCCGTCAGACAAAGTGTCAGAGAAAAAGTCCAAAAACGTTTGAAGAAAAAATAAGATTTGAGGTAATTCACTAGTCAAATATGCAATAAAAAAATGCATTTTTTTATTGCAACATGTTGGTTACAGTCTGGTTATGTTCCTTATAGTAAAATAAGGATTTTATAGAGGAGTTTGCGACTAAAAATATTATGTTTTAATACTCAGCCCTGGTTTATGAGGAATAGATCAACAGTTACAAGCCTAGCGGTTTTTACCCAATATGTCTCAAATATGTTAGATAGGCAGGGGCAGGTAGACGTTGTTTATATAGATTTTTCAAATGCCTTCGATAGGATAGATCATGCCATCTTACTTAGGAAGCTAAGACAATTTGGTTTCCATTTAAGCGCTACAGAATTTCTTAGACCTTACTTATGGAAAAGACAACAGTATATCGCATAGAATGGTTTTAGTTCATCTTGTTATATTGTCACCTCAGGTATCCCTCAAGGGTCTAATCTTGGTTTCCTTTTCTTTCTGTTATTTATTAATTATTTAAATGATGTAATCGATTGTTGTAAACTATTCTACGCTGATGACTTAAAAATATATTGGGTTATAACTTGTATTGATGACTAGGAAGTTACAATCTGTTCTGAATCACCTTCAAGTTTGGTGCCTAGGCAATAAATTAGGCCTCAATGTTTCCAAATGCAAAATTAATAGCTTCTCAAGAAAGGAAACAATATGCGAATTTGATATCATATTGAGAATGATGCATTATCTCGATGTAGGTCATTGCAGAAAGGATTTAGGTGTATTATTTGACTGTAAGTTTACTTTTAATGAGCATATAACTTTAAAAGTGCAATGAAATTTTATGGGTTCATCGTAAGAAATTGTAAAAATTTTACTGATATTAATGGTTTGAAAATATTGTATTTCTCATATGTCGCTCTAGACTTGAGTATACAACTCTGATTTGGTATCCATATTATATAATTGTCACAAAACAATGGTGAAACTGGTTCAAAGAAAATTCCTAAAATATTTGGCTTTCAAATCAGATGGCGTTTGTCCCGAAAGAGGAATAAATTATAATTTAACTAATGGATTCAATATTATCAGCTTGGATTTAAGAAGGATTTGTATATCATTAACATTTTTATACAAGCTACTACATAATACAATTCATTGTTGTGCTTTACTTGGTATTCTTAAGTTTAATGTACCTAGAATTAACTGGAGGCATAACCCAACCTTTCGATGTGATTCACCCAGAACATCTAGTAAAGTCCATATCCTGTTAAAGCCATCAGTATGTGTTATGTGCCAAAATTTTAATAATTTATGTGATATTAGCTCTTGTTTATTAGAAACTCTTATTGAAATAGCAATTGCAAATTTCGATGTAAATGTTATTTAATACTTTGTCACACAATCATTACTTATTTCACAGATACATCTGCTATGTAAACTACTTATACTTAGTTATTTAGTTATTATATGTTGGTAATATTATGTACTTTCCTGTACATAAATCTTCTGTTGGGCAATAAAGCTATTACTATTATTATTATTATTAGATTTCGTATTTGGCAACGCCTGGGTGCATTGATTACGATAAGCTATTTAAAACCCTCTAAAGTAAAGTTCATGAATTTATAGTATAATTAAAGTATCTGAAACATGCCCCACACGCATATTGAAAAATCAACGATGTATACATTTTAATACAAATGTTGCCGACTAGATGACTTAATAATGTTTTTGTTGTGCTATGGTTAAAGGACAATAAAATAGCGATAGCGAAAGGGAAAAGCGAGAATATATCGGAGACTGTTTCACTGAAAGGCGCATAAAGAAGTATACATTATATATAGCTATTAGGGAATTATATAATTTGTTATATGCTGGCATCAGGTGCGTAAAACTTAAATTAATTAACACAGGAAATATATTAAGACGCAGCTGACATTACCCTAATCATGCTTGCGTAAGACGGAACATAAATTAGACGGCTTAGGTGAGAGCTTTACACAAAAAGAAAATCCATAACTTTAGTAATAGATGCGGGTTAGTAAACTTTTACTGAATTATATAATAATGAGAAATGATTCACCTAAAGTATAACAAACATCTTGCTTTATAATAATATAACATAAAGCCAAAGACAAAGACTCGGAGTTCATTAAATTCAATATCACTAAAATAAAAAAATTAGAATTAAAACAAAGAAAGAGGAATTCGTTAAAGTTCAAAAACACAAATCCAGCTGAATTTTAAACTTTTTCAATGTATACAAATGTCATTGGAACGAAAATCACTCTCGTATCGCTAAACTGACAGAGGTAATGGAAGCAACAGACTAACAGACCAATAACTATACAATGTTTCAATGAGCGTCTGAGAAACTCCTTCAACTTTTATGGTGCGTAGTTTTAGTTAAGGAGGCAACTCTACGCTGGTTCCGGATCCTGTTGGTAGAGCTGTCTTCGTATGAGGGATATTTTCCACAAATCAATATCGTTGGTGTGTAAGATTTCAACACTACACTCGAATACACTACTCGGCAGACTAACCATGTTAGCATCGTTAGGCTATCACTGGAGCAGAGTACCACTCTTATCGGTCTCCCGTTGATGCCGACATGGTTAGCGTAATGCGCGTCAGGTAGTGTATTATTCGAGTGTAGTGTTCAAATGTTTTGGCGTTTTGCAAATGTGGTTTTTAGACACCCATAATGACACCGATTTGTAGAAAATAGCCCCCATACGAAAATGCCCCCACCGCCAGGACCTAGACCCAGCATACTGTCGTCTCCTTAAACAGGTCTACAAGACATACATTTTGAACGAGGTTCTCAAATGTTCATTAAAAAACTGAGTTGCTCTTAGTCTATAATTTGGAAAGGATGAAAAAAACCAATTTATGTATAGATTGCCTGGCCTGCTACACAACTAAAACCAAACATAAAGAGCCATCAAAGTAGGGGGCTATCTGAAAGTTTCCCTCTACGAATGGCAGAGATTTTCTTTATGTTAATTTTAGCAAATAGATAAAAGATCAGTACGAACAAAAACAAATAATTATGTTTCGATTTTCCTGTGATATATGCAGTAAGAATAGTGTTAGAGGTGGAACTAATACAAGTTTGGAATGAAGCAAATTCTGCCCGAGCGGAAGTTTTTCACCGGAGCGCAGAATATGCCATTCCAAACGAAATACAAACTATACTTTTTATATGCCTATAAATTAGGTTTATTTGTGTCTATATATTTATTTGTTTTACCACTGCAACGGTGAAACGTGAAAGGTTAACTTTCGATAGAAACGTCAACTGTTAACAGAAACGCAAACAGTATTACAAATTGCACTACTATTGGATGGCGCCATCTATGCTTGTTACATTCTAGAGGCATGTAATAAATATTACATATCATCCACTGGAATATAGGTCATTCCTTATTTAAAATCGACATCATAATGCTCATAATAGGCGTAGAAAAAATCGTTCTTGTTGAAAATGGTCTTAATCAACTTACTCAAAATATACATCCATACTGTCGAGCAAAATACGTTTTTTGGCCGCCATCTTGAAAAAAGATCAAATATTAAAAAAAAAAACATAAAAGTCATGTGTGGTATCAAATTACAGGAAATTTCATGCTCAAAAAGAATATGATATTGGTTTTTAAAAGTAAAATGTTTTCAAAATGAAATGGGGGGAGAAAATTATGAAAAAGTTAGGCCCACATAACTCTATATTTACACCTTAATTGCTTAAATTATGCTATATTACACTACAAATTTACTACAGAAAATGCTGACATTCACGATAAACTTATTGGCAAACTTTTTAATGTTGAAACTTTATCGAAATCAGATCAAGCAATAACTATGAAAGTATTGAAAAAAGAAATTGTTATTGCTGGTGAGACTCGCCAAATAGATCCGCGTGTATTAACACAGAGGATGCTTGCTTGAATCTCCTTGGATAATATCGCTGAAGATTCAAGGGAATTTTTCAACGACGAGTTATCCACTCTGCCAACTTCATTATTTGACCATAATACCTAGCAAATTAGAAAAACTGATAAATCATCACTGGCAAACTCATTAGATAGCATGAATGTCAATAAAATACAACGGTCTCGTTCCCAGCAAAGTACTTCCTATGTTCTTGATGTTGGTGTATTAATTCACCAGTTGCTATGGTCCACTTCTACAACATTTGGCGATTTCATACGGCAACACGAGTTCTAACAGAAGTTATGGAAAAGTGACAATAGTTTTTGATGAGTACGAAAAACTAAATATAAAAGATATGGATCACAGATTGCGTATGAAGCAGTCGTCTATGGTAGTAGTCTTTGATGAAAATTCGCCTGCGATCATTAAGAAAAACAAATTTCTTTCTAACTATAAAAACAAAACAACATTTTATCAGTATATTGGGGAGCTATTTTCAAGGAAAAAGTCATTCCGTGGTTCATGCAGAAGGCGATGCAGACATATTAATTCAAACACTAATTTAAACATATCCCAAGGAAAATATGTCACTGTAGCAGCTGAAGAGACTGATATTTTAATCCTACTACTATATCATTCTTCTAAGAACACTTTAATGCAGTTTGCCACACAATCTGATAGTTCGTGACATTCAAGCCATACAAAGATCTATAGGAGAGAAGGTTTGCAAAACTTCACTTCTTGTTCATATATTAACAAGGTGTGACACCACCAGTGCGTTATTTGAGTAAATCTTCTGCTTTCAAGAATATCATAAAATCAAGGTTTCACTAAGCAAGATTTTGTCGAAATTGGTTGT
Organism: Leptura quadrifasciata; assembly: GCA_963675555.1. Taxonomy (NCBI): domain Eukaryota; kingdom Metazoa; phylum Arthropoda; class Insecta; order Coleoptera; family Cerambycidae; genus Leptura; species Leptura quadrifasciata. Next base: position 92,461,133 of record OY776675.1, read on the forward strand.
AAAGTTATTGTGTCACTATATGGAGTTAACATCGACACAAGCAGCCTAAATTTGCTTCGTTATGAACAATAAATTAGTAAAACAGCTTCAGCTAAAAAAAAATTGATATAGCTCGTTTGCGTCTAACACAAAATGCAGTGAAGTGCCATCTACTTTGAGTACATGTGCAGTGTTTTATTTGAAAAAATGATAGCATGCCAACCCCTGATCCTACACTATGGAGTTGGCAGTTGGTTGATGGAGAGTTTCAGCCAATATTAACAGACTTAAGTACAGCACCAGACAAACGCTTAAATATGATTAAATGTGGTTGCCGAACTATAGTTGAAGAACCATGGAACAGTATAGCATACCTGATAGTATCTAATTCGATGTTCGGCCTCAACAAAGTTCTCGCACTTCACTTCCCTGGTGATGTTAATCCAATGGGTTAGAGAGCGCCCTCTATGTAGCAATCATCTCTGAATCAATATCACTAAAGTATCAGTACGTCGCACAACGTGTCTTTCGTAAAATTTAGGAAACAAAAAACCAATCTGATATAGAGAGTATCTGGCGTTATTTATTTTTAAATAATCAGCTTATTAATTATAGACCAAGCGCTACTGAATCTTGAGTAGTTTGATTGAACGTCTGAGAACTTCCTTCAACTTTTATGGTGAGGTAGTCCTGTATAAACAGACGACCCTGCGCTGGGTTCAGGTCCTGGCGGTGGGGACGTTTTGGTATAACGGCTATTTTTCATAAATCAATATCTTTGGTGCTTAAACACCACTTTTACAGAACACCAAAACATTTGAACGCTACACTAGATCACCAGAATATACTATGCGTGTTTAGCTAACGGTATTAACATAGTAAGGAGGTGAACTGTGCAACCTTATTCGACTTCCGATGATGTAGACATGGTTAGCAAAATGCTCGTCTAGTAATGCATTATAGTGTAGTGTACAATTGTTTTGGCATTTTGTAAAAGTAGTTTTTAGACACCAAAGATATTGATTTGTGATAAATAGCCCTCATACGAAAACGCTCCCACTGCCAGGACCCAGACCCAGTGTAGGATTGCCTTCTTATATAGTTCTACGCATCATAAAAGGGGGTTCTCAGATGCTCATTGAATAATTTAGTAGCTCCTGGTCTAGCATTGTTCTTTGTTTAGAATTTACACATCTATTTGTGGAGACGGATGAAAGTGAAGTGCAGAGACATGTTTGAAAAATTATTGTAAATCGAACTTTCATAAATTAATTACTATTGTTATTAAACTTTTAAAACGCTGTAATTCACAAGTAAATAAATAGTATATTACAGTACAAGTAAAGAAACTAAGAATTTCGCTCACGTGTGTGCAAATATTACATGAGTGAGTGAATTCGTTTCATCACGAGTGGTCTATATACTCGATGTTGAGGTCAACGTAATTTATTTTAGAGAAAGTAGATATTATCAAATAAGTCTCAGTGCCATATTTTTTAAATTATTAGATATAACCGCCTGATTTTGCAGGTTAAAGACAGTTTTGAAAAGCAAAGCAAGTCTAAAGGGTACCAACCTAAGGAAACGAAGGCATTTGATCATAAAGACGTTGAGAAGTCTATAAATGAAGCTCCCGATGAGGTTTTCTTACTTATGCAGGTTGTTATTGAAATAGTAGGTATGGGCGCTTATCGGTGCGGTGAGTTAATGAATTTAAAATAACTGACACTGAAGATAATGGATCTGTACTGGTTGTCAATATTTTGAAAACTAAAAATTACAAGCCTCGTTCTTTTGTTATATCTGGTGCTGAAGGAAAGGGTTTGCGCCATTCACATCTTGGTGAGTGAAGATTATTTTTGTGTTATCGTTCGGGGAAATGTATAGTGCAACCAGTAGGTATAAACACTGTGCAAGATAACCAGATTGGTGGCTTACTATATGAAGCTGAAGCATGCCCATTTATATGCCGGAGATTGCTTTCAGCGAACGTCAGCCACATTTTTGGCTACGCTTCTGCAGATATTTTGACGGTTAAACGACATGGAGGTTTGGCGTTTGTCATTTGTAGCAGAAAGTTTTGTGGAAGATTCGGTGGCTGATGAGATTGAGGTGGCAAGAAAAATAATTCATGGTGAAGAGGACATGTGTGCGCCTGTATTGGTGGCAATGAATCGATTTCCTTTTATAGGAAACAGTAGAATACTGGACTTTCTTAATAGGCATTTTTACTTTACTACACATTTATTGTTATTTTTATTATAATATTACCACTTGGTGTTGACTTTGTCGCCAATTTTGATTGCAATAAGTCACCACCAGATGGAGTTATTCGCAAGTAGTGGACATCTCTTGTCTTGAAGTGTTGTTGTGCATTTGCTTATGTCGAACTGATGAGAGCTAACAAGCTTGAAACTAGTGTGCGGCTGGCGATGCGCAGCAGCCCTGCACTGTCGTCCTTTCTTTAGGAATAATCTGCCTATTGGGGCTTATTGCAGTCAGATTTTATTTTGCGTTTTCCGATTGAAGACGTAGTATATCGCAAGTTATAGGACATTATTTTCAATTGATTTGAAAACGCACATTGTGCATCTTGATTGGCGGCAATTAATCGATTTTCTTTCATAGGAAACAGTGGAATACTGGACTTTCGTAATAGGTATTTTTACTTTATCACGCATTTATTATTTTTGTAATTTTTTTTAAAGCCTATCTTATTGATTTTAATAAAATTATATTCGCACTTTCTATGTTCTTAAATACAAGCACATATTAAGATTCATCGATCGTCATATTTTTGAAATCCGTAGAACAATATTTATTTATCCAAAAACCAAAAAATAAATAAAAAAAATAGTTTTGACTATTGAGAATAATTATCTCTATTATTAGTGTGCCGTCGCCACGGAGTAGGTAATCTAGCAGACGCCGTCGCCGTCGATAGTTTACGTACAGATCTTTACGTGTTAATAACCAATTACTGTATTTAAATGCTGTTAATAATGAAGAATTTACTGACATTGAGTGGACAGACATTGCACTTTGTAATAGTGCGGCAGGTGAAAATGTCCGTCCGCATACTTCATATGGAACGGTATCCCGTTATTCGCGTTCCCCATGAAACAACTTTTGTGTTAGCTATTCAACATTTAAGGAACTATGGACATTTTTAACCCGTTCCTCATTATAGGTGTTATATACGCTTTCGCAGGGCACTGACAGCGGAACCACCAATTTTAGATGCTGTCGAAGAAAATCCTGAAGTATTCAAAGGTTTTCTGCCCAAATTGGAATGTCCGAATTTGTAGTGTGGTGCACTTTGAACGAACAGGGGCTGCATCTTTATCACGTGTAGAATATACAAGACCTTCAACCTGAAGAAGAGCGTCGACGACAACAATAATTAAATATCAATTTTGTGTGCGTGCGTGTTCGATTTCAGATTTTAGTTGCAATTATATCATTTTGTGCAAATTTTGCAACGCTGTAAACTCGGTTGTAATATGGGTGAATAATTTACGTTGTGCGCATCGAAATTGGGATGGATAAAGTTGATTCTAAAAATTATTTTTCTGTTTGAATTTTTAAATTTTAAATGGTATTAATCTTCACATTCCATCGGAAGTCACAGAAAAAAATATATGCATATATTTCAAAAACACCCTGTATATATGCTATAATACCATCATTTTTATATATTACACCATTATTGTAGATTAGCCGATACCTTTCAACGTTAAATATATTTAATTTTTTTTGTTGTCAGATCAAAAAGTTTCTATAAAGATTATATGCCATATAAATATAATTTCTTCTAATAAGAAAAAAAATATTTACGTAAATACCTGGTACATTAATTAACCCTGATACAATTCGTTCGGATTAAGTAAGAGTCTATATTAATATTTTTCTGAAGGTAAGTTGTATATTTGTAGAATATAAAGAAAATTATGACTATTTTTAATTATAAATTAATTTTGTAATTATTTCATGTACTTTCAATTTAAATTAAAAATTACGTGCTGTACGCTGCTCCGCAAAGGAAACGAAACAAATCGGCTTTAATTAATTTCTCAACAGTAAATTCATTAGTTTCTTTAAAACCGAATGCAAATTAATGCTGAAAAGCTTTCTCAATTCTGCCAATAATATAAACATAAGCAAAACAAATTGAGAATACAGTGGTGGTAAAATCTTCAGATGAGACACTAGAAGACAGTCAAATCAGTAATTTATTTGCATTGGTTCAGTTTCAATAAGAAAAAACTTTTATTCTTGGTTTTAGCGTTAGAAAACTTTTACATTAAATTTCTGAATCAAAATTCTATTATCTGTTTAATATAGGAGTAATGAAAAGCCCTTAGTTGAAGTATTTCTTTTCCCCTTTCTTAATTATCGATATAATGCAAAGTGACAACAAGTATTTAATTATCGTTTTCCCTGTCCTCTGACTTACGTGCTTATTTATTTGACATAGAATTTTAAACGAAATTCTCCGGAGTTTAATAAATGAAGTACGTCAAGAAAGGTGTGTTCAAATATTCATTCTTATCCATAGTTGGATTCGTATCGGTTGTTTTTGAATACTTTTTATTTTTTATTTTTTTAGTAATAATTTATGTCTTCATGGCTTTATACTTGTCTACAAATAGACACTTTAGAATACTTTATTTTTCATTGAATTTTAGACTATAACTTTGCGGAAATATTTAAAACGTTTTTTAATTAAAATAAATGATATTTTAAAAAAAAATAAAAATTATTTTGATAACAGTAATAATAAGTGTTATTATTAGGCTGCAGTGCCACAAGATAACACTGCGCCAACAGGTTATGTACCCAGGACTTTAAAGGATAAGCCAAGAATTCAGTAAGTGATACACAAGAGGTATGAAGAAACCAAAATAATCGCGGTAAGTTCGTTAAGGCTCGAAAGTTTGATCAAAGAAAACTACGATTTCTGGAAGATGCAAATGTAAGCATTACTCATCAAGAATGATGCTTGGGAATTTGTAAACGGTACGTGTCCAAAATCGGCTACTTCGGAAGAAAATACTAACGCTATTTCGATTAAAGTGTGGATGGATAAGTATAAAAAGGCAAGATCAGTTATTATATTACCTATAAGTCTCTCTGAATTGAAAAAAATCAAGGACTGTCAAACCTCACGTGGCATATGGCTTAAACTAGAGTGCACACATGAATCGAAAGGAAAGCAAAGAATGCAAGACAGTGATGATATGCGTGGCACATACGGAAATTTTTCAATGCAGTTGATAAGCTTGGAGATATGGAAGTTGACATTAATCTAGATTTATTGACGATTATGCCATTGCTCAGCCTACCACAAAGTTTCGAGAATTTTAGGTGTGTAATCGAATCACACGATGAACTGCCGACTCCTGATATTCTTCGTATAAAAATTATTGATGAAAATGACGGGCGAATGAATGATACACAGAACGAAAACCCGAATAAGTGACTAGTGAAAAAGGACTTCAAGAGCTAAAACTAAAAGAAGGGAAAACGAGTGAAGAATCGAAACAAAGAGCCTTTTAAATTCAAATGTCATCAATGCCAAAAGTTAGGCCACAAAGCCGCTGATTGTTGGCCAAAATTAAACCCAGGAAAGGACGTAGATTGGAAACTCTACGCTAAGAATTCTGAAGATGTTTCCCTGTATGTCTCCACCGAAATTGCAAATGTACCAAATTCATTTGTTGCCAAAAGCAGCAATCAAAATAAAAAATGGTTCCTTGATAGCAACTGTTCGACATTTATGCAGAAACGAAGAAAAATTGAAAGAATTGTGTGAATTACGAGTTATGTTCTTGAAAAAGATCGTAAGTCTGTCGGACCTGCGAACAAAATTTGCTGTCGGTAGGAAAGATAACCGATAAAGGTCGTTACTTCTCTAATTCTTATGGAAACTTGGAAGTGACGTATGGACCATTTGAACATAATAAGTCTTGAAATAATGCAATGAAATAAAGTTATTACTGGGATTAATCTTGAAAGACATGAAGACACTTTCAATGTGATGCTTGTATCCGTGGAAAAATGACGAGGACCTATTTTGCAAAGAAATCAGACTGAAGAACGGGATTGCTGGATCTCATACATAGTGACGTTTGTGATTCCATGCGAGTTCAATCAATCGGCAAGATAAAATACGTCGTTACGTTTATCGATGTTTATTCACGATGGCGTGAGTAAAATTGATCAAGGGGAAGAACGAGCTATTTGAAGCGGTTAAGAAATTTAAAATAGCGGCTGAGAAATTTACAGGACAGTCCATTAAATTTCTACAATCCAACAATGGAACGGAATGCGTCAACAAAACGTATAGTTTTTTTCTAAAAGAACAAGGATTTTTTTTACGTTTATTTAAAGTCGGTCTGTTTTTGCCACTGAGACCTATCACTGACGCTTGTAGACGAACTATCCTCAACCAGGCATTTTGCCAAATCTCTTCTTTTTCGAAGAGTAGTGATCTTTTACTTGCCTCACATTTAGTAGACAAGGGATCGACAACTTTACTTCCCCTCCAAAGGATGGTATATCTACTACACAATCCTAATCTAAGATTGCGAATGAATGAAGTTCAACAAGATATATGATATATCTTATGAGAATGCGGAGGAAGTTTACCTTGAACCTAGAGATCTAAAAGGAATATAAGCTCCTAGAGGAGAAAATAACGGTGGCACTGGGGAGGTAAGCAATAAGCAGGTCATTAGAAGATGACCTGGAAGATCAAAGAGAATTTTGCAAGGGTTTAGAGGAAGACCAAGACAGTATTATCAATGATAAGAAGCTGAATTAACAGAAGATGTATGTATTCACAACTGAAATTTCAATCTAAGATGCCATAGCAGGAGAAGATGCCGATAACTTGTGTCGTGCCATTGAATTGAGGTCCATAATAAAAAATGATATATGTGAGATCATTAATCGTCCTCAAAAGCGACAAGTTATTGGAAGTCGAGTTGTTCTGGGGTTATTGAGAGAAGAAAAGCTCGATTCGTAGCGAACGCATTTACTCAAAGACCAGGAGTTGATTTTTAATACGCTTTCTCTCTTAGCTCGCTTAAGCTCGATTCGAACAATAATGGTGTTAGCAGCAGAATTCAAAATGACTGTTCATCAACTAGGCGTAGCAATGGCGACTTGAATTGAATTTTGGATGAAGAGATATAAATAAGTGTCAGAATTACTCGAAGAAGAATTGGAATTGATTTTGAGAGAACATCGAGATCAAGTGTAGATTACTGTAAATTCAATTCAATTCAATTTATTCAACTTCAACTATACATGTTTAACATTACATATTCAAATGCACATAGTGTTTGGTATTGGACATTAAATTAACAACATTATCAGTTTTATATATTACATAGGGGCGAGCGTAGGTGCGTCTTTACTATGTACATATTTCGGTATGCGATGTAAAGCAATGACAGGCGCAGTTAGTACTTGGATGGTGACCATTCCAACGGAAACCGCGTTCTCGCCTCACACATCTTCCAGCGGCTTGTATATCAGTGTATGCGCGGAAGCTATACAACCTTAGGCGAGGGTTGTATAGGAGATATACCATCCTTCGGAGGGGATGTAAAGCCGTCGGTCCCTTGTCTATTAAATGTTAGGCAAGTAAAAGATCCCTACTTTTCTTAAGGGAAGAGGTTCGGCAAAATTCCTGGCTGGGGGCAGCTCGTCTACAGGCGTCGGTGTTAGGCCTCAGTAGCGGAAATAGGCCGACGTTATAAATGTCGAAAAAAAAAATATATTACATATTGAAAAACTTAAAATAGGTTATATTTAATACCACCCTGGCGAACAAGAAGACTCACCTAAGCACTATACGGTGCTTGTGTTGTGTCGTTCTTCTTATATCGCCGTAGGAAATCTAACTAAAGCAGGCAAATTGAGAAATGAGCAGAGAAAGAAATTATGACGGCTAGAATACAAAATGAAAACAGCAAATATTAATGACAAAATAGTATACAATATGAAATAAGACGAGGAAGTGGGGAGGACAGAAGCGCACATATGAAATAAAATTTCTTACTGTGGGATTAAAACAATTTAGTAAGTTTGTCATGATTTTCATTTAAGAAACTTTTTATACCTAGTTTATACTTACTTAATTTCGTTATCTTTTTGAGGCCAGCTGGTAGCTGATTGTACAGTTTAGGACCAAAAAAGAAAACATATCTCTGCGTGTGAGTTTTTCTGAAAATTGGTAAATTAATAGATAAATTCTCCGCAAACCTAGTCTGTCTAATTTCTTGTGGAGGGTTATAGTTTGTTTTGTTAAAAAACATCCATATAAGGCTTTGGTAAATGTAGATACTTCTTATATTAAATAGGCCGCTCTCTTTGTATAAGATTTTAGTTGGATATAGTTTGGTTTTTTTAAAAATTATTTTAATAATTGCATTTTGCACACATTGTAGCCTATCCAGTATACTATTAAACAAACCACCCCATGCACTAATACAGTATCTTAGTATCGACTCAACTAAGGAATAGTAAAGAATGAGTAAATTTTTTTGAGTCAGAATTTCCCTTAGATTATAAAATTTATAAATAAGATGTCTAAGCCTTTTTGTAATATAGAAGGCATGTTCATCCCATCTCAAATGCTGATCCATTATAACACCAAGATATTTTACTTTATCTGTTTTATCTATTGTTGGACATGTAGTACAATGTGTTTTATCTGCACAGGTTATATTGTGTATTTTTAGTGTGTTTTCTGCAGGTTGATCAGATTGTAATAAAGTGAATGTTATATATTTGGTTTTAGAAACATTTAATGTCAACAAATTGAAGTTTAGCCATATGTGTATGTTATGTATGTTATATTCAGCTGCATGATATACTTCGTTCCAGGTATCACCTGTGCAAATAATGACAGTATCATCAGCATATGAGATGAGATGACCCTTAAAATTATTTATTCGGCTAATACTGTTGATGTATACGAGAAACAGTATTGGGCCCAATACTGTTCCCTGTGTAACACCGACTGTGACATCACGTGGTTCACTTATACAGTTATCTAACTTTACACGTTGCACTCTGTGTGACAAATAATCTCGCAAAATTTTTAAAGTTGGTCCCCGAATACCATAGTTATGCAATTTCTTTAATAGTTTATCGTGTGATACTGCATCGAATGCCTTGGCCAAATCAAGAAAAATGGCTAAACATTTCTTCGACTCGTCCAAGGCATCCACGGTTGTTCTGAGAAACTCTACAACAGCGTTTTCGGTGTTAGAGTTGCTGATAAAACCAAATTGTCTTTTAGTTATTACATCGTGAAGGTTAAAGAAGGAAGTTAATCTTTTTTTTATAGTTTGTTCGAAAATTTTTGCGAAATTATTTATCACAGAGATAGGTCGGTAATTTGTTAGCTATTCTAGATCACCTGATTTATGTACGGGTGTAATAAGTGATTCTTTCCTCTGAGCGGGCAGGTTACCGTTTATATATGTTAAATTAATAAAACTAGCGGCTTGACAATGTGTTTATGTATATTTTTTATTAAGTCTGTTTTTATTCCGTCTGGACCGGGCGAACATTTATTTTTGAGACATGAGATTATATTAATTATTTCTGTATCTGATACGGGTTCTAAAAACAGCGTAGGTGCTACAGATATGTCATTTAGGAAATTATCGGGCAGTTTATCATATTTTTTTATTTTTTGTAGCATTTCAGGACCTATGTTTACAAAGAAGTCATTTATAACATTAACTTTTTCCCTATTATCCGATATCATATTACCATTTTTACTTTTAATAGGTATGTTTTTTATTGATTTTTTTGTTGTGTTATTTGATATTTCATTTATTAGATCCCAGGTTTTCTTAGAATTACCTTTCATTGCATTTAGTTTTTCTTTGTAGTATTGATTTTTTGTTTGTTTAATAAGTTTGCTTAATTTATTTGTATATACTTTATAATCCTCATGCAACTTGTCTGTAAAGTTAGTGTTTAGTTTCTTTTTTAGGAGGTCTCTTTTTCTTATTGAGTTTATTAGTCCAACTGTTATCCATGGTTTTATCTTGTAATTTTTATTATTGTATATCATCCGTTCGCTTGTTGACATTGCTATAAAATTTTTTAATTTATGAATAAAATTATTATAAGATATTTGTGTGTCATAACAATTGGTAACCTCGGTCCAAGTTTCATTATCACAAAAGGTATTTAATTTATCGTAATCAATTTTTTTTTACCGTAAAATTAGTCTTATTAGGATTTTCATTTTTTATGTTATTCGGAAATGTTATATTAAAAGAATCGTATGATGATCAGATATATTAGTTTGAAAAACACCAGGTGTGAATAGAATGTTTTTTTTACAATTTACTTTGCGAACAAATATATGATCTATTAAAGTTTGCGATTGATTCGTTATCCTGGTAGGTATATTAATGTATGAAAAAAACCCATGCTCAGCTAAAATATTTACATAGTTATTTACAGAATTTGAGAATTTATCTAGTAAACTTATATTAATGTCCCCTACAAACAGTTCAATTTGTTTTTTACATAAATTTGATAAGTACAATTGTAATTCATCTTGGTATGTATGCACGTCTATAGACGGGGGGGTCTATATGACGCAGTTAGGCCTATTTCAGTATTGTTATTATTTACTAGGATTCTTAACAATTTAGTTTCAGTTAAAGGATAAATTTGTATCTTTGCAGAGATATCATTTTTAATAAAGGCAATTAGACCATCATTTTGATTAGTTTTCGAGTCATTGTAGTACAAAGTATAATTAGGTATATTGAAGTCACTTACCAATTCGATATGCCATGTTTCAGACAATAATTTTATGTCTATATCATTTATTACAGGTTCCAAATATACAAGAAGTTCGTCAAATTTTTTTTTATGCTCCTTATATTGAAATGGATAATATTTAATATGTCTTTTGTCCTCTCCACTTCGTTATTCCTAATATAATCCTGTAAACTATTATATGATTCAGTTTTAATTTCTTCCTCATTGTCTAAAATATTTATGAACTCTAGCATTCGAGTTTACCTATATACGTAAATAAATTAAAAAAGAGAAAAAAATAAATGTAAGGAGAATGAATAAAAGAAGAGAAAAAAATATATATATAGTGTAATATAAATGCTGATAAAATGCTTGCAGATCTGAAATCTGAAGCAAAGGTTTGTCATTTCTTTGCTCTTCATAAATGGTATCATTGGCTTATATTGCAGAACATGATTTTAAGTTGATTATAAAAAAAATGACATATCTTGTGAGATCAAGACTTGAATGTACTTTAAGAGTGTGGAGTCCAGGTTATGAAAGTCATAATCATACCATTGAAGCCCCGGGACGGTTTCTTAAATATGTTTGGTTCAAATGTTCTGAAAATTATCCAGAGAGAGGTTTTCCACTCTTTTCTATTCAGGTTCTAAATGATGCAGATGACTGCTCTGCTAATAGTATTAGATTCCATATTCCTAATTTACAAGCTGGTTCGCATTCTGATTTTTTTTAATTTTAGGCACTTTATACATTTATCACAGTTGATATATTGCTATTATATATTTTTTTTAATTCTAGAGCCGGACTTATTTAATTTGTTTTTTCCGATTCCTATAAAAAAGATCACCCTTTATACATTTTTTAAAAACATTCAGTTACCAATTATAAAAGCCCATACATCAGAAAACAAAACCATGTAATTAGATTTTTCGTCGCACCTTTATTGATTTTATTACAAGCGATTGAATTTGGCAAAATGGGGAATTTGAAGAAAAACAGCTTCATTTACTTACCAAATCCAAATGTCCAAATAAATAAAAATGATCAATTTAAACTCAGTAAATAATGTTCAAAGTTTTTTTATTCCAAAGAAAGTGTAGCTTATTAAGAAGTAGGTACATTTTAAAATGGAATCACTAAACAGTTTTCATTTTATTATAATTATAGTAGGTCTAGATAGTTTGACATTTCTATATTTTTTGTCATAAACATTAGAACTGGTGCAGTTTTAATGGTTAACTTAGTTTGCAAATAACATGCTTTGTAATTTTACAAATGAGGAATATGCCGATATTATTTATGTTTGTGGATTGTGTGATGGTAATGGTAGACAAGCAGCAGAGGAATACCATATTCGTTTTCCTAACAGAAGAACGCCAAATCATCAAACATTTTCAACTGTGTATCGCTATGCAAGGGAGCATGGCAGGTTTTCATCATCAAAAGTGTAATTGTTTGACGAGTTTGGTGGGTATTGGGATCAACGTTTTGTCAAAAAACACAATTTTTATTTTGTCGACGTTTATTATTATAAACATTCTCAGAACACTAGAAATATAAAGAATTCTGTGAAATTATTCAAATCAAAATTAAAAGTTATCCGATGATACGTTGTCAGATGCTCAGATTTTTTTGTTTGTCTAGGAGGAATTTCAATAGAATATTAATATATCTATCATGCTCTTGGTTTTATCTTTTAAATTTACTAATAATATTGAAATAGGCTGCATCTATGTTTTCGATATCGGATCTTTTGTTAACACATTTTCCGTTTATCTTAATTCAAACCATTTCATGTGTTAATCTTTTCTTTAGATTGTTTTGTTTCCCAATTATTCTAGTTTCATCAAAGTTAAAAGTATGTCCTGTTAATACGTGTTCTACAAGTTGGGTGGGATTATTTTTCTTTAATGCATTTCTACTGTCATTCTTATGTTCCGTTATTCTCTGTTTTAGGTACCTTCCTGTTTGTCCAATATAGCTTTTATCACATTGAATACAAGGTATAGATTATATCCGATTGTAGTTCTTTTTGTGTTTTTGATTTTAATCTTGTAAATAATTTATTTTTAATTGTATTTTCATTCTTAAAAGCTGTTTTATTATGGTTCTTTTTAATTTTTCAGATAAATTTCTTATATATGAATTTTTTAAATATTTTATATCACCTTGTATCTGTGTGTTACACACTACGGTGCCGGTGTGTAAATTATTGTTTATGCTAGTTTTTATTTTTTTTACCTATTCACTTTAAAAAACCAATTTTATTATTTTAACGTAAACTTTTAATTTTGATTTGAATAACTCCATAGAATTCTTTATATTTCTAATGTCCTGAGAATGTTTATAATAATAAACAAAACGTCGACAAAATAAAAATTATGTTTTTTGACAAAACGTTGATCCCAACACCCACCAAACTCGTCAAACAATTGTTCAAAACGTTGAGGAGCAAGAAAATATCATTAATATTGTTCAAGAACACTCTGAAGTAAGTGCCCGACGAATAAGTGCCCAATTAGGAGTTAGTCATGTGCGGGTTTGGAGGACACTAAATAAAGAAAGGTTACATCCATATCATATTCAGCAAGCGCAAAGGCTTTAACAGGGTGTCAAAGTAAACAGGTTAGAATTTTGCCAGTGGATTATTGACACAGACCGACTATCGAACTTTATTCATAGATGAGGCCCAATTTACACGGGATGGCGTATTAAATTCAAGAAATTCGCATAACTGGGCCGAAAACAATCCTCATGCTATAAGAGAAGCCCATTGTTAACATAAGTTTTCGGTAAGTGTTTGGTGTGGCTTGATTAACAGCAGCCTAGTTGGCCCACATATTTTTCCGGCAAGCCTAACTACAGAGGTGTATTTAGATTTTGACAACATATTTTATGGTTTAATGCAAGGTATTAATATAAGAGAACATGACGGGGCTGCTCCTCATTTTGGTATTGAGGTTAGAAGGCATTTTGATAATGAGTATCCAAACAGATGGATGGGTCGTGGGGGACCTCATCCTTGGCCGACTAGATCACCAGGTTTCAACTCCGTCGATTATTTTCTATGGTGATATCTCAAAACTTAAGTCTACAGTGTCCCAATAAATAGTAAAGAACAGTTACTTCAGCGAATTATCCGCTGTAGTTACCAAATTAGAAACAATCCTGCGCAAATTGGAAAATCTATTGGAAATTTAAATAAACGCCAACAAAAATGTATAGAAGCTGAAGATTCTCATTTTGAACATTTTATTTATAATATTTTTAAATATACTTTCTTGTATACACACTAAATCACATTTTAATTTTTTTTACTTCCTTTTATAATATTGTGGGGGTGGTATTGGGGGTTAAGTGGGGGGTGGCTGATGAAAAAAAAATTTGAGACCTTGACTTTTCGTACATGCCCTAAATTGCAATTTTATGGACTCTTACTTGCTTCCTTTGCCTATTTACCCTTATTTGCCCCATTTACCCCCGAACCCTTCGACGGAATTAGATCAAAATATAATCTAGTTCCAGATCTCGTTATGATACATAAGTGTACCAAATTTCAAATCAATATCATAAACGGTTCCAGAGTAAACGTACGCACAAAAAAAGTTACAGCAAAACCGACAGACAGAAATTTTTTTCGCTCAAATTTGAAATCTCGACGTTTCATGACATTTTAAACCTATTTCAACCAAAAAAAAATTTTTTTGCGTTATTATACTTCCACTGGACGTGGAAGTAAGACTGGGTGGTTTCTTATCAGTGTGGAATTTTTGCTTGAGTAATTCTCTAGTAGTTATCTACCATGCAATGAAATGTAAAGAAAAAATAGTAACTTTGATTTCAACGCCATGTGATCTGCAGCGTTTGATATATTTTCTTTTATTATACACTTAATTATTTTAGAATAGTCCACCAGTATTGGCCCGACTATTAAATGTTTTTCTAAATAGCGTATTTGTGACATTTCTTATATCTCTAGTTGTTGGATAGTGAAATAATGGTATAAAAGAGAATTACTACTTGAAAATGCTACACTAAACTTTGTCAATTATCTCACAGAATAGATTTAAAGTTGTAATATAATTTCTCTTATCCGCTAACATTTGTTTTGATAGTGAGGTGCAGAATCGGGTGCAGAATAATTCATTGGTTTTACATATAAATTGCCTAATTTAAACTTGTCTGTATTTTTAAGAATTCAAATTGCCTCCAGTAAAGACATGTCGAACAATGGTTATGGAAATGTTGCAGCGCAGACTGAAAATTTGATCAGTATCAGTAAGTTTAAAATGAACTGCAATAAAAGTGCAGTTTTTATGTTATTTCAGATAGTTCGAATATTAAACTGAATTAAACCATCGCACATACAAAGTAGCTGCTAGAAATATTCAAATTGTACAAGCTGGTTCGTTTAACATTTTGTTTAAATTAGCATTATGTATAAAAATATCAGAACAGTCCATATTACTCTAGTCAAATTAGGATTTTTCGGAGACAAAAATTTTGCAATTTTTAAATTTTGGCAATAATGTCTTAGAAGTGTTGAGAATACGAGCCAAAACAGTTCTCACCCCTCTCGTAAATGGACCATCCTCGTTACGGAGAGACCCATCTCCAAAATGAACGTGACGGAAATCGTTAGTCCGGTAAAAAAATTATGATCAGAGTAAAATTATTGCCAATAAAATTCTACACAAAAAAGGTTATAAGCTCTGCAGCTAACCCTGTTAGTCTTCTTAGAAGCGAAGTTCTAAATTAGATAAATTTTTCGTAATGCGAATAAATCGGTGTTTTAACAGTTTTAAATTTAATTGGAAATCTAAAATCAATGGAATCGAATTTACTTGGATATGTGTGTATTGCTAATATTTTTACCTAAACAGCTGGTAAGTCGAATTTCACAACACTTCTTTCAAAAAACTGTTTTCTGGTAACTTTATATATATATATTAACTTTCGGCATCGCGGCAATTACTGAAAATATGTAGAATTTTATTTACAAAATTTATTGTTCAAAACTTTTTTCGTACGACCAATAGGATACGAGATAAAACAATTCAAAAATTTTTCAAGATGGCGGCTGAAGCAAAAGGGGGAGGTCGCCTTTTTAGTTTTAGACCTTCTAAGGGGTTCTGATAACATTTAGCATGACAAATTCAAGTGTGCGATTTTGTCCAGGTCATAGGACATTTTGGTACATTTTTACTATCAAAGTAACCTTGTTACTTTTTGCCAGTTGCTTCAGAGACTGTCTACATTTCCAGGAAATTTTAGACTCGAAGGTATAGGACCTTAGAACCTTTAATGTTGTCTGGCCTTCTTAAAGTATATAAATCTTTTCCCATCGAATGCTTTTGTTTAGGCACTCCTGGACACGCAGATCAATGCATACATTTCCGTCTGGAAGTTGGTTGGGGTGTAGCCGAGGGCTCTAGATTATGGCCTGCGTTTAGGCTCCGTCACGCCCACACCTACCCCTTCAGCCATTTGCTTTCCCATGTACGGTCGTGAGCAAAAAAAATAGGACAAATCTTATAACGGTATTTTGCTAAAATTTAGTTGTGTACATCTAACTTTAATTTTTGTGACATTGTCAGTTAGTTGCCATAATTTATTGCAAGTATGCAAAAACTAATATGCCTCTTATAAGCGATTTAGTTAAATCTGGAGTTATTGCTAAAGCAGAATATGGATGGTCAATGAGACAAATTGCACTGCGTTATAATATTGACAAAAATTCGGTATGTAACATTTTAAGAAAGAAGTGGAGAATAAACGGTACGATTAGTAGAAATCCTGGATCAGGGCGACGAAGGATATCAACCCAACATCAAGATTCGCAATTGGTAAATGCTTTAGTAGAAAATCCATTTTACTCCGTTATTCAGGCTGCTGAAGAAACGAATTTTCCTGGATCCAGTAGTCCTGATCGCCGGCGAGTAAGTGAATCGGAGCTACGTCGTCATGCAGCAGCAGAGAAATACTTACTTAAAGCTGAACATAAAGAAGTTCGAGTAGAATTTGCGCTTGAATTTTTAGCTCATGATGTAAATTTTTGGAACAATGTAATCTTTACAGACAAAGAAACTTTCCAGCCAACACACAGCGGTCGAATTCATGTTTACCGCCCTCCGAATACTTGTTTCGATGAGAAACATATATCTAACAGTGATAAAAGTGGTAGATTTTCCGTCAATATGTGGGCTTGGATATCGGCACGTGGTCCTGGTGTTTTGTAGAACATTGAGGAACGATTTAATACTGAAACGTATATTAGGATTTTAGACAATATTATGCTCCTTTCTGTGTCACAATTATTTCCTAATAATGAGTTCATACTTCAACAAGACAATTGTTCCATTCATACTGCTCATACCGTAACTAACTGGTTTCAAGATGACATCATTGTTCTTAATTGACCCAGTCATAACCCTGTGGAAGATGTATCGGGACTACTCGTAAGAAGTATCCAAAAACGTAATGTAAGACCACGGAATGCCGAAGAATTACTGGAAATAGTAAATAATGCATGGGAAAGTATTATTACTAATGATTATTGTTTAAGGTTATTTAATTATATGCCAAACAGACTTATAGAAGTTATAAATAGAAATGGTGCAATAATGAAATATTAATATTTAGTTTCTTGTTAAGTAGGATATCCAATGTCCTTTGATCTAGGATTTCTACTAATCGTACCATTTATTCTCCACTTTCTTAAAATGTTACGTACCAAATTTTTGTTAATGTTATAACGCAGAGCAATTTGCCTCATTAACCAAAAAAATACGACAACTTTCTTTTTCTAATGTAAATCTGTCTCTATTTGAATATGTAATGAGTAGCCGAAATAAAGTAGATATCACTTTTAATTTATTTTTTATTTTAATGCTGTAGTTATTGCTATAGTAAATGATGGAAAGTTTTTTCGTCTGTAAAGATTGCATTGTTCCAAAAGTTTGCATCATACGCTAAAAATTCAAGCGCAAATCCTACTCGAGCTTCTTTATGTTCAGCTTTAAGTAAGTATTTCTGTGCTGCTGCATGACACCGTAGCTCCGATTCTCTTACTCGCCGGCGACCAGTACTACTCGATCCAGGAAAATTCGTTTCTTCAGCAGCCTGAATAACTGAGTAAAATGGATTTCTACTAAAGCATTTACCAATTCCAAATCTTGTTGTTGAGTTGATATCCTTCGTCGCCCTGATCCAGGATTTCTACTAATGTACCGTTTATTCTCCACTTCTTTCTTAAAATGTTACATACCGAATTTTTGTCAATAATATAACGCAGTGCAATTTGTCTCATTGATCATCCATCTTCTGCTTTAGCAATAACTCAAGATTTAACTAAATCGCTTATATGAGGCATATTAGTTTTTTGCACACTGGCAATAAATTATGACAACTAACTGGCAATGTCACAAAAATTAAAGTTAGATGTACACAACTAGATTTTAGCAAAATACCGTTATACGACTTGTCCTATTTTTTTTGCCCACGACCGTACATAGGAAAATGTGGTGATCGGGCAAAAAAATCGATTTTAGTTTTTGATGAATTTACACGTTTTCAGGTCTCCTGAAGCCAAAATAGTGTTTTTTTTAAAATATCTCGTTGCCGTCTGTTATCTGTCATCTATTATCGCATCTAGAGTCTAAACTACTGAAGACCAGACTATGAGGAGAAATCGCAAAATCGAACTTAACTCAAATATGGGGGAGTTTACATCTAAAAACCGGTAAAAGCATGCAAAATAATTTTTTTCTTGTTAGTCCTGAAAAATTTATGGAGGCTGTTGAGGGTACAGTTATGAGAATTAAATCATTCTTTTCTCACGCAGTTGTAATGATTGTGATCAAATTTGGCACAAGGACATTTCCTTAGTATCGCTATCATATAACATGACTACTTGCTTCTAGAAAATTTAGGAAGGGATGGGATTTAGGTATGATTTAAATATTAAATAATTTTTTTCGCAAAAACAGCTATAATGATTTCCATCAAATTTAACACATAAATACTCCTTTAATGCTAGTATAAGATGCATGACTCGTTAGTCCTGAAAAATGCAGGGACGGAGACTCCGGGGGGGTAAGGTTATAAGAATTAAATAATTTTTTTCTCTAAAACAGTTGTAACGATTGTGATCAAATTTGACACAGATAGTTCCTTAGTAGCTCTATAAGATAGCATAACTACTTGCTTCTAGAAAGTTTAGGGAGATATGCTGCAGGGCGTTTGGTTTAAAGAATTAAATAGTCCTTTTCTCAAAAGGGGTTCTATCAATTTTGATCAAATTTAATTCATAAATACCTAGTACTAGTATAAGACGGCATGACTTATTCTGAAAAATGTAGGGAAATATTTATATATATATATATATATATATATATATATATATATATATATATATATATATATATATATATATATATATTTTCTATAACTGCTGTAATGACTGTGACTAAATTAGACACATGAATAGTTTCTTAGTATCTGTATAAGCTGGCATGACTATTTGGTTTTAATACATTCAGGAAGAACTGTGGCAAGGGGTGTGGATTAAATAAAAATAAAATATTTTCTTTCTCTAAAACGGCTCTAACGATCTTGATCAAATTTAACATAAATCAGACTTAGTTCTAGTATAAAATAGCATAATACGTTGCTCCTAAAAAATTCAGGGAGGGAGGCTGTGGGGTTAAGGTTTGAATAATTGTGTTTTTTTTTCTAAAACGGTTCTAATTTTGATCAAAGGCACACAGATTTGAAATGCAATTTTTAACAGTAAAATATACTTATAATTATTTTTGAATCAGAACCAGGTAGTCGGACCCATTCCTAAATGAGAAAGTTTCTCCAAATTGTCTCGCAACGATTTTTTAAAAATATGATGATAATGTTTATGCGACTTTGTTAAGGCGTTGAGCTCAAGAGGTAAAGCTCCCGACGCGTTTTTTAACAATTTCCCTTCTAGGCCTAATCCACTATATTTTTACATATTTTTCTTCGTTTTTGAAATCAAATAATTCTTTAAATACTAACCTATCAAGTAATAAAATATAAGCAGTATGAATGTATGCTTTCTACCTATGTGTTTAATCAATATAATGTCAAACTTTAACCTAACAGTTTAATATATTGACGCGTATAAAAACTGTATCATCTTTTCTTTAATCAAAAAATAATCATTTAACATAAATCATACAGCACCTTGTAGAATTCTAAAAAGATTGGAGGATTCTGGCCAGGATTTTGGGGTTATTTTCTTTATTAATAACTTAATTTCTAACTTGAGTGTAAAAGAAGTAAGTTTTTTGAATTTCCATTTTAGATTTCTTCGCTCCAAAATGCTATCTATGAACTCTATCATAGAATCCAATTTATTCTATTATTAGCTAGGATAAGGTAGTTGCTCTGATATATTCCACAACATTAGTTTATGCTTTAATATATTTAATAATGTTTTGCTTAACGCTTCATGTAATGATACGTTTAAAATTAGGAATGTTCATATAAATGCGGAAAATGTTTTTGTAATTTCTTATTAGTCTATGTCTGTTAATAATAATTCATTAAACTCAGTACTTTAATATGACATGCTTATGTGAAAGAAAATCGATATAAATATAAAAACCGCTGCCCAAGGACTACTTCCACATCCAGATTTTGTATCCAAGTCTTATGAACACTAAAAATGTAATATTTTATGATAGAGTGGGGGTGGTAGATGGGGTAGCTAATTTAAAAAAAAATTAGAGGCCCTTGGTTCTCGTACACACACTAAATCCCAATTTAATTTTTTACTCCCTTTAATAATAGGGTGGGGGTGGCAATGGGGGTGGCTAACGCCAAAAAAAAATTTTTGACGTTTCGTTTTTGTATACACACTAAATCACATTTTATTTTATTTTTACCCCCTTTAATAATAGGGTGAGGGTGGCAATGGGGGTGGTAGAGGAGGTAGCTAACGCTAAAAAAAATTTTGAGACCGTAACTTTTCATACATGCCCTAAATTGCAATTACCTCTTACTTGCTTGTTTTGCCTACTTACCCTTATTTACCCCATTTACCCCGGAACCCTTCAACGGGATTAGATCAAAATATAATCTATTTCCAGATCTCATTATAATACATAAGTGTACCAAATTTCAAGTCAATATCACAAACGGTTCCAGAGTAAACGTGCGCACAAAAAAAGTTACAGACAGACTGACAGAAGGGAATTTTTTTCGTTTAAATTTAAAACCTCGATGTTTCATGACATTTTAACCCTATTTAAAAAAAAAAAAAAATTGCGTTACTATACTTCCACTCGACGTGGAAGTAAAACTAGGTAATTTCTTATCGGTGTGGAAGTTTTGTTTCAATAATTCCTAAATATTGCATATTTTTAATACAAATAATTATTCATCCATCACAGAATTTGGGCAACTTGCCCGCTACAAGTGACGCACATCAAGAAGCAACATAGTATAATTATTTTAACACAGCTGCATCTTTTTCTACAGCTCATTTTGCAGCTACAGGATCTTAATTTGAGGATCAGCGAAGATGTTGGTGCTTCAGTTGTACATACAGACATTAGTTACATCTTTAGTTTTTTTCAGCCTTTTGGTTTTCCAGCCCCGTGTGAAAAATAGAAAAACTCCAGGATTTGATAAAATTAAATCCGGAAAAGTTAAAGAAATAGCACAATATATTATGCCTCTTAATATATTCGATAACTAAATCCCTTAATTCGGGTGTTTTTCCAGAAATATTTAATGTGTCTGTTGTAAAATCAATTTATAAAGCGGGAGATAAATTTATTGCTTTAAATTATAGGCCTATACCTCTAATGACAACTATAGCGAAAATTCGAATTGACATTAAAAACCATTTTGACAGCACAACAATTTGGGTTTAGGGAGAGAAGATTTACGTAACAAGGGATATCTTAATTTAAAAAATTTACGAAGCTGTTGATGATTCGAAACCTTCGCTCTGTTTATTTTTAGACTAAGCGAGGACTTTCGGTACAATAAGCCACAGGTGATTATACAAAATTTAGATGGAGTAGAGGTATAGCACTTACACTAATGCACAGTTACCTAACAAATAGAAAACAATGTGCTGAAATAAATGACCACAGGAGTAGTTTTGTAACAACTGAATATAGTATACCTCAAAAAACCATACTAGGTCCAGTTCTGATTATCATCTACCTAAACAATCTGTTCGAAATTAACAGAGGAGGCACCATAATTAGTTTTGCTGACGACATCGCCATTATTATAGCGACACATGGTACAACTTAAGTTAAAAGATACCAAGCGACATCAAAGATATAAAACAATGGTTTGATAATAAGCTTCTTTTGTTGAACTTTGAAAAAACAGTATATGTCTTATTTTTTACCTCATACAATTCTTCTCTACCACTCTACTAATCACTGTAAATAAAATATGATCAGCAAAATGCCTTTTTAATATTATTCCAATTACATAATAAATACTTGCCTAGGATTGATTATTCACTATCACCTAAGGTGAGATAAACAAATAAATTACGTCACCAAAAGTCTAAGTATATACATATAAACATCTTTTAAAATTTCTAAAGCAGGTATTGGATACTATATATTTAAAATAATATATATGAGCCTTGGAGAACCACACATCAAGTATAGTGTAATAAGGTGGGGAGGTGAAATGAATGTACTTTTAAACAAATTAGAATTAACTCAAAAAAGAAAAATTAGAAGCAAAGAAAACCTACCCATCCTACTGATTTACTTATGCAAGGAAACGTCAATTATGGATCCACGTCAGATATTTTTCTTTCGCCTGTCTATGAAATATTCTGGATAATTATGACACTAGACATAAAAGTAATCTAATACCTGCTAAACAAATACACAAAACAATTGGACAACGATCCTATATATTCTTAGCACCAAAAGCATTTAACTTTATACCTAAAACATTAAAAGTAAATTAAATAAAAAGATATTTAAGAAATAGGTTAAAAAGTTTATATCAGAAACTCTCAGGATTGAAATACATAAAGTATTATTATATTTAAAGAACTCTCAAAGGGAAGCTGAAAAAATAATATGGTACTTGAGAAATATAGTGATATTGATATATGTTCATGGTAATTTAAACTTGTGGTTATTAAGAAAAAAAACAAATAAATAAATAAAAAGAAATACATAATTAATAATTCAACAATAAAATTACACCACTGAATCTGTTTTGTGGTACTATCTGTATGTTAGTAATAAATAAATTATATATGTCTGTATTGATTTGAAAAATGTATTTTTTTCAAGGTTCCACTGAACATCTGTGATTCCTTTTCATGTTTGTTTGCAAGGATATATAATTGCTATTTTGTATTTATATTTTTATGGCAAATAAACATATTATGTTATTATTACCATTATTGCAGCGAATGGATATACCTGCCTTTCCATACATGGATCTGATAATAAAAACTGTAACCATTCTTCTTTGCAGCTGCAAATATTGGCGATAGCCTTGAAATGATTACAACGTTATTAGATTGACTCACTAGCTTATTGAATGAAGCAGATTTTCATTTATTCAAAGAAATTTCTTCCCGAGGTGTCTAATACAGCGACAGGATGATCTTTTCTCCAGCGCTGATGTCATCTCTACTTGAAAATTCACTATTGAACCTATTGATGACATAGTTTAAGTTTCTTCTACGATTCAACAAATTTATCATCCGCATCTTGCCATTCCCGAAAATGGTGATGTGTCGCATCAGCTGAACCCGTCAGCGATAAATACTAATAATTGCGCAAAAGAATCAAAGATTGCAAATTGCAAAAACTGTGGCACCTCTCCGTTATAATTCCCTGGGTTTCTTTCCAAAATCGAATGTTCTTGTTGTCAGGAGCAAGGACAGTGGGAAACATCAGAACATCAATATCTTGTCAGACGATAACTACGTTGTTATGCTAAGAGGACTTACCTATTGCTCTTTCAATAATAAACAAATCAGCATCATCATCTGCAATATTCGTCTTAATTCCCTCATACTGGTCTGCCTTTAAGCTAATACTAAGACGAGACGATCGATGTGGACCGGTACGCAGCTACTCGTTTCACTATCCTTCCTAAACTACAATGGGGTTATTCTTTGTAAGCAATCAGTAGGCACTGCTTAAAGAGAATACATTGTTCACAGCAATGCGTATTGTTATGTACCGCCGTCTAACAGAAAAAGATCGAATCAATTCCAGGTAGCAGGGTGAAAGAAGGTCTGCCTAGTGGCTACCGGTAAAGCGGCGCCATCCCTGAGCCAACTGACGAATTACTCCAGCTACGCGAAAACTGTGGAATGTACGAGATGGACTAGAAAGATCTCGTCACGGACTGGAAAGATGGATAATAAAACGCCACATATATATAAGGAGTGGATTCCGCGCACGGAGCTCAGTTTTATATTAGACGAACAAGTGAACAGATTAAATAAGAACAATAATAAGTTGTGAATTACATTAGTTCCTATAGTTATACTTAGTGTGTTATAATAGCGATCATTTATTGTAATTAAGTGTTAAATAAAGTAGTGGTTAGTGAAAATTCTTGTTGCAATTATTTGAACCTACACTTGGAAGTGTTTACTGGAGACTGTAAACACGTAACAGTACTTTACACATGAGCCTTTTGTTATAAAGTGCACACTAGCAAAAATTTCCATAAAATCAATTGCAGATGTTTGACAAAGAATGCAGGTCAAATCAAGAGAAAACCCAGATGTACAATTTTCTCTCGTATAATTTTTTTCCTAGAAATGTTTTAGAAATATTTGCAGTAAAAAAGAGTACAACGCCTATTTTTCCATATTAAGCAAAAATCCACTTAATTTTGAACATCGGCTGCAAGAGAACTAACGGTTTTGATGATATTTTTTTGCAGGAGTAACGTTTTCTGAAATAAATTTAAAGAACTACTGTCGAGTTCATTTTTGGGGTAGTTTTCGCCATAAAATGGATGTTTCATGCAAGATAAGAGTGTGAATTTCTTTTGGCCCATATTAGAAACCCTTCTAAGAAGTTATTGCCAAAATTTTAAAACTATATTATTTGTTTGTCATATTCGGCTATTTTTCATAATTTACCCCTTTACAACAATGGAAAAGGATTTAGCTAACCACTTTAAATTTGGTGTAAATATATTTCCCTTATAATAATTTGAGCGTAAGGAACGATTGAATTTTAAAAGTTAAAAAATAAGGACCACCTTATTGAACACATCTTATATTTTGCCGTCAACTTCACGTTTGAACAACTCCCTGAGTGACTAGTTAGTTTATTGACAAGAAAACAGAAACCTTATTTGTGCTCTGCCATCAATCAAGTGTCTACCGCCATCAATTCGATATCTGAATTAGTGCCCGCAATTTCACACATTAGCTTTTAAAAGTTAAACAAAGAGCAACAATTTGTAAAGCACTGCCTAAGAACTATTGCTATCCTGAGTAATTCTGCTTTAAATTAAGGGTACAAACACATTTTAAGAGGATATCGGATTTCCCCTTTGAAAAAGGCAATTGGTCAAACACTAGGTGTTGAGTAATTTACTATTTATTTATCTGGCATATCTAACACTCTGCAATTATTCGTATTCTTTAAAATTATGATCAGTACGTGGTATTTTAAGAAATTCATTTAGTTAGAATTTACTATGTAAATAGGCAATAACCACTTTTGATTGATTGATTGACTACTGTACGGGAGGTATTGCTGCGACTTCCGGCAAACACACAGTCGGGCCGGCTAGGCTGGACTGACGTCATGCTTGTTATCAGCAGCATGGCGCATGATACAGCAATATGGGATAGGAAATGTAGGTGTTTGTGGAATACGTTACTGCATCTTACGTGTAGTGTTTATGCTCCTTTGTTTGTGTTTTTGCGTCTAGAGTTATTTTGAGTATTCTATGTCTTTCGTTTCCACTTTTTGCAACGAATATATCGTTATATTTTAGTTCTAGTATACCTTTTTATTTTATATGTTTGCTATCGGTATGCTTAGTCCTTTCCTATTTGCTCATGATCTGCTCAATTGTTGCTATCTATATTATGTAGTTTGATCTTCCTATTTCTAGTTTCTTATTATTCAATACTAGAGCTTTATTCAGTATATTTTTGTACTCATTCATTACATACATTTGTATCTTTTTCAAATTGTTTTTCTTCATGCATGCTCTGGTAATGCTTTCTACGGTTTGCTCCTTTGGTCTTCCCGGTCCGTACCGCATTTATTCGTTGTTTATTCGTCTATTTCAGGTCCAGTACTTCCTCTATCTCTAGCCATTAGTAATTTCAATGGTAACTTACCAATATACTATGTTCGGTTTTCCTTTATTTCGTCAATATTGTTGTTTCTTCCCTATCAAGTCAAATCGGTTAAGGAGAAAACGTGCCAGAAGCACCCCCAAGATTCTAAATTTCCTACCTTATATTGTAATATTGACCTTTTATAAGTGAACAATACATAGGTACGTGTTACCCTTAATGGCCAAATTTACCACGCCCTTTTACCAAGAGGGCGTAGCTGAAAATAGTCACCAAACACTTGTTGTGGTAAAACGAATGCGACTTTAACAGTATCGCACTGTGTACTATAGAATGACGGTGAAATTCAGCGATTTTATTTCCAATAAAAGACACCTATAGTTTTTAGTTTCGATACGGCGCAAATTACTTTGCGTGACGATGATTGAGTATATATTCTTGGATAATGTCTTGAGCTAACCGGATTAAAAATGCAGATGTACTCGAATGACAGGGGCGACGGCAAGCGGAGATCTTACCTATAGACGGGCGTAAGCAGTTAAAGCTGACCAAAATTTCAGTACGTTAGCTAGCGTTACAAGTATTAGATGTGCCTACCCAACTCCCCGTGCTGATCTGTACGAAAATATTGTATCAAAAAATAGATGATAGAAATATTTTCGTGAACCGCTATTATTCTGAAATATTTTTTAAGCTATTCTATGGAGCACCCGTGTAGCGTCATCCTCTCACCCTTGCAATAAATAGTAAGGGGAATAGTTGAGGCCGTCTAATATTTGAATCCACTAGTTGCCATTTTAAGCATTAGACATCCCTGGTCGCTGCCTGCTCTGAACTGCAAGAAAATATTGAAAGGATCTGAGAAGCCGTTGAGTTTCCATTCCGACCGCTCCACCGCAGCAGACGTGTCCGACAGTAACACCAGAAAGTAAGTAAGACTATAGAGAAGTAAGGCGAACAATACCGACCGTCTGGGAAGTCATCCAGTCCAGTCCGACCACGAGGGTCCAGTCCATTCACGAGGGTCCAACAGCTTTCATTTCGGTGGATTTGTAGCTCGTAGGTGTGCTCTTAGTCCTTCCACGGAAGATCAGGGGCATTAAAAAGTTGTAAATAATTTTCACCAATCATATTTTAAATTTTCAGAATAATTAATCAAATTTAACTTTTTTAGGTTCATTAATCAACCTGTTCTTCAGACCCCTTGCTACGTTTTTGTCGAACAAAAATTTAACGTTTCAGTTAAACTTTATGAATTTTCGTTGAAAGGTAAGGGTTACAAGATATTACAAAAAAAGAAACTCACTTGGGCTGCTGTGGCGTAGCGGATATCGCAGACACTACCTAGCCTAAGTTAATTTCTTTTTTGTGTAATATCTTGAACCCCTTACCTTTCAACGAAAATTCATAATAGTTTAACTAAAACGTTAAATTTTTGTTCGACAAAAACGCAGCAGTAGCGCCCCGCGTTGGGTGCCGCCGCTACGTTTTTAACGAACAAGAATTTTACGTTTTAGATAAATATGTTGGATCGTAAGGGTTATAAGATATTACGGAAAAGAAAATCACTTGGGTTGCTGTGCGTAGCAGATCGCAAACACTACCTAGCCCGGATAAGCGATGTAACGTGCCCACGATACAATTTCACTAGCTCAGACTATATCAGGGAGTTAAGCCTAAGTTAACAAAAACTATTATAAATTATTAGTTTACTTATTTACACAAATCACTGAGGGTTCCATACGTAGTGGTCGCAGACGAAAGAATGACACCTTCTTTAAACATGAAATGTACTATATTACAGAATTTACAAATATTAATTGGTTCTCTATCATGAAACCTGGCGATGTTCAAAAGGTGTGGCTAATTTTCTGATTAAAAAATTCAGCATAAATAAATATGCCTCGTGTAGCTACACTGGATTTACAACGTGACGATGAATTAAAATGAATCTGGCCACAACGGGTCTTAAGTACTAGTAAATGTGTAAAATCTTTAAATATATACAAGTTAAAATACAAAAGTAAGTATGAATATATATATATCCACGCAGAACCACTGAAGGTGGTCCCCGGTAAAACAAAACACATTTATCTAGGGTGGTACGATACCCAGACTTCGATGATGCAGAAACTGCAGCCCAACAATGGTGTCTTCGGGAAGAAAGGTATTGACCAGACGATGGGGTTAATTACAGCCTCTCCAGCTGTGGAGTTTTATACTCCTGTGGGTGTGTGTGGGCGTTCAGGTGCCGTCTGGTCGGGGAATTGACAAATGACAAAGACATTGGCTACCATTCATGATTTGTAAGGTATAATTCAATGCAGGTCGGGGTATTTGCCCGCTGAGTAGTTGTTTCCTGCAAATCATATGTAATATCAGTATAGGTTAAGTCCACCAAGGGCTGAAGGTCGCCGCTCTCGGTACTTGCAAAATAGCAAGTCGCTATACACCATGGAGACATCTATGATGTCTGGTGATAGTAGCATTTGACCACAGGAGAGGATATATATATATGAAAAATACTAGGTTCTCGGGTTGAACCGCGTCTGAGATTGTTAATGTCTCGACGTTTCGGCTCCCGTTTTGGAGCCATTTTCAAGAGAAAAAGTGGGTCAAGTAAAAATTGTCAAAGAAAATAATGCTAGGAGTTCGTGGAACTGGTTCGATTCCGGGGTCTCAATCTGCCTACTCCCCAGATCTCACCACGATCCGTCTCCGACCCCGGAATCGATATATATATATATATATATATATATATATATATATATATATATATATATTGTCATGTTATTTTTATTAGACAGTTATTGATTTGCTAATCTACCTTTAATTTTGTGTAAAGTATTATTTTTATTAGGTGTTACCTATATTAGAACTATACTGTAAGATAATTTAAATACTAAAAATGAAAATATTCAATACTTACTTAAGTTGGAATATAATTTAATTGTAGGATAAACTACTGTGCATAGCCTGCAGATTAATTGACTTTATCTCAGGGTGGTCGGTTCCAAGATTATATTGAAATTGATGTTTAAAGAAAGTAAAATAATTGATTTCAACAGATTAAACTATATTAATGTCCTTGAACAAAGTTAAATACACAAGACTGTAAATACCTTAAATCTAAAAATTAAATACTCTAATCGTGCTCGAGACTTAATGTTCATTTTGCAAAATAACTAATTGTATATTATGACCTTTCAAGTCCTTGATCATTTTTAATAACGCTTGATATCACTATTTTAATAAGGTGTTCATTTAACCACAGATCAATATTAATAGCGCTTGATCTCACTGTTTAATAAAGTTTAATTTACCCAGATCAACTTTTGACTGCTACCTAATATTTGACAAAACTTTTCACTTGCCTTGTCAAAATTTATTCTTCACAACACAGTACTTCCTCTTTCTAGTTTATTTCTTTCTTTCTTATTTCTTCCACAAGATTGTGAATTGTCTTCTTACTTAATACTTTCTTTATTCAAATTCAATTCGATTCCCCAATTTTATTTCTTTTCTTTCTCTCTATTCATCTTTTCTCATCTCCTTGGTTACGCATCTTATTCTCCTTGGCCTCCTTTTAAAATGCATTTCCACTGATAGAGTTGGAGACAAACCCAACTTTTAATCTTATAGCTATCACTTTACATGTACTCTACTACTTTGTATTATTACAATTTCTAATTATATTGTTATGCATTGAAATCACTTAAATTTTATTATTGCATGAAATTTTACAAGAAACCTAAAATAAGTCAAATCATCATATGGGCATGTGAATGTTTATAAATTAGCAATGATTCTATATTTATCAGTTATTTGATATCTGTTAGATTCATTTTGTCGATTTCAAATACTCCTCATTATAGCTTATAGCCCCCATATAGGTATTCTGTTTACAAATTTTATATTTAATTTTCAGAATTAATTTCTTAATCAAAATTTTAAATAAAAGGCAGACTGGCTGGTAGTGGATATTATAATAATATATATATATATATATATATATATATATATATAGAGCAATGGTATGATTCTGAACCAGAAATAGTAATTTGTAAGCACAATCCTGAACCAGCCGGACGGACCTGAACCATATATGTGGTTCAGGTTCGTTTTCCTTTCTTTTTTATTTAGTGGTATCTCACGTAGATAACTGAAACGTTCCTTGACAAACTTAGGATCGGATTCTTTCTTAACATATATATTTGGCGGGAAAAAATGCGCGGGAGAATTAGTTACAGACTAATTAATGGTGGTTCAGGTTAGTTAGGAAGACGTGTTTTTTAGTTCAGTGTTTGGCTGCATTAGCGGGTGGCGCTGTTTTATATACAGTATATTGCCATTCATGTCTTCCTTACTAACCTGAACCAATAGGTTTGGCAATAGTGTATTAATGTCTTTGTACTTATAAGAACGTTTTGGTATATTTAAACCTATACTAGGATGCAATACGTTGAGAGATTTTATTTATAGTTTTACCATGCGTATCTATGTAACCTGTTGGAATATTTTTATAGGATATGAGACAAAATAAAAATCCAAAGCATTATATTATTTTTATTTGTAGCATTTCGATGATTTGGGATTTATTGGAACTTGCGACATTTAATGTAATTAATTTAATTCAATGCAATGTAATCCTAAAAAATTATAGATCTGTTACGAGACCAAATAAAAATTATTTTAAACTTCCTAAAAGATCAGACGACATAAAAAATACAAATAAAAAGGTTTATAAATTTCTATTTGATCAAATATTGAGTTACACTGAGATTATACGACACAAATATATTCATCCGTTTGAAAAAATTCATAAACTATAACCTTATGTTATCCTGATAATCTCAGAATTATTCTTCTCAGTCCAAGAATGATTTAAGTAAATAATTATAATAATTATTAGTCTTATTTCCGTAAGGTATATAGGTGTGAAGTTTTCTTCTTTTTTATTCATCAATTCTTTAAAAATAATTTATACCCAAAATTGAAATACCAGATCTTTACATTTTTATAAGGTCTAATATAAGGCCAACAATGGAAAATGGTCCAGTTGATAATTTAGCAATATATTAATGGGTTTTTCATATTTATTTTCATATTTTCTACGAAATTTAGCTTCTATAATTTTCTAAATGTATATGTATTTTAAGATACTAATTATTGTGAAAAATATGCTTTACTATTATGAGGTGTTTGGCATTTGTTACTTTTGAATAGTTTACCACAAATTTGTATGCTATGTAATATGACGTTAAATTGACTTAAGTATACAGGGTTCACATAAAACTCCCCAGGCAGTTTCCATAATAACGAAAAAAGGAATTAAATTTCTGTAAAGGCCAGTCGTTCCATATTTTTGGTGGCTTTATTTTGTCGTTCAAATGTTGCCAATGACAGTGGCGTCCGCTACGTCGCGACGCGATGCCGGAAAGAAAATTTTCGATGACTGGGACTTTGAAAGTATAATATTAAAGTTTCTTTAATACTAAGTACTTTTTATAGCATACACTTTCCTGTTAAAATCAGTGATTTTCGAGATAAATCGACATAATATAAAGTCAAATAAGTTTTTTTAATAATTTGTTTTCTTTTCAATAAAATATGTACATATGTATGTATTTATTTTTAAAGTAAATGTTTAAAACTGTTTCTTCTTTCATGGATACACATGTTAAACCATTACTTTCAATAACGATCTACTGTGGTAACACTCGCATATATATTTTGTTGTATGGGTCTGCCATAACATCGATTGGTTCGGTGCAAACAAAATTTTTTAGATGTCTCCATAAGAAAATATCTAATGCAGTGCCCCGTCTTGATAAAACCAGATTATGTGCCCATCATGAGGAATGTTTCTTAATAAATTTGGCAGCTCCTCTTGCAAGAACCTCCGATATCTACCACAATTTAACGTTTCACGAAATAGATAAGGTCTGACTATGTATCTGTTCAATACTCCACACCATAAATTTACTTTAAAAAGTGTTTAATTTTTGGTTCTTCGTATCTATCTCGGATTATTTTGAGACTAATTCCGAGTGGTCTGTATAGTCACAAGCCCATTACTATGGAAGCGGCTCTCATCGCTCCACGACACATTTTTCAAATAATTTGGATTTTTATTATGTAATACTGACAATTCAGCAATAAAATTTATGAAACGCTGAAAATCACCAGGTCGTAAATGATGAACATAATGAACTTTATACGGACGGTACTTATTTTTCTTTAAAATTATTTGACAAGAGGAGTAGGAAATATTTGTTTCAGACGATAATTTCCGTAAAGACATATTTGGATTATTTACAATATTGTCAATTACTAAAGCAGTATTTGCATCATTTGTAGCCGTCAACTGTTTATTATACTTTAACTTTTTAGAACTTCCGTAATTTTTCAAATTATTGGTTAAAGAAATAAAGATTTTATGGTCTGGCTTAGGCAAAATGGGAAAATGCAAATGGAGTAACCTTTCGGCTTCATGGGAATTTTTTCTACATTCTCCGCAGATCAAAATCATGATTAATTTGTCTTCGTTGATGTACACAACCATTTCTGAATTACCTTGTAATAACAAACGCATTCAAAAACTTAAAAATTGATTATATGTGAACAAACCTCAAAATAAATTATTACGCAACATACTTGACTGTATATTATTAAATCAGACTTAGGACTACTAGTTTATAGAATTAAGAAAACAATACAGGTGTTAATGAAAATTATACTTTAAAAAATAAAAAAATAGGAAATATTAGATAATTTGAAAGACATTGGTCTTTTTAAAAAATGTTATTATAAAATTATATATATATTATTTGGTTCTTTATCGTGTGCGCTGTTTCAATGTTCCAGCTATCGAAAAATAATTTTGCACTTCAACGCCATCTTTGTATAATCATTTAAAATATGGCGAATCACTTTAAACTAAGTACCTATTGTATGTAGCGCCCGCTTTTGAGTGAATTTAAATTTTTTTGCTTGTTAAAAAATATTGAACTGAATAATTTTTTTCGATTTATCTCCAAAACCACTGGTTTTAATAGAAAAGTGTATACTGCAAAAAGTACTTAGAATTAAACAAACTTTAATATTATACTTTCAAAGTTCCAGTCATCAAAAATTTTCTTTTCGTCGCGGACGCCATTGTCATTGACAACATTTTAATACGGAAACTGCCTGGGGAGTTTTATGTGAATCAACCTGTGTAGAGGCAATTAGTAACGTGAAAATTGCTTATATAAATATCTTTCTCCTAATTTCAAATTAAATTGTCCTCATTATACTAAAAATTCATATTTAATAAAATATATTTCCTGAATTTAGAGACCCGTAACAATTAATATTGTTTCATTGCTCTATAACAATGTACAATGCCCAATATGTATCAAAGAATACTTATGTTGCTGTGTTTAAACAGAAGTTTTATGATTGTAAAATCACGTAGATCAATTAGTAAATGCTTTAAGTACTAACTTTTTGTAATTTTCCGCCTTGTATATATTTTCTTTCCTGGTCGAAGAAATATATCTGGTGTTTATATGATATGTTATACGTAAATAATCCTAATGTTTGCTATTCTTCTAACATGCTGTATACCTAATACACAATAATTTTAAAAAGTGCTAGCTGACAGCAATGCGCGAGAGGTTATGATCTCATTTTTCCAATATTGAAAGAATTATTTATAGTTTATATTTTAAATAAAGGTAACTTATCAAATTATATAATATTAAATAAATAAACTCGGTGACATTATTGTTTTTGCATGTGCCCGGTCAAGAACCTAGGAACCACTAAATACACTTTAAAAAATAAATGAGTGCTTGATACTAACCACTTAAAAAAAATATTATTTTAACACTAGTTGCATTTTTATAATTAGCATATTATTACGCACAATACTATTTTATCTAAGCATATAATTTATACATACCAAGAATCACGTATGACTGCTCACTTAAAAGAATTTATCAATAACTGAAATATTTTTCGTACTCAAGCTTCTACAAGGAGCTTTTCACAAAAATACTTCTGTTCTGTACTGTGTTAATAAATTGAGATAAATTATTATTAGTACCTATATTGTGTTAAAATTTGCATCCTGTTTCATATATATTCTCTAATCCTGCCAAATCAAGGATATAAACAGTGCAATTATACTTTTTCACACCGATAAATTTTACTGTGAAGTTATAACAACTTCCATTTTAAACCTTAATGCCATGCGAAGAAAAAATTACCACTTCCTAAATATACTGAATTTTGTAAAAGCAATAAATAATTGTTATTTTGATTAATATTATTTACGTATTAGTTTATGCCAAAAATACCAAAAAGAATTATATTTCAGCATCAATTCCGAAGACATTTTTTTAGGACTTACGGCCATGTTTCAATACACACGTTGTATACTAAATATTAGAAAAGCGGTAAATAATTATATATATTTTTATTAATGCTATTTACGCATTAGTTTACGCCAAAAATACCAAAACCATAAGATAAATATTAAGAGTTGTTAAATATCGGTTTAATCCAATGTAATTTAAAATAAAATCGAAACACCGATATAAAATTTTTATTAAGTACAAGTGACTGGAATGCTCAAAATGCAATGAATGATTTTTAAACCAACAATAGTAAATTAATGTAAAGTCTTCTACTAACCGTTGGTTCATTTGTTATATAAATAAAACTAGATCATACAAATATTACAATATATGGGTGTCTCAGATTTGGCGCCGGATTCTAGTGGACCACACAGTGTTATATATTGTGTCCCTTTAAAATTTAAATACCCCAATTCTGTTTTGTTTATGGGTAACATGTGTAACAAAGAACAGCACTTTAACCATTGACTTTTGTTTTATCTTATCGTCTTACTCTATTCTACTATGAAGTTATAACAGCTACCATTTGAAACCTTAATGCCGAACGAAACAAAAAATTTTACCACTTCTTAAATATTACATATTATAAGAGCGGTAAATAAATGCCATTTTTATTAATTTTATTTGTGCATTAGTATATGCTCAAAGTAGAATAAAGTCTTTTAAATTCACAATAATAAATTAAAGTCAAGTCTTCGCTGTCGGCCGCTCGACCACCCAGGCTCTTTAAAATTTAAATACCTAAATGGTCTATGGGAAACATGTGCGGCACTTGACATTTGTTTCACCCCCTTTCCAAAAATGTTACCATGTACAAATTATACCATAACTATCCTACGTGTAAAATTTTATTTATATTTAACATATATTTGTAATCTAATTCAATTTGTGATTGAAATTTTGTAATTGTAAAAATATCGTTAATAAATAAAGAAAAAGGAGGAAAAACGTGATTCAAGAAATAAATTGTTGCTAGCTATCGTTAAACTTATATTGAAATGTAATGTGGTGAGGGTATTTATTTAGGGTTTTACAGTGCGCATCTTTGTATTATAACCGGTTGGAATATTTTGACGGTATGAGACGAAATAAAAAGACAAATTTATACTTTTCTATTTCTAGTTTTTACACATTTTAGGATTTATTTGCCACAATTAATGTATAATCAATTTAATTTCCAATATACCTAGTATGAAAAAGTTAGGCATCTGTTACGAAACCTAATAAAAATGATTTTTTACTTTCTGAAATAGTAGATGTAGACTTACTGAAAATATATAACACAAGTATATTTGTTCTTTTGAGAAAGTGAATTAGTGAACTATGTTATGTTATTGTTCCATGGTCTCAGTGTGGTTTTTCTCAGTCCAGAAACGACTTATATAAATAGTTGTAATGATCATTACCTACCCTTACTTCAAACGGCAAACCCATGTACAGATTACTTTCACTTTTTTTTATTCTTCCCGTATCTATACATTTTAAATAAATGCTGGAGATTCCAATATTATTTTAGTCAAATAATTTGAAATGTATGTAAAGTGAGTATACGTAACAAACATTGTTGCAAAGAAGTATGTGAAGGCCAAATTTGACCCGTATATTTGTTTAAAAAAAACTTGGATAAAATTAGGGTTAAAACTAGAGAATTTGTATTTCGTTTTTCGGACCCAAATGCATAGAACAATGTTTCTGGTGCTATTTTAACAGAATATGTATGATTGTTAAAAATAAGAGAACTTTCTGTAATTTTTTGCTTTGTATGTAGAAATATAATATTGCCTGGTGTTTAGGTAATATGTTATATGTAAATATTCCTAGTGATAGCTATTTTTGTAACATACTGTATATCTATAAAGAGTAATTTATTAGCGTGCAAATATTAAAAAAATAAATTGTGCTAAGCTAACAGCATCCCATTCTTCGAATATTGAAAGAATTATTTATAGTTTAAGTTTTTCAAAATGAAGATAACTCCTCAAATTAAAAATTAATTTAATAAGCTCGGCGATACTATTTTTGCACCTGGACGGACGATAACCTATCCGTTTTATGTTCTAGCTAAAATATATTTTAAAGAATAATTTAATGCGGGATACTTCACGGATACACTATCAAACAAAAATAATCTTTTAATACTGCCTTAAAGTGTATTTGATTTTCATAATCGGTATATTTTTAGGCACAATGTAAGTTTTTAAGTATATTACTTAAAATTAAGAATTAAATATTTCATTTCTCATTGCTCACTTAAAAGAATATTTATGAATATTTGGGACTTGTTTCATATATTCTCTAATCCCCCTACAATGCAAAACGGCTTTAAATAATGCTATACCATTTTTCTTTCTGACACATTTTAATGTGAATTTATAGCAAGGATTGAGGTTAAAAGTAAGAAATACACAACTAAACAAATTGACATTTTGACCTAAAATTTCAATAGTCTACTTTTTAGACGCTGACTGTTTTACACGTCGCTATTGTAAAAATACCGGGATGTTACCAAATAGTCAAAGGATCCTCGTATCAGTCGTCACATGCTTACCTTGCACTGACGAGAGCCAACAGCTCGAAACTGCAGTCTGCAAGTGGTGTGTGACGGCTGGCAAGAGAGCTCCTTTAAGTAGGATCAGTCTTTCGGCTGGTGTTTGTTGCAATAGAAGCATTAGCGTTTTGATGGTAATATGCAATTATTACAGTTAACGCGCCAGACTTGTAACTTGTGATTCAGCGCTCGGCGGGGCACATAGCCCGGAAAGTAGCTGTTGGTTGCAGTCTGGTTACGTTCCTTATAGTAAAATAAGGATTTTATAAAGGAGTTTGCGACTAAAAATATTATATTTAATTTTGTTTATGCTTAACATGTATTTTTATTCCAATTCAATCGTAATTGTAATATTCCTCTCTTTATCATATAACTGAGCACTGCCCCTGTCGGATATCGCAATTAAATAAATGAATAAATAAAAAGAATAAAACATGATTCAAATAATAAATTATTTAACAAAATATGTTCCTTAGGTTGGGCATTGTATGTTATTCTACAACTTGTATCTATCTGAACTATTTTTTCAACTTTCCAGACAATACCACAATTCCACATACAGCAATAATTTGGATATATCCACTCCATTATATTCGTTTTCAAAATATTGACGTTTAAAATTTGACTCTTTAATTTTTTTTATCATTGTTTGGTTCTCTCTAAAAAAAGTCAACCTTAGGCATAATCAAAAGTCATTCAGAAGTGAAGCTTCCTTTTAAACCAGAACGGAAAATAATACAGTTAAATATAGAATCAAAAATTAAGAGAGAAATATTAAGGGAATTGTTACAAAAAAGTGATGATTATTAGGGGAACCTCTCATATATCTGAAAACAACTTCTAATACATACTCTTTAAACTTTTTAAAAGTAAATATATATACATATACAGGATGTTTGGAAATAACATGCAAAAAATTTAACTGTAGATTCTCTGTCGAAAATTAAGACGGGTTCTCCGTATAAAATAACTCTTTTCTGTCCAGCAACAATACCTTAAAAGAGCGTGCCAAAAACGGTTTTTAATTTCTATCTCAAAATAGCGTAATTGGAAAAAAAAGATGAATTTAGACAGTAAAAAAATTTAAACATGAAGGCAACGATTGTTGTTTTTAGATATTAAAGCATTTGTTCAAAATGACGACCTCCAACTTGAATACACGTTTGCAACCGTTTCCTAAAATTGCCATACCTGCCTTCTATAAGTAAAACATGTGGAGTTTCGAACTACATTGGCAGCAGTAAAAATTTTCTCTCTTAAAACTTCGACGCTAGGGACAGTTGTCGAGTAAACAACATTTTTCAAGTGGCCACAAAAGTAAAAGTCCAAGGAAATGCTTCAGCGGCAAAAGAACGATTTTGCCGCTGAAGCATTTCCTTTACATTCACCATAAATTAAATGTATGTCTGCATATTATTCCTCATTACTAGAACTATGCATTTTAAAATCTGGTTAGAAAAATACTAGTATTAAGTAATAAGAAATGATTATCTTATTATTTCAAAGGCAAGAAACAACGTAATATTGTCAGATTATAATTTGACACCAGCCTACTTTTAGTATTTTACACTAATATAATTTTACTCATAGCTTTTGATTGATCACTTAGGCAGATGTAATTTACTGTTTTTCCCAAAAATGGTCGATTTTACGAATTTCTTTGAAGAGATGAAAAAGTTTCTAAATTAATCATAATAGTTAGTTATTTTTTTAACTTAAGAAAAGAGCAGGCACAAAAATATTTACAAAATTTCTAAAAGGGTAGTAAATTTCACCCCTTCGTGTACATGCTAGGTGGATGACATGATTTCGTTAGATACCCTTTGATGAGTAACAGAGATGTGCCAAATTTCGTCTTTTTCCGATTACGTTATTTTGAGATATAAATTAAAAACCTACGACACCCTGATCATTTAAAATATATATATATAATTTTAAACAGCAAAAATTAAAAATAAACCGTATTTATTCTAGCTTTTTACAATTTAAATACCTAAAATTCATCCCCTTCTTTCAGAAAGATACTTACACTTGATAAATATAAAATTTCATTTGTGCGTAAGAAGCATGCGAGAAGTCCGATTATTTTATGACCCTTGGCAATACAAACATAGCAGGTAGCTATCCTATAGTATTTAAAAATGGCAACATTGAAGTGGTTCAGGATGTAACATTCAGCTATATATTACTGTATAAAATGGTTCAGCTTTGTCATATTAACGTATTGGTTCAGGATGATGTCATTAGTGTGTAGATATACACCTATGTTTAGTTATAAAAACATCAAAGTATATTTTACAGAATAGGTTATCCGACCCCCTATATACTCCAATATAAACAAATATTTTTTGTCTATCTCTTCTATAAATAGCTGGTTCAGGATTGTATGAATTGTCTAATGGTTCAGAATTGATAGAAAGATGTATATATATATATATATATATATATATATATATATATATATATATATATATATATGCTATATAACGAAATTTATTAACACTCTAGAGGGCGCATTTCTCAACGGATCAAAACATTGATACTTTGGGTCCATATCTCGGTTAAGTTCGAAGGTTGGCCTAATTGCCTTCTTCATTTCAAAATGGCGTCGGTTTAAACTTTTAAAAAAATTCTTAAAATTTCATTAAAAGCGTAAATTATTTATATTTTGAAGACTACCTACTTGCTAATCTGACTGATCAAGAAACAAAAATTAAACTGATGGAAGCTTTAGCGAGGCAATCCAGTGAAGATGATACACATATATATTATTCCTTTCTCCCTGATGTCTGAAGATTTGGTTCCGTCGCAGTCCCGCTTGAGAGGGTTTCCATGTTTTTGAAGAAAAATTTACACTTCTCCGATATTCTTTCTCCAGTTTCCCGGATCCATGTTATAGCTGTATGCATCTTCCCATGTGCACACCATTGTTTTTTCTATAAACATGTGTATAATACACATACATGTGTACAGATAGAATACACATATATAAACATAATACGCATATGTATTTCATTATTCGGCTGTCTGAAGATTTAGTTTTGTCGTTCCCTCTTCTCAATGCTCTTTTAGTCTCTGATTTATGTTCTACGTATATCGTTATTTAGTTGTGGTCTTAATTTAGTTGTTCATATTTGTTAGTTGTTTTTTCAGTATTGCGTATAGCCAATACCAATCACCATCGATTTTTTGATTCAGTATCTTTTTGTCCCTATACTCTGTAATAGATCAGTCCCCTATATCCCTCCGACGAGGTATCATTAGCGGGTATTATTACTATTAATATTTTTCTGCTTTTTTATTTATCCTCCTGAACGAAATTTTCATTATCTTTCAAAAAAAATTGTATACTAGAGAATTTCAAATTTGGTGTTTCATGTTTAACAGTATTTTATTGATTAGTTCGCATTCAATTCAAATTCTTTTTGTGGCCAAAATACCTCATCGAAAAATTTACTGCCTCATATTGCTGTAATAATTTTGTGACATTTATTATGGACATGTTAGACTCTTATCTCATGAGATGTATATTTATTATAACGAAATATCAAAGTCTTTTATCTGTCATCTAATACATCACATCTTTCAGCTTCGTATACTATAACAAGCATTTAATGGAAATAATTAACAATTTCTCTGAGATATGGTTAGGTTCAACTTAAATAAGCTGTCAATAAGTTGCAGGTAAAATCAGAAACTTCGAATACAATAAAACATTTAAAATGCCAGATACAGAGATAAAATTGACACTTATAACAATCCGAACTGACCATTTCTCTCAACATGAGGTAATATAATGGGTTCTTAATAAGATCATCTCCATTTCCAAACATTAAAATTTATAATCATTTAGAAAGGTTCATAACGCCGACAGACTATTTTAAAAGTGTAAGAGTTACAGTTCGATCATGAGCGGCCAATAATGTTTTTCAGAGGGATTCAAATAAAATAAACGTACATTTATCATATTTTTTATTAATTTATGTTGATATTTAAGTTTTATTCTAATTTATATTTCTATTAAATATTATTATTATAAGTTTATT
This sequence comes from Leptura quadrifasciata, assembly GCA_963675555.1. Classification (NCBI taxonomy): domain Eukaryota; kingdom Metazoa; phylum Arthropoda; class Insecta; order Coleoptera; family Cerambycidae; genus Leptura; species Leptura quadrifasciata. The sequence continues at coordinate 92,502,239 of OY776675.1, forward strand.
AGCAACTCGACTTCATTTGAAAACTCGACAGTAACTTCAAGTCAACATTTTTATGTTTTTAATTTTATTTCAGAATATTTATTTGTGGAAACAATAGGTACATATTTTTTCAGATAAGACATCCCTTTAATTATCTCGTAATCCTCGTAAAAAGTTGTGAATAATATGGTAAATTATCATCTACAAAATATGTCCTGGAAATTGAAAAAAAACTGTATTTTGTGAACATAGAAAAAGGTTAATTTTTTGATAGCGCCTTGTCACGCCCGTATCTAGGAATTAAGTTTCAGACATTTATTTATAGATTTACTTTTTACTGCTTCCGACTTCTTTCCCTGCTTTTTGCAACATCCTGTATATCACAGGGTGAAAAATTTTACAAATATATAAATCATAATGTTTGTGCTACTTTAAAAAGAGAAATGTGACTTTAAAAGCTTCTTTAAACAAGAAAATGTTTCAAAAAGTTTGGCAGTTAACCCGGAAAACTTCGCAGTTAAAATTTCGTTCAGACTGAAGTAACAAATCGCATCTAAATCTTTTATAAATAATTGGCTTCATTAGTTTGTATTTACAAACTTATAAAAGTAGCTACTGCTTCCACAATAGAGCGATTAACATTATTTTTGTAATCCATTTGTCCCTCCCATTATAAATACCTGGCGAATTATGTTTTAAATTCGTTTGCAAAAATTTTCGTTAGTGGTAATTTATCAAGGACAATGTTGCGATTTTATCGAATAATTTATTATTTACTAAAGTTTGTTGCTTGATGAAATCAGACTTTTGATCAAAACCACGAGCCAGCGTAAAAATTTACATTTTGATGAAGTAGTATTAAACAGAAACGAATCTTTAATGAAAGGCTTCTACAGGTATACATCGATAGAAGAATTGATTGGTTGCAATCACCATTACTATTCTTTTCTGTAAAAGGGAATATTATATTACATTAAACGTATATAGGTATGTACAAATTATATTTTTGTATCATGAACTGTTTGAATTTATGCACATAAATAAGGTTAATAATTCGTCCCTTTTGTGGTTATTAATATTTAGAAATTGTAAGAAATTTATTGTACTGTTTATGGCAATGGGGGGAGTTCGTTGATAGTTCTCAGAGAGTAAACATCTATTGATTTAATAAAATCCTGTATCTTTGAAACGAACTGATGTTTATTAACTTCAATTTAACAATTACGCGATTAGAAAATGAGAGATAATACTTATATATACAGCGTGTCCCATTTTGCTTGGAACCACCCCTATAAAAAGTTTATTTAATGTCATATTTAGATAAAATTTTTAAAAATATAAATCTTTGATATGGACATCTTTGTGTTATAATAGCGTGGTCTACTATGATTTTTTTTCGAGTCAAAAAATGGTGAAGCCTTATTAGCGATTTTTTTTATTTCAAATTTGAGTACGCCATTAGATTCATCAACCCCCCAATATATTTGTACCAAATTTCATTGAAAAAATCGTATTTTTCGATTTTTCCTGAGCGAAATAAAAATTCAGAATTTGCCGAAGAAATTTAACTGTTGCATGGGATTGTATATTTATGAAAAAAGTGTCTTGACTGTAATAACTGTCAAAAATGAATGATTCATTGTTGATAAGCAGATATTGCTTATTTATATTCCTACTTATTATCACAATTATGCCCCGCGCAAAGGTTATCTTTTCAAGAAAACCGCTGCCCAAGGAATCACTACTTCTGCATCCAGATTTTTTATCCAAGTTCAATACACACTAAATCCCAATGTAATATTTAGGGGTGGCAATGGGGGTGGTAGATAGGGTGGCTAAGGTAAAAAAAAATTAGAAGGCCTTGGTTCTCGTATACACATTAAATCACAATTTAATTTTTTACTCCCTTTAATAATAGGGTGGGAGTAGCAATGGGGGTGGTAGAAAGGGTAGCTAATGCCAAAAAAATTTCTTGAGTTGAGTGAGTTTCTTAATAGTGTGGGGGGTGGTACTGAGGGCGCTAGTGTGACTGATGCAAACAAAATTTTGAGACCTTGACTTTTCATACATGCCCTCAGTTGCAATTTTATGGACTCTTACCTGCTTGCTTTGCCTATTTACTCTTATTTACCCCATTTACCCCCGAGCCCTTCAGCGGAATTAGATAAAAAATAATCTAGTTCCAGATCTGGTTATAATACATAAGTGTAGCAAATTTCAAGTCAATATCATAAACGGTTCCAGAGTAACCGTGCGCACAATAAAGTTACAGACATACCGACCGACAGACAGGAAATTTTTTTCTGTCAAATTTGAAATCTCGACGTTTCATGACATTTTATGCCTATTTCAACAAAAAAGAATAATTTTTGAATGAATGGAGCACATTTTTCCAATGAAGTCAAGTATCTAGGAGTAATCCTGGATCAAAAACTTACCTGGAATTCACACCTGGAAAGAACTCTTACTAAAGCAACAGCGGCAATATGGACTTGGGGTCTAAGACCGAAAATGACACATTGGTCTTATTTTTCGGTTGTCAGACCTATGGTGACCTACGCAAACTGCAACGCCTTGCCTGCATAGGGACTACAGGAGCAATGCACTCGTGTCCCACAGCAGCTATGGAGGCTATGCTTGATCTACTTCCCTTGCACTTGCATGTAAGGAAGGAGACAGCACTCAGTACCTTACGACTGCACCAGGCACATAAATTTAAACCAGGCGATCTGGTTGGTCACTTAAGGATTCTGGAGTTAATCCATTTGAAGTCCATGAACAAACCCACTGACTCAATGCCAATCAAACAATACTTTGACTGCCCATTTGACATGCTAATTGAAAATCGTCAGAAGAGCAAGATAGAGGCACTGCGATTGGAACAAGGGTCACTCATCTGATATACAGATGGATCTAAGTGGCTGAAGGGGTAGGAGAGGGCGTAGCAGTGTCTAAATGTAGGCTATCCAAAGTCCTCGGTAACACCTCAGCCATCTTCCAGACAGAAATTTACGCTATAGATCTGTGTGCCCAGGAATGCCTAAATAAAGGCATCCGAAGAGGGCAAAGATCTATATATTATCAGATAGCCAGGCAGCACTAAAAGCTCTAAGATCCTATACCTTTGTGTCTAAAATTGCCTGGAAATGTAGACAATCCCTGAAGCAACTGGCCAACAACAACAAGGTTACCTTGATGTGGGTGCCAGGGCACGAGGCAATACAAGGAAATGAACTTGCTGACAGCTTTGCAAAAGAAGGAGCTAAAGCACCATTCACTGGACCCGAACTGTTTTGTGGCCTGGCCAAAGGACACATAACGAAGGAGATCCAAGAATGGGAAAAGGACCAGAAAAAGTCCTACTGGAGGAATACTCCAGGCCAAAGACAAGCGAAAAAGTTTATAACTTATTCGACAAAGAATACCACAAGACTTCTCGATCTTGAAAAGTCCGAATTAAGGCTAATCACAGGTCTTCTAACTGGCCACTGCCCCTTGAGATATCATCTCAAGAATATGGGCAAGACGGTAGACAACAAATGCAGATTAATGCGATACTGCAACTGAAACTGCGGAGCATATACTTTGTGAATACAAGATGTTAGTCCGCACTAGGCTAAAATTCCTAGAACAAGCGGAATTAAAGCCTGAAGACATAGGGAAATTAGCCCCCAGGAAAATCACAAACTTTGTAAAAAGTCTTGGAATCCTGGGCAACAACTAGATGTAGGGTAAATCACAAAAGATCTTTTAGGTCGAAGTGAAGAACGGCTGTTCGAAGCCAAACGACCCCATAAAACAATCTACAATTAATCTTAACATACAATTTTACGAGGACGGGATGGTAGCACAGTGGTTAGCGCGTCTAGTTTTTCTCTGAGCACATCTAGCGAAGTGGTTTCAAGCCACACCTAAGCATTTACCCTCAAGAAGTGGTTTGGATCCCACTGTAAACTGTAGGGCCCCGTCTCCTTTACCCACATAAATGTAGATCTCTTAATCTTAAGAGATTCATTCAGATGATCTGGAAGGTAGTTATTATTTTGAAGGCGAAGTCTAACCGAGATTACTGAACCCTACTGTAAGCACTATTATTCCAATATTGCAATATAATAAAGTACATAATGAAATCTTAATATTGTATATTGCTTATTTAAGTATATGTATACTTAAGCTAGGTGTATGAAAACAGATGTGTGGCTGCATGACAAAAAATATAACAAAAATGCCAAAATAGATGAACTTGTACAATATAACAAAATTTAAATCACTTATAACACTGATCAACCATGAACTAACATATGAACTAATCATATTTCAATTAGTCCTGGTTTAAAAAACATTGTTTGATGTTAACACGAAAGCTATTCAAGGAATTTTTTTTATTCTTCATCAGTGGTATTGTATATTTTAATTGTATTACAGTTGAAGGGTTAAACGAAACCGAGGCATTAAACACCAGAATTTTCAAGGTTGTATCATGAATATCACGCCTAAGAACTAAATTTTCGCGTAAGTAAGGGGGCAGTGAAGTAGAAATAATAAGAAACACAAAAACAGTCAAGTGTTATTTATTAGTATATTCTGTAACAAAGTTAGAATGAGAATTCGATACGATCGGAAGATATCACGAGTACATCGAATTTTCATTCTAACCGGGTAACAGACTGTATTTTCTCCACGAGCATTAATAATAAAAAAAAACAATTTCATCTGAATTGATTTTTCACTCATTTTGTTTATTTAAATTAAAACTTAACTCAAAACGCCGCGTTTACATTTGACACTGACAATTTTGACATCCACGGCAATCTATGTATTTCGTTGAGCAAAATTATGGAATATTCATTCTGGCACTTGTTATAGAATGAGAATATATGCAAAACACATAAGAAGCAAGTGTTTCAGAATAAATATTATATCTCAAGAGTGAAAATTTTTACTTTCTATTATTAAAAATGATTTCGGAATTATTACATTCTATAATGGTCGTGGAGGAGTAATATTTCTATTTTTAGCAAACCTAGTCGTTTAATTCTCGATGTCACCCCATCAAATTTGTTAAATCAAGACAAGTCAAAACAGCAATAATAATTCCATATTCCTATATCGTGCTGATGAGAACTGATGAGCTCGAAACTAGACAACAGCCCTGCACTGTAGTCCTTTCTTTAGGATTAATCTGCCTGCTGGGGGTTTATTGCAATCAGACTTTATTTTGCATTTTCCGAAGACGTCGTATGTCCCAAATTATAGAACATTATTTTCAATTGATTTGGAAACACATTGTGCACCTTGACTGGTGGCAATGCATCGATTTCCTTTCATAGAAAACAGTGGAATACTGGACTTTCGTTGTAGGCATTTCTACTTTACTACACATTTATTATCACTGAATAAGCAATTTTATAGCAGAAAGAAATTTTATAAAAATATAAAATATAGGAATTATAATATTCCAACCTATCTGCAAGTGCCTTATATAAATAAAAACTCAACAAATTAAACCAAAACAGCTATTCCCCCTTACGAGCGCTGAATTATATGGTAAATGCGTATTTTGTCTAAACACAGTTAGCACTAAAATACAATGACTTGGAATGCTGAGATGAAGGAAGCCTCGCGTCTTCCTCGTAACATTCGAGCATTCCAAGTCATTGTATTTTAGTGATACTGATTTTAATTTACACGCCATTATTCTGGAATATCAAATAGTCCTTTCATCATTCTTAGGCTGATGATTAGGGTTAATAACGATAATCCTAGGTTATTATTTCAAATATTTTTAAGGTTAAATCTGCAGTTAATAGACAGACTTACGACTTACAATATTTTTAAAAATCAAAAAGGTTAGGTTGCCAATATAATTTAATATATTTAATTTAGATTATAACAATGAAAGCGCTGCCAAAATTTGCACACATATAGTCAACTGTAGATGTTTAGAATTTTTATATTTTGGAGATCAAGTTTTAGTAGAAGTTTACATCAGTACTACTAAATCAGATGCTGATAACAACATATATAATACTTAAATAGGACAATTTTGTATTGAGTAGTACGTTGATGAATGTCAACTGGTAAATATAAGAATTACCAAAGGACCCAATACTGAACCTTGGGGTAAATAAAAATTTGTGACTTGGGTATATGATATAACGTTTCAATTTTGTCACAGAGTTTACTGTTCGACAAATCCAAGTAATCAGCGGGGGTCTTATATAATTATATATTTTGATAAAAATGGTATAACTGTTCTTGCTATATAAGAAATATCTCTATTACATATTTACTTTTATCAAGCTCATCATAAATAAATTGTAAGCAGTGGAGTGTATCTGATTTCTCTGACCTATTCTTCAGAACCTGGATTACATTTAGAAAAGAAAGAAATTCGGCTATTAAATATTGCCTTCTTCATTGTCTTATTAAGTATACGTAAGATGAAACAAATATATTTTATTGTTAAAGTATTCGACTTCTATTGCATGACACCTGCTACAAGTCTCTGATTGTTCGTGAATGACCTGGATTCCCTTTGCATTTGATCCATCGCGTCTGTTCTCAAGTAAAAATCATTTACACAGTTTTCCACATGGTACCTGTAATTCCATGAGTCAAATTATATACACAAAGTTTTGAAATAGGTCTATTTATCATTATTAACCTGTACTTCTGTTATTTAATGTGAAGCCATCTGCTTGCGGCAGTAGGTACTTTTATGTCGTCATTTCTTGTGGATCACGGTAATTGCATAAAAATTATGTTATTAAAACCTAAACAATTTTGTAAAGCATTTTCTTTATATAAATCTTTTAAAATTTTCTTGCGAATACCCTGTAAACTTAATGATTTTATTTTTAATCCAAATAATTTTTTAACTATAAATGGTAACCTTATTGAGAGGAAATTATGCCTTTTTATATTGTCTGGAAAGTATAATGAAAATGCATAATGAATTCACTTACTATAGAGGAGTAGCATTTTTTACTAACTTTTGTATTAACCTAATGTTATCTTAATTAAATTAATATATTTTTATTCAAAAAGAAATATTATTTTATGTTTACATATAAATCATTTAGTTTAGAAAACTGGGATTGTATATATGAATACAACATAGATGAAGCATTCAGCAAATTTATAGATTGTATAAATTGGCACTTAGATGTATCATGTCATGTAAAATCATTTAAAGCAGGCAAAAAAGAAACGGTTGATAAAAGTTTAGTTACACCAGGCATTATTCACGATGGAATTGAACTAAAAAATTTATATTGGCTAGCCAATCATTTAAATTGCCAAAACACCAAATTGTTATATAACAAGAAAAAACAATTATATAAAAATAATGTCAAGGAAGCAAATATGAATTTCTACCAAAACAGGATTGATCACTCAGTTAATAAAACTATAAAAACGTGGAAAATTATAAATTTCAAGTTGGGTAGAAAAAATAAATCTCATAATGAACTAAAATTATCGTACGACAATGTAGTTATCACAGATCCAAGCAAACTCATTAATACATTTGGTTCATATTTCTCTACAATAGTTCATAATAAATTACATAGCCACTTTGGACAAAATATCTCTCTGCCCTGTACACTTCCGATCATGATCCCACAGACCTTCTTTTTTTCTCCTATAACTGAACTCGATTTAGAAAAAGTATTTAACAAACTTAAAAATAAAAATAGTGTTGGAAATGACGGTCTTAGTTTCAAACTACTCAAACAAATTAAAAACTTTATTCTTCGACCGCTAACATATCTAATAAATGAATCACTCGAGAGAGGTTCTTTCCCAAACATTTTAAAAATTTCGCATGTAGTTCCTTTATTAAAAACTGGTGATCCCCTCGACATTGAAAATTATAGACTAATAACTCCAGTCAGTTCCCTTTCAAAAATTATGGAAAGGGTTATTTATGATCAACTATCAACATTTATTGATAAATACGAGATTCTGACACCATGCCAGCATGGCTTTAGGGAAGGGAAATCAGTAGAGTCTGCTAGCATCCACTTATTGGATACAGTTTACGCCGATATTGACAAAGGTAAATACGTAGTAGTTCTGCAATTCGACCTATCCAAGGCATTTGATACCCTGGATATTGATTACATAGTATCTAAAATGTTTAACCTTGGAATACGTGGTAATATCTTGGAATGGATCCATTCTTACCTGTTAAATAGAAAAATAATTGTACGTATTGGCACACACTTCTCAAATGAATATAATGTATCCCTAGGTGTGCCTCAAGGTTCTGTACTTGGGCCACTACTATTTATATTATATGTTAATGATCTACCAAAGCATATAAAGAGTGGTACAGTAACCATGTTTGCAGACGACAGTACCATAACAGTGTCAGATTCCGATGTTGATACTTTAAATAATAAAATCGCAGGAGTGTTAGATGCATTTACTGCATGGTGTGAATCGAAATAAACTTATTTTAAATACATCCAAAACAACCTTTATCAACTTTTACAATAGGAAGCCCTGTCCTCAGCAGAACTTCAACTATAGTAGTCAAAGTAAATTTCTAGGGGTTGTTTTGGATGCAGACTTGTCCTGGAGATCTCAAATTGATGTGGTATGTAAGAAGTTAAACCAAGCCTACTTCGCTATTATTCAAATGAAAAATATTTGTGGCAAAAAAGGACTATTAAATATATATTACTCGCTAGCATATTCAGACATAAGTTACAGCGTTATGTGCTGGGGTGGAGCGACAGACAGAGACAGAGTTTTTATTGGTCAAAAAAAGCTCATCCGTTTAATTTTCAATCTGAAACCACGAGATAGTTGTGTTGAAGTGTTTAGAAGTAACAAATTACTCACAACGCCCTCAATATATATTTATAAATGCCTGTGCTTTGTGAAAAAAAACTTACATTTATTCAAAACTACTTCTTCATACCACAATTATAGTACAAGAAGAAATGACCTCATGGTACCAACACACAATTCGTCTCTGTACGAGAAATCGCCATGTTACTCAGGCATTAAATTTTACAATTCTCTGCCTGATCAGTTAAGAAACGAGAAAAATTTTAATTCATTTAAATCTAAATTAAAAAATCTTTTAATAGAAGGTACTTTTTACAGTGTCGATGCATTTTTAAATAGATAAAGTTATATATACTCGTGTTTTTTTAAATTCATTATTCTATGTTATATTTATTTATTTATTCTTATATTTATACTCTTTCTTTTAATATATACCTTAATAGTTTTTTCTTGCATTTAATAAATCAACATAATGTATATTTTATGCTTAGGTATAATTTTGACTTATCCTTATCATGTTTAATGATCCATTGGACAAATAAAGTATTATTATTATTATTATTATTATTATTATTATGTACTTTCTGTATACATACATTTTATTTACTATTATACATATACCTTGTTTGTCTTTACTCATGTGAACGTCATATTATTTTATTTGTTGTTGTGTATAAAATTTATTAAGACATTGATTAATATGTATTTATGTGTATTATTGTTAAAATTGACTTGCCATATGTACAATTTGTATCTAAAATGGTTAATAAATATTATTATATTATTATTATATTATTATTTGTTGAAAACAATAAACAATAATCCATAACAATATATTGTAGTGGCAATATTATAAAAATTACATTGTAATTATTTCCTTGTCTGTTGCTTATTTCGTTAAGAGATAAAAAATATGCATATAGAAGGTTCACTCAGATACATAAGTTCGAGAAATAAATCTACACATCTTTTCAATGCATCAAATATTTTACCTGCCGAAAGCACCTTTTCTACGCTTATGGTACTGTGATTTTGTGGGCAGGTGATGCTGTACCTTGATAGGAACCGGTGCTAGTACCATCAGCCGGTGGTGAAACAGCTGATACATTTTATGTTAACTGATCCCTCGATAAATCATGTTTTTTATTACTTTTTTCGTCACAGCAATAACTAAAATTTGCAGGCAGATGTCAAAATAATATGATTTGTACGGTTTTTTCATTACCTACTTAAATTGTAATAAGCATATTACATACATGCGTACTTTTACCATATAGTCCAGTTACTATGTAATATTACTTGGGACAAAAATTCAGACATATATATTAGAGATATTATATTATTTATACAACTTCTTTTAATAATTATAAATGAAATATAAAAACGAAGGAAGTACAATAATTGGTATATTTAATAAGAAATGAGTATTTAGGCAACCGAACCTCATTCAACTTTATCTAAAAACAATCTTATTAGCAAGAATGAAAAACGTCGATTTTCAGTATTTTCAGGTTATTTCTTAAACTACCGAAAATTTTTAAAATTTGTCAATAAAATTTACAAAACGGTGCTTTAAAAAAAATAATATTAGCAATAAACATTTATTTAATTTTTTTTAACTCTAGCCAACGTTTATTTTCAAATCCTTCACCGGTAGTACCAAAACTAATAGTACGATAACGTTGTTTTAGTTTCATTACATATCAACAGTTTATTAATCTAATATAATATATAATAACACCACAGGTAATTACGACCCTCTTTATCTCGGAAGGCTCTAGAAAAGCCTTGTGTGGAAAGGGGCTACACATTTAGAGACAAGGGACATATACCCAATATCCGTGTATAGTGGAAAAATTCCTCTCACCGTATTTTCCATTGCCACGACCGGGGATCGAACCCGGAACTTTTGGGTGATAGGCAAGTGCACTCACTTCTTGACCACCAGTCATACAAACAGATATATCATTTTTACATAGGTATGTTTATATAATTCTACTGAATCTGTTCTAATCATTTTTCAGATTATACAAGCACGTTCTCTTGTATGTTCAACTTGATATATAAGCAGGAAATTTAATTAACAAAACGTGTATCACGATAAGCCAAAAATAAGTGATGACATAAATACAATTTTTTTCGTTTTCGATTATTTTTCCATAAAAATTAGCCAACAAAATTTCATTTTCTAGGTCTAAAACAAGAGTACAAATATGATAAGAGTACGAACAACGACAGCTAGCTATTAAGCCAAAATACTTTCTGGATATCTGTCGATATTTGTTATCCTGTAATAGAAATAAGACGCAAATGTCTTTAATTCGAATATTTTCTTAGGAATGTACTAGTGTCTTATTGAGCTCTAAAATGTACAACTATAATTTAACCAATTTTCTATTTCGCATGATTTACAAATTACTAATATACTGTTATTGAAATAGTGGACAACTTGCATAGTAAGTGCCATGTGGATCTTTTTTTTTTCAGTAGTTGAAAGGGACGTACAGAGCTCTTGACATTTTCATTATTTGTACTATATGTAAGCAACATTTGAACGAAATTTCATTTACTTAATCGATTAGTGAGAAAATGAGAGAAAAATAGAATATTTTAGAGGTAAAATGGCCATTATACCTCTCTTAGGTATCATACGAGGATGAAACTTTGCAGCATAACTCCCTTCTGCAATGTGCAACATTTGGGCACAGTTTTATTGTTATCGTCTTGTTGTTAATGGCTTATTCTGCAATGGCCTCTTAGGAGAGGAGGAGAGTAATCATAATCATTATTAGTTTAGTTATTTAGTTATTACAGATTTGTATTATATACAGGGTGATTCACTATACAGGATGTCGGTACCAACTTGCTTATTTTAAATGGGAACCTACATTTTTTTACATGGTTCGATTGGCCTTCCAATTCTGAGTTTAGACAACCCAAGTTATGTTATATTATCTGTTGCAGGTTTTGATGTCAATTTAAAAAAAATTGCCGCTGTAGTAGTTTACTAACAAATTTGTATATCGCAAACCTTTCAAAATTGTAAAACCAAATGGAGGAAGCACTTAGCTGGAAGTCCAGGCTAACATCTGATGTCCCATAGGTGGTTCCATCTAGTACCATATGGGCACAAGCGATTTTCCAATGTCGCAATGAATGATCGACAAAAAGTAAATTTTCTCAAATGGCACCTACTATTTCTTTGACATCATTCGAAAGAAAATTGAATTTTAGGGTGAGTTACTTAAGCAAGCATGCCCTATACCCAACTTCACCCCCAATCGAGCTATTCCATAAAATCAAGACATGCCTTATCTTGCCTTGGTTTTTAAAGTAGACCATGGAAACATATGACAATTCTAACAATTTATCTAAAAATATGTATGCATAATATCCGGAGTTATTGACGTTTTTTATAGTAAGCTTTGAAAAAATGCCACTATTGTGTCATTGTTACTGTATTGCTTCAATTAATTTGTGCAATTTTCGTCATCAGAATAGTTGACAGAACATGACGCGTGGGGGCGAGCGTAGGTGCGTCTTTACTATGTACATACTTCGGTATGCGATGTAAAGCAACGACAGGCGCAGTTAGTACTTGGATTGGTGACCATTCCAACGGAAACCGCGTTCTCGCCTCACACATCTTCCAGCGGCTTGTATATCAGTGTATGCGCGGAAGCTATACAACCTTAGGCGAGGGTTTTATAGGAGATATACCATCCTTCGGAGGGGATGTAAAGCCGTCGGTCCCTTGTCTATTAAATGTTAGGCAAGTAAAAGATCCCTACTCTTCTTAAGGGAAGAGATTCGGCAAAATTCCTGGTTGGGGGTAGCTCGTCTACAGGCGTCGGTGTTAGGCTTCAGTAGCGGAAATAGGCCGACGTTAAATAAATGTATAAAAAAAAAACATGACGCGTGTTCAATTTCAAATATCCACATCTACCGACAATGACAAATGGTAAATTTTTTAGGCCTAAAAATAAAAATATTTTTTTTGATAATGGGAGGATAGTTAAGCTTCTTGTGAGAACTAAACCTATAACAGGAAATGAAGATTTTTGAAATTAACGCCCTGGGATATTTTCAAGCATATCCACGTGCTTCCAACAGAACAGCATCTGCTAATTTTGGAATTTCTTATACCTGGATGATATGCCGCTCAATCGACTTATCAATCATTGGTATCAAATGGACGGAGCTCCAGTACATTCTATTAGAGCCCCAGATGTCAAATTAACGGAATTCTTTGAAGATTATTGGTGGGGAAACAGAGGTCCATCATTTTGGTCCGCCCGAACTCTGAATCTTACTCCTTTAGATTTTTATTTATGAGGTCGGGTCAAAGAATTAGTGTACACAAATCTGTTTTTAAATTGCGTAGACTTGAGAATAAAGATAGTCGTTTTGATCGTTTGGAACTTTTCGAAATTACAAGAGCAGTGCAGTCTGTTCAGGAGCGTATTGCAGTTTATCTCCATAAAAACATTACACATTGAGCGTAAATAAATTATTTTGTAAATACTTTCAATTGTTATTATTTATTATTGCAATATGATTTTTGAATAAAAATTCAAATGAAACGATTATTTCCAAAGCCTACTTACCCTTGGGGAAAAAAATATTTCTTTAAAAAATGCCAATGGCTCAAAATATGCATAAGTAAATTGTTAGAATTGTCATTTGTTTCCATGGCATACTTGAAAAACTAAGCAATATTTCGGCAAGATAAGGTATTTCTTGATTTTTTTTGAATAACTTGATTGGAGGTGAAGCACCTACTGCGTTTTTTTCGATTTATTGACGATTTTTCATTGCCACATTTGAAAATCGCATGCGCGCATGTTGTACAAGATGGGACCACCCATGGAACATCAGGTGTCAGCCTGGACTTCCAGTTAATTGCTTCCTCAATTTGGTTTCATCATTTTGAACGATTTGTAATCCACAAATTTGTTCGTAAACTACTACTTTCTTATATATTCTGGCACAAAGCATCAGCATCCCACTAGAGCGCCTTGTATGGCCCGGAATCTACAATAATGCATTTGGATTCACAGTGCCATGTTAAAGAATTATATGTATTCATAGCAAAATAGCATTGGTTAATCCCAGCTAGGCAAATCTATCTCTTGATGTCCATGAGTAACCCACCTATGTATTAATGGGAGACTGCAGACTAAATAAGTACCTTCATACACTGGGATATAGTCCAAAATACGAGACTACGGAACATATACCTACTCTCTTTACACAAAAAAATCCATACATAATATGCTAGTTGCTTTTGTTTTTATATATTTTTATATTTTGTTTTTATATTTTCTGGATTTACCTTAATATGTAAATGTATTTGTTAGTTTATCTACCTATATTTTATTGAGATTTTGTTTGTTTTATACACTATATACATTTTCTGTAGCTTTTTTTGTTTTGTACATTATTATGTCAAAATCAAAAATGTTCATATGATATAATTTTTGGTGAATAAATGCTATTCTATTCCATCAAATCTTCGCAAGCTAGAAAAACACCTCGTGACATGATATTAGCGACACTCACATTTTTAAATGTTTAACACATTTTTTTTCTAATTAATTTGTTTATAGGTTTTGAAACATTTAGAAATAATAAAATGATATAAAATAATTAGAAAATTTCTAAAATATATTATTTATCTCATTAAATAAACCAAACGTTGCGTAATGTTATGAGTTTGACCCTTACCTGAGAGTAATTACTTTGAGGTATTAATAGAAGACAAATATGAATACATAAAAATATTGCTTTGATGAAGCGGCCCAGAGCCGACCCTGTCTTTTTAATTGTTCTAAAAACCTACCGGCTTGGCTGTATTATGAAAATAACACCTGTATTATAAATATCTCTGTGACTGAACATTTTTTTAAATTCTCATTAAATACGTTGCCATCAAAAAAATTACTTCCCTATCCTTTCTCAGAGTTCGACGACCTAAATGCCAAAATAAAAAGCATAGAACGACGGAGATTAACATGAAAATCACATTTAACGATATCATTAAAGTGCTAATTAATCTCCCTTTATCATGTTTCTACCATTTTTGCTGGGCCGGGATTAACAATAGAGCTACCCTATATTCTTCCCTTTAATCTGCGAAATATTTTAAGAAACAACAGACAATAATCCGTTGACCTAGCTTTGTTGAATGCCCTTTTGTGTTGGGAAAGTAAGTACTAATGTAACACTAATGTTGGGGTTCAGGTCTTTTCTTCTGGTAAAACCGATAATTACTCTGAAATTATTTCAATTTGGGTAAAGTGGGCCTTTTGTGTAGATGAAAAATTGAACTTTCTGTGGTCACTTTATTCATTCCAGCAATTATTTTGAACATAATAGATAATTTAGATAAACACACTTTTGATTCTTTGTTCTGAAACGAAATTATGAAGTTTGCCGCTTAGCTTAGATTATCGTTTGCAATTTTTGGTCGCTTCTTCTTTATCATTTATGTGGAATTATAGCGGTAAAAAGATGTTTTTACAAAGCATGTGCTAAGCTTTACTTTAACTAACAGTGGCGTATCTTTCACCCAGCCTGACAGGCTATAAGCCAGTAACTCAAACGTTCCTTTGATCTTAAAAAATATTTTTTGGAATTTTGTTTGGTTTCATGATAGTATTTGGGGTACAGCAAAAATTTCTAACAAATATCTGTTGGGACCAACCTCAAATTCACCCCCAAAGGAAAACAATGCATATTTGTCGTTTTTCGAAACCTGTTATAATTTTTGTAAAAATCATAAAGTATAACAATTTATAGTACTTCTGAAGTCCGACATTTTGAGCTCTCACTTAAATTTGGTGAAAATATAAGCGAGGTATGAACATTCGATATTTGGCATTGTTTTTACTCCTATTTTTACATTCTATTAAGGAAAGAATTCTATAAAAATAGTTATTTCTAAGAAAATAGTAAATTTTATGTATTTTAGCTTGTTTTTTTTGCATTTATAGTCCATGAAAAAGTTGGAAAAAAAAAACAAAAGTCCTGTCACAGGGATTGAGCATGGGTACCTTCCTCCCGTTTTCGAGGGCGCTGAACATGATCGTGATATCTTTGAAGTTCCTGTCAAAGAACACACCAAACCCTATCTAAAATCATCACGCTTAATAGCAACAAGAAATCCGAAATCTGCAGGAAATATTTCGCATGAAACGCGTGATCCACGTAAAAACATCATCGGAAGATATTTTGGAAGTACAATGGAAAAGGACTTATAAAATGTTTAATTTAAAACAAAATAAACAGGTAAAAAATTTTACGAAAATCAATTCCACAAACGTAATTATTGTAAATATAATAAAAGACGTCTCGTGCATATTTGATTTTCATATTTGTAACGGCATTGTTGAATTTTCGAAACTATAGCAAACATTCAATTTTGAAAACTATTATAAAAATTCGCTCAACGGAGCAGCGTTTTTTTATGAATGTCGCTCCACGGAATGTAATTTTAACAACTATAATGAATATCGCTCCACGGAGCGTTATTTACGTAACTATAAGGAATGTCGCTCCACGGAGAATAATTTTAGCAACTATAATGACTATCTCTGCACGGGGCGTAACGTCCGTCGCTCCGACAACCAAAATTTAGCAACTACCTTAAAAACCGAATAAAAAGTTTTTATACGAACCGACGTTGTGTGGACTGCAACTCATGCGTTATATTAAATATGAGGACAAGTTAAAAGATTCGAATTCAAAATTTTAAGGGAAGATTTGGCTCGAGCGACAAAAATTTTTGAAGATACATTTTTATTTTTTGCAGCCGATTTTGGCGGTAAAGTTATACGTTTTCCGACGTGTTTGTCCCTAGGCGGTTCCTGAGTGATTCGGTGGCAAAGAAATATCCTTATCATGTACACAGTACATGGGCCGCCTTGCCTGAACGTATGAATATATAAATAATTTTATTATTCTGAATTGTCTGAATCGTCATATTCCTCAACCTGTGTGGTATCGACCGCTGTTATTGTTAAACTTATACATTCGTTAACCTTATACCCATATCTTTGAAATTTGTATCTGTAACAACATTTTCAGAGAAGATCAATATATTTTTTGAACTACAATTATAATCTTTTACTGTGTTTCAAGTTTCCCTTTCAGGTCAATTAAGAAAGTGTAATTTAAGAGTGTTAGATTCAAGACAGTGCCATAACTTCCAATAGATACCATCTAGTGCCAGCAGTTAAGCAAAAGATATAAGTATAAATTTTGTATTTTTCGTCTGAATCGGTCGCTCCGAACCCTTCAGGTGAACACATTAGTATCCATTTTTGAAAGAGTAGCAAAGAGTAGCATGGATAATTTACAATCCTACCCCGCAGAAACTACCACTGAACTCATTTTTCATCGTAGGTATGCGGATCGGTTTTCTGGGCAGAATTTGGGTAGGCCGTACCCACCTTATCCACCCACGGGGTTGAAACTACCTCACTCCTAATATTAGGGAGGGTGGGTTAGAAATGAATATAACCATCGTGTTGAGCATCCTCAAAAATGGGGATAAACAAATTTTCATGCATTTTGATTTTTTGGGGAATATTTTAGAATTAGGGGAAGGGGTGGATAAGACGTTGTATGGTTAAATTTCATATGGCTTACTCGAACCCTGTCCAAATGACCGATCCGCATGCGTATGATGGAATAAACGCGAAATAAGGGCGGATTTTCGACTTTAGGGGTAATTTTTGAAGGGTGGAAACCTTAAAAATATCACCATCTTATTCAGCGCCCTCGAAAACGGGGGAGTACCCACGCTTCATCTCTCTCACAGAACTTTTGTGTTTTAACCCTTTCTGCAAATTTTCATGGAGTATTATGTCTGTACAGCCCAAAATGGCTAAATTAAGACAAAAGAACTGAGAAAATGCACCAAGGGGTTACTAAGATGATGTGACATATTTATAAATAAATTTAATTATTTATTTTATTCGATGTTTCATTGGTTTTTATATGTAACTACTAAAAATACAATGATAAAATAGAATTAAGTAAATTAAAAAAATAAACAAATTTATTAACTTTGATTGAAATATGACTTTCATCTTAGGACGAAATTTCTTACCGTTCATCCTCATCCTCTTACTCAGGCTGAACCGTGTTCAAACAGGGCACTCCTTGCCATTCACCTCACAATGCATCACACCAAGGCTCTGCTTTACTCTAAATGCAAAAACTGTGGAGTTTTTTTTCTGCAGTTGCACAAAATCAGAGTCAATTCGAATTTGTCACATAACGCACTCTACCCGACTGAGCAACCGCGCCAGTTAAATAAATGCAATAAAAAAAAAATTAATTATCAACAATTTTACCCTGTTCGACAATAAGCGACATGAGGGTTACTGTTACCTCTGAAATGAGTCAGATGCTGGATTAACTGCAAATGAATTTTGTCCAATACTTATCCATTTCTTGGAAAGCTTTTTTCTTATACATCCTGGCAATCATAGTAATTTACACTAACTGTTGCACATATCAGAATAGAAATGATACACTGGCAAATGTTCTGTTTAACTTGCAACAAAAGGGCTATACACAAATGGAAGCTGATATATGCACTCTGTAATTGAAATACAAATTGGAAAAAAATATAAATATACCAGCCAATTATGTGGAAATATGCAAAAGGCTCGCCGAAAATCTCCATACAAATTTGAGAACTTGTCATATTCATCTTTACTAGCTTTTCTTTTACTCACAATGTAGTTTCCGTGCACAATGTTTGTCTTCAAATCTGGCATCCTTTATTTAGCACAGTTCCTGACATAATCAATTGATAAAATTTTGAGCAGTTGCTGAGATCGAATGACAATAGAGTATTCCACCGTTACTTTTGCAAATATCCGCACGTAGGGGGCGCGGGGGTAAAATTGTCTTAAATATATTATCCAATCGGCACCTCCGGTGAACAAAAGTTTTTTGCCAGATCAGGGACTTTTAGGTCCGTTTTTTCTCGTACAAATGGTACGATATTAGTTCCGGTGACATAATGGACTGCTATTAGGTTTATACCTCGGGACATAGCTCCAATGAATGAGACCAAAATCAAGTCGATAGGATCAACCCTTAATGAATAAAAAATGATTATAATAATAAAACTACGATAAAACGCAAGAGATTTTATTAAAAATATAAAGAAGAAGTACAGTGTTAATGTAGTAGTACTTATATGAAGTATGTAGTACTTGGTAATAAGTATTTTATTCATCGAACATGTACTCTTCGCTAGTGACGTCATCAAAGTCTGAATCTTCATCAAAGGCCCCTGTTGATATGGGTAACACGTCTGACGAAACTGCAATTTCGGTGCAACTGTTCATGCAAGCCCCTCCCTCACAAATTTTGTACAAAATTGAGCATTCTACACCGCTTTTTACACAGGAGCACTGAGTAGTGGAGCAATTTCCCTTGCAGTCACAGGAAATAAACCTAAGGATGGCCTCTGGAGCAGGGTTAAGGATTGTCCTGATTGGGTGCAA
Source organism: Leptura quadrifasciata (assembly GCA_963675555.1). Lineage (NCBI taxonomy): Eukaryota > Metazoa > Arthropoda > Insecta > Coleoptera > Cerambycidae > Leptura > Leptura quadrifasciata. The sequence continues at coordinate 92,521,549 of OY776675.1, forward strand.
ATCATTGCCACGACGAACCCAACCCCACTATTGTGGATCCAGTTTATTAACGAGCCGCAACTATATTTGATAGAAGGTACGATATAAATGTTGTGCAGCACTTCTTGCTGATGTAGGAGGAAGTGATTCCAGCTTTGCTACATTTTTAGTGAGTGATATCTGGAACATTACGTACCGTAGTTCATTTAACTTATGTTTCCCATCTTTGGAGCAATAAATATACAAAAAGAGTCTCTTCGGTTAAGCGTTTGAAATTTTATTTAATGGTTTTGATTAATTTTTTTGTTGAAATTTTCAGTTACAGTTGGAAGAGATCAGTTCCAAATAATAGAAAACACTTTATATTAGTAATGCTTATGTGCAGGTTGTTTTATTTTATGATGATAATACTATCATCCTATCTATCTTTTTCTGATTTTTCCAGTATTAGATCCATTTTTATTCGTTAAGGGTAGATCCTATCAACTTGATTTCGGTCTCATTCGATTCAGCATGCAAAAAATATAGAAAGCGACTCCCCACATCTCTACTTTCAAAAAAATATATTTTCAAAAATTTCTCCCCCCTCCTTTGTAATGTAATGTAAACTTTTTACTTGGATAAAAAACTCTGTTGTCTCTTCAAAATATATCTTTATTCTGTTTTACTTTACAACAAAAAATAGTAAGTAGTGCAATTTAGTTTGCAATATTCTTACGACATTTGATAGTAAAGCATAACAATAATTACAAAATACATAACAAAGAAAATAACTTAACCTAGATAAAACAATTAATAAAATTTAATAATATATCTAAAAATATAATTTAAATTATACCATTACACTTTTCAAAAATCTCATTTCCACCCCTCCAATTTTTGGGGACTCTAATTTTTATGTTGTTGAGGTACTTTTGGCTGCAATTTTCACTGTAATATCAGTTTATAATCAGAGTGACACCTGAGGAGACCTCGTATTGTATCTAGCAGTATTTAAAATACGCTAATGAGACAAACTGGCATCGTTCTGAAATTAATAGAATCACAAATGTAACAAAACACAGAAATAATTTAAATAAACTGTAAAAGTATCCTATAAAATATTGAACAATTACATAAAAGCTTCACTAAACCGGCAAAGGGTATAATACTTCCCTACATCTAGTTTACTTTATAGGTTTTCAAATATGGTAGGTATACTACCTAGCTCAATGTGCAAGTCATAACTTTAAGCTCAGTTCTGATCAATATTTCCAAAGATCCTTCCAATAAGCTCCTAAAGTAAACTTTTACTTATTCCTCCCCTTGATGTACCAATAAATTATTAAACTCAAATTGAATTTATTAATCAAGTTTGTACTTTGTGCATATTTAATATTTCGTTGCTATATTTATTATTAAATTTATAATTGGATTCTTATGATTTACAACCGAAATTTGATAATAATTGATCGGATTGAAATTTATTGGCAACATAACACATACATAGGCTTTTCTCAATGGAAATAAATCTTGAAGTGACAGCAGATAGTATTGATGCCAAAAAGTTATATGCGAGATCGGTGAAGCCAAGAAAGCCGATTCCAATGAAAATGAGAAATAAGCTTTTACATTCACCAAAAAGACATTCTCCTTTAGCCGTTTCAATATTTTAATAATTTTCTTATTTTATCTGCTTTTAGCTAGAATTCTTAAACTTTAAACATACAATGTGTAATATACGTACTAATATTAAGCTGCAATTTCAGAAAATAAAACACCCAGTTATGATTATTAAGTTTTAATAGTTTTTAATATAACTCTTCGGTTATTCATGAGCCAAAAATGTCAAATGAAAATATTGAATGGTTGACGGATCCCAGTCAATAATGTGTTTGACCAATAATATCTGAAGCACATTCATTGATTCTTCTGTTAATGCGATAAAAATATAACTATTATGTTTATAATCTAACCACTCCCTGATGATGCCAACTTAGTTAGCGTAGCATCTGTAAGAGTCTCAGTATCTGTACGCTTCATTTTTTGTTAGCATCTAGCTAGCATTACACATCATGGTCTTAAAAGATTGTACTCTTTATGTAACAAAATAGAGTTACGTCTAGCACCCTCCAGTAAATACCCCAATCGTAGGTTCATTTCAATAAAAATTTTCTTTAACCACTGATTTATTTAACACTAAATTAACTTACAATACTAATTAGTCTTTATAATTACACACTACTTATAACTTTTAACCACTATGAACTAATTACTATAATTCACAACTTGTCACTGATCATTTTGTATTAATCACTGTTCTTTCGCTTGATCTGAATTCTTATCTCTCTGCATTAGAACTGCCCTGATGCGTTGCTACCGCTTCTTATATACTCCAGGATGCCTATTCTAGATCCATCCATTCCATTCTGTTCTCCCTTTTTCTAGTAGCTCTATGGCAGGAAGCAATGGCGCCAGCTCTGGGGTGACTGGCGAACTAGGATTATTTTTCTAACTTCGTAAAAGAGCGGGCATAGTGCCCATAGCAATATTTTTTAAGTGAAAAGTTCCAGCATGTAAGCTTACGTCAAACGCAAATTTAGCTTAATTCCTATTTGCTCCTATTAGGTTGCTCAATTATGTTTTATGAAGGCTTCTGGCGGTATGATATTTTCTACTAAGAAAGTGAGATGTGGATACGATTCATTAAGTCTTTAAGTTAGTTCATGTATATCTAACTCAAAAACATACTCTAGTGGACTCCTACCTAGAATATTATTATTGTTTTCTTTTCATTTACATTTGAGGGAGCAAAATCAATAGCAAGAAAATAGAATAATGTTAATAAATATGATAGAAGGTACAAGTTTTTAATAATAGAAAAATATCAACGTTCAAATAATAGAAAAACAAATTTCGCGTACCCTCTTTTATAAGGGTTCTATAAAACTTTCTAACCTATTTTGATGAATACTACCCACTGCAGACTACTGGAATCTTATTTTAGAAACATTCTGTGTATATTACATAAACAAACTCTCTTCAAGCTTGCGCATTTGCATCAAATATACACACTTGCATTTGCAAGCCTGATGCAGCTTTGTATTGCAATTTGTGATACATATTTTTTGAAACTATGTTATGTATATTTCATGAAAATATGAAATTATAATTGTATTACCAGAACCGAGAAAACACACCCTTTCAAAGGGAAAGCAATGCCTATCCTGTTCTGTATTACTCTTCTAAATCTTTAAAAGTTCGGCAAAAACCCGAATTTGGAATTGTTGTAGCTGTAATATTTAAATTTAAATCTTCAAAAGAATATAAAAATTATTTCTGATCAAATAATGCTCCAAATTAATTTGTCTCACACAGTGTATTAAAATGGCGATAATTTAAACTTTTTCTAAAACATCTAATTTTACTTTTAAATCAACGAAGAGCCCAAAAATTTTTTAAAATATACCAAGATACTTTGGTACAAAAATAACCGGGAAAATCGTTTTTTGCATTTTTCTAAATATCTCGAACCGCAAAACAAACCGAGTAGGTCTTCGACCCTTTATTTTTAACAAGGAAAGAGTAAACATTAAAATAAATTAATTTGGTAACATAAATATTTCTGTATTTTACCCCAAATCAATATCTGTCTGATAAGTAAACCTAGATCTAGATCTAAACCCTCGCCCGGTATGTAATCCTTTATAGGATATAAGCCGTCAAGGCCGGGTTGACAAGATTAAAAGAGGTCACTAACCTAAATTATCTTTATTTCTTGTCACGTCCACAACATATAGCACCCCGGATATAATGGAGAAAGTCTAATAATAATAATAGTTATAGTTATTGTCATTTTTATTCGTACTAACTCGACTATGACAATGTCATAATCATTTACATTCAGTGCCAGCTAAACCGATAAAGAAAATATTGATAATGATAACAAATAGTCGGAATCAAATAATTTTTTCGAAAGTATTTATGAATTAACAATTTTGTTAAGGTGTCGCAAGATTTAAGAAAAATACGCCGAAGTAAAGTCAATCTTTGCTGCATGTAATTGAAACCAATTTATGTTGTGAATATGAAGTTTTGTCATTTTGCGTAAAATTTTTTGGTATGATGCACGTTGTCGCAAAAAATCATAATTATAATATACAACTTTTAATGAAAAAGTGCTTCTTATTGAAATTGACCACATGCCACTATTTAAATCAAAACATTAGTTTATACTATGACTGCAAGGTCAAAATAGTCCAGGAAAACTAGGTCTTATATCGGAAAAAGTAGTAAAGTTTTGTAACTTGTCAAAAATACTATTAGACAGATCAAAATCAAAGTAAGAAATAGTTACGGTTGTTGTATTATCGCTTCAAATTTCGACAACTATCCCCAAAATTGAAATCATTTATTTGCTATACCGTTGAGTCCAAATACTTCTTACCATTTTTTATATATGCCTTCGTAAAGTAGTGGATATATCGCTTGCACCTGTTAAGAGTATCATATTGATTGCTTGCCATTGTTTGAGATGTTTTTTTTTAATTCTCTTAACAAGTATTTCTTTTAGTCCATTTATTTGCCGGATAAAAATTCATTTGCAGGGCAAAATGCGCAAAATGTAAATTAAACCTAAATCAATTACATATGAGTAAAATATATATACACATAAATATATACATGCATATAGACATATTGCATGGTACACACAAGAGAAATAAAAGGAAATAATAAAATGGGAAATGAGTTAAATTTGAAAGTGTCTATAAATAGATTTTTCTACAGATGTAATTGAGTGAAAATTATTATCGTCCAAATATTATTGTTTTGGCTCATAACGTAAATGGGTTTTCAACACATTAGCTCAAGCATTGGGTATGTAAAAAGTATCATTAGGTCTAGAATTGAATTGTGGAATTCTAAAATTATTAAACTCAAGTAATAATGAACAGCCAATTATTTCCACGTCCAGTAGAAGTATAGTAACGCAAAAAAATTTTTTATTTGTTTTGTTGAAATAGGCTTAAAATGTCATAAAACGTCGAGATTTTAAATTTGAGCGAAAAAAAAATTTCTGTCAGTCGGTCTGTCTGTAACTTTTTTTTGTGCGCACTTTTACTCTGGAACCGTTTATGATATTGACTTGAAAAAAAATATGATTTAGTGTCTATACTAAAACGAAAGGTCTAAAAAAAAATTTTTGGCCTTAACTACCCCCTCTACCACCCCCATTGCAACCCCCACCCTATTATTAAAGGGAATAAAAATTAAATTGGGATTTGAACCAAGGGCTTCTAAAAGTTGTTTTGGCATTAGTAACTCCCTCTACCACCCCATTTCCACCCCACCCTATTGTTTAAGGGAATAAAAAATTAAATTGGGGTTTAGTGTATACGAGACGAGACCCAAGGACTTCTAATGTGGAAGTAGTGATTCCTTGGGCACCGGTTTTTTTTTTGTTGAAATAGGCTTAAAATGTCATGAAACGTTGAGATTTTAAATTTGAGTGAGAAAAAAAAAATCCTGTCTGTCGGTCTGTCTGTAACTTTTTTTGTGCGCACATTTACTCTAGAACCGTTTACGATATTGACTTGAAATTTGGTACACTTATGTATTGTAACGAGATATGGAAGCAGATTATAGTTTGATCTAATTCTGTTGAAGGGTTCGGGAGTAAATGGGGTACATCTAACATAAAAGATTTAACAACACTTAAAACTACACATTTTTTAGAAAAGTTGTTTACTTATCACTTTTTTAAAAAATTTCGTAAATGACGCAGGCACCTCAATCCAAACGAGGAGCCTTTCGCGAGGTGTATAAATTCCGGACTGCGCAAAGGCGGGCCAAAACTTTGATTTTAAAAACATTGATTTCATAAGGTTTTGATTTTGTAAAAATGTGCGATGAGAAATGAATTTAGAGACAAAAAATGTACAAAAAGAAAGCAATAAAAACAAACACGACAAAAAATTACAAACACAAAGGAAGAGAGGGACAGGAAAGATTTAAAGATATGCAAGGTATGACATATTAATAAAGGTGGATAGGTAAGCTGAGGTTGTAGTTGGTGAAGTTTGGCTACGGGGGTTACCGGAAAATCGGTAACGTCTCGTACAGTACCAGCCACGCACCGGTTCTTATCGAAAATTGTGTTTTATGTACTGTTGTTCCGTTTTCTTTACCTATTTTGTGGCTAGTGTCTAATATTTATATAAAATAAACACCACAGAAATTAGACACTTATATCTACACACATCTACTTATATATTTTGTTATTGGGTAGACTTACTTATTTCATCGGCTAGAATTTACGTAACTTTTGGCTACATGTTATTTATTATTGTTAAACTACTGTATTGAACACTTATTAGTCATATAAGAATATTTTTGGCACTTCGGTGTAGACAAGGCTAAGTTAATTTGTGATTTGAAATTTAATTCGGTGAAACGATTTAAATTTTTTGCTTATGTATGTTTAAACCGTAGTTAAGTTAGTAAGAGACTATAATATTTTACTTTGGATGTCGGACAAATTTTCTGGTTATTGAGCTTCTTGTGTACGGCACATTTCTTTACTTTGTGTTGACACCACTTGTCTCCACCTTGGGACTACGGAGGTTCATATGAACCCAATAGCTAGTACCAATAATAATTTTTACGATCCTTAGTGTTTGTGATGACAGTACAGTGATATATTTAGTATAATAAACTATTCGGAACATGTTAGTATTGTAGTTTTGGGTCAAATTTTTTTAGGGTTTATAAACTTTATCATAGCCGTTCGTCTGCCTTATTCTAACGTCATTTTTAACATTCCTATATTTAAAATTTTTCCTCTTTCCTTATTATATCACGTGTGTTACTTGTATTTACTTTTGCTCATACGAGACTAAATTATACTAATATTTTATCTCGTGTGTTTTATTTATCGTTTTTTTTTTCTTGGCTATTAGAGCCCATGGCGGCCACCAAATTCCACGTATACTCTATTTAGTGGATTGACAACTCTTATTCATGGCTCCTTACGAATTGCTGGCTAGCCGTGGCCAGTTACTTTGTGTTGATAAACAACAACTGTCTCATCATCGCAAACGTAACCGTTTTCTAAGTTAAAGTTTTCTTCACATAATACAATAGGGTTGATAGTATTCATTGACACTGTATTTATCTTTCAAAAACAAATTTTCATATTATGTACAAATAATTATATTCGTAATTAAAAGCTGTTTATAGAATGGAAGAAAACGCAAGAGAATACGTCATTCAGCGTTTATAATTTCTTTTAAAAAATGTGATCACAGGGTTTATATAATTTAGAAAACACATTAAGATTTGTTTCATATTTAATCATCTAATAAGTTTTATATTTCTTTAACTTATTTAACATGACCTTCTGATACTTCTTAAATTAATATCTCAACATCAACACGACACGTTCTGATTAAAATCTAATCAAGTTTAAATTAAATGCTAAGGAATACATTAAAAGAAGCATGTAAATTACGTTCTTGCACTTCTGTGGTATGGAAGGAAAAAAATAGTAATATATATTGTACAAACAGGCATGCATACACACTCAGAGAACTATCAGAAAAAGAACTAAAGCAATTCTTAGGACATCGAAGGTCAATTAAACCTCCGAATTTTTTTGGACTGACGCAGTAATTACCACACCTACAGATAGGAAGTAAAAAAATCTACAGCTTTGATGATTGCCTATAAGTAACGGACTTTGATACTGCATGGAAAGCTGAATAAAAATGAAAAATTATGGTTTAAAAAAATAAAAAAACACGCTTTAATAGCAAACCGAACTAAAAAGTTAAATATAATGTTTAAATATTATTGACAAAAAAAATTCATTGTATTGTAAAAAGCATGGGGTGCTTGATATCAATTGTTATAAATATTTTATTGGTAGCTATTGGTAAAAGTAGAATTATAGAAATACAGTAAAAAAGTTTCCCCGATGGTTCCATGCAAATTTCTTCTATATAACTTAAACACAATTGAGAAAAAATAAAGGGTTTGTCAGTATACGAAAATTTGGCGAATGCGCTAGGAACGCACAAATAAACGTCTATTCGGTACTAAATCTAACATTTTAATATCACAATATTTCTTTAGCTGCGAATATGCTAAATAAGAGGTCGATGATTTATTTCATACATTTATTTAACGTCGGCCTATTTCCGCTACTGAGGCCTAACACCGACGCTTGTAGACGAGCTACCCCCAACCAGGAATTTTGCCGAAGCTCTTCCCTTAAGAAGAGTAGGGATCTTTTACTTGCCTAACATTTAATAGACAAGGGACCGACGGCTTTACATTCCCTCCGAAGGATGGTATATCCCCTATACAACCCACGCCTAAGGTTGTATAGCTTCCGCGCATACACTGATATACTAGCCGCTGGAAATGTGTGAGGCGAGAACGCGGTCTTCGTCGGAACAGTCACCCATCTAACTACTAACCGCGCCTTACGTTGCTTTATATCGCATATCGAAGTATGTACATAGTACAGACGTACCCACGCTCGCCCTAGGTTGATGATAAGGGCGAAGAATTATAAAATACAATTCCAGTAGTCGTCATACTGGACCTTCCTACCTAATATAGTTTTTTTTTACTGTAACATGAATAAAAAACGAAACCAAATGCATTTTTAACCGACTTCAATATTAGTCCAAAAATTATATTGCGAGAACGAGGTTTAAGTGGAAAATTTTTCAGAATCTTTGCAAATTGATATTCTTATAGATTTAGAGGCGCTCTTTGCGAATTTCAACTTTTTATATATATATATATATATATATATATATATATATATATATATATATATATATATATATATATATATTTGTTGTTTATTTTTTGAAAAGCCACCTTCTTGTGCACTTTTCTGTGTCAAAGTAACGACGGGGGTTTTTTGGGAATTTATAAATAGTTCTTCCTTACTACAACATCTGTCGACAATATTTCGGGCTCTTTGCGAACGCTGTGATATCGTGTTCGCAAATCGCCTTGTAACTATCATTGTTAGATCGCCACCATATCCTTGGAAGTACAAACTTTCTCCTTACAATTTTTGAACGAGTTCATCAACAAAGGTTGTCCACAGTAACGTAGATAATACTCCCCCCTGGGGATAGCCTGTACTCATCTGCACCCTATAGTAGTGGCCTCGCCCAGATTGAATATTACGATCCTATTATCCAGGTTTGCTTTAATCCACCGACAGAGCACTCTTGGGATGACTGTGTTGTGATGTTATTAAACGCTCCTACTATATCTAGAAATATTTCTACTGCCATTTCTTTTGCCATTCAATGATTTTGTCAGTAGGTTGTTTAACTCACCCAAAGAAAAGTCTATCGACCTCTGGCTGGCAAGCATATTACCGCGCACTAAGGAAATTTTCCCTAGTTTATCGCCTCTTTTGTGCGTATCCAGTAGCATTTCCGACGTTTTGAGTAGGAAAAATATAAAAACTTAAAAACTTGCTTTTCTGTAAAAAGTCGTCCTGAAAAATAAAAAATAATAATGTACGACTGCAAAAAAGGTTAATTTAGATTTTGAATTTTCCCGCGCCCCTTACGTGCGGATATTTGCAAACGTAACGGTGGAATACTATTGTCATCCGATCTTAGTAACTGTGCAAAATTTCATCAAAGCAAGTAAAATGGGTGGGCTTATGGGTCTATATGACTAGGGCTTTTGGTTCAATATTCTACCTATTTTTTGTAGGCTAATGGCTCTCATATTTCGCTATATATGTGGCATGTATCTACAGGGCAAGCAGACTCTGAATATTTTACACAAATATTACCTCTAGCTCTTTCTGGAGCAAAATTGATTTTATATATTCCATCCATCTCAGAAGATTTGGCCGGTTAGAACTTACTAATTTCCCATCTGATTTTGTGTCAGGATTTACTATCTTGGTTACCAGTCTCAAGTCTCCAGGTTTGGGTCGTTCCGGCCTTTGATCTAGTTGCTGTATACCTTCCAAATTTGTCAATATCTGTGAGTCCAGAAAGTGTGCAATTGAATACTTTCCTTCAGTGTTTCTATGTAGGTTTTATCATCTTCTTGTTTTGCAGTACACCTATCCTTGGAAAGGACTTCAAAGATTCTAGAGGCTGCAGGATCCTCACTGACCTTCTCCACGAGTCTCTCGTTGCCTTGTGGACTTTTTTGTTATACTCCTTGAGTTTTGTTTCGTAGGTATCCCAATCTTAGTTAGATTTGGTCTTTTTCAATAGCCTTCTAAACCCAGCCCTGCTTCTTGGTGTTGATATTTTACCTCTAGTTTTCCTTGTTCCCTCGAACAGTTTTGCGGGTAAGCAGCTATTATTACCTCGACCTTTATTTGTTCCACCGCCACTTCAAAGCTCTCTACATTTATTTTGGATGCTATTGCTCCCTTAAGATGTCCTCTCAGAGACTCTAGACATTCTTTCCTGTTGGTCTCTCGGGGATTTCTGAATTTTGCTTCCGTCATAGCCTGCCGGTACTTTTGACACATGCCACTAATGGTTTATATCACCCTCGTTGCCAGTACATAAGTTTAAGTTTAAGACTTCCTTACTTAATGAAATGCAAAGGTATGTTTCTTGCCTATGGTGACTATTAATAGCCTCTCGCCCAGAATGAAATGTAATGACGATTCACCCGTTGTGTTGATATTGGTGCTTCCACACACCGTATAGTGTACGTTGGCATTACATCCGATTACAAGTGGTATATTCCTCTCCCCACAGTAGGCGACTATGTCATTCAATAATTGCGGAGGACAAAATATTTCCTCGCCTAGGAAGTAGGCGGACCATATGGCCCAGTTCTTCGTTTCTTCTTCTGCTGGCGATGATAGTGTAGCTGTAACAAAATCGTCGGAACAAATCACCGTGATTGGTGTGCACTTAACTTTGCTATTGTGTACAATACACGCACCCGGTTTAGTAAATGATATATTGTACAATAACTTATTTTGGCGTGGCTTTAGTCATACCGATCTTTTCTTGACTAGCCAAGGTTTCTGCAGGAGGGCAACATCTATACATTCTTCCTCGAATCCCTTAAACAAAATGACGGACGCAACTTTAGCATGGCAGAGATTCACTTGTAGAACCTTGATTTCTTGCTTTACTGAACTGAAGACCATTGTTGGTTACACGAGTAATCGGGAAATAAAGTTCGACCTCCATAGACCTCGTTGTGGGGACAAGGCTAAATGGGAGGTCGCCTGGTATCTTTAGGCAATCGTTCTCGACGTTGCTCCTACAGTGCCATGCAGCGTAGGTCACGAAAGTTGTCGACCGCGGTGGCAGCCTTTGATGATCCAACCCAGTTTTTAGGCTAGGTGGACTCTCTTATAACTATCACTAACCAGATTACATGAACGTAAGTAATCGGTACTAAATTATTATAGTCGAGAACTGTAGTTGAACGAAATACCTAAACTGTTTGGTTTAGGAGTTAAGGTCCCAGATACACTATTGCAGGACCCGGTATATTGTTATTTGAGTATCAAATTCCTATTAACTGAACGGCTGCTTGAACAATTTTTAGCGACGTTTTTGTATGGAGTTCAATTTTTGCAAAAAAAAATGTTCACATTTCGGTTCAAAGCAATATGAATCGTATTTTTGTACTAATTTCATTTGTAATTAATTAATTAACTGCATCTAATAGAGTGTAAATCTAATAGGTAGAAAATACGAACGGTTTGCAAATACACCTTCTTAAATACAAAACGAGTTTTGTATAAAACAATTTTTATATGTATATAAAATAAAATTAAACATCACCGTATCTAAATGCTCCCTCTTTTCTGCATTGGATTTGCAGAGGAATTTTCCAGAGCCCATATATCATTTGTTTCCCCAAGATAAATGTTCAAATTCCACTCAGTTTGAAAAATTGGAGTTGCTGACAGTTGAAATAGCCACTTTCACCATGGATTCTGCATTAAAACATAGTAAAGTATACTTGAGTAATTCTCCGTTTATGCTGAAATACATTTTTACATATATTCTCGTGTAAGGTGGGAGTTAAATTATTTTAATGCGTGAATATTTGGAAGCGTAGAAAACTTCTGGGGATAACACCAATTGTAAAGCGAAACAAGGTGTTAAATTCATATGCCCCGAAGCTTTCACAATAATCCACGTTTAGTACATATACATTTTTTAAACATTTACATAAGTATGTTTATATTTGGCCGAATAAAATTACAAAAAAGTAATAATGAAAACTGGTTTGAATCAGACGCCCTAGTCTGGATGTTAAACAAAGATAACATATAAAGAAATAGACTAAGGCATGCAACGCTTTATTTGACTTGATATATCAGCGTGCGGTAGGTATTGCTACCACGACCAAAAAACGGCTGCTCTGCGCTGAGTTGAACTAAGTTCATGATTGTTGCTAGCAGTAACAGCCACATGACGCACAGTAGAGTAATATAAGGATGGAAAGTGTAGGTATTTGTAAAATATGTTGCTTTATTGCGCCATTCCATGGCATTTTTAATGTGTGCCTTCTGCAGATGTGCTTTGTTGGTCAAAATAAATTACTTAAAAATGAATATCAGGCTTGCCATCTTATTTTCTATATTTAACTATTGAAATCTAGTAACTGTTACAAAAACTGTGCTAGATTATATTTTTATTAGATTCTCTGATCAATTGCCTCAATTAGAAATAAATGAAAAAAATATTTCCTCCATTGTTACTTCTACGCATACGAAAAATAGGGAAATTTTTGAGAAAGTAGTTTTTTGATTATTTCTTTATGTTTTAACTTCAAAACTTTGTTAACATATTTATTTTATATTATTAATTGCATTTCCACAATCTACTCTTACAATCACTCCAAGATACTGGAGTAAAATAAGAATGTTTAAAATTGTGTCAAAATTGCATCTCAACTAGACAACACAGTGTAAGAGTGGGAGGTGTCTACAGAGACAAATTACATTTTAATATGGTATACCGCAAGGTACGGTTTTAAGGCCTACACTATTCTCCATATATTAATGATTTGTTTAAATTAACGGACAGAGGAGATATTATTGAATTCACTGATGATACGGCTATTTTCTATAAATCCAACACATGGATGGAATTGAAAACGTTAGTGGAAAGTGACTTACATACCATTAAAATGGGTTTGATAATAAGTCATTAATAGTTAATATAGATAAAAATAACTATATATCATTTAGCGGCAATAAGATAAGGCAACCATGATTTGAATCGATAGATACCGGGTTTGAGAGAAACATATATAATATATAACCTGAAACTAAAGTAAAATATCGAGGGTTGTTTATTGATAGACATCTAAGATGGGATCTACAAATATTAGGTAAGTAAAAGATCCCTACTCTTCTTAAGGGAAGAGGTTCGGCAAAATTCCTGGTTGGGGGTAGCTCGTCTACAGGCGTCGGTGATAGGCCTCAGTAGCGGAAATAGACCGACGTTAAATAAATTTAAAAAAAAAGTCTTCATGAGCGTAACACACGGAAAAAAGATAAATTTATAGCCAAATTCATGAGAAAAATATTGGACAACGATCATACATATTCTTATCACTAAGATTATATAACACTATCCCTGATATAGCGAAAACAAAGAATATTTTTTCCTTCAAAAGAAAATTAAAAGAGTTTATCACACCAATACCCCAGGAACAATCCATAAATACGTTGATATAAAAAATTATTAAAAAATAAGATGTCATGCTTATAGGTATATGTTCCTGCAGTGGCAGATATTTTAATTTAAAAAAATATATATTTTAATTTTTATTCTGGTGTCTGTGTACTACGGCATTTATAAAATTGACCTCTAAAGGTCATCTTTATTTTACTCAAGTTGAACTTCAATTTTGTGCCAACACATATCCGAACGTAAAATTTTCCGTTTGTTTCATTTCCGGGGTTAAAAGTAGGGGGTTATATTTGACAAAAACCTACTATACCTTCAAATGACCTTAAAGGTCTCGACCAAGGTTAAATTCAAAGTCACCCTCAGATAGACTGCTTTTTCTAGGATTCGTATTTTTCAAGTTATCCTGCTGTTCCCGTACTTTTATGACACCCTGTATATTATTGATGTCAAAATAAGTGTCACCTCACATAGTGTTATTAGGAATACTGGAGAAACGTGTAACGTAATGTAACAATTATTATTGCCAATTATTATTATTTCTTCTTATTTTATTATACTGCTTTGGATGAACCGAGAATAATCGCCACGGAATATAAGAAGCGGGACCAGCGCATCGGGCAGTCAGTTCAGTACAGTTCTGAGTTGAGCCTAGTGACCAGGTAAGCATAAGAACAGTAACAAGTTGTGATTTATAGTAGCGGGTCTATAGTACATAAAAGTTATAATTAGTGTGTCATTATAAGGGCTGATTATTGTAAATTTATTGTTACTAAATCAGTGGTTAGTGACAATTCTTGTTCCAATTACTGGACCTACGTTCAGAGTGTTTATTATGGGGTGTAAATACATATTGCGTTTGCTGTTAGTACTTTTCTATTGTAGTTCTTTTGTAATTTCATTTTATTATAATGGTTTTATATTTTTTCACTATATTATTCCCACATTATAATTGGTTACCTGTTGTGTGGTTGTATTTAAATAAATAAATAATGAAGGTTAGTAAATTCGTTAACCAATTAATGTTTCGAACCACCTGGGTGTCCCACATGCACAGCTAACGTATATAGGTATTTTCCTATGAATTATCACCGTATAATGTCTCTTGCAATTCCATGTAAAATAGTTTCATAAAGAGGGAACTATTACAGTTCACTTAGCCCAATATATATAGACTACAAACATTTGAATATAATTAAAATGATCTACATTTTAACTTTACAACAATCACCAAGCAGACCTAATAAATTTAAATGTTAAAATTGTATCCAGCTTCAGTTTAATCAAACTCTATGATTGGATTAAATACCTACTTCTAATGGTTATTCCTTCGGTAAATATGTGAACGTATTCGTGGGAATGGTATTCAACTAAAAGCATACGCAAGGGACTAATTTCCATATCCTTCTGTCGTTCTATATGCGACTAACGACACTTTACTTCCCTGTCCTGGCAACTCCTGTGTGTTGACTCACCCTGCCCAGGGTTATTGGCCCCTTTTTATGAGTGTGTACATTTCCCCGTTTAATATGCTTTGATGTTGTTATCGATTTGTCCGAACTGAACCATCACAATTAATTATTTAGACCAAGTAAAGTAAAAACAAAACATCCCCTTTACTATCATTGAGTCTGGAATATATGCAGTAAACATTTCAACAATTTAATAATTAATACATTATGCAAATTAGATTTTCATTGCTAAACTAGTTTCAAGCGTTTTTTTAAATACAAAAAGTAGCAATACTGAAAGTCAAATTTGAGATGTCACTCTGAAATAACGAAATTATCAATAAGTAGAAGCAATGTTAAATGACAGGTATTTAAGCTTTTGTGAAAAATACAAATTGAAGAAGTGCTGGCTCGACTCCATATAATTGGGCGAACAATTTAGTAAAAATTAATTACTTTAGTATGCTCTGATATTACCTTACCAACATAAGTTGGTCTCTAGGAGTAAAGTTTGAGGAATACCTTTTTCATGAAAAATATACAGAGATTATTTCGCTCTTCCAATATACCAATATTCAAATAGAGTTTTGACCATCATATCCGCCGATGGCATTTCTCCTACCAGTGAAACCATTGACATTATTGAGAATTTTCCCACGCCGGCGCCGTCAACCCTTAAACAACTTCAGCGTTTTATAGGAATGATCAACTACTACCATTGTTTTACATCTCACTTGGCAAATTTTTTTAGTTCCGTTACATATTTTCTGTACTGTGTTAGTCCACGATAAAATTAACAATTATTTGGCCAACAGACTGCACTGATAGTTTTCTCAAAGGTAAGCAACCTATAGTGAATGCGACACACTTACTTACGTAGATTTCTCATATGTATATATGTTAGATAATGGATTGTAGAAATCACTTTTTAAAAACTTTATTTACTTGGTACAATAATGAACAATAATAAATTTAGAATGTATTAGGTCGAAAATGAGTATATGACTGAAGGTACAAATGTCTGTTGGTTGTATTTATAACATAAGAGAACAAAGAACATTAAATTGGCAATTCAGCATGATAAGGGATTACCAAGAAAGAAACATTAAACTCAGCCAACGTGAGCGGTTATTAGAGAAGAGCTGTTGCGCAATTTGTAACATGATATGTTTGAGAAGGTTAAGCCTGTCTCGGTGATATTATATATCATAGTATATTTCTAATATAACAGCTTCCCCCTTATAAAAAAAGTTGGTGTTTTATGCAGCAACTTTTGAAATGAATATAAAATGTATATAAAAGGTAATGGTACAATTTGGAAAAATATAAAGAGTACAAAAATGTTAAGTCGTAAAGTTTAAAATACAGAGTATAACCTTAGTGTCTAAAATATGAAATGCAAGCACAATAAGCTTGATTCATAAAGTAAAATAACATAAAAATGTTAGAGTTAAAGTATAGCTTTAGCAAGAAAGCGTAAAATACAAACATAATAAGTTTGTCTTAAAATGGGGTAAAATACTCCCAAGGTTAAAATATAGCTTTAATATAAAAGCATAAAATATGAGTATGATAAGTTTAAATGAAAATAACGTAAAAATGTTAATAAAATTGAAATTAACAAAGGATAGAAAAATAATGAAGTATAATGATTAAACAAATGAAATGAAATTCACTGAAGAGTCTAGCACTAAAAGTCAGTAAAAAGGCACAAAACAGTTTGTCTTTAGTTAAGTTCAATGTCTTCGGCTTCGTTGTCTTCTCTTCTTAAGGTAGGTCGTCTTCGTTGATGAAACAGGCTAGTGATTGTCCTGAGGGGTTCACTAGGCCTTGGTGGAGATGGAGGAGTCGTGGAAACGTTGATGGCTAGTCTTCGTCTTCTTGCTTTACACTTACAGAATAGATACAAGAATAAGAGTCCGAAAATTAGCACTATGGTAAGATAGGTAAACCAAGAAATGTGTCTCGTGATGAAAGGTTCCTTGATTAGGTCGTCTAAGTCTTTTGAATATTGGTCTAGTTGGTGTCTGGCGACATCGAGGTCTTCGGTGTTCAGATCACTTAGTTTTAGTGGTTTCAGGTTGGGCACTCGAACTTTGTCCGGAACCTGGTTGCAACACTCGAACGGGATTTGTATAGGGTGAGCGTCGTTCTTCACGTCTGTCGTTTCGCCTGAGCTGGCTTGGATCTTCGTGATACCTATGAAGGCGTAGCAATTTGGTTGTAATTTAATTATACAGTTTTTGAGGATGGTGTCGGTTTTTGGGGTCTCTTTCGGGCAATTGATAGTCATCTTTAGTGGCTCTGTATTGACGATCATCCACACGTTCTCGTCTAGTTTTTGGATGTTGTATCCTTGGCCGATGATAGTTGACGTTTGACAGTTTTCTGGTAGAGTTTGTAGATCCTTGAAAAGGCGGGCTTCGCATATGGCGTTGTTGTCAATTGGATATGCAAACAAATTTGGACATAATTTAGTATTGGTATGGAGTGGCTTGCATTCTCTGAGGTCAGCAGTATGTACATCAAAGAATCATCATCTCTCGCGATATATTTTTGAGAAGTTGACAAAATATGATACAGACCAGTTCTACTATCTAAGATAGGAATGGGGTATAATTGGAAAACAGAGTACGTTTGAGGGTCTACTAGGGGTATATCTAATACAAATACTAATTCTGAGTTCATTTGGAAAGCTTTTAATTCAATAATATCTAAATACTGTGCAATTTTTGAAAGTTTAATTGGGAGTGGCAAATTGTTCTTTTGTAGGTTTTGTGAAATTTCCTGCAATGAGTTTACCAAATCTTGGGGGTTAATGATAGACGTATGAATTACTTTGAGTCTCGCGAAAGTGATCGAATTTAAAATATCGTTGAGGTTGTCCTCTATAAATAGGTAGCTCGCCATGAGTTGTTCACAAATTTCCAAGAATTTTAATTTTGTTTCAACTGCTCGTACGTTATACGTAATGTCTAAGATTGCGTATTCGATTTCTTTTATGTCTTTGTTGAATGTCTCCTCGTCTATTAGTAGTTTTTGAATTGTCGTGTTAAAATTTTTAATAACTGAATTTGTAACTGATATTTGATTTTTCATCAAATTTTCTATCTGACGTTCGTCTTGGTTTAATTTATTGATATAGTCAGAGTAGTATTTACCGTCTTCTGCGTCTAAATTTCCGGTAATTGCTTTGAATATTGAACCAATTCCGTTTATGATTCCGCGTTTGTAGCGTTTCGTGTCGAGATGTATTTCGTCAAATTTAGTTTGTATGGATTTTGAGATTTGTCCTAGGAGGCTTAAATGCGTTTTAACCTCACTCGCGAATTCGTTCATGTTTTTGTATGCTGGGTCAAGGGTAGTAAGGATTGTCTGTAAAATTTTGTCGTTTCTATCAAGAGCTGTCTTAAAGGTCGATATATTTTTATGTACGAGTAATGTCCATTTCTTGTGTGAGATGACAATGTCCGTGTCTTTGTGATAGTAAACACCGATAGTATTGTTTATTGGTGTTATTTCGTATTGAGAAAATGCTGATCCGAACAGCAGTAGAAACCTGAAAATAAATTTTAATCTTCAGTATATGGTTTCATTCTATCAAAATTTACTTTACTTGTTTGATTTGTCTCAGGATTTAACAAAGTGGCAGAATTTTGGAAAATTTCTTTGATCTCGAAAGGGCCGTTGAATTTATTTTGTGACTTGCTTTTGATTTGGGATTCCTTTACATATACTTCGTCTCCAACGTTATACGTGGGGCGATTTTCTGGGATATTTCTGTCGAATCTGACTTTAGCTTTTTGTTTTTGCGCTTCAGTCCGACTGCGTGCAATTTGGTAATAGTGGGATATCCTATTATTTAAGTCCCTAACATATTTAGTTATTAGGTCTTTTTGGTTGTACAGGGTCTCTGGTGGTCTATTAGCTGTGTGTCCAAAGATCAGTTCGTATGGCGTAAAACTATGCGTTTTATTAACCGAATTATTGTAGCATATTACTGCATACGGCAATATGGTAAAAGGATGTTCATTTGGGTTTTCGGTTTTGTGAATTCTGATCATTTCGGCTAAGGTAGCATGAAAGCGTTCTATAGAACCGTTAGATTGGGGATGTCCTACGCTAGAATATGTCAATTTTATATCGTAGAGGGTACAGAGGTCTTTTAGTAAGTTGTTGTCGAATTCACCGTCGTAATCACAGTGAATCCTCAGTGGGGTACCGTAATGTTGAAAATATAACAATAGGGTATTTACCACAGATTTTGCGCTTTTATCCGGTACTGCATAGGCTTGTGTGAATTTTGTAAGTTCGTCGCGGATAGTTAGAGCGTAATTTCGTGTAGGAAATTCGAATAGGTCGATGTTAATTCTTTCGAAAGGCGTCCTCGGAGTTTCAGTGATTACTAGAGGGTTGTTAAGATTTTTTCGGCAAACTTTAGTCCGTTGGCAAATTTCGCAATTTTTTATGAAATTTTCAACATCTTTGGTTAGTCCTTGCCAATTGTATTTATTTTTGATCCTACGCATAGTCTCGTTTATTCCGCGATGTAGGTTGTTTTTGCCGGTATGGTTTTGGTCAAGAATTATCGGTCTTTGGTCTTCGTCAGGTATTTGTACTAAGTTTTGACAGATAATGAGCTTTAGGTCCTTTTCTGCGAAGATAAATGACAGAATTTCGAGTATGGGGAGGTCTAAGTTATTTTCGACATTATAAGTATTAGAAAGATCTAATTCATTTTGATTTTTGTATATTGCTAAGAACAAATGTTCTACTACAGATTCAGGGTCAAAGGGTAGAGGAATGATATAGTATTTCCTATGTCTAACCGATCTACTAGAGAGAATATTTATTTTGTCGTCGTAAAATTCAGGGTTTTCCTCGAAAATGTCGTCAATAATTTGGTGATGAAAATCTCTTAGGTTATTTTGTTGAAAGAAAGTTATGATGTGTTTGTTTTCTCGGTCCAGGAGTTGTTTATTCGAAGTTTGAATTTTAGAGTAGTCAATTAAAGATTTGGTCTTGTATAGTCGGGAGAAAGTATTAAATTCTTGAATTATTTGTTCGTTTGTGATTTCATCGTCATTGTCTGGATTTCCGTCATCGTCTGTGTCCTCATTCGCGGCTAAGATTTTGGAATGGAATTTAGAACATTTGGAAAAATGGTTTATTTTGATTCTAGAGAGGGCATCGGCATTTTTATTGATTTTTCCGGGCTTGTAAACGATTTCGTAGTCGTATTCCTCCAGTTTAAGTCGCCAGCGGGCAAGTCTACTTCCTGGGTCTTTTATTGAGAATAACCAGGTAAGTGGTCGGTGGTCGGTGACTAGTTTGAACTTTCTACCGAATAAATATGGTCTAAAGTGTTTTACCGACCATACTATGGCCAATAATTCCCTTTCAATGGTGGAATACTTTGTTTCCGCACCGCATAAAGTTCGGGAAGCGTATGCAATTGGTAGATCTTTGCCTATATTTCCCTGAGAGAGTACCGATCCGATGGCGAATGCGCTCGCGTCGGTAGTTAGGATGAAAGGCTCATCAAAATTAGGATATATTAATATCGGAGTCGTCGTCAATGTTTGCTTTAAGTTGTCGAACGAATTCATACAATCATTGTCAAAGTTAAAGGGAGTGTCTTTTTGTAGTAGCTTGGTCAGGGGCTTTGAAATCTTAGAGAAATTTGGAATAAAGCGTCTATAATAGCCCGCTAAACCTAAGAAAGATTTAATGTCCTTTTGATTTTTGGGATGAGGAAAGTTTAAAATGGCTTCTACTTTACTGGGATTTGGCTTGACACCGTCTTTTGTTATAAGATGTCCTAGATAAGCGACTTCTTTGCGTAGAAACTCGCACTTGTCGGGTTGAATTTTGAGGTTAGCTTTCCTTAGGCGTTTGAATACTTCTGTCAGTCGGGAAATATGATCGTGAATAGTAGGGGAGTAAATGATAATGTCGTCCATGTAAACAAGGCAGCGTTCATTCTGGATTCCTAACAAGATATTATCCATCACTCTTTGAAACGTTGATGGAGCATTCTTTAAACCGAATGGCATTCTAACGAATTCGAAATGACCGTTTTCGACTGTGAAAGCAGTCTTTTGAATGTCTTTCGCGTCAATTTCTATTTGGTGGAATCCGGAAGCTAAGTCTAGTGTGGTAAAATATTGGCATTTGCCTAGTTGGTCTAAAAGGTCAGACATATTTGGGAGAGGGTATTTATCGTCAATAGTCAATTCGTTTAATTTCCTGTAATCTACTACGACTCGCCATTTTTGTTTGCCAGAGGCATCGAGTTTTTTGGGTACAACCCAAACAGGAGATGACCAGGGAGAAATTGAAGGTCTGATTATGCCTTGGTCCAGCATTTTAGAAACTTGTGTTTTGACTTCTTGTTTATGGCATTGAGGGTAGCGATACGATTTTGTAAATACAGGTTTAGAATTATTAGTGTCGATTGAATGTTTAATCTCGTTAGTGAAAGTCAAGTTGTCTCCTTCCAGGTAAAATATTTCAGAAAAGTCTAGGCGAAGTTGTGTAATTAGTTCACTTTCCTCGTAGTTTAGATGGTCTAAACGTAACTGGTTAATAATTTCAGATGATCTGTCGGTCTGTATGTGTGAGTCGGAATTTTGAACATTTAAATTAAAAATCGATTTAAATTTTTGCAATGGTTCTAATTTTAGATTAGAAAAATTTATAATTTTCGGAATGGCGTTTGCATTAATTACGGTTGTCAAAAATTCTCCATTTTCGTTTACCCTAACAAGAGCATTAGGCAAACGAACTTTTTCGTTTTCCTGCGCTGACAGTACAGCGTCAGTGTTTCTAAGATTGCATTTTAGTTTGTAAACCTTTTCCGTGCGACCGTCAATTTGGATAGTATTTTGGCTAGAATTATAATTTTGTCGGATTTTGTTGATTTCGGGTGTTGGAGAATCGTCAGTTACTTTGAAGATGGGCAATGTTTTAAAATTTGTAATTAGTTGCCTGGTTTTGAAATCTATTCTACATTCGTAGTGTTCCATGAAATCGGCACCTAATAATCCGTCAAAGTCTATGTCCAAGTCGTGAATATAGACTCTGTGCGGGTCGCGTGCGTTAAATGGTATAAGAACAGATTCGCTAATTTTAATTTTTTCGTCGGTTATGCCTTGTATAATCGCGTTTTCTGGAGATCTATTTTTAAAATTTTCCGCTGTCTTATGCTTAAAAATCGAAATACCTGCGCCAGTATCAATTAAGAGTTTAAATTTGTTCGAAATGTCATTTATGAAATAAAGATTACTAGAATTCACGGTCAATAGTGTGTGTGTAGGCCAATTTAAGCGAAGTTCTGGTCTGAGAGATTCAGTAGGGGGTTGTAATTGTCGTTCAGGTTTAATGTTTGGATTTGGTTGGACATTTGGTCCACTTCGAAATTTATTTCTTGGGTTGGAGTATTCATTGAATACTCCGGGCCTAATGGAAAATCCTGAGGATTAGCAGTATAATCCTGCGACATCTGAGAATTAGCTGTATAATTCTCATTTTGGTATGGCGTGTTATCGTCGTTATTTTGCGGAAAATGGGGGTAATCTTCATAATTTATTTGTGGCATGTTTGCCATATTATCAAGGCTAGAATTAGTTTGATAGTTTCCGAAGTTATGGAATTGCGGGTCACTGAAATTATCAGTTTCATTGTAAAAATTAGTATCATAATTTTGACAGTCGAAATGATTGTCAAAATTAACGTGATGTGTTCTCTGCGGGTTTTGTCTGTTAAAGTTAGGATTGAAATTTGAATTTTGTTGATTTGGGGATCTCTGAAAGTTCGGATTAGGTCTTATTACAGAAGGCCTATTCTGTTGGAAATTTTGTTGCGGCATGGAATTTCTTTGATATTGCTGGTTGGGAGAATTTTGGAAATTCGGTCTAGAAAATTGTGGAGGACTGGCAAAATTGTTTTGTCTAAAGTTCTGATTTTGTTGTGAGAATTGTAGTCTTGTTCGGCACTCATTAAAATTGTGCCCGTTACGTTTGCAAAAATTACAGAATTGTTGGGAGTTGGGACGCCTCTGTTGGTTCTGGATGGGGTTTTTGTTGATAGTTTGTTTTGGGAATTTTTGTGACTCGAAGTAGGACAGTTGGAGTTCGCGTTTGATTCTATTAATTGCTTCTAGCATGTCGCTGGGATTTCCGGCACGGATTATTTGTCCAAGTTTGGGTTCTAGTCCGGTAAGTAGTGTTGTTAGAGTCATGGTTTCAATTAAGGATGATTGGGCTGTCTTTTCTTCCAACGTCAAAGTCTGTTTTTGCACAGCAGCGTGCATTTTGGCATTATGTGTTTGTAAACGAGATACGAATGTCAGGGCAGTTTCATTAGGTAGTTGGTGAATCCGTTGTAAGTCCTGTATAAGGGCTGTCAAGTCGCGTGAATCACCGAAGTGGGCCTCAAGTAGGCTTTTAATTTCTGCCCAAGTGGCAGGGTTCCTTGAATTTATTAATTCGGCAGCTTTTCCCCGAAGTTTATTTTTTATGTGTAGAGTAAGTAAAATACGCTGGTCCTCTATAGACATTCCGTTCGCGAAAACACACGCGGAAATAAAAGTTTGTAGGAAAATGGGGTTCCCGTCGAACTCTGGAACTATTGAGAAAATCTCACTTAACCTGTAGGGTTCTATGGTAAGGGTTTCGTCAGCGTTATTGGTATTATTTGCTGTAGTATTTGGTTGGTTCGCCATTTTGTATTATTAAGATTTGTATATAAATTTCAGATAAACAAACAAAAATTAATTTGGTACACACAAAAAATAATAAAAATTAATTGTAAAAGGTGCAAGAGTACGCCACTGGCAATAATAATGAATAAAAGGAAACGAAATTGTATTCTTTTCTGTATAAAGTATGTAACAAATTATTTTTGCGATGGTATTTGCACTTATTCAGATATTATAGTCATATGGTATAAACAATACGTTAACCTTTATTAGTAGTAGTAGTATTAAATTGCAATAAAAACGTTACAAGATAAAGATTAAACTTGATATATGTCAAATTAATATATTGATTGCAATGAAAATATTTATGTGTTAAAATAAAATAAAATATCGGCTAAAGTAATACGATATTTAGATAATATATTCAACTAAATTAGATTGCAGAACTGTCGTGGGTTTAATGCAAATGTGAATGCAATGTACGAATGATAAAATATAAATGTTTAGTGCAGTTTGAAATAGAAAATAAATCGAGATGATTCTTAAATTACTTACATTACTATCTTCATGCCTGGGGTCCAGATGGAAGGTCGAATGCGGTTTCGTGAGCGTTGCTACACTGGGATGTACCGTCAGGGGTATCACTAGGTGTTCCTATCCACGGTGACGTGTTCCAAGTGCCGAAGACACCGACTTTCAGGGGCCAGGAATGTTTCTTACTTGCTAATTATTTCTCGATGTGTATATGATGCTTCTTGTGAGCTTGTTGAGACGTTGCTTGTCTGCTTGAAATTGTATTTTTCTTGTTTCTCGTAGATTCTTTTCTGATTGAAGGATTGAAATCCACCACCTCTGGGTTACAGGGTGTTTTTCAGATCCTACCGACTGCGCCAATGTTAGATAATGGATTGTAGAAATCACTTTTTAAAAACTTTATTTACTTGGGAGTCAAGCTTGACTCTAGGTACAATAATGAACAATAATAAATTTAGAATGTATTAGGTCGAAAATGAGTATATGACTGAAGGTACAAATGTCTGTTGGTTGTATTTATAACATAAGAGAACAAAGAACATTAAATTGGCAATTCAGCATGATAAGGGATTACCAAGAAAGAAACATTAAACTCAGCCAACGTGAGCGGTTATTAGAGAAGAGCTGTTGCGCAATTTGTAACATGATATGTTTGAGAAGGTTAAGCCTGTCTCGGTGATATTATATATCATAGTATATTTCTAATATAACATATATGGACGCAGTCCTAGAACAGAAATCTAAAAATTTTATCTATCGTTATGGCATTCAAATTTATTTCACAAATTTTAGGGTCCCATCGGATTGACACGACAACATATCATCCTCAAAGCAATGGTATGGTTGAGAGAGATTCCATAAAACCCTGAAGACTACATTGTAAGCCAGGCTAATGCAATTCGCTGGCATGATGAATTGTCAATTATTTTATTGGGTTTACGCGCCATGACCAAAGAGGACTTACTTTGTTCATCTGCGGAGCTTGTTTACGGATAAACCTTGCATCTCCCTGGTCATTATTTTATCATGTCACATACCGATATTCAGGTCTCGCTTTTCATTACTAAATTACAAACCTATTTCGATAATTTACATTTTAGATTCCCGAAGCCAAATTTCACTCAAAAAATTTTCGTCAGTCCTGACATCACTTCTTGTAAATATATTTTCATTCGTCAGGACAGTCTGAAATCATCTTTCGCCTCTTTATACGAAGAACCTTTTCTCGTTGTTTCTCGTACAGACAAAATTATTACGGTCTTTAATCGTGGCAAGCACTTTACTGTCAGTCTTGACAGAGTCAAGCTTGCGTAATTGTTAGATGCCATTACTGATTCTCCTGACAAACCCGCCTTCAAAAAAATACATTTCAATATTGATTCTTTGATAGACTGATTTTTCTATTGCAGGGGGAATATCTGGGACATACACTCCTACTTAACGTGTACTAGCCATCTGATCGCCTACTAAAAATTATATTTGGATTTCTGTAACTAAGATAGAAAAATAACAACAGGCAATAATGACTACTGATTTTTGAATTATTGTATATTTTATATTTGATAGATAGATTTAATGAACAAATTATTATCTATTTAATATTTCATTTATAGTCTAACAACTATATAAACATACACCTTGTTCACTATAGCTGCTTCCAGCCTTATTTTTGTCAATTTATCGTACAGCTTGGTTAGTGTAGTAAGTAGACATAGTGGTCTATAATCTGCTGTGTCTTTGTCATATTTTCTTGATTTTGGGATAAGTACTAGTCCAGCTTTCTTCCAGTTCTTTGAAAACATTTGCTTCCTTATTAGCTCGTTTAAGATCTTAAGAGAATTTGCTGCCATCTTACTAATTACATAGATAGCTTCTGCAGGAATAGCACCAAGGCCTAGAGATTTTCCAACTTTTAACTTTTGTAGCACCTCATTTAGAAATAGCACAAAAATCAATATAAAGGATTTTTTTCCATAAGCAATTTTATGGTTGGATCCTGTTGGGGAGGTGCTCAGGAGTAGTTAAAAAAATTTTGTACTTCAAAGATCTTGAGCTCCAATTGTTATTAACAATTTAATTCTTTTAACCGCGTTTTTCAACCGAAAAAAGTGAATAACTCGAGATATATACGATTGGTATAAAAAAAAATTAAAATTTTTGTAATTAAATTTACGTTTAGTGTAGGTCTAAAGAGCGCAACCATAACTCACAAATGTAAAAAAAGTAGCCAACAATAGTTATTATTCATTTTGCTGTCCAGAGCCGCTGGGTAAACTGATCAAGTTTCAAACTTTCCCAAACAAAAACCCCTTGAAAATTTCGTGCAAACATATTAAATCCAGTGTGCACAATTGAATTTGTTATTTAAAATTTGAATTGATCACCATTTTATGCCATTAAGTCCAAAACGGGTCATTTTTGTTTCAAAAGTTATGTCTCGACGCCAGCTCATTGATGCCGTAAAAAATTTTTTTAAACCTATTTTGACCATTTATATTTATTTTTCTAATTTTGACATATAAAGTGACACTTTTTAAAACTGATTGACATTATGAAACGTCTTACTTTTTGTAACTAGTTGCATACAGTAAAATTTTATGCAATTGGTGACGAAAAATGTATTTCAAAATTAGTGACAAAAAGAATTATTCTATTTATTAAACTGTTATAATACAAGTTAAAAACATAAATTATAAATTAATTAATTATTATAAATATTGATAACACAATTATTGCAATTATTCAAATTAATTCCCGACGACATATTTTTTTCATTGCTCGAACTTGCTGTTATTTGGGAAGTGGCGCACATTGCTTTAGATGTTTCACCAAATATTTCTTGCGCTATAAGTTTCTTATTATTCATAGAATTTTCGACATATCCCTCCGCAACAGAGCTAGATTTCCAACCTCCGTGCCTCTTTAATTTTAAAATATCAGCGCCACTGTCTGCTAGAAAAGTGGCAGAGCTTCTTCTAAAGTAGTGGCCAGTATATAGAACAGGGTTTGAAAGACGAAGAAATTGTGCAATAACTTTTGGCAGACTGCTAAATGTGTTAATTCCAACAGGATTTCTGGTACATTTTCCATTCGCATATTTTACAAAAAATCTGTTGTGTTTAAGAACCTGGGGACGCAACTTAATATATTTTCTTAATATTTCAACAAGATTCGTATTTTCAATGTCTCCAGTGGTAATTGCAAACTGCCGTATAACTTTTGTTTTTGAAGGTGGGATATCAACATGAAAATAGCTTCCTTCGTCTATAACATTTTCAACTGGAAGAAATGTTAATTCTGCTTTTCTGCATGCTCCTGCCATTCCAATTATCATTGCAACCTTAGCCATTAAGTATTCTTTGTCATCAGCTTCCACTAAAAATTTGGCAAAATCTTCTTTAATAAAAACTTTTGACTTTTTAGCACTGTACCCGTCCGCTTGACTTTTAA
This sequence comes from Leptura quadrifasciata, assembly GCA_963675555.1. Classification (NCBI taxonomy): domain Eukaryota; kingdom Metazoa; phylum Arthropoda; class Insecta; order Coleoptera; family Cerambycidae; genus Leptura; species Leptura quadrifasciata. The sequence goes on from OY776675.1 coordinate 92,549,322, forward strand.
TATATGCTACCAAATTTGTATATTTTTTAATATCAATATTCCTTTTCAGATTTAGTTCAGACCTTAACATTGAGTAAAGTGTCCATAATGTGGAAACTTTTAGATCTTTCTTACCCTCAAAATATGCAAGTAAAACTTTCTCATTAACATGTTTAATTTTCTTCTCATCACACCACGTAACAAATTTTTCGTATGCCAAATCATAAACTGCCTTTGACTTTTTGGGAATTACTGATAATAGAGCATTACCTGCTGCCTCTTCAATATCGCTTGGTAGCTCTTCAGAACTTGAATTACTCATTTTTAAAAAATAAAACTAAAAATATATCAATCTCACTAAAAACCTTCCGTCTAGACTTTTTTACAAAATGTCAAAGTGACAACTAACATGAAGTAACAGCAACAAACTAAATTTATGTTTTCCAAATTTTTATCAATTATATTAAATTTAATTTTTTTATTACTTTCTTCAAAATTAGAAAAAATCTTGTATGCAATACGTTACGAAATGAAATTTTGTGTAACTTGTGAATTTTTGCGAAACTCACTTCGTTCGTTCCGCAAAAATCTCACGCGTTACACAAAATTAGGCATTTCGTAACTGATGGCATAAATAGCTATTAAAGCCCAATTAACAAAAAAGTTTTTTGCGGTTGGCGTCAAATGAAACATTATTAAATATATAAAAAAACTGGAAATACCATTTTTAATGTTTCAGAAAATTTTATGAAAACTTGAACTCTACACGACTTTATGCAAGTTTAGTGGGACCGTTTTTTCAATCCATTGAAATGAGTAAATAGTATTTAACCGGTCCTTTACTGTAATGTTTTTTTGTACATTTTTTTTGCTGTTTTCGTTATTCGACAAGCAATAAAACCTCAGTCTGGTATTAATTGTACAAAGGAGCATTTATCACACTTATCGATCGTTACAATTTGTATTGAATTTAAAATATTGAGTTTTTTGTGGTTCTGGCAACGGTTGAGAATCCACTGAAAGGTCGCCGCTCTCAAGTACTTGTAGAATCGCAAGTCGCCATACGCCCATGGAGACATCTATGGTGTATAGTACCAATTGACCATTTGAGAGGTTTCACTTACCTCTCAACACTACGCAATTCATTATAGTTTGTATAAAACTAGCAGGTTGGCCACTATCATTTGTTCATGACCTATGGCATACTGATGAGAACTAATAAGTTCGAAACCGGTCTATGTCTAGTCAGGAAATTGACAAATGATATTGGTTACCATTCTTTCATGATTTGTAAGGTGTTATTCAATGCAGGTCCGAGTATTTGCCCGCTGAGTAGTTGTGTCCTGCAAATCATATATTATAACAGTAGGTTAAGCCCACCTAGGACTGAAAAGTCGCCGCTCTCAGGTACTTGCAGAATCGCAAGTCGCTATACGCCCATGGAGACATCTATGGTGTATAGTAGTAGTAGTAGTAGTAGTTTGTAATTATTGCTCAATAAAACGAAATAGTTTGCAATTAGCCCTAGGGAATTTCTGTTTCTACATCACATAGTCGAAAAATATACAGGGTGTTCCATTAATTGAAAAATAATTTTTGGCCACCCTGTACATTTTTAGGAAATGAAAATGATTCAGAAACATTAATTAGATATCTCGCAACTGGTATTCACATAAGTTTTTCTTAAAACCCATAATTGTGACTGTGGTGATTCTTTTAATATCCGTCTGCAGATTGCATTATTCCAACAAAAAAATTCATTACATCCAAGTGGTTGGAGGATATTCAATACTAATATAGGAATGAATAGAGCCTAGAAAGAGGCTTCAAAAAATGTACTGATATACATAGCATTCCATTTAAGGCACTCGGTCCTGTAATTTCGTCTTGGCTCGCCCTGTATGTTCGAAAATAATTTCCAGTTATAGACTTTTTTAACTAGTTTACTTGAAATTTTTAAAAAATTTCTAGCTATCGTAGAACTAGAGATATCGAGGTCCGACGCACTATTGCCCCACCCTACATATTCTTGAACATAATGAATGAATAATGCTGAAAATCATCTTTTCGATAATTTCTTTCACTACTTATACCGCTAAAGTAGCTAATTCTGTTTTCAGATTTACACAAGCTTAACTTCAACAGTTGAAGGATGAAAATTCCTTCTAAACTGATCCGAAAATGATTTATATTCGATTTGTTAATCTACAAATATCTCAATTTCATTCAATCAAAACAAAAGTTATGGTTCTCTTTTGTAACATACATAATAATATATTTTATTTTCTTCATAAGGTAATGGAAAATATATTTCTATTACAAAATAGGCACTGAGTGATAGTAAAAAATTTAAAACGCTGTGAGCGCCTTCTAAATACTTTTAAAAATCAATAAAATAATGTTTACTTTATTATTCTATTATTTCTAGCAAATACCTGGGAAGGCACCGTAATGATTATTATTTTTGATGCTATTTCCTTGTATAAGGACCACATTACTACCTAAATTTACAATAAATTTCTAATACATGGACTAGATTACAACAAATTATAATTGTGAACCTGCAGAGTCTCGTCCTATATGTGTAAGTTTAATGATCATACCTACGCTTTCGTGGGTGGGCCAGATTTTTCATTAATATATCAGATTTTCACTTAGTACGCTCTCTCTCTGTGTATGCTTGCCAAAGGGTGATTTGCGCCTACCACCGTGTAGATACCTCTTGCTATTTGAATTGTAAGATATCTGATAAATTTTACATTCCCTGCGACGGGTTATTCAGTATATTTTGACCACCCCTTTGTTTTTTTTATTATTGAAAGTAAAAGTTGTATAATTGCAACTATATTTTTTATACGTAATCAGAAACAAAATTTCCTCACGTGACACGAAATAAATAGATATACGGTTTTCAAAATAAAATACATTTTTAGGTACACAAATTATATATTCGTAATTATAAAAATACTAAGATACTTTGAGGGTAAAATGATATTTGATAAATAAATGTTATGAAAGTAGACTAGCTGTTTTTTTGAAGAAATTATGGAAATAATAGAGAAACAGATGTTCTTGTACTGTACAGTAAGATCCCAGAGCCGCCAGACCTACGTCATTTTAGCAAAGTTAAGATTTTCGCAATATATATAAAATTGAGGCTTGTAACTGTAATGTATGTACCCCAATTTTTTCTCCAGCTGTACAGCGTCTGGCGGAAGTTAGGGCCCACGGAAAATGTCTTGCAATAATAAATGTTGGTTCTTAATAATATTGTGTAAAACTATATAAAAACCAGCTATGCTGGTCTGGAAGCTCTGGGATCTTACTCTATAAAGAAATATTTGTATTAGGTATTTTAGTTGCTAATCGAGCCGAAACAAATAGCGTACAAAATGTAGTAAAAAAAACTGTAAATAGTTATAATGTTTATTGAACTCGTTAACTATTTCTTCAGGTTGATGAATTATTATACTGTCAATGTTTACTTGTGGAATACTGTTTTGTTTATCTTTCTTTCTTTCTAATGTTTTATTTATAATATTCCAAGTTACTTCCTATTTGTTGTCCGTGTTATGATAAGTTAATACATATTCTGCTTCAGAATGCAGATTTAAAGTAACAGCTCCAGGAAGCTGTGAGACCTTAACGTTGGTGGAGAAGCTAAGTAATCACCATGATCCTTTGGACTATGCTGGTGGGAGTGTCGCAAGCGACCCCTGGTAAGGTCACCAAGCCGGAAAGGTCAAAAGAGAACGGTGAAAAACTAAGGACAGCTTAACCTCAGCGTCTATTCCAGACACGGAGTGGCTACGGGAACGGGCGCACCCGGGGGTAATTCGAGCTACGAGTGAGCTGCGCCACTCACTCGCTTAGCACCATAATCACGGCCCACACCTCAACGACTTCCGCGGAAAAGAAAAAAACGGCACCCCAAGGGGAAAGTTGTGCGGCTACTGTGAAAGGGGGACTTGCGCACCTCACAGTATTAATGTCTTTCTTCCAGTATGGGCCCACTGCTGGAGAGATTGGACCCAGCTCGTAGTACACCGAATGATGGAAAACAACGAGAGCCAAAATCAAAAGGACGGAAAAATTGTGTCGAGGGAAACGGCAAAGACGACTGACATGGACGATGAAACAAAAATATTGACAGAAGAGGAAATATCTGCAAGAAGAAGCTCCATACTGAAGAGCCCGCCGAGGAGCAGGAGCTCTTCGATGGGAAATATCTGGGGTGAAGATCAGGAGAGGAAGAGGAGATGAGTTGAGTCAATCAAAGTTAAGGAAAAGGAGGAAGATGTATAGAACAAGGCTACCGCGGAGATGAGGGGCTAATTACAAAGCTGGAGGAAAACTCCAAAAACCTGAGGCAGCTGGTGAAAATTAACACCAAAACCAAGGTGGAGATCAAGGCGGGTGTGAGGGAACTAAGCTGGATAGCTGGGTATATCGGCTGGAAGAGCAAAAAGTGGGTCGAGATTACGCAAGAACTAAGACAAGAGATGAGAGTCTTCAAGGAAGCGAGATAATTCTCTACACAGACGGAAGGTCCTTGGCACCGTTCAGCTAAAGGAAAGGAGTAGGAAGTAACGATAGCGCGGATTAAGGAAAAAAGTGATGGGTGGTCGGGGGAGTACAATAGCCTGATTGATACCATTAAAGAGGACTGGCGGGAGAGAGCATTCCGAAAGCTGAAATACGAGGAGGGTAGTCCCAAATGGGGGGAGACGGACGAAGACCTAGCATTGGTAATCGATATCGGAGAACAATAGGGAGAGAGAGGTCTAATAAGACAGGCAAGAGTAGCCTGCCCAATAACAATGGCTCTCCTAAAAAAAGGACTAAGAGAAGGCCAGGTGGAATACGGGGCGTGTAGTATCCACCCAACCTTAAATCGTGAGGAAGAGCACAGGGACACTTCAAGACATACGTTCCTTCTACCGAGAAAATTGGGAGTAGAAGGAACATGGGAAAACGAGGATATGTTTGAAATGCTGAAGAAATATTAAAAGCCATATTAAAAGAATTAGGGAAAAGGAAGTGCACCGTTGCCGCACAAGATGGGGTTGACAGGGCAATGCTAAGGAAGCTCTACGAATACGTGTTTAAACAAGTGGATGCAGAAATTAAAATACTCGCCCCTATGGGAAGAAATGCTAAAAATATGAGGGATTCGCCTGTAGATACCGTAGGACAGGAAACCCGAGGAAGAAGATTAAGGGGAGAAAATGCGGGAATAATTATAAAGGCAGGAAATAAATCCTATACGGAATAGGTAAAGGAGATTAAAGAGAGTGTACATATTGAGGAGATTAATGTAAAAGTGAAGAACATGAAGAAAGCAGCAAAAGGAGATCTATTGGTTACGGTTGAGGGAGGTGCAGATACTTATCTGCCTCCCTGTAAAGCTTTGAAAGAAGCCGTGGGGAAAAATCTACAACAGGTAAGGTTGGAGGAAAAAAGGGAGAACAAAACGATATCCATCAGGGATATTGACTGAATGGGAGTCAGACTGCAATAGTGCAGGTCCCAAAGAGAATTGCAGGGCTTCTTGAAAAGAGGGAAGGCGTAAGAATGGAATGGTTAAATTGCAGAGTCAGGGAAAGGGTTAATATCGCCAGGTGCTTTATATGCTTGCAGTTTTGGCACAGGGCAATAACGTGTACAGAGGAGGATAGAGGCGAGGACTGCCTAAGATGCGGGGAAAGGAGACACATTATAAAGGACTGTAATAAACCCGAGTATTGTGGGAATTGTAAAGCAGGGGGGACACAGAAGTGACTCTATGAAATTTCTAACATACAGGGGCATGATATACGAAAGGGAAGAAAGAGGATGGAGACCTCAGCTATAAAATCCAGATAGATAAATGGATTCGAATAATGAGGACAAAGGAAGAGGATAGAAGAAATCTACCCCCGAACTCCTAATCGTTTTAATAGGTAGGGGATGTAAGGAAAAATGGGAAGTTTTACTAGCACCAATACACGATGAATGACCCGTAGCCTGATGGAAAACGAAAGCAATTCCAGGTTACGTGGAAACACTGATCCAGGAGGGGTTTTAGTCGGTAGGAGTCCGACACTACCAGGTGCGGTGGACCCTAGCGCCGGGTGTACACGCAGGATTTCCCCTCCACCATAAAAAAAGTGACAAAAGTTTGACAAGAGTGATGAGAGAGACCTAGTACAATTTGTGTAAACATAATCAATACATGTGGCAGAATTTTCATTAATTCTAGTGAGCTCGGTTGTTTTAGTTTGAATATTATACATTGATAGTGAATTAAGAAGCTCTTTATTGCGTGACTCTATCAAGTAATTTATATTAAAATCCCCACAAATTACAATAGTATTATTTTTTATGGTTTTGGATTGGGAAAATGCTATTATTATTTCAGGAAAATTTAGTGAAAATTATTGTCGTAATTCGATGATTATTGTCGACAAAACCAGAGATGAGAGTATTAAACTAGACTGCTAACTTGATAAATATTTTTAATTAATGGGATGTAAACATGAAACTATCATTTTTACATAAAGTATTAGTTCTAGTTAGTATGCTGATGGTATCAACTTTGTTGGCAAAAATATTTAGGTACTTGTAAAACTATTTCAGAGCCAGAGCCACATCAAAGGCTTTCCCCTGCCATGTGTAAGTGGTCTTTAAATTTATTAGTTTCACATGATTTCTACTAGCTTGTAATATACGCAAGTACACTTCAATTGCATATAAAGTGGACGGTTTTTGTTCAAAAACAACTAATCTACGTATCGCTGGATAAACACAAATTGCTATCAATCTTCCAAGTTATTAAGCTTAACAGCTTAGGGTTCAATATATATCGAATAAATATAACTCATAATTAATATCGCAATTAGTATAATACTTTATTTGTATTATATATTCAACCTGACCTTGAACCACACACATAATACAGATGTCGTTGCTCCCGCTACTTTACATAAACATCCTGTAATACACAAAACGCGCTAAGAAAGACCATTTCAACCTTGAGTGACCCTTATGTATGTGTGAATTTCGATTAACCTTGGTTTACTGAATAATTATTATTGTCGGCGAACGCACATAAAAAATACCCCTTTTACAGAGCATTATGGGCAGGACTTATGGTGGTACTTGCGGTAGCTCTTGAGACGGCTGCAGGTCCTTTTTATTGCAGGGTACAGACCTAGACATTCACTGACCTTTGTATGACATATGAATGCCCTTTTATTTGAAAAACCCTTATATACACTGCTATATATTCGACAGAAGACTGATTATATATTTATATTACTAAAATATCTATACAAATAAATAAAATTGAGGTGCCTGTCTGTGACTTCCAAAAATTTATATTTTTAAGCAGTGTATTGATATATTCTCACGACATCTACTTGCAAAATAAAATAAAAAATTGTTGACAGTCTGTCTGTTTGTTTTTATTTTTATTTTATTTATTTATACACCATCTAACAGTATGGTGATGGGAAACAACACATATTTAATATACAGTACACATAGTGAGTAGCTTAAATATATATAATAAAAGTAGGAGAGAAAAAAATCTAAATCTAAAATCTAAACTGACTAGTATAAGAGAATCAAAAAAGATATAAAAGACAGCTAAAGAAATACTGTATAGTGCATGGAAAAATTAACAAGATTGCTGTACATAAGGAATATATAAATAAAAATATAAAAATAAAATATAGTGAGGAAAATTGATAGGCGAACAAAAGCAGGAAGCCCCATTATTGAAAAATATCAATATTCGGATTGTTATTGTAACAGGACCAAATATTATACACAGGTGAGAATTTTAGGACATTAGTCCGAGCTCTAGGCAGATAAAAAGTTTGACTATGACGTGAATTAACTCTAGGAATATAAAAGTCCAGTGACTTTAACATATTTAACTCAGCAGTAATTAGGAAATAGTCACACATAGACACAGATACGATGACTTAACCACAATATAACAAGTTTCACAAATAGACAGTGCATAAAATACCACAAATCAACTTAAAATTTCAGGAGCACGATACGTGTGTGTACTATACTACTGTGTACTGTTTTATTTTAATTCAAGAACTGCAGGATTAATATAAATGAAACTTTCACATTTTATATACAATTAGTGTTCGTTTCATCTCGATATCTTAAATAGATTCTCAGTTACAAGATAAAACTCCTTGAAACACTGCGGTGAGGCACAGGATGTGTATGGCGAGGGCTTCTGGCGCAGATGCTAATTTTTTTAAATTTTTTTATATACATTTCTTTAACGTCGGCCTATTTCCGCTACTGAGGCCTAACACCGACGCCTGTAGACGAGCTACCCCCAACCAGGAATTTTGCCGAACCTCTTCCCTTAAGAAGAGTAGGGATCTTTTACTTGCCTAACATTTAATAGACAAGGGACCGACGGCTTTACATCCCCTCCGAAGGATGGTATATCTCCTATACAACCCTCGCCTAAGGTTGTATAGCTTCCGCGCATACACTGATATACAAGCCGCTGGAAGATGTGTGAGGCGAGAACGCGGTTTCCGTTGGAATGTTCACCCATCCAAGTACTAACTGCGCCTGTCGTTGCTTTACATCGCATACCGAAGTATGTAGATAGTAAAGACGCACCTACGCTCGCCCCAGATGCATATTTGTCATTTTGGTAATCGTTTATTTCTATATTACTATAAAGTATTGTGTATAATTATTTGTATCAATTTCACAATTTCATGATGACGATGCTCACGGTCAGCACTAGTATTTAAAAAATATGTAAATTAAAGGATTTTATGCAAAGAACTGAACTGCTACGGAAAAATCACTGAAGATTATGAAACCAAGAATCATGCAGTCGTTAACTTAATTCGAACATGTTACCTAACATCGATATTGTTTATTGATATTGTTTAGTTGGGATTAATAGATGCATTAATATTAAAACTAAAACAGAATGGATTTTATCGCAGTGTTTGTTATACAACGGATAGAAATAGTAAAAATTAATGGTACTTAATGTATCTGAGCCTAAAGAACAACTTTGGGATTCTCAATGTAGTGTTATTGGTCCCTTATTATTCATTCTTTATGTAAGTCACTTTGTATAGAAGTGTAATATTATTTGACGATATCACTTTTATCTACAGCGAGCCCCATTTTGCCTGGAACTACCCCTATAAAAAGTTTATTTAATGTCCGATTTAGATTTTTTTTTAAATAAGATCTTTGAAAAGCGCATCTTTGTGTTATTTTAAACTTTGCAATAATAACGTGGCCTAATGATTTTTTTTTTCGGGTAAAAAAAATGGTGAAATCTTATTAGCGATTTATTATTTCAAATCTGCGCTCTAGCCACTGGATTCAGCAATCCCCCAAATGCACCAAATTTCGTTGAAAAAGTCGTATTTTTGGGTTTTTATGAACGACATTTCACAGTTCTTCCCTCAAGATTTCTTGATAAGCTAATGTAATTCTGTCACATAGTTCCTGCCTATATTGTGGTCGAGATTTATAAACTTTGCATAAGCACTCATCTAAAAGAGTACCTCACAAATAAAAATGAAGGGGTATTAAATCCTACTACGTCCGATCCACCTACCGGAAAAATTTTGGTTGAGCCACGTCCTGACAATTACTCCATGGTGTGGGAAATATAACTGTTGTCTTCCCTGCAGGTTTTGAATCTCGTTCCAAAACTGATTTCTCAAGAACTCCAGAAAATTTAAACAGTTTAAATTTCCATTAAAAAATAGGGACCAATTAAGCGCTCGTTCAAAATACCACACCAGCCATTTATTTTTTGTGCATATTGACTTCTGCAATTGATTAATCAATTGGGATTTTCCTCTGCCCAAAATCTACAATCCTTCGAGTTTGTGGTGAATGTAGCCTCATAATTGTAGGTGATTTTTTAAAATCTAGGTCATTCAAATACTCTCCTTGAGCCCGCAAGCACTACTCAAATCTTCTTTTTCCGCCACCTACTTGCACCGCCAAATGGTATTTCGAGACTTGTTTAAATTTATAACAGCACTCCTCAAGTTTGAACGAGGATTTTCGTCAAAATTGCCAATATAACGAGATCATTAAGCTGCATCTGGTGGCCAGATACTATTTATTTCTTAAACACTACCGGTATCATTAAAAAAAATTAATATTTTTCGAACGGTGCTGTCGTTAAGTGGTGGCCGCCGATTTGGATTTCTTCTATTAAATTCTCGGGCAGCTTCTCGTGATGACTTCAAATTATCAGCAACAATTTTAATAACTTCTATTTTTTCTTGAAAAGTTAACCTTTGCGCGGGCATAATTATGATAATAAGCAGGAATATAAAAAAAAATGTTTAAACTTGCTTTACTGTAAAAAGTCGTACTAAAAAGTGAAAAATAAAGAAATACCAATGTACCAATGCAAGAAAAGCAAGGCGTGCGCACTTTGTATGATTGTACGCATGATTGTAAGAAATGGGTGTAATCGTTGTATACATATTGCCTCCAGCCATGCGTACATAAAGGTGATACATATTATACTTATATATAAAGTGCGCACGCCTTTTAAATTTTTTTATTTTCTACTTTTTAGTCATACTTTTTGGAGGGGTTAACCCCCAGAGATCGTTCAATAAAAATTCGTCTCTCAACCATTTGTCTTGATTTCTCGCTCCTCCGTTTTGCAGATTTTTCAATTTTCACCCCGCGCCCCCTATGTGCAGATATTTGCAAAAGTAACGATAGAATACTGTATTGTCATCCGATCTTAGTAACTGTGCAAAATTTCATCAATTGATTCTGTCAGGAAGTGTGTTAAATAAGGGATGCAAGATTTGAACATAAACATTGTGCACGTATTGTGGGTTAAAGAAAAGCAAGTAATAAGCATTATCTACTCATTAATAATGAATCATTCATTTCACAATTATTTCAGTCAAGGCATTCTTTTCATCAATACACAATCCCATGCAACAGTTAAATTTCTTCGGCAATTTCTGAAATTTTATTTGTCTCAAGAAAAATCCAAAAATACGACTTTTTCAACGAAATTTGGTACAAACACATTTGAGGAGTTGTTGAATCCGGTGGTGCATTCAGATTTGAAATAATAAAATCGCTTATAAGATTGCACCATTTTCTGAAGAAAAAAAATCGTAGTAGCCCAAGCTATTATGTTTTGTAAAATTTAGTATAACACAAAGATGTGCTTTCAAAGATCTTATTTAACAAAAAAAATGTCTAAGTCATTAAATACATTTTTTATAGGGGTGGTTTCAAGCAAAATAGGACACGCTGCAAAATGAAAACACAAAATTTGAGGATCTTTACTATTGTAAATTTAGAGTTAGGACTTCTCACAGAAAAAAATCAATAAACTAAAAGTAAGCGAATTAACATCTAAATTTCTTTGTAGGTAACATTGATTTGTGCAATAAATTTATCGACTTAAATTCTAGTATTAAAATAAATAACGAAGCAGCAGAGTTTGTTCAAGGCATTGAATATTCGAGTGTAATAATTCATCGTGAATTGAAATTTAATAAATATGTAGATTATCACGTGTAACAGCTACACCCCGCTTCCTAAGTAGCACAAATTGCTTTTTAAAAACTCTATAAATATCTACTCCACCTTTTTATAAAGCTTAATACTTTATAATTAAGAGTTAACAACAATAGTCCAGTATTAATTATATACCCAAAATAGGCACAGTTTATACAGCCTCAGTAAACTCTGTAAAATGTACATAAATGCTTAAAGAGAATATTACGGCAACCTCTTTCTTTCGTCTTACTAGCTGTTATAGATCATGTTATGTGACTGCTAAGAAGTTGTTATAGAATTGCTGCAAGTAAGTTTTCAAACAATAAAAATTCCTCTAAATTTGAGTTACTGTTTGCAGTAATAAAGCATCGATATCACAGTGTCTCTAGCAGCTTCAATGTAATAACTTTGTTATGGCAAATTATTATGAAGCTAAATGAATATTGCCTGCAAATTTAGTGCATGCTGTGGTTCGTAGAAAACTAAATTTGTCGTGAGAAGAAATTTTTTCTTTTGAAATATACAATTCTACTTCGAAATAAATAGATGCGCCTCCAAAATTCCTTGAATTTGACAAGTTTAAAATTATTTAAAAAAATATATTTTTTAATTTTTTTCCATATGTTTATATTAACCTCTCCACAATAAAATTGTGAGAGGTTACTAAAATTGGTTCAAAAACGAAAATTGAGATAACATCAAATCTTTACGTTTTGAGGTCCTAGGAACCCAAAAAAGTGGTTTTTGAAAAATGTCTCTGTGTGTGTGTGTGTATGTGTGTATGTACGTATGTTAGATAATGGATTGTAGAAATCACTTTTTAAAAACTTTATTTACTTGGGAGTCAAGCTTGACTCTAGGTACAATAATGAACAATAATAAATTTAGAATGTATTAGGTCGAAAATGAGTATATGACTGAAGGTACAAATGTCTGTTGGTTGTATTTATAACATAAGAGAACAAAGAACATTAAATTGGCAATTCAGCATGATAAGGGATTACCAAGAAAGAAACATTAAGCTCAGCCAACGTGAGCGGTTATTAGCGAAGAGCTGTTACGCAATCTGTAACATGATATGTTTGAGAAGGTTAAGCCTGTCTCGGTGATATTATATATCATAGTATATTTCTAATATAACAGCTTCCCCCTTATAAAAAAAGTTGGTGTTTTATGCAGCAACTTTTGAAATGAATATAAAATGTATATAAAAGGTAATGGTACAATTTGGAAAAATATAAAGAGTACAAAAATGTTAAGTCGTAAAGTTTAAAATACAGAGTATAACCTTAGCGTCTAAAATATGAAATGCAAGCACAATAAGCTTGATTCATAAAATAAAATAACATAAAAATGTTAGAGTTAAAATATAGCTTTAGCAAGAAAGCGTAAAATACAAACATAATAAGTTTGTCTTAAAATGGGATAAAATATTCCCAAGGTTAAAATATAGCTTTAATATAAAAGCATACAATATGAGTATGATAAGTTTAAATGAAAATAACGTAAAAATGTTAATAAAATTGAAATTAACAAAGGATAGAAAAATAATGAAATATAATGATTAAACAAATGAAATGAAATTCACTGAAGTCAGTAAAAGTCAGTAAAAAGGCACAAAACAGTTTGTCTTTAGTTAAGTTCTATGTCTTCGGCTTCGTTGTCTTATCTTCTTAAGGTAGGTCGTCTTCGTTGATGAAACAGGCTAGTGATTGTCCTGAGGGGTTCACTAGGCCTTGGTGGAGATGGAGGAGTCGTGGAAACGTTGATGGCTAGTCTTCGTCTTCTTGCTTTACACTTACAGAATAGATACAAGAATAAGAGTCCGAAAATTAGCACTATGGTAAGATAGGTAAACCAAGAAATGTGTCTCGTGATGAAAGGTTCCTTGATTAGGTCGTCTAAGTCTTTTGAATATTAGTCTAATTGGTGTCTGGCGACATCGAGGTCTTCGGTGTTCAGATCACTTAGTTTTAGTGGTTTCAGGTTGGGCACTCGAACTTTGTCCGGAACCTGGTTGCAACACTCGAACGGGATTTGTATAGGGCGAGCGTCATTCTTCACGTCTGTCGTTTCGCCTGAGCTGGCTTGGATCTTCGTGATACCTATGAAGGCGTAGCAATTTGGTTGTAATTTAATTATACAGTTTTTGAGGATGGTGTCGGTTTTTGGGGTCTCTTTCGGGCAATTGATAGTCATCTTTAGTGGCTCTGTATTGACGATCATCCACACGTTCTCGTCTAGTTCTTGGATGTTGTATCCTTGGCCGATGATAGTTGACGTTTGACAGTTTTCTGGTAGAGTTTGTAGATCCTTGAAAAGGCGGGCTTCGCATATGGCGTTGTTGTCAATTGGATATGCAAACAAATTTGGACATAATTTAGTATTGGTATGGAGTGGCTTGCATTCTCTGAGGTCAGCAATAGGTATGTACATCAAAGAATCATCATCTCTCGCGATATATTTTTGAGAAGTTGACAAAATATGATACAGACCAGTTCTACTATCTAAGATAGGAATGGGATATAATTGGAAAACAGAGTACGTTTGAGGGTCTACTAGGGGTATATCTAATACAAATACTAATTCCGAGTTCATTTGGAAAGCTTTTAATTCAATAATATCTAAATACTGTGCAATTTTTGAAAGTTTAATTGGGAGTGGCAAATTGTTCTTTTGTAGGTTTTGTGAAATTTCCTGCAATGAGTTTACCAAATCTTGGGGGTTAATGATAGACGTATGAATTACTTTGAGTCTCGCGAAAGTGATTGAATTTAAAATATCGTTGAGGTTGTCCTCTATAAATAGGTAGCTCGCCATGAGTTGTTCACAAATTTCCAAGAATTTTAATTTTGTTTCAACTGCTCGTACGTTATACGTAATGTCTAAGATTGCGTATTCGATTTCTTTTATGTCTTTGTTGAATGTCTCCTCGTCTATTAGTAGTTTGCGACCGTCAATTTGGATAGTATTTTGGCTAGAATTATAATTTTGTCGGGTTTTGTTGATTTCGGGTGTTGGAGAATCGTCAGTTACTTTGAAGATGGGCAATGTTTTAAAATTTGTAATTAGTTGCCTGGTTTTGAAATCTATTATTATTATTATTATTATTATTATTTATTATTATTAGCCGTTACTCGAGTCCGAGTATAAAAATGTTACAGTCGATAAATTTTGTACAATAAGAAACAAGTAAAAGGTGTAGTCTATTGTAATTCCCATTCATCTACGGTGCACACGACTATGGCTATAGAGGCCAATTCGGGAGAGCACATGTCGACCGCAGTCAGGACAAACATAGACCTGGTTAGGTCTTGGATTCGGCCTTCTTGCAGCAACATTTCCTTGATAGCTGGCCACAACCCCTCGCCATTCGGTTCTGTCCGCTGCAAGTTGTTCCCATTGCTCGTCTGCAATACCGCAGGATTTTAGATTTTCATGGAGAGCATCTTTGAACCTCTTTCGTTGACCGCCACGCCTTCTTCTACCGCTTAGCAATTCACCATAAAGTGTACATTTAGGAAGGCGGTTATCATGCATACGATGAACGTGACCTGCCCATCTTAGGCGTGCTCTTGAAATAAGCACCTCAATTGGAAGGCTGTTTGCTCTCCTGAGTACTTCCACGTTTGATATGTGATGGAACCAACGGATTTTCATCATACTTCTGAGGTTTGAAATCTATTCTACATTCGTAGTGTTCCATGAAGTCGGCACCTAATAATCCGTCAAAGTCTATGTCCAAGTCGTGAATATAGACTCTGTGCGGGTCGCGTGCGTTAAATGGTATAAGAACAGATTCGCTAATTTTAATTTTTTCGTCGGTTATGCCTTGTATAATCGCGTTTTCTGGAGATCTATTTTTAAAATTTTCCGCTGTCTTATGCTTAAAAATCGAAATACCTGCGCCAGTATCAATTAAGAGTTTAAATTTGTTCGAAATGTCATTTATGAAATAAAGATTACTAGAATTCACGGTCAATAGTGTGTGTGTAGGCCAATTTAAGCGAAGTTCTGGTCTGAGAAATTCAGTAGGGGGTTGTAATTGTCGTTCAGGTTTAATGTTTGGATTTGGTTGGACATTTGGTCCACTTCGAAATTTATTTCTTGGGTTGGAGTATTCATGGAATACTCCGGGCCTAATGGAAAATCCTGAGGAGTAGCAGTATAATCCTGCGACATCTGAGAATTAGCTGTATAATTCTCATTTTGGTATGGCATGTTATAGTCGTTATTTTGCGGGAAATGGGGGGTAATCGTCATAATTTACTTGTGGCATGTTTGCCATATTATCAAGGCTAGAATTAGTTT
This sequence comes from Leptura quadrifasciata, assembly GCA_963675555.1. Classification (NCBI taxonomy): domain Eukaryota; kingdom Metazoa; phylum Arthropoda; class Insecta; order Coleoptera; family Cerambycidae; genus Leptura; species Leptura quadrifasciata. The sequence continues at coordinate 92,565,159 of OY776675.1, forward strand.
GATAGTTTCCGAAGTTATGGAATTGTGGATCACTGAAATTATCAGTTTCATGGTAAAAATTAGTATCATAATTTTGAGAGTCGAAATGATTGTCAAAATTAACGTGATGTGTTCTCTGCGGGTTTTGTCTGTTAAAATTAGGATTGAAATTTGAATTTTGTTGATTTGGGGATCTCTGAAAGTTCGGATTAGGTCTTATTACAGAAGGCCTATTCTGTCGAAAATCTTGTTGCGGCGTGAAATTTCTTTGATATTGCTGGTTGGGAGAATTTTGGAAATTCGGTCTAGAAAATTGTGGAGGACTGGCAAAATTGTTTTGTCTAAAGTTCTGATTTTGTTGTGAGAATTGTAGTCTTGTACGGCACTCATTAAAATTGTGCCCGTTACGTTTGCAAAAATTACAGAATTGTTGGGAGTTGGGACGCCTCTGTTGGTTCTGGATGGGGTTTTTGTTGATAGTTTGTTTTGGGAATTTTTGTGACTCGAAGTAGGACAGTTGGAGTTCGCGTTTGATTCTATTAATTGCTTCTAGCATGTCGCTGGGATTCCCGGCACGGATTATTTGTCCAAGTTTGGGTTCTAGTCCGGTAAGTAGTGTTGTTAGAGTCATGGTTTCAATTAGGGATGATTGGGCTGTCTTTTCTTCCAACGTCAAAGTCTGTTTTTGCACAGCAGCGTGCATTTTGGCATTATGTGTTTGTAAACGAGATACGAATGTCAGGGCAGTTTCATTAGGTAGTTGGTGAATCCGTTGTAAGTCTTGTATAAGGGCTGTCAAGTCGCGTGAATCACCGAAATGCGCCTCAAGTAGGCTTTTAATTTCTGCCCAAGTGGCAGGGTTCCTCGAATTTATCAATTCGGCAGCTTTTCCCCGAAGTTTATTTTTTATGTGTAGAGTAAGTAAAATACGCTGGTCCTCTATTGACATTCCGTTCGCGAAAACACACGCGGAAATAAAGGTTTGTAGGAAAATGGGGTTCCCGTCGAACTCTGGAACTATTGAGAAAATCTCACTTAACCTGTAGGGTTCTATGGTAAGGGTTTCATCAGCGTTATTGGTATTATTTGCTGTAGTATTATTTACTAACGAAATTGTATTCTTTTCTTTATAAGGTATGTAACAAATTATTTTTGCGATGGTATTTGCACTTATTCAGATATTATAGTCATATGGTATAAACAATACGTTAACCTTTATTAGTAGTAGTAGTAGTAGTATTAAATTGCAATAAAAACGTTACAAGATAAAGATTAAACTTGATATATGTCAAATTAATATATTGATTGCAATGAAAATATTTATGTGTTAAAATAAAATAAAATATCGGCTAAAGTAATACGATATTTAGATAATATATTCAACTAAATTAGATTGCAGAACTGTCGTGGGTTTAATGCAAATGTGAATGCAATGTACGAATGATAAAATATAAATGTTTAGTGCAGTTTGAAATAGAAAATAAATCGAGATGATTCTTAAATTACTTACATTACTATCTTCATGCCTGGGGTCCAGATGGAAGGTCGAATGAAGTTTCGTAAGCGTTGCTACACTGGGATGTACCGTCAGGGGTATCACTAGGTGTTCCTATCCACGGTGACGTGTTCCAAGTGCCGAAGACACCGACTTTCAGGGGCCAGGAATGTTTCTTACTTGCTAATTATTTCTCGATGTGTATCTGATGCTTCTTGTGAGCTTGTTGAGACGTTGCTTGTCTGCTTAAAATTGTATTTTTCTTGCTTCTCGTAGATTCTTTTCTGATTGAAGGATTGAAGTCCACCACCTCTGGGTTACAGGGTGTTTTTCAGATCCTACCGACTGCGCCAATGTTAGATAATGGATTGTAGAAATCACTTTTTAAAAACTTTATTTACTTGGGAGTCAAGCTTGACTCTAGGTACAATAATGAACAATAATAAATTTAGAATGTATTAGGTCGAAAATGAGTATATGACTGAAGGTACAAATGTCTGTTGGTTGTATTTATAACATAAGAGAACAAAGAACATTAAATTGGCAATTCAGCATGATAAGGGATTACCAAGAAAGAAACATTAAGCTCAGCCAACGTGAGCGGTTATTAGAGAAGAGCTGTTACGCAATCTGTAACATGATATGTTTGAGAAGGTTAAGCCTGTCTCGGTGATATTATATATCATAGTATATTTCTAATATAACATGTATGTATGTATGTGTGTATGTGTGTATGTGTGTTAGCACGATAGCGCCGAAACTACTGAACGGATTTGAATGAAACTTTGCGTGTGCGTTTCTTTAGTGTCCTAGAAGATCTGAAAAGATTTTGGTTGAGATCGGATTACGCTTAGTGCCATTTTGACGCAGCAAGTTGTTTATTTTATATTTAGTTTCAATTTGCAATGGAACCATTGAAAAGCAGTTAAAATTCTGATTTCAGCGATATATCACACTTCCACCCTTTCGATTTGGTTTCCGTGAAAAAAATTAAAAACAAAGCAAATATGGCATAGATCACATTTCGCATGACATGATCGATGCGCGTAGCCCGTTATATCGTGAAACTCGCCACATCACGTGTCAATTCACGTGTGAGGGTTTCTTCACTGCTCTAGAAGTAGAGCGGATTACGTTTAGTGCCGTTTTTAAATATATATACAGACAAATCGAAGAATTAAACTACAAATATTCCTCTAAAATCTAGTAAAATTACTGAAATGCTAATGTTTGATTTAACAAAGACAGCCGCGAGCGATCGGATTGCAATGAGCAAATTTTGATGATTGTCATTGTCATCGTTTGTCATCCGATAACGTTGGTGTCATGTCATGTTAATAAGATTTCGACACATTTGTAACTTTTAGTGGATTGTCACAAACTTTAAAGGTAGACGTAACAATATCAATATCATATGCTTTCTGTACCTTCGTTGGTGAATTTATTATAGATTATCACTTTACCAATTTTCAGTTTGTTGCTTTACAAATCTGTAGTATTTAGGATAACTAGACTTTCTTAGTCGTTCAAGTGATGTAAAAGTTGTTAATATCCTAATAGTATATTATTCAACGAGCGATAATGTAGGTAATAACTCGCATAGATGATTGATTGTAAATTCATTAAGTTGAGGGTTTTTTAGTGCCCCAGAAGATCTGAAAAGGTTTTGGATGAGATCGGATTACGTTTGGTGCCGTTTTGTTACACAATTTAATGCTCTTTTCGGCTTCAAAGATCCACCGAGTGGGGAGATTCCAGCCGCTTCCAGTAGCTGCCGATTTTTTATATAATAACGGGATACTTTATAGGTACAACAAACGAGATAGTAGATTATTTTTTATCATCTTGTATACATGGTATCCCGAAACTCCCGCGTTCCCCTTTAGGTGCTAATTCTCCTGAGAAAATAGTAAGAAAAGTTCCTATAAACATGTGTCTGAAAATACTTCCTAAGGGAGCTACGGCCCTCTAAGGATGGCGCAAAAATAGTTTTTACTAATTATCTCGGAAATGATTTGGGACAACTTTATGAAACTTGGTTAACTATTTTCTATTATTAAAGGTTATTGTTTTACAGTATCAGCCAAAATTAATTTTATCCAGGGGCGGAAAAACCAGGGGTCGGTGTTCTTTGTTACTACATATTTATTTTTTCATTTGACATTTTTAGTATTTTAATCCCTGATTATGATTCCCTGGTTAATTCTGCAAAAAAAAAAGATCCTCTTTACAATTAGGCATATGGCAAACTGTTTTCAAGTAAAAGCGATCTAAACGAAATATTGCATATTCGTTTGCTAAATGCGTATTATTTATTTTTCAAAGAAGGTGTATGTCATTCAGTAACAGAAATGGCTGAGTACACCTCACAGGAGTATCTCGATATTATTATCTGGTATGGTATGATTTTCTAAAGGAACTATTTTCAGTTAGTTATTTGGTAAGAGTGGTAAAAGAAACATTGTGCAAAAGTTTAATGAACATTTATGATTTAAAAAACAACCTGAATTAAGATTATTATTATTACAAAATGTGCTTACAATGCCTTCCTTCCTGCTCAATGCAGGTTTCAGCACGGCGAACAATATTATTTGTGCCTCTTTGCGCCATTTCCCTGGTAATAGTGTCAAATGCCGCAATTATGTCGGCTCGCATGTCGTTCTCACATTTTTTATATAACCCCATACAAAATAATTCATCGGATTTAAATCCGGCGATCGAGGAGGCCAACTTATTGGGTTACTTGTTCCTATCCAGCGCCCGTGAAAAACTCGGACGCCTTGCTACCCTACTAAAATATGCCGGAGCCCCATCGTGCATAAAAATCGGATTCAAGCGAGAAAGCAGAGGGATTTCATCTAGTACCGAGTAGTTGTCTCCGGAGTAATCGTACATAATTCGGTCCATTAAGTCGTGCGGGAAGAAATATGAGACCAATCTGCAAAATTGGTGGTGAATATTATTTTCAAGTTTTACTTAACTTATTAGGTACCCAATGAAGATGTAAATGTACTTACCATTAAATTCCCTATTTGTCCCGCCCAAACATTAATTGAAAGCCGGTATTGAAAATATGTCTGTCGAATTAAATGAGAATTTTCATGGGCTCAGGAAACAAAATTCCTTGAATTAAATGCTCCATTTGGGGTAAATGTTGCTTCATCAGTCCGCAATATCTGATTAAGAAATGAAGGATTGACCAAATGATTTTCCGAAAAATCTGTGAAATAAAAAAAAAATCGGTCGGTACTATGAAGATCTAGTAAATACAGTACAGTAATAACATGAGTGAATAAAATGGGATAAGAAAAATAACTGCATGTACAAAGTAAACAAAGTAAATACTGAAATTTTAAATGAACGTAAATGTTTTTGCAGACTTGGTAGACAATAAGATATCTGTAGTGCTGTAACAGAGATATATATTACATAAATTAGAGTTAAAAATACATGACTTTGTTCCTAAGGTACAAAAATAACTATATATACAATGTAAAGTTATTTAGCAGTGATACATATAATTCCTCTAGGTTGAAGTAGTATCACTTACAAAAACTAAATCAAAGTGCTACCAGATCGTGCCAAACATAAACAAATATCAGCTGTTTTAAGAAAATTGATAAATGAACATAGGCCGTATAACAAGATGAGGAAACAAACAAACATTTACAATTATATGCCGCGTTAAAATTTTATATATTCTTTGGAACATTTATATTTTTTTTATTATTCAATTTCATTCACATAGTTGTTATATTTTTTCCGGCATACTGAAAACCCTTTGCTTATAAATAGTTTTTTATGAAAGAAACAGACGACTAAATCAGCATTGTAGGTAAATTTGGTTTCACATATTCAAGATATTTCAATCTTAATATTTACTGCTTTTCAGTAAAAGGCCACGTTGCTTTGAGTAAAAATATTCCATAGACCGTTTGATATACTGACATATTAAATAAAAATATTTCAAATATTGGATAATATGAAACAGATTTCAAATATTTGGCGGCGAAAAATTTCATGTTATGATTTCGATTATGAATAATGCACAATATGCACGGATTGATATTATAAAGTGAATCTAAATGAGTGAAAATCGTTACAAACAATATATACATACATATAAAATAACAATTAGTATAGTTATATGCAATAATTACTTAACACTAAATCGACTGCAGTTTCGAGCTGTTTGACTACTTGGTATATATTGGTATCTTTAGCATAGCGACATGTAAAATAGTCAGCAGTCGCCATCTAGCGGTCCAGCCAACAGCTCAACACTGCAGTCTGTAAGTGGTGTGGGACGACTGGCACGAGACCTCCTTTAAGTAGGATCAGTCTTTCGGTTGATGTTTGTTGCAATCGAAGCGTCAGCGTTCTGTTGGTAATATGCAATTATTACACTTAACGCGCCAGGCTTGTAACTTGTAATTCAGCGCCCAGTGGGACACATAGCCCGGAGAGTAGCTGTTGGTTACAGTTTGGTTACGTTCCTTATAGTAAAATAAAGATTTTATAGAGGAGTTTGCGACTGAAATATTATATTTTAATATTCTGCCCTTTAGAAGCACATTTGTAGAAAACTTAACATCCATACATCAGCATGGATTTATGTCTGATCGCCATACTACCTTGAGCCGCATGGAGAAATTCAGCAAATTTTTAAACTCCTAGATAAGAGGAGTCAGGTAGGTTATCTATGCTGATTTCTTTCAAGTTTTTGACCACCTCGACCTTAAATTGTTGGATACATTCAGTGGGTCTGTGATTTTACTCAATCTCTCTAGATCTGATTGATGGATTGCAGTTTATTGAATATCGTGATTTCAAATCTAAAAAGTTTTCCCAGTAATTAGAAGTTTCACAGGGTAAAATATGGGGGGCAGCTATTTTTCGTTATGTTTAATAATGATATCACACAACAATTTAATGTTACCTATCTACTGTATGCGGATGATCTTAAAATATACACTGAAATTAAAACTATATCAGACCGTTCAAAAGTACAGATAATTTAGATAAATTAAATGGTTGGCGTGTTAAAAACCATCTACCCTTAAACACTGATAAATGTAATATTATGTTCCATTGTCGGCGTAAAACCATTCTTCTATGCTTCAAAATATCATATAGTTCTGTGTAAATTAATTGTGTACATAAAGCATGGAATCAATTCATTAGTCCTGAATACGAAAATATTTTAGCAAAATCCTCGGATAGGTTGATTTTTATTTTTAATTTTAATTTTTTGTTTTGCTTTGATTTTTTTAGTTATGACGTCATCGCTACTTTGGTTATGACGTCCTCTACTTTTTGTTTAAAATCGACCACCCTGTATATTTTTTCATTTTTAGAATGGTTATGTAAAGCTGATTTCGAAAACTTATTGACTTACTATCTAGAGTTCATATCTTTGAAGCTACAGAACGTGCACTATTCCATACTTCATGTACGCACTGTATGTGTGAGAGTAACAGCGTAATTTAACGTTGAAAAAATGAATGGTTGTGACAGATAAGTTTTCCTTATCATCAAACTTTAACAAACGAATATGCATTTATCAAATAAGGATAAATGTACTTGCTATTTTCATTCTTCCATCCATATCTACATTGTAGCGGTATTATTCATGTAATATATTATATGCAATTTTCTAGGTTAAAAAAGTCAAATATATGCTTACAATGTTGGTCACGAAGTCCAATTCGAATTTGATTTATGACTATACAATCCCAGGACGATGGCACATTTCATAAAGTTTCTTTGAAGGGGAAAAGAACTAGACTGAGGGCTTTTTTTCATGAATTTATGAGAATGCTGAAACACTTCAGTGGGTCGCCATCTGTTCTGTACTATAGTAAAAAGTTTATTGTTAATAATTACGAGTTTGAAATGCTCGAATAAAAAGACTTTCTTGAAATTTACTGTAATTGTTACACAGTAATATTGTATTTAAGGTCTGAATAATAAACTAAAACATATTTATTTGTGTATCCAAAATACATATTATTTTATTCTTTACTTTAGAAAGAAGCCATCCAACAGTAAATGTATGATTATAGGGTAGGAAACAGTAGAACTAACATGCTATATATAAAAAGATACAAGACAACTTAGATATATCATATAAATAAAGAAATTAGACTAACCAAGGAAAAAGTAAAAATAATTAATAACAACATTAAGAAATAACAAGCCTTTTTCCATACAGTACTATACAGTAAATTGTATATAGTATTTCAATGAGAACCATCCCCCTAAATAAATTTCGATATATTGATTTTCGTAATAAACGTAAGATTTTTAAATGAAATACCCACATTTTCTTAGGTCATTAGTTTCTGTTTGGAAAGCTTATTGGAAAAATGTATAAATGTTGGGTTCTTCTTTTTTTTGAGGGAGGGAAAATCCATCATAGACATCCAATACTTGAGATTTAGCGCATTCGGATAGTTCTGGACACCTACCAGCTAAAACTCCTCTCTATCTACTGCTGCATGGCCTGAAACCACTTTAGCATTACCTCATATCGCCGCTGTCCCTCCTTACTGCCCTTCTTTTCTCTGGCTCTTCTTTTCATCCTGTTCCTTGATTTCATGATTCTGGTTATTAGATATTCCACCACAGTCCAGCCGTCTGACGTTGCCACCATCAATTGAATAATATTGTTGGGAGTTACGTTCTTGCCAACCTCTACCTCTTCCCTAGATTGCAGGATCTTGAATATTGCACACCCGCGTCTATTTGTTCGTAATAGTAATACTCCCCCTTTTCTGTGAAGTGAAATCTGTGAGGTACTTTTTGGAATACTCCATGCCCGGTCTAAATGTGTGCCAAATGGAAAGTCACCTCTCTGTGCTTTCTTGATATCCGGGTGCTAAGGTCCAGTATGATTATTTTGGTCCACTGCTCCTTCCTCTGAAAATTCTCCCAAATTTGTTGCCATAGGTCAAGTATTCACTCCATAATCGTCCTTTTTCTTCTTTTCCTTGTACAGTTTCACCATTTCCATCTAGGTGGTGTGCCCGACATGACCAAGATTGGTTCTGTAGAGAGTCTGCGGTAGGCGCTGCATGTACGTTCACCCATATGTCGCTACACCCTCTCCAACCAATATCTCCCTATATTTTCTACAGTGTGTCCCCGGATTGAATTTGCGATAGGTGTAATATACCAAAAAGAATTAGTACGGTTTTTATTTTCTGCAGTCTCGGTCTGATTGAATTAAGAAGAAAATAAATGATTGTAGGTAAACTGGTGTTTCTGTTAAGTTTACGGAAAACTTCTGTTTGAGAAAATATTTCGCATTTAATTTAGAGCAATATGCAAAAATTTGGTGTGCCGTTTCATACTATCGAATAATTGGTCCTTACTGTTTGTATGGAAATTTAAATCAATATGAGTATTTGGAGATATTGAAAAATTACTTACAAACTTACCTTGGAGAAACGAATTTGGCTAAGAGACAAAAGATTTATTATCAGCAAGACGGTTGCAGCCCACACTCAACTTTTTTTGATAAGTAATTGTTTGGTTAATACATTTAGGGAAAATGAATTGGTAGATTTGGGCCACAGCCATACCCACCAAGATGTCCGGATTTAGCAATTATGAGCTTCTATTTTTGAAGCAAACTAAACCAACAAGTTTAAACCGGCAACTGTGGCGATTATTTGGAAATATTAAAAAACAAAATTACTGATGTGATCAGAGCCATATCTCTTGAAGAAATTAGAAGAAGTTACTGAAAATTTAGAAGAAGGATGGAATTATGTATTAATTCAGGGGGGCACTACGTGAAAAGGTTTTTAGTTGAATTCCTTGAAATTGTTAGTTGTGTTAATAAATAAAAAGCTATTTACTTTAATTTTCAGTATTATTTTTTGTGTTCAAATGCAAATGAAAGTTGACATTTGGATCTAACTTTCAATGCAAAATATTTTATTCAAATAGAATTTTTCCATAAAAACAGAAATACCAGTTTATCTATAATATCTATATTTATTTTCTTCTTAGGTTAACTCCCCGAGTTAGATCCCATTTGAACTGTCATTTGGTAAACACCCATTTTAAGTCAAACGAACCAAGGCTGCAGAAAATGAAAGCCGTACTAATTTTTTTTTGTATATTATACCTATCCCAAACTCAATCCGAGGACATACTGTATATGCCATCGCTCATTTGCAGATTGACACGATGTATAGGATCTTCGAATGCATGGTCGAGCAGAGTAGTCTTCTTTTCGTCATTTCTGCTAGACCAATCACCCCCCTCCAAGTTTGGCATTTGGCGTTCCAAGGCCATAGCTCTCTTCTCTGCGTTGGATATGCAATGTAATATTTCTAACATGCTGCACCATTCGGGTGTCCTTATTAAATGTAATAACTCAATATCTTATGGAGTTACTTGTATCACAGTCCCTTCCACTTTTATGTCCCTTTCCATGACATTTCTGCGCCCTACTAGAACTACGGCTTCAGTTTTTTCAGGAGCTATACTCCTCATTAATTGTCCTATTTCTAATAGTGTTAAGTCCACTGTTGTTTCCAGCACTGTTTGCGTCCGTGCCTTTACGACCTCCGCTACATCGTCAGCGTATTCAATCCACTCTCTGTGGTACGTCTGATTTGAGCACTTCGTAGTAGTAGACATTCCATATGAACGCCCCAGTGCCGATCCCTGCGGAACGTCACAGGTGACCGTGGCCTTACTGTTGCTTTCTAGCAAGAAAGTTCTTTTATTCAGATAGCTCCCAGCTATCTTCAATAAATAAGGTGAGATATCACGTTTTTGTAGATCCTCTATTATTTCGACCTACGGTGCGGTGCCGAGATAAAGGCATTTTTGACGTCGACTGTCGCTAGGCCACAGAAGTGTCGTCGTTGCGAAGATCGGAATCCATACTGCGATTCTGAGACACCATTTTCTTTTTTCTGGCCTTTAGCAAAATTTCAAGCAACTTTGCCATTGAATTCAGCAGGCAGTTTTTCCTAATCGATTTGTGAGGGCCCAAAGTTAATACTTTGTGAGCTACATATTATTTTAAATTAAAAATGGTTTAAACTAATGACTCAATACAGAAAATTACTTTATTAAGTGTTCAAACTGACTTCCATTGACTTGCAATGATACAGTCGTGTTTTAAACTCCTATCTAACATTACTGAAAAACTGTGGCGTTAAGGGTTGACATTCTTGAACAATCCCTTGTCGTAAATCATCTAGCAAATCTGCTTAAGTTTCGTCTTCAAATAACCCCACAAAAAAGTCTAGAGCAGTGACCGAGGTGGCCACTCTAGCATCGAACATCGTCTACCTATCCAACGACCAGGGAATATATCATTATAAAATTAATGGACAGTCGCAACAAAATGTGTGGGGTTCCATTTGTGAGGTCATTGCGTTTGGAATTCTTCCATTACATGTGGATCACTCAATATCTGCAATTTTGTCTAGTGGCTAATGTATTGACAATAAATGTACATTAATCGGATAAACAAATGTTGCACATAAGATTTGGAGTGGCAATTAAACTATGACTCGTTAATTTATTAATCTCGAGACGACGGGTAGGATCATCCTCATACAATTGCTATACTAAATTTATCTTGTATAGGTGAAATTTGTGTTCGTGTAAAATTCTAAAAACAGTGCTGCGTGAAACACCTGTTGGTCTAGATAATTGTGGTATAGATTGCTGATCTACTCAAGTAACTGCTCCTAAAACTGCATCTTCCATAGCTTCCAAATTAACCACTTGCATTGGGTTATGCATTCTGTCACCAACTGATTCCGTTTCCATAAAATTCTGCATCAATTTTATTATGTGCTTATGTGTTGCTTTTTTTCTGGGATGAGTAGTATTAAAAACTTTAGCTGCAACCATTGTCAATATGTTTCTGCGTATAAGCCTATAATTTCAATTATTTCTTGCAGGCTCTACATCATTTTGAAAGAAAATATGGAATAGTAACGATAATTAGTTAAGAAACTAAAGAATCTTAAATCACACCTTAGTCATAAAAAGGAATGATTCTTCATTAGCAAAATAAAATACTTCTTATCTGTACCTATATTTTTATTACATTTAGTATGGATAATTAGCGAAAAAAATCTAGGTAAATGAATTTCAATTAATTGTATGTGTAGTTCTCAAACTATGGACTTTAATTCCCGCATTTATACATTTTTGTAATGAGCTTATCGAAGGAAAACTAATGACCTAATATAATAGTATACAATCTACAACCAAAAGCTTTCCAAACTTAGCACCATTACCGCTAAAACAAAATTCAGCTTATTTGCACCTGTTACGTATTTAGTTCTAAGGGGCCACGAATAATTTTATGATCGAAAGACATACGGCTGAATCTTTCATCGTATGTAGAGTTGTGTTCTATAATCCCAATAGAACTGGTCTGCCAGAGCAAAGCTGCTGCATTTGCAGAACAGCGATTGGTAAAGTCTAATTTTCCTTATTAACAGAGTCAAAATAGGATTTGAACGATTTTCTACAAATCTACGTTTAGTGTAGGTCTTAGGAGCGCAACCATAACCTATAAAAGTGACAAAACTAGCAAAAAATCGTTTTTTCTTTATTTTGCTGCCCAGAGCCGCCGGATAATTATTTTAGACAGTTAAGCCTCGATGCCAGCTTTTTGATGCATTTGTTCAAACCTCAATAAACAAATAATGAATTATTTCGGCCATTTTGAAAAAATTTTAATACCTTTACTTTAATACGAAAAAAAACTTTATTTTGGTCAACATTTTTTTCAAAATGGCCGATAAAATTAATTTTTTGTTAATTGGCAAAAAAATTACCAAAATAGCTTTAAAACATTTTTTCTTACGACATCAAAAAGCTGGCGTCGGGACTTAACTATTATTGAAAAAAAAATGATCCGTTTTGGACTTAATGCATACAGTGGCGGTCAATTCAAATTTTAAATAACAAATTCAATTGCGCACACGGGGTTTAGTATTTTTGCACCAAATTGTTTCGTTAGAGCAAAAGACATCTGCCTTTCTCTTCTCTCTTCCCTGCCTCTCTTCTCTTTGATCTCTTCTGAAAGTTTGAAGCTGATCGGTTCATCCAGCGGCTCTGGGCAGCAAAATGAAGAGAAAACGATTTTTGGCCAGTTTTTTCACTTTTGTAGGTTATGGTTGCTCTCATAAGACCTATACTAAACGTAGGTTTGTAGAAAATTTAATTATAAAGATTTTGTTTCTTTCATGTTGTCCCGATCGGACCTATATATCTCGAGTTATTCACATTTTTAGGTTGAAAAACGCGGTTAAAAGAAAATAAACTGTTAATAGCAATTGAAGCATAGGATCTTTGAAGTTCAATAATTTTTTGAGTAATCCTTAGCACCTCAGCAACAGGATCCAATCATGAAGTTGCTTATGGAAAAAGTTCTTTTATATTGATTTTTTGTACTATTTTTACTGCGCTATATATAAATACACTAAATATTCAAGATTAATAATATTCACCCCATCAAATTGCCTTAAATTTAAAAGTATTGAATTCAAGACGTCTAATGAAATCGTAATAATATGCTCCCACAAACACTATAGCCCCGTTTAATTTTATGAAAACCTACTAGTATTGTTTTTATAATTTATAATTTTACTTAGGGAACACGCACAAATAAATAATATACGTTGCGTGGTCTGTGGTACAAACTTTTAACGCATAGAAATATACGTTACTCACGCGACAATGGGTTTTTAAATCACAAAATATCCACATTAATCACCAGTTCATTAGCAAGACATAATTATGAATAAATAGTCTTGGTTTGCTGCTTTATGAACACTGCATCCTCTAATTAAGAAATTACATTATTTTAGGATTGCTGTAAGACTAATAAATTTCTAATTTTTTTGTCTCTCCAAATTTTTATTTAAATTCTGACTCATACTCCATAAGTTTGAACCTAACAAATTATAATACTCAGATATTATACTTACCTATACCTCTCAAACGAAATAAAGTAAATTTTGAGAATATGTACAAGGTTCCACAATAACACTTGATGGTTCTTGAATTTTATAAATTGTCCTGTGACAATTTGAAGTCAGTAGTTTATAGCATTAGTTTTCATTTTTCCTTGAAATATGTCGATGTAACTTTGAAATATTACATTATGCATTTTAGATTTTTTTAACGCTTCTTGTACTTCTCGTACAACGCCTCGACAGAATATTTGCGATCAACACATAATTCTAGTTGGCCTCCTTTTGCAGATTGGCACGTCTGACATAATCACGCTGTATGTAGCAGTAGTTGCCTGTTAGGCCGTCTGCAAACACAGCCACTCGCATCACTATCAGTGGCCACCATTCAACGCACAAACCTCGTTTATAGTGGACGGTCCGAGCCACTAGGACAACGACCATGTCTCGCTACTTGCAGCTGATGGCAGCCGTTGACTTCTCCACGCAAACGCGACCACATCCTATCGCCACGATGCACACTCAAGCAGTGGCCTCTTGCATGTTCATTGAGGTGGATGATAAATACTTAATATTATAATAAAATATAAAGAATACTGGTTGGTATGGATACAGATATAGATATTTATATATCAGAAGTTATCCGGCTATCTGTGATATGCGATGTCACTTGTACAGTAACAGGGGAAAAACGAAGTTCTGGGAGTAAGTCTGTTTAAAGTTCATCGTAGACTTTGAAAAAGAAGTGTAAAAGAACAAATACTGCGGGTAAGTTGTATGTTGTGCGTGTCATATTGGGTTTTTTGGCCAAGGTATAACTCCCTCTTCGCTTAAAAAGTAAGCTTTTACTTTATTCCGAGTAGTGATTGATCGTAGAGTTGGCATGTGACTGTTTTTAATACCTTCAAGTCCAGGTATATTTAATGTATCATGATAATTATAACCATCTCTTTTATGAACAAAATTGTGCAAAATACAACATGGCTTTACAATGTCTGCGGAAAAATCTATTGAAAGTTTAGGGCACTGTGTAATATTCTCCATTTAGTTGTTAATATTCAAAAAGTGGATTCAATGCAATGTCTAGCTCGAGATAATCTATAATTCAATATTCTTTTTCAGATATCCAAATGTTTTCCAGAATATGGCCGTAACATATGTTCTGAGAGATACCAAATGCTTCATCGCCAACAAAGACATAGTTTATAGTGTCAGAGGTACTTGAAATTGACTTGGATGGTGGGGTATTTAGTGCTTTTCTTCCAATTTTTTTAAATAGTGTACTTTCTTTCTATACAGTTGAGTCTGCAACTTTGCCATATGGTCCAATGCCCACAAACGTAAACATATAATTTACGTCACAAACAGCGAGTAGCACTATTGAAAAAAAAATTATATTTATGATACAAGGACCCACTATCTAGAGACTGAATTATCCTAATATATTTTTCCATTAATTGCACACAAATAGTTAGGAAAATTAGCGTATTCGCAAATCCGCTCGCTATATTTGTCCATGTGGCCACAGGAAGTTCTGATATGCAGATATCTTTTAAGTGCTTCCAAATAATTTGACGTGTGTCTTTCACGATCATTCTTGTGATAGATGAACCGCCACGATAAATGAATTCAGTCACCAAATGTACATCGAGTTGAAAGATGTCTGAAACAAAATCGAAATACTTTGTAATTATAACAATTTTAAGAGATAATTTTTTGTTTTAGCTACTCAACTACAACGCAAGTGGAAAGGTCTTCGCAATAGTTACAATAGAGAAGGCGCCAAACAGGAGTATGCCAGAGGCTGGTCTGGAGCATCAGGCCAAAAATAATATGTACATTTTCGACAACTCTCTTGTCGGTGTTGTTCGAGAGCAGACCGAATCGTCAAGATGTAGCACAGGATCAAGAGTCGTCATCTTCAGTTCGACTTGCTACAGGTACAGCTGGTAGGAAAAAGTTTAAACCAATGTCGAACATGGAAAAACAGAACTTGAATTACTGAAAAATATCAGCAATAAAATGACTAAAAGCCAAGATGACGATGATTCTGATCGGAGCTTTTTGATATCTCTTTTACCTAACTTTAAAAGCATTAATGAACATTTCAAGAAGGCATCGAGACGGATATGTTAGCTCTATATAAAAAATATAAAACTTACATATGCAACATTCTCGTTATTAAACTTAGCATCATAACACCAATATCACCAAAGAATCCTTCTCGTGAATATACTAATATAACACTTATATCAGCACACGTACCTTCACGTAAATATATCAATCTAACACCTATATCAGTCTCAGTAATACACGAATACATTGTTCAGAGAGAGCTATCTGCTCCGGGTTCTTCTTATGATTACAACAGTTCTACATCTACTCCAATTCCGACTCCATCATCCGCTGTGTTTAGTTCAGTTCATTCAGTTTCTGATAATTCTATAATTGGTGAGTTGTTCTATGCCAATGAGTAATGTTTCAAAATAAATATCTAAAATGGAATTTACATTGTTTCTTTCCAACCGCATACCTACAGATAGTTTTCACGACATAGCATAATATACTTACTGATTTTTAAAAACCAAAAGCCGCTGCCTAAGGAATCACTACTTCCACATCCAAATGTCTCATCAAAGTTTTTCTAAATAAAAAATTTTAAGAAAAAAGATTTCGAAATTTTTTTACCCTTAATTTTTTAACAACTTTAATAATGATGTGGGGATGGTAATAGGAGTAGCCGATAACAAAACTTTATTGGAGACCTTTGGTTCTCGTACAGATACTAAATTTTTCATTTATTTCTTTTTTTTTAGTCAGTATTTAAAACCATTCTAAAGTAATCGTGCGCACAAAAAAGTTATCGGCAGCGTAACAGACCGACAGACTAAAAATCAAATCGTAAATAGAATACATATAATAACCTCAACGTAGCAAGTCTTTTCGCGAGAGGGATGTTTTTTTCACATTATTGTGTCTTGATGTTTCAAGAAGTGATCTTGTAGCAAAAATAACAATTTATTAGATGTTGTCAAGCTCATTCTCAAATGCTTGAATTTGTCTTCGTGCATTGTATCTTCTTCAAAAAACGTATAAAACTTCCCATTTGTCTGACGATTATTTAAAATTGGATATATCCAATAACGCCGTTCTTTTTTAAGTTGTCTGCATCGCCGTATTCATATTACCTATAACGTAATAAGTGTTTCCATGTCATCGTTCATAGGTCAACTGGCTATCTACAGAACGAAAAGTGGTTACCACTTGTGGCTGCCTTGAGCCATTGGTGTCGAACACCTGTGGTGACTACCGGTGGTCGTGTTGTGTGGTTGCCACCAGTAGCGACCACAAGTGGCTGTGTTTGCGGACGGCCTTAGGTGTACAACCTCATCTAAACTCTTTCTGATTAGTAATGTTGCAGAACGGTTGGGGACGGTAGCACAGTGGTTTGCGCGTCTAGCTTCCTCTGAGCATACCTAACGAAGTGGATTCGAGCCCCTCCTACTGCTAAGTAATTTGCAATTATAAACAGATAAACTACACCCAAGAAGTGGTACGGATTCTATTATAAACTGTAGGGCCTCGTATCCTTTACTCACACAAGTCTAGCTTTAAATGATTTATTAAAGTGATCTGCAAGGCGGTTAAAACATTTAGTATATTTATTGTTATTATTAATAATACATTTGATTAAATAAGCCATCGAAGATAGATAAAACCTAACAAAATGAAAATCTTCCTTAGGGAAATTTTTTAGGAACTGCAATGACATTTTACTTACTGCTAAAAAAATGGTTTAGGATTACGACATTTAAAAATTTTTTTTTTTGGAGTTTTATGTGCATTTTTTGAAACTGTATTGTAAATCGAGTTTTTCAATTTTGGCCTTTAGATAATAACACTAATCTATTGAAAGACCGCATTATAGAAGCTGTTCAGTCAATATCCTTACGAGAGGTTAGAAACATTTACAAAGAGCTTTAGACTCGCCTACGTGTTCGAATAAATATTTTTATAAATTTGACAATTTTTTCAAAAAATCGCATTAGACAAATTTATTCACTAATTGGAACTCTGACATAAATTTCAATTCTAAACAGCTTTTCTTTGTAACAGTTTCTAATATCGTTAAAATTGAACGTAGTTTACTCTTACATAATTTTCAGATTTTTTAATTTTCTGAACATTCTGTATATGACATATTAACTTACTCCATGGCAATCATATTTTTAACAAAAGCAAAACTTATGAAGAATAAATTTTCTGCGTAAAATGAGAAATAATAGTTTATCCTCTTATCCACTGCAACCGTGGATATACTGTATAAAATTGTCTACTAGTACGCAAAATAACATTTTTCAATAATTGTGAAAGCAGATGTAAAATACGCTATTTGAAATTCTCCATAATATTTCAGATTTAGCCTGACGATAACAATCTTCAGGCAACATCAATAGCTAATCTTCAACTACTATGACTTCCACTTACTCTATCCCCCTTATAGAAATTTCAAATTTGCATTTTGTTTTCTCTTTTCGAAATTTACTTTATTATTCCGTCATTCAAATCAAAACTTCTCCAAAAGTATATTCCTAAAAATCGATAGGCAACCTATGTCTAACACGTCATTATGCATCTCGTAGAATTAAGGTTCCCATATTAGCTATCAAAATTATTAAGTGCGTAGTAATAGTGTTTAATTTTGTAAGATGTTTGTAATTTTATTGTTTACTTAATTTTTTCATCAAAAAGAATTAGGTTATTCTTAATATTTCGTTAAACAAAATCCATTCGGCTCGAGTGGAACATTAGCATTTATATAATATGAACCTTTTATAAAAAATGCCCTGGAAATTTCATCGTTGGTATTTTGAAATACGCGAAATTGTTTATCGAAGCTATGAAATTCTTATTGTATAGTAAAATTGAAAAATGTAACTTAAATTATACAAAAAATATTTGAAAACTCCGTATTTAATGTCTATTATTAAAAGTATTGCCTATAATTGCAAAGCACGCTGTATATTTAATTTTTAAAAATGACGTTTTAAATGCGTTGATTAATATAATTTGAATACAAATTAATCGTGTGGGAAAAATACAACATCTTAGGTCAGTTAATGTCAGCAGTCTCCGTATCCAGACTTGTCTGGCCATTATTACACAGCCTGCTGTTCTCGATTCAAATTCAAAATAATAAATACCGGTCCTTTTTTCAATAGGACAAAAGATTTACATGTCGAGCTAGTTGTTTCGGGGGACTCCAGAGGAATGTGAATGTCTTGTATTTCGCAGTGTCCTTCACCTTCACAATGCTCCAAAGGGTGTACAAGGGCGTAGAAAGGGTTTCCCTAAGTAAATATTTGCCTAGACTTTTTTTTGTGTGACTAGTTTGGGGTGTCTATGTTAACTTTTGATCATTATAATATACATTATAATTATTTGTATGAATATAAAAGCGATAGTGAAGCCACTGCCTCATTTAATATAAGTATTAATTCAAAAATGAGCATGTCCAGATGCACTTAAAGTAGGCATTACAGCAACAGTGTACAACGTATTACATGGCTTATGTCTATTTAACAATTTTATATAACTGGTATTTTACTTATATTTAGCAAGACCTGTATAACACTTTGATTCAGTTTTTGACTGTTTCAGTGAGACTGTTTCAACTATCAGCAATTTTCTTTGTATAACTGCTAAATTATTTCACATTGTTTTATGTACCTATTTTTTATCTTAAGAACTCAGTCTTGTTTTCTTTAACACTAAATTATGTATCTCTGTTAGAGTTTCAGAACCCATTGTCGATCTATGAAAACATTTACATTCATTTATATATCATTTTTATAGTTTGTTTACTATGTACATGTAGTTATTTTCCTTACCTGTGAAACATTCTCATTATCCTGTTATATAGTGTATGATATATGATGTAACATATTTACTGAATTCTTACAAAACAGTTTGTAAACGATTTACTTTATTACGACAGTTCGAATTTTTGGTTATGTGTCCAAATTGCAAAGTAACTATCTCATCTGTGATTTGCAACTAATGTCAAACTATTATTGAATAAAAATTCCTTTTATCGATTGTATACCTGCCACAATTTTAATTGTGCGTTTAAGTAGTCCATCAACAGATGGCGATACCCGTATAACATTACAATTTTCAATTTGGTAAAACTATATTTTTCAAGTTTGTATATTGGTACTATATTATAGAAGGTAATATAAAAAAGTTTATTTTGTTAGTTAAAATCACGAAGGGGTCATTTGCCTGCCGATTTTTATCTGATTTACTCTTTCAAACGTTCTGTGAGATCCCCAGTAATTTATATTACAATCATATCCACATTTCGTGTGTTTAACACAACCAGGTAAATTTTATTTATTAGTAATTTAAATTTCAATTTTGTCATTACAATTTAATTTTTTTAAATTAATTTTTTTTTCATTCAATAAGTAATTAAAATACTACATTTTACCACATGGTAATAACATATTTTTTCTGCTCATTTTTGGCAATTTATAGTTTGGAAATCGGCTTCTACATTAAATTTAAATTTAATTTCACATTCAAATTCAAATTCAAATTCAAATTCATTTATTGATCTTAAAAATTTACATTACTTATAAATCTACATTTACTTTTATGTATTAAGCAGTAATATGTATTAAATTACTTTTACGTATTAAGCAGATTTATTTAGCAGTCTCCTAGCATTTACGTTTACGTAATTTTGCATTTAAGTTTGCGACTGTTACTTTTTCCAAGCCGCATGGTTGCATAATATTTCTCTGCTTTTATTAAGGCGCTTAAGCCTTCGATTTTGTATCAATTACAAGAATTAAATAGATTACAAACTATTCTACAATCTTTACATTTAAACTTCCGTTAGATTGCCAAAGATTGGATACTCTACGAGACAATTGGGGTCCTAACTGCAGTACCAGAGCTTTCCACCCTCAACTATACTTAGTCTGGAAATCTAGAAAATTGGTATCATATTCATTATTTTTTTTGTATTAAATTATTCTTTTTCGCTAATACAACTTTATTAACAAAAAATTTCACCTAAAATTATATTTCAAATAACTTCATGTTATAAAATTTATTTATTTATGTAATATATTTTATCATTCATTTTACACATTCTTTAAATTTCTCTTACCATTAATTTCGGTCTCGTCAATAGCAGACTGGTTTTACGGGAAAAAGAGACATCTCAACTAATCATCAATTATAGATGGTGCCCACACAATATCAATTTTTTCATTGTCTCCTTTTCTCTAACAAAACAAAAATTTGTCTTTTATGTCCTACATTCAAATAGGGCAAGTTTCACGTCTCTTAAGAGTGCGTTTGCATGCCCCCAGTCACTCGGAGCAAGTAATCGAATTGCACTGTCCTATCGATAACACACAAGCCCAGTAATCTAGACGATGTACAGGACCGTACGCATTGTAATCGTGAAGCGATTTTTGTTTATTTATGTACTAGTCACAGACAAAACCTCGGTGACACAGAGAACATCTTGAAGTGTTGTGGGTTGCGCGTATTTAGTTGGCATAAAAGACATTATTTACATTACATGATACTGAAGCTCTCAAGGCTAAGAATTTCAATTTACGGTCATTTACGGACTCTACATACGTTTATATTTGTGCAATATACATTGAAGTGTGAAAATACTGAAAATTTGTGTATTTATTGCCTGACGATTGATTCATTGATTGCACTAGGTAAGTAATATATTATTTAAAATTTAGATCATGATAACAGAAATTATTTTACAATAATTAGTAGGTTATATTTTGCGTAAAATGTCAAATTGTGCTTGCATATATTTCTGAGGCTATAATACGTACGTTTCTTTTTGTTATTCACTGAATTTCTCAAATGAGTAGTGCCTTTGTGAATATAATAATAATTAATGAAACGAAAGCGGCATAGCCTAAGAATTCACATGTGCTTGTACAGGGTCTCAGATAACGCGTTACTCGATTTTCTTGGTTTTGGATATGAAATTTGAGCGAAATTGAAATAAATGCAAAATATCTGAAATTTAGCCTAATCATCATGGAATAACCTCTCACAATTTGCAAAAAAAATGCGACACGGGATATCTTTTCAATTTATGTCCAGCTTTCATCATAAATGCTCACATAGAGTAATAGTTTGGGAGGCCTGGGGTGATTTGTTCGATAAACATTTATAATTGATCATCATTGAAAGTAAGGATGCTGCTGTGAAATGTCAGAGAGTATTTGCAATTTTTTCAAGCGAGCTATAAATAGTAGCTAAATACATACTGTTTGTTTCTTAGCGATTGGACTAATATTTTAAGTTAAAAATGCATTTTTTATATTTTTCTTTTTAGATTTACTGATAAAAGAAAGTACTTCATTATTGGTTATTGTGATCATCTAAGATTAGGATGTCACAAGTCCACATAAAAAGATGTCAACTAGGGAGAACATAAAACGAGGGAAAACATTGAAAGAAATTATTAATGGTAATAAAATTGAATTTGAACTTGGAGATCATTGGAAATCGTATTTGTGGGAATCCATTGAAGAGTCAGCAAGGAAGAGTACACGCTTGCATTAGAAAGAAATCAAGTTGATGGAGGTCATAATATCTGGACCAAAGTTTATGTAGATGATGGATGGAGTCATCACTCTTATAGTCACAACTTGGGTCACGATTATAACGCAGCATCTGGTACAGTAAGTATTTTGATTCATTTTGACTATACATCTTTTGGTGCTTTTTAATTGTGGAATCTATAAGCAATACATTAAATCTGATATCGACATACCAACATAAAAATAATACATCATCGAAAATTGAGTGATTTAAAATGTTATTATGAACGGTTAAGGGTTCTGGAATTGGTTGGGAGGGTGGTCAATAAAAATTATTAAACCACAGCACTTAGGTCCCATTGGGCCCCTTATACATCCTCCCTGTAGGTAGACCCTCGCCTAGGCCTCCAACCAAACTAATCTTGCAAAATAGATGGTGATGCTGCCTAGGGGCATCTCCCTTATATCGGTCAAAGTAGGCCAAGAATACATATTGAACCGTCTCACCTTCTTGTTCACAACCTCTACAGAGAGGTGTTTCGCTTAATCTCATACTATGTAGATCTTTTCTTAACGGACAGTGTCCAGTCTGGATTCCCGTTATAAAACGTAGGTTCCTTCTGGACATTGCGTTACGTTACGTTTGATCTTGTCTTGGCAAGCATAAGTACAGAATTTTGCATTTGTTTTGAAAATCAAAATAAAGTTCAATTATCAGTAACATTTTTGTTAATTATATTTTGTTTAGTCGAGTAAATTTAGTCGTAACGTTCCTTGTAATTTAAAATTTTTATTAATCACATATTCAACACTAGTTCACATTAAATATAGAAAAGGATATAATTGTCATTTTAATTCACACAGTAAATAGCTTGCATTGTTTGTTATTATTTATATTTCAAATCTATTTTTATTAATTAGCCTAACCTTATGTACTTTTCTTTAGTTTATTTGTTGTGACGGGGTTCGACTACTAAACATTCAACTACTGGGAAGTCGTACTCTAGTTATCAATAACTTGTAGTTTACACAAGGTATAGCTTTCACTGGCATGTTTGGCTCTGAAACGAATAAGCGAACATTAGTTTGGTACATAATAAACAAGAAGTATCCTACCTGTACATTGTTCATTCCTAATATTGAATTAGGTTTGTATTGTGCTAAATAATGGGGTATATGTTATCTAGTTATGTAGTTTCTTTGTCATGTCCGGAGTACCTGGAACATCGAAACATGTAGGCAACTAAGAAAAACATAACCACAACAGGCTACGATACTGTAATGTCAGGTTAATTAACATATTAATTGAGTACTTACTGTAGTATTCATTACTATACAATTTTTATGGTTTATTCCTTGTGTTGTTCAGTTCTATTGAAGGTTATAAGTTTCGTTGTGAGACTGTCAAATTGCTTGCTAAGTGTATTCAATTAGTTATGGTTGTACGGCACACGCACCATGGAGTCAGTTCTGTTCTGATCAGTTCCTTTGATATCATTTAAATTAGAGATTGTTTTTATAATTGTTTTCTAGTATATTCTCAATTTAATCTTTTCCTTTTTCATTGAACGAGTAGTAATTTCAACAGATCTCGATGTCGTTTAGTTTATGAATCGAACAGTACTCACATCGGTCAGTCTAGCGCTTGCGCTTGGATTTGGCAGTTACATATTGGGTTGGTGGTAATTTCTCTCTCTTTTCATGTTGGATGAGTTATCCATATTTATCTTGGGAATGGTGTGCCATCGCCATATTATTTACTTGTTTTTTGGGATTAGTTTTCTGCTGGAAATATTATCAGCTCTTGCTGGATGGAAACGCGTAGTTGGGAAATACCCTATTGGATGGGTAAGTTTACACGTGTTCATGTCCATTTTAGGTATTAATAGTATTTTGTGGTTCACTTCTAGGCGGTTTATGATGGGTCTACTACGTTCCGAGATGTTTTAATATTTTATTCACACTGGTTTTATTGGGTTAGTCTTCTTGTGGTATATATTATAATATATCGAATATTACCGATGATGGTTATGTTACGTCACATCGATGGAACGCTGAGAGGAGGGTCTACTATAGTCGACGAGATTCAGTATAGATGGCATTGTGAAGAGTTCAAGTTCTAACTACATGGTTACCTCACTCATCAGGCTTTTGTTGCAATGGTTTCATTGGTTTCACGTCGTAATCACGAGTACTTACCTTACCACGCTGGAAGCTTAAGATAAGTTTCTGTTCATTTTTTTAAAAATTTGTACAATTCAATTTGGTAAATTTGATTTTAACTATACTGTGAATTTTCACTTCACATTTTAATGACTATGAGTCTGGGTATATTGTAAAAAGGGAAATTAATTAAAGACATGATGTAAACTACATGCAATTGCATTTGGTGAATATTATTTGGTTATTCTAATTATAATTTACTGTTTTGGTTTCTAAACTAGAAAACTATTTTGTTTATAGACACTTCAAATTAACGTACCTTCTTCATAGAATTTATTGGAACATTTGTGTTCAAATTTCATTCATGTAACTTATAGATATACTTATGTGTGTATATATTGTTAAAAATTTGTTATTGACTTGAGATCTCTAACTGTCTTGGAATAAAACCATCTTTTTAGAACTTGATAGCGACTTATTATTTTGTTAAATGAACCACTTAGTAATTTAGTTTACTTATTGATTTAAACATTTAATAATTATTTACTCTTACCTAGGTACAACTTTAGGCCCGTTCACTTGTGAACGTGGAACCCCAAACCTGAGAGGACGAGTACTAGCCGAGGTGTGGTAGGGTTAGAAGTCTTATCAAAAAGCTGGTGGTTAAGAACTTTAGCCCCAGTTAAACGTAACAGTTCTTAGTCCAGTTTAAAACCTAACAATTGCCAGGTAGTTCATTGCTGTACTCTTGTTGGAATATTTTAGTAGTTCCCTAGCAAGCTGACAGCTGTTTGTTTCATCCCACAACTTCTTGAATTCATTGTGGGTGTTCTCTTTAATTATTTGTATTATCGCTGTGATAGGTAACAGACTGGCCAGGACTGGTCCAAAGAAACTTTGGCCCACTGCCTTCTTGGCCAGTCTGTCGGCAACACAAGTGCTTGGTGACTTTCCCATACTGCTCCTGTGGTAATTTTGTAACTTCTCACGGCTAGTAATGATTGTTTACAATCTGTGTAGTTCCTAATTGTTTTGCCCGTAGTTTGTCTACGGACAATCTCTTTTGTAGCTATGGTTATGCTGGCCAGTTCCGTATGTTTGATATAATGTAGTTTTTGCTCCTTTATGCTTTCGATTTTTAGTTTTATTTTATTGAATATTATTTTCAGGTTACACCGATAGAAATTGGGAACACTGAAAAACGTAAACAGACGTAAAACAACAAAACCAGACAATCTACTAAAGACTACCTATATTAGGATTGAAGTATGCTGAGTCTGATGCTATGAAATATGGTAAAATTAAAGAAGCATTTGCTCTACAACAGTTTGTTGCACTGAAACCCCAGGCAAAAATTCAAAAAGCAGTCGTATTCATTTACGAAAAATACGAATATTTGGCTGCCTCTCCTGATGGTTAGTTTACAAGTGTTATAAAAATATTATTATATACAGATTTACTAAATGAATAATTCTAAAGCATACCGGTTGGAGCAATAGTGCACTCGAGTTAGAGTCAACCAAGACGATTGTACAGGACTGAGTGCCAATTTTTTTCATGGATATAAATGTCAGTGCATTTTTAGAAGCCTCTTTCCAGACTCTTTTCACTTCTATATTATTATTGACTATCTTCCAACCATTGGAACGTAGTGATTTGTTTTGTTGAAATAATGCTATCTGCAGATGCATGTTAAAAAATCGCTACAGTCGGCATTATGGATTTTAAGAAATTTTTTTGTAAATATCAGTTACGAGTCATTTGCGTGATGTTTTTGAAAAATTTTCACTTCCTAAAAATATGCAATTCCCAAAAATCGGTTTTCAAGTTGGAACTATTGAATTAAATTTTCTCCATTTTTTCAAATGGAACACCCTGTATATTTTTGAACTATATAATGTAGGAGCGAAAAATCAATTTTTTTTTTGTATGTACATCTCTGGCTATTTCTAACCATTTTCGATTTATTGAGCAATAAATTCAAGAATAGGCATTATAGAATTATAAGTTCTTTTAAATAATTGAACAGAAAAAATTATAATAAGTGCTCCACATGTTGCCCATTTTGATTGATACACATCTGTACGCGTCTTTGTAATGAAGTTTCTACTATTCTACATTCCAAAATGTGACGAAAAGAATGACATTGCTCTTTGGTCGATCACGCTGGGAGTTTTAAAAACGGTTCATTTCAAAGACGCATAAGAGATGTGTCAATCAAAAAGAGCAACATGTGGAGCACTTTTTGTAATTTCTTCTGCTCAATTATTTGAAAAAACTTCTAATTTACTAAGTTTATTCTTAAATGTTGTACTTATTGCTGAATAAATTGAAAATGGTTACAAATAGCCATAGAGATATACAAAAATAATGTTAGTTTTTCATTGCTACATCATATGGCCGAAAAATATGCAGGGTGTTTCATTTGAAAAAATGGAGAAAATTCAATTCAAAAGTTCAAATTAAAAAATAATTTTTGGCCACCCTGTATATTTTTGGGAAGTGAAAATTATTCTGTACTGATTTTTTTAAAATGCATTTGCAGATGACATTATTTCAGCAAAAAAATTCACTACCTTCAAATGGTTGGGAGATAGTCAATAATAATACAGGAATGAAAGTAGCCTAGAAAGAGTCTTCTCTAAAAATGTAAGTACTGATATTTATAGCTCTCTATTAAAAATAAATGGCAATTGGCCCTGTACAATCATCGTGGTTGACCCTGAATATTCAAATTAAATTTTCAATTACGTACTTTTTTCATCCCGATTCTTTGATTTGTATACAGGCTAATTAAAACATACTTACATAAATCAAGTTATATATCAAGTTATTTATTTACAGGTCTTGTAGGTGCTAATGCAATAATAGAAGTTAAATGTTTATATAAGGTTTATAAATCTGGCAAGTCCTTGGAAGAAGTTGCTAAAACAGATAAAACTTTATGTGTAAATGTAACCGATGGGAAAATTAAATTAAAGAGAAATCATAATTATTATTACCAGGTGAAATATAATTTTATAGTAGGTACATCAGGAGCATTTGATAATATGACTGTTTCAGATCCAAGGGCAGTTAAATATAGCAAATAAAGACTTATGTTTTTTCGTAATATATATATAAATGACCAACAACCCCTTTATATTGAAGTTATTCTTAAAGATAAAAAGTTATGGGAAAATGTGATGTTACCTAAATTGAAAGAATTTTATGAAAACCATATGCTGGAAGCAATTGCAAATAGGAATATAAAGTTCAAATCCGATCCATTTACTGCCTAGAATTTTGGAAATGGGTATGGAATCCATAAACTAACTGTAAATGTATAAGTACATACGTTTTGAATATATGTTGTAGGTTTTACATTCAGCACAATGCCAACTAAATACAAAATAACCCACCGACAAAGAAACTTATATATTTAATCCATCTGCAAAACAATACAGTTTCCTGTCTACAAGAGTCCAGATGTAGGAGAGGAGATATAAGTGAAGTCAGCCAATGAAATGATAAAAACCAAAATTCTTCATGGGACTCTCTAAAAGAAAACATATACGAGCATCATTGGAAACACATTTATAGTTTATGATTTTCTCTTTCCTTATTATTCTCTTTTTTGATAGTAATTAATTACGGGGACATTCGGGGACAATCGGTGTGTGCAAACCATCTATTATGACAAATAATCTATTATGGACAATTAGAATGATACATGTGTTGCAAAATGTCTCTTAAAACACTATCAATATTTGAAAAAGAAAGTGGAAACATTTCAATATTTTCCTATAATTGGTGTGGCTAGGTGTAGGGGAGCTTGCACCTTTTTCTATTTATTTATAAGATGCCTGTAAAGAACTGGATTCACATGCAGGTCACAGTAATAGTAAGAGGACGTTTTACTAACTATGGTATATTACACTTAGATTATCGTGCTTTGGCTCTAATTTTGAGAAAAGTTTTTGAAAAAGGAGCATTCCGAGTCAAACAATGACTGGCAGCAGGATTACGAACGCAAACTTGAAATGATCAAATCCAAAGTAGTGGAGGCAGCCATAAAAAGACTGAAAAGTAGTAAAGAGGTTGCGACTGAAGCTTATGGGGAAACAGCTTTGGTGAGGCTATCAGACATGGCATGCAACAAAAATTAATTAGAATAATAATGCGTCACAGACAATCTCCCACCATATTGGGTTATGAAAAAGAATAAAGTGGAAACATTAAACTATCTTGCAATTGGTGCGGATAGGGCCAGGTGTAGGGGTGGTGGAGCCTGCGCCTCGATAAATCAAATTCATGACAAAGACAGAGCATTACATCTTTTAATATTGGAGCTGAAATATAATAACCCTAGGGAAGTAATTTTGCTCAATAAAAACTTGTTCAATATTTCAAATATAGTGAAAATTATTTATCATTCCAATATTTTCTTTATTTTTTTTTAGGTGATTTAGACGAACTTTACGGAAAAGTGTAAATGGAAACATTATTTTTTAAAATTTCAATGAAATGGCAATTTATAGAGGTTCTCTGGCAAACATGACATGGAAGAAGTAAATATTGATTTAGATTTATTACATTGTTGTGATATGTACAAATATGAAATATTGTATACCTAGTTTAATTATTGTAGTCTCTTTCTGTAACTTTCTTAGTGTTCATAGAAAAAAGATCATTGGTATAATTTGATATAAGTATAGCTTAAATGATAGTACGTATTTAGAACACCAAGAAATGTACAGATATTATTCATGTTTGCGTGTAATAATGTTTATAGTTATTTAATAAAGAGGAAATTAGTGAGCCATCTAGAAACTTTTCTGTACACCCTTAATAAGTATCAGCACTACAATGGAAAATAAAATAATTACCTTTGAGCATTTCCCATTTCAAAAACAATGTTTTAGTATTCTATGATCTAAGAGTGCTATTTTAATTGTCATTTTTGAGGACTAAAGTGTAGAAAGTGGGTTCTGTCCCTCGAGGAGTATAAGAGATCTGTACTTTATTCCTTGAAAATGATTATTACAATAGCAGTAGCGCACTGTTAGACTGTGGAGTGCAAAAAATGAAATAATTTGTATGAATATACCACAAAGTGAAAATGCTTTTTAATTCCTCCTGTAATTAATCCTTCACACTCAAGTGATAAAAAATGCACTTTGTCCCTTGGTATAATTATTGTACACTATGTATAGTAATGGTATCTTTAATAGCAGTGTCACCAACAGATAGTTACTGAAAATGTGTGAACAAAAATAAATTAGAACTATTTTGCAGACATCAGTTTTACTAAAATCGACAATCGTACATAATTTATAACCTTAATTCCTTCCAAGATTTAATATACCTATTATTCACATATTAATCCAGTAATTGTGCAGTAAGTTATTTGAATGAAATTGTATTGTTCTAATATAATGAATACAACTAGTGCATATTTTTCAATTTTTTTATTATAAAATGTTTTGATCATAAAAACATAGTAACTACTCGGTAACTACCTACCTTTCTTCAGAGAAACAAGGAAAAAATAAAAATATATATAAATAGCCATTACTTCATTTGGACAGATTTTTTCGTATCGTGGTAGAGATCAAACTACTGTTAATCTTAATAAATAAAAAGTACCCAAAAATATATAATCAGCAATAATTTTAATGATAATGTCGTTTCTTAACATCCAAATAATTAAACCAAGTTTTAAGCTTTATTTCAACACTGTAAATGGAAATTTATGAGCCCGACCCTGCTTTACCGTACGTGAAGCAATGCCATCGCTATGCTGATGCCATCTAGCCCAACTATTTTACACGAAATTTAGCAATTTCGTATTCGACATTAAACTTTAATATAAGCAAATATTATGCAGACTTTTCACTTTTTTTCATGTTATTTTATTTTATACTACATTGTATTATATTTTATTTGAATATTTAAGTCCCATTGTAGAATATAAAATGATGTATGGTGAATTTGCCACGAATGAGTGGTACGTTCGCGTTGAATGATCAAGGAGAAGAAAATTTTGAAAACTTAATTTTAACTAGGATTACAATATAAAATGTAATAAGTCCTTGTCTTAAGTTTGCTAGTTTACATAATGAAATCAATTCCGAATTCTGTTGGCTCGTTTTTGAGATGAATGTAAAATAAGAATGAGGATATTTTACGCACCATTTGGCCTTGGTAACGCACCCTTAAAAGTGCTCTGAATTCATGACTATTTGCTCCGGCTAAAACCAGCTAGTCGCTTGCATATGTTGCCTCATTTGTCTCCCAAAAATAAACAATAAAGGAAAGGAGGTAACGAATGACAGAAGATACTGTATCAATTAATTTCATACAAATGTATTATTGCCAAAATATTTTTAAAAAATAGTAAAAGGGGCA
Source organism: Leptura quadrifasciata (assembly GCA_963675555.1). Classification (NCBI taxonomy): domain Eukaryota; kingdom Metazoa; phylum Arthropoda; class Insecta; order Coleoptera; family Cerambycidae; genus Leptura; species Leptura quadrifasciata. Next base: position 92,595,749 of record OY776675.1, read on the forward strand.
ATTACACTGGCCTGTCAAATGAAGACATATCTCACTAAACTCACTAAATCTACAATAGATAAATAAAAGACATTCTAATATACTTGCATTGATTTTGTTAAAGGTTTCAGGACAATTAGCTATCCAACATTTTAATAAAAGCTAAAGAATAGCAGCATCAGAGGTGTCACTTGCATTATTTTGAAAGCTATCTAAATTTAAAAAATTGATAGTAATATATGAAATTCTGAAGAACAACTAACGAACAAAAAACATTTTTGTAGATAGTATATAACTAGGCCCGATGTTATTCCTGTTTTCTGTTAAACAATTGCGCGTCTTTATTAGCTAAGCCTTAAATAATAATTTTAATTTCGTCTCTTAATATAAAGGAAGTAGAGTATTTTTAGTGCTCTGATATTGGTAAATAATTGACAGTTTCTAACTATGAAGCCAAGCATTTTAGTGGCATCTTTGACTTTTAAATTAATGTGTTCAATAAATGTCAGTTGATCATCGAAGACGACATCAAGATCCTTAGTGGAATCAACTTTGAATAACAACATTTCGCCAATGAAGTAATCATGTCCAATATTAGAGTGCTTTTTGCTAAACGCCATAAACTTACATTTGGAAGCATTAAGGTATAATCTACTACTCATACACCAGTTACGAAATCCGTCAATATCATTTTGCAGTAACAAACGTCATCATCAAATCATCAAAACAGGTTACTCTCATATACCGGGTGTAACAGGATCATGGTACACCCTCCTTTTCTCCTTTAGTTTTGAAGATAATTGAAACTTAGGATATACTACATACATAATAAGCGGCACTTTTTGACATACAATTAATTCTTTTTTCAATTCCAGTTTCGCCCGATGTGACACTAACTTTCGATTTTTAAATGGAATAGCCTGTATATTATTGCATTTTTAAATTCTGCATATTTTTTTGAATCCAACGATGCCAAATAAGTGACGATTCAAACATCAATTTTTTTATAATATAATTTTTATTTTTCCATTTAAGTGTGCCATGACGGTTCCGATTTATTCTTAATAACCCGTGTAATACTACAAAAATCGAAATCACGTTGAAAACACTAAATTACGTGATTTATGAGCAAATAAAATTCACCGAAATCGTTTTTGGGGCAAAATTCATTTGTTTCAAATATAACCATATCGGTACCGTGGTACCATTTATTAGTACTATTGACAAGGAATTTATTCATATGTCGTTTAAAATGTGCGATAAATTCAAACAAAATTACAGCTAAAAGAAAATAAGAAAATGCAATTTTGTTCTAATTAAATGTGGCTTTGAAAACAATGAAATAGTTAGCTTGTCAAACATTTGTTGGTTTAACGGTGTTTTTATTGTATCTTTAAAAATTGTTTAAAATTATTGTTAATTGTGTTCAAAATGCTGCAAATGTATACAAGAGATGAAAAAGTGGGCATATTACGAAACCGGAAGTGAAAAAAAATCAATTGTATGTCAAAAATTGCCGCTTATTATGTATGTAGTATATCCTAAATTTCAATCACTTATCTTCAAAACTAAAGGAGAAAAGGAGGGTATACCATGATCCTGTTACACCCGGTATAGCTTAAGATCATCTGCGAATAATAGCCTACCGCTCTTGCTGATGATTGAAGATATATTAAAAATTTAAAAATGGTGGGGTTGCAGTCTATTATAAAAATAATCTCGAAAGTTATGTAAGCGAAATAACAAATTTGGAAAATATAGCCAGCGAAAAATCTTTTGAAATTTGTGGCATAGAATTAATCGATAAACAAAACAAACCTATAAAAATTTTCTGTTTATACAGATCTCCTTCAGCAGATGTTAATTTATTCTTATCAGAATTAGACCAGTTTTTGTGCAAATATACTAAAAACCTTGAGCAAAAAATCATCCTTTGTGGTGATTTCAACATTAACTTGTTGTCGAACAGTGACAGTGATAAACCTACTAGATATAACACAAATTCTTTTAGTGCAATTGATTACATATGCACAAATATTGATATGTCAGATGATGAAAAATGTTGTCCTATTCGAGAAAATGGTATGTCAGATCATTTAGCTCAAACATTAAGAATAAAATATGATCCTAAACAGACTGACCTTGGTTATGGAAGAATTTTTAGTAATAGTAACTATGAAGCATTTTTAAACCTAATCAGTAATGAGGCTTTTGACGAAATTTATCAAAGTCACTCTGTTGATGATGGTTTCACTAAATTTATAAATATTCTGCAACACTATTTTTACATCTCGTTTCCTCTAAAAAAATTGAAAAATACAGCAAAAACCAATAAACAGTGGGTAACTACAGGAATAAGAAAATCTTTACAGGAGTTGAAAGATCTTCAAAAACTATCAATTGTATCGAATAATCAGAACATCATTGATTTCTATAAAAAATATAAAAAAACTTACAAAAAGGTTATAAAAGCTGCAAAAGCACTAGATAACAAAATATATTTTGATACATCTAATAATAAAAGCAAAATTACATAGAATATAATTAATAAAACTATAGGAAAAAGTCAAATAAAAAATAAAATCACAGAAATTCGCGTTGAAGATAATATAATAACAGACGCTAAACAAATATCTAGTAACTTTAATAGATTTTTTATTGAACAATCGCAATCTTTAAGTTCAAAATTTCCAACCGAGGGTAATATTTATAGTTTAACTGATAAACACTTCCCAACAATGTTTTTTACCCCTGTTTTAGAAAAAGTCTAAAACAGTCAAATGCATCTGGAGTAGATGGAATTTCGTCAAGCTTATTAAAGGCAGCTATAAACTTTATTGTTCGACCACTAACCTTTCTAATAAACGGGTCATTAGCTGACGGTAAATTTCCAGATATTTTCAAAATAGCCAAAATCATACCTATACATAAAAAGGATAGTAAAAATGAGATGGAAAATTATAGACCAATATCTCTTTTAAGTGCAGTATCAAAAATTTTAGAAAAGATCGTCTTTAACAAAATTACACATTTTCTAAGTAAATTTAATATACTAAATAATTTTCAACATTGGTTTCGAAAGGGAAAAAATACCTGTAATGCCATATTAAGTTTTATAAATAAATTATATGATAATGTAGATAATAACAACAAAAGTATTGGTTTATTTATGGATCCAAGTAAGGCTTTTGACCTTGTGAATCATAAATTACTCATTGAAAAACTTAGTAAATATGGTATTAGGGGTAAAGTTAATCATTGGATATCATCCTATCTCTCAAATAGAAAAGAGATCGTTGATATTAACAGTATGAAATCGAGTGAAATGAATATAAATATCAGAGTTCCGCAAGGGTCCATTCTGGGACCACTTCTATTTTTGATATTTGTTAACGACTTGCCGAACCTTGACCCTGAAAATAATATTGTTGTGTTTGCCGACGATAACACTTACTTATGTTATGATGAATCAAAATCTGAAGATTTAGTTAAGCTACAAGATATGGTATCTCGCTTTATTAAATGGTTTTATTCCAACAAACTGCATTTAAATGTATCGAAAACGGTCTTCATCAATTTCACACCAAGGAATAGTTTAATATATGAAAGCTGCTTAATTAAGGCGGGCCACACATAATTAAGACAGGTTCCAACCGCAAAATTTCTTGGTCTCTATATTGACAACGATTTGAGTTGGAAATCTCATGTCGACAATTTGTCAAATAAGCTATCCTCATTATGTTTCGCACTATACAGGCTTAGGGAAGTCACGCAAAGATCGATATGCTTAACATTTTATCATTCTAACTTTTGTCCAGGTTGAGATATGGAATAATATTTTGGGGTATTTCTCCACATGCGTCTCGACTGTTTAAATTACAGAAACGGGCAGTAAGAAACATTGTTGGTGCAAGTAAACTTCAATCTTGTAAACCTATTTTCAAGAATTTGAACCTTTTACCTTTACCATGCATATATATTTACGAAATATTAGTGTACGTAAAAAGTAACTTATCGGATTTCATTACCCATAGTGATTTACATAACCACGATACTCGTAATAATATAAATTTGGTGATACCAGTTCATAATTTATCAGTATTTGAAAAAGGACCAAAATTTGTTGGAATAAAATGCTTCAATAAACTACCAAATAATCTTAAAATTATAAACAATATTAGAGTATTTAAAAAGAACCTTTTTGAATTTTTACATGATAATATGTTCTAGAGTGTTGCAGAATATTTAGATCATTAAAAAATTGTTCTGATTTTTTTTTGTTCTCATTTTATTTATTGTATATTTATTGATTGTATACTCGCCTATAATAGTATTGTTTTACATTGATTTTTTAAATTAATTTTAACGTGTTCCTTATGGTTGTTATATATTTTGTTTGTTCCCATATAATTTATTGTATACTTGTCTATAATAGTACTGTTATATATATATATATATATATATATATATATTTAATTAATTTTAACGTGTTCCTTATGGTTGTTGTTTACTTATTTAATATTTAATTTGTTTACTGTTGCATACTTTCGTATTTTAGCTCGATAACACTGTCATGTTCTTCAAATGGTACATTTGTACCGATGACTGTTCCTATACCTCTGTACTTTGGTCTCTTGGAATTAATAAATTATTATTATTATATCATCAATGAAGACAAAACAGAAGCGGCCCCAGGTTTTAGCCTTGCGGGACACCTGACGTAGCTATAAATGGCTCAGAGTTGAAACCGTTATTCAAAACTAACTGTTTACGATCAGAAAGATATGAATGCGTAAATAGCAGCGAATCACTTATCGCCAGATATCTAGTTTGCTGATTAAGACGTCATGATCAATGCGATCAAACGCCTTCGAGAAATTGGTATAGATCACATCTACCTGCCCGGACTCATCAATGACTTGGGAAACATAAATTGTGTAAAATACTGTCAAGTTGATTACTGTTGAACGGTGGTTTACAAATTCATATTAATACAGTGATATACTATTACCGACTGACAAGTAGATGCGATCATATAGAATTATCTCAAACACTTTAGGAAAATTTGACAAAATGGCAATTGCTCTACAATTACTAATATTAGACGAGTCCCCTGACTTAAGTATTAGGCAAATTTTTGCTCTTTTCCAGATGTCGGGAAATGTTTCGGTTCTTAAAGCTAAATTAAATATAATTGATAAGGGTACACTTCATACACTGCTGCAGTCTTTGACAAAAAAAGGATATTAAGTCGAGGTCATTTTATTTTTGAGTTTAACAGTTGCTTTTTTAATTTCAAATTTATAGTATTGCATACTACGTAACAATTTGAAATAATAATGATAATCATTGTAATATTTCTTTTGCAGTAAAATAATAATTCTTTCAATTATATCCTGAGCAATGTCATCTTAAATCGGTTGGACTCGAAGATCTAGGGGCTATATTTTATAATCAATTGTCATATATTCAGCATGTTAATGAAACTATTAAGACCAGATATAAAAGTTTGGGTTTTGTTATAAGGAACACTCAGGGCTTCACCGACATCCAGGTATTAACGCTACTCTTTAATCCATTTGTGAAATCTAAACTTGAGTATGCTGCTTTAATATGGCAACCAGATTATAATGTTCTCACTGAAAGCTTGGAGAATATCCAACGGCGTTTTTTAAAATTTTTGTTTTTCAAAATATATGGCCATTATCTTCACATTGGAATACCTCAGCAGAACCTATTAAACAGATTTTTTGTATTAAGTTTGCATGACCGTAGAAAAATGCAGTCCTTGATTTTTCTGAATAAATCGATAAATAATAAAATTGATTTTCCCCAATTTTTTGAGCAACTTAATTTCTATACTCCTTAGAGTTGAGGCTCGTCGCTGCTGCACATTTCATCTGACTGCCCAGCAGACAAACATGTCAAAATTTCCACTCTCTTCTTTATGCGTGAGAACTGCATTAACCTGCAGGACATGCCAGATATATTTAATTGTAATTAGAGGATTCAAAGGAAGTGTATATATTGAATTAAATGTATTATGTAGTGCGTTTATTTATTTTTTCCTCTTTTGTCATATGCTGCCAATGCTATCTGTTTTATTTGGTCTGTATCTGTATCTTTAATTGGTTTAAGTACTATTTCATGGTGTGAAATAAAATAAATAAAAAATTTTAAAAAATTTCAAAAACTTGCCTTTCTGTAAAAAGTAGTACTAAAACGTAGATAATAAAAAAATACTAATGTACGGTTGCAAGAAAAGCAAGGCGTGCTCACTTTGTATGATTGTGCGCGTGGTTGTATGAAAGGGGTGATTCGTTATAAACACATTGCTAAAGGATACAAGATTTGAACAGAAACATTGTGCATACATTGTGAGTTAAAGAAAGCAAGAAAAAAAATTTAAAAAAAATAATTTTATTCACTCACCAAGCGATAGGAAGTAATACATTCATGGAAAAATCATTTTCTTAGATTTTTTCGAATTGTCAAGTCTCAGACTATGTAGATTCCAAAAATTAAAATATTTCAGTTCCATGAGCCTGCCTAGCCGTCTGTTGGTGCTATATCTAAAGAACTATTTGACGAAGAAAAATAATATTAGGTAGACATTTGACGCGATTGCTAAGGAAAAAGCCGGAAACCATTCAGTGAGAAAAATACAGGGTGGGCACCCATAAAAGAAAAAAATTAATGAGAAAATATGATGAAACACTGTAACACCTGGCATGTAATTTAAACTGGTCATCTTTAAAATGCCTTATATACAATTAATTGGAAAGAGAATTTGATCTACAGTTGAAATCTTAAAGAATATGCTATTTAAATAGAATGCGGACTATATCATTATTACAGTCGTTCTTCGATGCGGAAAGTAGGGTAACAATAAATGTGGATAGTATTTGGAAGGGTGACCACCACAGGGAAGTCCAGCGATCTAACTTCAGCGACTTATATATCAGTATATAAGTGGAAGTTATGCATTCTTAAGTTATAATTCCGTAGTAGATTTATCATCCTTTGGTGGGGATGTAAAACAGTCAGTCTAGTAAATGTTAATAAAAGATCCCTACTCTTTGACAGATTAGATGTTTGATAAAATTCTTCTCCGGATGTCGGTTATTATCCATTGTTGCGAAAATAGGTCGACGTTAAATAAATAAATTACTAATTTATAGCTTCTATTTTTATGCGCACGTTTAAATTTCTGTTTAAAAATTTGTCTTAAAAATAAAAACGATATTTAGTTTTTTAACTCTGTTCCTTATTAGCACATGAATATATTCACAATAAAACTATTATTATGTAATTTATGCTTTTTATATTCACATAAAAGTGTTTGCTAAAAATTTAACCAAACACAAATTCAAATGCAAATCTGCTCAATTCAAATGCGCTTTCCAGATCCTCTCAGTACAATATGTTCTGTTGGGAAACTATCCTGAAAGGAAGTATTCTATGTATACCTGAAAGCTCAATCTTTTTCACCCTCTGAATTGAACTCCATTTCTTGGTAATGTTAACCCATCACGACCCAACTCGTGCTAGGGTTCATCACACTGGATCATGGAGAAATATATTATTTTTTAAATTTGCCTTATCCCACAAACGAAATCCTAAGCATTGGTCATCCGTTTGAAACAAGATTCTATTCAAGAAAAATCAACCTTATTATCCTTAACCCTCTTATTTAGAAAGCATATTTTTTGTCATATAATTCATATTGATTTTTCTTAATACTAATATTAATCATTATCTGTCTTTGATTTAAATGAATTAATCAAAGTGGATGGAATAAAGAAATCGAATATATGCTGTTGTCGTTAAATCAATCTATTTTAAGAGCTTCCTGGTGAAAAATCCTGCATAAGTAATAAGAAAAGCTTTTTATAGGTATTTAAAATGAAATAATCAATTTAATATTAACTAAATAATTTAATAATTCTTAAGCCATGCTTATAATGTCTGCCGCTATCCGCTGCGTAAATATTAAATTTATAGAAAACAAATCAATATCGAGCTGATAACAATTAAATTTTATTCATGTAATGACATGGTTACTTCCGGATTTTGCCGCGGTTGTTCGTCTCGACTTTACATTTCGCTGATCATATTGTCGACTTCCTCAGATTCAACAACTGAAGATGTCGTATTCTGCTCTGCATAATATCCAGTGATTCTCTAATGGCTCTTGGGTAATAAGGTGTACTTCTGTCCAATATTTTTCTTTATCATGAACATGTTCTGCCACTGCTGGTTGATATCCGCATCCGAGTCCGATATTTCTCTGGTGTTCCTTGATCCTGCATTAGATGCTCCGTCCTATTTGTCCGATGTAACTCTTTCCACATCTGCACATCAATTGGTAAACATCTTCTGTCAATAGTTGTGGATGGTGGTGTGATGTAGCATGCAGCTAACGATAGGTGTGTATTATTTTTCTTGTAGAAGGGGCCAAGTTATGCTACTTCAATGTTTCATCAATACTTCTAACGAGGGCAAAACTTTATCTGGAAAAGCTTCCACAACCAGAATTTTGGTATCTTCTCACTGCAGCATATAGTTTCTTCTTAGAATGCTTTCATGAATATATTAGCGACTACTGGCGAAAGCGTTGCATAGCTTCTTTTATCCTTTTTCCCAACTCTTTCTTGGTCTTCCTCTTTTCCTTCTATTTGCAGGTTTCCATTTCCAAATCTTTTGTGGTATTCTATCCTGGTCCATTCTCTGCATGCGTCCCTACCACAGTAGATGTTTCATTTCTATTATATCTATTAAAGATGTGTCAGCTTGCATTATTTCTCTTTTTTTCATTTCTCTCATGATCTAATAATGTCTTTTTACAACATCTTCTCCAATACATCATCTCCGTTGCCAATATTTTATTCTCCATCTTTTTGTTCAATGTCCACACTTCACTTCCATAGGTAAGACAACTTTCGACAAATGAGTTAAACATGTGTTTTTGTTTTATTTAAAATATTGCCATTCCACAGTATGGGATGTAGTTGTCTGATGATGGTATTCCTTTTTTATTTTATTTTGTATATCTATTTCTTATTTACCATCAGAGATTAATGTAACCCCTAGATATTTATACTCATTTGTCGTCTTCATCACTTCATTGTTCATAATTAATTCTTCTCCTTGTCCTCCGATTACCACATATTCTGTCTTATTCATATTTATATCCAAGCCCCATCACGTATACGTATATATAAAGATAAATTCTTTGAAAATCTAACCTATCCTAGATACTGTGGGAAATAGGAAAGACGTAGTATTAATGGAGGACTTTAATGGATGAACAGGAAAGAAAGCAAGAGGCAGGATAGTAGGTCAACATGGTGAAGATGTGATTAACGACAATGTAGTACAGTTAATAGAAGTATGTCATCAATACGATCTGAAGGTAACGAACGGCTTCTTTGATCACAAATAAATATATAAATATACCTGGTTTCAACCCACAAAGAGACAAGAGTCTATTATAGACTACATTATTGTTAAGCCAAACCCCACTCTTAAAGCCTAACATGTGAAAGTGCAGCGATGAGCTTCCTGGGGATCTGACCATTATCTAGTAAGAGCAAAGTTATTCTTTTCATTTAAACACCAAGTGAATAAAGGAAAAGATGTAAATAAAACTAACCATGTGCCCCCCAATGGCCTAAATATAACCTAGACAGTCTTTTCAATTAATCGACCAGATTCCTATATAAAATCAGCCAAAGTGAGAAATTCAGAACCTGGTACAATCGAAGAACAGTATAGCTTCACCAAAATATGTATCCACAAAGCTGCAAACGAAGGCTTGGGACAAACACATACAAAAATTAAAAGAAACAATTATGTTTGGTGGAAATACAATCTAGAGTAGTGAAATGAAAATAGCATAAGAGAAGTAACAATAGAGGAAGTTATGGAAACAGTGAAACATATGAAAAACAACAAAGCTGCGGGTCCTGGAGTTATGCCCATATAACTTAGAACTCCCTAATCGTAACAACAGAAGCAATAGTTAGGTTGTTTACCGATTGTCTAAAGGGAGATGAAGTCTTGAAGGAATGGAAAATCGCATATCGCAAGCTCTATACATAAGAAGGGTAGTAAGATGAAATGCGAAAACTATTGGGAGATTAGTGTTACGCCTTCTATGCACAGACTGTATGGACGAATGTAAAATCAAGCATAGAGGAACAGAGTGGTTTCAGACCTGGAAAATTTTGTGTCGATAATATATTCTGCCTAAAACAACTGACTGAAAAGAGTATCACATGGACGAGAACTGCATATTATATTTATACACTTAAATAAGGCCTATGACAGTGTCTCTGTAAATCAATTATGGCAGGCAATGAAGGACAGCGGGATACAAACAAACTATATCAGTGCTATTACACAATTACATAACGACAACATAAGCAGGGTGAAAGTTGGAAATAATTACTCTGCTGAGTTCATCGTAAATAAAGAACTGCGAGAGGGATACTGCAAATCACCAACTCTATTTAAAGTGTATATAAATAAAGTACTAACAGATTGGGGAAGGAAGTGTAGGTCAATGGGAGTGCTTCTTGAGAAACAACACATATATAAAAAACATGATTTGTCAGTCGCAAACTCTTCTATGAAATCCTTATTTTACTGTAAGGAACGTAACCAGACTGCAACCAACAGCTCCTCTTCGGGCTATGTTTCCCACCGAGCACTGAATTACAAGTTACAAGCCTGGCGCATTAAGTGTACTAATTACATATTACCAACAGAACGCTAATGCTTCAATTACAACAAACACCAGCCGAAAGACTGATCCTACTTCGGCTGGTATTTGTTGCAATCGAGTTTGCGACTGAAAAATTATGTTTTAATATTCTGCCCTGTAGAAGCACATTAGAACAACACATATATAGTTTGAAGTTCGCTGACGATCAGGTTATACTAGCTGAGGACGGAGATGACATTAATTATATGTTTAAGAAACTAAAAGAAGAGTTTTCTAACTTTTTCCGTAAAAATTAAACAAAACTGTTTTTAGAAATCAATTAATCTTCAAATTTTTGTACGCTACCTGTATAGTTTTTATCCTTCTTGAGTAAATCTCTGAAAAAGCTAAATTTAAACAAGAATAAACCAAATAAGTTAAAAAATAAAAGTGTTTACAAGCTCAGCCCATCTGGGGATATAATGTATATTTTTATTTGCATTACAAAATAAAGCTAATAGTCGTAATAATTACTATGATCTTCACATCGTCAAATATTATATATTGCTGGTAGAGGACCCTTGAGAAACCACATGAAATCGATTCGGTCCTTATTATGTATACATTGAATATAAACTGGCTATATACACATTATACAATCGATAAAGTCTGTTATAGCGATATGAACAATTACGTCCAACTATCTTTAAAATCTTACAGAGTATATATCTATATGTCATTATCAATTTATATTGAAATAAAGTTGGCACGATCAATTCTACTTTATATAGATAGATACTTATCAATGATTGTAGTGAACTCAAATTTGCTATTACTTTAAATTTATAATGAGCCAGTGTCCGCGTATTTGTTAATTTCATTTAAAAAGGAAATATAAATAAATTTATTAGAAAATTTATAAATAATAAATATTATTTATGGGTTTACGAAAATACTCATGCTTGGTAATTAACTTTATTTGAAACTTCATTTGTTATAATTGCATGCGATAGCTCTTCTGGACTTGCCAAAAAACTGAATCTGAAATATGTTAGAATTAATACCATTATCATAAAATATATGTCCGATTAAGAAAAAGCATATAATAACCATTATCTCTGCTGTGATTTATTTTTTACCAACACATAAACGATAGTTACCGAAGGAAAAATGAGAAAATTAATATCTCAAAAAATTCTGGTAAATTAGAATGGAAAACATGATGATCCCAGAAAAATAACATTTACTATCACAACTGGCCAAGATTTATTGAGAATAATGCAATAATAATAATTAAAAACGGGATGTAAGGGGCAACAGCAAAAACTGAGACTATATGCTAGCCCAAACGCCAACCTCACCTGCTTGTGGTGCATCCTGCTAGACAACAAACGAGGCTCTGGTGACCGAGTCACAGCGGTATAACTATCCAAACTGAAATTAAGGAAATGCAATTTCGAAAGAGTCTCTCCTATCAACCCACACTGGCCACCGTGATAGGAAAATCGGCTAAAATTCTCGTAGAATATGAAAAAGTTGCAAAATACACGGCCCTCAGTCCCCGGCGGTTTGCTGATTCCTGATCAAGGTAGCGGTCAGGCAAGACGGCAAACAGGGGGTGCGAAGAATCACCCGGTTCGATCAGGCTACAGTAGAAGATGACTATGGATCTCCACTCTGAATACTAGGACACTGTCAACGACCGAAAGACTACAATAACTCAAAGAAGAACTGTCACACGTTAAATGGGACATACTGTGGAGTAAGTGAGCATTAAATAAAAGGCAGTGAACAACTAATACTAAATTCAGGAAATATGTTACACTACCATGGATCAGATAATATAAATGAAGGAGGAATAGCCTTCCTAATAAACAAAAGAGACGTACCAAACATCACAGAGATCCAGTGTATCAGTTCAAGAGTAGTGTACCTTAACTACAAACTAAATAGCAGATACGACCTAATAATTGTTCGGGTCTACGCGCCAACATCCGCACACCCAAACGAACAAATAGAAAGATTCTACGGCGATATAAGAACAGCATTATAGCACACACCCGCCCATACACCTTGTTAGTGGGAGATTTTAACGCCAAGCTAGGCCGCAAAGAGGACGATGTAGAAACTCTCTTGGGTACTCATGGATATGGGACAAGGAATGAGACAGGACAAATGTTGCTTGAGTTTCTAATGCAACATAACATGTTTGCAATTAATACCCTCTTTGAAAATGGACCTGGGTTAGTCCCGACGAAAACACCAAAACTGGAACTGACCTGATAATTTCCAACAGAAAAGATGTTCTGTGTGACGTTCTGTCCTTAATAGATTCACAATCGGCAGCGACCATCGAATGGTCCGAGCACGTGTGGACATACATTTAAAAAAGGAAAGAACCAAAATAGCAAGAAAGATAACAACAAATGGAGACCGTTAAAAAGTATGGAAGATTACCAGCAAGAGATAAACAAAAAATTAGCAAGCATGAAAGTTATAGAAGAGCAAAGCATAGAAACATTAAGTACGCAAACTATTAGCCTTTACTCGAGTCCGGGTATAAAAAAATGTTACAGTCGATAGATTGTGTGTAATAAAAAACAAGTAAAAGGTGTAGTCTATTGTAATTCCCATTCATCTACGGTGCACACGACTATGGCTATAGAGGCTAATTCGGGAGAGCACATATCGACCGCAGTCAGGACAAACATAGACCTGGTTAGGTCTTGGATTCGGCCTTCTTGCAGCAACATTTCCTTGATAGTTAGCCACAACCCCTCGCCATTCGGTTCTGTCCGCTGCAAGTTGTTCCCATTGCTCGTCTGGAATACCGCAGGATTTTAGATTTTCATGGAGAACGTCTTTGAACCTCTTTTATTGACCGCCACGCCTTCTTCTACCGCTTGCAATTCACCATAAAGTGTACATTTAGGAAGGCGGTTATCATGCATACGATGAACGTGACCTGCCCATCTTAGGCGTGCTCTTGAAATAAGCACCTCAATTGGAAGGCTGTTTGCTCTCCTGAGTACTTCCACGTTTGATATGTGATGGAACCAACGGATTTTCATCATACTTCTGAGGTGTCTTTGCTGAAAACGTTCTAATTCTTTCACATGACGACGGTAAGTTCCCCAGCTTTCACATCCATATAGCAGTGTTGGAATGACAACTGCTCTGTAGACAGCCATTTTCGTTGACAAAGCAAGGTCGTGGTTGTCAAATACTCTCTCTCTAAGTCCCCAGAGTGCTCTAGATGCAGCGTTAATTCTATTGCGAATCTCGCTGTCCATGTTTGCTTTGTCATTAACAACGTTGTCTAAGTAATTGAACTGATCCACCACTTCAAGAGAATTTCCGTTAAGTGTAATGTCTATTTGGTTCACTTGATGATGAGTTGACATAATCTTAGTCTTTCCAATGTTGATTTTAAATCCCAAGGAATCATAGCTCTGGGCATACACATCTAAAAGTTCTTGAAGCTCTTCCGGCGTAGAGGCTAAAAGTGCACAGTCATACGCATACTGGAGATCACAAATGAATCGTGTGCGTGCCTTCGTGAAAGCTCTAAAGCGCCCTATGTTAAAGAGACCGCCATCAGAACGGTATCTGAGACCTATTCCTCTGACTGCCAGTTTGTTGTCAACAATAATTGTTAGAGCAGTGGTAAACAAATTAAAAAGTAGGGGTGCCAGGACACATCCCTGCCTAACTCCAGTGAGGGTTCGGTTGCCTCATTATTATACATAACCTGGGCGTTGTTGTTTGTATGTAGACTGTGACATACTTCCACAAATTTTCTAGGGATACCTAAGCGGAGCATAATTTTCCAGAGCACTTCCCTGTCCACCGAGTCAAACGCCTTGGTTAAATCAATGAAGGCCATGTGAATTTATCCTTGATGTTCGAGTGCTTTTTCTTGAAGCTGTTTAAGTGTGAGATGTGCCTCGGTTTGGTCTAAAGCCACTCTGTGTTTCAGGAAGTAACTTTTCCATAACAGGTGTTAGCCTATTTGCCATCGCCTTAGTGAGTATCTTCCCTCCAACAGCCAGGAGAGCTATACCCCTGTAATTTCCACAGTCCGCAGCGCTCCCTTTGTTTTTGAAGAGGTTGATTAAAAGTGTATCACGAAACTCCTGCGGAGCTTGACCACTTTCCCACACGACATCAAACAGTTTTTTGAGGTAGGGTATGAGCTCTGACGACACAGCTTTAAAGATCTCAGCTGGGAGTGAGCCGGCGCCGGGAGATTTGTTATTTTTTAGCTGCCCAATGGCGGTTAAGATCTCTTCCGATGTTAGTGGTTTATCTAAGTCTTCGAAGGTGTCATATTGAGGGATAAGATTTATAATATCGTGATCGGCTTGACTTTGCTGGTTAAGAATGTAGAGTAGTGTTCTTTCCATCGGGCTCTTATTTCCTGGTCTTTTTTGAGGAGATTTCCATTTAAATCTTTAATAGGGCACATATTTTTCCGACTGGGGCCATACACTGCTTTTGCTCCTTGAAAGAAATTCCTGTAGTCGTGTGAATCGGCGTACCTTTGAATTTTTCTGGCATTGCTTGCCCACCACTCGTTCTTTATTCTTCTGATTTCGCGTTGAGTTTCATACTTAGATTGGGTAAAACCTTCTGCTTTTGATGAGTCGTTGGGGTGGTTGATAACGTTTTGGAAGGCAATATGTTTGCGGTCAAGAAGTTCTTGTATAAAAGCTTCGTTATCATTGAACCAGTCCTCCTGTTTTTTACTTGCTGCAGTGCCAAGAATTTGCCCCCTCGCACTTTTTAAACTGTCTTTAATTTGTGTCCAGGTAGTAGCGACATCTACAGAATTGGTTAGCTGTTCCACGGTTTGTTGGTCACGCAATTTACTAATACAGAGACGGGGTCTACGTTTTACTTGAGTTCTTCGGTGTTTGGGTCTCATAACAATTTTCATTTTAGAGACAACAGGACGATGATCGGTCCAACATTCGCTATCAATGCGCGCCTTTGTAATTTAGACGTCCTTGAGATGCTTCCTACGTACGATAACATAGTCCAGTAGATGCCAGTGACCTGATCTGGGGTGACGCAAGGTGCCTTTAAATTTATCCTTTTGTCGGAAAATGGTGTTACGCAAATTACAGGCTATATAAAGACCTGAAGACAAACTTCAAATTAAAAGTTCAACAAAGAACGACAAACTCAGTGAAAACACAAAAAGGCTCTTGAAAGAAAGAAGACAGCTGCTGGATAAATACTCGATAAACGCTGACCGACTAAGGGAAATGAACAAAGCAATATCGAAAGCAATAAGAAAAAATGTTAAAGCACTTAACACAAGGGAGGTGACAAGAGTTATAGAAGAAAGCAGAGGTATAAAATCACTTAGGAAAACGTTTTCAGAATGCAGAAAGAACATAACCGACTGAAAAAATCAGAGAGGTGAGAAATCATGAAATAAATCTGAGATATTGAATATTGCGAGGTCCTTATATTAAGAGCTCTACAGTGATCCAATAGCCAATGAAACAAAGGTAACTATCCCCAAAATCGAAAACCACGGATCTGAATATATTCCGGACATAACTCTCGATGAATTCAGAGTTACTCTGCGTGAAAAATAATAAAATAGCCGTCGATGACGATATTGAGATAGAAGCAGTAAAACAAGGAGGATTTGCTTTACACCAAATGCTCTGCAAGATTTACAACGCATGCTTAATAAGAGGAACAACAATCTCTCAATGGGACCGAGCTGTAATAATAATTTTGCACAAAAAGGGAGCTTTAACAAACCTAAAATACTATCGTCTGATCAGCCTGTTATCCAATATATACAAACTTTTTATGCGAATAATCACAGAACGAATAACCAACAAATTATATGACTACCAACCATATAAACAAGCAGGTTTTAGATCCGGATTTGAAACAAATGACCACCTCCAAGTGATAAAAATTGTTATCTAGAAGTGTATAGACTATAACAAGCCTCTAGTTTTAATGTTCGTCGGCTACAAAAAGCTTTCGACATGATAAATCAATCAAAAATGCTCTATGCTCTAATAGAAGGCCGTATTGACTACAGATATATAAACATAGGTAATTAAAAACCTGTATGGGAAAGAAAAGGCTTGCGCAAAAATACACGACTATAACGAAGACTTTCGTGTAGAAAGAGGAGTGAGACAAGGTGATGTTATTTATATCCCCAAAACTTTTTACGACGCGTTTAGAATACATGTTCAAGAAAATTGATTTTGAAGACATCAATGGTGAGAAATTAAACCACCTATCATTTTGCGGGCAACATTGTCATAATAGCTGACCGTACTGATGAAGCAAAAGAAATATTAAAGAAGCTAGACAGAGCCTCTGAAACAGTGGGTCTAAAGAAATACCAGCAATATATTTTATATCACAAATTTGGTAATGAGCAAACAAATATTTCTGGGTGATGACCACGTAGAGCAGGTTTACTCGTATAAGTATCTGGGATACGAGATTCTCATAGGAAGAGACAACCAGACCTGTGAAATAGGGTGTTGGTTTAACTTGGGCAGCGTTCGGGAAGCTTAGCAGCACTCTAAAGTCAAACTTTCCAACTTGTTTAAAGAAGGTCTTTAACCAATGCGCACTTCCTGTGCTCAGTTATGGCGCAGAAGCGCTCACATTAACAATTAACAAAATACATGTTGCACAAAGGGCTATGGAAAGGTTAATGTTATGTGTTTCCCTTAGGGAGTCCCAAATGCAAGGCTTAGCCAAATGTCTGGAGTAACCCATGCAATCGGGCGCATAACAATGTTAAAATGGAATTGGGCTGGGCATATAGCAAGACTAACAGATAGACGATGGATGAGGAACATTTTGGAATGGAGACCACGACAATATGCCTTTAGACATAGATAACAAGATAGGTGGATGACATAAAAAGAATAGTGGACTGGATGAACGCAGGATAAGATCGCAGACTATGGAGTGGACTACGGGAGGCCTATGTTCAGCAGTGGATGGAATTGGGCTGATTGATGAATGCAATAATTCTTATTTTGTTATGTTAAAATTAATTTGAAAAGCCTACATACAAATTTTTTTTAATAAAAAATCTGGGTATACCCTTCCCTGCACCCTGGTTGAATTTCATGTTGGGCAATACCATGAAATAGTAGCTCTTGCTAACTAATCAACTCAATAACTAATAATAATATAAAATAGCCCTTATTAATTTAGTAACAAATCTCATCTCTATAGCACAACGGGTTTCTAAAAAATTAAACAAAAATCTACTACATGCCACTACTTTCAAAGGAGCATATCTCCCACGTCTGTAGCAATTTTTTATTTTTTACAAATATAATCTTAGAACAGCAGGATACCTTAGGAGAAAAAGTGGCTCCATCAAGTATGGGCAATCTGGAAAGCGCAATTTTATTAAGAGTTACGTTTTTAAATTTTTAGTAGCATCTTAATAGTTTTGATTTCCGGTTATGAAAATATAAAAAATTAGAAACAACTTTTTCAAATTTGAAGTCAAAAAGTTAAATTGTTTATTCACAAATACTAAAACACAAAATAGAAACATCAGTTTACCCGATGCATTTTTTACTTTTAAGCCATTACCAGTCCACTCTATAAATTTTTCAAATTATAACTTCCTAAAAATAGTTTTTGGTGAAGCAAGAGCTGAACACTGAAAATTATATTTAAAATTTTTTAAAGATTGTTACTTATACCTATAGCGCTCTTTGCTGTGGACACATTCACAAGTTATTTTTCTTCAGTTTTCCAAGGCTTTCTCTGTTATGAAGGAATTGATAAAGGACTAACAATATAAATTTCCTTTGGTGGGAAGGGTTTCATACTCTGGCCCATGGTATAAGTATATATAGGATTGTTTACTATATATTGACTCCCTCCTTTTATTTATGTTATTATTGCAAATAGAAAAAAGTTTCCTATAAAAGTTGTAGGATCTTATCTACTTATGTTTTATTATAACGTGATAAAAAAACAATACCATGTATACGCCACGTCATACGAAATAAATATGTTTTTTAAATGGAACACCCCATATATTATTGCATTTTCGAGAAGCCCTTGTTTTCCCTGATTTCAAATATATATTGTATAGGTCTATCTTAAATACTTCTTGACATATTTGATATTAAAAATGCAAACGATCTGCTTTATTGCAAGAAGAGTTTTTAATACAAAAAACAAACGTTCCTGGGAGAATAAAAAAAGATAATAAAAAATCGGGTGGAAAATCAATCCACGTTTGGGCGGAATTTTTCAAAACAAAGTAATTGGGTTATATTTTATGATTTTACCTTGACACGACAAACATATCTCAAAATAATTTTACCAGAGGTAGATCGTCTAATTCAAGAATTCCCTGTGGACGTATTGTCTAGTATGATTTGGCATCAATACGGAGGAGTAACTCCACATAGCGTTATAGCATTTCGGGAACATTTAAATAATCAATTTCCCATTTGGATAGGCAATGATGAGACCATTCGATAGCCACCAAATATCCCTGATTTGACGCCATTAGATCTTGTTATGGGGGTTTTTAAAAGACAAAGTCAATTTTATTCATAACCATAATCTTCAGGTCATTAAAGCAAAATTTCAAGAAGAAATTAACAACTTAAACAGAAACCATAACAACGCTATTTGCAATATTTTCCCAAACTTAAGAAGACGCTATGAGCCTTGCATTGAAAATAATGGTGGCTACTTTGAACAATTTCTTTCATTTATTACTTATGTAGTATTATTTTATTATAATGAGTTTTCTCTTGCTTTGTTAAATCTACTTTTCAATAAATTAAATATTAAGTTAATTCTAATATCATATTAATTATTTACACGTTATTATAGTTAGGCCATATATAATTTACATGTTGAAAATCGCACTTTCATACGTGAAAGCGTTTGCGCATACTGTTAGCGTGCATTAAAGATTTATCACACGCTATGTGAAATCAAAAATTTTCAAGCGTAATTAGTAGTGTGTAGTTAGTAGCACTTTTCAAAGCAGTCGTAGAAAAAAACTTTTTATTCTGCTAGAAAATAAACAACTATTTACGGTTATTGCTATGGAGTTAATAATGACGGTTTGAATTGTCAAAATTGAATAAACAATGAAATAATTATTTTCGTGGCCTACCTTGCTATTTTTGTTTCACTTGTGTTTTGACACGAATGGCTCACTCTTCTTGCAATAAAGCAGCTCATTTGCATTTTGAATGTCAAATATGTCAAGAAGTATTTAAGATAGACTTATACAATATTATATATTTGAAGTCAGGGGAAAGAGGGCTTCTCGAAAATGCAATAATATATAGACTATGTATGATATTGTTTTTTTGAATCACATTCCAATAAAATGTAGGTAAGATTCTACAACTTTTACACGAAACTTTTTTTCTATTCTCAATAGTAACAGAAATAAAGGGGGGGTCAATATATAGTGAATAACCCTATGCAACCACTAATCAAACTTGGAGGCGAGCGTAGGTGCTCCTTTACTATGTACATACTTCGATATGCGATGTAAAGCAACGTCGTCAGGCGCGGTTAGTAGTTGGATGAGTAACCGTTCCAACGAAGACCGCGTCCTCGCCTCACACATCCTCCAGCGGCTTGTACATCAGTGTATGCGCGGAAGCTATACAACCTTAGGCGAGGGTTGCATAGGGGATATACCATCCTTCGGAGGTCCCTTGTCTATTAAATGTTAGGCAAGTAAAAGATCCCTACTCTTCTTAAGGGAAGAGGTTCGGCAAAATTCCTGGTTGGAGGTAGCTCGTCTACAGGCTTCGGTGTTAGGCCTCAGTAGCGGAAATAGGCCGACGTTAAATAAATGTATTTAAAAAAATCAAACTCTTTTTTGAAGCGGAATTCTAATATATACAATTATGTATGATTAAGAAATAAGCTGTAAGACATGATATATATCAATGTGACTGAAATTTATTTCAGCACATATACAATTAACAGAGAAGTACTATTTGTTTTAGTTGACATTTTCTTTATTTTTGGCAAAGGTATTTTCAACGGAATGTCATTTACTCTTTCAATAAATATTGATATCTAGGACATGGATATTTTATTTATAGATACGTGCATTGGAACATAATTATCCACCAATAGATATTCATTAATTCATCTACGTAAATGAACGTTCAATGGGTATAGTGAAACGACGCAAATTCAACGTTAATTATACCGTTACAGGCTCTTACAACTTTCAGCAATAGTACAATCTAGTGAATCCTGAAATAACAGAATAGCTGCAAGGACGGAGAAGCCGTTATAATGCATTTGCGAGGTGCATTTTCAGTTTTAATGACTCACAGTACAAAATCGTGAGATTTTATGCTTTCAAGACTTTTGGAGTACATGTGCAATTTTATGTTTTATTTTGTGTTAACCATCACATCTCCAGCAAATAATAATGGATGTAATCTGTATCTCACGAATTGTAAAAAATATAACGATGTCAATTCGTTTTCTTTGTTCACTTAATTATAGCTCTGGAACAATTTTTTCTGGAACACTGATTGCCCTATTTTTTTGTAAAAATCGATTAGTAGCAGAAGTAGGAGTTATGGAACATTTTAAGTGAAAAAAGATACATGAAGAGTAATTCCGCTTTGTTAAGATTAGATAAAAGCAAATATAATGCTGACGAGCATTTCGCATTTGGAATACTACCTTGAAATCTTCTAGAGAAGATTAAAATTACAAATATATTTTTTTGTACTCTGGTTTATGATTTTAATTTTATTTACGTTAGGAATTAAAACTATATTATTTTAGTTAATTATGATGTAGAAAAGTATTGAGATGAAATTTATTGCTATGTCGTAGACTTCTTGTTTTCGCAATCAGTAAACTTGCAAGAAGAATAACATTTACATTTATTTTATACTGTAGAAATACTATTTTAAATTATTTTTAATTTGCCATTTAAATTTATCAACATTTAAAATCTTAATGTTACGCGGAAAATGTGGAAGGTATTAATTTTTACAGTTTTGATTTTCGAAGTCAAGACTCGAAAGTAAAAGATATGTCTTTACCTACTAGACAAGTAGCAGGGTACTTTTAGATGGAAATAATTCCAGGAATTCTGAAAATTTGTAGATTTATAGATTTCGGGGTGCTGAATAAGAATTTGCAAAATGCAAAATGTGATCTCTTCCGCTAGCGCCGCCATATTGACAGGATGGCGGCAAAAGCAAGTTTTATTGAAATATCTCCCTTTAGGTGCACTTTTTTTATAGTTATTACAAAAATGAAAGATGACTTAATTTACAATAATTTACATCATGCATTTTTCATCTAAAGTCGACAGTTTCGGCTCAGCAGCCGAGTGAACTTAAGCATATTTCTTTGAACTAGGGAAAACATATGGATTCTGTTGTTACTTATATTATCACCAGTTTTATCAATTTTTATTGCAAATTCACAAGGCCAAACTTGCTTTTACATGCAAAATCGTTTACGGAATATGATTTTATGGGTGCGTGCACCATGGAGTATACTTTTCTTTTAACAATACAGTTATAAAATGAAAGAAAATACTCATTTGCAAACCACCATAAGGTAGAGTATGCGGCGCGTTTTTTTAATGTATCCCCTGGAGGCCTAATTCACAGTAGCTCGCTTATTCCACTTTCCTTCTTTTTGATTCCGTCGATGGTCCGGGTTGGTCGGTATCGTATTCAGCGGCACTGAAGGATTTGGAGTCAATACCTGATGGCTCTGTGTCGCTATCCTCCAAATTAGTGACTTCGTCCGTGTTCTGGCGCAATAGAAACGTAAATGGGGTGAATCGATGCCTTCTACCACGTCGGAATCGTCCAGTAGCTCCGGTACGTTTTCACAAGATTGTCCGTTGCAAAATCCGCAAATAGTTGAACATTTTAATCCAGCTTTTCTTCAACTACAAGCTGCTCTATATGCTTTCTTGCAATTGCATGATACGCATTTGAGCAGCGTTTCCGGTGCAGGATCTTTTTAGAATTAGACTGATTGAAGTGAGAAGTGTTTTACTCATTTTCCACTCCCATTCTTCTGCATCTTTCTTCGAGCCATACCACTACTGGACTATGTCCTTAGTGAGCGTTGCCGTGTAGCTGCAATAGTCGATGGAAAATATGCAATGTTGACTTTGCTTTTGGTCAATAACTTCAACTAGAACTTATAGCAGTGAGAGTCCAGAGAAATGTCCTTATCTTTTTGACAGCCATACAATGTCAGGAGAAATCGTTCTCCTGCATCGGCGATTTCGCCGGGATGAGCATCTTCTTTTTTAAAACTCGGAAGTGTCTCGTTTAAGTGTTGTTGTTTTTCCAGTACCGTCAGGAATTTCATCTTTCCTTGATTGAAAAGAGCAGAAGTTGTATCACAACCACTGAAAGCATGAAGAAAAAGTATATTTTCCTCAATGATTCTATCGCCTTGCAGACTATGCGACGAATTTAATGCAATTTGTACAAATGGAAACGAATATTTCGCTTCGATTCCAAAGGACTCTGTGCAGCAAAAATCCACCATTGATGACATGGATATCGGCTCCGAAGAGAATATTTTGCGAAAAAGATTTGTACAGCGTAGACTTTCCACTCTTTAGCATTCCATCATCAGCAAACAATGACAGCGGGCACGGGGCAAACAGAGCTTCGGGAAGAGCAGCGGCTCAATGGTTACAATGTCTTCCTCTATCTTGATGTTCGCATTAACAGCTTCAAGCGGAAGCACTTTGTCCTTGCGTCTATCACCAAGTCATTGAAATTGTTGCCGTAACATTCGATATCAAAGCTGTACCGACTTCTTGGTATATGTAGCAGTTGATGTATTCCTCTCCAGCTGATGGACATGATTCACTGAGCTGCGGAAAAGGAGGATGTTGCGAGAACCATTGCAGAAGGTTTCCTACATCACTGTTGTCTCGAGTGAAGGTCTCACATCTACATGTTGCCTCTGTAGATGGTGAAGATACGTTGCAAAATTGTTCAATTTCGTCACAAACATCGTACATTGTGCAGAAGCTAAAATTATCCTACAAAACGGTAATTATCTTACATCTGACATAGCTGCTTTAGGAAAGGTGTAGGATTGTACAACAATGAAAATAATGTGGAGGGGCTTTTGCACCGCTAGGAATTTCGACCGTGTCGACCGGTTTCTATTCCATAAGGACCACATGCATTAAATGAAAAAATATGCTTAAGTTTACTCGGCTGCTACGCCGAAAATGTCGACTCTAGGATGAGAAATGCATATGACATAACGTATTGTAAATTGAGTCCTCTTTCATTATTGTAATTACTATTATTGCAAAAAAGTGCACCTGAAGGGACATATTTCGGAAGAACTTGTTTATGCCGCCATATTGTCAATATGGCGGCGCTAGCGCAAGAGATGACATTTTGCATTTTGCGAATTTTTATTCAGCACCCCGTAATCTATAAATTCACCAAGTTTCAGTATTCTCTGAATTATTTCCATCTAAAGCCTTTTTTTCGAGCCTGCTACTGAGCCATACGTTTCGTTTAGTTTACGTAAAGCTTTATTAAGTCTTGATAGTTTACATATTATAAAAACAAATCACAAAGAAAGACAATCCTGTGGAGGATACAAAAACAGTTTAAAAAAACATATTTCTTTGATAAAGGCATTAAATAACTATCAGTCAAAATTTACAATCATGCAACGAGAATTTTCACTAACCACTGATTTATTAACCACTAAATTACAATAGTAATTCCTTACAGTAACACACTAGTTTCATCTACTATAGTCTCACTACTATAATTCACAACTTATTGCTGTCCTTTATCTCGTTCGATTACTTCTCATCTAGTAACTGAACTGAGCTCAATGCGTAGGATCCACTCCTTATATTTCCGTGGCGAACATACTCAAATTCTCTAATTCACTCCAGAACGTTCGGTACAACCCAGTTTTCTGTGTGGTAATGGCGGTTCGTCAGTTGGCCTAGGGATTGCGCTGCTTTGCCGGTGACCAAGTACAGGTCTCCTTTCACTCCGCCACCAGGGACTGATTAAATCTCTCTCTCTCTATAACAGTATAAAAATTACTAAATCTATACGCGCGTGTATGGAAATGAATTTTTTTTAATACACACGATTTTCACCAAAGAATAAGTGTTAATGCTTAGTGACATTTAGTGTCAGCCTAAATCTCTGCTAAACTTGGATGTCAAACACTGTACCATAGTTGAGGTAATATGAATTGAAGTTTATGACAGATGGTCGAGAGGTAAACACACTTGCCTCTCACCCAAAAGTCGCGGGTTCGATTCCCGGTCGTGGCAGTAGAAAATACTGTGAGAGGGATTTTTCCACTATACACGGATATTGGGTATGTGCCACTTGTCTCTAAATGTATAGCCCTCTCCCACACAAGGCTCTACTAGAGCCTTCCGGGATACAGAGGGTCGTAATTACCTGTGGTGTTATTTATTTATTTATTATTTTTATAAGTTTCAAAGAGATTATAGTTAAAATTAATATAAGTATGAAGAAGGTAGAAGCCTGCTATTGAATGAAAAGAGATTGACAGTGATCATTAAAATCCACACCGGCTAGTATTCTCATTCAACAGAAAACTTTTACGTTTTACTAATGAACACATTAATACTGGTAAAGAAGTTCCATGCATCGAACTTGAACGAATAAACAACTCATACTACAAACATAAAAAAGCATATAGCTGTAAATACTTAAATTTCGAAATTATCCCTGCTCAACACAGTGTACCTAAAAAATAAGATCTGATATGAAATGATCAACAATACAAAGTTGTTATATGAAAATTATAATATAATTCATTTTCGATACTTTAGCCCTGCTATATTGGAAAGAAAATTACTCAAAAATAATTCACATAATTTTCGAACATTAGTCCCTAAAATACAAGGTTTTCTTTAAATGAACTTTAATGTAAATTTGAAAGTGCATCATGATGTTTAGAATATTGTTTCCGCAATATCCTTCGGAGTATTCAACTTCTTTGTGTAAATAAAGTTTTGGTCTGCATTATCCTAGCCGATTCCCCTTTACTATTTTCCACACTGACAGCATCACATCATTTGTCGTGGTTGCATGTTAAGCGTTGACCGCAAGCAAGTTCTTTCCTATAAATTCTTTAGTTTTAGGAGGCATTACCTCTTACCCCTTGAGTTTTTAATATTTAATATTATTTGCAAGCATATGACGTAACGAGACATAAATATTTCTTCATGTCTCGTCTTCTACGTGTCTTCTTGTCTAGTCGATAGCCGAGTGAGTTAAGGCACGAGGTGGCAATCGTGAGTTGTCACACGGACATCGCATCGCCGGGTGCGAATCCTAGTTCCGGCACTGGCGCTGTCGGAGGAAATGGTTGTATGTCCGCATTTTTTTAATATGTAACTCCCTTTCGCACAAGCCCTGGCTTCTGAAATTGGGGGTTGTCTAATTTCTGTGGTGTTTATTTATTATAACATAAAAAAAATTATAACCCTTACATGCCTTTCTGGCAAAAAAATACATACATATCTTTATTTTAAAATTTAACATTTTTAAATAAAATCGGTATTCTTTTCGTGCTTAGACCGGAGTCATCAGTATTACTAGATTCAGTTTCATCATAGTATAGAAAATTAATTCTACAGATATTTCGCTTTCGCTATTATTGTCTTCCTGATTGAGATACACTACTTGTTCCTGATTAAGTTTTAAAAAATTAGAAAAATAGGAACTTTTATAAATACTATATTTAGAGAAAAATATTAACAAGGATTCTATAACACATCAAATGAAATATGTCCTATTAGCATATAATAGCTCAGTTTTTACACCATTCGAACTAATAATAGGAGACACTGATAGTAGAAACCCTTTTGATATTTATTATCACCAAGATATATTCAGTAATTATTTAAACGAACACAAAACAAAAATGAAGAGAATTTACGAAGTAGTTAAACAAAGGCCAACGCAAAGCAAGGAAAAAAACAGACAAAAAACAGACAAAAAACAAAAAATCGTTACGAAGGACCCTATACTATTACCAAGTTAAACGCTGACAATACCTTTGAAATTATTAACCCACGAAAAACATCTGGAAAAAGTGTACATTTAAGAGATCTAAGAAGACCTATTGTGCTATTGTCGCAGACGCACCCCGTCAACCACGGAGGAGAGCGAATCAGAAGACTAGACAACAACCCTGGATTACTACTCGTATCTTTAGGAAAATGTAAGAATATTATCGACAAATGGACACTAGCAAGGACTATCGATTTACATCCAATTATCGACGAATATGACAGACTACAATTAAATATTAAAAATAAATGTCATGCACCCCTCAATAATCGAATCTGAAGATTTATTGGACAGCCTGTTACAAATAAACAAATATGTCAGTTTACCTTTACCTGTTGTCAAAGATCAAATCCTAAATTTCGAAGCCTTAATTACCATTAAAGCCTACTGAAGGAAACAAATCAATTTTATCCTAAAAGCACCAATAACCGATAACATTCAATACAGTCTTTATCATCTATATTCTTGCGGGTATTACATTAAAATAATACCTTCCAATTAATTATTCCTAACCAGAAATACCTAATTTTATCCGATCAATATTACAGCTCGTCAAACGAAGTTTGTAAACTTATAGATAATTACTTTTATTGTAATAACTTAGATTTGATAAGTCTAGAGGCTAATCAACCATGTGAAGTACAACTATTGTTAGTAAAAAGACCATATTCAGATTGTTAGATTAACGTAATACAATTAACAAATCAAAAAGTGCAAACAATAGAATTCAATTAGTTATTAGTGACAAATCCGCCAGAGAAACAAATTAACTTTAATTGCAAAGATTTGTCAGAAACAAGAGTTTTGACAATAAGAACATATATTGCAACTAATCAAAAAGATTGTATAATTCAAATATTATATGAGAAATTTTCACACGTACAGACAGACATTCCTGAACTAAATTACAAAGTAAATGTCTCGTATGATTATGAAATTAAAAATATTAGCTTGATGCAAACAAATCTGGATGATGGGTGGGGCGGGGCAACTTTGAAATTTGTAATGAAAATACGTGAATTATGTATCGGACATTTTTTTCGATTCACGCAAGGTGTCGCTGCAATCGCACAAAATTGAAATAAACCTTAAGCGTCCACAAGTTTGTAAATATTTACAAACTCTAGCTACTCGTGATGACAAAAAAACATTCAGTTTAAAAAACAATATCTGTGATATCTTGGTTTTTATGAATGTTTTTAAAGTGTTCTTAATAACAGTATTTGTTTTGTGAAATTTCTACGAGAACGTTCAGTTCCTTCCAACTTTTGTCGTGGCAGTAGCGCACTTTTGTACGGAAAAAGTTATTTCATTTTTCATTAGTTCTCGCGTTTTTTTTTCTGCATAATGGCTACTTTAACAGAGGAAGAGAGAGTTTCTCTTTTAATGATGCGAGGGTGGGGCGATGAAGAAAGGTCCTATGATGAAGTTGTGATTTTATTCAACGACACTTTCCGTGTAGATCAAGTGTCCCGTACCATCAAACGATTCCTAAACACAAGGACAAATAAAAATCGCCCAAAATCTGGAAAACCAAAATATGAAACATCGGAAGCTCTATATATCTTTTTATTATGACTTGCTTACAACACTACGTTTCGAAATTATTTGTTGTAGGCAGATATATCATATATGTTTATATTTTATACTTATATTGATTGTATTTTATGTTACATGTTATATTTTGTGTAACTGTAAGTTATACTGGCTTATTATATCCAATATTTTGTAATTGGCATAAAAAATTAATAAAGACTAAACTAAACTAAATGCTGATTGCAACATTACACATATCAATATATAGAAAAGTCAGAATCATTTAAAAAAAATTTACTCTTATTTATAAAAAGATCTCAGAAAATAACAATATTATTTTAGTGATTGATTTTTCAGCAGTTTAATTGCATATAATAAAAGAGAGGGTATTGGCAATTTTCTGTTGCTCCACTTAAATTACGCCAAACCAAATTTAAAAAAGTACGATTAAGCGACAAGCAACGTATTTACTGTAAGGTTAATTTAATCCAATGTAATTGCAAGGGAGTATAAGGATTTCGAATGAAATGAGAAAGGATTATAAAGCTATATGCAGACATTAGGGAACCCGTTTAGAGCATTGATCAAAGCAAAGCCCATCGGCTACAGCGGTTACTGATGGCTGGGATACACAAGGGTGAAAAATGCTGGTCACCCTCGATTCTCTCAACAAAAACACATCAGATATTTCATTAGTAGTTAAAAAAGATCTAGCTAGAGCATGTGGTAGGCATGATATTCCGTTAGAAATAAGGGTCAACTATTAATTGCAATTTCTCGCAGCTACGGTTATCTTGCATTTTATAAATGGGGG
Organism: Leptura quadrifasciata; assembly: GCA_963675555.1. NCBI lineage: Eukaryota > Metazoa > Arthropoda > Insecta > Coleoptera > Cerambycidae > Leptura > Leptura quadrifasciata. The sequence goes on from OY776675.1 coordinate 92,624,907, forward strand.
ACGGGTCAGTTAGAAAAATGGACACGAGGATGTGTAGCCCATTGTTTGGTAGATATTCACTGATATATCAAAATATTAAAAATATGTATAGGGTGGCCCAGTTAACGCATTATGCTCGATTCTTTCAGTAGTACTTGATATGTTTTTTACTTGAAAACCAGTTTGACGCAGCTTTTGCAAGGAATCTGGTGCTGTTAAGGAATAAATAGTTGCTAAACATATTCAAAAATATATACAAAATATATAAGCCAACACATAGTGGATAAATTTTTACAAAAATAATAACTGTGTAGTAAGGTAAAAATATCGATGCATTGTCACCAATCAAGGTGCACAATGTTCGCTTTCAAATCAATTGAAAATAATTTCCTATAACTTGCGACATACTACGTCTTCAATCGGAAAACGCAAAATAAAATATGATTGCAATAAGCCCCCAGCAGTCAGATTAATCCTAAAGAAAGGACTCCAGTGCACGGCTATTGTGCATCGCCAGCTGTAAACTCGTTTCGAGCTTGTTAGCTCTCATCAGTACGACATAGGCAAATGCACAACACTTCACTGGTCTTCTATAGTAATCAAATTACAGACACGAGGTGTCCACAACTTGCAAATAACTCCATCTGATGGCGACTTACTGCAATCAAATTGGGGAGAAACTCGGACTAAATTATATTTAACAAAATATATAAGCCAACACAAAGTGGATTAAATAATAAATGTGTAGTAAAATAAAAATATACCTATTACAACAGTCCAGTATTCCACTGTTTCCTATGAAAGGAAATCGGTTCATTGCCACCAATTAAGGTGCACAATGTGCGTTTTCAAATCAATTGAAAAATAATGTCCTATATCTTGCAACATACTACGTCTTCAATCAAAAAATGCAAAATAAAATAGTTATAGGACATTTTTTTCAATTGATTTGAAAACGCACATTGTGCATCTTGATTGGTGGCAATGCATCGATTTCCTTTTATAGGAAACAGTGGAATTAATACTGGACTGTCGTAATATGTATATTTTTAATTTATCACACATTTGTTATTTTTGTAAAAATATATACCTTTCAGAATATACTATATTACGTAAGTTGAAAATATAAATAATTATATTTAAAAACATGATTCAGATTTTTAATTCAATATATCTACCCTTTTCTAGATTATCAAGAACTCTTTCTTTGGGCCAAATTGAACAAAACGTCATATGATGAAATTTTCATAAATAAAATATAAAGTTTAGAGCTATAAATTCTCTGTTTCACCGACTGTACTTGCACGGGTATATCATTTTAAGATTGAGCATAGTTCGTTCTTTCATATTATATCGAGTTTAAATTACTGCAATTGGTAGAAAATTATATTTTAGCATTTTTTGTTATGTATGTTAATGATTAGTTTTATTGAGCTGTAATTTTTCTGTTTTAGCAACTGTAGTTGCACAGATTTATAATTTTAAGATTTGGCATTATTCGTTCTTTCATATTATGTAGAGTTTAAATTCTATAATTGGTAGAAAATTATATTTTAGCAATTTTGTAGTACCTAGTAATTATAAGCTTTATTGAGCTATAAATTCTCTATTTTACGAACTGTAGTTGCACAGATATATCATTTTAAGGTTTATCATAGTGCATTCCTTCATATTAAGTCGAGTTTAAATTACTGAAATTAGTAGAAAATTATATTTTAGCATTTTTTGTTATGTATGGTAATGATTAGTTTTATTAAACTATAAATTATCTATTTTGTCAATGTAGTTGCACAATATATATTTTTGTTGCAGTAATTAGTAACAATGTTCATTACTATGCAATAATTTTCCATACTAATTTTAGTGAAGAAAGCAAAATAGGATAGATACAGCAATTGTATTGGACAAAAATAAAAGATAATATGTATTTTGTAAGTAGAGCAAATAAAAAAATGGGCTTTTTATGATATCGTCTGTTGTTTAGAGACGTTTCTTATAAATAAGAAAAATCTAGTTAGGTTGCTCAGCTACTGGTTGTGTCCAAAAGAATATGAGACATAAAGTTGCGTACCAAAGGTCTTTGAATATCACAGTACAGCATCAATAACTGCCAAGGTTCATATCATGGCCACCTAGACTTAATACAGTAAAATGGCTATTAACTGTCATTTTAAAAACAAATGTCATGTTGCGATACACAGTTGAAAAGAGAATTTAAAGGCGAATCAGATAAGTAAAAAATATATATATAATACTATTTAAAATAACAAAGTTTGGGCCACTTCCGCTTAAACTGGAAGTTGAATAAAATGTTTGATATGCTCAATACAAGGACAATTAAGTCATGTAAAACTTCTCCAAAATAAAAAATTTTAACTTCTTAAATAGCAAAGTTACTGAGTGTTGTATGTTTCTTGTGTCACCCGATATATACATATTTATTAGAAACAGATATTTAATAAATGTCATTTCTCCTGGTCTGGCCTATTCACCATTAAGAAGAGAAGAGGTAGCAGAAGAATATCAGAAAATTTGAAATTTGTAACTGAAAATTATAAAAAAATTTAATGTGAAATAAATAAATAATTTTATTAGGTACTTGTTTACTTCTCTTCAAATATATTTGATTTATAAAGCAAATAAACACTGGTTAATTGTACTTATTAATTAAGTCACGCTTTAGATAAAAAAATTATTATATGATTAGGTCAAAAAGCTTCCACGATAATTCTCTGTAGAGTACTTCAGTGCAAAAAAATTCAAAAAAAAAATACCTTAGTTGCCATGTCATGGTGGCACTAGAGAAAACTCATTTTATTGATTAAAAGACACAGTTGTGAAATGTTCATGAAAATGAACTATTATATGATACGTTTCAAGTTGAAGGTAATTGAATAAGATTTCAACTTTATATAGTCTGCTTTTTACGAAGAACAAATTTCTTTTAAACAAATTACGGAAAATATATTAAAAAATTGATTTCCTTAAAAAGATGAGAAAGGCTATGACTTAAAAATGTATTTGAGTCAATTTTTTACGGAAACAGAGGTAAATAAGTCCCAAATTAACGAAAATTTTATATACTTAAAAAATATCTTTAGATATTCTTCACTGGAACGCTTATAACATGGCACTATAATCTGACTTAACAGTGAAATTCAAGTAAAATAGTCTAATCTAATTCTAAAATCATATATTATTCTAATTATTCGTGCATTGTAAAGTAGGTCGAATTGATACGCCACTGAGCTTGAAATTTTGCAGAAGAGTGGCAACATCCGCCTTAAAATATCCCATCCTGTGTCAATCAATTTGGCAGGTAGCCTCTACCTAACGAATGGGGTGTGCTTATAACCGAATAACCAAAATATAGGTACAAAATCAGTTTCACAGCATCCCCTGGACTCTTGTTGAAACTGGCAAATACTGCATACAACATAATCGCTAGAGTTATGCAAACCACAATGAAGTTATGAACCGTAACACTATATGATGTGCTACGGCTCAAAACACAAAAGAGGGAATAGTGCATATATTCTCTGCGTAAAAATAAGAGACCGCTGCGTTTGGAATTACAAACTTCATCGTTTATTGTCGATAAACATTTGTCAAGTTGATCTCAAATACATTACACAGCAACATTAACGGATAACTGTAAAAATTTTCTTGGATTGTAAATCATTTAAAAATTTTAATGCAACTTCCATATTGTGAGATTTTATGAATTTTTATTTCAAACAGTAGAAGTTGCTAAAATTACTTACCTTTTGTGTGTTTTAAATAGATTTTCATCTTATTTTCACTAAATTATAGAATTTATTTAAACTGATGTCACATTAGTTAGGTATTTGTTTATCTAAAACGGGGGGGCGAGCGTAGGTGCGTCTTTACTATGTACATACTTCGGTATGCGATGTAAAGCAACGACAGGCGCAGTTAGTACTTGGATGGGTGACCATTCCAACGGAAACCGCATCCTCGCCTCACACATCTTCCAGCGGCTTGTATATCAGTGTATGCGCGGAAGCTATACAACCTTAGGCGAGGGTTACATAGGAGATATACCATCCTTCGGAGGGGATGTAAAGCCGTCGGTCCCTTGTCTATTAAATGTTAGACAAGTAAAAGATCCCTACTCTTCTTAAGGGAAGAGGTTCGGCAAAATTCCTGGTTGGGGATAGTTCGTCTACAGGCGTCGGTGTTAGGCCTCAGTAGCGGAAATAGGCCGACGTTAAATAAATGTATAAAAAAAAAATTATCTAAAACGCTAAGTCTTCTCGTTTTTTCAACTGATGTAAAACTCACTACCGCCACAATTTTCATCGTGTTTGGAAGATAATGAGAGTGGAAGTAGTGGACGGGCCTGAAAATCCTCTGTTAAACCTCATATTTAGATTAATGTACTGGTGGAATATAGCATTATATATTATATCACTAGTCCAGGGGCCATATTTTCGAGCTCAATCGATATTTGTCGCATGCGAAATACTAGGCACCCGACTCGTTAAAAAAATTTCGCCTATAGTTCTGAGGTGGTATTTTCGAACACCATCCGAGATTTGTTTCTCGCACACGTGAAAATGTCGTTTGGCAAATGTGGCAATGCTGTTTTGTGCAACCAAATGGACTTGAAACCCCTAAAAAATACTAATGTCACACTGAATATAATGCATCAGCAATCAGCGGATAAGCGGGTGGGATATATTAGTGCAGACCAGAAAAAGAAAATGGTGGATTTTCTTGAAGCTCACCTGAAATTGGTGAGTGGTAAATTTACCTCAAATTTCACATTGAAAAAAGGCTAAGCTAGTCCATTTAAAGAATCGGGATTTATGACGAAATTACCGAATGTTTGCGCCTTGGACTAGACGTGGGGGGGACCCACGTTTTCGATGGTGCTATCGATTCCCGGGATCAAACCAATTTTTCTACCTCAGCAACCCCCTCAAATTGGCCAAAAACCAGCCCTAAAGTCCTCTCTTCCGTGAACCCTTTTATTTTCCACAGTCTTTCTACTAATTGTTGTTCCCTTGAGTAGATCGGAAGATCCCTCGAGAGATTTGACCTCAGCCACCCCTGCCCCAGGCTACCGACTCTTGTAGGGGGTTGAAAATTGATATTTGTTTTGTAAGAACAAAATTTAGATTTTATAGGAGGTGTTTCTTTGAGGAAGGTGGTAGATGATTGTGTAGCCACCCCCGGGGGATATATTGACTCTTCAAAGAGGTAGAAAATTATTTTTTTCTGGAGAAAAAATTAATATTTTATAAGAGGCGTTTCTTTGAGGAAAGTGCTGGGTAACCAGGATTGTGTAACCGGCCCCGGGGGTTGTTTTCGCCCTTCAAAGGGGTGGAAAATCAATATATAAAAACACTTTAATAAACATGTTTTTATACAATTTTTTAGTAATAGATGGAAAAAAGTGGAGTGGTTACACAATCCTCCTCACTTGCCACCTTCCTCAAAGAAACGTCTCCTACAAAATAATAATTTTTGTCACAAAAACAAATATCAGTTTTCCACCCCTAGAAGCCTGGGATAGGGGTGGCTGAGATCAAATCTCTCGAGGGACCTTCTGTTTTACTCGAGGGAACAACAATTAGTCGAAAAACTGGGTAAATAAATGGGTTCACTGTAAAGGGGACTTTGGGGGTGGTTTTTTACCAATTTAAGGGGGTTGCCAAGGTAGAAAAATTGTATTGATTCCGGGAATCGATTCAGCAGCCTTGAAAACGTGGGGGGGAGACGTTGTCTAGTCCGAGGCGCAAACATTCGATAGTTCGTCAGACTCCTTCGATGGACTAAAGCCCTCTGGACACAGTTATCCCTGAAACTAAACGCCCTCCCAGGAGGATTATCATAGGCATGGAATTGTCTTCCATGATCGCTTTCTGCCAAAACGTCCGCCTGTTTCACGGCGTCGATAGCAGCTAAATGTATTAAGTCACCTAACGCTGCCATTGTCCATTTTCACTCACCAATATTTGTTAGAATAAGTCTACTTTAAAGTCCCTAAATAGTAAACAAACCACGGCAAAAACCTAACTTGAGACATGTGGCACGAAATAAAACAAACCAAAACGATCACTTTGAATACATTTGTACACGAAATCGCTTTATCCTGTATTAAACTCATATCCGTTGTATCTCGTCCGAAATCAGTCGCATGCAGAAAGTTCGCATACGGGTTCATAATAATCGAAAATACGAAACGTATATTTTCATGCGAAAACTCACATTTTCGTGCAAGACATCGCCTCGATCAAGCTCGAAAATACGGTGTGTTCAACATATTTTACTGCATCTTTCCACAGGATTTTTCCTCAATTGATATGTGTTTAAATAAAAAATTGCGAATTAAAGTAACATTCTATTTATAAAATAACTAGGGCTTTTTCTTTTGTCAATTGATATGTTATACAGTATTTCTTCGGATGGGGTACCGCACTCTTCTAAACTTTCTTATTTTTAATTTGCCGAAAACAAGTCATCCTTTATAAAAAGTTTTGCTTACCTTAGGATGTCATAACTGTTATCAACTTTAAGCAAACTACATTTTTTTACATTTTCAATGAAAATAAATTTTCTTTAAGAAAGGTATTCAATTAAGAAGAAAGGCTTTAAATATGATGTTTAGTTGCAAAATGAGGAAAAAACTCTTTTCAAAAGAAACATTTTATTCGACTAAGTTTATGCACCCATAAATGAAGATGTGATCTCATCTGTGTATGGGGAATTCAGAAAAGATTAGAAAAATACGTACTAGTAGGAGGTCTACATGTAGAATAGTGTTCAATTTTGTTGAATAAAATTTTTTTGTTTAAAGAGATTTCTCCTTACTTTGTACTTAAACCTATTTAAGCTTTTCTTCATAATTGAAAAAACTTTGTTGATTAAAGTCTATTTCAATTTTCTAATTTTTAGAATACGCCATATAAATTATCTTAAGTTTGACAACTGGTTACTACTATTGACACATTAGCTTCATCTTTTGTAGATTATTATCAAATTCGTGGACCTACTTTCCTAGCTGTGAGAAATTTAGCGTCCACATAAAAATTATCGGAAGGTTAGGTTTTGGGATAATTAAGCATAAGCGGGCGCGCTTTTAAGGATTACATGAGCGGGCGCGCCGCGGCATATACACTACATTTAGTTTTTCACGTTCTAGTTCACAAGTAACAAAGAAAATATATTTTACGTAGTAAAATAAGACAAATATATCCACCAAGCACCAGTACCTACCGACGACTGGCTAAGAAGGCAGCAGGCCTAAGTATCTTTGGACCAGGCCCGGCCAGTCTGTTATCGATCACGGCGATAATACAAATAATTAAATAGAACATCCACAATGAATTCAAGAAACTGTGGGATAAAACAAACAGCTGTCAACTAGCTAGGGAACTACTAAAATATGCCAACAAGAGTACAGCAATGGACTACCTGGCAATGTCCAGAAGGAACCTACGTTTTATCTCGGGAATCCAGACTGGACACTGGCCGTTAAGGAAACATCTCCATGATATAAGATTAAGCGAAACACCTCTCTGTAGAGGTTGTGAACAAAAAGATGAGACGGTTCAACATGTACTCTGTGACGGTTCTGCCGTCTTATCAATCAGAGAATCTATTTTGTGAGAACGCTGGCCTACTTTGGCCGATGTAAAGGAGATGCCCCTAGGCAGCATCACTACTTTTTTCGCAAGATTAGGTTGGTTGAAGGCCTAGGCGAGGGTCTGCCTACAGGGTGGATGTACAAATGGCCCAATGGGTCCTAAGTGCTGTGGTTCAATAATTTGTATTGACTACCTTCCAAACCAATTCCAGATTCCAGAAGACAAATATATCATGCTTAATACAAACTTTTTAAAACAATGTATGTATATGTATGTACTCTATGTATATTTATAGCACTGGCTTTTTGACCAGGTAACATTTTTATGATATTTTTCGCTCTCGTTTTTCCAACTGAAATAGGTTTGTTTATTCAAAGTGTTTCGTTACCGCGTCCTATGAAAAAAAACGGTAATCATTTTCAAGTTGGCTTTGTTCGTCATCGTGTGAGACCTCTTCGATTTATTCTGCTGACTGCTCAGAATCGCTGCTGTACAAGGCTTGTGTTACCGCTTCTTCTATGTCTATTTCGCTATCATGTTCGCCACTATCAAACTCAAAATAAAGTTCTTCTCTCAGTTCATTCTCTCTTTCTTCGGTTATTTCCCAACGACGTCTTCTAAAGCATTTTCTAACTCTTCGGGTATTAATCCTTTACGTGGCCTAAAATTCAATAAAATCTTGCTATTTGTTTTACAGGTTTGAAGTGTGCATGTTAGTATACACAACAGTACACGTAGATATTTTATACTATACAATATTATAAAACATTTTGTAATTAATAAAACTTACATGACAAGGCGCGCTGCGGCAAACACTCCGCAAATTAAACCTTCTTTGAATCAAACGCCTGTAGCAACTAAGCGGAAATGGCACAAGGCATCAAACCTATCGGTAGGCGATATAAGCAAGGAATATCTAGACGCACAATATTAAAAAGCTCATGATATATTATTTATAACAGTAAATCTGTGGCTTTTTGCCGCAGGCGCGCCCTCCAGGATTAACGTCGGCCTATTTTCTCTATTGGGACATATCACCGATGCCTGTAGACGATCTATCACCAACCAGGAATTTTGCCGAACCTCTTCCTGTCGAATAGTAGGAATATTTTACTTGCCTAACATTTAAGAGATAAGGGACGGACAGTTGTATAGTAGCGGAAAGCTTTAATCGAGAAGGGAGGCGGAGGTGAGACGCTAAGAAGGCAGACCCGGACTTAACTATACTGTGAATGTCTCTTTACGTATTTAAAGAACCACGCAATTTTATTATGGAAAAGTGACTCCCGTTAAACTGGTCGAGTTTTTGATAGACAAATATAAACTGTCACGTATTAATATATTAATTGAATTTACCCCTATACCTTACTTCGCCGTATACGGAAGTAAACTAAGTCTATCACTGAAGTATCATATTCCACCTATCGTTCGCGCAAGTTGGCAAACAACACGAGCATTACTCTCTCTCATTTTAATCCACGCGACATAAAACAAGTAAGACGTGATGTGATAGAAACAGCTATGCACTATGCATCGCTACTACCATCTCTATTCCCCACTACTTCTGTGATTGTTTTCATTTATTGCTTTCCGCCTATACGCCCCCTTCGAAGGATAGTATATCCACTGCGCAATACTTGCCTAAGATAGCACTAACCGCGCCTAGCGTTGCTTTACATATGAACGAACGAATGAAGACAACTTTGTTAACATTAAATTCCGTCACGGGGCCGGCCCTGCAACCATAATGCGATGCGTTGTGGTCATTGCAGAACCGGACGGGGCGGTATTGATTCGGCAAGATAAAGATTTAATCTAGTCCTAACTACTTTTGGCAAAATACAAATTAAAATAGGCAATACGGTTAAAAACATCAAAACAGATTTAAAATAATTAAAATTAAAATTCATTGTTGGTGCGGGTACCTCAAATTAAAACAAGAGAACACGCCATCGAGATGCACGATGCCGGGTCGCGCAAAGGCCTGCTTAATCTGATGGTATATCAAAAATTTGTTTTATAAAAATAATGAATAAGAATTTAATTTCAAAAGGAGAAAGGAACAAACAACACGGAAATAAAAAGTGCGAAGAGAATAAAAAGGGGGACAGGAAAAAGTTAAATATTTATAGGTGTGAAATTTAGGAAAAATGGACAGGATGAGCGGAAGTTATGGTAGTTGAAATTTGATAGTAGGTGAAAGTTGGCTACAGAGGCTGCCGGAAAATCGTTAATGTCTAGTAAGTTAAGGTATGTTCAATTCGAAATGGTGCATTATGCTGCCTAATTTGTGGTATGCTTGTACTAGTTTTAAAAAATAGAACGCGTATAGTATCAAAATATGTGTATAGTAAAGACGCACTACGTTCGCTCCTTTTAGGAACTTCATTTGAATAATTACCGATTTTTTTATGAGCCCGTACAACACCTCCCTAGCCTATAACCATATAGGACAGTCTTGGTTGTACTAGAGAATAACATATCGTTTCTAAATCGGAAATTTGTAGAATAGACTTTAAATATTTAAGTTTGAATAGTATACTACTTGAAATATTATACAGGGTTATTTACTATATTTTGACCCCGCCCTCCTTTATTTCTGATATTTTCGGAGGTATAAAAAGTTTCTTATGAAAGTGATAGTATTGTATAATATATTTTATTTAAATGCAATTAAAAAATCAATTGCTTGCGTATTTCACGTGGTATAATAATGAAGGTTGTTTTTTAAAATGAAAACCCTGTGTATTTTACATATTATTTCAGATCTTTTCTATGATTTCAAATATATTGATAGGTTTAGCTGTAATATTTTTTAACATATCGGATATTATATAACCCCAACAAATATGCATACAGGTATTTTAGGATTTCTGATGGAAGCGCAATAAATAATTTCTACGCAGTACGCTGTTTGATGATGTGGAGCGTTTTTTCTACCTCAGTGGATGACCAGGAGAAAAAGGGCCACTCTTTGACACTCAAGCTACGGAAACGGATATTCGGTTTAGCTCGGGCGCCAGTCCAGTTAAGACAACACTACCCACTAGCCACGCGAGGCTGAATAGCTCAAGTGGAGAAACCGTACTCCAGTGGGTCAATCCAGGAAATTATACGTTCACACCCAAAGTTGTAAAAATCAGAATTTGATAAATAAGGTAATTTTATTCGATTAAGCTTACTATATACAAAATTAGTCCTTACTGATGTCCTCAAACAATCCCTACAAATTAGTAAATAACAGTTAATGGAGGCAGGCGGTGAAACGAAAGTAGTTCCAGATGACTCAAATGACAAGAATAGCAAGCAACACAGCGGTAACACAGAGTAAACGGTAAAATGGTACTAAAAGCGGTAGCGCAGGATAAGCAACAAAGCGGTACCACAGATAAAAAATATACAATGCAGTGCAAAATTATGGAGAAGTTATATATGATACTTGGCTAATGCATGGAGTGGTAATAGCTAGGGGTCTGAAACAAAGATTGATTAGTAAAACCTGAAAAGTAAAATCTGATTTAAAAAAAGTCCTGAAAAGGGGAAGTATGATTAGTGAAAACTATTTATAACTTTTCAGTGCCCCACGAGCCTCCGTAGAGGTTATTACCGACCTACGAGTTATAAACCTACTGGAGCGGAAGGTAAAAAGTCAAAGTATGATTACTGAAAATTATTTATTACTTTTCAGAGCCCCATAAACCTCCGTAGAGGTTACTACTGACGGGCACCTATGGGTTATAAGCCTACTAGAACGGAAACGGTTAGGTACTTGTGAACGGGACGGCTCCCTTGACGGTGGGACTTGCGGTAATTATCGGCTGTATTGCACTAGCCAAGTTTACCTATTAGTATACCTTACTTTCCTTTGGTCTTACTCACTTTCTGGTGTTACCGATGGACACGTTTGCTGCAGTGGAGTGGTCGGAACGGAATACACTACACGGGTTCTTAGGTGAAACAATTATTATATGAGCGGGAGTAATCGCCAGACGGATGCGTTGCTGGTCTATAACGTAGTACGAACTATGCCAAGATTCTGCTGCTCTTAAGTAATGTATGGCACTAACGGTACCTGGTTTCGGATCTCGGAGTGGACACGTCTGCTGTCGGTAAATCGCCCTGGCTAACTGACAACACTGGACAAATATCGATTCATCGAAAATAATTCTATCCCCGAATAATGATACAATATTTTTCTTATCGATCAGCACAGGTGGGCGAGCAGGCACATCTAACACACGGAATGGTTGGTAACGTACTGAAATATTCGCTGCCTTCAACTGCTGGTGTCCGGGGATACGTAAAATCTCCGACTTTGGCAGGTTGACTTAAAGTAATCCAGTCTAGTGAGTGAGTTACTAATCAATTTTGAAAATTGTTTAGCAATACAACAAATATAATTAAATCACTTTTTGATGTTAAACCAATGTTAGTAAAAATGTTCTGTAGGTCAAAGCATTATTGCAAGTTCCAAACAGTAAAGCTGCTTCGGCAATGATACATAACTATAGAGAATATATATATAATGCCCTAATGTTAGTGGCAATAATTCTGACTTTAAAATTTGCAAGAAAGTGGCCAGTAGTCGGTGAAATATTGTTCGAGTACAGAAAGCAACATTCAATTAGATTTTACGGAGGCTTTCATAAGAAAAGTTTTTAGTTTATATTTTAAATTTAGATGCTAAATCCATCCATTTCATTAGTTGAATAAGTTACCCAATATACTTAAATTTGATGTAAACAAAGGTATTTGTATAATAATACAATTAATAAATTGTTGACAATTACAGCAGTAACTTCCCCTATTGGCAGAAATGTATATAAATAAATCAGAATTACGTTCAACCTAGACTATATTTAATTTGAAATATATTTCAGTACATGTTGACGTGTTATAAATTATATATGAGCTCGTACGTTTGAACGAATTGAAATGGATTTTGTAGCTTGCTTAGTTAAATAAATAGCAGTCTGGATCGAAATTATTAATATTCAACCCCAACAGCGACTGTCTGCTCAGGACAGATGCGCTCTATAGATCCTATGCGCTTAGTGGATACTACAAAAAGGTTTGAGAGATTTTGATGTCCACCACTTTTGTTATACAATGTGTTCCAGAACTACATATCAGTAATTCGGGAGCGTGTAGATGAGGACAAAACAGTAGAGATAAGTAATATTTAATGTCTTTATTGTGCACCTACTAGTTGTAAAATTTGAAACTGGCGAAATTTAGATAGGATTTCAAGTAACTAATATACATTTAAGTTATAGATCTAAGGTTCTAAAATATAGATAATAATAAAACAAAGAGAAATAACTGACGCTGATAACAATGTGGTGAGAGTTGAACGTTAGTAATGGGTGTTACTGTGAACGATACATGCTTACGTGTCTGAGGGGCATTTTGTTACTTTTCCTAAATTGACTAATAGAACTTTCACCTGAAGAGTTCGATGTGACTTATTCAAACGTAAAATACAAAATTAATACTTATTCTCGATTTCTGCTTAATGTTTTCACCAAGTGGTATTAATCGGACATTGCTGCACTGTTTTAAAGCTAACCTAACACTTTCCTAGTTAAACTGAAAGGGAATTTTGTTAGAAAGACACATTGAAAAGGATAAAAATTTTAGGTATAGGTATATATTGATAGGTATTTTAAAAAATGTACGTTTGTTACAAATTTCAAGTATATAAGTACCCCCACAACACTTCCAATGTTGTTCCAAGCTAACTTTCTATGTGGTTTCCCCACTGACAATCTATCATGTTTTTGACTATATATTCATGATGAGCAACATAACCTTTGCTTAAACCAAACTGAAAGACAATAACAAGAAGCGTTTTACAACAACGATACCATCCTCAGTTGTATAGTGGCGCCAAACCACTTGTTCTTGCAACAGCCGGCACATCCCACCTTCCTTTACCGTTGTCGTAGTCCTCTGCACCTTCTGACCACCTTTACTTTGCGATACAGATTAAAAAATCACGAAATCGTGAATCATTTTTATCCTTACTTATTTTATTTTAACAGACTAAAATTTCTCCTATTAATGTGTATTGATGAAAGAGAATAAAATATAACAAAATTCACTTTACTGTTACCACAACAAAATACAGATTAGAAATTTATGAAATCGTGCAGAGCTAATTTTTACTCTTATTTATTTTAACAGACTAAGTTATTTTCTGTTTTTCCCATTAATATACATTGATAGATATAAGGAATAGAATATAATCGATCTGGAATTTTTAAAATCGTGTAGAACTTATTCTAAATTTGATTTATTGTGAAATACATTTTATTAATACATTATGATAGCCAAAAGTAAAATATTGCGGGTTATAAATTGTCGAAATCATGTACAGTTAATATTTCAACATTGTTTTCATAACAATACAGTTAAAAATCTGAAGCTGGATTTCACAGACAGAATCACATGTTGGAGAAAAGTTTTATTTTCCTAACAGAGGTAAATAATTGATTACTGTACTTGAATTTCTATTTTGTCTTTACTTCTAGTAGTACTACCGTAGTAGGAGTACTTTTTTCGCTGGCTGGGATACCCCTTTGAATTGTGCAAGAAAAGCAGCAGCACAAAACACATTCCATATGTAATAGAAAAAATTAGCGTTACTCATTTTTTCCACGTACAAGCAATTTCAAAAAATTTCCTTTAGCGTAAGCATAGCTTATAGCGTAATACATGTACAATCTAGCGCAATAATGCCCGGTACTTTCGATATATTCCGTCTTTTTCTGTCATTATATAAACTTCAATGCCAGAAGAGGAAAGAAAATATAGAAAGTACCATGCATTTCTGCACGGGACGAAATAAACTAGTGCAGCACTTTCGAATCGAGAGTGCATAAGTATCGACTATCGAGACCGAAGATTCCATGTGGAACACTATTTTGAGACGATAGCACTTCACTACCGACATGCAACACTAGCGAAATGCAGTGTTTCAGTTGCGAAATCAACAGTAAATTACTCTTATTTGGCGTTTTTTTCTAAACTGCAGCACTGTTTTGTCGGCAATGTTTCGACTCGACAGCGTTTCAGTTGCAAATGCCAAAGAAAAAAAAATTAAAAATCATGAAGATTTTTATAAATAACAATATGGAAACTTTGAAATCAAAAATGGTATAAAAAAACACGACGCACTGAACTTTATTAGTGTTCTTTCACTAAGACTTGCTTGCGTCTGCTCCTCTTCGGGGTTATGGCTTTGTTGATCACCTTCGGTGTCGAACTGCCATCTGGATCAGGTTAGGTGGTCCTTGGACTGCTTTGGCTCTCGGCTCTGACTTAGCTCTACGGCTCTGGCTCAGCTCTATGGCTCTGGTGTCAACATGGCACTGCTCAGTAATATGAAACAATATAAAAATTTTGTTAACTTATGCTGGTTAAATAGGTATGAACTTTATCCCGTCTGGGCATAAAGTGGAAACCTGCGACCGATATCACATCGTCGTCTTTGGGAATTAAGAACATAGAAATTTTGTAGACTAATGCCGATTGAAATGTGGTTCGCATAATTAAAATCTCTTCTTAGGAGAAAACTACTACAGAATCTAGAATCCATCGGATCGTCGCATCTGTTCATTCAACAGACGTGGCGGCCCTCGCTCTTGAGCTGCTAGACTCGTCTGAATCACTCCCTTGCGTCAGAGTTATCGTCTTTATATGTGATGTCAATGGGACATTTGTTCAGACCCTTTGGGCCGGACTCTGCTTACAGATGTATATGTTCAATGCATATAATATATGAAGTTAGAATACTATAAAAATTACCAACTCTGCCTGATATGGTCAGAGTTGCTGCAGAGAATTTGGAAGATTTGTATGCTCGATACAATCCCCTCAAATAACTCAGAAAAAATGCATAAAAAATACTTTTGCTTGATGTGACAAAAAGTTGGTATGAAAATTTGGCATAAGAAAAACTTAGCACTAAGTTAAAACTTAGCCTAAGTTAAAAATATTATGGAATCTCCAGAACTTGAATCGGAATCAGGAGTAGAATCGGAATTAGAAGTAGAAACATCGTGTGCTGGTGCATGGATTTGGACTACAGTCTGCTCTGACTGTTGGGGTTCTGTGGAATCTTCTGATGATGGGAAATCATTTCCATCGAGGGATGTTCCGCCTGGGCTATCATTCTCTTCATCTGAAGATTCGAATTCCACATTATGCTCCTCTGGCGGGGCTGGTCTCAAATCATTTACATGAACCTAGTAGTTACGTTTCCTTTCTGAACAAGATATACTTCATCTGAAAACTTTTTCAATGCTGTGGTTGGGCCTGACCAAGACGGTGCAAAGGTATGTACCTCTCTAACTCTTTTACTCATGACTCTGTCTCCTACTTTGAATACAATTAGTTAGAGTGACGGCCTCTTTTGGCACGTACTTTTCCTTATATTTTAATTGAGATTGACGGGCCTCCTTTACCATTTCGTATCGTGGAAGTGTTTAGGATACCATAAAGTGAGATGATCGCGCAAAAAAATTGCGATCCTGATTGTAAATGCTAGGTACACGAAAATGCAATCAATTCTGTTTGTTCTCAGGCTCGAATTCTAGCTAGGGTATAGATATTTAGTGGAGTTTTTCATGTGTTACCTAATTGGTAGCAGTAGATTAGACCAGGTTTTGTGAGAGGCAATACAGCTAACCCCTGAACCACTCCTGAGTTCGAGCTCAGCTGCGACTTTATTACTCCGTAATAAATGAAAAATGAAACACTGAGATTAACCTTTTACATTCCTGTGAAATGTTGATATGATCTTCAAGGATATCATGTCTAAGAGAATTACGAATAAAAGTATCTTTTCACTTTTCAACAATGAAATAAGAAATGAAATATTTGAAAAATTTTAAATTTTGATTTTAATAATGTGGCCTAGTTTTTATAAAATATTAACCCATGTTGTATTTTGAGAAATTGTTCTCCCTAGCGACTAATCAATACTAATTAAATTTTGCAGGCACATTATTGTTAAATTATTAAGAAGGGTATGCTACAATTATTCAGCATGTTTGAAGGGTTAATAACCTTAACAGATTAAAGCTGTGGTAATTATAAGCCTAACTATACTCTATAAAAGGTTTCCTAAGTCTGCGGCAATTTGAAGTGGCGAAACAAATTAAGGTTTTGTTTTAAATTATAAGAATCGACTTGAGTATTTCATTAAAATTATGCATATTAACTACATTATTTATGATTATCTCTTACAGTAAACTATACTTAACAAACTCGGTCAAAGTGATGGCTGAGATTGAAACTAAAAACTGGTATTATTCATCTCCCGATGATGACATAATTAGCGGAATGTGTGTCGAGTAGTGCATTCAAGTATAGTGTTATCGCGTTTTACAAAAGTGGTTTTTAGACATCAAAATTATTGATTTGTGAAAGAAGCTCTCATACTCCCATCGCCAGGACCCGGACCCAACGTAGGGTTGTCTCCTTAAATAGGACACGCACCATAAAAGTTGAAGGAGCTCATTAAAAAATTCAGTAGGTCCTAGTCTACTGTAACTTCTTTTGAGTTTTCTAAAATTATTCCATTGATATTCGTGGAAATAGTATATTTATTGAACAGTTTTTAGTGCAGCGTTTTTGACATTTTTTGTTTTACATTTACTTATAGGGAATGGGATGTACTATAATGGTAGCTCAGTGTGTTAAAGCGTCTGGCTAGCAATGAATAGCAATTGTATATAGAATATTAGAATCTGAATTTAATTTAAAAACCTTAATATACAATAATGTTTTAGTTTTCACCTGATTTTTATTTAATTTACAAACTTTTTATCCAGAAAAATCTTTTATTTTAATTGTACATATATAATTTTAGAGCTGGTTTTTCATTTTTGTTTCCTGTGTATATAAAGACAACAAAGTTACAGGAAGAATGCACTTTAATCTTATTTTCTAAAACCGACAGGTATTTCTTACATTAAATTTGTCTAATCTTGCTGGAGGGCAATTATAATCAGATTAATTACGAAAACTAAATCTCTTCATTTTGGCACAACGTCAGCCGCCCTGGCTCGTTTCGTTTATTTTATAAACATGTAACGCATCGGGGTCAAAACATACTTTGTAAACAATATAAATGAAATAAATGAAATATATAGATCTAGTTGAAATGAATTGTGAACCACAGCTAAACAAAATAAAAATCTTTTAATGGTTAATGGTTAATGGCTAGCAAACTGAGTTGCCTAGCGAAGTGGGTTCGATTCCCGCAAGGCGAAACAATTTCTTATTAAACAAAATTGCCCCAAGAGTGGTTCGAAGTCCACATTAAACTGTAGGGTCTCGTCTGTCTTTACCTAGCACAAGATCCTTGAGATCTTCCAGGGGGTTACTCCGGTAACTCGAGGGGCGGTTAAGAAAACATAATAGAGGTTGGCAGCTCGGTGAGTTAGGGCGTCTAGCTTTCTCTCCGAGCTTACCTAGGGAAGTGTGTTCGAGTCTCATCTGCAGCGAATATGATAGGCGATGAAACGATACCGGAATTTCTACTACTTAGTGAAATAAGTGATCAATTTTCTGGAACAGTTGTCCTTGATCAACATCAGTCATCGATAGTTTTATTTTCCAATTTAGGGTACTTTTAATAGACGCTGTATTATGTGTTTTTACATTTTTCCATGAAATATTGAAATAACAATTGCCATCAAAAGTATTCAAACGTTATATTGTCTAGCCGATAGCCGCGTTGATTAAGGCGCGAGGTGGCAATCGCGATTAATCGAACGGGTATTGCGCTAACGGGTTCGAGCCCCGGCTGCGCCACTGGCACTGTCGGAGGATATGGTCGCATATCCGCGTTTTTTAATGTTTAACCCCCTTCCGTACAAGCCTCTGACTTCTGTAATTGGGGGTTGTCAAATTTCTGTGGTGTTTATTTAAATGTTTAATATAGTTGAAGTACAATTTATATCTGAATGTTTATTTGAGATTTATTCACTATTTTTAATTTTGTCTTAATCATGTGGACTATGCTGCAGGTAATTATGTAAAAAGAAAAATTGTTTACATGCCTTCTATTTCAGTTGTATGCAATGGGCTTGTTTTAAAATTATTCATTTTTCGCAGACTATATTAAAAGAATTACATAAGACACGCAGGAGAAATAAAAAAAGCTTTAACATGTCAGAAATAACCACCTCAGAGAGCAATTGTGATAATTGCTTCTCTAGGCGTAAAATTAAATTGAAACTGCAAAATCGTAAACTTAGTTAAGTCTAGCTTACGTTGAACTCTGAACTTTTATCAAAAGCTTTGCAAACCTAATAATCACTTGACGCTTTTAAATCTGGATTGTAGCTTTTCACTTATGGTTGATTACTTTACCTGTTCTAGTCGAAGAAAGGTTTTACAGCTAATTGTTAAGCTCACTAACAAAATTCAACTTTACGAGCCAATATTAAAACCGTACTAAATTTAACATGTTTACCTACATTGTTACACTAATTTATTGACAATAGAAACATTGTGATCTATTTATATCTCTTTATAGAAAAATGGAACTTAATTTTCTAAGAATTCAGCATTTCACTTACCTGGTACCATTATTAGACATATTCTTATTGTATCGAATAAATTCGGTTTAACTATAACACTATTTTCTTGCACATAGATACAATATGCTTAGTTTATTTTCAGCACATTTTTTTATTTCAGTTTCAGAAAGTAACAAGTAGGTGTATTCTGTAGAGTTATATTTCTGAGGAATGGAAAAAAACATTTTGATAACTTTCCAGCCAATAATATTTATATAACAAATAGAAAGTCCACACTTTCACACTATTATGGATAAATATATAGATATTTATTAAACTATGTTACATATAAATACAATCAAATGTGCTTTTAGAGGGCGGAATATTAAACATAATATTTTTAGTCGCAAACTCCTCTATAAATCCTTATTTTACTATAAGGAACCTAACCAGACTGCAACCAACAGCTACTCTCCGGGCTATGTGCCCCGCCGAGCGCTGAATTACAATCGAAGCATTAGCGTTTTGATGGTAATATGCAATTATTACACTTAACGCGCCAGGTTTGTAACTTGTAATTCAGCGCTCGGCGGGGCACATAGCCCGGAGAGTAGCTGTTGGTTGCAGTCTGGTTAGGTTCCTTATAGTAAAATAAGGATTTATAGAGGAGTTTGCGACTAAAAATATTATGTTTAATATTCCGCCCTCTAAAAGCACATTTGATCTATGCTAAGCCAAGTCAGGCTATTTATTTTTCGATTGCAACAGACACTGGACCGCTGGATGGCGCCTGCTGGCTGTTTTACATGTCGCTATTGTAAAAATACCGGGATGTACTATAGTCAAAGGATTCTCATGTCGGTCGTCGCATACCTACCTTGCACTGACGAGAGCCAACAGCTCGAAACTGCAGTCTGCAAGTGGTGTGTGACGACTGGCAAGGGAGCTCCTTTAAGTAGGATCAGTCTTTCGGCTGGTGTTTGTTGCAATCGAAGCATTAGCGTTTTGATGGTAATATGCAATTATTACACTTAACGCGCCAGGTTTGTAACTTGTAATTCAGCGCTCGGCGGGGCACATAGCCCGGAGAGTAGCTGTTGGTTGCAGTCTGGTTAGGTTCCTTATAGTAAAATAAGGATTTATAGAGGAGTTTGCGACTAAAAATATTATGTTTAATATAAATACAATGTTTATAACAGGTCCGAAAAATATGTAATTACATATTAATAATATCTATAATATTGACTATAGATGTATTTTTTTATTCATTTATTTAACGTCGGCTTATTTCCGCTACCAAGGCCAATCACCGACGCCAGGGAATAAGCTCATCAGTCTCTGTGTGGGTGTGAACGATCCATCTTTACACGTCTGAAGGACTTTTATTATACTTTCCAAAATGGATATTAAACTTTCACAAAGAAGGGTTCAAAGCGACTGTTTCAATCAGAGAATAATACAAAACCTATACGTACTGTTTAGTTTTTGCTTAACTGCTTCACTGATGGTACCAATTGGAAGTCGTAGCACTATAAATCTAACACAGTAAATACTAACACTTTCTTAAATTTAAACCTGAAAAGGAATTTTGAAAAACACAAGAAAAAGACAATAAAAAGTTAAAAAATATATATTAAATCTTAAAAACATATATGTTTTACAAAACGTTCAAGAAAAATGTATTAACAAACTAGTCTGGCCCGTGTACAATATACAGTGAGGAACGGTACAGCTCATAATGTAACCAACTACCATCCAATGTGCGGTTTATAGCTAACGATTACACAAAAAGATTCAGTAAAAAGTTCAATGTTTATAATTTTGGTGGGTTTTTGATTGCCTGTCTATTGACGTATTTTTAGTACAATATCGATTTTGATCGCTCCTCGGAGCTTAAAAATACTTGGATCGCAACGACTTCGAATTATATTCTGCAATTATAGATTCATACGTTCAGGCAAGACGGTCCCATGCACACCTGAGTACGTGGTAACTATATTTCTCTGACACCGAATCATTGAGGTTAAAACCCATCATTTTCCCGTCAAAATCGACTGCTAGAAAATGACAGGACTAAGGGCTATTTTCGCTAAAACTCTCGAAATACTTTGACTGAAGACTGAACACAACGCATGAGATGCAATGCTGCACAACGTGGATTCATAAAAGGGTTTCATTGTCGGTTTTCGTTATACTTTCTAAATTTTGTGGTCGGGGCGACTGAGAATATTAAAGAACACGCCAAAACCCTCGATGAACTTTTCGAAATGTGACAAAATCCGACATTTCGCATGAAAAGCGTGCTTCACGTAAAAATGCCGTTGGAAGAGGTTTTTATACATTCAATCCCATTTTCGCTCTACGGAGCATTTTTTATGCAAAAATATCAGAAACTTATCAAAGAGTGTAATTTTAGAAAGTATACTAAATGTCGCGGCACGGGGACGTAATGTCGGCCCGACCACAAAATTTAGAAAGTAAACCGACTTCGGAAATTTTGAAAATAAAAGCCTTTTTACGAATCCACGTTGTGCAGCATTGCGAGGACAAGTTAATCCAGTCTCTAGTCAAAGTATTTCGAGAATTTTAGCGAAAATAGCCCTTAGCTCATGTACCTGCTGACGGACCACAATAAGGTGAAAGCCGCTTATGGGCCTGCTGACGGACCACGATAAGGCGAAAGCAGTTCATGTACCTGCCAACGAGCGGTATTTAGGCGAAAGCAGTTCAAAAAATTCAAAACATTCCTACTTCAGATTCCATTATATTTTTAACCTAGGCTAAGTTTTTTTGTCGATTATCGATTTTTGTTATACTTTCTAAATTTGATGGTCGTGGCGACATTACGTCCCCATGCAACGACATTTACTACACTTCTTAAAATTACACTCCTTGATGAGTTTCCAAAAAAACGCTCCGTAGGGTGAAAATGTGAATTTATATATAAAAACCTCTTCCAACGGAATTTTTACGGTTTTCATGCGAAATGTATCCGGATTTTGTTACAGTTTCAAAAAGTTCATCGAGGGTTTTGGCGTGTTCTTTAACACCCCTCGTTCTTTTAGTGAATCTTTTTGTGCAATGTTAACTTATTTAAAAATGATTATGAAAAATGGATGTTTGGATGGAGTCTCCCATTTGTTGTACTTGGTTATTTAAAGACCGGCCTATCTGAAATATAACATATATGCAAAATCAAAAATGGTTATAATATTTTTAACAGGTGTCGATGCAGAGCATTGGATTATCAAACTTTAAACATTGTATCCCAAAATGGGATAAAAAAGAGAAAATTAAAAATCATGGAGATGTTTATAAATAACAATATGGAAACTTGGAAATCAAAAATGGTATAAAAAAAAACTTTCGATGCACTGAACTTCATTAGTGTTCTTTCACTAACTCTTGCTTGCGTCTGCTCCTCTTCGGGATTATGGCCTTTGTTGATCACCCTCGGTGTCAGGATAGGTGGTCCTTGGACTGCTTTGGCTCTGCGGCTCTGAGTTAGCTCTACGGCTCTGACAATTCTGACATGGCACTGCTCACTCAGTAATATGAAACAACATAAAAATTTTGTTAACTTATACTAGTTAAATAGGTATGGGCTTTATCCCTCTGGGCATAAAGTGGAAGCTGCGACCGATATCACATCGTCGTCTTTGGGAATAAGGACATAGAAATTTTGTAGACTAATGCTGATTGAAATGGTTTTTCGGATTTTGTTACATTTTCGAAAAGTTCATCGAATGTTTTGGCCTATTCTTTAACAAAGTCACTGGGACCCCTAACCTGGAAATTTTGCCGAATCCCCACAGTTTGTCGTGGGATAGGGATCTTTAACGTGCTCATATCATAGATACACGAAACCCACAGTTTTACATCTCTTTCGAAAGATGATTACGCGAGCAGATCCGCTCATCCACTATATCTCATTGAGTTGCTGTGACCGAGTTTGAACCCGGGCCGTCTGCGTGCAAGGACGCGCCACTGTCCATCACACCACCAAGCCGACTCTATAGATGTATTGTATAATTACAAATATGACTGTCTTAAGAAAATATAAATGTTAAGCAAAATACACACAAAAAAAACAATATAAAATAACCCCGTAACTAAAATCGATAAAATAATTTCAAAAGAACTGTATGTATATTCTTAAGTTCTGATAACCACAAGTTATACTAACTGGACAAGTTAAAATATTTAAAAATATTAAAGAAGGGGGAAAAGAAATATAGTAATATTATATAGAAGTACTCATATATTCGTTTATTGAATAAAAGCAATGCTTTTGAATATGATGTTTCACCTTAATTTTAAATTTATTATATTCAAGTGTTTTAAAGTTTTCAGGTAGCTTATTATATAACTTAAATCTAATGAATTTCTTGCTGATTTTATTAGACGAAATCTGAATGATTTTAATTGATTTGCTAATTATGTTGTCTGCAACTGTCGCAAAAAAGTCAATAAATTAATTTGGTGTTATAGAACATTCTTCATTTTTACTATTTGTGTTAGAATTTTTTTCATAACTAACAATTTTTCAACTATCCTTAGATTTGTTATTGGACTTTTGAATGAAATAATCATAAGCCGATTTTTTTGTGAGACTAATTGCGTTTTCATATTCTTCACGAAAAAAATTGTAAATAGTCTTATCAGTAGTAATCTTTGGTGTATTATAAATTTGTTTAATATCAATAAGTGTGTCTCTCATCTCACGCAAATTATCATTACACCAGTGCACAGGTTTTACATCAGAGAAACATTTTATTAAAAGGCAGAATTTATGAACTAATATTTGGTATGTATTTACTAAAAAAATTGACAAAAAGTCAAGGTCATGCGTAAGTAAATTATCCCATTTTTGGACTAATGACATTTTTTTAATACTTTTGTCTTTATTTCCCTTCTCCACACAGTTTTAGAAGTAGTGTTCATAGATTGTTTAAAATCTATATATTACCCGTAGTGGTCCGATAGACCTGGATTAAAAACTGCTGCTTTATAGCAGTTGCTCTCTATATTCGTTAAAATATTGTCAATGCATCCCGTAACTCTGGTTAAATCAGAAATTGTTATATCCATAGCGAAAGAATTAGTTAAATACAAAAAATAATTTACCATAGTTGAGGCGCCTTCAAAATGAATATTAAAATCGCCTAGAATTATAACTTTATTGTATATAGTAGATAAATATATTAGTAGATCTTCAAACTTAATTGTAAAGACATTAAAAAGATATTGAAGTTAATTATTCACTCTACAGGATGTATCATCACGAGCTTAGACTATCTCTATTTCCAAGATTAAAAATACAGCTATAGATATGTTTTTCATAAGCAGATTCTTCATGGTATTCTATGTCTTTATCTCGGGCTTTATTTTCTGCTTCTTTCAACTACACCACAAAATGTTTCCAACTTCATTATTTTAAATTAAACATCTAGTATATTTAGATATTTTCAAATTTTACATCATATTCTAATGTAATTTTCTTTTACCTTTACATCATTTTTTTCCTTTCTGTTCACAATATCCTCCTTATTGCATGCTATATGTTTATATGTTGCGAGTTTTAATTTATGCCAGTCATTACGGACTTCGATAATGGAAAGTTCGACAATAATTGCAAAAGTTTTTAAATTTTGGGACAACATAGGAGAAGGAAAAAAATTAAAATGCAGTTTTGCACTCTTTTCCGCCCCTCGGAACATTGTTACTTAAATTAACAAAAAATGCAAATTTGTAATAATTTTTTTGAAAATTATTACAAATTCATGTTTTTTGTGAATTTAACAATGTTCCGGGGGCAGAAAAGGCTGCAAAACCGGATTTGTTATTTTTTTACCTTCTCCAATGTTGTCTCAATATTTGAAAATTTTTGCAATTTTTCATATCCTTTTTACTTTAATGACTGGGGTAATTAGATAAATTTACCTTTGATTTATACTATTTATTAGGAATACGTTTCCTATAAGCTATTTTTTATATTTTATTGTTGTCATTATTTACATTATAAATATTTAGCTTAACGGAATGATAATTTTTTGGATATTTGCCTGAATTAAAGTCTCAATTGGGTTAAGCAGTAGAGCACAAATGCAATATTTTGCTATACGGTATTGCAGGAGTGTACTTCTTTTTTAAGATAATGGATGAAAACGTTTTTTTTTTTCTAAAAACTAAACACCCTTCTTTGTGGCTCTGACAACCACAGAGGAAAGCCAGTAGCACTGGCACTCCTCACGCCCATGAAGTCAGTGACTGCTAGGTCTAAGAACCATATGCCCTAAATTGAGGAAATTATGCGAGAATAACGGCAGAAATCAGTACGTGACTGGATCCCCCGAGACTTCATATAATCAGTACCACCATTCTAAGAATTTGATCTGGATAGAATCTGGAGAATCCGAAGAGCAACTCTCATTGTATGTTTTCTTTTCTATTCAAGACAATGTTGTTCTTCACGGGAACTGAGAACTGTGCGATATACATTGTCTTGACTTGGTGGTCGAGAAATCCTATGTCAGGCTTGTTGGTCTGTATTCGTCCACTGGAAGGTGGGAAATGAGTAATTATAGTAAATTACATCCTTCTCATTCCCCACAGCGGACTCAATATTGCTTGGAGGGTAAGACAGCATTGGTGTTTCGTCTATCTCATACGAGTGTCTTAAATGACAATAAAGCACTCAGAATGCTCCATCCTGTCCCTGAATATAAGTCGAGTCGGACAAGAAGACGCCAAGTATATTAATGTCTCCAGTACAATATGGAGCTTGTAGCTCACATCAGGGACATGACACGAACATGAATTCAATCGACGAAAGTATACGTATATCAAATTACGCGGTATCAGAAACTTACAATCTAAATGGTTTTTTAAAGTTTTATCATAAAGATCCTATAGTAAGTTACCTATAAATGACAAATATAAGGGCTCCATATATCACCCATAAATCGTTTTGATATGTAATGCAGTTTCCGCAGCGTGCCGAGTTTTTTATGCACCAATGACTATTTTTCTCTAATCCTTTCTCCGACTTGTTGCACTTGTGCTTGCTGTTCAACAGTTTAAAGCAATAGTGTCAGCATTTTTTGCAGCAAAAAATTCCTAATATAATAATTTGTAATCAAACAGAAACAAAGTGATACACGCAGACATACAGTGATTCATTATTTTATACTATGTAGTATTGGACCATGTTATTTTTCTTCTCTCAGACAATTAGTTTCATCTCTGATGAAGTCTCCACAAAAACCAAAATACTTGAACTCTGCACTCAAATACTCCATTCAAAGAGCATTTCGTGGACTATGTTAGAATCATCTCCTCCAGTAGAGTTCTTGAGTACAGTGTTCAAATGCTTCTATGCCAGATTCATTGTCCAAAGGCTCCAATCTCCTGCAGGTATTAGTTTTTTCCTAGAAAATTGCAAATGTTTCGTAAATAATAAAACATTCAATCCTTTGTATTTTTCATGTGTTAGTTTAAGATACATTACGGTCATAAGACCAATGATAATGATGGCTCTATAGTTTGGTTCTCGAAAGGGCTACAAAAAATTGTCAAAACCAAACTTTATAGCTTACAGGGACCAGCAAGAGCGGTATTGACTGGTGCCTTAATTACCACACCATCAGCTTCTCTGGATATCCTTCTGGTGCCTCCTCTCTGTATCTCTCTGAAGAGAGAGGCCATGTGGGAAACTTACAGACTCAAACAAACAGCAGTCAGTACGCGTCAGGCCAGCACCATGAAATGTAATGGGCTCATTGATAACTTAATAGTCATAACATCCTCGGTATGCTTTCAGATATAATGCCTACTATGATAAACAACACCGAGCTGCTTTTTAGCATACTATTTCATGAAAAAGATAAGTGGGCAGCCAACTTATCTATAACTCTTCCTTTCTACAATAATTAAGAATAGCTATCATTTGTGCAACCTCTCTCACCCTTTCCAGTTATCATTATTTTTTGTTTTTGTAAAGTTTGTTGTTTCTATTTGTTTTTCGAATTCGACTATATCTTCCCAACCACAATTTTTATAGAATCATAATATATTTTGAAGTATAATATTTAAGATAAAATAGCACCATCATTAGAATCACTGTTCACCCTCGGAGGAGTGCGCTATAAGGTTTTTTGCATCATGGCCTTTTTCTGCTCACATCAGACATACCTGAGAACAATTGCTTCAGGCAATAGAAACCTGAGTCCCTCAACTGGTGTGACGCTGCGAGTCTGGTTTTAGATGCGAGTGCCAAAGAATATACCTATACCACGTACCCTTCAAATTTATATAAATTTGTTTTGAAATAAATTGAGTTATTTCTAAAATTGCACTACAACTTACCAGGTAAATAATTAAAAATGAAATTCGAAAATTTACCAAATTAGCTTTTCAGTATTTAATTCCTTTGACTTTATTCATATTATAAAGTTGCAAAAACGCGTGTGCAGTTATTTTGGGTTTGACTTATTTTAATGCTTTTGTGACGTCATCAACATTTACTGAACTTATACAGTAAGCGGCATGCAAGTGTGTACATCGGAAAACGTTTACGTGCGAAATAAATAGGCAACCGACTTGCAGCGATAAGTCGCAGCCGTCTCGATTGCGCCTCAACCCGTTATATTCCATTGTAACGTTTTGCATTCAATCCTCTTGGCACCCGTGAATATAGAATACCTAGATACCCATAAGTTCGTCCGTGTACATCCTTGGCTGCCGCTGTCTGTATGTAAAATGTCATTAGTATTGTTGATTATGGACGTATATTCGGTATCATATCTAGTGGACTTAAGGGAATTGTAAGCGAAAAAGTCTGCAAGTCCATCTACAGTTTGTTGTGGAGTATCCAGTCTAGTCTCATTGTAAGTCACGGGTGCCTCTTTTTATTGGATATAAACGACCAAATTTTCTTTTGGATTTGACTTAATATTTTCCTAATGCAACACTCTGCATAGCTGGCCATTACAATTTACCTGGAATCTCATGGGTAGTTGAGGATAATCATTTGGTGTCTTCTGGAAATTTCAGTGTGTTTGAAAAATTATTTTGTGATAGTTTTAATTTTAATGGTTTATATAAAAAACTCAATAATAAATTGTAACAAGATGTTAGATTTAGTAACAATGTTTATGTTAAATATAACGACTATTTCATGGTAAATCCAGATCTTATCATCCACAGCTAACAATTAAAGTTAATCAATATAATTTATTTTCGGAACCTATTGTCGATACGAGATAAAAATATAACTTTAGAAAAGGTGATTATAATAGTATAAATGATTATTTTGAGACTTTAAACTGGAATGCGGTATTTCAAAATAGTCCTGGCATAAATCGTCTCACTGAAAAATTGTAACTTGTATTAAATTTTGCCATTGACATATATGTTTCATTAACAACGGGAATTATCTTTGCTGGTATTCAATTCGATCAAGAAAACTAATAAAATGTGAAAATAGGATGTATAATAAATATAAAAAAACAAAGAAAAATCCTTCTCTCGTTGAATAAAAAAAATTAAGATCACTAACTAAATCTCAAATCAGTAATAATTACATGAAATTTGTTCATTCAACACAATCCCATTCTCAATCTAATATAAAAGCTTTTTGGAAATACGTTAATAGTAAGTGTAGGAACAGTACTTTACCTAAGCGATTGGAGTTCAATGGTAGTAGCTCTTCTGATCCTAAGATTATCTGTGATATGTTTGCAGATTATTTTAGAGTCTGTTTACATCTGATAAGGACATAGTTATTTCTAATATTCATATATATCTGATAATTCGGTCATACTAAATAGTATTTATATTGACTGTGATTTAGTTTTTGATAAATTATCATCTTTAATTCCAATACTAGTTATATTTCTTAACAATGTCCAGTCTCTTCTCATCTTTTCCCATTGCTCATCTTTTGAAACTTTCTTTAGAGGCAGTTGAGTGTCCTACTATTTGAAAAATATTCTATAGTACACTCATTCACAATTCAGGTCCAAAGTCAAATATAGAAAATTATCGATGTGTTTCGTCATGTTCTGTTATACCTAGGGTATTAGAATCTATTGTAGCCAATAACATTTTTAATTCATATAAAACGTTATCATGTCGTATCAACATAGTGCACAAACAAAAATTTTCCTGTATACATCATTTATACACGAAGCATTTCCTGAAAAACTCTCATTACATGGTATAAATGGTACATTACTGCAGTGGATAAAATCGTATCTGACAACTGTGTGTGATTACTGTGAGTTCGGGAGTTCCACAAGATAGTCATCTTTCACCGATCCTGTGTTCACTTTTTATTAACAACGTTCAATATATTTTCGACTTTGCGAAAATCTTTCTGTTTGCAGATGATTGTTTGCAATTGTTAATACTACAAAGGACGCCGAAAAACTACAGTGTGATATTGACAATTTTTACGAGTGAAATATAAACAATTGTCTGAACATAAATAAATGCAAAACAATAACATTCTCTAAGAAGAAAAGTCATATTTCATTTAAATATTCTAAGAACACATTAAATCTGTTGAGAGTAGAGTCTATTTGTGATCTGGGCATTACTTTGGATTCCAGGTTGAGATGTCATCTGCATATAGAGAATGTTTTAAAGCGAGCAAATCGCCTATGTGGTTTTATCAAACGACAATGCAGGGATATCATTGACATTACATGTATCGTACATATATTTAATTCGCTGGTTAGATCAATATTGGAATATTGTTGCATTATATGGAACCCTTCGCCAGTCGGATATAGACCGACTTGAAAGAATACAAAACAACATGGTTGATTTCATTTTATTTAAATTACATATTGATAAAACCAATTATCTTCAACTGCTGGGTATTACGGAACTTAAGGAAAGACGTCTCAAAGGTAATTTGGTTTTAATATTGTCAATAATAAAATATATTCTACAGAAATTCTGCTGTTATTCTATTTTAGAGTTCCTAGATTTAGTATAAGAAATCACGATTTGTTCTATGCTGATAACATTGTAACTATAGTATAGTCACTGTCCGGTTGTAAAAGTCACTATAGCTATTATTAGTAATCTACCAGAAAATATTGATGTTACTTTTTGTTCTTTTAGAAAATTTTTAAATTGTGTCTCCGTTAGTAACAATCTGGTTTATATTAGAGGAAATGAGTGCATTTACTTCTTAATCGTTACTACTTCATTGTAAAGACTTGAAACCCTTTGCATTATGTTAAGTTTCGGCAACATATGAAATGTATATCTTTGAAAATTAGTGTACTCACCCCGGGGGGTTGCAGCCCCCATTTTACAACCCCTATTCAATAAGTCGCAAAATTAATATTATGGGGGTTTTGGGGGTCGCTGATTACACATCCGACGTGAAAATTGGAAAATTCAAAATAGCGGACCTAAAATGGTGGACTTTATGAATTAATTCCTGATTTACGTCATTTCTATTGAATTTACTAGAATTTAACTACTAATTTAGTAAAAAGTTTAGAATGCCATTTTGTATAAGAATACACCATTTTGATAACCACATTATTTAACCCTTTCGCTTCTCCCCCGTGTAGAACCTCCTATACCTGACAAAAGAAATTGTGATAAAACCTTTCTTTTAAATTGTTTTATTATAGTTTGATAATAAAGTTGAAATGACAAAAAAAATTAACTCTAATCGTTTTAACCCTTTACTGAAAGTGAACATATAGTGATTTACCAAAAAATATAATTTTTCCTAAATTTTTACTACAAACTGATGAGAAATAATATGAAAATATTACTAATAGTGTCTATTCTTTAGCAAATTAGCAGTACTCATGGATAGACACCCTTAAAATATAGTTTAAATCGGCGCAAGTCGCGTTTTTATTTGAATCCTTCAAAATGAAAAAAGTGATTCAAGACGATAAAATGTAAGGGGTAATTGATGATAGTTCCAAAATTTGTATTTTGATACAAAATAGTATTCTAATCATTTCTTTTCCTCTTATGTATGGCTTAAAACTCAATACTAACGGAGATTTTTGCATTCTGAAAATGTAATTTTTTGACTACCATGATTATCTACGAGGACAGAACGGGTTAAGGACTAATATTTTTTAAATTATGTATTCTTATGCAAAAAAGTATTCTAAACATTTTTCTTATAAACTAATAGAAACAGCGTAAATATCTTTTGTTCTAAAGAAACGTTTATAAGAATACATTTAACCCTTCCACAAAATTGACCAAAAATGAAATAAAATGTTGAAAATTCCCTGATATGTTTATCAACAATACAGAAATTACATATAAGCTAAAAAATTATTTTCACCTCTTTGCCAGCCAAAAAAACAAAGAAATTGTGCGCTTTTCCGCCCTTTAACTACGATTTAAACTATATTTTAAGGGTGTATATCCATTATTACTGATAGTTTGCTGAAAATAGACACTATTAGTAATATTTCCATATTTCCCCCACTAGTTTGTAGTAAAAGTTTAGGAAAAATCGTGCTTTTTGGGAAGTCACTCTATGTTCACCCCCAGTAAAGAGTTAAAACGATTAGGGTTAATTTTTATTGTTATTTTATCTGCCATTTTGAATTTTCAAATTTTAATAATAATAATAATAATAATAAGTTTCGTTTTAGAAACTTAAATAGGGACATAATGGGAGACATAAACTAAATTAATTAATACAATATCTTGACAAACACAAGATAATAACAAAACAACAGTATGGATTTAAAGAGGGTTTTAGTACGGATGATGCACTGCGAAAAGCTATAAACACAATACAAGACAACTTTAGCGCAAATAAAAAAACAATTGCTTTGTTTTTAGATTTAACTAAAGTCTTCGACACTGTATCTCACTCTAGACTCTTAAGAAAATTACAAAATATTGGTATTAGAGATATTACACTGCAACTAGTTAAGAGTTATCTAAATCGACCACAAGTTACAAAAATTGATAATACTTACAGCGAAACAAATATTGTTAATTTTGGTATACCGCAAGGCACAGTAATTGGACTTGTGCTTTTCACATTATATGTCAATGATATAATTAGAGAAAAAAAACCATTTTTTAAATATTTTCATATGCGGACGATACCGTTTTAATATTTGATGGATAAAGCTGGGAATCTACAATTGAAAAAGTAAAAGTAGGTATGAAAAAGATTCAAACTCGGCTAGATTCTCATTTATTGTCTATAAATATAAAGAAAACCAAATGTATTGCAATCTCACCAACTTCTGTAGGTTTACCTGATAATTTATATAGTATAGATTGTTCGGCGGGTCAATTAGAGAAAGTATCACATACCAAATATCTCGGAGTTATGATTGATCAACATTTAAAGTGGCAACATCACGTCGAATATTTAAGTACAAAAGTAAGAAAATTAATCTATAAATTTTATTTATTAAGAAACATATTGGAAAAGAAAAATATAATAACTGTATACACAAGCCTTATAGAATCAATATTAATGTACGGCATTAATTGTGGGGGTCAGTCAGCCATTACAGATAATACAGAATTACATTCTTAAAACTATGTTCTAAAAAGAAGCAACATACTCAACAATTTTGCTATACATATAAAATAACATACTAGATATAAGAGGGCTGTACATATTAAATTTATTGAAATATATACTTGTCACTCCCGGTGTACAGGATAAAGTGCAACACTACATAAAAACTAGAATTATATCGAATGAACACCTAATTTACGAAAAATATAAATCGAATGCTAGTCAACGTTGCCTCGAATATGTTGGAATAAAGTTATATAACTCTCTGCCGATAAAAATAAAAACAACATCTATTAGAGCATTTAAAAAGGAAATTAAAAAATACGTACTCAATAATATCACAGATTTGAAACAAATAATCAATTAGTACAAAAATGCCTCTCAAAAGAAAAAGATTCCTAATATTACGTGGTTTTTGTCTTACATTATAGTTGTTTATTAGCTCTGGTTATATTTGTAGAGTATATTCAAACATATTATGTAGGTTCAACATTCATTTCATGTTTTGTTAAGTTAATTGTACTACTATAGTCTAATATTATATAAATGGCTAAATATTGTAATTGCTGAAGATATATGTGTATATAGGTGTAAAATTCTGAATTATAACTCACCACTAATATAGTTACTATTCCGATCCCATACTGCACTATGCGGGCATACCACAAGTTTTACTTATATGCCCTCCGCAGAATCATACATATTACCATTTACTATTAAAAGCAATGATATTACTATATATTTTATGTATGTATTATTACCTATTATTGTATACTAATATTACTGTATATTATATATTATTATATTGTTTGTTAAATAAAAATAAATAAGATAAATAAAAATTTAAAAAAATAATGTGTCTTTATTTTTAGCGTAATAACAAATGTACAAATCGTTTAAAAGAAGAGCGATGTTGAACTTCGTTCCTCTTTTCACGTTGGATTTGTAATCAACGACCCCAAGACGCCCCATGATATGAATTTTAGCCGATTTGTTTGAAAACTTCGCAAGTTATTGAACATTTTATATGTTGCTGAAACTTAACATAATGCAAAAAGTTTCAAGACTTTACATTGTATTAGTAACATATTAATAACGTACACCCTTTTTTTGCTTTCATTTCCTCTACTATTAGTCTGCTGTATTTTATTAGTTTTGCCAGTCATTAATTTATTGTTTGTTTTGTGATACCTGATATACTAACATATGTTCTTTTTTGTCGTATGTGTATGTATATACCAGGTATTATTTTAAATCATTTGGGATTCTATCCAGTAAATATTACGAATAAATAAAAATAATTAAAAAAAATAACTAAAAATAAATATTGAATTCAGTGTCAACAACATATATTTTTCTCACCATATCTCGCATAAACTGAAATGTCTTCCAATATAATAATTTCCATCGTTAACATGAATGAACATCAGGCATCTGATTTACATAATTCGCTATATAAAGAAAAACCTACTAATGTAAAAATTGACAACACCATATCCGACAGATCTTAAGTCCTTTATTTATTAAGTTTTTCTTTCAAATTTTAAAAGAGTTACTTAAACAGGAAAAAACTAAAAGAAATGCTACTTGGATCAAGGATAATAATTGAATACAACTTTGCTTTAAGTTCCACTAAATATTGTTAAAAGTTGTTCATTAATATTTTAATATTCGTTATTTCTTAAACTAAATCGTTTGAAAAGAAAAATTATGCAACTAAATTTGTGTATTGCCGGCTAAATGTGTTATTGCAATTTCTGCCGAATGCGCCAGGAATTTAGCAATCTTGACTAACATTGTATCAAAAATATACGACCAATAATTTTCGAAGCATTGTTCCCCAATTATTCTGTACTTTTTGAAGTACGAGTTTATATACCACCACTTAAAAATAAATAGCCAACACATTTGGTGCCCTTTGTCAGCATAAATCCAATTTAAAAATAAAGGCCAAGCGGACACTATTCCAACCGATATATTCTCAGGAACCTTGACGTTCATGGACATTTCTCCTATATTTTCAAATAATCATGGTCTTTCCGCACAATAAAAGACTCGTTCCTCTCAATTCAACGACAATTTTATAAGCCCAGATACTGCAAGGTCAAGTTTTCATTAAGTTGAACTATTTATAGGCATATTTGCAGCAAGCAAAGTAAGTGATAATAATTGAAAATAAAATTGGAAAGCAGTTTCTTGTTTTTTGTTCTTTGTAGAACAAGTAGTAACCCAAATAATAAAATTATTGGAGTCGCTGCCTTTTTATATTTATTATTCTGCCCGTGGCTTTTCTTTCAAAGACCCTCCTCCCTATCAGATTTTCATAAGGAAATATCATTGAGTTTTCGATTATTATTTATGATCGAAAATTAGGTGAATGGGGAATGTTTAAAATTTATTGCTATTTTTCTGGAATTATTCCTTTCGTTTCTTGAGAAATTACAAAAACATTAGATTTTTGTTATCTATATCTTTCTTCTCATTTTTACGTAAATTTTTAAGAGTTAAATACTTTTAAATTAGTGCACATCTTAGTATGATTTTTTTAAAATTAAGTTTAGTTTTTTTTGTTTGAGAAAGTCAGTTTATTTCCTTCTTAACGGTACACCAATTAAGAAATAGTTGCTTATTAAAGTATTCATAAAATATATATTATAATTTTAGGATGGTACCTACAAAACGTACTTATTTCTAAACAAATGTTTTTTTTTTAGTTTCTGTATTAATTTTTAATAAGGTAATAATAATGAAGTCATTTAATTCAATGCTCTAACAAATATTAAAATCAATACAATTCAATACAATGCTTTCTTCTAATTTCAGTAGCGATAGATATATACAAGGTGTTTCAGTTTTTAATCCCAGGACTTTAGGAGGTTGTAGAAAAAGTTATTTTTAGGGGGAACAATTTTTTTATAATTATCTCAAAAACTATTGAACGTATTCTAATATACTTTTATATGATGATTGTTTCACCAAATACTTTTGATTGCATTGTACTTTGGTTTATGTAAAATAAACAGAGGCGTCTCGTTTGGGGGGTTCTTGACGATTTCTTATCAATATTTTTTCTCTGATAGAAATTTCGTCAAATCAATTGAATTGAGAATCTACAGTTAATAATGCATGAACGATGTACTATTAGTCAGAGTCGATAAGACTCTAGAAAATTGTAGAAAAAGTAAATTGGGCTCACGTATTGGTGTTCATTATGAGGTATTGATTTTCTAAATAATTTTAAGTATGCTATGAAGAAATGAATCATAGATATTTAATGACAATTTGAATTATCAAATTTTATTAAAACCAGTAAATACAAGCTATATCTAGGTGAATTATTGTATATAAAACACTCAGAATATTTACGAACCGAGAATGCGCCGATGTTAATTTTGTTTATGAATTATGTGAGAAAATATCATCGACGTTTTCCAGACCCAAGCGTTTTCATCCAAATTCATTTACGTTTTACGGAATATGGTATTGGAAGGAATAATCACGAACAAAATAGGAATTTCAGTACTAACAACATTAGAGGAATTAGGTGGGTTCTTAGAGAGTTTCAACAGAATCCTGCTACAAGTGTTAGAAGGGCCTCACGATACATTAATATTAACCCTACTTCCATATGGAGGCCTTTACGTCAAGATCACCAACATGCATTCCATTTACAACCAGTTCAGGAATTAATGAAAGGTGATTATGGTCATCGTATAAATTTTTGTCAGTGGTTGCTAAATGCATTTAGAAGAGATGGCAATTTTTCGTTGAAAATTATATGGACAGACGAGGCAATGTTTACCCGCGGAGGTGTTGTAAATTTTCATAATCATCATGTATGGGCACATAAAAATCCTCGTGCAATAAGACCAATGCATTTTCAATACGAATTTAGCGTAAATGTATAGCTCGCAATTATTGGAGATAACATTTGCGGTCCTCACATCTTACCACCCAGATTGTATGCCGTATCATTTTTTGAATTCTTTGATGAAAATATTCCAGATATTTTCTCTTTACAGATGAGGCATAATAGTTGGCTCCAATTGGATGGTGTTCCAGCACATTACGGAATACAAGTTACGAATTGGTTGAATGCTAATTATCCAAGACGGTGGATTGGATGTGATGGGCCTGTAGCATGGCCAGCGCGTTCACCTGGCATTACACCGTTAGATTTTTGCATGAGGATTTTTGAAGAAAAAAGTGTATTCTATTTCAGTCAATAGAAGAGATGAATTTTAATCGACCTCATGAATACTGCGTGCGATGACATACGTCATAATCAGTATCAATTGGCATTGAGCAACTTTTGTAGCTTTATTATTGTTCCCCCTTTTTTTGTTTTGGACCAATGTTTTTAAAGATTTCATTACCGTTTTCTATTTCCTATGATATTATAGCTTAAATTAAAAATCATTTTTTAATGTAGTTGTTTTTATTTTATTAAAGAACCCTCAAACGAGACGCCTCTGTTTATTTTACATAAACCAAAGTACAGTATTTGACGAATGGTTTCCCCTAATACTTTATTGGAGTGTAGCTCACTAACACGTTTAATAATTTTTTTTTGTTGAAATACTCGTAAAATGTCATGAAACCTCAAGATTTTAAATTTCAGCAAAAATTCTTGTCTGCCGGTCGGTCGGTCTGTCTGTCGGTCAGTCTGTCTGTAACTTTTTTGTGCGCACGTTTACTCTGGAACCGTTTATGATATTGACTTGAAATTTGGTACACTTATGTACTGTAACGAGATCTGAAACTAGATTTTGATCTAATTCCGTTGAAGGGTTCGGGGGTAAATAGGGTAAATAAGGGTAAATAGGCACAACAAGCAAGTAAGTGTTCATAAAATTGCAATTTAGGGCATGTACGAAAAGTTAAGGTCTAAAAATTTTTTTTGGTATCAGCCACCCGCTCCACTATCACCCCCAATACCACCCCCACACTATTGTGAAAGGTAGCAAAAAAATTAAAATGTGATTTAGTGTATATACAAAAACGAAATTTTTTAGCGTTAGCTACCCCCTCTACCACCCCCAATCTATTATTAGAGGGAGTAAAAAAAATTAAAATATGATTTAACATGTACACAAAAACGAAACGTCTAAACATTTTTTTGGCGTTAGCTACCCCCTCTACCACCCCCACCCTATTATTAAAAGTGGTAAAAAAATATAATGTGATTTAGTGTATATACAAGAACGAAACATCTAAAAAAAATTTTTTGGTGAACCAAACATAAAATTTACAACATATAAATTACATGCATCCGATATACCAAATTAAAATTAAGTTATATCCTATCTATCATTAAAGCACTCACACATGCTTTACTCTTTAGCAATTGTTTTATTTGTATCTTGAATTTGTTTTCGTCAATAGACTTGTATTGTATAAGCTAGATACTTTGGACATGTTGTTATAATATTAGTCTGCGGTATAGAATTTTCATTATTTTGCGTATTATATACATGATTTGCATTTATAACATTATCATTCAATTGTGGTGTAGGGTGTAGCATATGCCAATAAACTAAGTTATTTGTAAATATCTCTACAACTAACGCGCTTGGTTATTACTCTGTTACTGTTATTGAACACACAGCTCTGCTCTATCTAAAAGCTTTCAACATTAGGTCAAGAACATTAAGTGAAGAAGATTAATGCTCACAGCTAATAATTTATTGAAAATATGCATAAGAAATGAAATGAATACTGTTTCACTAACCATTGATGATGATGCAGTTGACTGATACAGTAATATATTGGAGCTATTTTTTTTACAAATTTAGTTTATAATATGTTCTGTTCAAGTTTTCACTAATGTGTGAACCTAAACATATTGTGGATGTAACTTGTACAGATTCTCCATTTGATTTTATTAAGAGACCATAATCAGCACTAATTGTACTGAAATTAAAACGTAAAAGTGGATCTACTACTATTAGGATGAGGTATTTAACAAAATGAATTGAATTAGCATTACTGAAGTTGTTGACATGAATTATGTAGATAAGTGGTTCCAGGAAAGTTCCTTTAGACACACCTACTGTAAGTTTCACTTGTACAGATTTGATATCTCCGATCTATGTGCATAATGTTTCCTACCACGTAAGTAACTCCTGAATTATTGGAGCGATATTCCAGAACAACTTTCTAATTTCTTTAAGAGTGAGCTGTGATTAACAAGATCAAAGGCTTTATATAGGCAATTATATAATTTTGTCAAGAATTTGATGACAGCTGAAGTAGTCGAGCGGGCTCTTTTAAAAAAATTGATTATTATTAAACATATTACATTTATCAAAGAAATTTCCTAATCTATTCGAAACACCTTTTTCGAATACTTTATAAAATGAACTTAAAATAGAAACAGTCCTATAATTTTCAACTATGTTTTTACATCCTGCATTAAAAACGCAGCCTTCTTTAATACATTTTCTAGAGTACATACTAGTCACACATACCATCTCAAATTAATTCCAAGGGATTATATATGTGTTAAATTTAATAAAAATTTTAGAGAAAAAATATTTAATTCTTTAAGTTATACTCCATGAGCCTCCCTCCCTGCATTTTCTAGGAGCAAATGGTCAAATCTTACTACTACTACCTGGTACTGAACACATGTGCCAAATAAATTTAATCAAAATCGTTATAGATACTTTAGAGAAAAAAATACAAAAAACCCTCTGAAAAATGATGGCATCCACCCTCTATAGAAAACCCGCATAATATAGAAATGTGTTTTTAATGCATTTACTATTATTTTATAATAAAAAATTGCATCATCGGGTGGACATTTGAATATTCCAGAAGTGGTCTGGTACAAATCTACGTATTTGTGGTTACTTAATAATCATACTGCTAATTTTTTTGCTATCTGCCTTTGCAAAAATAAATTGAAACTCGAGAACAAGAACCCTTCACAAATGTTATGGAAATTGAATTTTAGTCAAATTATCTACATTTTTGATATGTTGTATATTTTGGCCTCTTGAATAAAAATATTAATGACTCGACCTGAAATAATAAACAGTTTATGATTTGCAGCATGCCAAAATGTATAATTCTAACGATGAATGTATGTCACACCTTAAAAAAATTATAATACATTCGAAAAAGGTAGAAAGCGGTTACGGTTCTCTTTATCCTTAAGGCTTACGGTATTTTTCAAATATTTTTCAGGGCATGACTAAATAAAATTGTTGTATGTCTCTTTAGAAGTCTCGATTGTCTTGTAAATATTTCATAAATAAAATATTTTGTTTAAATTTTTTCCAATCCAAAATCTTCTTTATAACATATAGTAAAATAAAACATCATACATATATCAAATAATCTTCTAATAAAACATTTAAATTAACATGTTTATATCCTTAGTCTCACTTAAAAAACAGTTCAAGAGACAATGAGCATAAACACAGTCGATCTGTGTCAGGCAGAAAGGTCTTGCCTGAAATTGATATTTCGAAAAATTATTCACTTCTTGTCGATACTAGCGTGCCTTGATATTTTCCACAAAAATATAATACGTAGATATTATAGACATAAAATTTTTTGTTCAATGTATAATCATTTCAGAAACGCAAATTATCTTTACCGAGGAAAACATTGATATAATTCATTCTGCTTAAATTGCCATTAGCAAAATTATCTTCCTTTCTTATTTATATCTTCAAGCCTCCAGTAGTGTAATTCTAGCCAAGTAAGTAGTGATATTAAAATTTATTAAAATAATTATTAAAACTTTGTTCTCTACATAGGAAGTAGCATAATTATGCAGAACACGTGCTTCTAATCAACGTTATGGTCCGTTACAGCTGGAGGGAAGATTACAATATAAATAGTCAACTAAATCGCCAGCAAGGTCTTCACGCCCATGGATTGCTTAAGTTCATATTATCGAAGATAAAGATTTTGTAACTGTATGATTAAAGAATAAGGCATGTGATTTACGAATAATAATTACTTGCTGTTATAATATTACTATCAGTATTACTTATGTTATTAATTATAAGTTCCTATAAGCT
The DNA here is from genome assembly GCA_963675555.1 of Leptura quadrifasciata. Classification (NCBI taxonomy): domain Eukaryota; kingdom Metazoa; phylum Arthropoda; class Insecta; order Coleoptera; family Cerambycidae; genus Leptura; species Leptura quadrifasciata. The sequence goes on from OY776675.1 coordinate 92,665,618, forward strand.
GAATTTTTATTTACACAATATGAAATTCATTGAGACTTGGGTTCATTCTTATTGTAGTAAATGATTTAGATTTAGATATTTCAACTTTCCGACCACAACATTTTGTATGGTCTGGATTTCCCCTAATTTAAGCATATCTATTATTATGATACTAGCTGAAACGATAAGCTACTAAAAGAGAAATGAAGAAAACAGAGACTATGCAAAAAAAATAATAAGAACTGTCGCACTGTGTTCAGTGTCTTAAGCTTATTTATATTACAATTAAAAATATGTCAACTCTGCCTTGCAGGTTGTTGTAACTATCGCACGTAAAGTGAAGCGGTGAATGTTTTAACAAATTAGTGCTGGGTGTGGCAAGATAGAAGGTAATGTTATTACGAGCCTCAGTTCTTGGTACAAGAAAACGTATTTGTTCTAATACCTGAGGGCAGTCTATTTTATTATGTAGTATTTTGTACAGAAATATTAATGACTCTCTATGAAGTAAAAGGCTTTATGGTATTCCAATTGGTGGATATACCCCATCTTCCTTAAAGGATAAATACTTAATAAACCGTGCACTGCGTCTAAGGTAAGCTGTCGATATAGGTCAAATAGCTGGGATTCCATATTAGCGAAGTATATTCAAGTTTTGATTAGACCAAAGAATTAAAAAGCAGTGTTAAAATGTTCACGTCAGTAAAGCTGGTTGAATTTTTTTATTATAAAGCCCAAATTTTTAAAAGAAGATTGCATTACGTTATTGACATATATATTAAAAGTTATTTCACTGTCATAGGTGACCCTCAGATCTCTTATGTGGTTAGGGCGGTGTAATGTGTTGCCATTTAATTGATAATCTTTTAGTAGTGGACTTTGTTTTCTGTAGGGAGACATCACATTGCACTTCTCAATATTTAGTGGGAGATTATTCAATGAGCAATCTACCTCAGAGCTAATATTGCAAAACAACTTCATGTCAACCGCATAAAGTAAATAGCATACATCTAAATTATCTATAGTGTTGTTAATAAATAGTATGAGGAGAATAGACCCTAGAACAAGGCCCTGGGGAACTCCTAATGTAACTGATATTTCGAATGATTTTACACCCCGACATTCATATTGTGTTCTTTAGCTAAGATAAGATTTAAATAAATTTAACGGTAGTATAGAAAGCCCAACGAGATCCAGATTATATAATAATATATTGTGTGTTAATTCTATCAAAGGCTTTGGAAAAGTCATAACATCTATTTGGCTATTTACATCCATATATTGAGCGATATGCTGCTTAACACAAAATAAGTTTGAGACCATGGATCCATTTTTAATGAAGCCGTGTTGATGCACGCTAATCTGCCCCTCTATAGAAGGATAGATCACGTTATATAGAGCTATTTCAAAAACTTTTGGAGATTATAGATTATAATAAATTGCCGATAGTTTTCCACATTGTTTTTTTCGCCCTTCTTGTAAACCGGGTAGATACGAGATTTTTTCCATATATCCGGAAATATACCACAACCAAATATACGTACCTGGTACGTCATCAGGTCCTTTTGTGAGCTTACAGAACTGTGTCGTATGAAGCAGTCCTGGTGTTAACGGGGGTCCCCCCCGATAGATCTACTGGCCAAGGAGAGAAAAGAGGTATATGAAGGGAAGGGGAAGCAAGAGGCAAGGGAGAGACTCCTCGAGAGATGGCAGACTAGTTGGAACAACTCAACTAAAGGGAGGTGAACAAGACGACTTATGCCAAATATAAGAACGTGGACGGAGAGGGGGCATGGGGAGATGAGCTTCCACCTCACTCACGCTCTCATGGGACATGGTTGCTTTGTGGAATATCTCTTTGATATAGGAAAGATTGAGTGTATGTACTGTGGGGAGAACGACGACGCAGAACATACCGTATTCTAGTGCAACCGGTGGAGGACCGAGAGATCATGAGACTATTGGAACCCTGATAACCTAATTAAGTATATGCTGGAATCAGAGGAGAACTGGGAAACTGCAGCACATGCTCTAAATCGAATAATGAGGACAAAGGAAGAGGATAGAAGAAATCTAGCCCTGAACCCCTAATTGCTTTAACAGATGGGGGATGTAAGGGAACACGTGGGAAGTTTCCAGGAGGGGTTTTAGTCGGTAGGAGTGCGACACTACCCGGCGCGGCAGACCCTAGCGCCGGGTGTCCATGTAGGATCTCCCCTCCACCATAAAAAAAATCCTTTTGTAAATTTAGATTTTAACTTTTCCAAGGTAGATAAGACAATCATCATCTGTAGAAAATTTATCAGTATGTAAATTACTATTAATCGGGCTGAACGATGTGTTAAACGAATCGTTATTTGTTTCTCTGGGGTTAGTAAATGAGATACTGAAAAATCTTGCAAATCCGTCCACAATTTCTTGTGTATTATTTAACTGATCATCTCTATATACTAAATTTTGGGGTATAGTGGATACACCTTTCTTAGAGTTACTATAGTTCCAAGAGGATTTAACGTCATGTCTAATATTGTTTTGAATATTGTTAAATATATTTTATCTGTGTCTGTCTTAATTAGACTTCTTAATGCTTTAAATTCATTATATATATGTTCTGAACCTATTTACTTAATAGCTTCCAGATTCTAGTTTTTTTTCAAATCCTTAATAATATTGTTATTGAACCAGGGCAGATATTTTTTTTGTTTTAAGGCATATTTAGGCTTGCGTGCCTAAATATGCCTTAAAACAAAAAAAAGTCAAGTATTTCATATAATGCTATATAAAAATGTTCGCAGGCTGAATTTACATCACTAAATGAATTTAGGATGGTCCAGTCATAATTTCTTATACTGTAGTACAATATGTTATAGTTTGTCTTATGGAAGTTATAAGATTCAACGTAATTATTTACATGGTTGTTGTTCCGCGATCGATGGTTTATGGAAAATGATATATTTAGAGCAGGATGATGTAAATCTTCTTTTAGTAAGACGTCATCAGATTTAACTACTTTACAGCTTGGTTAGACATTATCAAATTTAGTATACGTCCGTTTGAATTTAGTATTGTGTTATATTGCTTAAGATCAAAAAAATTGAGGAGTAAGTGCAAAGAAGATATTTAAGTTGCAGATATACCTTTAAAATCAAAGATATTTACCAGGTACTTAGATTAGTTACTTTTGGTGTTCCCCAGAGGGCCATGCTAACATATTTGTGTTGTATATTAATAACCTTATGAACATAAATACTAATGACAAAATAATTAGATTTGCAGATGATAAAAATAATTTCTATTAATATGATAGTTGGGAAAGTATAAAATTTGCACTTAAATGTTTTTAACACGTAAAATATTTTACCCCCCTTCGCCCCAGGTATACATATATGGATATTTGAAGGTGTGCATCATGTACCAGGGTATATCCACATACGCATATGGCAAATTTTAACGCTCGTAATCTTACGGAAGAATGGTATGGTGTATGGAAATTCATATTAGGTCTGGTGTGGCACAAAAAATGCTTGGCTACCACCAAAATATGACGTCCACAAATAATCTTTTTCTCTTTTATATTATGAGTTTTTATAAGAATACTTGTATTTTGGTTCAATAAACTTTTTCATGTAAAATAGAGTATTTATAGCCTTTATTTTCGGCGCCGATAGATTACTATGATACAAAATATATAGATATTATATTATTTCTATGATATTTAATGATATAAGCCATATTGCAATATTCGATAAAACACTTATTTCTTTATAGAAAATTACACTACCCCAAGTATGTAAATCTGAGAAGACCTCATTGTCTCGTGGCATTGCAATAAAAATTAGGAATATTATACACCAATCTGAAAGTCCTTAAGCTCTCTACAATTTTTATTTTAACTTATTTCCTGTATTTTGTGTTTACAAAATTTGATAGCTAAAAGAAAATATTGTTCGACCAGAAACATAAAACTAACGCGATGAGTAAGAAAATCGAAGAAACTGGTATCTGTGGGAAAAAGCTTAATTGAACTTTATTTTTAGAACGTACGTACGTAGAAAGATGAGTTTTAAAAAAATCATATCGATTGGTCTAGCTGTTTTCAAGATACGTCTCAATAGTCATTGGAAAGCAGTGATGACTTCCATCCCCTCACCTTCCTTATTTTTGGGCACCTGGCTTTTTGTGTTTATGGAGGTGTACATAAGCAAAATTTAATGGGCGACGAAATATTTTGCTGACTCAAGCCATAATTTCAGAATTTTCTTTAGACTACCATTGATGGATCTAATCAATCTACTTCAAGAACGAATGCAAAAGAGATGTATAGTCGAGTTCAATTTTACTGTGCAAATAAAAAACGCAAAAAAAACTTTACGACTTCATTAAAAAGTCATTACTCTATGTGCTATCTCGACAGCAAATTGAATTACTTGCCTTTATGGGTTTTTAATGTACGCCGGCTTGTTTGATGAAATCATACAGACTGGTTCACCGGCATTAATAATGAGCTCGTAAAGTTTTTGTTGCGTTTTTTATTTGCACAATAAAATTGAACTCGACTATACTCACTTGGTTGCCCAATGAAATAAAATACATTAATACCGAGATTTTCTGTAAGACATACAAATAACCTTATTAAATATAGTGTTGTGTGGGTACAACTAATTAAATGGTCTTCAGACGGAGTTATTTAATAAACAAAACTTTAACAAAAAGTGGTTACGAATCTTAAGTTTAAATATACGACGTGAGTGGTTTGAGAACAGAAATATGACTGACCTCTTTTGTCTGCATTTCGGCGGTCTCGCGTATACCTCTCGAGGGATGGGTAAATGAGCGTAATTTCCAAATTACGGTTGGCTACTGTAGTTGGCCATTGCTGCCTCCAGCCTGTCGGCATTTTTGCCTTAAAGGTATTATAACCTAGTTAGTTTTACGATTATGGTATTTCCGTGCTTAATTGTGGGAGAGTACGCTACATACAGTTTATTAATTTTAATTTATTCTTTTGATTTGATTATGTTGCCAACGTTTAAGTAATTTATTAATTTAAAAAGAAAGAAATGGCAGGAACAGCAAGATAAATCATAGAAGAAAATATTAACCAACACAAAATCATTCTGGCAAATTAGCTTTATTTCAAGAATTTAACGTTGATGGTTTCCAGCTGAAGTGGTTGATACTGAATCACAGAAAATCTTCATTAAGTTAAGCCGTATGATACTTACCATATTTAAGACAATAAAAATAACATTTTATTATTTGTATTCTTGCCTTTTGGAATTCTTCAATAAAGTTTTATGTAAAAAATACAAAAATTAGATTTGGAAAGTGTTTTGTAACAAAATGAATACAATATTTATTTTATAAATAATAGGAACTATAATAACAATATGATAATAAACGCATTGCATTGATTATTTGTTTATCATTCCTATATAAAAGGAGTCTAATAATAACATGACACCTAATTATCCACATCACAACTACAAATGAATGAAGTAACAAATAATATAGCTAGCGCTGTACGGCTAATCGTTGAGTTTACAGACACTAAGGCTCAAACCAATCCCGACTTCTCGTCCATGCCTAAAAATAGTCCCTCTAAAAAGACATATTGATATTTTACCAGATAAAATGATTATATTTTTTCCTTTGATATGATGAGAACTGAAAGCCCTTTATTTGATAACTAATAGTTTTATTTTAGTAAGGATTTTATATGATATAGGAATAGGATATAAGATTTTCTCTTTATATAAAATTTATTTCGATTCCTTGTATTTACGCTACATGAAAGATAATTTTTATATAATTGAGTACAGAAAAAATATAATAAATCTACTAGTTATAATACAGTAGATACGTTATTGGTAGCAAAAACATTTTTATTTCTTAGTTTTCTTTAAATCATTTCCACGTTCTTTCTGACGAAATAAAAATAAAAGTTTTCTGGACAATAAAAAACCACTAAAGCTGCCAATGCCGTAAGTCTAAAAATATATTTTATATATGTTTGTATATCACACACAAGGAAGATAAATATAATGTTCTATTAATAAATTAACATGTTTGTAACCATTTGAAAGAGTCAATATGTGGTAGAAAATACATGGTGTTGTCTATTTACTATTACTAAAAAAACAATTACTTTACAATAATGGTACATTTTACTTTGAATCGCTTCTACAATTTCACAGTTTCTATCGAGATGAAACACTATTTAGTCGTTTACACTACAAAAAATACTCGACCCTAGTATTGTAAAGAATACTTTCAGTATAAGGATATAATTAAAATTTTAAACAAACTTACAGTAGACTGCAATTATGTTTTTACTTAATCACATCACACTCTTGTTGTTTTCTTAAAAAAAATGTTTCTTAAAATGTTTTCTTAACCGTCGCTCAACTTACCGAAGTAACCCCCTGGAAGATCTCAAGGATCTTGTGCTAGGCAAAGAGAGACGAGGCCCTACAGTTTAATGTGGACTCCGAACCACTCTTGGGGCAATTTTTTTAATGAAAAATTGTCTCGCCTTGCGGGAGTCGAACAGCAGTCGCTTTAACACACTGAGCTATCATTCATTCATTCATTAGAAAATGAATTGTTGAAAAGATCGAAAAAAATTTAACATTTTTAGAGAAAACACCACCATCATCTTGGTACTGGATCATCGCTAATGCTTCTTAGCAGCCTCCCAAGTCACCTCAGTAAATCCAAAATTATAGATATTCATGCTAGGTAAAGAGAAATGCAGTACTACATATTATAGTGGAAACTGAACCACTTTTTTTTTTATACATTTATTTAACGTCGGCCTATTTCCGCTACTGAGGCCTAACACCGACGCCTGTAGACGAGCTACCCCCAACCAGGAATTTTGCCGAACCTCTTCCCTTAAGAAGAGTAGAGATCTTTTACTTGCCTAACATTTAATAGACAAGGGACCGACGGTTTTACGTCCCCTCCGAAGGATGGTATATCTCCTATACAACCCTCGCCTAAGGTTGTATAGCTTCCGCGCATACACTGATATACAAGCCGCTGGAAGATGTGTGAGGCGAAAACGCGGTTTCCGTTGGAATGGTCACCAATCCAAGTACTAACTGCGCCTGTCGTTGCTTTACATCGCATACCGAAGTATGTACATAGTAAAGACGCACCTACGCTCGCCCCTAACTGAACCACTTCTTGGGGAAAAATTTAATTAAAATTATTTCGCAGTAAGGAAGGCTCGAACTCAATTTGCTAGATATCCCAGCTTGAAAAATCACTAACTCACTGAATGTATTATTTTTCTTTTGAAATGCCCCTGTAAGGGAATTTAAAATTATTAAAATTTATTCACCAGATCTGAGGCATTTGATAATATCGTTTTAGATTCTAATGCCCAGATATGTTGCATATGGTTTTGACGCGGTAAAGTGTACTGATGACATGAGCATAAAGGTTTTTGAGCCACGAGTCACGTTTGAAGTTACGTTGGGCAAAGATGACCTGCAATATTTACTTTGTTTGTCAAAATTGGTTGCAAAAATTTTGATTCTTTTCACCGAATTTTTGTAACATCGTTTGCAAATTCTTTCATAAAATTTCAAAAATGACTCATTCCTTTAAACCAGATTACAGCGCGTACAACGCTTTAACGCGTTTTGGAAAAACGTCTTCGAACTACTGTCAGCTTTCGTTGTAGTTGCTAATTATTTTGCTTTCGAACGTTAAACGCATTTCTGACAAATTCTTTGCGTTCGAATCGAAACCCGTAAGTATATTGACTTGACAGAGTTAAAGTATTAATAGCTTCAATACAAAAATTCATCAGAAAAAGGAAATTTTGAATTTTATTGAAATAACAAAAGTTAGACTTTCTTTAGAAATTTTTCAAGGTAGTCGCAAAAAATCCGCAAATTCGTAATACCGCAACAACTATTTCAATTTTCGCAGCTATTTCCAACTGTACCATTTCTAATGTAAATCGCATTTTCGAATCATCAGCAAATACTTTGACAATTTCGAAAAATATTGGTACAAAAATTTTCGTTGTCGCAAAAATTTATTTTCGACGCAGTTTCACTTTAAAACGTCTGAGGAACGTTCTTACGTCTTTTTGTACAATTTTACACTGCACTTTGTTAGTATACTTTCGGCTTCCAAGACATTACTCAACACTGTACGTGACAACAGATTTTTTAGTCAAATTTCGTGGTAGTTCCCTTTCTTCCTTTGCCGTTGACTGTTTTAATAGCCAAAATATAGGTTCAATAACAACACCGGAATATGTGAATGTATTTGTTTGTATAATATAAAAAAATATTTTTACATTTTTATGTCAATCTTTTCTAAACTTTTTACATTCTATAGACCTTATATTAAATGAAAGAGTCCTGACGTGTATTTTTAATTGCAATTAATGCTAAATTTTGATGATTCCAATAAACCGAAAAAAAAAGAGCAAACCGAAATTGATAGTCAAGGACCCAAATAAAAAAGTTAGTGGTCACTATGTTTTGGTGACTTAATATTTTTAATAGGAAGAACAAACTGTTGAAATTAATTGTCGCCATGAATTTCATTGTGCAACTAAAAGCCACAAATTGGTGTATAAAATTTCTAATATTGGGAATTACAAATTGGTATCCTCGAGTATGTAAATTCTGAAACTAGAAATGATAAACTAGTGGCACAACAGATTTAAAATAAAAACAAAATCGACAAAAGAAGTATCACATGTACATTCACATGTATTTGCTACCCTTTGGAAGGTAGACCCCTCTTCTGACGTGCCACAAGTCAAGAATAAGTTGTTTAGATAATTTCTGCATTAAATCTTTGTAAATGATTATTTACGTTGTTCTAATTGTCTCACATAGTTTGATAATTACTCGTTTAATCCTGTTAATAGTACAAAATTTTAATTATTACTAATTTTTAAAAACTAACTTAATTTAAATGGTGAGAACGATGTTCCTGCCAGTATTAGTATTAACATAAGATTACAAATTATTTGGATTTTTATTTTTTAGTGAAAAAAATTTTTACTTAAAATTATTGATCCATTATCTGGAAATACCGATTCATATATTAAAAATAGTAAACATTTCATAGAAAAAATTTATGAAACCGATATTCATGAATCACACCTGATGATTAGTTTTGATGTAGTTATCCTCTTTACCAATGTTCCGGTAGATGAAACATTAAAAATAGTTAAAGACAGGTTGCTAAATGATAATAATTTGGAAACTAGAACTAAATTAAGTGTAAATAGCATAATGGAACTCTTAACACTGTGTATAAAAACAACCTATTTTCAATTGGACAATGAGTTCTATCAGCAGGATTTTGGTATGGCTATGGGGTCTGCATTATCACCAATTTTAAGCAACATATTTATGGAGAACTTTGAGAACACACATGTTCAAAATTGTATAAACAAACCGGTTGTCTGGTGGAGATATGTTGACGACATCTTTGCAATTTGGCCTCATGGTGTTGATTTACTAGATAGTTTTTTAGAAAATATAAATAGTAAGGAACCGTCTATTAAATTCACATTAGAAGTAGAAAGTAGGAATGAACTACCGTTTTTAGATGCTTTAATTAGAAGGATAAATAATACAATTGAAACAAGCGTTTATAGAAAACCAACACATACTAATAGATATCTAAATAATGAAATATTAAATAACGAGAAAAAATTTATCAGAGAGGTTCTGGTACAAAATCAATATCCTGAAGCCTTTGTTGATAGAGTTTTCATAAATGTTGAAAATAGGGACAATCAGGTACGACAAAAACCTGAACGTCATTATACAGCAATAATTCCTTATGTATACGGACTATCGGAAAAACTACGCCGTATAGGTGACAAATTTGATGTTAGGACGATATTTCAAACGGGGAACACTTTAAGATCTATTTTAACAAAAACAAAACCGATAAACAGGGAGCAGAATTCAAAAAACTGTGTTTACAATATCCCGTGCGAATGTGATAAATGTTATGTGGGTGAGTCATCCAGACCTTTCAGTGTGAGGTTGGATGAGCACAAGAATTACATTAGAAAGAATGAAATTCAGAAATCAAAGATTTGTGAACATGCTTGGGAAAACGGACATAGAATAAACTGGGACTCGGCAAAAATTTTAACAAAAGAAACAGATACCAAAAAAAGAAAAATCAAAGAATCAGCAATAATCTTATTAAATGAAGATAAGTGCGTATCGAATTGTTCTGTAGATATTTGTACAACCTGGCTACCAATGTTAAAAGAAGAACTTAACAAACTCAACATTATCTAAAAAATATCATCAGTTCTATGTTCTGTGTAAGTAGTAAGTATCTATGGAAATAACATAAACAGAATCTTAAAGCTGTGTATTTGACATACACAGCAAAATAAGAGTTCTTCAAAAAATAGCTTTGAAAACGGAAAGAGATTACTTTCCGAAACGTCAGCAAAATACATTATTTTTGTGTTTATTCCGATTTATATTATTTGCAAAACATAACCTCTGACTTTTCCTTTGGCGTAAACGCCACGGGCGCAGAGGCTTTTTTTCCAATAATTCTATTATTTTGTAGATTCGGTGATTTGTTTTGAAGAGGATAATAGTACATGTGGTAGAAAACCCAAATAATAGGAAGGAAATTCAAACATGTTCAGTAAATCCAGTAGAATGAATTTGCTGTAGGGATGATTAAGATGCAAGCAATTTTTTCGCAAATTTATCGGGATATTTTATAAAAAAAATGCAAAATCATAAAGATCTTGATGACTGTTCACCACTTCTATCTAACCTTAAATCATTGATAATACCAGAATGTCTGGAACATTACCAGTATAATATTTGTCATTGTGCTCTCGCAAATGTTCACTTTCTATATAAATGTATTGTAAATTTGAATACAAATGTCTTTGGTTATTGGTAATAAAATGAAATGTATTATAGTAATTTTTGTTTTATTTCTAACCTCATCATAATATAAAAAATACAACAGTAGGCTTTATAGCATTTCACACTCACCTCACTTATGACGCCAGGATGTTAAGTACATAAAGCCCATAAAGAGAGTACGTTCAAGCCAAAATTGACTTTGCAGCAGTTAAAAATGTACTGAAATTCGCTGCACTATTTCACTAAAAATAACAATCCAGCGATAAAAACCATACAAATCTCTGTCGACAAGACAAGCAGGTCGCAAATGTTCACCAGCATAATGATAAGGCAGGTAAAATAACCCAGCAGGTACGCAACAAAGAATGTGTAATAAAATGAATATTTGTTATCTCATCGTAAAAAAATACAAAGATTGCATAACTGTCTGTATACAGACGGAGGGGTAGGATTACGTATGGATGGGCATGATAGCGAGCGGATAGACGAACAGGTAGACGGACCGTATTCTAATAATATAATAATACAAATATGACAATAATTATGTTGACCCTAATTACCCCTATTTTACATTAATTACCCTTAACTGCTCTTAATTATAATTATTTTTTAATTAAGTACCTTATGCTTATTTTTACCTAAATTACCCTTAGTTACCCTTATGTTACCTTAATTTCCCTTAGTTTGACCTAAATTATCTGCAATTACCTTTATATGTACCTAAATTACTCTCTAATTGTCGCCACCACTTTAATTACCTTCTACCCCACCCTCCCAATTACCACACACCACACTAATTACCTCCCACCACTCTAATTACCCCCACTCCTAATCTGATCACTGATCATGATCCTGATACTGCTCCTAGGTTGTCATTTCCATACTATTTCTGTACATATATGTATATTTTCCGTATGTATGGTGAATAAATATTATTGTTATTAATTACAGAATAAAATGTATTTCATATGTCATTTCATATTCAGTCTTATAGACAAGGTAAAAAACTCGAACGCTGCCTTTCCGTTTTCGTTAAATGTTGAAAGAACGCTCATTTGTATTACCTAAATTTCCTTCGATTCAAGATAAAATATTGTCGCCATAACAGATATGGGATAAACCACCAATTGAGATTCATAAGACCGTAACTTTCTGGATCTAAAGTATTTGTGACTTTTCACTGAAAATCTCTGGGGTACATTTCCCTCGTGGTATTGACAAAACGTCGTCGAAGAAATCTTCTTTGTTTTATCATCTACTTAAATATTTGATTTAAACTCATTTAAAATGCTTCTTTTGTTCCGTTTTCACGGGTCTTATAAATTATAAATTTTATATTTATAAGATAATCAATAACTTAAGGATTATTTTGAAATAAGGGAACTGTAAAATAACAGCTCAGCAAATTAGTGTTGATAAATTTGCTTGATCGTTACTTATGTACTCAACTAATATATTACTGGTCATTTTCATATACAGTGTGCTCTAAAAAATCTATTCATCCCAAATATCTTATCTGAAATTCGTTTATGGAAAAAAGCGTATACTGAAATTCAAACTTCAACAGTATTAGCGGCTACTGCCAAAAATTTTTTAGAGTTCCTTGGTTCTGGTATACACACTAAATTCCAATTTAATTTTTTACTCGCTTTAATAATAGGAGGTGTGCAGCAGGGGTGGTAGAGGGGGTAGCTAATGCCAAAAATTTTTTTGAGATATTTCGTTCTTGTATACACAGTAAATCATATTTTATTTTTTTACTCCCTTTCATCATAGTGTGAGGGTGGTAATGGGGGTGGTAATGGGGGTGGCTGATGCCAAAAAAATTTTTGAGACCTTCACTTTTCGAGCATGCCCTAAATTGCAATTTTATAGACTCTTACCTGCTTGCTTTGCCTATTTACTCTTATTTACCCCATTTACCTCCGAACCCTTCAACGGAATTAGATCAAGAATTAGTTCCAGATCTCGTTATAATACATAAGTGTAACAAATTTCAAGTCAATACCGTAAACGGTTCTAGAGTAAACGTGCGCAAAAGAAAGTTAGACAGTCAGACCGACAGACACAAATTTTTTTCGCTCAAATTTAAAATCTCAACGTCTCATGACATTTCAATAAAAAAATGCGTTACTATACTTCCACTGAACCTGGAAGTTAAATATAATTCCAACTTTGAATCTATTTTCTTCACAAGAGAACTCCTCAGTTCTGCATGGAAACAAGCTACTTAATAACAGGTTCAAAGTTGACGCAAATTTAATTTTAATTAAAGAATTTTTATAATTCAATTACTCTAGCAAAAAATATGAATAATTTTTATCGTAGGCAAACACTGTCTTATCTTAGAAGTGTGAGATATTAAATGTTGCTTACTTTCTCGCTATGCATTTATTGAGTGTGCTTTTAAAATTAGATTTGTATTGTGTGTTGACTGGAGTGAGCGACCGAACGTATCGTCCCTTGTCGAGGGAGCTATAATATTTGCAATTGATTTGTAAAAAAATAAAAGAATATATCTCTTCAGTAAACCTTGTGATATTCCGTCTTTCGCTGGCTTCGATAAATTAATAGTAACATGTTAGCATAGGATTTTAGTCGATAAATTCACGCATCTATAGTAATAAATTACACATTCACCGATAGATGTCAGTTCACTGTAATTCCCTACCCATATTCTTACATTTGAGCTTTCCACCAACAGATAACTCTCGTGGAAAACATAACAATTTGTTGAATAGATGGGTATATCATAAAATATTAAATGTAAACTGTTATTATAATTAGTACATAAAAATTGTATATAAAATAATAGTATAAAGATAGTAGTAATGATTGAAAAAGTCCATAACAGTCGATTTAGTTTTTAAAATTTCTCAAGTTGGTACTGTATGACAGTCGATTGTCAAACTGTCAGTTTAAGTCATTTCCTCTTGTTTTTGTGAGTTGGAATGGTTATAATTACCACTCGAATCCCTTCAAACTTCCTTTATCGATCAAGAAATTGAGCTGAAAAATTTAGTTAAAAAGACACGTAGTTGCTACTCGGCTTGGTACCGGATTAAAAACTAAATTTCACATCTCTTCAATCAATATTTTGGATTATTCAATTGAAATTTCGAAATTCGGATTTAATTAGAGAGTATCGTCCAGAAGTATATTGTGGGAAAGTTTTAATTTCTTAGATTTATTACAGACACGTGCTCACGTTAGAGGTTAATTTTGAGACTAATTTTGTAAATTTAATTATAGACGATTTTGGTACGGCTAGATTTCGATTTGGTACAGCCACAATTTGAACACAGTTAGAATTTGCCAACTGTTCTGTGTGGATCATTTGCTATTCTTTGGTACACGATTTTTGTTATACGGTTTTGCCCTCTGCGTTAGAGGAACTCTATCTAATTATCGGTGAAGACTTCTGAAAAGCCTTATTTAATATTGGTGAATATTTCTGGAAAACTTATTTAATTATTTGTGACGATTTGAAAAACCCTATTGAATTATTTGTGAAATTTTTCTACAATCAGCAAGGAACTCGATCAACAACATTCAAGTCTGGAGCACCTGGAAACTCTCCAAAATTATTTTAAAGGTAAGTAATTCAGATATATTATTTTCTGTTCATTGTAAAATTGCTTAAATTAATCATTGTTTTCCCTAGCGTTAGCTTAACAACCCTAGACTGGTATATCTTGATATATTTTATTGTAAGATTTTTCTTTACCTTTAAATTTTTGTAATGTACTTTTTTTATTTTTATAATAAATTGTATTTGTTTCTACTTGTTCTTTTTATTGTTCGCTCTCACTACAAAGATGTGTAAGATCTGGGACCTCGTTTGCTTGACCTGACTAGGTCGTAATAACCTTATAGAGAAAAGTTAAATGGTTCCTTTATTTACCCATTAATAAAAACAAAGTGACGTCCAGCAATCCATTCACAACCTGTGATACCGTCACTGTTAAAATAGAAACCACGACCATCTCTATTGAGCTACCGAACAACCCACATGGTGCATGGGTGTGTGTAAAACACCACCAAGTTTTTATAATCATCTTCTGGTTATATGATATTTATTACTAATTAATTGGCCGTCTAATTGTGATCCATATCAGTACATGTATAATAATCCAGTAAAATGCAGCCAAAAGAAATCTTCTGAAAAATTCTAATATAGCCAGATATTTGTATCTCCTTTACATAATCATTGTAAACAACTAAAGGAGTCCCCATCGATATCACATGCCCGCTTCTTATGTTTTTCAAAATCAATTGTTTATTGGTCGAAAGACAATTTGGTCTGTTAAAAGAATTGTAGAACAAGTTTCCACATAAAAGGTCATAACTGTGTGAACTTTTGAGGCGAACACATTACTCACTCTCTAAAATTGATGTAAATAAAGTGTATTAAAGTGAAAATAAACTTTAAAAACTATCAAAGTAGTGAGATAAAGTGATTTAAAAGCCACAAATGGTATTAACATATTTTTACCCTACCAAATTGGCAGAATATATTAAAAACTATCTATTTGTACAGTTTGTACTCAGACAATAAGTTATAAATCGCCTGGCTTCCAGTGTGTTTCTTGCGATAACTTTTTTCATGTAAAACGTGTAGACCTCACAAAAACGTTGCAAGAAGCGATAACAACACAAATCAATGTTGTATGGAAATGTACCCAATGCCCTGAATCAGATGTCAAAACAAAAATGCACTTTATTATGACTGTGCTGTGATTCAAAATTAAAACACATAGGTTTAAACAGCGATGTTTTGACATGGTTTAATAACCATTTAAGTAGCAGGATGCGATGTGTGAGTTATATGACTGATGGTCGAGAGGTAAGCGCACTTGCCTATCACCAAAAAGTTCCGGGTTCGATTCCCGGTCGTGGCAGTGAAAGAAACTGTGAGAGGGATTTTTCCCCTATACACGGATATTGGATGTGTGTCTTTTGTCCCTAAATGCATATCCCCCTTCCACACAAGGCTCTCTAGAGCCTTCAGGGATAAAAGGGGTCGTAATTACCTGTGGTGTTAATAAAAATAGGTCAAATTTCCTAAAATCATTGAAGGATCAACCACACAATATCTGAAACTTTATTTCAGTCACCTGACATATTTATAGGAAAATACTTGGAACTGGTCTCAAACATGTCTGAAATGTTCCTCTCCTAAAAACTACAACTCGTTATTATTTTTCGTCCAAAAGTCGCACTTTCCTAATTTCGTGAAGATTATATATCAATGTGATTCAAAACTTGGTAATAAAAAATTTCAGTTGCAAAAGAAAATTTTTTGAAAAACAAATTATTTGATAAAGAATACAAAAATGGTTGGTTTAATTCGACTCTAATAATATTGTAAATGCATATTTATCCATAAAGTATGTGCCAGAAAACAGTACACATAGTACACTTTTAATATAAGGTTTTTGATGGTTTGTTTGCCTTTCATTTAGTCAGTAAATTTACGATTTCTTATATATTTATAGACAGATCGAAAATAGCTAACATTGTAAACCCTTTTAAAAAGGTTGTAAGCCTCTTAATAAGATAAAATATATTTATTTTATCCGTTTATAGTAGACAATTTCATTGCAGTTTTATTGTCTGATTCCTACACTAGACACAATGGAAGTGGCTTGTAGTCTGTGGAGATTTGCTGCTTTCGATAGTGGCTGAATGAGAGATTTCCCTTTGGAGACGGTTAGATGCACTATCATGTATCTGCAGGCGTTAATTGGATAAATGGATTACAGCGTAGTAAATTATGAAACAAGAACCACTATACCTCTGAAATATAGATTTCCATAAAAGACGTATGGAATTTTCCATATTTGATTTTGTAATTAGTTATGTGTTATGAATAATCATATAAACATTATTTGTTGGTATGTAGTACTAGTAGGAGACATTGAGGTGAAATTGCAAAATTTACAAACTAGGTTAGAATATTAATAATAAAAATAATATTTATTTATGTAAATATCAAAAAGTCTTACGTAGATTCAAAATAAATTAAAATACACATTTCAATAATATGTATATAAATAAATTAAAAAATAAAATTCCCTGCCTGGTTGTTTTACCTGCATATCGGTAGGTACCTTTTGTCTTATCTGTAGATTAAAGAGCTGAGATTTTTATCACTGAATTTATGGCTTATGTTTATTTCATATAATATGAAAAGGAACATTTTGCTTGATTTAAGTGGGTTTGTTTTATGGCAACAACTAGTTATTTTTTAATGAAATGTTGATAGAGCGATTATCCATAAGGGTGTAGAAGAATTTTAACTGTGTTTCAGTACTCTTAATTATTTGTATTATCTTTATTATATTTCATAAACAATCACAATCAAATAAAACAATCAACATAAATTATGTAAATGCTCCTTTTCATAATATAAGAAATAAACTAAAACCATAAATTCAGTCATAAAAATCCCAGTAGATAAATCTGTAGATAGGACAAAAGATACCTACCTATATGCAGGTGAAACAAACCGGCAGATAATTTATATCGCAAATGTTTATCTCATAAGACCACTGTTTCCTATAAACATTTACATTTTGTTAATATAACCCAGTTCTGGTATTTAGCCAACTTTGATTGCAATATGTCACCGACAGATGGAGCAGATGGAACAGACGGAGCTATGCAGACGAAACCGCATATTCAAATATGCTCGGACGACTATTGAATTATGTGGCCCACATCCATCTTGTATCAACCAATTAGAATTTTGGAAAAATGCAAGAGGCAATTCGTCTCCAACTTTTTCTAATGATTTAGTTATTTTACACTAGTTAAATTACCCTCTATGAATTTGGGTCCAATTAGAATGTTTCCAATTAAACCACACCATAAATTGAGTATCGCATCTGAGGCTTCATTTCTTGGGTAAGGTGAGGATTAACGGTGGCCTAGAAATGTTTATTCCTCCTATTAAAGACTCCGCAATTTGTAAACGTTGTTTTGTCTGACCATAAGATCTTATTATGAAAACATTGATTGGCATTTAAGTTTCTTCTGAAGCAATTGGAAAAAGTAAGTCTTATGTTTTGGTCACCTAGATGTAATGTCTGTACAGATTTAAATTTAAAATCATGATATTTAGGATTATTTAAAAATTCTTTGAACACCACTTACCGTTATTCCACATTCAGATGCTATCTTGCTAGAAGAGTTTTCCGGATTTAAATAAATTCGTGCTAATACATTTATTTCATTTATCGTATTCCTGTAATGATACCTTCCTCGTAGCAACGCTTCCTGTTTCAGTTAAATTCTTTGAAAAGATTTTCTTGACGGGTGATGTCTGTCGGGATACAAACGAGCATATTCTTGAACAGCCCGGGAAACATTTCTTAAACTTCTGATGTACACATCGTATATATATATTTTTGTTTTCACTTACAAAAAAACGAACCATATTAATCAGAGACACTTAGAAAATAAAAATGACTCAAAAATGGTAACAAATAATCTTGAACAATAATGCAGTTATTTACAAAACGTCACAATTAGAGAGATAACAAGTTGCTATGCCATTCAGTCCTTCATTTGTTTTTCACAGCCTACCTATGCATTTGTATCGAGAATTACAACAACTTGACAACTTGAACAGTTTTTATAAATTATTATTTGTATTAGATTAAACAAGTGTTACATTTTATTATTATTGTTGAAGTAAATAATACATAGTATTAATGTTCTTTTTTGCGATAAACCAGTGCCGTATTCAGCCAAATACGTCATTAATGGTTTAAAAACAGCACAGCGATTTATTTTCAATATTTTTTATGATAACCGTATTGACAATAACAAATCATACAAAATAAAAAAAATTAAAAACACCGTATTTAAAAAAAGTTACTGGTGGCCCAGCTTAAACGGAAATTTTATTTAATATCTGATTATACAGAGTTATGGCTACAGTAACACCTAATAAAAAACCTAAATAAGTGAAAAAATAAAAATCTTTAATTTTCCATTTTTTAAGATATCTCGAAAACTATAAAAGATCTTAGGAACTTCAAGAGGTCGTTTTATTTGTCTAGAGATTGCGCAACTTTTTCCCCATTTAACCTTTGCTGTATCTTCTATACTTTACGAAATGCCAATACCGTCTCTATAAATTACTTGGGACCCTCTATAGTACTGATGAGAACTAACAAGCTTGAAACTAGTCTACGGCTGGCGATACACAATGACCCAGCACTGTAGTACTTTCTATAGGATTAAACTGCCATCTGGGGCTTATTGCAAACAGATTTTGTTTTATCGTTTTTCCATTGAAGCTTATTTCTAATTACTTTTTAAATAACCCATTAGATCATTTTTTTAAAACATAATGCAAATTGTACCGGTTTTTAAACACTGGATTATTCTTTCACAAACCAGCGAATATATTGAGTTTTAATTAATCTGTTAGTTTGTTTAGAGTACTTTACTGTAAATTTTATGATAAATATATCCGCATAATCAAATTTTTATGAAATATGACAAAAAACTAGATAAAGGTAAAAATATAATCCCTATATCTTAAAAATTCCCGTCGTTCTATAATAGATCTTTATTCACAACTTCCTAGACGTGATAGTCGAGGAGCCTTAAGTCTGGAGATAGAGCCTTCCAGGATAAAGGGGGTCGTAATTACCTGTGGTGTTATAGAAGGCCGCAATATCGGCTCATTTCGCTCTACCCATTTATCAGGAAATTTGTCATTTAGTTTTTGAGAATTGGACGATGAAATCTACATTTGTAGTTTAACAAGTCCTGATAATCAATCTGGTTTCAATACCAGTGCACTCATAAAAATCACTGATTATTAGCAGTCAAGATAAAATCAAAGTGATCAGTATCATAGATTATACCAAAGCCTTTGTAATCACTAATTTTTATGCGCTAACTTTCAATATTTTGGTTTTAATAATTCGCCCAAGAACTAGTTAAATTGTATTTAACCGATAGAAATTAACTTATTATTTATGGCAATCAGATGTCAAATACTGAAAATATAACCCACGGCACCTCACAGCAGTCTATTTTGACATCATTTCTTTTTATAATCTATGCCTTAGATATATCAAACATGTCTTACAAGATTTTAATTATTATTTTTATGCAAATTGCACAAACTGATATTTCTCTTTAAGTATAGAAAAATTTCTACACATGGAAAATTAAACGGGGATCTTCCATCATTAGTTGAAGTATATAATAATTACTGCCTCAATATTAACAGCAAAAAGTCATGTGTTATTTTACTTGGTAGCTTTAAATATAGAGAAAGTGCCATAAACAATGTTTCCGTACAGGTAGATAGACAAGAACTGAACTATCAAGATAAAATAAGATATTTAGGGTTAAATATAGATCTTTAGCTTAGATTCGTACACTATGTGAACACTCTTGTTAGAAAATCTTATATTTATACGTTAATCAGCATGGCCTTACTCATCATATTAAAATCAGGCTATGTGACACAACGATATTATGAATTTTTATTTACTGTGATATTGTTTATGACCCGTGTTTAGAGGTTCATACGTCCTTGCTAATATAATTAGTATAAAAATCGTGTACATCACGTTTTTGAGCTGAGATGTAGAGATCACATATAACTCCGTTTATCAATGGAACCAAACAGCTTAAAAATGTTAAATCGTAGATACACTCGTTTGGTCTGTTTGCCTTCTTTTATAAATAGTGTAAAAAAAGTTATATCTCGATATAATTATTATTCAGATTCATATTCATATAGTCATCTGCCAGTGCTTTTTGTTAATTACTGTAAATCAACGTATTTTTATTTTTTCTGCTCTGTACTTCTTGTATAATATTATTTACAGTTGTTTAACATAAATTCTAGAATCGTCTTAATTGAGTAGTATGGCAGCTGGTCTGAACTCCGCCAAAACAGAAATATAAATAGAGACGGTTTATTATTATTATTACTACTATTCTTATATGTCATACGGAAACTAATACCCCAATGCTGGCTGGCATAGCTAACTTGTCGTTTCTTTGACTAACGTTACTTGTATTTAACTTTTCTCCAATTTTTTACAAGTATTTATGAATCAGTAATGAATTCTAATAGAAATTTTAGGATTATTACGGTTTAAAAGAGGTACAAATTATAGCATACCGCACCTCTATCTACAATACAAACACAAAACAGCTTATACCTAACAATAATAATATCAACAGCCGTTTACAACAATTACGTGAAGTGCTCCAATTTGGTAATAGATAATAGATGAAATGAATGCATCATTGCGCTGAAATGGGAAAGGCGCAGCTGGCCGAAGTCATCGACCGTTTGGTTGTTCGTGATGTATTTTTCTTCCCTTCGATTAGGTTGTCAATATCGAATTCAGCAGGATCAATCTGCTACAATGTTACACAGTAAAGAGAAATAGAGTTTAATGAGCTTATTACTACACCCCAACTATGAATCACTCAGTAACTACATTAACGTAGAATATCATAAAAATATATCAAATTATTAAATGAATAGGCGTGACGATTAGGGGAAACTGCTACGGTGGTATTAAAGCACACACAAATCAGTACAAATTTTTATACCATTTTTAAGCGAGAAAGTGTTATATCCTTTATGTTGTAACTGTCATTATTTAATAAAGCAAATAATAAATTGAAGCTTGCAACTGATGAGATATATTGAATATCGTTTGGTACTACCCCTAATATATTTTAGAGATTACTCAAATGAAAATTGTTCTTTTGCAGATACTTTAATAAGTTCGTATAGTTTTTTATCAAAATCTGGTACCTTTTAAAGGTCGCAAGGATCAAGTCCTCTTTACGTAAAATACAATGGGCGACCGTGCACTAAGGCCAAGTTGTATTAAAGTAGATCAGCTGAAGTTCAGTTGAAACTGGTTTAAAATCCAGGGTTACAATTGCTACAACAATGGTATCCACGGATTTTCCAACCAAGTTCAACTGAACATTCCTTGATCCACTTTTACACAACTGGGCCTTAATGTCAACTTCACAGTGGTCAGGCGTCTGACAATTTCGACCAATTTCTGTTTAAATTCGTACTATGAATACCTGTAGGGCTACCAGAACTACATGTGTGTGGTCGGCGGAAAGATTTAAATCCATTTTTTGGGATATGGGCGAATATAGATTGAGTGAATCGCATTTTACCAATCGCTATTACCAATTGTGTTAGAACATAATTGGTAGAAAGTGTGATGATACACTTAGGGCCGCTTTATCACTGCTGGGTTAAGTTATATTATCTGATAGATAGCGTCGATCTAGAGGTTAATCTGTTTATCAATGTCAAAAGTGATAGTCAAAGTGCTGTATACAATAACCTTAACTTAGAAGTAGTGGATGATGAAATAATCAAAGGGTAAATCAACAATGCAAACGCAAATATCAAAATAACAGACATCTGTCCAGGGTTGCCGATTGGTGGAGAATTCCCCGATATCGGGGTATTTCAAGTGATGGTGGGTAAAAATTGAAGATTAATTCCCATTTAGGAGAATCGGAGATTTGTAGAGTTTTTATATTTATAGAGAATTAAAAGTGAAAAAAATCAATTTTGAGAAAATACCTCGATCCTTATCAAATTGTGCTGGAAAAAAATTCTCCCCTCCTCTCTTCATATTGTTTCATTTTGACTTAATTTCAGGAAACAAATTTTCAGCGTATGGGGGGTTTCGGGGAATTGACGGTGCACAATTAGATATTTTCAACATATTTTCAACACTGCAACCAACGGCACAAGTTATTTTGTCAAATCATAGCAAGGACAGCCAGCCAATCACAAAGATTTGCTGAATTATTAGTGCATCCAGAATCAATCAAATCAATTGTTGAAACTAAAAGATAGTCACGATAAACGATATACACTTTAACTACCACATTATAGGTTGAATATTCTTAACTACGAAATAGTTATCCAACAGTTTTAACCATGCGTTGATAAGACAGCCCTTAACAACACTAATTAAAAACAAAAATACTTTTGAACTTTGGCACAAAATAGGACAAAATTGATATAATAATGATTGGAATTGAAAGATAGAGTAATTTTATTGCAAAAAAAAAAATAAAAATCGCCGTCAACTGAATGTTTGTGGGTGGAAATATCGTTAGTTCATTTGTCAACGTAACTATGCAACGTTCAGATGCACTGAGCGCGCAGCATGTTTATGACGCTGACGGACTATGTTACCCCCGTTATAAATACAGCTGACGATTTTCCCTATTATTTTGAAAGTATAAAAATTCAGCTGCATAAACTTTAGAAGGTATAAAATGATTTTATAGTTGAACATTTTCAATATGGTTCATATACGAGACTGACGTATAATCCCTTCTCTTCAATACAGCTGACTAATTATTTTTTCTTGAAAGTGATCTAAAAAATCATCTCATAACTTTTGGAAAGGTATGAAAATACTCGTAGCATATTTTTTTTTACGACTTTAATATGCTGTCACATTTAACTCCGCCGGTACTAGAGTAGCTGACGTTCAGATCGCTTATGTATTAGGGGGAAACTATTATTGTTATGATTTTTAGTCGGTATGAGAAGAGTCGTATAAATGCAGCGCTGCCGTCCAGACTAGTATATTAAATTTCTTTAAAAAAATTAGAAAAATGTATTGTCAATTGTCTCTATTGACTAAAGAATATACTCGTACAAATGGACGCTTGCATCGAAGTTAGGGTTGCTGAGTCAAATTTATTCTTAGTGGCTTGTAAATTCCTCATAAACCAACTTCTATCGCAATCAAACGTTGTTAAAACTTCTTCTCATTCCGAATCTCTAACGCTGCCTCAATTTTAATTTCCGGAGCTTAAGACGGCATATATATCTCTTTTACGCGTGTGCAATGAAATTGGCAGGTTGAACTTACTGAAAAATGGCTAAATTCCCCATACGCATCAATCTGCATTAAAAATTTGAGTTTATCGCATTAAATTCGAAACCAGTTTTTTCAGCATCTCATTTTGACTGTCGAAATCAAATAAAGATATATTGTCCTTTAAGTCAATCTCGCCAATATAAAATCTGTAGGTTTGTTGGGAGCTTTCAGATGAATCTAACTAATATTGTTCTCACTAAAATATCATTTAAAATAATATGAAATATTTTTATATTTTCAAATATAGTAAAAGAATTACAAGACTGTTACCTTTCGAATTAGTCAGAAGTAGATAATAATAATTAATTAATAATGATAATAATAATTTATTGGTGTTAATGTACAAAAGTACTTACACAAGTCAGATAAATCAAGTAATTGATAACTATTACTTACGTGACAGAAAAGCTATAAAAGACAAGTTACAAACATATATGTTGACAAACATAAACATGGTGTATATAACAAAATTTTACAGATGAATACCAACACTAGGCACTTTCAGTGTCAGAATATCACATTCCAAAAATTCCTTGTAGTGATAGAATGCCTTTCCTATGAGAAAACTTTTTATTGTGGTTCGAAAGATTTTTAGGTTTTCGATGTTTCTAATGTTTGGTGGTAGTTTATTAAACATTTGAATTGCAAGATAATTTGGTCCATTTTGTGACTTACTTAATCTATAATAAGGGGTAACAATATTGTTTTTTGTTCTGGTATTATGATCGTGTTGGCTCAGATAGGTAGGGTAGTTACTTAAATTTGTTTTGATAAATGTTAAACATTCCAATATATATAGTGATGGTAATGTTAATATATCAAAATTGATAAAAGCATTTTTGCAATCGTCAGTATATCCTAAGCATGCTATAATTCTAATTAATTTTCTCTGAATGGCAAAAACCTTATCGAAATCTGCAGCATTACCCCAGACTATTATAGCATAACTCATGATTGAATGGCACAATGCAAAGTAGGCTGACCTCAATGTACTCGTAGATACAGTGCCCGATAAGTTACGAATAACGAAGGTTCTACTACTCAATTTTCGACAGATGCTGTCAATGTGTATATTCCACCTTAAGCAAGGATCCAAATAAACACCTAAAAATTTTACAGTGGGTATTATATCTGTAGAAGTCTCGAAATTACGTAACGTAAACATCATACCTTGTGATTTAGTTTTGTTACAAATCAGATTATTAGAGGTAAACCATTGTTCAGTTTTTGACTGAATTTCACTTTTTTGCAGTTCAACGTCGCATAAGTTATTCGATCTAATGGAAATGGTAGTATCATCCGCGTATAAAATATATGTGAGAAAATTTTTTGCCACAGGCATATCGTTGATATAGGCCAAAAACAGTAAAGGTCCTAATATGGAACCCTGAGGCACACCTGTCTTTAACATTTCTTTACTTGATGTTATATTATTAACTTTAACAATTTGATAACGATTTTTTAAGTAAGATTCCAATATTTTTATGCTATTCTCACTAGTTTTATATTTTAGTAGCTTCTCGATTAAAATGGCATGTGAAACACAATCAAAAGCCTTACTAAGGTCCAGAAATATTGTGTCATTGAATTCAAGATTTTCATATGCGTCAAGGACGTTATTGACAAAAGTCAATATGGCACTATTAGTGCTGCGACTTTTTCGAAAGCCATGTTGGCATTCAAGAAAGAGATCGTTTGATTCAAAATACATAATTAATCTGTTATACAGGCACTTTTCAAGTATTTTTGAGAAAACCGAAAGTATTGATATTGGCTGGTAATTTGTGGGGTCGTCTATATCACCACTCTTAAAAATGGGTGTAACTATTGCCTCTTTTAATATGTTTGGAAAAATGCCCTCTAAGAGACATTCATTTATTAATTTCGTCATAGGACATATTATGAGGTTTTTAATAGTTTTTATGGTTTTCACACTTAAACCATACACATCTTTACTAGATTTGCTTTTAAGATTCGCAATTATGTCTCTTATTTCGATATAAGTAACTTCAGTAAATTCAAAGCCGGTGCTTGGCAAGTTATTATAATTAAAATTTGCGTATGTATCTAAATTGTCAATTGAGGGAAATGCAGTACGTTCGTCTAACATTTTTTGGGCTGCAGTGACAAAGTGTTCATTAAGTTTGTCTGGATGTATTTCACAATTATTTTTGTTTTGCGTTATTTTATTTCTGTGACTATTTATAATATCCCACATAATTTTATTTGGGTTATTTGCAGTTCTTATCAATTTGTCATTAGCTTCTTTTTTTGCTTTCTTTATTTCAAATTTGTAACGCATGCGAAAAGCATTTTTTTGTGTTTTATTTACAGAACATGGGTTTTGTTTATAGACTAAATCAAGAAATTCTAGATGTTCTCTCATATTCCTTAATTGATCATTAAACCAGGATGGTCCATTTGTATTATGTCTATTAACGTATTTTTTTTCAGGAAATGCTAAGTTGTGGCATTCTAATATTTTATCTAAAAATATCTGAAATTTTGAATTAATATCCAGGCCTTTATTATCAACGAAAGACCAGTCAATGCTTTCAACTAGGTTATGAAATGTAATCTTACCTAATTCAGTAATCGGCCTACATATTTTTTGTGCAATTTCCTGCACACAGTTTTTTTTCAAGTGGGGTATATTAATAGTAATACCATTGTGATCTGATAGATTGCAATCTGCAACAGAAGTTTTTATCTCCATATCAAAATTAATGAACACATTATCAATGCAATTATTTTTCCTGGTTTTCTCTTTCACTTTTTTTTTAAATCCAAATGTACTCAACAAATTACACATATGAGCGCAGTAGCCTGATTCCTCATCTGAGTCTGTCTCAAACAGTACATTGAAATCACCTACAATTATTGCTTTTTTTTTATTATTTATATTTAATAAAATTTGCTCAAGTTTTTCAAGAAATATTTTAAAATCGCTACCTGGAATCCTATAGATATTTATTAAATACATATCTAAGGATCTGACTAGAACACCACTAACCTCCATTATTGTTTCAATTGACAAATTATTTATAGCAGATAATGAATTACAATTCAAACCTTCTTTTGCTAAAATGACGGTACCACCACCTTTGTGGTGGATTCTCGAATATAAACAATAATAAATTTATGCACACAATACTTTTTAAACAAGCAACTATTGCAATGTATTAAACAGGAAAAAATATCTTGTTAGGCATACGGTATTAGTTCATATTATTATAATACAAGAAATAAATGCTTTGCGCACCCCTAATCTGCGCTGTTACTTAAGTTAAGAATTAATAATTATGCAAAATTGTGTTTTAATATTCGTAACTATTTTGTAGTTTGCTTACTTAAAATAGAAATTATCAATGATTAAATCAACAACGGTAACAATAAAGAACTGATATTTTTTTAAATCACGTCAAAATTTTGTTAATGCAGTTTGTTAGATTGAATTTAAAATTTTTGCCCCGTAGTTTCTGTGGTACAAAGTAAAAAATATGTTAGGTTATTATTTTGTTACTCATAGAAAACTGGCTCCATAATATAACATGTGATATATTCATTATAATTACTAAACAACCCCATGCGCGGGAGGACAGTTAGTAAGTGTTGACATATATCAGTGCTTGGGCAAGTAATACATTTATTATTAATTGAGTTGTGTATTCTAATTACCAAATGCAATTGTGAACATCGAACAAGGTGCAGTACATAACAAAGTGGCGACGAGGTGTTTTCTTTTCCCTAAGTTGGATGAGTATAAATTTTTCAAATTAAAAATTAACACGTGAAAGAACCTGATGGCCAACAAAATCTCATACACAGGACATATATAGGAATTTGTACCTGCCAAATCAGACCGATCAGTGTATAAACGCCGTCTACAAAATTATTTCTTATCAAATAAAATTAAAGCGAGGACCGCAAAGGTGCAATATTGCTTAGCCTCTTAAATCAGGATGCATATAAATGAATTTTTAATATGTGTTTGTCCGCTGAACCAGAAAATAAAACTTATAATGACATAGTGACGTTAATGGACAATCATTTCAAAGAAGTAACATCGGTGTTTGTGTGCCGCGAAAAGTTTTTCGACGCCAGAGAAATGTCCCAAAAGTCCTCGAAAGAATTTGCAGCGAAACTAAGAAGTTTAGTATCTGGTTGTCAATTTGATGGAAGTGAGGAGATCAAACAGGCCTTAGTTAATCGTTTTATCATTGGTTATGAGTCAGGTAGTGTAAAAGATAGGAGAGGATTTGAGAGAATAGTAGAGAGAGCTTCTTCTAAAACAGCAGTGCAGCCATTCTTTCATTTTGACAGAAGTGTGATAAAGAGGGAACCTAAGTCCTTTACACCAAATGTCAATATAAAGGATATACGCAGGCTCACCATTGGTCACATCCTCAACTTCATATGATACTGTTGGTAGCGGTAGGACCAGCCGTGGATATCCACCAGAACCCGCAGTAACGAACGTCAGATGCTCCGTTTGTGGAAGGAAAAACCATATTGCAGATAAGTGTTCTTATAGAGAATGTTTTTGTCATACTTGTAATAAAAATGGTCATCTAGCTCCTATGTGTAAACAAATAAACAAAACAAATACTTCCCACTTTAATAAATAGATTAATTCTAAGAGAAATAATTCTCACAAATTTTTAGAAACGAATTATGCACTATATAAACTAGATTGTAATATATCGCATGTTGTAATCAAATTATTGATTGATGATGTATCATATACATTCAATTAGATACGGGGGCTAGTTATAGTGTAATATCGGAAAATTTCTATAATACAAATTTTCAAAACAAAACCTGTTTACCTACATACGTATGAAAATAAAACCTGTAATTTATGTTTATATATTATTAAAAATGGAGGACCGCCACTATTAGGGCGCGATTTTTTAAACATATTTTATTTAGTTATTACACATAATATAAATTTTATTGAACTACCAAATGATTTACAATTTTTATGTAATAAATATAAAGATTTATTTTCCCCTGGATTGGGTACTTTTACGAAATGTAAGATTTCAATAAAATTAAAATCAGAGAATGTCTCCAAAAATTTTTAGGGCACGGCCATTACCATTTGCAATTAGGGAAAAGGTATAAAAAATTAGATCGGTTACAAAAACTGGAGGTTATTGAACTAGTAGAGTATTCTCCTTAGGAACCCCGATTGTTCCGGTTTTCAAAAAAGACTGTTCAGTAAGAATATGTCACGACTTTAAAGTTACCGTGAAACCTTTCATTATAATAGATCATTTTCCTTTATCAAGAATACAAGACCTTTTCGTCAAATTGCAAGAGGAATTCATTTTACCAAACTTAACTTATCTAATGCATATCAACAAATAAATTTAGACGAAAAATCCAAGATACTTGTGACCATTTCGAAGCATAAAGTTTTATTTGGTTATAACCGTACACCATTCGATATAGCCAGTATTCCCGGCAAATAAAAAAAATATTGGAAGCACTGTTACAGTATTTAGATGGGGTGGTTTGTTTCCTCGATGATATGTTAGTAACAGGTAAAATGGTGTAGAACATATTGCTAGATTGGAAGCCGTTTTGAGCCGCTTACAAAATGCAGAATTTAAACCTTTACTAGAGAAATGTAGTTTTTTTTCAATCTAATATACCGTATTTAGGATACGATATTGATAAGGAACGGTTGCATACATCTGAATGTAAAATCTTAGCCATAAATAATGCCCCTGTTCGTAGGAACATAATTCACAAGCTCAATGAACGATTTTAAAGCTGTAACAGTTGTAGAATTGTTACAGCTTTAAAATCGTTCATTGGGCTTGTGAATTATTACGGTAAATTTGTACCAAATCTTGCAGATATCTTTCATCCTTTATATAACTTACTTAAAGATAAATCAAAATGGGAATTGACACTAGATTGAGATACCGTTTTTAAACAAATTTAACAATTATTAACGTCAGCTGACATTCTAGTGCATTATTACAACCCTAATTTGCCATTGTGTCTAACTACAGACACGAGCATATTTGGTATTTCTTCCTTACCTTCGCATATAATGCCCGATGGTCGAGAAAAGCCTATAGCGTACACCTCGCGTAAGTTATCTGCTGCAGAACGTAAATATTGCCAACAAGAAAAAGAGGGACTTTCTATCATTTATGGATTATGTTAGTTTCATACTTTTTTATATACTAGAAATTCTAGAAAGTTCACTCTTTTTACGAACAATAAAACCACTTTCTTATATTTTTCATCCCCAGATAAATATACCGCAATTCCCTGGCTGCGTAGGTGGGCGGTGATATTATCAAATTATCAATATGATATTAAATTTTTAGGCCAGAGCAAAACCGCTCAAATTCGTTACCTTTTGATGAAAATTCTTGAGATGACGTAGATATAAATTTTATTAATTACTTTTCGGAAAATAGCGATTTTCCAATTAATTTTCAAATAGTGAAGAAGATTACCGCATGTGATAAACTGTTGCCAACAGTTTTAAAATATGTTAACTATGATCCACAATTAGGTTTACGGGTTCTCTTCCGCGTTGATAGTTTTGAATACTTGACGTTTCGACCATCTTGTCGTGGAACCCGGAAATCTAACTATGGATCGTCATCAGCTGCGTAAGTCTTACAACCAAAATATGGTGGCATAATAATATTGATGAGAGTTTTAAACCATTTTTCAAAATTAAAAATGAGTATCAAATTCATTCATATTTTTGGTGGCCCGGCTTAGATGAGGATATCGAAAAAATTAGTAAAACCTGTGAAAATTGTTTACTATATAAAAAGACACTTAATATTAGTGAATTGGCCTTGGCCTATTCAACCTTGGTATCGTTTACATCTAGAAAAAAAAACAATTTTTAATTATCCTGGATGTACATAGTAAATGGAATGAAGTATATCCTATGCATTCCATCACTTCCAGTTTCACGATTGAAATCTTAAGATCTTGTTTTGCAGATTTTGGCTTGCCAAAACAGATTGTAACTGATGATGGCCCGTCATTTTGCTGAAACGGATTTGAGAATTTTTTATTGCGAAATAACATTCTACATATTACGTCACCTCCATATTACCCTTCATCTAATGGAACTTATGGAAATGGAAATTATTAAAAATTGTTTAAAAATGCACTTCTAAAATTCTAAAATAAACTTGAATAAAACACTAAATAATTTCTTGTTTGATTATCGTAATACTTCACATTGCACTACAAAGTGTAGCCCTGCAAAATTACTGATTGGACGCAATTTATGCACTTGTTTGAATAAATTATTGCCGGAATGTAATCAAGATGTTAAAAGTCGAGTTTTGATGGAGGAAAATAAACAGAAAGTATTTCATAGAGGTAAAGGATGTGTAGAATTTGTGATTGTTGAAACAGTGATAGTGAGAAACTATAAAAATGTTAATAAGCCGACATGGATTAAAATGATTATTTAAAAAAAAATTGGCAGAACTTATATTGTAAGAGTTCCAGAATTAAATAATATTCAGTGAAAACGTAATTTAAATCAAATTTTAAAAAATCATTTTATATAAGCAAGCTTACCGGATAGTAACAATATACAGAGTGAATTATTTTGCTACAAACACAGATACAAGTTGTTCCGCCACCATTTTTAGCGATAAGGAGTTAGAGGAAATCGAAGCAAATAGTAATTTAGTCTCTTCTAGACCGAGACGTATTATTAAATCACCAAATCGTGTAGAATATAGTAAATTGTAATATTTTTAACCTCTCCACAATAAAATTGTGAGAGGTTGCTAAAATTGGTTCAAAAACGAAAATTGAGATAACATCAAATCTTTACGTTTTTAGGTCCTTGGAACCCAAAAAAGTGGTTTTTGAAAAATGTCTGTGTGTGTGTATGTGTGTTAACACGAAACTACTGAACGGATTTGAATGAAACTTTGCGTGTGCGTTTCTTTAGTGCCCCAGAAGATCTGAAAAGGTTTTGGTTGAGATCTGATTACGTTTAGTGCCATTTTGACGCAACAAGTTGTTTATTTTATAATTACTTTCAATTTGCAATGGAACCATTGGAAAGCAGTTAAAATTGTGATTTTAATGATATATCACACTTCCACCCTTTCGATTTGGTTTCCGTGAAAAAAATTAAAAACAAAGCAAATATGGCATTTCGCATGACATGATCGATGCGCGTAGCCGTTACGTCGTGAAACTCGTGACATCACGTGCGAATTCACGTGTGAGGGTTTCTTCACTGCTCTAGAAGTAGAGGGGATTACGTTTAGTGCCGTTTTTAAATATACAGGGTGTTGCATCATGAGAGGGACATAGCTTAATAGGAGGTAGAGAACGTCAGTGGTAACCGGAACCTCCCATAGAAATGTCTCATTGGGCCTTCATTACGAAGTTACAGGGTGTTAAATAATTTTTGGCCAAACCTGTTTTTGTCATAACTTTGACAGGGAATGAAATAACGGATTCATATTTGGTACGGCTATTGTACTAACGAGCCCCAAGAGGTACATGTATAAAAAAAAATATATCCAGGTCCGCACTCACTATAATTTATGTTTCTTCTTTGCATCAATAAAACATTACCCTGTATATATTTTTTTGAAATTTCGATACGATATTCGAAAAGAGCAAGAAAAAACAAACAAAATGGCCTATTTCATTTTTTTGTTACACCTTCGTGGTTATTTAAATACGTTGTTAAATGTGCAAGAAAATGGATTACAGAACCCTATTAAATGAGAGGCACGTGAAATAAATAGTTTTATAACTAAAATTTGCAAAAATTCTATTGAGCCTAGGTGGTCTGGGTGAATCCTAATTCCGGCACGTTTTAAGGGTCCATTTTGGTAAAAAACTGTGGTCCTAATAAGTAATCGGGTATGAAATAACAAAATTTTTAATCAATCACAGTAGGCTTGTTCAAAGAATAAAAGTGACAGATAATTTAAACCATTTAGGCCTAAGCAACCGGTTACTTTGATCAAGAAAATCATCAACATTTTATACTTAATAAAAATTGGAAAAGAGAACAAACTAAAATCTAAATAAATAAAATATTTTCCATTCAATTAACAATAAATAACAAAACAATAACTAAATGTGTTTAAAAATAAAACGTAATTGACACTAAAGTAAATTTTCAAAATGTCCTCCCCCACATTCTGTGCATTTTCTTGCGCGTTTAGAAAGGTCACCAATTGCTCGACGTATCATTTCTGGA
This sequence comes from Leptura quadrifasciata, assembly GCA_963675555.1. Lineage (NCBI taxonomy): Eukaryota > Metazoa > Arthropoda > Insecta > Coleoptera > Cerambycidae > Leptura > Leptura quadrifasciata. Next base: position 92,698,662 of record OY776675.1, read on the forward strand.
TTATTCCGTATTTCGTCGCAGGTTGTAACGATGCGCTGGATTAAATGTTGTCTACTTTCAATTTCAATGCTATAAACCTCGTTTTTTAAGTGGCCCCATAAAAAGTAATCACAAGGGTTACAATCAGGAGAACTTGGTGGCCATTCATGTGGACCCCCGCGTCCAATCCATCTATTAGGATACACATTGTTTAAGTGTTCTCTTACTTGAAGGTTAAAATGTGGTGGGGCCCCATCATGCTGAAACAACATGCCTCTTATACCGATATTTTCTAACATATTCGGTAAAATGTTTTGAAGAAAATCAAAGTAAATTTCACCATTCAATCTTTCTTCAAAAAAATGTGGCCCTATCAAATGTCTATTCACAAGTCCGACCCAAACATTTACAGAAAACCTGTGTTGCGAACGGCGTTGGCGTACCGCATGTGGGTTTTCCTGTGCCTATTTATGATTATTTCGTGAATTGTTTACTCCATCCCTTGTAAATTGTGCCTCATCCGTAAATAAGGTTCTGTAAATGACTGGGCGATGGTTAGACAACCAATGACAAAATGCCAGGCGGGGGATATCGTCGCCTTGTTGAAGACGCTGTACCTGCTGGATATGATATGGATGGTAACGTTCTCTTTTTAGGGTTCTCCATACTCGCCAATGAGGAATACCAGTTGCCAAACTGATTCGTCTAGCGCTCATATTTGGGTTTTCTTGAACTACGTTTATAATATTGTTTTGTTCCTGCACACCTTGTTGTAAAACACGCTCCACAACTGCAGAAGTAGGAAACTTTCCGTGTTGTCTTGCATACTGGAACACCGTACTAAAGGTTTTATGATTAGGGCATCGACGACCAGGAAAACGCAGCCGATATTCTCTTTCCGCCGACCTACCATTTCCATTACAGAAACCATAGATGAATATTATGTCAGCATATTCCACGTTTGTAAATTTTACTGGCATAGTTAAAATATTTTCACAAGTTTTCACTAACTAAATGCGGATTATTGACACATTAAATTACTAACAAACAATTATTCAACTGTTTAGGAGATTTCTTTTTATTATCTGTCACTTTGAACAAGCCTACTGTGATTGATTAAAAATTTTGTTATTTCATACCCGATTACTTATTAGGACCACAGTTTTTTTACCAAAATGGACCTTTAAAACGTGCCGGAATTAGGATTCACCCAGACCACCTAGGCTCAATAGAATTTTTGCAAATTTTAGTTATAAAACTATTTATTTCACGTGCCTCTCATTTAATAGGGTTCTGTAATCCATTTTCTTGCACATTTAACAACGTATTTAAATAACCACGAAGGTGTAACAAAAAAATGAAATAGGCCATTTTGTTTGTTTTTTCTTGCTCTTTTCGAATATCGTATCGAAATTTCAAAAAAATATATACAGGGTGATGTTTTATTGATGCAAAGAAGAAACATAAATTATAGTGAGTCCGGACCTGAATATATTTTTTTTATACATGTACCTCTTGGGGCTCGTTAGTACATTAGCCGTACTAAATATGAATCCGTTATTTCATTCCCTGTCAAAGTTATGACAAAAAACAAGTTTAGCCAAAAATTATTTAACACCCTGTAACTTCGTAATGAAGGCCCAATGAGACATTTCTATGGGAGGTTCCGGTTACCACTGATGTTCTCTACCTCCTATTAAGCTATGTCCCTCTCATGATGCAACACCCTGTATATACAGACAAATCGAAGAATTAAACTACAAATATTCCTCTAAAATCTAGTAAAATTACTGAAATGCTAATGTTTCATTTAACAAAGACAGCCGCGAGCGATCGGATTGCAATGAGCAAATTTTGACGATTGTCATTGTCATCGTTTGTCATCCGATAACGTTGGTGTCATGTCATGTTAATAAGATTTCAGCATATTTGTAGCTTTTAGTGGATTGTCACAAACTTTAAAGGTAGATGTAACAATATCAATATCATATGCTTTCTGTACCTTCGTTGGTGTATTTATTATAGATTATCACTTTATCAATTTTCAGTTTGTTGCTTTACAAATCTGTAGTATTTAAGATAACTAGACTTTCTTAGTCATTCAAGTGATGTTAAAGTTGGTAATATCCTAATAGTATATTATTCAACGAGCGATAATATAGGTAATAACTCACATAGTTGATTGTAAATTCATTAAGTTGAGGGTTTTTTTTAGTGCCCCAGAAAATCTGAAAAGGTTTTGGATGAGATCGGATTACAGTTAGTGCCGTTTTGTTACACAATTTAATGCTCTTTTCGGCTTCAAAGATCCACCGAGTGGGGAGGTTCCAACCACTTCCAGTAGCTGCCGATTTTTTATTGTACATAGGTACTATTTTTTTAAGGGGAGAGATATATGATATATTCAATTTAATTACTAAGATATGTATCAGTACTAGGGTAAGCAATAAATTTGTTGTTAATTGAGTTGTGTATGCTAATTACCAAATTGTAATTGTGAACATCGAATAAGGCGTAGTACATAAAATAATTTACATTTTTTTAATCGTAGGTAAGCACTATTCTATTTTAGTGGAGTACGGTAATCGAAATTTAATACAATTTTTCGCAGACTCCAAACTTTGGGTAGTTGTTAGTTGTCTTAAAAATAAAATATTCCTAGAATATCTACCTTCTGCAAGTGTCGGAACTTTGCTTTAAACTCAAAAAGGGGTAAATTAACTCTGTTTTGGGGCAATTTTGTATATGCAAATATAACTCGTATGCTCTACAAAATGTTGTTAAAAAATGCACAAAAGGACATCTGATTTAACAGAGGAATGGTAGAAATGCTAAAAGACACAAATCACATTTTATTTACATTGAAAATATTAGATTAGATTTATTTATCTACGTGTAAAAATGTTTCAAGCTGATTTCTTTTCTTTACGAGCTTTGATGCTACTTGTATTAGTCGCTTTCCTGTACTCCTTATTCTGGATGTACTCGAAATACTACTGTGAGAGCTACACGCTTCTGAATCCGTCACAGCATTGAAAATTTCGTCGATTTCACTGTCGCTAAAGTAATATAAATCGCTCTCAGCTTCGCCCATCGTATCGTTTACTTCGTCGTCCGCCGGAATTATAATCATCATCATCATCGCCATATCATCGATGAATCTTGAGTTCCTATCTGGCATGTCATCAGTAAGTTCATCGTGTTAAATTCAATTTCTTGCATGAACAAGATTTCGTTTTGCACTCAGCTTTACAATCACAGACGACGATTTTTAACAAATTTTCTGGAACGAGTGGTTTGTCTGTAGTCCATTTTCCATTTTACACCAGCCGACCATCGACGAATTTGATAAAATTCTCTTAAGCTGTGATAATCAGCCACACCCTCGGTTGGTGTGTTTTTTTTATACATTTATTTATCGTCGGCCTATTTCCGCTACTGAGGCCTAACACCGACGCCTGTAGACGAGCTACCCCCAACCAGGAATTTTGCCGAACCTCTTCCCTTAAGAAGAGTAGGGATCTTTTACTTGCCTAACATTTAATAGACAAGGGACCGACGGCTTTACATCCCCTCCGAAGGATGGTATATCCCCTATACAACCCTCGCCTAAGGTTGTATAGCTTCCGCGCATACACTGGTATACAACCCGCTGGAAGATGTGTGGAGAAAATTGTCGTACAATAAACGGCCATAAAATTATCGCGTTTTAAAAATTTCGTAAAATTTTCGAAAAAATGGCATTAACTAATGGAGCTCTTGACTTGAATGTAGCAGGATATTTGTAGGTGTTATGAGCCACATTCACCCAAAATTTCATCTGATTCGGGCATGATTTGCCCAAGTTATCCCAAAATCAATTTTTGGCAAAAAAACGTACATACCGGGTGTAACATGATCATGGTATACCCCCTTTTCTCCTTTAGTTTGAAGATAATTGATTGAAATTTACGAAATACTACATACACAATAAGCGGCACTTTTTGACATACAATTCATTTGCTTTCACTTCCGATTTCGCCGGAGGTGACACTTTAGATTTTTAAATTGAACACCTTGTATATTATTGTATTTTTGAATTCTGTATAATTTTCTCAATCCAACGATGCCAAACAAGTGACATTTCAAACATAATTTTTTTTTATAATATAATTTTTAGTTCTCCATTTAAGTGTGCCATGACGGTTCCAATTTATTCTAAATGACCCGTGTAATGCTAACAAAAATCGAAATCCCGTTAAAAACATTAAATTACGTGATTTATGAGCAAATAAAATTCACCAAAATTGTTTTTGGGGCAAATCTCAATTTTCTCAAATGGAACCATATCGATACCGTGGTACCATTTATTAGTACTATTAATAAGGAATTTATTCATATGTCTTATTAAAGTGTGCGATAAGTACAGCTAAAAGATTCGGAGAGAACATAATTTCGACTAATGGTTCTGTGAGGTGGCCTCCAAGGTCACCTAATTTACTCCCCTTGATTTCCTTGTTTGCGGTCATTTAAAAAATATTGTATATGCAACCGCCGTTACAACCCGTGAAGACCTGGAACTACGAGTAAGACGAGCAATTAATAGCATAAGGACCCAGCAATTGGCGAACGTTCATCGAGAAACAGCTATGCCAGTTCAGAAGTACATTGACGTTAATGGACAGCATTTTGAACAATTGTTGTAATGTTTTGCGTTAATTTTTTATATATATTGTGTGTAACAAGGTAATTAGAATAAAATTGTATTTTCTTAATTTCTGGCGAAATCGGAAGTGAAAAAAAATCAATTGTTCGTCAAAAACTGCCGCTTATTATGTATGTAGTATATTCTAAATTTCAATCAATTATTTTCAAAACTAAAGGAGAAAAGGGGATATACCATGAACCTGTTACACCTGGTATATATGGATAGGGGGGGGGGGGGGGACGTAAAATCACGAAAATTTAAGTGGAGGTTCCTTGAATAAAAGAATCACATTTTCGCTGTTTAATTTACAGTGTTTAAGGGGTCCAAAAAAAAAAATTCAAATCGAAAATTGACCCAAAAGACGGTTAATTTACCTTTTTTACTTGCTTTTCTTTAACTCACAATGCGGTCACAATGTTTATGTTCAAATCTTGCGTCCTTTATTTAACACACTTTCTGACATAATCAATTGACGAAATTTTGCGCAGTTACTAAGATCGGATGACAATACAGTATTCCACCGTTACTTTTACAACTATCTGCACGTAGGGGTCGCGGGGGTGAAAATTTAATGATTGTCTTCAAATCTTGCATCCTTTATTTAACACACTTCCTGACATAATCAATTGATGAAATTTTGTACAATTACTAAGATCGGAAGACAATACAGTATTCCATTGTTACTTTTGCAAATATCCGCATGTAGGGGGCGCGGGGGTGAAAATTGTCTTCAAATCTTGCATCCCTTATTTAACACACTTCCTGACGTAAGTAATCAATTGATGAAATTTTGCACAGTTACTAAGATCGGTTGACAATACAGTATTCCACCGTTACTTTTGCAAACATCGCATATAGGGGGTGCGGGGGTGAAAATTTAAAAATCTGCAAAACGAAGGAACAAGAAAGTGAAGGAGTGAGAAATCAAAACACATCGTGAAGAGACGAATTTTTATTGAGCGCTGTCTGAGGGGTAACTCCCCAAAATGTATGAGTAAAAAGTAGAAAATAAAAAAATACTCATGTACGACTGCAAGAAAAGCGTGCGCACTTTGTATGTAAGTATATGTATCATCTTTATGTACGCATGAATTAAGGCACTATGTATACAACGATTCCACCCCTTTCATATAATCATGCGTACAATCATACAAAGTACGCACGCCTTGCTTTTCTTGCAGCCGTACATTAGTATTTTTTTCTTTTTTACTTTTTAGTAAAGCTTGTTACAGAAAAGCCAGTTTTTTTAAAAAAATTCGAGTTTAAAACAAGGTTCCGACACTTGCAGAAGGTAGATATTTTAGGAATATCTTATTTTTAAGACAACTTACAACTACCCAAAGTTTTGAATCTCTACGAAAAATTGTATTATTCACCGCTATTTTCAGTTTGCCATACTCCACTATTATTCACATTTGAATTATAATAAACGAAGGTAGATGGTATGTAGTTAGGCAGCACGCCAGGTGTATATTTAGATTTAAACTGAAAATTAGGCCGTAAAATCGTAGTGCAAAACTAATTTTTTGTTCCAACAAAGCATCTTTTATCTGGATGGGGATCTAATGAAAGAATCTTAAGTTATCTTTTAACAGTAGGAGTGTTTGATAAAAATATTGGTTTCTGGCGGAAATATTCTGCACCGCTGTGTTTGATTAGAATAGAAATACTAGATATAGGGGCAACGACAGCAGCAGACGGAGCACCACCCCATTGCAGAGCCACCCCCAGCCGCCCCAGACCGAGCTACCCCAGCAGACCCGGCTGCAGCGTCACCATGGGAACGATACCCCTGTGCTGCAACACGACGAGACTTTTCATTAAATAGTTGTCTGAATTATATACGTCGGAAAAGTGCCGCTATTTAGATCATTATGCTTACCGTAACGTCTCTTTGCATAAGCTTATTACTGTATTCATCTTCGCTTTTACTGTTATATCCACGATTTTTGGAATTTTTATTTAAGCTGCCGAAACCCTGAATGTACGATCTGGTTTAACTTCCTGTGTTAATTACTATATTGTATGAAACTGTACTGAAAAAAGTAAAAAACTAAAAAATGAATTAAAACCATTTGAAATGAAAAATAAGTAAATAAAAGTAACTGTAAGAAGAGCATACTTACAGTTTAAACCTAAATCGAATATTGAAATGTTCAGGAGTACTTTAAAATCATTTAGTGTTTATAAGAACAACTATGTTTCATATGAAATAACTAATCCAGATTTAAGCAATAAATTTTTCATTACTTAGCGATTTACTGCAATTACAATGATTCAATTGTTGCCAAATGTATTAATTTAAAATTTCCATATATTAAAACGAATTTTCATCTATCACTGTATATACGTGGCAAATGTATTGATGCGGTCTCTTGTTTATCAAAGGAAATAGTTTCTAATATTTAGAAATACGCACTTGCTTGTTCCCAAATGTGTCAATTTCTTATATACTTATAATTACCGTCTAATTTGTATATTATACAACGAAAAAAATTGTATCGGAGCATTTTAAAATGCATTTTTCTAACATCTGTGTTCCGTGTTCGTCATAGTTCTACTGCGGCCCTACTACACGATACTGACGATTTGTGTAAAGCTAATAGTAATAGTTATAATAGTAATATTAGATGCTTATTATTACTAGATTTTTAAAAAACATGATATGTTAAGGATCTAGACGTTGCCTTCTATTATATCCGCTCTCACTCGAATGTTTATAAATATTAAGAAAAGTTAAGTAATAGTCTACATTTCTATGGGTTTATTTTTCTTTTTCGTTGTTTTTTTTATATATAAGTTTGTTACATGGCTTATGTCCATTTAACAATTTAATATAATAACTAGTATTTTACTTATATTTAGTACGATCTGTATAGCATTTGGATTCTGTTTTTGTAAGCGAGACTGTTTCAACTAGCAGAAATTTACTTTGTATATTTCACATTGTTTCATATACCTATTTTTGTATCATGTTCTTTTTTAACACTAAATTATGTATCTCTGTTATAGCACTCAGAACCAATTATATACCTACCTTGGTAGGTAATAAAGGTAAAAGAAAACATTTACATTCATATCTATTTGATTTTTATACTTTGTTACTATGTACATGTAGTTATTTTTCTTACCTGTGAAACATTCTCATTGATCTGTTATATAGTATATCCTGTGTGATGTAATGTATTTACCGAATTCTCACAAAACAGTTTGTAAACGATTTACTTTATTACGACAGTTCGTATTTTTTGGTTATGTATACAAATTGTAAATCTAGTTTGTGGTATGCAACTAATGTCAACCTATTACTGATTACAGATACCTGTCACTATTTTAACTGTGCGTTTAAATCGCCCATCAACAGATGGCGCTACCTGTATAACATTACAGCTTTCAAACTATATTTTTCAAGCTTGTATATATTGGTACCGTATTTCAGATTGTAATATAAAAAAGTTTACCTTATTAGTTAAAATCGTCAAGAGATCATTTACTTGCCGATTTTGATCTGATTTAGACTTTCAAACGTTCTCTGAGATCCCCAGTAATTTATATTACAATCAAATTCACATTTCGTGTGTTTAATGAACACAACCAGGTAAATTTTATTTATTAGTAATTTAAATTTTAATAATTTTCAATTTTGTCCTTGATGCAATTTCAATTCTTTAAATGAATTAAATTCAAATTTTTTAATTCAATAAGTAATTAAAAACTACATGTTACTGCATGGTAATAAAATATTCTTTTCTTTTTCATTTTTGGCAATTTATAGTTTGCAAATCAGCTTCTACAATATTTTAATTCTACATTAAATTTACTTCTATATTTATTCTACAATAGTTTGCTTTTACATTAAATTTAATTCTACATTAAATTTAAATTTAATTCTTCATTTAATTTTATGTAATTTCGCAATTACATTTGTGATTATTACTTTTTCCAAGCCACATGGTTGGATAATATTTCTCTGCTTTTATAAAAGGCATTTAAGCCTTCAATTTTGTATCATTTCTACAATCTTCACACATAAATTTCCTTTGAAAAACGCAGTCTTGCAAGAATGAATTGCCAAATAATTTAGATTGGGTGCTCTGCCAGAGACAATTGGGGCCTGAATTGGAGTACTAGAGCTTTCAATCTTCAACCGTACTTAGTCTGGAAATCTAGGAGATTGGTGTAATATGCATTATTAATTTTTTGTATTAATTATTCTTTGTTCGCTAATACAACTATATCAACATTTATATTTCAAACAACTTCACATTGTAAAATTTATTTATTTATGTAATATATTTTATCATTCATTTTATACATTTTTTTAAAATTTCCCTTACCAATAATTTCTCGTCTATAGGAGACTGTTTTTACGTGAAAAAGAGACAACTCAACTAATTATCAACTATAGACGGTGACCAAATAATATCAATTTTTCATTGTCTCCTTTTCTCGAAAAAAACAAAAATTTTTCTTTTATGCTGTACATTCAAAAAAGGTAAGTTTCACATCTCTTACAAGTACTCCGAATCTACGACTCTTTGCCCCGGCTTAAACAAGCTAGTCGCCCGCATGTGTTGCTTCAATTCTTTCCCAAAAATATTTAATTAGGGAAAGGAGGTAACAAGTTACAAAAACAGAAGTTAGTAAATCCAAGGAATTCCTTGGAACAGCTCAATACTGAAATTAAAAAAACCAAATTATGTAGATGTCTATTAAATAGCTTTATTAACATAAATGTTTGCAACAAAATCATTGCCTGAAAAATAAAATTTTCAGAGCCGATTTCCCGAACTTATATAGCTTTGAAAATTTTATTATTCAAGCAATGATTTTGTTGCAAACATTTATGTTAATAAAGCTATTTAATAGACATCTACATAATTTGGTTTTTTTAATTTCAGTATTGAGCTGTTCCAAGGAATTCTGCATAGTGCTGGCCAAAGTATTAGAAGTACTTTTGTCCTTGTGGCCACTGTACTTATAGCATCTTTCAAAATAGGTACTTAGTGCTCAATTATCCCGCAAAGTGCTCGCGAGCATTCGAAAATGCGCGCAAGCACTCGATAATTCATGCTATATTTTTAATAGTCTCGCCGACTCAGCATATTATTAATAATATTATGACAAAAAAATATATAATTAAATCAAATGTAATCTAAATCACTCAACCGATGTACTACTTCTTAGGAGAATGTTTAAAAATAAATTAAGTTTCTCTAAATGTCTTTCTTTTTTTTCTAAATTAGGTGCGATCCCAGATATCTGGTGACTCTATTTCTTAGAAAACGGTTAATGCTATCAAATTCATATATCATCTTGTTAGATTATAAATATGGCATACCAATTCAACAATAAAGACATAAAAATGGCTCTCCTGGATTCTTTAATTAGGCATATCATTGAAATTTCTGAGTTTTCGACCTTGAGAGGTTGCCGCTTGCGCCGCCATATTGGATATTAGACGTGGAAAATCATTCTTTTGCGATTATTTTATTACCGGTGCGAGATGCGTCTAAGTTGTTACAAAAAAAAGTAGAGCATACGATTGTCTAACATTTTTTGTTCTTTATATTTTCTCTTAGATTAATAGTTTCTTAGCTACAGCGCGGAGAAATTGAGCATTTTTTTTTCAATTTCTCAGATATTGTAATTTTTTAATTAATTAATATTTTTGTATTTTTTACTTTTCACACCACCATAGAGTAAGGTGTGCGTGCGAATACTCCACGATATATATTTCGTGAAGATTTTCAGAAAATAAATGTTTTAATTACTCGATTTTTTTGTAGGCATAGATGGACCGAGTTGATCTGGATCGATCGGTATAGATGAACTCAACACGTTAATTTCTGTCGATTCACTATTGTTATCAATTCCTTTCCCTATTTGTTTTTCCACAATTGGAAAATATTGAAAACATGGATGAGGTATATTCGGATGCCTTTGGCCATACAATTCTGCGGCGTTTCTGGAATTTTTGTGGCATTCTAAAAATATTAATAACATGTCCACTTTTCATCCCTTGTATACATGTTATACAATAATAACAATTAAAAACAACAAACAACAACAAACTTAACGATGAAGAGCAAATTTATTACGTTAACAATACACACGTATTGTTATTTGCCAAAATTCTTTTTGTTACCGCAGTACACTATTTTATTGGCAATGTTGTTTTGTTGACAAAATACATACTTAGAATCTAGTTTTATGCAATTTCCATGAAGCACTTTTCTCAAGTTATGTTTTTATTATTTCTTATTTTTCACCAAAGAACGCGTATTTGCGTTTATACTAGTTTTCGATTTGATAATTTGATGATTTGAATGGAGTTCTCGTGAAAATAAGTATTTAACTATTGGAAGGAGTACATCCACAGCCAAAACTGGAGAAGAAAGTACTGCTGACTGTCTAGAAGATGTTGTTGCCATTTGAAAAAGTTGGCATAAAACACAAATAAGTGATTTCGAAAATTTTGTTTGATCGTAGCTCCCTCATTTAATTAATTTGAGTGCACCCACCGTACTCTAAACTCAAAAATAAAAATGGCCCTAAAAGACCAAGTGGTCTCAAAATCCTTTTTAAAACTATGCAATCGTACTTAAAACCGTCTCCGGAATCATACATGTAAGAATATCCAGGATGTTCCATATTAAATTATAAAGTTAGGGTCATTTCCGAGGAAAACAGAAATAACGGGACAGTGTCAAATAATGAAAAATTAACAGCTTTTGGTATATATTACGTTTAAGTCCCATACCTTGAACACTCTAGAAACTGTGACAATTCCGTTGACACCCGGTGTATGATTTTCCTTTTTTCCTAATAATATGAAATATAATATAATTTTCATACATATTTTAGCTGCTTTCTTCCTCACATTTCATGCTTAACCCTCGCCAAGTGTAACATGTTTCAAAGTATTTTTTTCACCAGTTACTATGTATTTATTAATTTATACACCATCTAACAGTACAAGAACCATTTACTTAGATTTAAAACAACCCATACTTAATATAAAATACACATTGTGAGTAGCTAAAATACATATATAATAAAGTGGGAGAGAAAGAATTATCATGAGTGTAAAATCTAAATTGTCTAGTACTAGAGAAGCAAAGAAAGCATAAAGGGCAGCTAAGAAAAACTGTATAGTGCATGGGAAAATTAGCAAGATCGCTGTACATAAGTGATATATAAAATATAAAATAAAGAGGGACGGTCGCTCAGTGTGCTAAAGCGGCTGGGTAGTAAACTGAGTTGCCTAGCGAAGTGGTTTCGATTCCCGCAAAGCGAAACAATTTTTCATAAAAAAAATTGCCCCAAGAATGTTTCGGAGCCCATATTAAACTGTAGGGCCTCGTCTCTCTTTACCTAGCACAAGATCCTTGAGATCGTCCAAGGGGTTAGATTGGATAGGATTAACAAAGGAGCTGGTTTTATTTAGCCTTTACCACCGCGATCTTTTCAGGTCTATTGTGATGTTCCCAGAATATTTTCCTTATAGTATCTCATCCAGCTTTGTCATTTGTACTAGACTCCACAGCTTTGATAAAGACTCTTTTATATAGCTGTCCGCCATTGGTTTTCTTCTCCGAGTACTTGGAATCTCAGTCTCGCCAGGCCTTCACAGTGGCACAATACGTGAACTGAGGTTTCCCCTTCCTCTTGACAGAATCTGCATGTTGCGTCTTCTGCCAGGCCCATTAGACTCATGTGTCGATTGAGCCGGCAGTGGCCAGTTAGAAGGCCTACTATTACTCTGATGGCCTTCCTATTCTGGCTTAGTAGATCTCCCGTAAATTTGGCCGAACGTTCTTTAATGAACTCTTTGGCCTGTCTCTGTTCTGGGAGATTCCTCCACCATTCTAGAGATTTATTTTGAACCTAATCTTTAATGGCTGATTGTATGCCTGGCTTTGCCATGCCACAAAAGGGCTTGAGTCTTATTGGGGCTTCAAGTGCGCCTTCCATGGCCAGTTGGTCAGCCTATTCGTTTCCTCTGTGTCCCTCTTATCCTGGTACCCATGCTAGGGTCACTCTGTTCTAACTTCCCAGCTCTGTAAGGGCCGTCAAGCAGTCCCACACCAATCTTGATTTACATGGAACTGATTTCTTTTATTGCCGCTTGGCTATCAGAGATAATGGTAATCGACTGGTTAACAGTGCCTTGTCCTATTATCTCCCTTGCGCAACAGTATATGGCGATCACTTCAGCCTGAAACACCGTTGCGTATTTCCCTAGACTTATCGAGATACTGGCTTTTGACCTTGTCCCGTAAATCCCGGCTCCGACTCCTTGTTCTGTCTTGGAGTCGTCACTGTATCAGACTGTTTGTGCTGTTATGGAAGAACCGTTTTTCCAGTCCTCCCTGTCTGGTATAACAGTCTGAAAGTTCTTGTTGAAGTTATACCTTAGGACAATACATCCGTGGGCATGCCTAGAATTGGATCTGCCCTTATCTCCGAGTATAACTTCTGGTACTCCGTCCCGTGTTGCTGGCTAATTGGCGTTTGGCCTTGCATTAACCTGTGCACTACTGATCGAGCTTCGCCTTGTATGAATATGTGTAGTGGTGGCAAGTCCAAGAGAACCTCAAGCGTAAGTGCTCCCGGAATCATAGTGATCTATCGAAAATTAAACCAAGATTTTTTGAACTGGTTGAAATCTCAATTTTGACATCCTCAATTGCAATATTGATATGTTACTGTAAATTTATACAATCCGTATTTTTACCAAATATAAGAAGAGCTGACATAACGGGGTTTAGAATAAGTGCGTGCTCTGATGATATTCTAGAGAGGCATTGAAAGAATGAATAACCTGAGTGTCGTCCGCATACATATGTATTCTAATATGTTCAATGAATTTGGGGAACTGACTAGTATAAATCGTAAATAGTAGTGGCCCAAGTATAGAACCCTGTGGTACATCTCTTGAAAGAAATCTCACATCTGATATATTACCTCGTATTTTAGTTCTTTTTGTGTACGACCTTTTAAGTAAGACTGAAAAAGCTTAGTACCCTGTTCATTTATGCCACAAGACTTCATAATAGATAATAAGAAAGAGTGGTCGGTGGTGTCAAAGGCCTTACTAAAATCCAATAATATTAAGGCTGTACACTGTCCCTCATCAGTAGCTTGAAAAATATCGTTAGTTACCTCAAATTTCTTAAGTAAAATGTTTTTTTTTGCCTTTTAAGATCCATTTTTTCAAGAACTTTTGTAAAATACATCAATAACTGCCAGTTCTTATATGAATTTATACTACAGATACGTGTAAAATAAATGTAGGTCGAAATCTGTTAAAAAATAAAAATCCGATATAAGAAAAGGGTCCTTTTTCGCTGTAACGCCTACAGTGTAGGCAACCGGCGAAACACGAGCCGTTCAGCATATGTACTTGTAAGTCTGCTCAAAATTTCTAGCTGAAAACGACATTATATTGCACTTTTGCACGTTTACCGAGAGATTGTTTTTAACGCACCAGGAATTTAGATTAGAGATATTATTTTTTGCATTATAATGCAGTCGTTTAAGCCAGAGATTCTGTGTAGAAATTTTACGTCATCTGCATACATTAAGAAGTGCACATCTAAATTATTGCCCATGTCATTTATAAATATATTGAAAACCAGTTGCCCAAGAACAGAGCCTTGGGGAACACTTGAGAATGAGGCATAATCATAGGACTTAAACCCATTATACGCGACATACTAAAGCCTATCAGTCAAATAAGATTTAAATAAGGTTATGGGTTGGTCCAAAATACCAAAGTTGGAAAGTTTTGCAATCAACATATTAAGATTAAGCATCTCAAAAGTTTTCTTTGAAGTCAAAGTATATGTAGCGCATATGAGATTGGTATATTGATATATGCATGTATTGCGCACAGAGTTCCAGAATTTGGGCCAGCGGTTTGTATTTTTAACCCACCGTATATCTATTGTAAAATACTAAATGAATGTAAACAAAATATTATTTTTCTCCCAATCATTGCATTATGTTAGCGATTTTGCGTTAAAAATTACTTGCTCTTTTATTATTTATTACTTTTCAATGCTTCTACATTCTCCTTATATTGTAGAAGTGTTACTTACTGTTAATTACTGCTTCAAAGAAATAATTGTAAGCGATACCCCTCCTTATCCTCATCAAATATACGTACAAATAATTTGTCAATAAATATTCACTTCCTCACTTGAATTTGATACATTTAATTAATGCAGTCTATCTTAGTAATGTCTTATTATTTTTCGCTTGGAAGCAAACAACATAAAATTTCATTATACCAAATATTTCTTCAACTCCACCTCCATTGTTTTTAAACGGCATTCCTTAAAATCTGCTTCACAAAATGTAATTTAGCCGACAAATTATTCATATTTAATGTCATCTTGAGTGCGAGAATCTCTTCCTCGTCCTTCCGCGCTTTCAGATTTTATGAGTAATAATTCGTCTCCTATGCCTAGAAGACGTTACTACTTGCTGTTTAATTTAGCTTAAAATTACTCTTTAGCGTAATTTGAGGGGTTGTACTTCAAATCACAGATGTTTTGTGTACTTGTTAAAGATGCTGCAGACTTGTGTAGTATAAATAATGTAGTTGCAATCTCGGAGAGGGTTTGATACAATGTATGTTATATTACCATTACCATAATGGATGTTTTGTATAATGACAATGGAAGGTAGAAGTATTGTAGATTAACTTTAATTTCTTTTCCTGACACATAGTTATATCTGACAAACAGATTTAATGCTAGTACTCTATTCTCTAAATGTTCAAGGTGATTTAAAGTTATAAGCTACCACTTTAGTCGGAAATTGCAAAGATATAACTACAATTCATCATTATACTACCATAAATTAAATTTAAATGGAAGCTACTATAAAAGTTACCAGTCGCACCAGGTCTAGTCGTATTATTATTTTAATAAAAAACCTTACAAAAGGAATTTAAAATGATTTTTCCGATTGCAGTCACGAATCAACAAAGCCCAAGAAAGGGGGAAAATGCATGACATCTATCTGTGAATATCTGTGTCTAACAATTACACCAAAAATGCTATGCCTGACATGAAGTGGAATTTCAAAATAAAGTTTTAACAAAGATTTCAGCAATAATATTTGGTATTGAGTATGCTTCCGGCTAGCGGGTGGACCGTTGCACTATAGCAAGTATGTAAGAAAAACCATGTGAAGGTGATAATAGATCAATAAAATCTATATGGTTGCTCAAGACGACCTCTGAGAATTTCAAAATTAAAGTACGCCGTGGTCATTCCCATCTTGAAGCCGAATAACAACGCGAAGTTCGCCGGCAGCTAGAGACCCATCTCATTGCTGTCGGCGATCCCCAAGTTGGTGGAGAAGATCGTCCTGATCAGACTGTACACTGTTCAGCAGGAGCTTCACATCGACGATGAGTCCCAATTCGATTTCAGGGAGGGCAGGAGCATGGCGCAACAGGTCGTTAGGATAGTTAATGACGTCAAAGTGCAATACAACCTCGGGAAGAACACCACCATGGTGCTCCTCGATATTGAGAAGGCATTCGACACCGTCTGGATCCCGGGGTTACTTTACAAGCTACACCACTACAACTTTCCAACTTACTTCACTAAGCTCATTCATTCGTTCCTGACGGGCAGATCCCTGCAGGTTCGGGTGAATAATAAACTGTCAACACGGCGGGACATTCGCGTGGGAGTCCCGCAAGGATCATGCCTGACACCAAAGTTGTACAACTTGTACGTCTCGGACTTCCCAGAGTCCCCGAATACGAAACTGGCCAAGTACGCCGATGGCACAGCCATGTACGCTCATTCTCATAATGCGCAAGCAGCGAATATGTTGCTGAAGGCGCACATGACTCGTGCCACAGCTTATTACGACCAGTGGAAGATTCGGGTGAAAGCTCAGAAGTCCGAAGCGATAGTCTTCACACGTCGGTTCACTGAGAACAAAATCATAATACCCATTTCAATCAGGGGAAACAAAATCTCAACCAAGAGATGCGTGAAGTACTTGGGGGTAAGACTTGACCAAAGACTGACGTTCAATACTCATATAAACGAGACAATATGGACGGTCTACTCCCTGTCCAGGAGTCTCCGCTTATGGTCAGGGGTAGCAGACTTAACCAACAAAATAAAAAATTGTTGTACACAATGGTGGTCAGGCCATCCATCACATACGCGGCACCGGTATGGTGCAGCATACCGGTCACGGCAATGAAAAAACTTCAAGTGTTTGAGCACAAATTTATGCGCCTCCTATTGAATTCTGGAAGGTATACCTCCCTCAGAGACTTATACGCACGTTGTAATGACATAACCCTGATAGCTGACTACGTCCAACATATCTCTCAAAATTTCTATTCGTTCAAGTTGGGCGATAGTCCGCTAACAAGACACATAACACAAATTAGACAGCATCATGCCCCATTTCGGATTAAACACCCCTTACCATACCAGACGTTACCGATTTTCCGGAAATCTCTGTAGCCAAGCTTCAACAACTATAACTTCCGCTTACCCTATCCAGCTTTACTAGTATTTCATAACTTTGTCTAGCTTTAAATCTTTCCTGTCCCCATCTTCCATTCTGTTTGTAACCTTTTTGTCGCGTTTGTTTTTCTCGTTTCCTCTTTGTACATTTTTGTTTCTAAATTCGTTTTCATCAAAATTTCAAATAAATTGTAACTTTCTTGGAATCCGAATTTTTAAAATTACACCTCGCGGAAGGCTCCTCATTTTAATTTGAGGTGCTAGCGTCAGCTGCGAAATTAAAATGTGTTTTGTGCGAGAGTTCTCTAAATATAGTGTAGTTTTTAAGTTGTGTTAAATCATTTTTTTGTATATGTTTTAATTATATTACCTATTTGTTCATCGTACAATAGGAGTTTAGGTTTAGTTGTTCTTAATTATTGTTTTCGCCGACCCAGACCTGTCCCGTCCGACCATGCAACCCGCCACCGCGTCAGCGCGGTGGTTGCACGATCGGCCCCGGGGCAGATCCTGGTTAGGCAACTGTTCTGTACCATTTAATTCTAATAAATCTATTTTGCTTTGCTATGCCAACTATGGGAACTGGAATATCAGCGATATTAAATACGAAGGAAAAGTCACGACGTAAACCTAAATTAACTTTTAACATTTTTTTACCATAAGTATGAATGATAGATAGTTGGCTGCAGATAGGATAAGATCTGGATTCTTTTTCAAACCGGTTAAATCATTTTTGGGGATAACTGACAAATCCGCTCCAAATGTCAACTAAGAAACGTAACTTATTGGAATAACCATAAATAAAAAGGCGACATTTGTTGTCAAGTGTACTAGTGTCTTGTGGAGCGACACTAGAATTTATTAGCCTTTTGACGATGAAGGATTTGTACCTGTCACATTATGAGTTCGTGTATGATTTTTATTAAAGCTACACCAAGAACCGCTGCATTTGAAAGCTCGATCTTTATACAGTTGATGATAATTACAAGTGTTGCTAGTTGGATCGTTTTGATTACGACTGGGGGAGCGGCTGTTCAAGCGAGATCGATTTTGGCAGTTAGAACAATAATTATTAGTAGTAGGAGTTGATTGAGTTGGAGAAGAGTTAGATCATAATGTAGACATCTGCAATTCAAGTGATTGTTGTTCGAGTACAAATCTGGTTTAATGTGGACTTGGAGTTTGTGGAAAAGGTGTAGAATTGATTAACTAAATTCGATATAGTCGGCGATATATCAGAAGAATGTAACAAATCATTAAAAGCTTTTCTGACTGTTGACTTACTTGTGTCATAACGGAGTTTTGACAAAATTTCCAAATTTTGTCAGCGACGGAAATAATTTCTTCCGTATTAGTTTTACATGAAGCAGTAATGGCAACAAAAATATTTCCTAGTAAGCGTATTTTCCAAACTTTGACCAATAAGTCTTGACTTGACCGTATTTGAGCAGCCAATAATAACCAACCTATACCTGTAAAATTCAGATGGTTTACGATCGCCCATCCGAGAGCCTGTTAACAAATCATCTAGACGTATTTCTTCGCTAGAAGAGATAATGCCCTTCAAATGATTATATAAATATTGTTCTGGAGAATTTTGAAATACATCATAAATGTCATTAACTACTTCTATCGGTAATATAGCTAAAATATGATCGTACTTTTTCCTGTCGTTAGTTATTCTAGCGACGTTAAATTGTACTTTAACTGTGAACTATCCTGTTTTGAGATCCAGAACTGACCGACGCCGTGTAATTTTGTTGCTCAGAGCTTGGTTCGCGCCATGATTTGCGACTTGATCTACCATAATGCTATACCGCTACTAGTTAAAATTCAATTATTGATGCCTTGGGTATGAAATAATTGCAGGGAATAGTAAAAGCAGAGTACTCACCTACATGCATAAAATTAACAAATTGTTCAAAAAATCTAAAACGGGATGTGTCGACAATCTGGATGTAAGAAGCGGTACAGGAGTATGAAGAGGAAATCTGGGAAAGGGTTGAAAATCTAAACATCGTGTCGGTCTGCCCCTGGAAGTTCCAATCTACGGTTCTGCGTTCTCGTCAACAAAGTTTCTGTGTTCTGCTTCAATTTATGGAGAGTCGGGGTCACCAATTTATGAAGTTATATCCATGAATAAAATAGATATATTAGATAATATATAGTTGTTTTATTTCACCTATCATATACAGTGTGTGCGATTTAATACCCAACACCCTGTTATTTTGGAATGCGCTGCCCGATTTATTTATTTATTTCTTTTTTTTTGGGATATAGTACTCGATGATTTGATCATTTTTTTTAATTTCATTTTTACATTTTCAAGCCCTACTAAGGTCCCCTAAATAGGTCGAAATATCAAGATCGATTATTAAGCATTTTTTTATTTTAAACGTGGGTAGCGCATTTTTTTTACATTTATTTAACGTCGGTCTATTTCCGCTACTGAGGCCTATCACCGACGCCTGTAGACGAGCTACCCCCAGCCAGGGATTTTGCCGAACTTCTTCCCTTAAGAAGAGTAGGGATCTTTTACTTGCCTAACATTTAATAGACAAGGGACCGACGGCTTTACATCCCCTCCGAAGGATGGTATATCACCTACACAACCCTCGCCTAAGGTTGTATAGCTTCCGCGCATACACTGATATACAAGCCGCTGGAAGATATGTGAGGCGAGGACACGGTCTTCTTTGAAACGGTTGCCCATCCAAGTACTACCCGCGCCTAATGTTCTTTTACATCGCATATCGAAGTATGTACATAGTAAAGACGCATCTACGCTCGCCCCCTGGATAGCGTATTCGATTCGCTCTTATCTCAAATAGTTTGATACTCAATCGTCAAATTCGAAAATTTTTCAATTTTCGACCGGGCCTGTATAAAAGTGTCTGTTACGATGTAATGAAACAAAAGTTGAAAAATTAGTGTTTTTAATAACATAAACAACATAAAAAAAAACAATAACAATCAACACTAATTTAAAAATGAATAAATAACATAAACAAATTATTAGAGAAAATCGGAATTCCGGCAACAAACGGATGGAATAACACAAAAGGATTTAAAAATTTTGTGTTCTCAATATAACCTCCTTCACACCTAATGCATTTTTCATAACGCCGTTTCAAATTTTGACGGGTCTTCATTAATCGTTGTGGTGTTATTTCCCTGCACCCTCGTTCAATTCTGTCTTTTAATTCGTCAACATTTCTGGTCTTGCGCGGTAAACTTTTTCTTTTAAAATTCCCCACAAAAAATCTAAAGGTGTTAGATCTGGCGAACGTGGCGGCCAATCAATAAGAGGGCTATTTCGTCCTATTCATCTGTTTGGAAAATTTTCATTAAGCCATCTACGTACATATGAATCCCGTGTAGCCTGCCTGAGGCTAGATGTTGGATTTTCTTTGAAATATTGTAGAATAACGTTTGATGAATCATTTTTATTCTTATTTTATCCAGATGTTACCCGGCCAATATTCTCAATAAACATTCCACGAGAGTAAAAAATGCTTTTAAATATTATCCTAAATCTACAATGATTGGCAATCGTTCTCAGTTTATTGTCAAGTTCATCGAATGTTTCACTATCTGAGGATTTGTCGATTGCCAACAACGTTTCCAACTAAATGAATAATTACACATAATTCTACAAAATTACTTAATAAGCGCAATATTCAATGAAACAGGTAAAGTTTCTTTAAAAAAGAACCACGGCAGTGACACTTAGAGACAGACAGAAAAATTCTGCAATATTCCCAAAAAAATCCAACAACTAGCTTAAGGCAGGCTACATAGAATTTACATTTAAGTATATCAAAAATACGCACATGTTTGAAAAAATAAAGTACTTCTCTTTAAACCAAAAATTATGCACACATTAGAACAAGGTCATGATGAACAGAGAATGGAATTCTGTTTATTCTATCAAGGAGAATATTTAAATAACGAAAATTTTTAAAAGAAATATTCTCTTCACAGATAAGGCGACATTTACTACTAATGGTGTGGTTTCTATTCAGAAGTCTAGGCACTTGGCAACAGAGAACCCACACTTGATGATAAATTCAAAGAGTCAATATTCTCAAAAAATTAATGTCTGGATTGGGATCTTCAATAATTGTATAGTGGGTCCAGTGTTTTTCCGAGATACATTAAACAGTGAAAGGTTGAAAGGTTTTTTAATTTCTTGAACATAAATTTTTGGGATTGTATGGAAGTACTAAATGAGAAAGAAAACAGACAAGTTATTTTTCAACTAGATGGTGCTTCCATACATTATTCGGTGGTTGCACGTACGCTCATCGAGAACTGTCCCAAAAAAAAATTAAATGGGGCAGCGCATTCCAAAATAACAGGGAGCTGCGGTATAATAATAATAATAATCTTTATTAACCACTTAAGATACATTACTTCTGTATGTGGTAAGTCACAGGCATAAATTGTCAAAGATAAATGTATAAAATATAAAGATATAAAAAATGTATGAAATATAATTCACAGTAAATGTGAAACAACGACATGACCTACATAATATAAAACAAAATATACAAATACAAGTGTACAAAATACAAGTAAACAAAGTAGTAAATATAAATGGTGAAACTAGTCAAAGTATACTATTCAAAAAAAAACTCCCCAAGGTTATAAAAAATATCAGACAATAAAAGAGCCTTTAGATTTTTTTTAGACTTCTATGGATTTAGCATTTTGAATTTCCAAAGGTTACAGTGAATAACTTCGAGTTTCTAAAGGTTTGCCTACATGACTCACGGTAGCTTAAGTTAAATATAAGTCTAATAACCCTTTTCTGATGGATTAATACTCTATCAATATCACTAGATTGTCCCCATACGTTAATGCTGTAGGCAATAGCTGAATAAATAAGTGCATAATACACATTTAATAACGAGTCTTTATTAAGAACATTTTTTTAATGAATTAATGACATAAAAACCCCTATTTAGTCTGTTGCAGACTTGGTCAATTTGACTATAAAAGTTAAAATTTTGATCTAGACTAACCCCTAGAAATTTCACTTGTTCACTAGCAGTAAGCAGCAAACCGTTAAAATTAAAATTAAGGTTAGACCGATTGTTTTGCCTGTAGCTAAACTCTACTAATACTGTCTTATCATGATTAATCATCAACCTATTGTCGTAACACCATTTATTAAATTCTTGAAGAACCGTAGATACTTTACGACTTAATATTAAAGGATCGGGATCAGCAACGATTATTGCAGTGTCATCGGAGTACATGAAGATATTACTCAAAGATATATGATTGGGCAGATCGTTCACATATAATAAAAATATTAACGGTCCCAATACACTACCCTGTGGAGTTCCAATGCAACTATGTTTCTTATCGGATGTAGTAGTACCGATTTTTACACAACTTTTCTGTTTGACAGATAAGAAAAAATCCAGATATTTCAGGGATCGTGTATTCCTATACTATGTAATTTTTGAGCTACAAAGTCTCGATCTATGGTATCGAAAGCCTTAAAGACATCAAAAAATACACCACAGACACGTTCGCCTGAATCCATTTTGTCATAAACAAATTGGCTAAGAACTGTTATACTTACTTCTGTTGATAAACCTGGTCTAAATTCATATTGGCAATTACTTAAGACAGAGTTTTGATTTAGGAATTCAAAAATTTTATTTGCAACCACTTTTTCTTTTATTTTAGAGATTACACTTAAAAGAGCAATAGGCCGATAATTGTCTATCCTTTCACTTGCTCCTTTTTTAAAAACAGGTATTGATGCTGCTCCCTTTAGGCAGTTTGGGAATTCACCTAAGATTACCGATATATTAATGATGTCCGCAAGTATAAGTGCTAGCTCATTTGAGCATTCTTTTACAAGTTTAATTGGATATTAAATCACACACACTGTACATGTACATATTGTACATAATATGATAAAAATATAAATTCAGCAATCATTTTTGTTTTCTTATAACCATGACGCTTAAAAATATATAAAAACAAAGATGGCTGAAGTATCCTATGTAAGCGAATACGCTACAGATATATTATTTATCTCTATCTATTCGGTGTATATTTCACATTTCCGTCTCTCTTTAAATGAGAGAGGAGCTTGGTAGATATAAGTGAACAATGTATTTGGGCTATACCTTTAACTTTATAAAGCTACTACACCGGGTGTCAACGGATCATGGTAGACCCCTATTGTTGTTCTTATTTTTTAGAATATCAGAATGAAACTTAGTAGATGTATTATATGACCAAGAAGGCACTTTGTGACATAACTGTCGTTTTTTCCTCCCTTCCGGTTTCACCGGAAATGATCCCAATTTCTAATTTTTAAACGGAACATTTATTATAGTTTTGGAATCTTTGAAAAATTCTGAGTACGGTGATACCCCATAAGTGACATTTCAATTCCATGAAAAAAACCTGGCTCGAAATTTGCTGGTGAATCTAAAGTGCCATGACCAGAAAAAATTGCTTCTAATGGACAGGTGTGATGTCGGAAAAATCAAATCAAGCATAAAACTTTTAGAATGTGTATTTCGTGAGCCATCAAATTTGGACTGAACAATTTTTTTAACAAAACTTAATTTTTTCAAATGGAACCATAACGGTAGAGTACTACCATAAAATAGCGGATGTTCTAAGGAATCTGTGGATGTGCCTAAAAACATTTTTTTCTGGTCATGCTACTCTAGATACATCAACAAATATCTAGTCAAATTTTGTTCATGGTGTCGAAATGTCACTTATGGGGAATCACCGAGAGTTTTTCAAGTATTCCAAATATGTAATAATATACAGGGTGTTCGATTTAAAAATTAATAGTTGGGGTCATTTCCGGTGAAACAGGAAGGGGGAAAATTACAGTTACATCACAAAGTGTCTTCTCGGTCATATAATCCATCTACCAAGTTTCATTCCGATATTCTAAAAAATAAGGAAAAAAGGGGGGTCTACCATGATCCGTTGACACCCGGTATGTATCCCTACCTCGTAAGATCTGGGATCCACCCGCATTGTGAGCCCTGCGGGCCGCTATGCCAATAGGTGAAATTATAATCATTAGAAGATTGTAAAAATGATTATCTCATTAATACAAATAATCCAGAATTATTGTTGATGGAAACTAAAATTCGACTTCACTATTCTGGCCTTCCTTTCCTTTTCTTAAGTGACTATAACTTCAATGTTCATTGAAATTCAAGAATTGTACATTATTTCAAGGTGCTGAGTTACTCACAAGTTTAAGTTCAGTTAGTAGAAGCTGTCGTATTAATCAATTTAAAAAAAATAAGGGAACAACTTTCGGCTTATTCATGCCACTTAGTATACTTTAGAGAAAGAAAATCGGAACTGACAACTACTAACTAAAGCTTTCTACGTTTCGTGACACCACTCTTCCTTAATGGGCCGAAATTTAATCATGTGTAACTCTTAGTGTACTTTCCTCTTTACGACATTCTGAACTTCTATAAACTAGTCAATTCGATAAGATGGCATAATAAGGAAAATGTTAACACAAATTCATTGCAAAATTAAACTCAAATATATCACATTTAAAAAGTTACTCCTCTGAAAAAATTATGTTTCACTGAAAATGTGTGGAGGGTTAAACTGAAGATTGTTTGAACAATAACCATGTTTCTATATATTTACAAATTTTATTATTATTTTTTTTTATTTATTTATTAATACTGCAACATCTTTTACAATTTTACATTTTCACAATTGTTTACACTCTATATACTTATTATTACATTATAATTGCATATATTATTTGTATAGGTTATGACACCTGAGGAGACCTCGTGTTGTGTCTAGGAGTATAACATTTTTGCTCACATAATTTTATATTTAACTATATCTAATTTATTGCATTTATACTTAATATTACAATACTTATAATTACGTTTACTAAAGCTAGAAAGGTAGGAAGACAGGAGACAGATAATAATAAAAAGAAACACAAATAAGATAAGATAAAACGAGTTTGACTAATCCTTATTTACATATTTACAAATTTACAATGGGCGGATAGTTAAGTTTTTGATGGAACTACTTGCTTAATTAGGCTAAAAGTTGAAGACATATGGGTATAATTTTTTACTAGATATTTTTTACATTGTTTTTTGAATTTCTTTTTATTCTGGGCTTTTATATGTTCTGGTAGCTGGTTGTATAGTTTGATTCCATTGTATTTGATTTGTTTCTGGCAGACTGCTTTGCTATATTTTGGAGTTTGATATTTGTTTTTGGTGTTATTTCTTGTTTCATATCGGTGATTAATACTCGAACCAAATATATGTTTCTTGTTGTGTGTATAAACTACAGCAACATGCATATACAGACCTCTCACATTCAGTATTTCATTTTCTACAAATATATTTCGGCAGCTATCTCTACTTTTCTTATTAAAAATTGTCCTTAATATATAATTTTGTGTAATTTGGAGAGATTGGAGGGTTGTATTATATGCTGATCCCCAAACACTAATGCCATACCTAATTATGGATTCTGCTAGGCTGTTATACGTCACTAAAAGAGTTTTTCTATTTAGGACACTTTTCAGGTTGTAAAATTTATAAATTAGTTTCCTTAACTTCTCATTTAAGTGTTTGATATCCTTTTCCCATTTTAAATGTTTATCGAAGATAACGCCAAGGTATTTAATAGTAGTGGTGTTGTGTATGTAACTCTTTGTTTCTTCGTCAATCAGCATAGGTTCCATTGTTTGTGGCATTCTTGCCTTTGTTGGGGAGAATGTCATGAAGTTAGTTTTCGCAATATTTAGTTTTAGAGAGTTTATATCTAGCCATGTTTGAACTTTATTTATTGCGGCAGTCGCTTTTTGTCTCGCTAGACTCCAGGTTTCACCCGAACAGATTAGTGCGGCATAAAATTCAAACTTTAATGTCTGAGTGTTTCACTTTTTCATACGCGACTCTTAGGGCACTAACTAGTGCACCTTTAGTATTGAAAATATTTCTGGGAGTGTATATATATGGACTGTCTACGCAAAAATGCAGCGACATACGACAAATGTGTCTGCTGGACGGCGCCGGCGCGCAGCGACCAACAATGAGAGAATATCAGAGGATAGGTGGTGTCAGATAATGTGTAATATAAAATTTTAATGAAAATAGACACCTAATAATGCCTAAA
Source organism: Leptura quadrifasciata (assembly GCA_963675555.1). Classification (NCBI taxonomy): domain Eukaryota; kingdom Metazoa; phylum Arthropoda; class Insecta; order Coleoptera; family Cerambycidae; genus Leptura; species Leptura quadrifasciata. The sequence goes on from OY776675.1 coordinate 92,725,017, forward strand.
TATTGTAACAATACGCATATATAAAATTGGATTAATGGACGAAATGAACCAGTTTCGTGAAAACAAATATGTCAATTTTGTGATGTCTCGTCGAAGTAAAATTTCACGTGGGTATACTAGGTATCGAATATGATTGTTTGGGTAAAAATGCCAAAAGGGCCTTACCTTTAACTTTGCCCTATATCAGCCAACCAAAGATTAAAATTCATTAAGAAAATTAGCCTAACAATATAGCAATATAAAAACCTTGGACAGCATATTAAAATACAAATTAATGTTGCTTACAAAAAGTTTATCTGTGATACTAAGAACTGTATTCATTCAGATAGTAAAACATTTTGGTCGTTTATTAATAGCAACAGCGGTAAGACTCGTACACCGGGTGTTGTACACCTAAATGAAAATATATTTAAAGACCCGCGAGCCATAGTTGACGGATTCAGTGATCACTTTTGTAGTGTTTTTCAGCACAATGATGTTGCTTTAAATTTAGCTAATCCTGGTCCACGTAATTTGCCTAACATTAATATTAACTGTTTTACTGAGGATGAAATTATTATTTCAATGAAGAAACTTAAAGATAAACCGACTTGTGGACTTGATCAAATTACTAGCTTCCTTGTTAAGGACTGTGTATATGTGTTGTCTTACCATTGAAAGTGATATTCAATCTTGCTATAAAGACGTCTACATTTCCTTTAAAATGGAAAGAACCAAATGTGTGTTCAGTCTTAAAAAGTGCTGACCCTGCCAATATAGTTAATTATAGGCCCATAACTTTATTGATTAATTTTGGCAAAGTTTTTGAAATGTCAGTATATAATCGCATCTACTATCCAGTAAAAAATATTATTTCACTAGATCAGCATGGTTTTATGTCAAGCAGATCCACTGCCTCTAATTTAATTTGATTCACGAAATATATATCAAATATACTTGATGATCAGGGACAAGTAGATGTGATTTATACTGACTTTTCTAAGGATTTTGATAGGATACTTTATGGGATTTTATTAAACAAATTTAGGTTTAGTCAGAATTTAATAAAAATTTTTTTACATCTTATTTATCTAATAGATCTCAATATGTCACATTTAACGGCTATAAGTCTAAAATATATGACATTACGTCTGGCGTACCGCAGGGTTCCAATTTTGGCCCTTTACTTTTATCTTATTTATTAATGGCTTAGCTAAAATTTTAGAGTGTGAAAGGCTTTTGTATGCTGATGATGTAAAGATTTTTATTTCAATTAATAGTTTGTGACTGCATAAAACTGCAGAAAAATCTAACACAGCTACAGACTTGGTCAAATATTAACATGCTTGATTTAAACATAGCAAAATGTAAAGTGCTCACTTTTAGTAGGAAAGAGTGTCCTATTATTTTTTATTAAGAACTTAATGCTGAGATTCTCAATAGATGTAGTTTTTGTAAAGACATTGTGATAACTTCTGATGAATCTTTGAGTTTCAAAAATCACATAGAGTGCATAACATCTGCATCATAAAAATCACTTGGTTTTGTCATCAGAAACAGTAGGTCTTTTAATAATGTGGAGACATTGAAGATCTTGTATTACGCTTTTGTTAGATCTAAACTGGAGTACTGTTCCTTAGTTTGGTATCCTCATTACGTGTCTTACATTAATAGTTTAGAGTCTGTACAAAGGAAATTTTTAAAATATGCTGCCTGCCGAGTAGATGGTATTTATTCGGAACGGGGAATTGATAATAACTTACTACTAACTAGATTTGAGATGGTATCATTAAAAAATAGAAGGTTCACTGCATCTCTTCGCTTTTTATATAATTTATTACATAATCAAGTTGACTGTCCGAATATTTTGTCTCAGTTGAACTTTTTAGTACCTCGTCTATCTGCACCTGATAATGCATACTGAATAAGCGAAGTAAATTAAATCCATGAAAACGTCTGTATTTCTACTTCATGTTTGATTGAAGTAAAATTTCACGCGGGTAAAAATGCCAACAGGGCCTTGTCTTTAATTGTATCTGTTTAACCGAACAAAGATTAAAATTTTATTTGTTTATAATTCTTGATCTGCAACTAGCTCCGACTAATAAACTAAATAACTAATTAAACAGCAACAACTAAATACACATCACATGTATGCAGGTAACGCACATCCGTGATTTATAAATTAAAGTCTTATCTCCCTAGTAAATATTTTTTAAACTAAAACGACTTTTAACTTGTGGCTCATCCCGTATTTTCACTCTTGTTAAAGGTAGATTAAAAGCGGATTTGAAATAACTTGACTTGCCTTTTTGTTTGAGAACGGGTTAGTTAAAAAAACATCACTTATATTTTGCTGAAACTCCCTGAATGTACTGAAAATCATCATAGGATAATCGGAACATGAATATCACTTATGTTGATTCTAAAGTTAAATAAATATATTCTGTTTAGTGGAATTAATTAAGGCGGAAAAACAATATTTGCCCCTAAATGTCAGGGTTGACAAATTAAATAAATTAAATAATTTATAAAAGTTGTTAAACTTTTTTGCAGATTCACCGCTTTCGCATTGAAAACGAATGAAATAGCGAAAAAATGCATACGAGCGATATTGTGATATTGATATTGTTATTAAACCTATTAGAGTAGAAGCAATCTAAAATCATCCAAAGATTCAAAGAGACTCCCGCACATATTTGTGAAACTGAAACTGTTAAAGCGAATTATTGGCTTTAATTATAATTTCGCAAATATTAATGTTACAGTAATTCCATTCTACTATTAAATTACATATGACCAAGATCATGCAGCGTATTTCAGATTGTACTCCAACTCCGCCAAATTTTACAATTTCACAGTTAATTTAAGCCATACTTTTGGCAATTTCACTGGAGCGTTTACATAACATGTTCAATACCACCCAACTAAGAAAAAATGACCTACCTTCTACCTTTCAATTTTATTATTGATATAAGTTCATTATCCGTAAGAACATTCATGGCGACCACGCTATTCCCGTTATCGTGATGCTGTCAAAGAACCCACCTAAATAGATAAAAAATCATCATGCCTGAAGTCAGGGAAAATTTCCTTCGACGGGATTTTGCAAAATTACCATGAAATCGGAAAATATTTTGTATGAACGGTTTGCGACACCTAGAAATATTCTCGGGGAGATATTTTAGAAGTACCATAAAGTTCTCGAGACGTGATTGCAAAGCGGCATTTTTGTAATTGCAATAAATTTTTCAAGACGGGACGTAACGCCCCGCACGACTTCACATACTTCGGAACATAACGTTTCACGGGGCGTAATTTTCGTAACTGCGGTGAAGTTGTACACGAAGGTACGTCATGCCTGGGATGTAATGCACAGAAAGGCAACTTTAGCCACTGTCTCGAAAACGGACAAAATCTTCTTCTACGATTCGATGTTATGTAGCACTGCCCCTCATGCAAGGTATGGTCTATGAGGTTGGATTAATAGTTCCTCAAAAAGTTGCAGAAGGGAGATTCCCTCCGGACCACAAATTTTTCGATCGTCATTTTTCAAATTTATTGGTAAACTTATATGTATTCCGTCCACATGGTTCCTCAGTGATTCGGAATCCATTTCACTCTATGTGCATTGTGTATGGGACCGCCTTGCCTGAACGTATGAATATAAAATAATATTCGAATCTGTTGCGATTGAAGCATCTTTAAAGTCTATAACAGAGCGCCCGAAATTATCTAAGATATTTTACAAATACGCATAAGAACTGGCAAGCTAAAAGCCCACAAAGTCGCAAATATTCTTTTATTTTCAGTAGAAGCTTTTTGGTGTCAGCCAATTACTTTAGCGCAAACCATTGGATGGTAGTTGGAGACTGCATTTTCAGTGTCGTCCTAAAACTCACCATGTGTGGTATGGACTGACACTCTCGTTAACCTTATATCAATATACATTTTTCAAAAGACCAATATATAACTTTACCTAAATTCTATTCTGTTTCGTTGTGTCTTACTGAGTCAATACTAATAACATTATCTTTCAGGTTAATTAAGAAGTGTTAGATTTAGAGCGTTAGATATAAGATAGTGCAGCGAAATTCCAATGGGATGCAAGCAGTTAAGTAAAAATTTGGACAAGCGAGATATCTGAAAGCGCACTTCAAAGCGCTCGGTCTTCGGCATCAAAGTACGCTCTCTACTTTGCAGAACTAATGAACAATAAAATGTTGATTACTTAGGAAAAAATCGGCAACTACTGGAAGCGGCTAGAAACCTCCCCACTCGGTGGATCTTTGAAGCCGAAAATGAACTAAATTGTGTGTTCCAATTCAAAAACATTCTAGTTACCCTATAAACATTACAGATTCGTAAAGTAACAAACTGAAAATGGTAAAATGATAATTTATAATAAATTCACCAACGTAGGTACAAAAAGCATTTGATATTGCTATTGTTACACCTACCTTTAAAGTTTGTGATAATCCACTGGTGCATAGTCACATAATTTAAACGTTTTCAATACGCATCAAATATTATTGAGAAGAAAGTGATTATGACGTAAGTCGACGACTGAAATGGTTGCAAATGTTTCAAAGTTCAAATTCGGATTATAGTGAAAATGTAGTTCTTGAAGTCGGACAATTACAAATATATCCGAACTGACATATCGTTGTGTGTCTATCAATCTATCTGTGAGAATTACTAACGTGTTGAGCACCCTTGAAAACGCGGATAAACAAATTTTCATGCATTTTTGGGGATTTAAGTATTAGGGGAAGGAGTAGTTTCAACTCTGGGGTGGATAAGATAAGATGTTGTATGATTAAATTTCATTCGCTCTATCCGAATCCTGCCCAAAAAACCGATCCGCATGCCTGCGATGGAAAAAAGGCGAAATTGGGGTGGTTTTTCGAGTTTAGGGGTAGTTGCTGAGGAGTGCGAATCTTAATAATATCAGCATAATTTTTTCGAAAACAGGGGGGTACTCATGTTTCATCCCTGCCACAGAACTCTTGGGATTTTTCAACTAGTTCATAAACTATTAATGGCACTGGATTTCAATGAATCCTGAAATATGTACGTGATGTATTAAAAAGAATTTAAGGTTTCTAACATGCATATTAATTATTTTCGGCTATAACTTTTTTTTTAATACATATATTGGTAAAAAAATATAAGAGTACCTAAGTAGAACTATGAAGTTGTAGTGATATAGATTTTCACTCAATAATTTCAGTTGTTTGCAAAATTAGTTAATTTAAAACTGCAAGATATGAAAATTGGCACTATTTTTTAATTTAAATTCACGAATTTTGCAAACAACTGAAATTATTGAGTGAAAATTTATATCACTACACCTATCATAGTGTCATAGTTCTACTTAGGTAGTCTTATAGTTTTTTAGACATGTACTTAAAAAAAGTTGTGGCCAAAAGTAATAAATATTTCCTTGTCAGATCTCTCTCTCTTGGATATGCCCACCTTGAACAGATTATGCAACCAAATAAACATCAGATGTATGCAGGTAACGTACATCCGTTATTTAAAAGTTAAAGTCTTCTTTCCCTAGTAAATATTTTTAAAACTAAAACGGCTTTTAACTTGTGGCTCATCCGGTATTTTCACTCTTGTTAAAGGTAGATTAAAAGCGAATTTGAAATAACTTGATTGGCCTTTTTATTTGAGAACGGGTTAGTTAAAAAAACATCACTTTTATTTTGCTGAAACTCCATGAATACACTGAAAATCATCATAGGATAAACGGGATATGAAAATCAGTTGTAGGTATTGATTTTAAAGGCAAAAAACTATATTCTATTTAGTAGAATCGATTAAAGCGGAAAAACTACACTTGCTCCTACATGCCAAGGGTGACGAATTGTTAAACAATTTATAAATATTGTTAAACTTTTGCTAAAGGCATTCTTAGCGGATTCACCGCTTTCTCACCAAAAACGAAGTGAAATACAATGCATACATGTGATACTGTGATATTGATATTGTTATTAAAACTATTAGGTATTCTAAAATCATCCAAAGACTCAAAAAACTTTTGCATATGTTTGTGAAACTTAAACTTTTAAAGCGAATTATTGGCTTTAATTATAATTTCTCAAATATTAATTTTACACTAATTCCATTCCACATATTAAATTACATATGCCCAAACTCATGCACCACATTTCAATTTGTAACTCCAACACCGCCAAATTTTACAATTTCACGGTTAATTTAAACCATACCTTTGGTAATTTCTCTGGAGCGTTCACGTACAATGTCCAATATCCCTCAACTGAAAAAAATGACCTACTTTTCAATTTTACATAAGTTCGTTATCCGAACGAACATTCATGGCGATCATACTATTCCCATTCGTGATACTGTGAACGATAGACATCTTTACACGTCTGAAGGACTTTTATTATACTTTCCAAAATGGATATTAAACGTTCACAAAGAAGGGTTCAAAACGACTATTTCAGATGGAGAATAATACAAAATCTATACTTACTGTTCGTTTTTGCTTAACTGCTTCACTGATGGTACCAATGGGACATCGTAACACTATAAATCTAACACAGTAAATACTGACACTTTCCTAAATTTAAATCTGAAAAGGAATTTAGAAAACACAAGAAAAAGACAATATAAAGTTAAAAAATATAATAATAAATAATAAATAAATAAACACCACAGAAATTAGACAACCCCCAATTCCAGAAGCCAGGGCTTGTGCGGAAGAGGGTTACACATTAAAAAAAGGCGGACATAGAACCATTTCCTCCGACAGTGCCAGCGCCGGAGCCAGGATTCGAACCGGTGGTGCGATGTCCGTGTGATTAGTCGCGATTGCCACCTCGCACCTTAAGCCACTTGGCTATCGACCAGACTTAAATCTTTTAAAAAATTAAGTTTTACAAAAACGTTCAAGAAAAATGTATCGACAAATTATAGTCTGGCCCGTGTAAAACACATAGTGAGGAACGGAACGACTCATAATGGAACCAACTACCATCCAATATGCGGTTTATAGCTAACGATTACACAAAAAGATTCAAGAAAAGTTCAATGTTTATAATTTTGGTGGGTTTTTGCTTGCCTGTCTATTTGCGTATTATCAGTTCAATATTAATTAAGTTCGTTCCTCGGATCTTAAAAATGCTTTAATCGCAACGACTTTGGATTATATTCTGCAATTATAAATTCATACGTTCAAGCAAGGCACGTACGTTCTGAGTACATGGTAACTATACTTTTTTGACACCGACTGAGGAACCGGTTTAGGGCAAATACGCTTAAAACCCATCATTTTCCGGTCAAAATCGATTGCTAGAAAATGATAGAGCACCCTCGACGCTAAGGGCTATTTTCGCTAAAACTCTCGAAATACTTTGACTAGAGACTGGATAACTTGTCCTCATATTTAACACAACTCATAAGTTGCAGTGCTGTACAACGTGGATTCGTAAAAGGATTTTTGTTTTCAAAATTTCCAAAGTTAAGTTGGTTTTCATTATACTTCCTAAATTTTGTGGTCGGGGCGACATTACGTCCCCGTACAGCGACATTTACTACACTGAGTTTCCAAGATTTTGGCAAAAAAACGCTTCGTAGAGCGAAAATGTGAATTTATATATAAAAACCTCTTTCAATGGCATTTTTATGTGAAGCACGCTTTTCATGCGAAATGTTTCCTAAGTCCGATAATATCTCTTCTACAGAGTACAAAGTCCACGATAGCATTTATCCAAAGGCAACTAGATTGGACAAGAGAGACGTCTAAAAGCACACTTCCTAGCAGCGCTCTGTCTTCGGCATCAAACTCGCTCACCATTTTGCATAATTAGAAAAGTAAAATGTTGATTATTTTGGATAATCTGAAAAAATGCATTATTTTACGATTGTCTATAATGAAAAATGTTTATATTCAACGTTTCCTTAACTTTCAAATGCTCCATTATGTCTACGATTAAATAATAATAAAAAAAATTCTTGTTCCATGTTAAGGATGAAAAATGACAAAACGGATGAAAAATGGTTTCATTCAATTAACACAGCGAGGAATATAAAAAATTAAACAATTTTCTTCTCATTTCTTCATTTTAACCATGAACCTTTATATCATTTATTGATTTTTTAGCTTTGCAAGCTAAATATTTTTCACTATACTATGAATAGTATTCAGCTCACAATGCTCTGGACAAAGGATTAATAGGCCGAAACATATCTAGTGTGATCTAGATGTATTATTTGGGAACAGATAAAATCAATACTTACTCGAAATTAGTAATTATTATTTTTAAGTTGATTCTCAAGGAAGAAACCAACCACAAACTCAGTGCAGTGTGCAATTTATTACCTCCAAGTTGCGACATCCCAAAAACTCACTCACTCACCATCACCGTAAGAGATTTTTAATAATTTTACACTGATCTGCAATTTATACAATTTTAAAATGTTGTAGATTTATAAGAAATCAAGATGTTTTAATATCATGGCCTTATATTTTCTTCCCCTGTTCTGAAGGAAAATACGTTGCAAATAATTTATAAGTACTTTCTTATATCCCACAAATCTTCTTCCTTCGGTTTTGGTAGTCGTCCCTTAAAGTTTAGTGTGAGTTTCTTTCTCCATTACTAAATTATAACTAACCTAACTAGCCGCCACTGATTTTTAGAACTGTTTCCTTTTACTGTTTCTAACTCACTAAAAGGATTAGTAAGATCTAGTACCACATATCTTTTTGTAAACCTTAGATCATAATGGATTTATTTATTATTCGCTTGAAAGATAACTAACTAAGGCACTCTTTTAACTCCATCGTAATCAGCATCCCTCAATCCTCACTTGAAATTTGATGTTTGTAATATTTTTAATTTTCGAGGTAGAAGCAGTTATATTTCGAAAAACGCTACTAACATACATCACCAAAAGTGGTGAGAAATTCACATGGGAGATGACTACAAGTTCTGTTTGCGCTTTCCAGAAATGAATTCAGCATAAAATTTTGCACAATATTAAACTAGCTTTAAAAGTAGGCCCAAATTTGCATAGCAATAAAGAAATAAGCAGAATTTGGTGCACTGGATCCCTGTCTATAAACAATGAGTAAATCGAAATTACTCAATTATAATTTCAATAATTTTTTACTGCCGTCCTGTTAGGATTTTGGCATGCTATTTTGGTAGGATGAACTTCAATTTGAATGGCGTTTATGTTCTTAAATTTGTAAAACAAGGATTTAATGTTCTGAATCACGCTGTATAATACAATTAATCTATTAACGAATATTAAAGAGAAAGATATTTCTGAAAATATATACTTGCTGTAGTTGGCCATTTGTTTGCCACTGAAATAAAAATGTTCATTAAAATTGTAGAAACAATATTCGTTAATAAATTAGTTAAGTGCCTACATTATTTAATTTAGTGTATAAGAACGGAATATTATACTAAATGAATTTCGTCTATTGTCACTACTGATTATAATATAACTATCCAGTTTTATTAAGAATGTCTAGTATTTTCTGATTAATTTCCAATTTATAGATCAGCCGGTCGGTTTAGCTAACAGATAACCATAAAAGAAACTTTTCCGTCCCTGCCCTTATTGGATATTAATTATATTGCAGCATTATCCTCCTCCTTTCGTTAATAGATTCACTAATATTCTAGAATATTGTTCCGTGCTATAAACGTATTAAAGAATATTCCTCCCAAGAATTTCCTTGTGCTTGGTACATTATAGGATTTGTTATGCAAATACCTTTTATTGAATTTTCAACGAACTCCAGAAAAAAATTAGTAGACTAAGATTATCATGGTTTATGTAATACTGGCGTTATATTTACAGGGAGACCATGAAAGATTAATAATATTAAAACTTCTAACTACGTTCCCTGTCATCCAAATTGTGTGATCTGTCAAACGAGCGCACTTCTGATTCTCAATTTATAATCAAGTGATTTGTGCAATAAAGAAGTTGCGAAAATATAATTGGAGAGCTGTAAATGTCATAATACAAATTAAACAAAAATATTATTAAACAATTATGTTCTAAACATAATAAGAAAGTTAACGACGATGGATTATATAATTCTGAGTACTGGATTTTCACTTAAAAATCATTATATCAGTTTCCTTTGAGAACAAAGCAACATGTAGCTCGAGAAATGGTAAGATAAATATATAGTGTATATTAATCTACATTACATAAAGAGTTGTGATATATTTATAGTATAGTATAGTATAGTATAGTATAGTATAGTATAGTATAGTATAGTATAGTATAGTATAGTATAGTATAGTATAGTATAGTATAGTATAGTATAGTATAGTATAGTATAGTATAGTATAGTATAGTATAGTATAGTATAGTATAGTATAGTATAGTACAGTACAGTACAGTACAGTACAGTACAGTACAGTACAGTACAGTACAGTACAGTACAGTACAGTACAGTACAGTACAGTATAGTATAGTATAGTATAGTATAGTATAGTATAGTATAGTATAGTATAGTATAGTAAAGTATAGTATAGTATAGTATAGCATAGCATAGTATAGTATAGTATAGTATAGTTAATAGCAGAACCAACAAACTACCTACCGACCAAGCTAAAGGACATACACAAGATGTTTACTCAATTAATGACCAAGACAAGTTTTCCAGGAAAAGAGGAAAACCGACAAGGAGGTGCAAAGCCTAGCGGAGGTATCCGATGTTATCGGTGTAGCAAACCAGGGCATATGATGCGAGATTGACGATAATGGAGCCCTGAGGAGGTAAACGCTGCAAGGAAATAGAAGATTGACTCCAATAAGAAAAGATTGATCGTTATGGTAACGGATATACAAAAAATGGTCACGCATGTACTGAGCTGCAACCGCCGAAACAGGAGCCGAAGCAACAATGAAGCGGTGAAAGGATGACAAAAGGAATCTGCTATTATAATTGCGGCATGCCAAGAGGTAATGTCGCCAGAGGCACCATAAGGAAGTAAATATCGAGGACTTGAAGAAATAGCAAGATGTGGCAAGACGGTTAGAATAGGGGTCCGAAGGACTATACAAAGGAAATTGTAAGGAAGGAACAACTAAACAAGCACACAGCAAAAGTGATGAACTGAAAGCTTTATGAGCGCAATGGAATTCCCTAAGGTTTGAAGATGTACTATTACGGAAAGCATAAGTGAGCCCGGATGAGAAGGAAGTTACTATGCGGCTGATGATATCCAGGTACCGGGTACCAAAAGTACTTCGGGAAGTACAAAAGGGAATATTCGGAAAACATTTTGGTAAAAACAAGATCTTGGATAGAATATGGGAACGATTTTATTGGATAAATAGTCCTCAGAATGTAGAGGCTTGGTGTCGCAGATGCAAAGTTTGTGCGGATGCGGCCGCCAAGGAGTCCGATATGCCTGTAACGTCAGTTCAGCAGGATTCACAAGCTGGTAACAGACGGAGAGCTATACTATAATATATATTATAGCTTAGGGGTGGGATATAATATCATATTATAGCAGCAAACCAACACACGAGGAAAGATTTTGTGATATATTTTCGGTAACTGTAGTTTGAAAAGGTAACATCACAATGGTTTCTTGTGATATAATTTTAGATGTAATTGACAGCTCATTAGAAGATGAACTTGACAGTAAATTTGACGCCACCCTAGCGGTGCTAGTTGCCAAGGGTAAAAATAGAAGATTTTGGATAGCAAATCATATCAGGTTAAGAAAAGAACGTGGTTAATTTGCGCTTTTCAACGAGCTAGATGACGAAAAATTTCGTAATTACTTTCGAATGGATAGGCGCAGGTTTCACGAACTTCATGAATTAGCTCCGAATATGTAGAATATGTCTATGCGAGTGCAACGAGACGTAAGAGGGGGTGAGATATATCATAAAATATCGCTCAATCAAGCGATGCCGACCTATGTAAAAATATATCGCCCGACTAGAAATATATATTCGTTCGGTATGTTTTGCTTCATTTAAAATCATGTTGGGTTATATTTTCGTAATATATAGGATATAATATATATTATAGTATAGCACTCCATCTGTTACCGGCTTCATGGTGAGGGACTTGGTTTGGCTGCATGAGCCAGAGCGGAAGAAGGATTCTCGAAGACTTGCCCATCTTGGAATGGACCGTATTCTGTCACCAACCGGGTTAACGACGTTGTTCATCGGATTCAACGTAATAAGAAGTCTAAGATGATAATTGTGAGCCTAGACAGACTGGCGAAGTATATTGGGCACTCTGAATTACCTGACCGAGACCTTTAGACTTAAGAAGGGGGCAGTCTTATGTGCACGCCCACCCCCTTGTCTGGAATGAAATGGATGAATCGAGAATATGCACCACGAATATATAAGTACCAGAGCCAACGTGCTGGAGTTAGTTCAGAACAGTTCTAAGGTGAGCCAAGTGATCGGATTAGAGTTGCAAGTTTGCAATAATATACTTAAGTAGAATAATTTTCGCTATATTATTACATGTACTATTCAATTTTAACTTGTCACTGGTCTGCAATAAAACTATCTTTACCTCTTTTTATGCAGACAAATCGCATTACGAAAAATAAATGTATTCGCTGGCAATCTCTGCCAACTATTCTGCACTATATAGTTTCTTTCATTATGTGCATATTTTACACACTTGACTTTCGATATGTCGTACCCACATAAATAATATTCCAGTGTAAATAAATCCGATTCCAAGATTTGCTTGGATATGCCAATAATTGTCCACATTACGAAAATGAAATCAATAATTATTTAGTCTCCGATTGCAATTAGAAGACGTTTTAGCGCCATTATCGTAAATAGCTATTAATTATTTAATAGGTTATAGAACAGACACGTATTAATTTTTTTAGTTTATCGATTTTAAAAAACCCGTTTCGTAAATAATGAATGCCAATCTCATATGCAATTTAGAGCTGCAAAAACAAAACTAACGGCCAGTCTAGACACATATAGAATATATTATGTAGGAGCGTCTGTGTGCATGTTTCATCTGCCAAATAAATTTATACAGTGGAGTCAAAGTAGCTTTTTCCAAAATTGTACTATAAGAGAACTTTTATTAATTTTGAATGCGTTATTCGCTTCTTAAGAAATAAGGGAAAAAAAACTTGAATCGGCCGTTACTTCATATAAAGAAAGGAATTTATATTGCAGATTCCATTTACCGTAGTTTCAAAATCTCAAATATATGTAGAAAGGACTACTCATATCGCAATAAAAGTAAAAAGAAATTATTGATAGCACAACGAATAAAAATACTTCATGTGAATTTGTCTATTTCTATAAATTCTGTAGAACTAAATTTAATTTAAGTACATGTATTTACTTTATAGTTTCTTATACGTTTTTATGCTGATGAAAAGACGTGGGCGATATTATTACATGTTTTATGGATCTTAAAAGGCATTGTACAATTTATGAACCGTTTACCTTCAAACAAATTTGACTATGAAATATGAAAAGGACAATTGTTTTAATTTTTTAGGTAGAACTACTAAAATTAATAATTCACTTGATAATTCATCACTTAGTGAAACCGACTTATGTTGGTATGCTACATAGATTAATAATATTCTACAAAAAAGTACAATAAAGAATTAAATGTTACTAAACAAATATCGGCTAAGAACAGTATCGAACTCGGGCGCTGCGCCAGCAACCGGGCAATATACGATAAACCTCACTGCAATCTCAAAATGTGTCTTTCTGTGTGATGTCTATTTTGTGATACTTTCTAATTTTACCTAAGATCAAAATTGAAACTTATTTATTCTATTCTCTAAGAATATTGCTCCATATGTTTCGTTTAGTTGGGTGTTAGATATTATTTATTGGTTATCTTGGTGATATTATACATCCAACAGACCTAGAGCAACTGCAGTTTTAAAAAACTATTTGAGAATCTCTCGCAATCGTTATTTCTTCCCTGGGTAAAGATATAACGCACGCGGGGTCCGAATCTTGACCATAGAGGCGTTTTCGAATGATGTTCATTTTATGTCATTCAATAAATTTCATTAAAAGTGTTGCGATGGTTATTTTACAACTAGATTGTTTAAGTTTTTTCTTATTTCCTAGCCCATTGATTACGTTAAATTTTGCGCAAATATGGCTTACATCTAATACAATTTGTTAAGAAATGAAAAGTTCTGTACGCCAACTTACCCCAAGAGGAGGGTGTCAGCTACTTAATAATAAGTCTAAAGCTCCAGTCACATTAAGCTGGTTACAAATAGATCGTTAGCCAGCCGCTACCGGATAGCGTAGTGTGATCACAAAAATAGTGGCTGATTTCGCTAGCCGGAGAATATTTATCAGCGGCTAGTAAAGTCAAACATGTTCAACTTTAACAGCAAGCAGCCGATCATGTGATTCAATCGTCGTCGCTTCCGCCAGTCACCAGCGCAGCAAGTACCTACCACCGTTTTGCTGTTGAAGTTATCAAAATGGCAGAGTTAAAATTCTCAGGCAACCGCATGTAGAGCAGCGATGACTGACCACATTGCCAGCTGCCGCTTGCTGGTGCCACTACTAGCCACTGCTAACCAGCCTGATGTGACTGGAGCTTAAGCTTATGATGTGGACCATAAATGCTACTAAAAAATATAAAACAGCAAAGCACGTGCTGCTTCTCCAAAGTAGCACACCAGAAAGAAACGCTAAGATGAATTCTCTTCCTTATACATCCTTTTGAACAAAAAATAGCTCTATTCGCAGGCCTCAAATTTTAAATAAAGCTTATGGACTCGCGCCCTTAATTATATGATTGAGGGAGAAGAAGTAATAGAATAGGAGACATGTCACATCGACAGATGAAGCAGAATTGATCACAACACAACCTTAAAATTACAAGAGAGTACCATAGTGTTCTCTAAGAAAACAAAACTTGAAATTGATTGTGTGTTTCAGCAGTAGAAAATAAAAACACACTATAGATGTATAGAGCTGAGACGAGTACAGTTAAAATGTACTTGAGTACAGAGTACTGAGTACGATAATGGCTTGAACAGTTTTTTTTAAACTTAACTTTTTCAAATGAAACCATAATGGTAGAGTACTATCATAAAATAGCGGATGTTCTAAGAAATCCGTGGATGTGCCCAAGAGCAATTTTTTCTGGTCATGCAACAAATTTCGAGTCAAATTTTTTCGTGGAGTGGAAATGTCACTTATGGGATATCACAGTACTAAGAGTTTTTTAAGGATCGATTTTAAAAATATAACAATATATAGGGTCTTCTATTTAAAAATCAAAAGTTGGGGTAACTTTCGGTAAAACCGGAAGGGAAAAACTGACAGTTACGTCACAAGGTGTCTTTTTGGTCACATAATGTATACCATGTTTTATTCCGATATTCTAAAAAATAAGGAAATTTTGATTGCCTCTTATACCGTCTTATATTTGTTTATTTTAAACACTTCTATACGAGGTTATTATATAATTGATACATATTTTATTGAGGATATTTTAGCCATACCCTATTACATTCCTTTGATTTTTGTCGTATATTTAAACCCGAATAAGTAGTTTCCAATGTAAATATCAGATCCTGTATATTAATTATTTGATATTATATAACAACGAATATTGATCACGTATTTTAAGAAATTGTATCTTAAAGGAGAACAAGCTTGCGAAACATTAACAAATTATTTTTTTTTGTGAAATGCGAAGGCGACATTTAACTTTTAACCTTCAACAGAATATCAATATCTCAATTCGCCGGCTTATTATCCCTTTATGTGTAACTTCGCTGTGATATAAAAATAGAAAATACTTGTCTTTAATTATTGCAATCTAAATTATCAGTTCCAGTTGAATATTTTCAAATTATTCCACACGAAAATCTGCTCTTTGAATAGATATTTACAAAATAATTCGGATTTAACCCTAAGGCGGAGCTAGCCACGCCAGGTACAGTATCGCAAATTCCCCCTGTGTTATACAATTGATCACTCGGAAAACTCATTTTTTAAGCAGGTTCATACTATTTCCCAAAAGTGCCAGTGCTCTACATCTGCTCATTCTAAGTAGCTGCGTCTCTTTGATATTTCAAGGCTGAAAATTGCTTGGTTGATTGTTCCGGAGCGTGTCCATGGAAACACTCCTTCAGACCCTGCTAGGCCGTCATCTGTTGTGTTCCGGATTTTCAGAGGCGGCTTGTACTTTTTAGAATCAACGAGCATATCTAAAATAAAACTGTAAAAATATATAGTAATATTGTAAAATTGTATAATTTTTAACCATTTTTAAAAATTAAATTGCATAATATAATACGACGTTCGTAAAATTAATTAATTAGGTTATTTATTTATTTCAATTGTAATATCTAACAGCACAAACTCATTTACATTAACATGCAATAAAAAAATGTATAACATAAATACTGATACTTATACAGACTCATGTAGAAATACTTGTTATATTACTATAAATGCGTTAATTGGAATAAACAGAAATAAATATATTACCAAGACTTATAATAATAAAGATAAAAGAATTTAATAGGACTATATACAGTAAACCTGTATATATATATATATATATATATATGAATAAACATATTAATAAGATAAATTTTCATGTTTCTTACTCTCATTAAAGCTACATGGTAGTAGTAGTAGAGTGTTAGCCGTTCAGAAATTCACTTAAAAGTTGTTGTGATCTGGCTTCTTTGATTCTCATAACTCAAAAGGAACTTTCCCAGTTGACCTGAGTATCGCTCGTACCATCTCTAGCAAATTTCTATTTCCCTCTTTGCCAATCCATTTTACTGTGGCGTATAGACTGTAGTAAGTTGTATTTGAGTACCATTACTCTTCCAATACTCAATCAACGCGCCAATGATATACTCTCCTCCTCTGTTGAATCGGATAACTTTCGGTTTATTCTGAAATTTTGTAATCACCATCTTCACACAGTCCTTAATCGCATCGATAGTTTCTGATTTCTTCTTCAGCAAATAAATCTTCATATAACGACTGTGGTCATCAATTACTGTTAGAATGTATCTCCTCCTACCTGGAATAGCCGTTCTCATCGGCCCGCAAAGATCTGTATGCGATGAGTCTAAAATAGTCGAGTTCATCTGTACTCGCCACTCAAAAAACGCAACAAAAACTTTACGACATAATTATTATCGCCGTTGGGCCAAGCGGCATGCTGTCATCAAACAAACTGACGCACATTAAAAACTTATAAAGGTAAGCGGGTCAATTTGCGAACGAAAGAGTACAAAGAATTGCAGTTACGTTTTTTGAGTGCCGAAAGAGAACTTGACTTTACCTGGCTCGATGTCGATTCTGATTTCCCTGGGAATGGCCTTCTTGCCATTTTTGCCTTAATGCAACTTTCACAAGTAACGCTGATACCACATTCTGTCTGTCAACTTTATTCCCCTAGATAAATCTTTGCTTACAAATTGTTTTATCGCATCAGAATGCCTATGTCTCAACTTGTGATGCTAAGTGTGACAGTTAATTGTGGGCACCTGCTGAGCTTAATTTGCTATTTGAATTTGTCGAACTCTATAAAGACCACTTATTAGACTTCCTTGTGCAACAATTCAATAATTTCGTGTTATGAAACAACCCTAATTCTGCTAACGATTCTTCATTGAGCGTTGGCACGTACGGAATATAAGCTACATTCAGGCAAATATCATGTCCTTGCGCGTTTCATCATGCCCCGTTCAATATTTTCTACTTTCGCCACTTTGCCATCTGCCACCAGCTTCAGCTCATTTCGCACTGGTTCGATTTCTATGAAGAAATCTCTGCTGCTTAATATATGGGCTTGTTGAGCCAAAATTTATACAACAAGAATTCTCAGACTCAGCTTGTTTACACCCATGGTCAGTTTCAGTCTTCACTGTTGACACCTTCTTCAGCTTTTGCGGCTTTCTCCTTATCGTTTTTATCTTCTAATTTATTTTTTCTCTAGCGTTTGTAGAGCCCACAGTCTTTACGAAAATGACCAAACGACGATACAAACTCGCTCTTTTTGTCATTAGATGTCCGAAGAACAGTTTCTTCTTGATCATATTCACATGGATCTTTTCTACGCTTATACTTCGATGACTCTACCCTTCACCAACATCAGCATGAGATCCTCTTCAGAACAGGAGAACTGTAACTACAGGAATCTGGAGCAAAATTGGAATTTACAGGCTCTCATTCATTTTTTGTCCAAATGCCACTAGCTTTCCAAATTTAACAGGCATCTCACTTCAATGCAGTTCTACATCTCCTTCTTGTAGCTCTTGATTAACTATACTTTTGTGTAAGGCGCAGGCGCCAGCGTGCGCCGCTTGGCTGCCATGCGCTGTTTCTGTTCACTGTATTCGTAGTGCGGATTATTTTTAGTTTGTTTTGAGGTTTTCACGAAGTCTGTGTCTAACAGTTCCATTCCATTTCCGTTGTTACTGCTTTCCGTATAGGCACAGAATTATTAAAATTAGCATTTATTTTTAATGAAGATCAGGACCGTGCTAAAACTGATGGAGAACCTGAGCCTTAAGAGGTATTTTAAACCAATACTACATCATTCGACATAGGCTCTTCCTTTCGACCTCGACGGGGCAGGGCCTTCAAGCATCGCTTCAGATTCATATTCATATCACGATCTTAACCCGACAATGACTTGATAATTTTGTTGGGAGATCTTCGCTCATGATGCCAACACAAAGAATGAAAATGCTTCAGTTCTGCTGGATCTCATCTGAATCTTACAAGTTTGATATGAAGATAGCAAACATTTAAAAAGGAAGTTTCGACATTGCTGGTGGGAGTATTCCAAAAGGCTAGAGGTCCATTTTGTTTTTTTGTGTTCTATTTCCACCCAAGTTATTATATGATGTAGTAGGTTCACTCTTTGTGAGGTCCTTTCTAACGTACAAGGACATGCATAATCAATGCAAAACCATGCTACTAGTCAGTGGCACAATAAAGCAGCAGCAGCCAGGGCATTAAGCGAGGATATTCCGGTTGTTGAGCAGTTGAATTCAGCCTATCAAAGAACAATTGAAGGGAACAAAGAAGTGGTGTCATCAATGGCTCCAACGATAATATTCTGTGGAACTCATCACCTGTATTTGATAGGAAAAATCTACACGATGGCGCCTTCTTTGACTTAATATAACTAAAAATTGAAGGTGGTGATGGAGCTCTGATAAACAAGAAGGGAAGAGGAATGCGACGTATATGTTAAATTAAAAATAGAATCATCAGAATCTACGGAAATGTAATGAAAACTGCTGGGGATCTTCAAAAGGCTCAGGCGTTCGGTATTTTTAACTGACGAGAGTGCAGACTATCAGGAAAGGAGCAACTTTCTATAGGAGTCCGTTTCTTTGATGACGAAAAAATGCAAATACGAGAGGAGTTTCTTGGATTTGTGGTAATTAATTCAAATGGATGCTAAGACTATTGCTAACTCAATAAAAGGATTTATCGAAGGTCTAAGTATTGACCCTGAGAGGTGTGTTGGGGAAGCGTATGATGGCTGCTCAACGGTGGCGGGTAAATACGAAGACGTGCAGGAGAAATTCACTAAGGGACTATATTTTCACTGTTCCAGTCATAAACTGAATCTTATGATCAATGACTTGAACCACGTCACGGAAGTGCGAAAACGGTATAAAGAATAAAAAATGTTATCAATTTATTTTGTGAATCGGTGTTATGAAGAAAGTATTCGCCTAATATTCCTCTCCTTCGTGAAACTAGGTAGTCTCAAAATATAAGAGAAACTTCTTTCACGATTTTCGGAAGATAAACGACAATTGTGCTTTACTTAAATATACATGTACCATATACATAACATTTTATATTCAGTTTATTAAAAATACATGAATTTGACCATTTCATTTCCCACGCTAAAATCATCTCATATGTTATACTTATAGTCAGTGGCTACCTCACGGAGGCTATTAGGGGTCCGAGCCTCCCAAATTGAAAAAAAGTCGTCTGCAGCGCTCACCACGGGTACTGCGGGATGCGCCCTAGGGGGTCCAAACATACCCCCCCACCCGGTCACCTACCTTTGCCCACTCCTGCTCAAAATCCTGGTTACGCCCTTGCTCAGATATACCAATAAACAAATTTTTGAATCACATGAATTGAAGTTAGAATAACAGACATCCATTTTCCTCACCAAGAGTAGGAATCATTAGATATTATTCACACCGAAAAGTTAATTTGATTTCCTCAGGCTGAGTAATTATTGCCATCTAACCTGATATTGATAATAATTTTATACACATTTGTTAGTAACATCTGCTAGAATACCCTATTGATTTGTCGATATTATTCATGTATACATTGTCATTGCTTTCTATCAAGAAATTATAAACGTGTTCATATTAGCTCAACAGTTTGAGGCATAGTATGTATTCTCTCAGACGTTAATACGAATGTTTGATGAAACTGGAAGAAATAACAGAAAAAGCATAAAGATATGTCGTTTAAAAATTCTG
Organism: Leptura quadrifasciata; assembly: GCA_963675555.1. NCBI lineage: Eukaryota > Metazoa > Arthropoda > Insecta > Coleoptera > Cerambycidae > Leptura > Leptura quadrifasciata. Next base: position 92,745,509 of record OY776675.1, read on the forward strand.
TACACATTAACAGATACTAATAATAGTATTTTTTTATATGGAGTAAAAGTGATATTTTTTTATATCGAAAATGTACTTGATAGATGCGAGTGAATCGAGCCCGGCAAGAATAACAGATACACAAGCAATCACTTTACTTTACATATCATGCTACTTTTTCTTCAAACGTTGAACATGAATTAAATAAATAATCATTTTTTCTTCCAATACTTTTAGTGCTGCTCATCAGTGGCAGTGAAAGACTTTTATTGCCACTCCGAGCTTATTAGCGGCAATAAGAGACTAAGCAATCCAATCAAATAAATTGTGAATGACAGTTTAAGTTTAAGAAACTTGTTATAATGTCATATTTTTTTTTCGTTTCGTGCCATCTCTCGCTGGTTTCCCCAAATTAAGAATAAAGGATCTTAGTCTAAAAAATTAAATATCTGGAGTAATAAATTACCCCTTTAGCGATAGATATCACCACGCTCTAATTTACAATTCAATTACAACTTTTGAGCTTTTCTCCAACAGATGGCTCCCTCTAGGTAAATATACCAATTCGTTGAAATAATTGTGTATGCCATGGAAATCTAATATATAAATTATTACTCTAATTAGCGTATAAAAATTGTCTACAAAATGGTAGCATAAAGATATAGTTAATGATCGATAGTCCATAAATATCGATTTAGTTTTGAAATTTGAAGTTGGTACTCTGACAGCCGAATTATCGAACTGTTAGTTTAAGTCATTTCCTCTTGTGAGTTAAAATGGTAATAAATATCAGCCAAAAACCGTCAAACTTCTTTTTAAATCAAGAAATTGAGCTGAACTTTGCTAGTGATTAATTTAGTTAAAAAGGTACGTGGTTGCTAGTCGGTTTGATACCGGACCAAAACCTAAATTCAACCTAATTTTCAATTAATATTTCGGTTTGTTTAATTGAAATTTCGATTTATTCGGATTAATTAGCAAGTTTATAGTCTAGATTCTATTCTGGGTAAGTAATTTCTTTGATTTATTATAGACACGTGCTCACATTAGAGGTTAATTTTGAGAATAATTTTGTAGTATTAATTATAGACGATTTGGGTACGGTTAGATTTTGAGTTAGAACTTGCCAACTGTTCTATTTTTGGATCATTTGGATTTTGGACTTTTGGATCATTTGCTAATCTTTGGTACACGATTTTTGGTATATGATTTACACTTTACGATTGAGAAAATCCCTATCTAATCACGGCGAGGATTTTTACTATCAGCAAGGACCTCGATCAACAACCTTCAAGTCTGGAGCGCCTGAAAACTCTCCAAATTTTGTAAAAGCTAAGTAATTACTGTATATATATACAATTTCCATTGTAAACTCGTTTAAATTAATAACTCTTTTCCCTAGCGCAAGCTGAGAAAAATCCTAGACTTTGATATATCGATTATATATTTTACTGTAAGATTTACCTTTAAAATTTCTTTGTACTGTACTTTGCATATCGTATTAATAAATTGTATTCTTTTTACTTGTTCTTTTTTATTGTTCGCTCTGATTACAAGGATTTGTAAGACCTCGTTTGCTTGTCCTGACTTTAGGTTGTAATAATTTGAAGAAAAACACTTTTAGTAACATTTTTTTAAATCGTTCTGTATGACTGATGTGATACAATTTTAAAGTGATATCTTGCAGTGTCAGTTGCCAAATTTTAAATCAAATTATTAAGCCTGAAGAGTGAAATTAATTACCCTTGATATTTTCATATTGAAACAGATTTCTATGTATTTTGCACAGCAATGATCATCGAAAACAATTAGCTTTAAAAATTTGTTACCCAAAAAGATTTGACCTAATCAGAGAGGCATTTGTTAATTATATGTGTTCAGTCAAGGTTGAAAATGTGTTCTGAACACTTGAGTATCTTTATTGCGTATCGCCCTGCGAAGTATTTTAATTAATTTCTGAAGTATTGACAATAACGAGAATATCAGAATTGTTGTACACGTGGATATTTTCTTACCTTGTATTCATCTTTACCAACCTTTTAATATTAAGACTGGCAAATATTTGCTGCTTTTAATTAAAATATATAAGGAGTTATTGAATTTATCGATTTTCATAAAAACACTGTACCATCTCACACTGCGATATAAAAAAATATTTTATGAAGGTCATGCAACACATTACTCAATCAATCAACACATCTTTATTGAAGTTAAAAATTACAGAGTTCTAACATATTACTGATGCAAGATGCAATATCGACAAAAAATTGACCACATAATATAGCAGAACAAAGCTACTAAATAATTTCAGAACAATATTATTTGCTGATTGTATTGTCAACATAATCTAACCGTATCTGAATTAAATGATGATAAAGGCAACGACACAATCAAAAAGTATGCACGTCGATCCAGTTTCGAAATCTGTACGTCATAGAACAAAAAGTTATTAGGATTCTACTCATATTTTATCAGCAAGATTTTAAAATCTAAAGTGTAAAACAATATGTAACATAACCATGATATTAAGTTTTCCTACTTTTAAATATACACAATTGTTAAAAAGGATATTAACTGAACAAAATTATGAATGGTTTGTTATGAACTTATACAACTTCAATTATACTACAGTATCCCAGCTTGACGCGGGATAAATAAAACCAAAAATTCATTTAACATTTGCAGAAAAAAATATTCAATTCTTTCTAAAAAACATTATTTTTATCTAAATGGTTCGTTGTATAATGAATCAGATTTATTTGAAAAATTATTTAACAAACCTTTATTATTAAACCAATATAATTAGCTAAAAAATAAAAATAGGTACAGTAGTTTATCTCTCAGTTGTGATTATCACGTCAGAAGTAATAAAAAAACAATAATAATAATAACGTCTTTGGTCGAAATGAAGAAATAATCTACCTCTACTGGCTCCTGGGATATACAACAACACAAGTAATTTTATTGACTCTGGCGTTTTTCTGACTAGTTCATTTTATAATACCTGCATCCAGAAACAAAAATACGTTCTAGATGACTTGCCATATCAAACTTCAAACTGTAGTATCAAGTTCGTTTATTTTATATATCGATTTTAAAATGAAAAATTGCATTGGAAAGCTAATTTGAAGCTCTACCGAAACCACAGAGTGCCATTTTAAAAATTATGTTTGGGCCGTTTATTTTTTGTAAAATATTTATATAAAAGAAGAACTAAGAAAAAGCTTGTTCTGTTATGGATGAAAAATATTTAGTAATAACTTTAAATAGCGTGGGCGTATATTAGGTACTGCAAACTTAAACGTGATTTTCATTACCATTGAATGATTAAGTACATATAATTGCATCTCTCAAGGCCATTTCTGACTTGATTTTGAAGAAATCGGAAGTATATTTTTTGATCTGGTTAGATGGAAAAGTGTACTTTTATGCCATAAAATCATATTTCAAATTATTATCTTGAAAAATAAAGATAAAATCTCATCAACACTTTACATTAAATAATAAACTAAAGTTGAGGTTGAGAAAAATAATTTTAGTTGGGCCCTATATAATGGATTTGGGGGGATTCAGCTGTAATATAGAGTAAGAATGGTATCAGTAAGTTATTTAAAATGTAATATACTAGTTCATGTTCCACATCATTTTTAAATCTTCAAAGAGCTGATTGTTTGTTTGTAAATGTTGAGATTGTATGACTTGAAGGAATCCACATAATTCTAAATCTTGCAACCATAGTAATGAACAGCATGGTTACTATACAGGATGTCCCGTAAATAATGGATAATCCTGAAAATAGCAATAGGCCAGGCCAAAACCTATCAGAATATCACAACTTGACCTTATAGAAAACCCTACAGTTTTCGATATATGGGCACTTTTTTGAAATGTTGACAATTTCTACTCTAGGGCCGTAGGGTTTTCAATAAGGTCAAGTTGTGATATTCTGTTTTTAGCCTGGCCAATTACTATTTTCAGGATTATCCATTATTTACGGGACACTGTGTATATGTAGGATATGCGAAGTTAGGCACAGTAATTATTAGCATCTTTTTTTGCTTTATGTCTTTTAGTGGTCTCTCCTGGTAATTCAAAGTCAATGAACTGTCAAAACATTTTGCTCTAATATTAAAATAAACATGATCTTATGAATCCTTGTACGAAGAAATAATACAAAATATCAAATATGCAAAACGCAAAATAGATGATAACATAAAAATATTTTTAATATAATATAATATATAAATAAACACCACAGAAATTAGCCAACCCCCAATTCCAGAAGCCAGGGGCTTGTACGGAAGGAGGTTACACATTGAAAAAACGCGGACATACGACCATTTCCTCCAAGCAAGCAAGCAAAATAGATTTAATAGAGTTAAATGGTACAGAACAGTTGCCTAGCCAGGATCTGCCCCGATCTGCAACCACCACGCTGACGCGGTGGCGGGTTGCATGGTCGGTCCGGACAGGTCTGGGTCGGCGAAAACAATAATTAAAAACAACTAAACCTAAACTCCTACTGTACAATGAATAAATAAAAAATAGGTAATGCAATTAAAACGTATCCAAAAAAACAGATTTAACAAAACTTAAAAACTACACTACATTTAAGGAACTCTCGCACAAAATACTTTTTAATTTCGCAGTTGACGCTAGCACCTCAAATTAAAACGAGGAGCCTTCCGCGAGGTGTGTAACATCGGCCTGCGCATAGGCTGGCCTAAACTGTGATTTTAAAAATTTGCATTCCAAGAAAGTTATAATTTATTTGAAATTTTGATGGAAACGAATTTAGAAATAAAAATGTACATACAGAAAACGAGAAAAACAAACGCGACAAAAAGGTTACAAACAGAACGGAACAGGGGGACGGGAAAGATTTAAAGATAGACAAAGTTATGAAATATTAGTAAAGGTGGATAGGGTAAGCGGTAGTTATAGTTGGTGAAACTTGGCTACAGAGGTTGCCGGAAAGTCGGTAACGTCTGGTACGGTAAGGGGTGTTTGATCCGAAATGGGGCATTATGCTGTCTAATTTGTGTTATGTGTCTTGTTAGCGGACTATCGTTCAGCTTAAACGAGTAGAAGTTTTGAGAGATGCGTTGGACGTAGTCCGCTATCGGGGTTATGTCGTTGCAACGTGCGTATAGATCTCTGAGGGAGGTGTACCTTCCAGAATTTGAAATGAGGCGCATGAATTTGTGCTCAAACACTTGGAGTTTTCTCACTTCGACCATTTCCTCCGACAGTGCCGGAACCAGGATTCCAACCCGGTGGTGCGATGCCCGTGTGACTAATCGCGATTGCCACCTCGCGCCTTAACCCACTCGGCTATCGACCAGATAAAAATATATAAATTATATCTGAATTTAAAATACGAAAATTTGCACAAAAATTTATAAAATGGAAAATTTACGATTGGACTTAAGCAAAGTAAAATTTTCATTATTGATGTACTCTGTGGTGACAAAAGGCATAAGAGTTACTCCTGTAAAATATTTCCTATATTTTTCTAACAAGTTGATATTTACTTCAGTGGTAAAATAATTATAGTGAAACGTAGAATAGAAAGTAATTTCGGAATTACGTATTTTTTGTAATTTTTGGTTTCTCCTGTAAATGAGACCCAAATAATTATTAGTTATTTTTTATTGTTTACAATTCAGTAGAAAGAAATAAACCGTAGTAACATTAAAGATCTTGTACGCGTTATAATATAATATAATTATATATTTTGAAAAGGAGATGTGAATCCTTGGAAGCGGTCTTCTAAAATCCACCCCTGCTTCTCTGGTTTATCATCCTTTCAAATGAGGTTTTCGTATTGCTGGACTCACAACTCGCACATTCCTTCCTGTTATATTATACTTTGTGCAAAATTCGTTTATTCTGATAGCCATTTATGTGTTTAATGTGGTATGTAAATGATGTAAAGATTCCCTATTCGCATGCGACCACTTTGTTACGTATTTCACCGAAGTGCGGTATTTCAACTGAACGTTAAATTTGTCATAACGTATTGTTAGGTGTAATGCATTGTATGTAAAGTGAAGAGAAAGTTGTGTGATTAATTTCTCGGCAATTCTAAAAAAAGATACATTAAAAGCGCCTGTCAAACGCATGTTAGTAAAAATTATACGAATAATGGGGTCTGAGTGTACTATGATGCCATTTTATCCAAGTAACATACCAATTTGAAAAAAAATAAAATTGAGTTAAAAATCCATGTTCATGTAATTTCCCCGATACAGTTAGATTTCCTCGAAATATTTATACTGAGGGATATTTTCTTAGATCAAAATTTATATTTAGAGAACAGATATAAAGTTCAAATCGCTCAAGGAACTGATTATGAAGTGACCCTCTTGCGGGATAGACACTATCTAAAAGAAAAGTAACGAATTTAAAGAATCTTCATGAAACTCTTTCGATTAATGTTATGCAAGTTGTGTATATCGAACACCATATTACTGATGCATAATCAAGCCTTAATCTTATAACACAGAGAAATAATATCTTTGAAATCTCTAGAATTACATATAACAAAACGAAGACTTTTTTACGCACCAGCGAAAAATTCAGCTATATATGTGAAGCTCAGAGTCAAAGAAGACTGCTAAATCTCTCGACAACTTAACAGTCAAATAAATAGTCAATCTAATGTGCCAAATTTTTACGACAGGAAGACATAACGTTGCACCAACTGTCCGGTTTAGTACTCCTTAGAAGGATTAAATTTTTACATGCAAATAGACATATTTTAAATTGTAAAATACGGAACTAATATGTGGATCACTTACAATGCCTATTTTCAACTGTTACAGTATTAGTCCGTGGCAAATGTATTTCGCACTAACTTTTTTGCTGGCTATTTGTCAATAGATCCAAGAGGGGGGAGGAGGAAGTAGGGGTCAAGGCCGTCATGTGTCTTGTTAAATTTAAATTGAGATTTTTTGTATGTATATAAGCATAATATAACGCTTTCAAAGTTTTTATGGGATGAGAAAATTGAGATGATAGATATTTTTAAAGAAATGAGATATCAATATCATTGATAACTATAGACCTATATCTATCATACCAATTTTCTCATAAATTTTTGAAATTACCCTAAAAAAAGTTTCTTTAACTATTTAGATACAAATAATATATCAAACTGTTATCAGTATGGTTACAGAAATAAATGCTTCACTACTGGAGCTCTCATGAAAATGTGAGTGACATAGTCGAAGGCCTTCAAGTTGGTAAGTACGTTGCGATTAAACTTTGATTGTCTCTCACGAGATTCTTGTAGAGAAGCTTAATTAATATGGCATCAGGGTTTTACCGCTGAATCTATTTCATTCTTATCTTACCAACAGGAAACACTGTGTATCTATTGGCAACACTTTCTCTGAATTTTTTAAAATTAAACACGGAGTGCCTTAAGGCTCCGTTCTGGGACCCGTACTTTTATTTTATACTTGAATGATTTTTCCATTTTATATCGCCTACAAAATGTGTTGCTTATGCCGATGCTACCTCCATATTCGATTTTAATTTTAGCTATATTAATTTAAATTCCGATAGCCTTAAATCAGTACAACGGGCCAGTGATGGGTTTTCGGTAAATAAACTTAACTAAATGAGGACAAAACTCAAAAGATTATATTTTCTACAAATAATTCAATAGCAAATAATAACAGCATAAAAATTCTGGGCGTCGCGTCGTGTTGAATGAGTAGTAAGGCAAAGCGGGTTCTAGCTCACTTTCAAGATCAATCGCTCCGGTTACAATGACGTCATGAACTGGATGGCATGTGTCTATCAGTAGTCTTCGTGAGTTAAAACCTGTTTATATCTGTTTAAAACCTGTTCAGACCTGTTTGAGACCTGTTTATTTTATGTACAAACCTGTTTATAGTTGCTCGAGACCTGGTTAAAACCAGTTCAGAGCTCTTTAAAACCTGTACAGACCTGTTTAAAATCCGTTTTATATCCTGATGGACACATGCCATCCAGTTCATGACGACACTGTAACCGGAGCGATTGACCTTGAAAGTGAGTCAGAACCCGCTTTGCCTTACTACTTGGATGACACTTTAAGCTGGTTCAGACACACAGAGGAATTATTCAATCAATTATCAAGTATAATTTTCCTTTTAATTAGGCTAAAATTTTTTCAGTTTTAGCATCTTAAAAAAGTGCTACTTCGCCATATTCCATTCCCATATTATTTATGCAATTCTTCTATGGAGCGGTTAATCTCAGTAAATAAGAATTTTTCGAGTATAAATAAAATCAGTCAGATTAATTGATAATGCTGGCTGGCGAGACCACTGTCAACCAATTTCAAAAAAATTAGGTATAATGCTAGTTCCTTCTTTGTATATGAATAGTACCTTAGTAGAAATACATAAAAATAAAAGCATATTTGCAGCTAATTCTGATTTTCACAATTATGATACAAGATCTACCTCGCAACTCAACTCAGACTCATTAACAAAACCAATAAAAAACCTTTTAAATCTTTAATTATGTGATCATATTCCTGATGACATAAGATCTCTCAATTTCAATTGCTTCAAATATAGGATGAAAAGACACTTTTTAAATTATTATTGCTTTTATTCTGAAAAAGAGTTCTTTAATACTATATTTTAAATTTTTATTGTCGTTTGTTAAATTCTCTCTGTCCTCGTCCTCTGACACTTTATCATACTTTTTGAGACACACTGTAAAACACTTCATGGTATATGGCATCGTATGTTTCGTAATTTATTTGGACTGTCATGATTGTTGTAACTGTATGACTGGTGGTCGAGAGATGAAATGAATGATTTTATTAAATGATATAAAATGATATGTAACTTATATGTGAATAAAGATTTTTAAATTGTAATAAAATTGTATTGCCTCTCACCTAAAAGTTCCGGGTTCGATCCCCGGCCGTGGCAGTGGAAAATACTGTGAGAGGGATTTTTTCATTATACATGGATATTGGGGGTGTGTCCCTTGTCTCTAAATGTGTAGCCCCCTCCCACACAAGGCTCTTCTAGAGCCTTCCGGGATTAAGGGGCTCGTAATTACCTGTGGTGTTATTATTATTATTATTATTTATAATATATACTACTATTCATTGTTGTTGTTTTTATACAACTTATTACGTTAATAATTGACGACACTATGTTTTTATGTTGTGAATATTCATTTGTTCTGGTCTTTTTTTACACTCAAATGTTATTTGTGTTTGTGAAAAAAATGGTCTGTTTCCTATTATTACCAAAAACGAAACAGCTCCACAAGAACTTTTGAAAATAATAATCTGCAAGTGTACAAAAAGCTGCAAAGCCGCATGTACTTTTAGAGAAGCTGGACTAAGATGTTGTCAAGGACAAACGGGTACAAATGTCTAAATATATGTAGACGACTTTGATCAAGCCGAAGAAACCGAAGATAAGGTATTAGGTTTTTGTGGAGCAGGACAAACACGAGGAGGCGGGATTTGACAAAGACGATGCAGATGATACTGAAACCGACACTCGCAATGTTATTGAAGCAAAGGAACGAACGTTTTGGACCTTCCATTTCAAAAAAATTCAAACTAATGTAATGTATTGGCAGTAAAGAATAAAAGAGTTAGAAGTAAGTTAACCAAATAAATAAAAAGTGGATTAGGCCTATTGGGGACATCATTTTAAAAAAGGTGAATGCGATAGGGTGCTTGACTTCCACCGCCTATAACTTCAATAATATTAACACTACGTAAAAATGTGTCTAAACCATTTCGATGAGAATTGACTTATGTTTAACTTTGATGACCATCTTCTTTTTCGTAGGACCATTTAGAAACGAGATATTTGGAAAAAAATGTTTTTAAGCGATATTGTCCCAAAATTGGGGGTGTCCCGGGAGGCGGGGCAAGGGGGAAAAATTATTATGTCCAAAAGAGGCCTATAGTGAAATGGTAACTGGTTCCAACAGTAAAACTTTTTGTCCGATTTAAAACAATGTTAATCTACCTGACCACTGGCCTAAAGTAGTAGATAGTATTGGTAAATAAATAAAATGTTAACTGTTTATTTTCCAACCTGCTATAATTACTTTATAATGACATAAGACATATTTTTTAGTTACTAGACTATTCCCTCAATTTTTGTTACTTCATGGCAGTAAATACTCCCTGCTCTGTATAAAAATTCTAGTCTAGTATTCAGTATCTGATGAAGCCACTGTATGTAGAAACAATTGTTACGTTAACAAAAAATATATTTGGTGAAAATCAAATGTACAAATTTGTCTTTGTGTTCAGATCAAATCGACAGAACATCACGCCTAACGAATTGTAATTATTGAGCTTCAAAATTGTTAAAAATAGCTTATTCAAATAAATTCGTGATTTTTTATGGGGTCGAGTGGCGTGCAAACTTCATTAATTTACTTTCGTTTGATATCTGATTTCATTAAAATTGTTGTTAAGTGAAAATCTTACCTTGAAAATATCAAGAAAATCTGAAGTCGAAATCCATTAATTATTGAAAATATTAATTATATATTCTGGTTACCAAAAAAAACTACCACATTAATTAACTGCATGAGAAAAAGTCGGTTAAGAATATTTTATTCTCACCTAATATTTGTAATTATGATAATGATATGTAGTAGGTATATTAAATAAAAATAATTGTCACTCAATAAAAATAACGAAAAAATATCACTAACAATTAATAACCCCTTATAAACTTTAGAATAAATGCATGTATAATAGTTTCTCATATATAAAGGAAATATATTGGCCTTATAAAAAGGCCTAATTCGAAGGGTGATACCTTTTCAAAGATATTTTGCCCTATAGAGAATAATAACTAACTGTATCACCGAACACACTCTTCCGGGTCCCACGATGGTATAAGATGAGAAATTAAGATCCGGCCTTGTCTCATAACTTTTAAGTAGGGAGAGGTATTTCCAAAGGACTCATAATTTGGCAGTCGCTACAAACAGTGTATTATTAAATAACGACCCTAATTTTTTTAAACGGGGATTTGTGAAAGATACTACTGAATAGTTAAAATAACAACAAATGTTTAGAAGCAGATGTCAAGTTGCTTATGCAAATTATTAGGCAGGACTTACATGTATTTTATTTCATATCTATAATATAGTAATTTTTTATATATAGAACTACCCCGTCATTCTGGTTAATTTTACTCTCATTGTTAATTTGTTCATTTATTTTGTTTATTTGTAATTAGAACATTATTATTATTAGTCGTTACTCGAGTCCGAGTATAAAAATGTTACAGTCGATAAATTGTGTACAATAAAAAACAAGTAAAAGGTGTAGTCTATTGTAATTCCCATTCATCTACGGTGCACACGACTATGGCTATAGAGGCCAATTCGGGAGAGCACATGTCGACCGCAGTCAGGACAAACATAGACCTGGTTAGGTCTTGGATTCGGCCTTCTTGCAGCAACATTTCCTTGATAGCTGGCCACAACCCCTCGCCATTCGGTTCTGTCCGCTGCAAGTTGTTCCCATTGCTCGTCTGCAATACCGCAGGATTTCAGATTTTCATGGAGAGCGTCTTTGAACCTCTTTCGTTGACCGCCACGCCTTCTTCTACCGCTTAGCAATTCACCATAAAGTGTACATTTAGGAAGGCGGTTATCCTGCATACGATGAACGTGACCTGCCCATCTTAGGCGTGCTCTTGAAATAAGCACCTCAATTGGAAGGCTGTTTGCTCTCCTGAGTACTTCCACGTTTGATATGTGATGGAACCAACGGATTTTCATCATACTTCTGAGGTGTCTTTGCTGAAAACGTTCTAATTCTTTCACATGACGACGGTAAGTGACCCAGCTTTCACATCCATATAGCAGTGTTGGAATGACAACTGCTCTGTAGACAGCCATTTTCGTTGACAAAGCAAGGTCGTGGTTGTCAAATACTCTCTCTCTAAGTCCCCAGAGTGCTCTAGATGCAGCGTTAATTCTATTGCGAATCTCGCTGTCCATGTTTGCTTTGTCACTAACAACGTTGCCTAAGTAATTGAACTGATCCACCACTTCAAGAGAATTTCCGTTAAGTGTAATGTCTATTTGGTTCACTTGATGAGGAGTTGACATAATCTTAGTCTTTCCAATGTTGATTTTAAGTCCCAAGGAATCATAGCTCTGGGCATACACATCTAAAATTTCTTGAAGCTCTTCCGGCGTAGAGGCTAAAAGTGCACAGTCATCCGCATACTGGAGATCACAAATGAATCGTGTGCGTGTCTTCGTGAAACCTCTAAAGCGCCCTATGTTAAAGAGACCGCCATCAAAACGGTATCTGAGACCTATTCCTCTGACTGTCAGTTTGTTGTCAACAATAATTGTTAGAGCAGTGGTAAACAAATTAAAGAGTAGGGGTGCCAGGACACATCCCTGCCTAACTCCAGTGAGGGTTTGGAAAGGTTCGGTTGCCTCATTATTATACATAACCTGGGCGTTGTTGTTTGTATGTAGACTGCGACATACTTCCACAAATTTTCTAGGGATACCTAAGCGGAACATAATTTTCCAAAGCACTTCCCTGTCCACCGAGTCAAACGCCTTGGTTAAATCAATGAAGGCCATGTGAATTTCTCCTTGATGTTCGAGTGCTTTTTCTTGAAGCTGTTTAAGTGTGAAGATTAAATCCGATGTGCCTCGGTTTGGTCTAAAGCCACTCTGTGTTTCAGGAAGTAACTTTTCCATAACAGGTGTTAGCCTATTTGCCATCGCTTTAGTGAGTATCTTCCCTCCAGCAGCCAGGAGAGCTATACCCCTGTACCCCTTTGTTTTTGAAGAGGTTGATTAAAAGTGTATCACGAAACTCCTGCGGAGCTTGACCACTTTCCCACACGACATCAAACAGTTTTTTGAGGTAGGGTATGAGCTCTGACGACACAGCTTTAAAGATCTCAGCTGGGAGTGAGTCGGCGCCGGGAGATTTGTTATTTTTTAGCTGCCCAATGGCGGTTAAGATCTCTTCCGTTGTTAGTGGTTTATCTAAGTCTTCGAAGGTGTCATATTGAGGGATAAGATTTATAATATCGTGATCGGCTTGACTTTGCTGGTTAAGAATGTTAGAGTAGTGTTCTTTCCATCGGGCTCTTATTTCCTGGTCTTCTTTGAGGAGATTTCCATTTAAATCTTTAATAGGGCACATATTTTTCCGACTGGGGCCGTACACTGCTTTTACTCCTTGAAAGAAATTCCTGTAGTCGTGTGAATCGGCGTACCTTTGAATTTCTCTGGCCTTGCTTGCCCACCACTAGTTCTTTATTCTTCTGATTTCGCGTTGCGTTTCATTCTTAGATTGGGTAAAAGCTTCTGCTTTTGATGAGTCGTTGGGGTGGTTGATAGCGTTTTGGAAGGCAGTATGTTTGCGGTCAAGAAGTTCTTGTATAAAAGCTTCATTATCATTGAACCAGTCCTCCTGTTTTTTACTTTTTAAACTGTCTTTAATTTGTGTCCAGGTAGCAGCGACATCTACAGAATTGGTTTCTTCTAGTGCACTCAAATTCTCTTGAACTTTTTGCTTTAGCTGCTCGACGGTTTGTTGGTCACGCAATTTACTAATACAGAGACGAAGTCTTCGTTTTACTTGAGTACTTCGGTGTTTGGGTCTCATAACAATTTTCATTTTAGAGACAACAGGACGATGATCGATCCAACATTCGCTATCAATGCGCGCCTTTGTAATTTGGACGTCCTTGAGATGTTTCCTACGTACGATAACATAGTCCAGTAGATGCCAGTGACCTGATCTGGGGTGACGCCAGGTGCCTTTAAATTTATCCGTTTGTCGGAAAATGGTGTTTGTTATAACTAGATCATGTTCGGCGCATTTAGTTAGGAGTAGTTGACCGTTAGCGTTCATGTTGCCCAAACCGTTCTTGCCTATGATGCCTGGCCAGGTGTCTGCATCTCTCCCTGCTCTAGCGTTAAAATCGCCAAGAATAACGAGTCGTTCCGTTTTAGGTATTCTACAGAGGGTTTCTTCCAGCTGTTGATAGAAGCTTTCCTTGGTTTCATGAGTGGGAGCGTAGGCGCTTATTAGATTTACCGCGTTGCCATCTGATAGCTCATAGCGTACCAGCATTAGACGCTCGGATAAGCCTTGTGGTACTTGTGTTAAGTTGGATACAAGTTGATTCCGAACGGCAAATCTTACTCCATGTTGTCTTCTTGAATTGGTGGGAAGACCTTTCCAATAGAAGGTGTAGTACTTTTCTGTGAGAGAGCCTTCCTCCAAAAATCGAGTTTCGCTGAGAGCTGCAACGTCAACATTGAGTCGGTGAAGTTCTCTGTCTATTAGAGCAGTTCTTCTTTCAGGCCGATCGGTGCGAGTGCTGTCGTTCAAAGTACGAACATTCCAAGCGCCGTAGATGAAAGAATTAGTTTTCTTGGATTTAACTTGTCGGTGTTTTTTCGACATTCGATGAGGTGTCCCTGTGGGCACCCTCCCCCGGAGATCCGATCGGGAGGGTATTTTACCTCCGGATGATTTTTGACAATATTATTTGAATGCTCCATCATTTTTTTAAAGCCTTAATCGACTGAAAACGAAGCTGCATTTGAAGTTTAAGCTGGAGCAGGTATGCAACTGACCAGCTCGGTTGCGGAAGGCGAGTGGTGTGGTCCCATGGCACAGAAAGAGACTGCGACGATGGGGTAACCAAACGATTCCAAAAGCAACCTTTGTGTGCGGTGGGTTATTTTTACCGCACTCTTCGTGAGAAGGTGGATGGGCTCACGGCAAAAGGTAAGGGTTATTCTGCCCTTACTCGGTCGTTAGAGCCTCGTTAGTGAAAACAGGGTGCACCAAGTTCAAATTAAACTCATCGCGAAGGTGAGGTTAACAATTGAGTAGGAGAGGCTATAACTTGCGCTTCACTACCCCATTACACCCTTAGAACATATCTCTCTATCTATATTATAAATATCAAAATCGCAAATTATTCTAGTAAATCTTAAAAACTTTTTAATTCCATAATCAAATTTATATTTAAATACAAAAATTCAGCTTGTTTGCAATGTTTGTTTGATAAAACGTACCGCATGGTACGTCCATTAGTAAATTTGCCACTGTTGATGGTAGCAAGTAAAAATTCGAAATCATTAGGGGGCACAAAACCGTAAAAGAGAAGTGGCATCCCTGAAAGGGGTCACAAAAAGTTGGTATTATGTCAAAATTTGTAAAAACTTGTCTCAATATAAAAACAAAGAAATTTTGCAAATCTTGTTTTTGTTGATTTCTAAGGGTAGTATTAGTGTAGGTTTACTTAATATTCTCTTTGTAGCTTTCTACATTGTTGCATATCCGGCATCTACATCTCCAAAATACTTTTGATTCAATATATATTATTATAATTATATATACAATATATAAATTTTCTTTCTACCCCTGTAATCTACTTTGTTGCCAAAGTTTTCTTGCTTTACATTTTTCCCTTATTGGCCACATTATTCTGTCAGAGAATGCAAGTAACTAGTTTGTCGAGAATTTAGTTTATTGACTGTTGACATATTTTATACCTTTTGTTTTTTTTTTATTAAGCTTTCTGCTGCGGTATCTATGTGGTTGGGTGTATTTCACTGCTGTAGTTTTAGGAACCGATTTAGATGCTGTTCAAACATAACCATTCATGAGCCTAGCTGGGGATTGTATATTGAAGATATTTCCATGAATATATGTATTTTAGTGAGATGATCAAAATCGAATCATTTGTAATCTACCGAGTACATTGGTTTTAAAAAAAATTTGTTACAGATTACTTTGTAAAGGGAAAATAAAAATAAAAAGTTGACGGTGTTTCGAAGAAGTTTAATTCCCGAACAAGTGATAATATTGTTACGTGTATATGTGAATGATCCATGCTTTAGTGCCTGAAGGTCGTTTTGTTACTCTTCCAAAATTGACTAGTGGGACATTCATTGGAAGGGTTCGATGTGATTTACTTTCGACTTTTGCTTAACTCCTTTCACCAAATGGTACCAATTGGAACATCGTTGCACTGTCTTAAAATTAACACTCTTAATTTATAACCCTTTGTAAGTAACCTGAAAGAGAACTTTGTTAGTATGGATTCAGTAAGACACAATCAAAAGAGTAGTATTTAGTTAGAGATATATTTTAGTTTTTTCGCAGAAATTCTTGTTAGTTACAATATTGGGTATGGTGAGGATTAGAAGGGCTCGTACAATGCAGTATCCAACTACCATCCAATAATTTACTTTAAGCAATCGACTGACAAATATTCAACTAAAAATTTAATGTTTACGACTTTGTGGGCTTTTAGCTTCATACAACCGTTATAGAGCTTGAAAGTGCTTGAATCGCTTCTAATGAGAATATTATTTAATATTCATACGTTCAGGCAAGGCGGTCCCATGCACTATGTACATAGTGATAGAGCGACATGGATTCCGAATCACTGAGGAACCATGTGTAGGCAAATACGACTGAAAGCATATAAGTTTACCGCCAAAAACGACTGCTAACTTCGAAAAATGACGATCGAAAATTTTGTCGCCCGCGAAAAATCTCCCTTCAGAAATTTTAGTACGAAACTTAACTCGTCCTCATAGTCCATACGATGCATGAGAAGCAATACTACACAACGTTGGTTCGTAATACAAAATTTTATTTGAAAGTACCTGTGACGTAATAGGTTATAATTCCACAAATCGTGCTTTGCGAGATGTCATTTATTGTAATTGCAAATGATTAAGTCCGTAGAACGGATTTTTATGATAGTGTTCAAAAATGAAATTTTTATTGTAGTGTCGAAAAATATATTTTTTTGCAATTTCAAAGAAAGTACTTCCCCAAAATATCTTCCGACGGCATTTTTACGTATCGCACACGGTTTATGCAAAATATTTCTGATTTCGTTACAGTTTCGAAAAATTTCTTTCGAAGGAGATTTTTGCTGACTTTGAGCATATGTTTAGGTAGGTTCATAGACATTTACACATTCCACTAAACACCCCAAGCGTGAATTACATAATTCCACGAAGACACGAATAACACTAACAACTGATTCATTTAACAATTAATTAGCAACAATTAGTCTTTTTAATTTCAACACTAATTACAACTTCAAACCTCAATAACTGACTCTTGTCACTGTATTAGGTACCAATCTGATCACTTTGTTCTTTTTCTTGATCTGATCACTTTGCTAACTCAACTAGAACTATTCCAGTGGTGTAGTTCCGCTTCTTTTATAATTCATGACCCTTATTAAAGGTCCTTCCCTATTATTCTAGTCCATGATCCTAGACAGGTCCTGAACTATCTACTATAAATACAGTCTATGATAGTGACGCTATCTCTGGGCTGATTGGTGAACTACCATTCTATTGCTAGCTTCTTTCTCTCCAAGAGGGACTAACTTACATAGACCTCTGTCTTTAAGGGTGTATATACATAACAATATATAAGGAAAATAAAGCTTCAAATGATTCGGAATAAATTGCGTGGTTATCCTGAATAAAATTATTAATTTTGGAAATGCTGAACTATTAACTTACAGCTACAAAAGCAAGATATTACTTATCTAATGATTATAATGAAATTGAGGCTTATTTTTGAAACCTGGCATGACTCTAATAAAATAAAAGAATACCGTCAGTTAAATAGGGATTATAGCATATCTTGATGAGACGTGATTTGGTATCCATAATATTGCTCAGCATGGTTTCCCAACTGTGGCTACTGTTATGTTATGCTTGCATTTTACGGTTTGATTTGTGTTCCCCTTTTTGGCAGATGAGAGAAAAGAAGGAACAGTCTGATTTACTAAACATAATATTTTTAGTCGCAAACTCCTCTATAAATCCTTATTTTACTATAAGGAAAGTAACGAGACTGCAACCAAAGTTACAAATCTGGCGCGTTAAGTGTAATAATTGCATATTACCATCAAAACGCTAATGCTTCGATTGCAACAAACACCAGCCGAAAGACTGATCCTACTTAAAGGAGCTCCCTTGCCAGTCGTCACACACCACTTGCAGACTGCAGTTTCGAGCTGTTGGCTCTAGTCAGTGCAAGGTAGGTATGCGACGACCGACATCAGAATCCTTTGACTATAGTACATCCCGGTATTTTCACAATAGCGACATGTAAAACAGCCAGCAGGTGCCATCTAGCGGTCCAGTGTCTGTTGTAATCGAAAAATAAATAGCCTGACTTGGCTTAGCATAGTTCAAATGTGCTTTTAGAGGGCGGAATATTAAACATAATATTTTTAGTCGCAAACTCCTCTATAAATCCTTATTTTACTATAAGGAAAGTAACCAGACTGCAACCAAAGTTACAAATCTGGCGCGTTAAGTGTAATAATTGCATATTACCATCAAAACGCTAATGCTCCGATTGCAACAAACACCAGCCGAAAGACTGATCCTACTTAAAGGAGCTCCCTTGAAGCATTAGCGTTTTGATGGTAATATGCAATTATTACACTTAACGCGCCAGATTTGTAACTTTGGTTGCACTCTGGTTACTTTCCTTATAGTAAAATAAGGATTTATAGAGGAGTTTGCGTCTAAAAATATTATGTTTAATATTCCGCCCTCTAAAAGCACATTTGAACTATGCTAAGCCAAGTCAGGCTATTTATTTTTCGATTACAACAGACACTGGACCGCTAGATTGCACCTGCTGGCTGTTTTACATGTCGCTATTGTGAAAATACCGGGATGTACTATAGTCAAAGGATTCTGATGTCGGCCGTCGCATACCTACCTTGCACTGACGAGAGCCAACAGCTCGAAACTGCAGTCTGCAAGTGGTGTGTGACGACTGGCAAGGGAGCTCCTTTAAGTAGGATCAGTCTTTCGGCTGGTGTTTGTTGCAATCGAAGCATTAGCGTTTTGATGGTAATATGCAATTATTACACTTAATGCGCCAGATTTGTAACTTTGGTTGCAGTCTGGTTACTTTCCTTATAGTAAAATAAGGATTTATAGAGGAGTTTGCGACTAAAAATATTATGTTTAATATTCCGCCCTCTAAAAGCACATTTGAACTATGCTAAGCCAAGTCAGGCTATTTATTTTTCGATTACAACAGACACTGGACCGCTAGATGGCACCTGCTGGCTGTTTTACATGTCGCTATTGTGAAAATACCGGGATGTACTATAGTCAAAGGATTCTGATGTCAGTCGTCGCATACCTACCTTGCACTGACGAGAGCCAACAGCTCGAAACTGCAGTCTGCAAGTGGTGTGTGACGACTGGCAAGGGAGCTCCTTTAAGTAGGATCAGTCTTTCGGCTGGTGTTTGTTGCAATCGAAGCATTAGCGTTTTGATGGTAATATGCAATTATTACACTTAACGCGCCAGATTTGTAACTTTGGTTGCAGTCTGGTTACTTTCCTTATAGTAAAATAAGGATTTATAGAGGAGTTTGCGACTAAACATATTATGTTTAATATTCCGCCCTCTAAAAGCACATTTGAACTATGCTAAGCCAAGTCAGGCTATTTATTTTTCGATTACAACAGACACTGGACCGCTAGATGGCACCTGCTGGCTGTTTTACATGTCGCTATTGTGAAAATACCGGGATATACTATAGTCAAAGGATTCTGATGTCAGTCGTCGCATACCTACCTTGCACTGACGAGAGCCAACAGCTCGAAACTGCAGTCTGCAAGTGGTGTGTGACGACTGGCAAGGGAGCTCCTTTAAGTAGGATCAGTCTTTCGGCTGGTGTTTGTTGCAATCGAAGCATTAACGTTTTGATAGTAATATGCAATTATTACACTTAACGCGCCAGATTTGTAACTTTGGTTGCAGTCTGGTTACTTTCCTTATAGTAAAATAATGATTTATAGAGGAGTTTGCGACTAAAAATATTATGTTTAATATTCCGCGCTCTAAAAGCACATTTGAGTCCGATTTACTGTTCATCAAAATCAGTCCTAGGACTCCCAAGAGATAACTGTATGGCATAAATCAATTAATGATTCAATGTGATTAGTAACTGGCGCTAGGCACCAATTGCTGTATCGAAGTTGTTATAATTAACGTTTGTACTAAATAGTGTATTAAATGATGATGGTTTGGTCTGGGATCCGACACCCCTTTTTTTAAAGTGATTACCAACAGGTTGAATTTTTGTGAGTGGCTTCGTTTTGAGGAGCCTTCCAACTTTTCTCTCTGTGAAAATTCTCGGTAGTGGTATGCAAAGTTCTACGCAGCCGCTAAACGTGTTGATCGTGGAACTGACATTTTCATGGCGTAGGACTGGAAAACCTGCCTGAAAATTTATAGGACAATAGTGTAAAAATCAGCCCGTTGGTGTAAAAAATCAGGTAGCAGCTTGTTCTACAAAAGCGATAGTTTGGTCCGGCGAGTCCTCTGCCCCAATATGTATAAAAAACGAAATTCTTACTGAAATTTTGTTATTAACGGGCCGATTTTCAAATTATCCTACCGTAAACTAGGGTTTCTTTGCCCAATTTTTGAATTTATTTTGCGATAAATTTCTCTGTCTTAATATCATGAAGTTAAAATAAAATATGTGAAATATTCTGAATTCTGCTAGAAAATTAAGTAAAAAAATCGTGTATAAAGATAGTACGATAAAAATTATTTTTTTATTTTTGGATTGTTGGCAAAGGAATTTGGTGCATCTTTACCTCAACTATTTAAAACCCTTTAATGGTCATTTTAGCCGAAATCCAAGTAACTTTGACATTCTAAAATAGTTAAAAAAGTGTCAAATATTATGGAGTTCAAAAAAAGGCGGTAAAAAACAATCATATTTACAAAAACAACATTTATTACAGTACAAAAATAAAAAACAGTTTTGTATATGGTTATTGTTTTAACAGTTTTTAAAGTTTAAAAATAAATATTTTTTATAAATATTCCCATAAGTAATAAAAAAAATTTCTTAAATATTAGAGTAGGAATGTATTACCTTCCTGTTTTTTTTCTATATATAATACTTCACAGTCTTCTTAGTTGCAAATCTGACTAACACAAATTGTTCTACTTCTGATCTTACTCTTCTTCTTTATCATCATCATCTATTGTTTCTTTTTCCAAATCATCTATTTCTGAAGCTGATTCGTTTTCGAGTTCGATATCTGCCTCAATAGCAGCTTCAGTTTCTTCTCCAGTGCTATTATCATTTTCCTTTGAATTTCTTGATTAATCTTCAAAGCATTTGTAGTTAGGTAGTTTCCGCAGTACAGCATTCTTATTTAATGGAAACATGTCTGTAGTCTTAAATTCGTTTTAATTATAGTGCTCTCATTTATTTTATTTTTTCCATAAGCTTGCCTAATGAACCAGGAAAAGAGCATTTATTCAAACTGTTATATCTAGAATTTTTTAATTTATAAGTGGTAAGTATTTGTCCTCAAGCTGTTTTAAGAGCTCTGAAGAAGCTAACATCCAATGGTTGTGTTATATGTGAAGAATTAGGTGTGAGAAAAATAAAAACAATATCGTTTTGTTGGTAAATAAGAAAATCTGGATTTATATGTGAAATAAGTTATCACCAATAACTGCCTTTTTACCATTTCTTCTTCTAACCCATGGCAAAACCACTTCCATGAACCAATCTTCAAGCGTGGGACTATTAAACCACCCAGATGTTGTACAGTTATATCGGGTATTGGAAAGACCCCCAATACACCATTGGTCATAAATTTTTTCTGACATAAACTACATATGGAGGTAAAATTTCTCTCGAAGCAAATACTTCAATCATTATTGATATGCATGTATAGGTGCCATTGAGGACCCTTTCAGGGTATTTTATGCCCCTTAGAAATACACATTTTGATGAACCCGGATCCTCTCGCATATTTGCTTCATCATAGTTTTTTATCACGTTATCGGGAACAACTTCTTTTTTTTTTACAAATTCCTGAAATATTCTTCAATTTCGTTTTCATTTTTTTCAACTGTGTTTCATCTTTTTAGAAAACTGTAACACCAGTCTTCCCCTGGCATATTATTTCGAAATATTTTGTTAACAATCACATTTTTATTAAAAATCTCTTACAGTAATTCTCAAGTCTAACATTGACAAGGGGCAACCATACTTCGCACAAGCAATGACTACATCGACAAGACACCTTTCGTCGATTTCATTCAAGGCCGTAGGGGCGCCATATTTCAGAGGGTGTCTGCTCTTATTTTATTATCGAGTGTTCTTCTTGGAATGTTAAAACGTTTTGATGCAGCATGGGATGACATGCCTCTTTTTATTGCTGCTACTGCTCTTGCTAATGTTTCTTCTGAATAATTGATATACTTCCTTGCACTTAATTTCCTTTTATGTGCTCTTGGCATGTTTTTATACTGAAACAAAATATTTCATTTTACTATTTTCTAACAAGAAATAGTATGACAAAATAACCCCAAATTTAAAAAAATAATAAACGTGAATCACTGAGGAGCCAGAAAAAAATTTTAATTTTCTAATATAACACTTATAAAATTTAATGAGAGCTTCAATAAATAAATAATAATAATAAATACACCACAGGTAATGACGACCCCCTTTATCCCGGAAGGTTCTAGAAGAGCCTTGTGTGGGAGGGGGCTACACATTTAGAGACAAGGGACACACACCCAATATTCGTGTATAGTGAAAAAATCCCTCTCACAGTATTTTCCACTGCCACGACCGGGGATCGAACCCGGAACTTTTGGGTGAGAGGCAAGTGCGCTCACCTCTCGATCATCAGTCATACAAATGTAACTTGAGATCATATAATAATTAGTATTTAGTTAAAATTAATAGTTTATCCCAGGTAGTCTCAACTGTTAGGAACTAATAAAAACCCACGAAAAATACCAACTCACTTACCTTAACGAAATAGGCACACATTAACAAGCACCACAGCGATACTGATCTAACTGTGCTTCAAAACTGCTAAACTTCAGCAGTGCTACCAATCTAAAATCTACACACAAAAACACTTTTTCTGGGGAAGGTGCAAAGTAACCCCGTTTCACAGTACAAATTTTCTGGCAGGTTTTCCAGTCCTACGCCATGAAATTGTCACTTTTACGATCATGTTTAGCGGCTGCGTAGAACTTTGCATACCTCTACCGAGAATTTTTGCAGAGAGAAAAGTTGGGAGACTCGTTAAAACGAAGCCACTCACGAAAATTCTGACTGTTAGTAATCACTTTTAAAAAGGGGCGTCGGACCCCGGAGTATGGGTAGATAAGACAAAATTGTAGTTTAAATTCACCTTGTTCCAGCATAAAACGTGTTGTAAATCTTCAGGTCGGCACCAAGAATGATTTCATATCCAACGCATTGCATTCGTCTATCAAAAATATAATTCTTTGACTGGCTATCGTGAAAACGCGTATTTATTCCAAAAAATTTTCTCTAATCAACTTCCATGTAACATTTCACCAAATTGGGTAATTATAATAGTGTTAATGGAAAACAATAGATATTGTGTTATATTTTGAGTTTCTAGTGTCATCTTAAACATATTCCCTAAGATTTAGTTCGAAAAATGTATCAATTTTTATTATAATTGATCATTTTATTTACAACTCTAAACAGAAAAAAATGTGCTATCACGGACAAGACGAATAATAAGAATATTCTCTCCTGGCCTCTCGAATATATGATCTGGTTAGTCTTAAACTCTTGGAGATAAAGAGAAGCAGCCTCTTATACATGCTTCCAAAATAATAAATAATTTCTCCTATTCTTGAGCATTCAACAGTTTTGCTTAAATCTATCCTTATTAAAAAAATATAAAATTTCTTATATTTAAATGTATTCAACGAAATCTCAACCTTCATATCCATCAATACTTATGGATTTCCTTTCGCATCCAAACCTAATTAACTACTATTATTAAATTATAAATAAGTTATAAAAATTAGCCATATGTGTCTTCGCTCTCTGACATGTTTCATATTTTTCCATACACTTTTGTAGTATTAAAATTACAGTTAATTTTATTTTATAGATTCTTGTGCTTCGTGGCTTACTTACTGGAATACCGTGACATATATTAAACAGACTGTTAACCTTAAGATGAGAGCTTAAAATTATTATATCGATATTCATTTTGTCTCCAGCAGTTACACAACACAAAGTTGAGATTCAAATTTAGATTTTCGGTTAACGCGAAGTTCTGGGACAAGGGGAGAGATGATTGCCTCACAATGTGACAAAATATTGATCCTAAAAACCGGTTGGTTACAAATCGTTGGCATAGAAATACCTATTACGTGATCGTATAATCGAAGGGTTAATTTTAACTGCTAAGCCAGTCGGTTATTATGGTAAAAATCCAGTGACAGATCATGACATTCACTAGGCATATAGGGTGAAATACGATAAATTATATCAGGTATCTTCTAAAGTCAAAAACGTAATATTGATAAGTATATATAAGTTCACACCCACTAGAAGTACTCGAAAAATACACATTAACGATTATTATAATATCAGCAAATATAAGAAATCACCACGCTGTGCTGGCAGATTCGGCAAAAGTATAAACTTCCTACAGAAATAAGGTCACAAAATTCTTTTAGGTTATTTAGAAACAAATTGAAAATATTTTCAACTAAACATTGTTTTTATTATATGGCCGAATTCTTTGATAGGTAATGGAAAACAGTATGTGTCGCTATTTTCGTATTGATTTTATTAGTTATGTATAACGGGTACCTGTATACGTAAATATATTTGTTAGTTAGTTTTTGATTAAACCTAGGTTGAAAATTTTGTTGATTATTAAATTATCTGTGCTGGTTCTAATCAAGTCGTTGGAAATGTGTAGCTTTTCCGGTGTTATGGGAGTTTGCGTTACGAAATTGGTTTATTGGCTGTGGAAATCTACTGGTTCGGTTTTGTTGGTTATATTGTGGGACGATTGTACTGCTGGTTACGGTGTTGACAATTGCAATTACATTGGCCTCTATATTGGCCATTAGCAGTATTTCCAGTAGTAGCATTGTTAAAGGATGTTTCATTATTTCGTGATTTGGAGTGAATATCGTTCAGTTTAGTCATGATTTTCTTCAATTTATGCCAGTTCATATCATCCTCTATTAGCAATCTGTAATTTGGATAGAAGTCTTGCTTCAGACCATTTTCAAAGAAAATTTCTAAAATTTTATACATCAAATATAGGGTCATATTTTCCAAATATATTCTTACGTTTAACCGTTGTTCAAGCGTGCGTTTGGTATCGTTATCTTCAAATTCATTTTGAAAATCTTTAATATCTACCCAGGATTTCGTAGCGTTAACATATGTGGTTATATATCTTTGAAACCAAAGATCTGCGGCGCCTTCCAAAAACGACTGTAAATATGCAATTTTCAGCGTGTCAGCCCATCCATTGGCTGCTGCTGTCCTTTCATAGTTTTCTAAATATGGATTGAAAGTTGGTGGGCATAAAAATTTTGGTGTTGCAGGTGTTTTTGATGTTGATAAGCTTTCCAGAAGTGAAGCGTTGGCTATATTGCGGGTTACTTCTTGATTTTCTTCTACAGTTTGTTCCTCTTGTTCTTCCAGAATTTCTTCTTCTCTTTCTTCCGTTTCTTCCTCTTGTTCTTCTATAATTTCTTCTTCTCTTTCTTCTTTGACTTTTTCTCCAATTGTACTATGCGTTGGGGATGTAGACAGTTTCGAAACCTTTTGCGAAAGGGTCTAAATCAAATTCTTCTGTGCTGCTATGTGGAGGGTGGAAGCTACTTGTTGGGTCTATATATTTAATAATTGAAGATCTTGTAATATTTTTTCTATGTTTTCCTTCTTTATTATCCATTGCGATTTGTATTGTGGTTAATTTATTTTAAATATTATTAAAAGTATTTATATATTATATATACAGGATGTAACGCAACTTACCCGAAAAATTTTAACCATAGATGCACCTTTAAATAAGAAGTCGATTTCTTAAATTTTTTTTTAATAAAAGTCCAAGACAAAAAAATACAAATTGTTAAAATTACAAATTAATGGAAATGTTAAAATAACGTATCATTTCTATAAAAACTGTTGAAAGTTCTGTCCATTGACATTCAAGCACACCTGAACCCGTCCAATCCAATTTGTCACACTAGCTGAAGTGTTCTCCCTTCCTGCTATTCCCGAAGACGCAGATTATGGACAGCTGTTGTGATACGTTCACGTAATACATCGATATTGTCAACTTCGGTTTGGTAGACTTCATTTTTTAAATATCCCCACAAAAGGAAGTCAAGAGGATTTAGATCCGTGGACCGCGGAGGCCAAGCTACAGGTCCACCCCGTCCGATCCAACGTATTCCGTTTAATTGGGTCAAGTAACCTCGGACTTCTAAACGATAATTTGGGGGCGCACCATCATGTAAAAACCACATCCGACTTCGGAACTTCAAGGGCACATCTTCAAAAAGACCAGGAAGATCATTACGGAGAAACTGTAGATATTGTTGACCATCCATCTGATTTGGCAATATGAACGGACCAATTAGGCATTCATCGATGTTCAAAGTGATTCCGAACTACTTCATGAGGATTTTCAATGGTCTAAATGTGCATATTATGTAGATTGGTTATACCATTACTCGTAAAAATAGCTTCATCAGTGACCAAGACATCGCCAAATTTTCATTAGTTTGTAACTTTAACAATTTGTATCTTTTTCTGTGTTGGACTTTTATTACCTTTTTTTTTTAAGAAACCGACTTCTTATTTAAATGTGCATGTACGGTTAAAATTTTTCGGGTATATATTTATGTACGTATATGTTTCATTTGTGTCTTACGTTAATATGGGCGCATATCTAGCATATAAGTAAATCTAAATATTGTCTGAAAGTTGTTTGTGGCATTCTGCGAATATGCTTTACTATTATTTGAGTTTTCTACCACATGTATTATTGTTCTCTTCAAAAATAAATCACCGAATCTACAAAATAATAGAATTATTGGAAAAAAGCCTCTGCGCCCGTGACGTTTACGCCAAAGGAATAGTCAGAGGTTATGTTTCGCAAATAATATAAATCGGAATAAACACAGAAATAATGTAAAGTACTTTCCGAAAGGTCAGCAAAATACATTATTTCTGTGTTTATTCCGATTTATATTATTTGCAAAACATAACCTCTGATTATTCCTTTGGCGTAAACGCCACGGGCGCAGAGGCTCTTTTCCAATAATTCTATTATTTTGTAGATTCGGTGATTTATTTTTGAAGAGAACAATAATACATGTGGTAGAAAACCCAAATAATAGGAAAGAATATAAGTAAATCTAGTTTTCAAATTATGTTGAAAAATCTAGTAACTATGCTTTATCTATAAGAAACTCATTGTACTTTGTAAAAAAATTTAAAAAAATACCACATTAAACACAGATAATGTATTGTGAATGCATTGAATTAGAGGGAGCTATTGGGATTAAATCAAGGGGAAGAAAAAAATAATATCCTGTACCAGCCAGTTCACATGGGCGATAGAAATACCAGAATCGGAGGATAAAATTTGTTACGTACTAGCCAATTAACATGGGCTAAAACAAAAATACTAATTTAAAAAAATATATAATTTTCATCATATTTCCAGCCAGTTGACACGGGCAATGGAAATACCATAAAAAATATTATGTTTATTATGAAGAATAAAATCCTAGGAACGAAGTAAATAATCATTTAAAAAGAATATAACGAACATTTATTACAAATGAAGTATGAAACAAGACAAAAAAAGAGTTCAAGAAATAATATAAAATAAAGAGATATTACCAGTCCATCCATGGTGGAGAAGATGAGTCGGGTAGTTAGCTCGTTGAATATCAATGAAAAACATTATGTATTAATTTTGGACTATTTATAAGATTTATAAATACTTATTCAGTAATATTCCCATAAAGGTAGACTTGAATGAAGTTTATGTCTAACGCAGTTACAAACTGTGATTGAAATATGATTCTTTATATCCTTCACATGTGTTAAATAACAAATGTATACTATAGAAATGAAATATGAATGATAAAATTTAATTTGGAAAGAATGTAGAATTTATTTATTGATTTAGTTATATGGCTTATTTAATTTACTGAAAAGTATATTTTGTAGTGAATATGCTAAAAAGTATTTTGGTTAATTCTATAGTGCAGAATAATTACAACTTGACAATATTTTATTCTATTTTTCTGAAATAAATTTGTATTACGTATAGTTAGAACAATTTAGTTTTCGCATGATGCTAATGACACAAAATTTATTACCGCGCTTGTCATCTATTAGTTTGGATTTTATTTGGATTTCAAACCCATCGAAATGATCTCAGTCACTGTTGTTATACTAGTCATTGAAGAGATCTTTTAATTAACCACTATTTTAAAAAAATATTCCTTAAGAAAATGTAAAGCATGTCCCCACGTATTTGTTCTTTTCTAAAGACATGTCATTCGCTTTTACAGATTTCCTCCCTTTGTATTTGAAATTTAATTTTATCTGTAACTACTTGAAACTGACGGAGGCACAAGATACATTCGTCTTCAACCGCGGTCTAAGATGTTTTCCTTGTAGTATCCGAAATTTACTTATTAATAATCTGTATTTTAACTGTCTCAGATTTTAAGGAAATTTCATTAATTTCTCTGTATTATTGCTATTACATACCAATGTGATATCATTGGCGTTTTGTAAGAAAAAATTCTCATTATCATGATGGTGTCTGTTGATACTACCGTTATAAATATCATAACAATATACATATTATACAGATGAGATAACGTGATTCCTTGTCAGATTATTCGTTGACAAACGAGTAAGTCATTTTTAGTGAGCATTATTTATAATATAGTAGATAAAATGGACAATATTAAAAAATGTGTGCAGATGATTTATATAATAATTGTTAATTGTGATTGTCGATGGATGTAATGTTAAACGATTATTTTTTAAATTAAATTCATGTATAGATGTTTCTAGACCATCTTTGTGCGTACTATTCAGATTTTAACCTGTAATAAATAGCAGAGTTGATTGCTTTTAGTTTTTTATAATTTGGTTTTGGTACGGTCATTATGGTTATTTATTTCTCAATAAGAAATAGTTATATAACTATTCCTTGAGCAGAATTTATATATTATGATTGTATATTTAGGGATCTATACATCTGACACTTTTATTTTGCCGAGTTACCTGGCCCTAGCCTGAGGCTCTATTTCTTGATTTTTTATTGACGCTATAGTCTTATTTTTAGTTTAGCCTGATTTTGTATTGATGGTCTATTGGCCTGTTATTTATAAATTCATAATAGTACTATTTCTTTACCTCATTGTGTGTGCTTCCTTGTATGTTGGTTCAAAATACTTAACCAATACCTCTGCATTTCTCTGAATAGTTTCATGCAGTATCCACTTTCTACGATGGCACAGTTGACTAAGTTATTGTCTTTTTCATTCTCTGGATCTTTCAATTTCTTACGATAATTCTTTTTCTATAAGTATATATTTCACTAGGTGTCTGGCTCTACGTGTGACTTTCAAATGTCTACATGTTATTCTGAATATTTTGTGTGACACAGGCTTTTCCTTAGTTCTATTTAACGCTACGTAAAATGTTGTGATAGTTCACCCAGATACCACTTTTTGCATGAATATCCAAAATTCGTCCATTTTCATAAATCCGCGTATGCACATACATTATATGTAAAAATGTGAATTCAATATACACTGGATATACACTGTATATCCTCTGAGATTTAATGTATGTACATTTATAGACACAGAATGTATGTAGAAGATATGTATATTAAATGGATGTAAACACACATATATTGGACACTGGACCGCTAGATGGCACCTGCTGACTATTTTACATGTCGCTATCCCAAAGATACCGAAATGTACTAAATAGTCAAGTGATCCTCGTGTCGGTCGTCACATGCCTAGTTTGCGCTGACGAGAGCCAACAGCTCGAAACTGCAGTCTGCAAGTGGTGTGTGACGACTGGCACGAGAGCCCCTTTAAGTAGGATCGTCTTTCGGCTGGTGTTTGTTGCAATCGAAGCATTATAGCGTTTTGATGGTAATATGCAATTATTACACTTAACTCGCCAGGATTGTAACTTGTAGTTCAGCGCTCGGCGGGGCACATAGCCCGGAGAGTAGCTGTTGGTTGCAGTCTGGTTACATTCCTTATAGTAAAATAAGGATTTTATAGAGGAGTTTGCGACTAAAAATATTATGTTTTAACACATATATTGAATCAGCTGGTTGCTTACGATTTAGATATGATATTAAATACCTTCAATTTTATATTTTCATATGTACGTAGGTAGTATGGACGCTGATCGTAGGCTTCCAGCAAATGCCGATAATTAACCCTTCATTAATAAAATAAGATAATCCCAAGAGATCAATGGGCCTTCACAAGTAAATAAATTTTATTGACAATTTTATTGGATTTATTTTTCGCTGGATCTAATATAAAGACATGGATTGATTTTTCGAAAAAAGTCCATGTAAAATAAATTGTAGAAAGTTTCAAGGGCTATTAAACCATTTTTACTTTCTCATATACAGGTAGAGAAAGTATAAGCGTCATTCAAATTTCAGATTTTAATGAAACTGAACATTTCAAAGCCAAAATATACCAAATATATCCTGTCTGTCGGTCTGTCTGTCTATAAGTCTGTCAATTTACCTATATGTAATACATTTTTCTCGGAGGCGGCTCAACGTAGAAATCTGAAATTTTAGAAGGAAAAACGCTATTACTGAATATTGGTGAAATTGATGCACCAGGGACTGCTCTGGGCAGGGCTACAAATAATTTTTTTGTCAAATAAAAATCATTAAGGATGATAATTGGACTGAAATCGTCCATTGCAAATTTCTCGTCGGAAACCAGGTGTGACTACAGAGAGGTCCCAAAGACAGTGGCATCATGGAATCAAAAATTGTTTTAATACAAGAATTGTTTAAAATTGAAAATTGCAACAAAAAGTCTGTTTCAAAATTTGTTTCCAACGCACCAAGAGCAGCTTCAGAGAGGGCCCAAAAACTTTTTAGTCGAATGAAAAAAATCTTAATAATAAAAATTATTCAGGACAGCAAATGCTATCGCAGAAGCGGTTCAGATAGAACATAAAAACACGTTTTCGTGGAATTAAAAAAATGTTATAACAATTATTGTTTAGTGTGAAAAATTGCACCGAAAAGGCTTTTTGCAAATTTCTCCAATGTTGCTTTAGGGAGGACTTGAAAACGATTTTTTTATCAAATTGAAAACCGCTTCAGTAAAAATTATTCAGGATGGAAAATTATGTCAAAAATGCATTTTTAGATTTCCTAGTGACAACATCAGGGGTGATTCCAGGAAGAGCCCACAATGTTTTGTCGAATCAAAAAATATTTCTAATAACAATTGTTCTGAGTGGAAAATTGTATCGAAAAATTCTCTCTCGTCAGAACATCAAGGAGAAAAACAACAATTGTCCCCCCAAAAAATTATTTAATTTAAAAAATATTTTAAAAAGTTTTAGCATGGAGAATTGTAATATTATTATAGAATTTTCGAATCAAAAGCTGTATTAAAAAGTTATTTTTCAAATTTCTCGATAGTACCAGGGGCAGCTCTGAGGAGGCTCCCAACATATTTTTCTACGAACCTCCTTCCCCTTAAAAAAATGTAATTAGTTTTTTAAAAAAAACTTTTTAACATGTAGCATGATACCGAAACGCTTTTTGAAAATTTTTCGTCGAATTAAGCGTTGCTAAGAAAAACTGCTTTTAGGTTAATTTTGCGTTTTAACAAAAAGGCTTAAAAGTTAAAAATATCCAGAATACTGAATGATGAGAAGGTACTATAGAAAATATAGAGATAGGATCTATCACAGACCAATTTTGTGAGGTATGTATGCACTCTTTATTTGTCTATTCCAGTAACATCGGTTTTAAAAAAATCTAGCCATTAGCAGTTGGCCTTTCGTTCTTTATCATGTTATACAATGAACACATATATAACTATATATACACACACATGAACATACCTACATATGTCATTTATACATATATACCGATACACACATATGCTATGCTTATCTAGCCATCCTTTCTCGTCTGAAGATTTGTTTCTGTCGTTGGCCCGTTGGGAAGATTTTCACGTTTTTAAACAATACACCCTTATTATAGTGTGAGTCCTTTCTTGTCCACATTGTTGTTTTTTGTTGTTTGATTGTTTCAACAATTGCCTTTTCATGGCTAACTTATAGGCAGCAAAGGAAATAATAATTTCGCTTTTGCAAGTCTAAGCGGAACGTAATTTTAAAGAAAGCATTATTTGATACTGAAGTCATTTGTCATTATTTACCGTTCGGAAGTTCTAACGAATTATTTTCTAAAATCGCTGGAAAAGTTATAAAGGGTGAAAGTGAAAGACAGTGTTCATCATTCACGAAAATTGAACCTAAAATTAAACATAATGGGAGATTACCGTACGTCGCTGGGACGGGAAGCGAGATATTTGAATTGAAAATTCTATCTCTTCTTCCAAGATAACGAACTATACTGAGTCCGCCGCACTGTGTAAGTTATAGTTAAACTTATCTTAATATCCCGACGACTTCTTAAAAATCACCAACTGCGGATCCCTTGCAAGCCGATGGCAAAAAATCCCATGCAAATTGTGCTAGTAGGTAAGATCTCCAATGTAGTCAACATTAATATTTTGATTTTCTGCATATTCTTGATTTGTTCGGTTTTACATTTAATCTAACTACGTATTAGTTATTAGTTTCTGAATGGGAGGATATTCGTTGCAGCATCAACTATCAGTATCATTATTTCATGACATTACAAATAAGTCAGGAAGCACATCATATGAGCAAATTAGGTATTTGGTAATGTTTGTTCCGTTCTTTCTTTATCGGAACCATCTAGGGTTATGGCAGATTTAAAAATTCTAGTAGCATAGTGCGTTTCCTTTTCTTTGGAAGTGTCATTATACAGCTTTTCAGAAATATAAGAGGGCAAATTATATTAGACCATGGAGCGCAGGTATGTAGAAGAAAGCAATTTTGTTAATACAGCGGTTAAAAATTAGAAAATCTAGTTAACTTAGTGAACATTTTGAAGATCTTTAGAAATTGTTAAAGTCATTAATTATTTATAATAATTTAAAGAATATTTTTTTTAATATTCAGGCTGGTCAGGAATGGTCACCCACTTGGATGGGTGACCATTCCAACGGAAACCGCGTCCTCGCCTCACACATCTTGCAGCGGCTTGTATATCAGTGTATGCGCGGAAGCTATGCAACCTTAGGCGAGGGTTGTATAGGAGATATACCATCCTTCGGAGAGGATGTAAAGCCGTCGGTCCCTTGTCTATTAAATGTTAGGCAAGTAAAAGATCCCTACTCTTCTTAAGGGAAGAGGTTCGGCAAAATTCCTGGTTGGGGGTAGCTCGTCTACAGGCGTCGGTGTTATGCCTCAGTAGCGGAAATAGGCCGACGTTAAATAAATGTATAAATATATATATATATATATATATATATATATATATATATATATATATATATATATATATATATTCAGGCTGCTGATGTGCATTATGACTTGATTGCCGATTATGAATAATCTAAATATTTATCATACAGTCTCTTTTATATTTTTCAAATCTATTGGGAAACTTGTTTTTAAATTACTGACTATTTGTAAATGTTTATCTTTAAATACGTGCTCCTAAGGAACTATTGTTTATCCATTTCTTCTACTTGGAGAAAAGCTATTACTAGACAACAATTACAAGTATATCAGGATTCAACACAAAATGAGTCTCTCTGAATGTAACGCGAGACAGAGAGAAGCAAATTTGTCCATCAGAGATCAGTACTGTCATTATTTTAAAAAATTGTGGTATTCGTGAGTCAAATAACGTAATTGCTTTTATACTTTATTGTCCTGTGTTGTTAAGGTCACTAATATAGTCAACATTAATGCCTCAATCAGGGACGGACTGAAACCAGAATTATGCTCGGACATATTCATGATTAACTTTCATTAGGGGACGTTGATGAAATCTTTAGAAATAATAGATCCAACGCAAATCGGAAAACTTTGCCATTTTGAAATGGGTAGGACTAATTCTTCCTGTTAGGCAGGACATTTGAAAATGATGATAAATATATTTTGCTGTTATATCATTTTAATTAAGTATATCTGCTAAATTTGACCAAAATCCTTAGAGCCAATTTAAAAAAAAAATGTTGAACCTTACCCTCACAACCTCCGTGGCTGCATTGTTTGGAAGTCATGGGCCATGTCATCTCATGCTAGAACTAGAGAATTATATGCACTAAATTTGACCAAACCCGTTAGAGTTCTTTTAGAGAATGATATTATTTAATTCTTTAAACCACGCATCTTGTAACATCCCTTACTGAATTTTCTACTCAAATAGTCATGCCATCATATTTTGATACTCAGCAACTATCTATCTGTCAAATTTGATCATAATCGTTACAACCGTTTTGGAGAAAAAAAATTAATTCTTTTTACCCACTTTCCCGCAGCCTACGTCTCTGCATTTTTTAGGATTAACAAGTTATGTCATATCATACTAGTACAAGGGAGTATCCGTGTGTTAAATTTTGCCGGAGCAGTTTTTGAAAAAAAAAATATTTTGCATTTTTTATCGATCAAGATGAGTTGCATGTGAAAATAAAATTCATAATAAATTTGTATTCACAATAATATAAAGCACCTATTAAAATTTACGATAACTTTTGCAAAATAAATTACACTATTCTATTCATCTTGTCACTCAGAATACATGCGGGAAGTAGGAAAAGACAATCTAAGGTAGATAAAATGAATCGAAAGTCTAGGATAAACATTTGTATTAATTAGATAAGTCATAATTTAGCTACGAATTCGTTTTAAAAACCGTTAGATGTTTTGCCGGACCGTGTAAAATTAAATGTCCATGACAAACGGAGAAATGTGTACCAAGAAATATGAAGAAACTTAAGTGATTATTCAATGGAGCTCTATATGATCCGACAAAGACTTGTTTGGATGTAAATAATTGCCTCACAATAAATTTTAAAAAGTTCATTATTTGAGGACACTATCTAGATTCTTTTCATTATGTGAAATCACGGGGTGTCCAATAAGGACATCTTGTAAGCAGTGGAATAAAATTTTACATTTGTTACTGAAACACATTTTTCTTGATACAACTGACATTTGCTTGATATATATATGTGTAGATGTAATATATAATTTTAGGTAATTTCATTTTAAGTTAATCAATTAAAAGTTCACCTAAATTTCTACTAAAAATATTTCTAAATTCAGGTAGGTATACTTCTGTATTGTTAAATTGAGGGGAGTACGATTTAAATAGAAATAAATGTACAAAAAAAGTTTAATTGTTTAATCACCGACGCGATGATAAGGAAACTTGAAACACAAGAAAAAGACGATATAAAGTTTAAAAATGTATATTACTATTTTAAAAAAATATATATGTTCTTACAAAACATTCAAGAAAATGTACGATAACTATAGTCTGGCCCGTGTACAACACATGGTGAGGAACGGAACGACTTACAATGTAACCAACTACCATCCAATGCTTAGTTTATAACAAACGATTACACAAAAAAATTTCAGTAAAAAGTTCAATGTTTATAATTTTGGTGGGCTTTTGCTTGCCGGTCTCTTTACGTATTTATTAAGTTCAATAACAATTTAGGACGCTCCTTAGAGTTTAAAAATGCTTGAATCGCAATGACTTTGAATTATATTGTGACAACTATAGACTCACACGTTCAGGCAAGGCGGTCCCAAGCACGTCTGAGTACATGGTAATGATACTTTTCTGCCACCGCTGAGGAATCGGTTTAGGGCAAATACGCGGAAAACCCATCATTTTTAAGCCAAAATCGACTGCTAAAAATTGAAAGGACACCCGCGACGCTTAGGGCTATTTTCGCTAAAACTCTCGAAAAATTTTGATTAAAGACTTTTTTAACTCGTCCTTTTATTTAACATAACGCATGAGTTGCAGTTACGGTTTTCATGATACTTTCTAAAATGTCGTGGTCGTGGCGACGTTACGTCCCTGTGCAGCGACATTTAGTATACTTTCTAAAATTACGCTCCTTGGTGAGTTTCTGATATTTTTGCATAAAAAACGCTCCGTAGAGCGAAAATGCTATTTTATATATAAAAACCTCTTCCAACGGCGTTTTTACGTGGAGCACGCTTTTCATGCGAAATATTTCGGATTTTGTTATAGTTTCGAGAAATTTATCAATGGTTATGGCGTGTTCTTTAACATGCTTTATCTCTAAAAGCGTCTTTTCGGAATGATAAAGAATTTTCCGGGGAGGTTCTTAACCGAAGATCATCATATGAGCCTCTCCTGGAAAGGAAGCAACTATGAGTAGAATTTGACCGACAAACATTAACTGACTACTCTGTTTAAAAAATATAAGTAAACCAAATACAAACATTATACCCTTTGCTCTTTGAAAATAAGCTAATTTTGGTTATAGTTTACGTGAGGAAAATTTAAAAAAATTCTTTATGCCACGTTTACTTAACAAAATACAGGTACCTTGCTGAGGAACAAGTATTAACAATAGTGTATTACACTACAAAGGAGGTAAGTACGTTTTATTAGTTGAGGACGATATTGCGCCCGAGCGTAGCGAGGGCTGGCAATAAAGTACGAGGTTGGTCAAAACTTACCTTCTGCGGGTGTGTAACGTTTTATCTGCTCCCCTACTGTTCATGAAATAAAAAATCAGGTTTTACAGTTCTTGATCACTTTATTTTGACAGTGATACTAAGTAACTTTTTGACATTATTCAAATTTTGTGAATAGTGTTACTAATTGTAATAATTGTACTATTACTATAAATATTAATTAATAGTTAATACAATTTCAAGTTCAACATCTTTTGATTTGCATGATTCGAAATTACTTATTTTCCCAAGGGAGGTAAGTAACTCACTTACTTCCCGTCATCAATAGCAACTTACCTGCTTGAAAACCATGTGACGATAGTCTACTTACCATAGTAGGAGTTGCTGAATAGAGTTTCAGGTGTAACAGCTAGATTCATTACTAAGGCGACACAGCATCCTATTCGATTTAAAGGTGGTGATATTCATATTTCAGTTTCGTGCTTATTTGATTCATTTAATTTTTCTGTTATTAAATTTACAATATTTATTGATTTGTTTGTAAAGTACTTCTTTTGTATAACCAAATTTTCTGCAACCAAAATATCTGCTGAAAATAAATAGTAATTTTTTATCTTATAACATTTGTAAACTATTACTAGACACTTCTTTTAGACCTGCCCTCAGTAATCTGTTTTCTGACTTTAAGAGGGTAAATTTATCACTTTTATTTTTGCGCATGGAGCCTAAACCGACATCATTAAGTCCTCAAATCACAAAACAAATTAGCTCAGACAGGTACTTCTAGAATTTCTAGTTTGACCTCTGAACCCCCTAAAACAGAACTTGCGAACCCAGCTCTCCCAACAGTTCGGCTAGTCGTTAGCCCTCTTGTTTTGTCTTTATTTTAAAATATTTATAATTTTTATTAAAGAGAAAGCAAGACGGAACAACTAACGCACTAAATTTTTTCTATAATTTTTCAAATCACTCATTTTATAAGATATTGTATTTTAAATCGGAGCTATGTTTCGTGATTGGAGAAATTTTTTTCCCCAAATATCTCAAACATCACTACGTTAAGCAAAAAAAATATTTATCGTTCCCTATGCTTTGTTTAATATTTTGTATTTTTTTTTATTAAAATAACGGTTTTTCGTGAAAACTTTGGTTTGAGTCAAAATACAATATTTTACAACTTATTCTACATGTAGACCTTCTACTAGTACACATTTTTCTAATGTTTTTCTGAATTGTTCAGACACAGATGAGGTCACATTTTCTTTTATATTTGCATACTAGTTGATAAGATGCCATTTTTTTTAAACAGATGCTTTTCCCTTTTTTGCAACTAAACCTCATATTTATGCTTTTCTTCATAATTTAAATAAACTTTGTTAAACGTTGTTAATTTTCATAAAGATGAAAAAGCTAGTTTCCTAGTCGATTTCATATGTTGTAATTTTTAGAATACCCCGTATAATTTATCTTAAGTTTGACAACTGTCTTCCGAAGACCAGCTAAACTTTCTATAAAGAGTAAGTTTAGAATAAGAAAGTTTAAAACAATGCAGTACATCATCCGAGGACACACTGTATAAAAAAATGAAACCATCATCGTTGAGATTTTCATATGTACACCTATTATACAATTTAAATAACAGTTCATTGTAAATGTTTCAAATCCGCCATTTAGGCCACTTATCTTGGAACAGATATAAGCAATAAATTTATATTTTTATGAAACAAATTACATTTACACTTCATCCAGTTCATTTCTTCGTTTCGAGGCGAACTAATACCATGGGTACTTTCATCCGCAAGTAATAAATTGTAGACAAAACAAATCGCATATTTTAATAATAAAATCAACATTGTCACATCAAGCGAGTTTTTATCCCATATTAATTTTTCTTGCACCCTCATTTCTTTAACTATCACCTGGCTTCTGTCTCTACTTTACGTATAATCTGATTTCGTATAATATTATAATAAATTACGTCAACGTTGAGAATAAAAAGACCCTAGGCACGTGCCCCTTCATCCCTCACAAGGGTTGATATAAAATATTCTTCTTACCTACCTCTAAATCATATTCTCAAAGCCAATGTTTACCCAGATAAAAACTGAATTACAGTTAAATTATGAAACTCAGAGTTTCGTCTTATCAATAAAATTAAATGGAAAATGAAATTTCCCTTTTGATGTTTCAATTTCTTAATTAGAATGGCGATGTGCAGTAGTTTCCCTACTCTTTAACGTAATTCTTGGGGCGCATTTGGAGATGTATAAAATAAAATAAATCTATGTAACAGTTTTTAATTTACTTCATAGGTCTAACTTATGAACCAACTTATTTTATTATTATAAGTTCAATAAGTAACTCATGCAGAATCTTCTAATTTAAGTTTCTCAATGTCTTAAAAGATACGATCTCCGTTTAGAACAACAACAAGCAGATTTTTTTTTATAGGCGCCATTCTGCAAATAAAACAATTATATAAAAGTAATAAAACGGTGATTGAATAATAAATAGTTAAACAATAGGCAACAGACAAGTTATAACAGATAACTGATAAAGACAACTAAAATAAAAAGGAAGCAAATTTTTGCAGCCTCAAGGGCCAGGAGAGCAATAAGAAGGCCAAAGCATGTGATGACAATGAGGAAGAAACAGTCAGAATTTCAGAAGGTTACACTAAGACTAACAGGCGACAAACACCGAAGGAATAAGATATTAAAGGACGAAGTATATCCCAAAGGTCTAAAGATAATATTAAAGTCAATGCTCTAGAAGAGATTAACCTAATGATAGACCTAGAAACACAGTTCATGCATCTGTCTGGAGCTTCCAAAAAGAGGCTCCAAGATCTGATAAAGACACTTAAAGATCATGTACTGATCAAAAGGGCTATAATCAAAGACAAACCCAACGTCAAGTACAGGCCGAAACACAATAAACGCTGTGTCAAAAAGCAGTCGTACCTCCCAGCGACCAAGGGTGAAAAAAGAGGGCACTGGCACTGTCGGAGGATATGGTTGTATGTCTGCGTTTTTCAATGTGTAATCCAATCCCGGACAAGCCTCTGGCTTCTGGAATTGGGGGTTGTCTAATTTCAGAGGGGTTTATTATTATCATTAAAGGCCATTCTAAGGTCCATAATGGAAGCCTATAAGATGATTTTAATAGAAGGGCCTCAGATAGGGTTTACTAAGCATATGCTAGGCTACCTATTGATAACATACGCAGACGCGATAAGAGCGCAGTGGCTAGGAGAAACCGTTACTAAGCTTAAAATTTTAGAGAACGTAAGCCTTAGCTGAAGGGGAGCAAGATGCCCTAATTTTGTGCGGCACTGTGCATGTTCCCTGTGAGGATGGTCAAACATAAGAGGCAGATGAATACTTACCAAGTTAAGAGTGAGTAACACAGGTATAAGAAGAAACTGGGACTGTTTTCGAAAAACCCCTCCGACCTTTTCTATTATCAAACAGTCCATAAAAGTACTAAAAAAACTGTAGATGTGTCCCTATTTCAACATGAAGAGTATTAAATTTCTCCCAAAACA
This sequence comes from Leptura quadrifasciata, assembly GCA_963675555.1. Classification (NCBI taxonomy): domain Eukaryota; kingdom Metazoa; phylum Arthropoda; class Insecta; order Coleoptera; family Cerambycidae; genus Leptura; species Leptura quadrifasciata. Next base: position 92,785,738 of record OY776675.1, read on the forward strand.
ACAGAGACCAAAGCCTTCAAACCATTAAAGGTCAGAAGCCTCCAACTGAAAGATAATGCTCTAAAAGCAACTAATTAACCTCGGAGGTTAGGACGGAAAAAGCAAGAAGACCTTATTGGTCGCCTCCTACGCCGAAGACTCCTCTAGCCAAGATGGGCTAAATCCACTCAAAAAGGGTGCTACTCAGAAACGGACAACATAGGAGATTAGAAGAAGAAGTCAAGAACCCTGGTTAGGAAGCTTGTATTGTATGTAACAAATTTGTTTATGACAGCCACTTTATCAGCATTGATAAAAGAAGGATCAAAGGCTGGATTATATTTTATGCTTAGTTCCTAGATGAGCAGTCCTATTCTCCAGAATTATTGAGCAACATAATCACTTATCGAGGTGAAAGAGTCCTTATAATCGGATGTAATGTCAACGTACACCACATAGTACCGACACCAGCACAAGCAGTTTTTCATTATTACCTTTCAGCCTAGGTGAGAGGTTACTAATAGTTAAGATTAACACTGAATTGGTGGCTAAATATGGCAAAACTGTTTCGGGATTAAAAGTGAGTGGTTATAAAATTCCGAAAAAATTTGGAGGAAATTGATAGGTTGCTAAATTTTCTGAAAATTACAAGGAGTCTGAAGATTATCTTGTGCATCTTAGGATACAAATGAGATTACAATCACTACCCGTATAAATTTCCAATGAATTATCCGTCGAGTTGTATAAAAGCGCATCTCATTCGATTAACTCTAACCGAAGATATACAACGAGAAATTGTGGCGAAATTTTTAAGCTGTCCTTGAATTTTTCACAGCAGTTTACGTACAAAGTTACATACATCAACCGATAGGAATAGTTATACGCTTTAATTCGCAAATGTTGGTAAGTCTTGATTAATTAGGTCGTTTAGGAGTAATAAATATAAATGTGACACAGTAGCACTCTCCCGTATTTCTTGTAGTAGGAAAAAAAAATACAATTTTGTATCAACTAAAAAATACGTGTAGGATATTAAATTTTATTTTTTTTCAGCTGGCTCAAAACTCAAGTCTGTAACTCTTACCATTTTCGAGGAAATAAATAAAATATACAAGCCTGTGCGCCAGCCCTTTGAGTAGGCGTGAGGGTGCCTTCGCGTGTTTTTGAAGTAGATCTGCCCCTAAATATGTTTATTCTGACTTATTCCATGTGTCTTTAAAAGGATTTGCTATTACTCAGAAGGGAGAGTATCAATTATTGTTGGCTCTTAACTATAACCACGGTACGATGTCCCACGGCATATTGATTTTATGACATTTAAAAATCGAAACTAGAATTCTGTTAATTTCAAAAATCTTGTCGTTAATCTTGCCGGTATTGAATTTCCTTTCCTTTCCCTGACTATGTATACATTGTCAACTATTCTATATATTCTCTTGCAGTACAAGATCAAGATACAAATAGCGTGCAAAGTGCTTCGTTGACTTTTTCTTTGAGCTGTTGTATTTATATGGATTCGTTATACATCCCCCTAAAATGTAAGTATAAGTTGTTCATCACCCTGTATAATCTGTATTAGTGGAGTTCTTTCACAAGACGCAGACGTTTTGAAATATTACAGTCAAGGTAAATCAAATTATCATTCTATTAAAAATTATAATAATGTATTTTTAGGTGGGTTTTGGGATAATAAAAATGAACAAAATTTCCTTTTTTTAACTTGTCGACGTTTCGTTAAATTTATTAACTTCTTTAGGATACTAAAAGAAAACGTATAAATATAGGTATAAATAAAATTTAACAATTATTGTTTATACTTAAAGGCGATTAAAAACAAAAAAAAATATAGCTTATTATTATAATATTTTTAATTATAGACTAGGTGTTTTTTAGCTAGTCGATAATATTAAAATAAGAATTTAGATTTTATATATGTGTTCGTTTGCTTATACTGTTGGGATTCATAATACAAATCATTTCATTGAACATTCTCTTAATTATTATTTTTAGTTTTTATTTTAGCATCATTAAATGCAAAAGTGTGGCCCATTTCTATAAAGTGCTTAACCAGTTGTGTTGGATTTTTTTTTCGTATGGACATTTTTGCAGTTAGTTACATGTTCAGATATTCGTTTTTTAAAATATCTGCCTGTGGTGTCTATGTATACACTATTACATTCTGAACACGGAATTTCGTATAGTTAAAAAAAGGAAATTTTGATCATTTTTATAATTCCAAAACCCACCTAAAAATACATTATTATAATATTCATAATGGATCACAAAAAACATTCAAGTCTATTAACAATTTGAACAAATAATTTCGCCATGCAGATTAATTATTCCATCAGCAAAAGGGTTATAGAGAAACTGACTATTTATCATTTAAGGTGTTTTATTAAAATAACAAAAAGAGTTAAGTTTATTCCAAGATGTGAAAACATATTTAATGAATGAAATATATACCACTCTAGGCCCTAAAAATATTACAATGTATTGTAGCAGTTACATTTAAGAAGCCTATTCACAAATGGAGGACGTAGTGCGAACAACAGAATAATACCTCTTTGGCATGCGAATTCGGATACGAATTTCTTGTAAGAAAAGATCCAGCTGTTCAGGAAACTGTAGAATTATTTTGTTTACCTTTTCGGGACAAAAATGGTTGAAATACTCCAGGTGCTTAGATTTGGGTAGTTTAGGATTATGTATTATATTCTTTTTCAATGGGTGTCTTATAAATCTTCTTTTGTGCAAAATCTTACAACGTAATTTTCTAAATGGGGCGAAAAGGACGCGCAATTTTTACCTAATTATAAAAGAAAAATTAAACTTTTCTGTTTTTAATAATAAAATATTCAGTCAACGTATCTGTAAGTATAACCAAATAAAAACATTTAATAGGCTCCTTTAGTAATATTTCTTAAATAAGTTTCCGGTTTCCATAAAGAACTTTTCACTTGGAACATCTAAAAAAAAATTAGCTCAATCGGACAAGAATTGGAAAAAATATTGCCGTCAGAAAACGCCAGACTCCCTCGCGCCAAATTCACCAACGTGACGTCACCGGCCCCGTCGAGTACAGTGAGGGCTAGCGAGGCCATAGCATTGCAATATTATTACTTTTAAAGACGTCTTGAAATTCGGTCGCTCAGAGCAGATATTTACAACATACTTTGTTTAATATTTTACGTTTTTCGTTTCCATTAAATTAATCGGATTTTTGTTGTATATGAACAGTTATAGTTCAAATTGATAATGTTTGATAATGATTAATATTGAAGCTGAGGAGTACATTATGTGGAGTTCCAATTGGTGGTGGACATATGGCATTCTATAACAAATAAATTTCCAAGAACCTCCCTTGAACATTTTTCGGTTGCGCCATTATATTTCAAATACCCTAGGTACCAGACTAAACTTACATATTCTAATTCAGATTTTACGAATGAGTTAAATACACAACACTTGAGTATCTGTAAAACCATATGAATTTCTAATAACGAAACCGAGGTTTTTTGAGGACACTTATACAATGTTCTAAAAAATCTTTGAAAAATATAGCTTGTGATCAAACGATAATCCTAGATCACAGAAGTATACATATCTTTCGAGAATTGTTTCATTCAAATGATAAGTGAACTCAACAGCATTTTCTTCCTGTAGTATGAGTCAGCCTTGTACGTAACGGCAGAGCATTTTTGTTGCACCACTGTTGAATCTTATTTAAGTTACTTTACATCCTCTCACAGTCATCAGAAAATAACAAGTATCGGGTTAACAATATTATTAAAGATAGCATATAATAGTAGGTCCAGCACAAAGCCCTGAGGAGCCCCAAAGGTAGCCAACATCTCGAAAAACTTATGATTACGATACGTTGTATGACTGATGGTCGAGAGGTGAGAGCACTTGCCTCTCACCCAAAAGTTCCTGGTTCGATCTCCGGTCGTAGCAGTAGAAAATACTATGAGAGGAATTTTTCCACTATACACGGATATTGAGTGTGTGTCCCTTGTCGCTAAATGTGTAGCCCCCTCCAACACAAGGCTCTTCTAGAGCCTTCCGGGATAAAGGGGTGTCGTCATTACCTGTGGTGTATTTATTTATTTGTTTTATTACAGTATTCAACATACTGTTTCCTCACACAAAGACAGGATTCAATAAATATAAGAAATAAGGACGACAGTCCCATATTATTTAACTTTTATTTAAGAGAACTCCATAGTGTAGTTTTTCAAAAACCTTCGAGAAGTCGGTATAGATTATATAGTCATCCATTGGTGGCTATTGGTCTTTAACGGTTGGAATGTGACATCTGTTGATTAGCAACGTAAATACAAGTATGACCTTATACACCACCATTTGCCTGTTTTAATTATAACACCCATTTCAATCAGGGGAAACAAAATTCCTACTAAGGGATGCGTGAAGAATTTGGGGGTTAGACTGAACCAACGACGGAGGTTTAACACCCACATAAATGAGACTGTACGGACGGCCTACTCCTGTTCAGGAATCTGTATCCGCTCACGGTCAGGGGTAGCAGACTCAACTGACAAAATAAAGAATTGGTGTACACAATGGTGGTCAGTCGTCCAACACACACGCGGCGCCGGTGTGGTGCAGCATACCGGTCACGACAATGAGAAAACTAAAAATATTTGAACATAAATTTATGAGTCTCATGTCAAATTATGGAAGGTACACCTTCCTCAGATACCTATATGCACGTTGCAATGACATAACCGCAATAGCGGTTTACGTCCAGCAGATCTCTCAAAACTTCTATTCATTCAAGTTGGGCAATAGTCCGCTAACAAGACACATAATGCAAATTAGACAGCATAATGCCCCATTTCGGTGAACACCCATTACCCTACGAGACGTTACCGATTCTCCGGCAACCTCTGTAGCCAAACTTCACCAAGTATAACTCCCTATTACACTATCTACCTTTAGCGGTATTTCATACCTTCTGTATCTTTAAATCTTTCCTGTCCCCTCTCTTACTTTCTGTTTGTAACCTTTTTGTCGCATTTGTTATTCTTGTTTTCTTGTTGTACATTTTCTCCTCACAAATCTTTAATAAAATCAAAACCTTTTGAAATCAAAAATTCCTAAAATCAAAGTTTAGGCTAGTTTTGTGCAGCCCAGTGTTCATACATCTCGCAGAAGGTACCTCGTTTGGATTGAGGTGCCTGCGTTTTTAAAAAAATGCATGTGAAAAAGTTTTTAAAATAAGTGTGTAGTTTAAGCTTTTTAAATTCTGCTTTTTAGATATTTTAATTGTATTACCCATTTTTTATTTATTTTTACACAAAATGTGTTTAGGTTCAAGTTTTGCAAATTGTTGTTTTCGCCGACCCAGATTTGTTCCGCGCAACCCTGCTATCCACCACCACGTCAGGGTGGTGGTTGCACGATCGGCCCCGAGCAGACCCTGGCTAGGGAATTGGTTGTACTACTTAATATTAAATAAATCTGTTTTGAATTAAATTGAATTTGCATGTTTTGAATCACCAGAAATTTTTAAAATTGGGATGTTACATAGTAATGTAACGTACTGTAAAATGATAAAATTTATTCCGAACAAAATTATCACTTATACGGAAGTCAGAGCATAATTACGGAACGTCATTGAATCCTTTGTTTTTATAAAGATAAGGTAAGTAAACATAAAGTATCTCACGAACAAGATTTCATTTGTTGTCTTAGATATGTGTATCACGGTGTGTACGTGATTTTATATTAATTCGTGCAATACTTACCTGTTAGGTCTATTGATTCTTTTGAGTTATTGAATCACAATGTAAATGGATAAAACTAGGGGGAAGTTTTAAAATGTATTGATATATTCTGTGCCTTAGGTCTCATCCTAGAGGGAGTATGATAATGACACATATTCTACCATGAACCGAGTATGACAATGTCACATACTCTGTAGTGTTTGCCATAACGCTACTAGCGTAAAATACAATAGCTTAAAATGGTTGTTTGAAGTACAGTATTGCATCGTAAAGTTCGTAAAGCCAGCCGTTTAGGCTCTGATAGAAAACAAAATAACACACATACATACGTGATAAGTATTCACTGGAAGGAAGGAAAATCAGGACAGCACAAAATATTTCTCCTTACTTTTCTACTCGATTTACTACCAAAAATAATCGTTCTCAAAAAATATATTGCTACTTTCATAACCTCTACGTGATCTCTACTTTATACAACTGTCACTTAAAACTAACAGTACCAGCTTAAAACCAATGAAGTAACTAGATTTAAATATGTTATTATTTCAACACTCCCTCTTAATAAAATATCTGCTTATTTCTTACTTAAGCCTAAACACAAATAAATTTTTTCAAACAAATTTCGACTTAATGGTGTGGATAAAATATCTACTTGCTGCTCTTTTGAGCTTATATATTTCAGGTCAATCAGACCATCACTTAGTTTCTCTCTGATAAAGTGCTGCTTTATATCCACGCGTTTTAATATTTTATGTTATTCAGGATTTCTTGCTACACGGATGGCAGATTGGTTGCCTTTAAAAATAACTACCGCACGTTGACTTTCGCCCATAATTTTTAATTCACTTGTCACAATTAACAACCACATAGCTTCGCTGGTAGCCACGCTCATGGCCATGTATTCAGCTTCTGTTGATGACAGGGCCACTGTAGGTTGCTTTCTCGAAGCCATACAAAGGCGGGTCCATGCACTTTGAAAATATAACCTGATGTAGATTTTCGATCATTGATATCATCTTTTAAGTAATCTGTTTGATTAATCGTTAGCACTCCCTTTTTAATGTCATGTTTTATATTTTATATATTATAGCAATACAAACAATTTGTCACTCCCAATAAACTTAAAGTACAGCCTTTGGATCTCACAAAGTATCTTTCTCCATAAGTGAATTAAATTTTTCATTCCAGTTCTTTGGCAACTTTTTGAGACCATGAATAGATTTGTTTAATTTCCACACCTTGTCAGACGAGCAGACTCCTTCAGGTATATACATTTCTTCTTTTAAGTCACTATACAAAAACGCACTCTTGGCATCCATTTGATATATCGGAAGGGTTAATCGATTCTTAATGGCTAACAAAAGTCTTAAGGCAGGAAATTTTGCTATAGGTGTATAAATTTCTGACAGATCCATTCCATCCGCCTGCTGGAAATCTTTTGCTACTAGTCGTGCTTTGTACTGTACTGGTTGCCCTGTATCATTTTTCTTAAGTCTAAACAACCACTTGCTATATATCACATTACTTTTCTCTGGTCTGTTCACTTCAATCCATGTATTGTTTTCTTTGAAAACTTCAATTTCCGTTTTAACGGCTTCTTGCCATATTTTAGCTTCTTCACTCTTTATTTCATCTTGATATGTTTGAGGCTGGCCCATCTGACTCGTACTTACATAACATGTTTGATAAATCCTCTAATTTCCTAGTCGATTTTTGAAGGCATTTCTATCTCTCAGATTTCGACATTTTATTTCTTCTCCGTCTTCTAATTTAATTGGCGGTTCTTCTTCCTCTTTATATTCATCATTTGATCCTTCATTATCTTCTAGACTTTTGGTGTTTTGCTCTTGACTATCATCATTGTCATCATTTAAATCTTCATTGTTTTGTTATCGTCTTTCGTTTTACTTTCGACAGGTTTAAATGCATCTCTCGCACATTCATATCTTCCATTTTCATTTGGAAGATATATTCGATATGTTCTTGCATTTTCTTCGTAGCTCATGAAATTTCCTCTTTTGGCCTTACTATCAGATTTCTTTCTTTTCGCTTTAGGTACGTGAATAAACACATCTGAACCAAACACTTTAGACAATGGGTTTGTTAAACCACAACTCGTAGTGTATCTTTCCTTCAATGGTACTTGTATCTGTTAGATTTATTGCGTATATTGCGGTATTAGCCGCTTCGGCCCAAAAACGCTTTAGCAGATTCTTTGCTGTTAAAATTGTTCTAGCAGCTTCAACTATGGTACGCATCTCAGGTTCGGCTTTCCCATTCTGTTGGAAGTTATATGGTACAGTTCTTTGATGTCGTATTCCAAGAGTATCAAATATCGTTTTCATTTCTGCATTCACGGCTTCTAATCCATTATCAGTTCTTACAGTTTTTATTTCATTTCCGGTGTCCTTTCTTTCGGTGTCTGTTGAATTTTATCTTTTACTTCAGATTTATTTATCAATATGTAAACAGTTCTAGAATGAGAATAATCATCTTTCAAAACTAGAGAGTATCGGGAGCAACTGATAGATTTTTGCTCAATCGCATCGGTTCACATACGTCAACATGTATCAATTCTTATGTTCTTGTTTCGATTTGCTGTTTGAGAATGGCGATTTATGTTGCTTTCCTTCTACACATGCGTCGCAGAAGACTTCATCTTTCGTTATTGACTCATACTTGGCGTTTTCCCAAAATTTTCTTAATGTGTTTGATATTTTAATGGGTTAGTTTTTCATGTCATAACTTTAAACTATTCTTTTTGCCGACACTCACATTTGAAACACTGTCAACTTCCAACTTAAAGTCCATCCTATACAGTTTGTTATCTTTCGTACCCGTTGCACAAATCTTGTTGTTTCTTAAGAATCTGCACTGTTTATTGTGAGATTCGAGATTAAAACCTTTATCTAATGCCGTATCAATCGAAGAAAGATTTAGTTTCAGTTCGAGAATAAACAATACACTCTCCAATTATGTGAGCACCCCATATTTCACCACTGAATGGTGAAACTCTTATTTTTCCAATGCAATTGCTTTGATAATTGATCCATCACCGATTTTAAATTGTGTTTCTTCTTCAAGAGTTCGATATTCCACAAATAACTTTCTATTACTACACATGTGTTCAGTGTCTAGGTACCAACCATTTTCATTTTCTTGGTCACTGATAGATGCTGAGCCAATAAATACATTTCTTGCTTGCACTTCACCTTTTTCATTGTTCTTTTCTTTTGCTAACCGAATTCGACAGTCCTTTATTAGATGTAGTGTTTTGTTATTTTTATTTTTACTTTTATTCCTGAAATAGTTTTTCTTTAAATGTACTAATTTCTCTCTTCGCTAAAGCTGACTCTGTCTTTGTTTCAGTTGCATCCATACATTCTTTTTGAATTGAGTCTCAAAGTCAACTCGCTCAACTTTTGGTCCGCTGCTGGGACCGAATCTCAAGCCGATATAAAATGTTTTTGTTGCTCCGGTAAAAACATGGTTGTTTTTGTTATCAGAATTTGCTCGAAAATGTTCTCGCCCATTTGCTTCAGCTGAATAACTATTTCCTCTAATTTTGAAACAAAATTTGCAATTCCATCGCCATTATATGAATAGTTAAAAAATCTCTGAACAAGGTGCAATCTAGCCTCGGACTTTTTCTCATATGACTTACAACATATAAATTATTCCACAATTCATCTGCGGACTCACAAGTCAAAATGTGATTCAAAAGTCCTTCCTCAATACTTGACGCAATTATTTTCTGGGCTTTGTTGTCTGACTTTGTCCAGAACTGTAAATTCTGAGCATACGCGTTTTATGCTCCTGTGGATGCATTACTTACCACTTGTAATGGCTTTTCAACCTCATCTGTTACAATGTCAAATAAGTATTTTGGTTTTAATGCAATGAGCACCTGGAATTTCCATACATTCGAGTTGTTATTTCCACATAACTTAATCGACTGTGAAGTATTCAATTGCTCCGTTGTTTTTATTGTCTTTTTGGCTCCAACCGAACTGTTGTTTAACACAGCTTATCCTTCAGACTCTGCTGGGCCCACAACCTAAGTATTCACTGGAAGGAAGGAAAAGAAGGATAACGCAAAAGATTTCTCGTTACTTTTCTACTGGATTTCCTACCAAAAATAATCGTTCTCAAAATCACATTACTACTTTCATAACCTCTATGTGACCTCTATTTTATACAACTGTCAATTAAAACTAACAGTACCAACTTGAAAACAAAGAAGTAACTAGATTAAAATATTTTATTATTTCAACAATACGTATACATTATCATCTTTATCATCTTTTCCATAATATACTTACGTAATAATGGAGCGATGATTTTAAAAGTTTACTCTTCTCTTTTTTTATTTGTGCAGTTTATGGTTCTCCTTCACTCCATATATTTTAAACTGTAAATCTTCTTTGTAGAATGCCATAATATCCTTCAAAATTAAAATCAATCGAGATGAACAAAAATCCCTCAGGTCTAAAAATTTTACTTATTTAAAATTTAGCTTCGGCTCAAGACTACTTCGAAAAAAATATATATTATATTGATGAAGAATTACCGAAAATGTTGGAGAATGATAACTTATCTGATATCTGATGAGGACCAGAAGGCATGTTTACAAATACAGTAGTCTAGGAAGTCGCTGAATATCTGATTTTGCATAGGGAGAATCCGAGACATAGACGAACCTCGGCAGAAGAAATCAAACAAAATTGAACTAACATTGAAACTAAACCACTGAATGAGATGAGAAAGATTTATTTTAATCTCGATTCATTTATAAAAAATAAATCAGAGACTAACAGACTGTATTATATTGCCTTAAGAAACTGTATTAAAGATGCTATTAAACTTGAAAAAAGGCTTATATTCAGTTTATTATTGAAAGATATAAAAAAGACAAAAAAAATATGGAAAACCTTACACGACTGTGGAGTTTGGAATGGAAAGAGGGACTATATTAACAATCTACTGAAGATTTAATGAAACCAAATGAGATAAATTAATATTTATCTATGCATTGCAGGCGGCTCGAGTGTAAATAACGAATTATTAAATTACTATAACAATAATAAATTGAATGATGGGCAACTCTCCATAAAATACATCAATAATGAGGATATAAATATATATATATATATATATATATAAAGGCTTAAAATCTATTAAATCTGAAAAGTACGGAGTAGATGGTATAAATATAAAAATGATAAATATTGTATTACGGTATTGTCTAAATCTAGTAAGAAATCTTTTTAATTACTCTATAAATCAGAGCACCTTTCCAAATATTTGGAAAACTGACTTAAGACCAGTATCAGTACTGCCAGCATTTGCAAAACTGCTGTAAAAAATTGTGAGGTAAAAACCTACTTAGAAACAAATCAAATTCTTTATTTGATACAATCAGGTTTCCGTCAAAAATATAGCACTAATACAGCTTTATCAAAAGTGGTTGATGATATAGCGACGGCATTTAATAAGTCCTCGTCGACAATACTAGTTCTTTTGGATCGAGTTGTCCTTCATAAGTTTTGATGCTACTAGATTTGCCTAGTTTTGCTGAACATTTGTATGGTCGTTCGCAAAGAGTGAAATCAATAAAACAGTTCACTCTAACTTTGGTCGCACTAATTCCGGTGTACTCCAAGGTAGCATTCTTGGCCCATTGGTATTCTCGATTTTACATTTGGTCTGCCTAATGCTATAAAATATTCTCAACTTAACTTGTATGCTGATGATATACAATTGTGTAACTCTTGTAATGGTGCTAATGCTAATGAGGTTATAAATGTAGTAAATCTTGATCTAAAAGGTATCTTTGGCTGGTGTGGTAAAAATGATCTTAAAGTAAATCCAACTAAAACAGTGGCTCTCTGTATATGTCCTGACTGTCAACGAGACGATATTTGTGATAATCACCTGGAAATTACTAACTCTACAATAGTGTGGATATGTTCAGCGAAGAATCTCGGCCTTCTTATTGATAACAAATTATGTTTGAATGACCACGTTAACCACATTGTCAAAATTTCATTTCCTAAATTGAAGTCAATATGCCACTTAAAATATCAGACAAACGAAAATACAAAACTTCGATCATATCGATTACTGCTGTATGGTGCACTACATTTTTTTAACAAAATACAATCAAAAGCTACAGATAATACGGAATGCATGCATTCGGTTTGTTTGTAACGTTTCTTATGGAAGTCATGTAACCCCCAGTATTCTTCACAGATTATCATAAATGAAAATTAATAATAGAGTAAAATATCTGTACATATTGTTTTTATATAAGCTCCTATCGTTTCAGATCCTCACATATTTATTTAATTTGCTGATTAGGATATCTAGCGTTCATAATGTTAATCTTAGAATAAATTATTATACAATCCCTCAGCATAACTTCACTAAATTCAAAGGATGTGTTTCGTATAATGCTCCATGTCTATTAAACACTGTTTTAAATGAGAATTTGTCATACGGAGGTTTTATTGAACATATAAAGCAGACTTCATTATCTACTAATATGTAATAGTTTTTTTTCTCAATCACATTGTACTTCTTGCATATGTTATTTATATTGAATTTGTTTATTTATTGTGTATTATTTCAACTTTTGTGAACTTTACCCTTTTCTTATATGGGTGGAATGGAAGAATGGCCAAATTCCTACTCTTTGTGCTGTACAATGTACATATATTTTTTTTGTACTGCAATAAGCATTATTTTATTTATTTATTGACGGATGTGATCATTTCACTGAATACGACGGGAAGAAGCCGGTCCTGTAAACTCGAAGATTGTACATATGTTGAAATTTTTTGAAAAAAGTGTCAGAATGTACATTTATGTCTCACTAGAGGATGACATTGCTTTTTAAAATTTCATAATAAATAACTTTGTTCCAGAACTATGTCAAAAGTATTTAATTACACCTAATTTAATTTTACCTCGTCAGAATAACTTGGTCCATTGTAAGTGATATTTCATATTTTGAGACTCTTAGACTACAAATATCTAAAAATAGTAATAAATATAACTGTCAATAAAAAACACCACTATTCTGCCTTTGGGTCTGAAAGGGTTAAAGTAATTCCACAAGAAAAAATCCAGTAGGGATAAATCAGGCGAATGTGGCGACCATTCAATGACCCCCTTCTGCCTATCGATATCTCTGAAAATATTTCACTGAGATAATTTCTTAAGGCAAGTCCATAATGGTGTGCCGTGCCATCTTGTGGAAACCAACTGTTATTAACAGGTTGAGTCAGATTATTTTAATTAAGAAGATAATAATAATTGTTAACGTATCTTTGTATTTTTGCGAACACAAAAGAAACGAAAGTTATGAATTTTACGCGTTTTATTTGGGATGCGCTGTATACAAGGATTGCCAGTCAATTTGAATTTTTCGACTGTGCTACAGAATCAAAGGAAAGCCGAACTATTCTAAATGTTCCTCAGAAAATCTGTCTTCATTCTTGAATTATTTCCTAATCAGTTTAGTACTGACTGTTTGGATACCTGTATAAGTGTTGTGTACTATTATTCTTCTTCGACATTCTTTTAAATTTAATAGGTATGTCGTTTGACTTTGGTCGATTACCGCTTGGCTAGGAGCCAATTGGTTCTGTTCTATTCTATTTATGCCGTCTTCCGGATATAAGAATATCTAGAATCATTCCATAAATTTCAAATTTATCACAGATATGACAGATGGATTTATCGTAATTAGCCCAGTTAGGATGGTGCTGAATCCTGTCCTTTATATGATATATATAAATAAAAAAATATGTATTTCATGACATTTAATTTTAAATATCAAAATGCATTGAAATATTTTGCCTTTAATATTCGATGCTTTAACCATACATTCATAGATTGCCGTGTATTGTATATCTGGAAAATTTGTTATATGTTGATGTTAATAAATATTATTTTCAAATCTGTCTTAGGCTAATGGTCTTCTCACGTGTACTAACATGTTTTAAAACAAGGATAAAAGTAAAACGTTTTCGATAAATATATATTTATTTAATCATGTTATTTATAAACAAGTTCATACACAATTATTAGAACTTATCACAGGGTTAGGCCAAAATGAATAAGAAATATCAATTCGTTGTACTTTCTTTGCGTGTATTTAGAGATTGAGTAGAATGATTTGCGCTTTTTTTTCTAAATATAGCAATCGTAATTTAACCGTACCAGACATTTTCTTATGCAACTATTATGAGTTCTATAGATAATTCTTAATAAAAAACCAATTAATAGTACTATGAATAATGGTTGGTTCCTGGACTGTTAGGTGGGGATAAGTATGTGGATAACGCTGTCACTGTCTGTTTGAAAAAAGGCATTAAAGTTAAATAAGATTTAGCTGTGCGCCAGTCATACCTTTAACAATAAAAGACAAAAGAAATGAAATTTCCACTCTCAAGGGGATTCTATGAGATTCTGGTTTCCGGTCCATAGATAGATGGAATAATTGTTAAAAAACTATTTGCGTGTAATTACTAAGTGAGTACTTTTTTAAGATGTCCCAGTGGGAACCTTCAATTTGCACTATTTTGATCTCGACTTATACAGTGGATCATCAATGCACTATCTTGACATCTACTCGCTTCATCAGGACATGACGATGTACCTGCGTTTCTTATTAAAAGGATGATGATGGAAATAATAAAACCCTTAGTTTACATTGTAAATTTATCATTTTCTGTTGGAGAATTTCCCGAAATTTTAAAAATTGGGAAAGTTATTCCTGTTCATAAAAAAAACAACACACAGGACTTAAAAAACTACAGGCCAGTTACCATACCTTCAGGATTTTCAAAAATAATTGAATATTGCTATTTAAACCGATTAATGCCATTTTTGAATAAAAACAATATATTTTCACATAACCAGCATGGATTCTTAAATAATAAATCCACTCTTAGTGCAATAGAGTCATTTTATGAAAAGATAATATCATATATTGAAGCAGGTGAATGCCCTGTTGGTATCTTTTGTGATTTAAGCAGGGCATTTGACTGCGTCGACCATAAAAAATTGATCTCGAAACTTTATAAGTATGGGGTAAGGGGTCTACCTTTAGACTGGGTTGAAAGCTATTTGTCAAGTCGTAAACAGTATGTATCAGTTACTAACACTACGTGCAATACAATCAATTCTGTTTATTCAGCTTCTGTTGAAATTAATATGGGCGTACCGCAAGGATCGGTATTAGGTCCCATATTATTTTTATTATATATCAATGATCTTGATAGTTTGAATACATTAGCAGACTTTACTTTTTATGCCGATGACACCTCGATTGTGTTGTCTGATAAAAGTGTTGATACTTTGGAGACCCAATGTGATATTTTATTAAAGACTCTTAGTAACTGGTTCTGTGAAAATTCTCTTTACTTTAATGTTGAGAAAACGCAGGCATTAATATTTCACAATAGGCAAAAGAAATGTGATTATCCAAATATACAACTTGATAATAAATCAATATCAACAAGAATGTCCAATGTAAAATTCTTAGGTATAAATATAGACAGTAGCTTAAACTGGAAAGTTCATTGTGAATCACTGATAGCTAAATTACATTCGGTAGTTTACCAGTTCAAAAATATAAAGAATGTACTAAATATGACTCAGCTTAAGAATTTATATTATGGTGAGGTTGATTCTCGGTTAAGATATGATGTTTGTTTTTGGGGGGCTTCCACCCTATCAAATAATGTATTCTTAGCTCAAAAGCGTGTAATAAGATGTATGGTAGGCTTAACGACAAGAGACACTTGTAAAAATGCATTCAAGGAATAACACTTCCGTCACTTCTCATTTTTGAACTGTGTTTATATGTCTTCAAAAATAAGAGTAAATTTGTCTGTAATAAGGATTTACATAAAATAAATACCAGGCACAAATATGACCTCCATGTACCCTTCAATAAATTCAATATATCTGTAAAATCACCCAGTTGCCTAGGGCCAAGAGTTTTTAATCACCTTCCTATAGATATAAAAAACTGTAATGAATTACCGCTATTTAGAAAACAACTTAAATTATTTTTAGTGAGTAAAACCTTCTATAACTTAGACGAATATTTTAATATGTAAAATGTGTGTTTTGTACCTTATTTCTTTTAGATGTTAAGTATGACTATTTCTATACAATATTTATATCATATTGTCACAAAAGGAAAATAAAGTTTATTATTTTTTTTTTTTTTTTTTTTTTTTTTTTTTTACAAAAAACCAGTCACCCTACTCTGTGGCTCCGACCCTCACAGAGGGGAGCTGGTAATACCAATAGCCACTCCCCACGCCCGTGGGGTGAGTGACTACCGGGTCCGCGAATCGTGTGCCCTGAGTAGACGTAATGAACCGAGGATGACAGCCTTCTGCATTCTGCCGGCTAAGATCTCTGCCGAATCTCGGCATGCCGGTATGATCTTTAGTTCTGAAAGCAGCGTCTGTCTCATTCCACCGAGGGCTCCTATAATCAGTACCACTATTTTAACAGAATGGCCTGGATAAAGCCTGCGGAGTTCGAAGAGCAAATCTCGATATTTTGTCCGTTTTTCCTCCTCTTTCAAGACAATGTTGCTCTCAGCGGGAGCTGAGAATTCCACGACATACATTGTCTTGAGTTGGTGGTCGAGGAGTACTATGTCAGGCTTGTTGGCTTGTATTTGCCTGACGGTGGGAAACGAGTAGTTCCAATAAATTAGGCACTTCTCATTCCCCACAACGGACTCAATATCCCCCGGAACGTAAGGCAGCACTGGTGTTTCGTCTATCCCATACGAGTGCCTTAGATGATAGTAAAGCACTCGTAATGCTGCGTTGTGTCTATGAATATAGGCCGAGACTGCGTAAGTCGGGCAAGCCGACAGTAAGTGCATTACAGTCTCCGGCGCCCTGCGGCAGGCCCTGCAGCTGACATCAGGGACCTCCATACCCATGACACGACGTCGATAGACGAGAGTGTTAAATACACCATCCTGGCAAGCCATTATGAATCCCTCGGTCTCAGACTTCAGCCCAGCTGACCTTAAGAAGGCGAAGGTCAGCCTTTCAGATAAGCCGAGGTCTTCTATATTTTTATAGAAGATCCCGTGCAATGGCTTATCCTTATGGAGCTGCAGAAGGATGTTGTGTTCTGCAGCTCTAATGTGGGCTTTTAGTCGAACGGGTTCCAACTCGGTGACAGAGTCGGGGTTTACCCGCTCGACGTCGAAGATGAGACCAAGTTCATCGGCTGCTCTGCGTGCTGCCTTAAAGAGAAAAGCTCCTACCTCTGCATTTTCATGGTCTCGGACCATGCAGAGGAGGGGATCCGAACTCCTGATGACCTTACATGCTCCCTCCAGAACCATCCTGCTATGGAGACTCTCCAAGCTCAAGAGTCCACGGCCTCCCCGATTTCGTGGGAGATATAACCGTGGAACGGACGATTTAGGATGCAAGCTCCTATTGAGATGCATCTTCTTGCGGGTTACTACATCGAGTTGACGCAGCTCTTCTCTAGTCCACTTCACTACTCCGAAAGAGTAGAGAAGGATCGGAACGGCAAGCATATTTGTAGCAGAAACCTTGTTCTTCCCCGACAGTTCTGAAGACCAGATCTGTCGGAGTAGGTGCTGATACTTGCCGCGGAGAGCGTTTTTCACTACACTCACTTCTTGGGTGGAGCGTTGCTCGACACCCAAGTAAGTGTACGACTCTCCGGCATCTAGATGGTGTAAGATGCTTCCGTCCACGAGCTGCGCGTCCTCTCCATAGTCACCGCATCGTCCTCTCTTGAGATGGATCAGTGCGCATTTGTCCAACCCGAACTGCATACCGACAGCCTGCGTATACTCCTGTACCACCCTAAGGGACTGTTGGAGATCCCTCTCTCCAGAGGCATAAAGTTTAAGGTCATCCATATAAAATAGATGGGTGACCTTATGCCTTCTGTCGCCGGGGGTACCGCAGTTGTAGCCACGGGTTTTCCGGAGCGAGACGGATAATGGCAGTAGTGAGATGCAAAACAGAAGGGGGCTGAGGGAATCTCCCTGAAATACTCCTCTTCTGAATGTTACCGACTCTGTTTGGACTCTATCGTTACCCGATGTTATGGTAAAGCGAGTCCTCCAGAGCGGCATCAGTTCTTCAATACACCTCACTACGGGACCGGGTACCACAAGACATCGGAGCAAGTGAACAATGAGCTCATGCGATGTCATGTCGAATGCCTTGCGGTAGTCGATCCAGGCCATAGAGAGGTTCCGCTTATACTGCATGGAGTCCTGCGTGACACATCTGTCAATCAACAGGTTCTCCTTGCAGCCAGCGACACCTCTCTTCGACCCTCGTTGCTCATATATCCGTTCGTAAACCGGTTCAACTGCGTGGAGCACCCGCATGTACAAAATGCGTGTAAACACCTTGTAACATGCGTTTAGACAGGTTATCGGTCTGTAATTCTTTGGGTTGGACAAATCTCCGTTCTTGGGGATCAGCACTGTCCGCCCCTCAACAACCCAAGAAGGGATTTGCTGCTCCCCATTTAACCAGGAATTAAATATTCTGGCCAAATGGTGGTGGGTGCTCGATAACTTTTTCCACCAAAAGTTATTTATCCCATCGGGACCTGGAGCAGCAAAGTTCTTAGAGCCATCAAGAGCCCTATGAACCTCTTCTGGGGTTATTGGTTCGCACACTTCCTGTGGTTGCTGAAGCCTTTGACAAAAGGCTTCAAAGTGTGCAAGGGCCGGAGAATCTCGGTTGAGTGGAAGCCTCTCCTCGTACAGCGTTTTCCAGAAGTTCTCCACCTGATCTGCAGTCGGCGGATTGTCTACAACACGCGGAGGCGGTTGGAAAAGGCGCGAGGGCTTCTCGCGGAACAGTTTATTTTCCGCAAGCCCCCTCGCCCGCGTCACTAATGACTTTTTGCAAGTCACTAGCATCCGTATCCTGTCGAGACAGTGCTGTTTGGTGGTTCGCAGCACTGCCTCATTGAGTGTGTGATGGACGCGTCTTAAGTTGGCGGCTAATCGACGCACTTTAGGCGTGAACGGCCTGTTGGCCGCCATATAGTCCATCACACATTGGATACGGGATGCGTGTTGCCTCGCCGACTGGATCTTGGCTTCCATCTTTTGTATGCGCCGCTGCGCTCTCTCCTGTGGGGAAGAGGTATTTCGCCTCTCCACCTGAGACGAGCGTTGAGCAGCGGCATACACGGCACAATTTATGTGCCAGATGTCAGCCTCTTCTGGTAGCGCTGTACGAAGTTCAGCGTCCACTCTGGCCAGGTCTTGTGGCCCGGGGGTTTTTAGACGGTGTAACCCCCTTCTGGTACTGAGGCCCTCTGGTATTGGCGGAACGAGGAGAGCCACGTCCTCAACCGGTGAATGTGGCGGCTCTTCGGCCGCAGTTTATTATTATTATTATTTTTTTTTTTTTTTTTTTTTTTTTTTTTTCTTTTTTTTTTTTTTTCTCCACGGATGTATTCCGGTAATTTCCGAATGTCACCGGGTCCATTAGACCAAGGTTACATTGTTCACTGTAGGTATTTTCGGACAATATGGCAAGTACCCAATATAGCTGCTTTTTGGGCTACCTCTACCAGTTGAGTATTCAACCCAACTTTTTCCAAATTTTTGCAGAAGTTTCTTTCAACTAGGCCATTTGCTGATATTATGAATGGTATCACCTGAGCTTCTTTTAGTTGCCACATTGCTTGAATTTCATGCCTCAGGTCCTGGTATTTAGCAATCTTTTCAGTGACTGATTTTCTGATGTTGTCGTCTATAGGAATCGCTACATCTATTATCCATGCTGTTTTCTTCTTTTTTTGTAGTACTATTATATCCGGCTTATTATGATTTACTTCACGATCAGTTATAATCATCGTGTCCCAGTATATCTTTACATTTTCACTTTCGAGTATGGCGGATGGTCGGTATTTGTAATAAGGAGTAGTTTCCTTAATTAGATTTGCCTGGCTGCCCAGTGCCTGGTGGATGATTTTAGCCACATCATTATGCCTGTTCAGATATTCTCGTGGCGCTATGAAACTACATCCTGCTACAACATGTTGTATGGTCTCAATTCTTTCGTCGCACACCCTACATTTATCAGATGGTATATCCTGCTTTAGTATATACTTTATACGGTTTCGTGTAGGTGCGACTTGGTCTTGTATGGCAGATATTGCGCCCTCCGTTTCCAGATCCAGTTTTCCTTTGACAAGGTAAGTAATGGACGCCTTGCTATCAACATGTTCACTTTGCAATGCTGATGCGAATCGTCCATGTAATACTTTTCCCTCCCACTCTATTTTAAGCCGTTCTAGATAGTCATTTCTCCTTTCAGGTGGTGTTCCAGATAAGTTTAATGCCGAATAGTTTTTATCTATTCTAGATATTGTCTGATGCAGAGGTAAGTTTTTATTTTTAAAATACACGTACAGCTTAGCTGAATGCTTTTTATATGATTGTTCCAGGTTACATATGCCTCTGCCCCCTAAACGTCTAGGAAGATAAAGCCGACAACAGGAGGATTGCGGGTGATGACTTCGATAAGAGGTAAGTACTGTTCTCACCATCCTATCTAATCTTTCCAAGTCTGTTTGGGTCCATCTCAAAACTCCAAATGTGAAGGTTACCACAGGCATAGCCCATGAATTAATTGCTGTGGTCTTATTGATTGCATTTAGTTCTGACTTTAGGACTTTTTTAATTCTGTGTCTTAGTTCCTCCTCAACTTTCTTCTTCATTTGTGTATTGTCTATCGTCAGGCCTTGTTGAAATCCTAGATACTTATAAGTTGCTCCTGGTTCCAATGTGCTTATTTCCGTATTATCCATAAGTTGCATGCTTGTTTCATTCGTTACCTTCCCTCGTTTCATATGTAGAGTTGCACATTTTTCAACTCCGAATTCCATCTTAATGGCTCGGCTGAATCTATTTACCAGTTCTAGTAGTCCCTGTAGTTGTTCTGAATTACTGGCATATATCTTAAGGTCATCCATGTAGAATGCATGTGACATCTTATGTCCTCTATCAACGCTGAATCCATACGAGCTTTGCCTAAGCATTTCACTCAATGGATTTAATGCGAGACAAAACCATAATGGGCTCAAACTATCTCCTTGGAAGATCCCTCTTTTTATATCCACAGTGCTTGTTTGATACGATGTTTCCTTTGTTCTGATCAGTAAGCTTGTTCTCCATGACTGCATGAGATGTTGTAGCAGCATTGTAATACTTTCATGTATTTTGTACAGCCGAAGTATCCTGATCAGCCAAGTATGTGGAACAGAATCAAAGGCTTTTCTGTAGTCAATCCATGCAACAGAAAGGTTTCTGTTCTTACTTTTTGCATATCGTGTGACGACTGTGTCAATGACCAAAAGTTCTTTACAGCCTTGTGATCCTTTTTTACATCCATTCTGTTCATGGGCCAATATGTTGTTTACGTTTAAGTGTGCTTCTATCTTCTTCTTAATTACCGATGTTAAGATCTTATAGAGGGAAGGCAGGCAGGTGATAGGCCTGTAATTTTTTGGCAAACCTAGATCCCCAGCTTTTGGCAACATTATGGAGTACCCTTCCGTAAGAAATTCAGGTACTATTGAAGGGTCATAAAGTATCGCTTGGAAGTGCTCAGCAAGTTTTCCGTGAACACTACTGAAATTTTTCCACCAGTAATTCTGTATTTTATCTGGCCCGGGACACTTCCAATTACCTAGCCTTTTTAATGCCTCTTCAATGTTCTCTTTCGTTACCTCTGTCATTTCCATTTCCGGTATATTTCTACATCGTTCTTCCTCATCTGATATCCAGTATTCGCTATCTTTATGATTTACAGGTTTTGACCATATGTCTTTCCAGTAACTAAGCATGTTCTCTTTTTGTGGAGGTCTTTTACTTACCGTTTCATCTGTATCCTTCTCAGAAAGTGTTTTGTAAAAGATTCCTTGATTTTCATTGAATATTTTATTCTGCGAATACTTTTTTGTTCTTTTATTATATCGCCGTAATCGAGTTCCTAATGCAGTTACCTTTTGCTTTAGGGTATCCAAATACACGGTCAGTTTTTGGCGATAAGCTGGATCCGTCGATTTAATGGATGCACATTTTGCGATACCTTTTACAGTATTTTTCAATTTCCTACTTGTACTAGATCCAGCTTTGAGATAAGCTTCAATTGGGCCAATTAGTTTTCTATAGTTGTTTATTTTATTCTCCAATCTTCTCTTCCATGGTGGTATATGGTTCACATGTCTTCTAGTATCGTTTGGTTTTCTAGATAATCCTAAAAACTTGGTTACAGCATAGGCAGCACAATACACAAGATGATAAGTATCTTGTAGCGTTTTACATTCGAGTATTTTCCCCTCCAAGATTTTATTCATGCATTTTACAATCTGATATGATCTCTGGTTATAATTAATTTTAGGAATTGTTGGTCTTAAGGTAGGTGGCATTCCTATAAATTCTAGTAGGGTTTCACCCAACTCCAATCTCAATTTCTTCCTGCATGTGTCATCTAGTGGGTATTCCTCTTCCACTATATCTTCGGCAACACCGTCTTCATCATTGATTGTTAAATTACATTCTTGTGTTCGATTTATTTGGGCATCCTGGACTTCATTGTCATTTACGTTTAACATTTCCCTGACTTGTTGTTTTATAGTTTGCAGCTCTGCTTCCGTTAAGGCCTTTCTTCTTATAATAGATCTGACTTGGCATTATTATTATTATTATTATTATTATTATTATTATTATTATTATTATTACCGTTTCGTGATAGGTGTCTCGAAATAGATTTGGAACAACCATAAGTAGTTCCCTAGAGTTCGACAATACCGATCACACCTACAGAATCATGGGAGATATACCGGGTGACCGTGGGACCAGTTGCGTTTATTTCGTCGTCAATTTTATTTAAATCTACGAGATACAGTTTCTAAATATTGTCTGAAAGTTATTTGTGGCATTCTACGAATATTCTTTCCTATTATTTGGGTTTTCTAACACATGTATTATTATCCTCTTCAAAAACAAATCACCGAATCTACAAAATAATAGAATTATTGGAAAAAAGCCTCTGCGCTCGTGACGTTTGCGCCAAAGGAATAGTCAGAGGTTATGTTTTGCAAATAATATAAATAATAATAATAATAGGTCTTTATTTTCTCAAAAAAGTAACAAGATTAGATAATGTAATTTAAAAGAATACGAGAAAAACGCTGAAGATCAGGTGGCCGCACAAGACGAACCTCTGTATTTAATCTTAAGCAATATGGCAAAAAAAAACAATCAGTATTGCTAATAACAGATAGTATGTATGTAGTAACATGATATTTGTAGGCACTAGAGTAAGAAAAAAAATAAAATTATATTTTACACTAATTAAAAGAAGAATTCACCTATGGAACATTAGTTTGATTAATTCAAAAGATATCTTCTTAGTGTGAATTTAAAAGCTGGTAAAGATTTACTTTTGATATATGAAGGAATGGAATTATATACTTTAGTTATTTGATACGTAAATGATCGTTTGAATAATTCTGTACGATGGAGGGGAGGAGTAAGTGTACCTTTGAAACGAATATTCAAACTGTGGACGTCTGTTCTATATGAGATTTTTTTGCTCAAGTATTTGGAAGTTTTATTATTAATAGTTCTATGGTATAAACAAGCAGAATGCAGAAGTCGTCGCCTAGACATATTGAGCCAACTTAACTGGATTAGTTTATATGAGATACTTTGATGGCGCCTAACTCCAAATATTAGTCTCAAACAAGAGTTTTGTAGAACTTGTATTCTACGCGTATCTTCCGCATCCAAGCAAGGACCATATACAGCATCAGCAAAATTAAATCTTGATAAGACTAAAATAATTGTTTTAATTTTTTTATTCAAATAATGTCTGATATCATATATTACTTTCAAATTTGTATATGCTGCACGTATACAGTTATTAATATGCGAATTAAATCTTAAATTCGTGTCAAATGTTACTCCAAATTTTTTGCATTTTCTTTAAAAGGTATATAATGTCCGTCAACATATATTTGCATGTTTTCCTTTACTGTTGATGTGATATTATGATGACCGAAAACTAAAACTGATGTTTTACTGGCGTTAACATTTAATGCATGACATCTGGATTTTTCAATTAGAGAAGACAAATCGCTATTAATGGCAGCCATTGCCTCAGCCCATTTCCCTGAATCAAACGAAAGGTTGAGTTGAGTGTCGTCAGCGTAGAAGTGAATTTGACAATACTCAGCCGCCTTTTCGAAACCTCACGTATATAACGTATATAATAGCGGTCCTAGAATCGACCCCTGTGGGACCCCGGATGACACCTCGAGAGGCATAGACACACTATTGTCAATTCCAACACGTCGTGTTCTATTTTGTAGATAGCTACGAAAAAAGTTAACTACACTAATATGAAAGCCCATAGATTCCAGTATAGCGAAAAGTATTTCGTGGTTAATCGTATCAAATGCTTTTGTAAAATCGACGAGTACCAGCACTATAACTTTTTTTTGGTCTAATCCTCTCAAAATGTCATCCATGATATTTAAGAGGGCAGTTTCACAACTATGCAAAGGGCGGAAGCCAGATTGTATTTCAGGTAGCAATTGAAATTTTGTTAAGTGATCCCGCATCTGACACTCTACCTCTTTCTCTAAGACTCTTGATAGGGTTGGCAAAATACTAATTAGGCGGAATAAACACAGACATAATGTATTTTGGTGACGTTTCGGAAAGTAATCTCTTTCCGTTTTCAAAGCTTTTTTTGGAAGAACTCTTATTTTGCTGTATGTCAGATACACAGCTTTAAGATTCTTAATCTTTAAGAGTTCTTCCAAAAAAAAGCTTTGAAAACGGAAAGAGATTACTTTCTGAAACGTCAGCAAAATACATTATTTCTGTGTTTATTCCGATTTATATTATTTGCAAAACATCACCTCTGACTATTCCTTTGGCGTAAACGTCACGGGCGCAGAGGCTTTTTTCCAATAATTCTATTATTTTGTAGATTCGGTGATTTGTTTTTGAAGAGGATAATAATACACGTGGTAGAAAACGCAAATATTAGGAAAGAATATACAGTTTCTAGTCTAATAACAATTAAAAAGTGGGTACACGAGTTTCGCAGTACTGCTTCATGTGCCGGAGAAAAACCAAAAGGAAGAACTTGTTCTGTATGCATATTTGAAAATGCTGAAAGAGTAAGAGCATCTGTGCTACGAAGTCCTAAACGATCTGCAAAACGACAAGCATTAGCACTAAATATTTCGAATCGTAGTTATCGCAGCATTCTGAAAAACTTAAAAGAAGACGTACAAAAACTTCTATCTCAAGATGTTGAAACATGCACGCGTTGATTTTTCCGAACGTTTCGAAGGGCTGAAAACTCGAATATCGTTGATTGCTTGCTGATGTCAGATGAGAAACTCATTTTTATCTTTCTGAATATGTTAACAAACAGAACTTTTTCTACTAGGCGACGGAAAATCCTCTGCAGTTACATGAAGCACTGCTTCATAACAAAAAGATTGCTGTGTGGTGTGCAGTATCCGCCTTTGGAATTTTTGGGCCGTTCTTATTTGAGGAAGTGGTTTGACGGTTACTATTACATTACAACGTTATCAACAGATTTTGCGTAACTCTTAACGACAACTTCGTAATGTTGGTGTGGATATTCGAAGAATATGGTTTCACTTCATACACTGCTAGGGATTCTATGACCATCTTGTCTGGTCATGCCATTTAGAATTTCTTGGATATCAACTGGCCGGTACAGCCACCGGATCTCTCAGCTTGTGATTTCATTTTATGGAGCTACTTAAAGTCAAAAGTGTTTTCTAATCGACCGTAAACTTTGGAACAACTAAAATATAATATTTGGGTAGCGATTAACGCAGTTCCAATTGAAATGTTGGAGCTGATGATGGAAACTCTTGTACTAGGCTTCAAGAGTGTCAGAAGTGAGGAGGAGGTCATCTGATGTAATATTTAAAAAATATAATTTGCGGGTTGCATAAAGAACCTTGTGTTTAATTTTTGAATAAAAATTTAGCCAACAAAACAACTCAGTTTAAAATGAATACTTCATTCTGCCAACTAAGCCGTTATTTTACATAAAATGAAAGGCTCGAATCTCACTTTTTTATAATGGCACTCTGTGAATTTTTACGTGCTTTCGGTAGGACTTTTCAACGCAACTTCAAAATTTAAAATTGGTCTATAAATGAATTAGAAACTGCGGATTGAAGTTCGAGACAACTTCCCACCTAAAATTTTAATCTGTAGTTTCAAGGCAACTACCTTTTCTTCAACTAAGTTCTACATGTAGAATTATTATATAGGGTGGGGCAATAGTGCGTCGGGCTTCGATATCTCGAGTTCTACGATAGCTAGAAAATTTATAAAAAATTGCAAAAAAACTAGATAAAAAAGTCTATAACTGGAAATTATTTTCGGACATACAGGGCGAGCCAAGACGAAATTAGAGGACCAAGTGCCTTTTTTTTAAATGGAATGCTATGTAAATCAGTACATTTTTTTGAAGCACCTTTCTAGGCTCTATTCATTCCTATATTAGCATTGAATATCTCCCAACCACTTGGATGTAATGAATTTTTATGTTGAAATAACGCAATCTGCATATGGATATTAAAAAAAATCACCACAGTCACAATTATGGATTTTAAGAAAAACTTATGTGAACTAGTTATGAGACATCTAATTAATGTTTTTGAATCATTTTCATTTCCTAAAAATGTACAGGGTGGCCAAAAATTATTTTTCAATTAAGAACATTTTAAATTGAATTTTCTCAATTTTTTCAAATTTTTCGACAATGTGATGTAGAAATGAAAAACGAACATTTTTGTAAGCACTTCCCTATGGCTAATTGCAACCATTTTCGTTTTACAGATAAATAAGTGTTAAATTCAAGAATTCAAGAATAAACTTAAAAAGAGACTCCCTTAAATAATTCATTATAAAAATTTATAATAGGTGTTCGACGTGTTGCTCATTTTGATTGAGACACGTCTGTCTTTATGCAATTTGAAATGAGGTCATTTAGTGGGACTATTTATTCCAATCCATTGAAATGAGTAAATAGTATTTAACCGGTCCTTTATTGTAATGTTTTTTGTACATTTTTTTGCTGTGTTCGTTATTCGACAAGCAATAAAACCTCAGTTTGGTATAAATTGTCGTGTACAAACGAGCATTTTGCTACGTCAAATTTTAAAACTGCAATCTGACGTACCTAGTTGGTCGTCGTCTGTTGACTAACGGTATTTGCCGGCCGACTAACAGTGGAGATGGTCGGGGTTCTAAACTTATTGATGTATCAGGGCGCCAAGTAAATTTTTTTTCTCTCCAAATACCAGCTCAAGTACAATGTAACCTTAAATTTACTAAATAAATTACTTAACGAGACGATAATGAAAAATTCAAATTCAGTTTTATCTTTTAATAACAATAAACGAAGTAGGTTAACTTTATAACGTTCAACAGTACAATAACGTAGGGTATGGTAGACAAATTCAACACTAAAAAAAATGTATCTAACTGGGTATACACGTCTTACGTAAGTGCTTAAACCCCCAACAAATATCATAGATGTTTTAATTAATTAACAGAATATTTTCATAGAATGTTTAGCAATATTTAATATATATATATATATATATATATATATATGTATATACAGTGGTGAAATTTTTTTTAAAGTAAAATATACAATATATTTTTTTAAAAAAGGATACAAACTGCAGGCAGCAGGGCTTCAGCTTCGGCTCAAATTTCAGGAATGGGCCACTTCCAGCCTATCAATTAACCCAGAAAATGGATGACTCCTCCGCAAAAAAGAAATTCCAGTCCAACAAGGAGAAGTAATATAAGTACGTGTAGACCAGTGGAAAAAAGTTATTCGTTCGTAGCAGGGGAGACAAAAAAGACGTAGAAAAAACTACGAAATACTAGGCGAAACCGTAGGTGGAAAAAAAAACCCTAAAAATAAATTTTTACCATGAACAATTTACTACAAGTGAGATTTTGCTAGTTTGAATATAAAAATAAAATAATTACCTCGTTTCGGAGGGTTTTCTTAGAAAAATGTTGTTGACCTTGGATGTCCTTGGCCTCGTGTAAATTTGGCAAAAATGGCTTTTACGTATAGATTCTTCCAATGAAGACAATCGATTTCCAATACCATAAAAATATGCACTCGTCCAAACATAAATGGATAATCGAAAAATATAACGTTGCGAATATATCCCAAAATGGTGAAATTACTTGTTTTAAAAATCGCAACGAGCACGTAAAAATTGCCAAGCGTTCAAGCGAACTACACGTGAAAAGTGACAGAATATCGGAAGACAAAACCTAAGCCAAAAACTATTGTGAAGAAATAAATCTGTGTTACTGGTCGTCAGTACGGTTATAGGAATCTACCTATAAACTAATTAAAAGTTATTGGTTGCCTAGCTTATAAGAATTACGGAAATAGAGAGCCTAATTATATGCAACACGCTACACAACAAAATGTATAATGCCATGCCTACACCTAAGTGCAACAGATTCCTTACAATTGCAGGTTTATATAGACAACTAAATAATAAATATTATGTGTGATAACGGATAACACGAATTCGTTAGACATTAAATATAAGAGATAAAGTAATGATTTAGAGATTTTTTTATAATGACGTATAAATGTTAAATTGAACTGTAACAACCACCCCCCTTCACAAAGGAAATTACCCCGTAAAGTTGTCCAAAAAGAAAAAATAATAAAAGACGCACACAATAAATTTATACGCACAACCATATATATCTTAACACTATGAGGCTTAAAATGCTTGGGGTTACCTCACCTCACAGTCAACCCACTTGCAACCAAAACTTGTGGGAGTGTTCTCCTATCTGCCACAGCGGCCACCTTCCATCAGCAACTAGATGACAGTCACGTCAGAGCACCGCACTGAGGGACTTGACATAGTGTTGACCGACCTCGACCAAGCCAACCAAAACGAAGACCCATGGCAAGCTGATCCCCAGCTCAATGACTGACCCCCTGGCATCCGGTCTGCTATTTAAGACAGCCAGTGAAATGTCACCGCTCCCAGCAAGATCGGAGTCCCTCTAAGTATTTAAAACAAAAAACTAAGTGGCCGTTCAGGGGACTTTTGCCCCACGTTGGGCGCCAAAACTGCTACGTCAAATTTTAAAACTGCAATCTGACGTACCTAGTTGGTCGTCGTCTGTTGACTAACGGTATTTGTAAATTTTTTTTCTCTCCAAATACCAGCTCAAGTACAATGTAACCTTAAATTTACTAAATAAATTACTTAGCGAGACGGTAATGAAAAATTCAAATTCAGTTTTATCTTTTAATAACAATAAACGAAGTAGGTTAACTTTATAACATTCAAGAGTACAATAACGTAGGGTATGGTAGACAAATTCAACACTAAAAAAAATGTATCTAACTGGGTATACGCGTCTTACGTAAGTGCTTAAACCCCCAACAAATATCATAGATGTTTTAATTAATTAACAGAATATTTTCATAGAATGTTTAGCAATATTTAAAATATATATATATATACATACAGTGGTGAAATTTTTTTTTAAAGTAAAATATACAATATATTTTAAAAAAAAATCAATATATATATGGCGCAAGAAGGATACAAACTGCAGGCAGCAGGGCTTCAGTTTCGGCTCAAATTTCAGGAATGGGCCACTTCCAGCCTTTCAATTAACCCAGAAAATAGATGGCTCCTCCACAAAAAAGAAATTCCAGTCCAACAAGGAGAAGTAACATAAGTACGTGTAGACCAGTGGAAAAAAGTTATTCGCTCGTATCAGGGGAGACAAAAAAAACGTAGGAAAAACTACGAAATACTAGGCGAAACCGTAAGTGGAAAAAAAAACCTAAAAATAAATTTTTACCATGAACAATTTACTACAAGTGATATTTTGCTAATTTGAATATAAAAATAAAATAATTACCTCGTCTCGGAGGGTTTTCTTAGAAAAATGTTGTTGACCTTAGATGTCCTTGGCCTCGTGTAAATTTGGCAAAAATGGCTTTTACGTATAGATCCTTCCAATGAAGACAATCGATTTCCAATACCATAAAAATATGCACTCGTCCAAACATAAATGGATAATCGAAAAATATTACGTTGCGAATATATCCCAAAATGGTGAAATTACTTGTTTCAAAAATCGCAACGAGCACGTAAAAATTGCCAAGCGTTCAAGCGATCTACACGTGAAAAGTGACAGAATACCGGAAGACAAAACCTAAGCCAAAAACTATTGGGAAGAAATAAATCTGTGTTACCGATCGTCAGTATGGTTATAGGAATCTACCTATAAACTAATTAAAAATTATTGGTTGCCTAGCTTATAAGAATTACGGAAATAGAGAGCCTAATTATATGCAACACGCTACACAACAAAATGTATAATGCCATGCCTACACCTAAGTGCAACAGAATTCCTTACAATTGCAGGTTTATATAGACAACTAAATAATAAATATTATGCGTGACAACGGATAACACGAATTCGTTAGACATTAAATGTAAGAGATAAAGTAATGATTTAGAGATTTTTTTTATAATGACGTATAAATGTTAAATTGAACTGTAACAATTTATTACACTTATCGGTCGTGACAATTTGAATTGAATTTAAAATATTTGGAGTTTTACAATATGAATTTTAATAAAGTGGAACTTGTAGACATGACTTTTGTTTTGGGCGAGTCAGACAGAAATTGTTTACTTGCCAATAGAATTTATCACCAAAGTTATCCTGAAAGAAGGATTCCTGACGTTAGGAGCTTCCAAAACCTTCTCGATGGATTTCTGGAAATTGGAAATGTCGAATATAAAAAAAAGGAAAGAATAAAACGTGTTGTGAATGAAGAAAATTAGTTTTTGTGGTGCTGGGAACGGTTGAGAATCCCCATGTTAGTCAAAGAGGAGTGAGCTCTTTAGTAGGATAAGTAGAGGGTTTGTGGGTCGAATCTTAAAAACAAATAAGTTGCATGCATATCATATTCAAATGCACCAGGAATTATCTGATGACGATTTTCAAAAGCGCCTACAATTTTGTCATTGGGCCAGAGGTGAAATGCAACAAGGTTTCAACATCTTCAATACTGTTTTATTCAGTGATGAGGCAACTTTTCATAAAAATGGATTTGTTAATAGGCACAGTCCATTATTATGCTTCAGAAAACCCTCACTTTTTTATGCAAGTTGATAACCAACACAGATGGTCTATTAACGTTTGGGGAGGAATTATTGGAGAACATGTAATAGGGCCACATTTCTTTGATGGTACTTTGACTGGAGCTATTTATCTTCATTTTTTGGAAAACTATCTGTCACAATTATTGGTAAATTTTCCTGAAAGAATTCGAAATAGGATATGGTTTCAGCAAGATGGTGCTCATTACATTATGCACACATTACATTATATATCATTATGTACATTACTTAAATGCAGTTAGAGACCACTTAAATAATACCCATCCTAATCACTAGATTGGAAGAAATGGACCCACTAAGTGGACTGCTAGATATCCAGATCTTACAAAAACGGATTTCTTTTTATGGGGATACGTGTAGGAAGTTGTTTATAGAGACACACCAACAACAGTACAAAATATGAAGGAAAGAATAATAAATGCCTTTACATCTATCACACCGGCAGTTTTAGGAACAGTGGGAACCTCATTTCAAAAGCGCATAGAGATATGTGTCAATCAAAATGTTCATGTGGAACATTTGTTATAATTTTTTCTACTGAGTTATTTGAAGATACCTCTTTTTTAAGTTTATTTTTGAATTTTGTAATTATTGCTCAATAAAACGAAACTGGTTGCAATTAGCAATTAGGGAAGTACTTACAAAAAATGTTCGTTTTTCATTTCTACATCACATCGTCGAAAAATATACGGGGTATAAAAAATTGAGAAAATTCAATTTAAAATGTTCTTAATTGAAAAGTAATTTTTAACCACCACCCTGTACATTTTTAGGAAATGAAAATGATTCAAATTCACATAAGTTTTTCTTAAAACCCATAATTGTGACTGTGGTGATTTTTTTAATATCCATCTGCAGATTGCATTATTTCAACAAAAAAATTGATTACATCCAAGTGGTTGGGAGACATTCAATGCAAATATAGGAATGAATAGAGCCTAGAAAGAGGATTCAAAAATTGTAGTAATATACATAGCATTCCATTTAAAAAAAGGCACTTGGTCCTGTAACTTCGTCTTGGCTCGTCCTGTATGTTCGAAAATAATTTGCAGTTATAGACTTTTTATCTAGTTTGCTTGAAATTTTCTAAAAAAATTCTAGGAATCGTAGAACTCGAGATATCGAGGTCAGACGCATTATTGCCCCACTGTATATTACTTGGATATAATTTCATCTGTGTATGAAGAATTCAGAAAAAGATAGAAAAATATGTAATGATGTTCAGCTTAGTTAAATAAAATGTTAGTTTTTTGAAAAGGGTGGTTTTTTCTTATTTTGCAACTAAACTTCGCATTTAAGCGTTTCTTCATAATTAAAAAACTTTGTTAAATAAAATGTTCATTAAAAATGATAAAAATGTAGTCGATTTCATATTTTATAATTTTCAAAATACCCTTTATAATTTATCTCAAGTTTGACAATTGTTTATGACTTCCAAAGACAAGAAAACTTTTCATAAAGAATGAGTTTTTCTCGAAAAATCAAAAATAAGAAAGCTCCCAAGATTGTATATATAGTGTATATAAAATAACGAAAATTAAAAAAGAAAAGTAGTTTCATAGAAATCTAGATTATTATTTTGTTTGCCTTGATACCAAATAACTATTCCATGTTTTGAAGAATTATTTTTTTGCAGAAATATTTGTTAATATAATTCATTAATAGACCTCTACTTTGCTTTACTTTTTGAGTTTCAGTGTTTTTAAATTAAACAAAAAAAATTAAAAATTCCTAGATATATAGATTATTATTTTGTTTATCTTCGTATAAAATATATTTTCTTAATTCTTATAAAGATTGATGCATCAAGACATTCGAAAATCTCGATGCCGTCTGGGCTCTTAACCCAAAAGATGCTTTTATTATTAAACATTTTCATTCAAAACAAATAGTATTGTAGTTTAATTTTCGACGTTCTTTTCAAATAAACATTTTATGAAATATAAATAATTCAATACTCACCTTTTTTTAAATGGCACTTAGTACACTGTTTATGAGTTTTCGTTTGGCTTCTCACATTTTGGAACTTTGACTTACGAGGTTCGGCTTTGGTACACAACTTAAGCACGTCACAAACCTTACTTAACACTAACGTGAAGCTAATTGAACTTCTATCACTTTGATATGGCATTTTCTACAAGATGTATCAGCACGATTTTATATTAGCATTTTCGAAACTGTTAAAAGTACACTTAGAATTTTTTGTATAGGTTTGCTTGACCCTCTACCAAATCAATCCGTATTTTTCACCAAGCGTTCGTTCTGTTCTGCTTGAAGCAATTGATTTTGTTATTTTAAAAAGAATCCCTTGTATACTATTGCATTTTTGGATTCTACAGTAAATTCTAATGTCAGCTTATGTGGCATAGCTTATAACAAAAATCGAGATAAATGTTACTGGGATAAGGTAGTTCTGGTGATATTAACATATTTTTAAATTTTTTTTGCCCAATGCAGTCCTCTCAAATACGAATAATAATATTAGCTAGATGTTATATCAAATTGCAAAGGGATTCCTTTTGTTAGAATATTAGAGATTAAAGTAGATATAAAGAAAAGCAAAAACAATTATACGGGGCGGTTAAAAAATTCCACTAAATTGTAGAACGTTCAAGGTTCAAAAATATGTCAACTCATTTTTTGTTATTGCAACCCACAGATTATATTTCAGTTCTTCATTAAGATAACAGTGCAAAACTGTATTTTCGTAAACAGACGATCCCATAATTAAAACGTTTTTTAATTAAACATTTTGAATTTTCTAAAGTTTTAGATTATGACTAAGGAGGTAATTATAAACAGCTTTTTCAAACGGCATTTTCTTTTAAACTGAAAAATAAAAAAATTATAGTAGTTTACTCTCAGAATCATATTTTGAAATGTTTGGGTTCCCTGTACAAACAAACAAAAATACCAATAAAATAGTTTTTTAACAAACGAGTGACTTTTTGTGAAAGAAAATTAAAATGGTAACCATTTGTGGTATAAGTAACGTATCCCAGGATATCCCGTATGCAAATATTTTCACATGAATTTTTAACACATTTGCAATACAGGTAGTTGTGATGTTATTGAACCTACATTTGGTTTAATATTTAATAATATTTTTTTCATCAAAAATATATTTTAAAAATATTTTTATAACATTTAATCCAAAATAACAAAATGTTTTAGAGATATTTTAAAAATACTTATTAAGATATTGTCAGGATATCGGAAAAAAATATTATCAAAATATTTAATTTTATGTACCGAAAATGTTTAAAGAAATATATTGTCAGTGTTTCAGACGGAGAATAATACAAAATCTATACTTACTGTTCGTTTATGCTTAACTGCTTCACTGATGGTACCAATTGGACGTCATAACACTATAAATCTAACACAGTAAATACTAACACTTTCTTAAATTTAAACCTGAAAAGGAATTTTGAAAACACAAGAAAAAGACAATATAAAGTTCAAAAATGTATATTAAATCTCTTTAATAAAATCGTTTTACAAAAACGTTCAAGAAAAATGTATTGACAAACTATAGTCTGGCCCATGTACAGCACATAGTGAGGAACGGAACGGCTCATATTGTACAACTACCATCCAATGTGCGGTTTATAGCTAACGATTACACAAAAAGATTCTAGAAAAGTTCAATGTTTATAAATTTTTGGTGGGCTTTTGCTTGCCTGTCTGTTTACGTATTATCAGTTCAATAGTAATTTGGTTAGCTCCTCGGAGCTTAAAAATGCTTGAATCGCAATGATTTTGAATTATATTCTGGCAATTATATATTCATAATTTCAGGCAAGGCAAGTGTGAGTACATGGTAAAGATACTTTTCTGACACCGAATCACTGAGAAACCGGTTTAGGGCAAATCCCGTTAAAATCCATCATTTTCCCGTCAAAATCGACTGCTAGAAAACGAATGGTCACCCTTGTCGCTAAAGGCTATTTTTGCTAAAACTCTCGAAATACTTTGACTAGAGAGTGGATTAACTTGTCCTCATATTTAACACAACGCATGAGTTGCAGTGCTGCAGAACGTGGATTTGTAAAAGGGTTTTTAATTTTGAAATTTCTGAAAAAGTCGATTTTTGTTACTTTTGTTACTAAATTTTGGTGGTCGGAGCGACATTACGTCCCCGTACAGCGACATTTACTACACTTTCTAAAATTACACTCCTTGATGAGTTTCTGATATTTTTGTCGGATTTTGTTACAGTTTCGAAAAGTTTTGGAGTGTTCTTTAACAATAACAATACAAAAAAATAATGATAATAATAATTCAGTATTATATTTAAATTAAACCGGTGTACTAAATAACGCTGCAGATACCACAGGGTTAGGTTTCATCCACCTCAACTGTAGGCATTAAGGCCTTAAAGAAATCGACTTTGAATAGGAATTGTACTTGTATCTTACTTCTGCTCACTTCTCTTTATTTTCATATTTTCTCGACATTTTGCTCCACCAGCCAGCTTTTTATTGGGAAACTGTCAATTTCGGTTCGGTTTCAACAATTCCTCATTTACACTACTTTTTTCATAAATTGCATCATTTGTTGGCATTTCTGAAGTAGGTACAAATTGATTTGATTTGACATTTTCTGGGGTAAGTATAACCTCACAAAATAGTAGAATAATACTTTACACTTTTACTTACATCTTTTTCTACAGAATTCACTTCTTATGTAAATTAACTACATTTAAAATTAATGTCAGACCCCGGGCCAAAACCACAAAATACCTATTTGACACTAACAAAACTCTGGACAAAAGAATTTTGTAGAATAGTAGAATAATACTTTATACTTTTACTTACACCTTTTTCTACAGAATTCACTTCTTATGTAAATTAACTACATTTAAAATTAATGTCAGACCCCGGGCCAAAACCACAAAATACCTATTTGACACTAACAAAACTCTGGACAAAAGAATTTTGTGTAGGCTTGTATGTCTCCTAGAGCATAGATGACAATTGACATATGTTAAGCTAAAAGAAAAACTGGATGGAGGTGGCAATCATGATAGCGATGAATCACAACTGGCGGTGACGAACAAGGATAGTTTTCTTTGGTGTGCTATTCTGTGCTGATATTAATATATTTTTTAATCTCGGAAGTGATGCACATTGCATCACAAAATGTAAAATGATATAACTGTATATCAT
Organism: Leptura quadrifasciata; assembly: GCA_963675555.1. Classification (NCBI taxonomy): domain Eukaryota; kingdom Metazoa; phylum Arthropoda; class Insecta; order Coleoptera; family Cerambycidae; genus Leptura; species Leptura quadrifasciata. Next base: position 92,821,982 of record OY776675.1, read on the forward strand.
ACAGAAAAATTTAGGTGAAATATTTATGTCAATATTTTAAAAATACTTTACAAATATTTTGAAAGGCTTTAAAAAAGTTTGTAACACAATTTTTGGAAAATATTTTTAAAACATTGCAGAAATATTCAAAATATTTTTTGAACATTGACAAAAATATTTTTAAAATATTAAATGCTGTTAGGGTCTGTGAGGGGCGTCCACTGGATGTTCTCTTAAATAAGATTGTTGCTTTTGATTTGCATAAAGTCGGTGCATTAGCCTGTAACTTTCTTTATTGTACGTTTTATGGTGGTCGAGGACTTATACCCTTTTTAAAGTGTTCCGATTTTATATTTGATCCAGATTTTTAAAAAAAAACATTAAAATGTTATTTTTGTCATATCTTCTGATTTTAGTAAAGAAACTGTGGAGTATTTGCAGACATGTAAACAAATGTAGAAGAAAACTGATGAAATAATACAAGAGAATAGAATACAAATACATTTTATTATCATAATTATATATTTCACTAGATATAATATTCCTATGTATGTATATTTACGGGTGTATGATAAAATAAATTATAAGTATTATAATGGTATAGCAACATTTATTATATGTATTTTATAGTATGTAGAAAGATAATATAATTAGAGAATATATATTTTCCGAAAAACGTGTACTCGTACAAAATACTGACTGCATAACATATATGTATATGCTACGTATATAATTTTTATCAATAGTTAGTAAAATATATATGGGGATAGGTTAACATGATGAGGGAATTGTTACATTCACTTTTAATTCTTATTATACATCCTCACAATAACAATCAATATACAATGTTCGAATTGTTCCCAAAATACAATTCTCGGGTCCGACAAAAGAGTCATCCTGGACTGCGATTCGCGGGAACAATTTTTGTGACTACATACTCATGGAAATACACACCATGAACATATACAAAATATTTCACATCGAGAACACGTTCAGTGGAACTCTGAATATTAATAAAAAATAATTTTAAATATCAATTAAAAAATATCTCCTGCAAAAATATCTATTTTTAGTATACCTTAAGCAAAATTCCTTTAATAAATACTAAAGGCCATATAGGTTCCGCAATTCAGATTAGAAATTAGACATTACATATTTTTTTTATATATTTTACCACGACATACATCTTACAATTAGTTTTTACTAATCTGAAATACAGCGTATGGACACTAATAAATTTTTTATATTTTTTTAACTTTGTTTTTGATAGATTATCTTGACGCACATTTTAAAATATCCTTCAATAAGAAAATATATCATTTTTCAAGCTGCTATTGGATATAAAAACATTTTTATTTGATGTTATAATATGGTGCGTATTTTTCAAGTACAGGTTTATACTTACACAAGTAACACAACTGTTCACGTTAAACAGAAAAAAACAGTTTGCTTCAAAATTGACCAAGAAACAAATAAAACATGAATATCTGTTTTGGTAGGTTTGGTTCATATTATTATTAACTTGCAGACAACAGTCCGTTAGAATTGTAAACAAGATTTAAGTTTATAAATGATTTTATAAACCAAAATAATTTAAAAGAGAAGTGTTTATTCAAATTAATAAATATAAAATTGCAACGTAAACAGTAACATCCTGTTAACCCTTATTTACCATTTAGTTCATTTATATAAAAATATTCTAGAACTGAAATATAAGACGAATAAGATTATTTGGAGCCTCATAGTATTACTGATATGAAACTAGCATTAACAAAAAAACGTAGTCGTAGTCTTTGTAGTCAACGCGCAACGCAAGAATCGCCATAGCTAAGCTTTACTTACCTAAGCTGATGCTGTAGTTCATTCAAAACGCGGGGGGGGGGGTGTCGGAACAGAACATCGGTTCCAGAGTACTTTTACTTTATGTTTTTTGTTTTTTTGGGTCACCTGATTATGAAAATCGGGTTCCGGCCGTTCTAAAATGGTTGCGTCACCCTTAAAAATGCAAAAACACCCCTTTTTGAGGTTTTTCGCGATAATTCAAATAATCCAATAAAATACGCTTTTTTAAATATTTTTTTGTACAGGTGATTGAATTATATCAAATCAAGCCAAATTTGATGATGAAGGATAATCCTAGGGGGTTAAAACTACCCCTATATCGACTAAAATTAAAAAAAAGTACTACTTAAAGTACTTTCTCTCATGCTACCTCCAATATTTTGTAAAGTATGTAAAAACAGGGAAAATGTTTCAGCCGAAAACATTTCAATTGATCAAGAATATATATACATAATAATATAATATATACATGCTACATACGAGCCAATGGAACCAGAAATTATTGTATGTGTGTAGTTGAGTTGGAAGATGTAAATGTTAAATGTGAAAATGATAATGGTATGAATATTCATTTAGATCATAAAAAACGTAATTACTGTAAAATATTTTGCTCAAATTTTGTAAAGAATCACTATCGTTATTATTATCATACTTACATATGTTTATACTGTATAATAAGAAATATTTTAAAAATTTATTTTGAACATAATAACTGACTTTAGCCTCACAGTACCTATTCATTAAAATTTTCATTCAAAAAACTTCATATTTGAATCTACAAACAAAAAAAAATTTTTGAATATGCTTTTCTTACTTTATTTCGATTTAGCGAGTTGAAAAAATAAATTTTTAAAGTTAAAAAAATAAATGTTGTATTAATTTTGTATACATTTTTTTCCGTTTTCAGTCAATATAGGGGTAGTTTTACTCTCTTAAGGGTAGAAAATAATTTATTTTTGTTTGACAATACCCATCCAATCGAATTAGAAGCATAAAGATAAAAAAATTCTTTGTACATTTTTATAAAATTTTTAGTCGATATAGGGGTAGTTTTAACCCTCTTAATCCTTAATCATCAAATTTGGCTTGATTTGGTATAAGTTCATACCTGTACAAAAAAATATTTAAAAAAGCGTATTTCATTGGATTATTAAAATTATCGCGAAAAATCCTCAAAAGGGGGTGTTTTTGCATTTTTAAGGGTGGCGCAATCATTTTAGGACTGCGGGAACCCAAAAAACATAAAGTAAAAATAGTCTGGAACCGATGTTCTGTTCCGACACTCTAACGCGCGTTTTGAATGGACTACTACCACCGCTCCGAGTTTTAACTATTCACAAATTACTAAACTCCAGATAAAGCAACATTTAATGGAAATTTTCAGATTATACAACTACATATACCAATATTTTAAACTGTCTATTGAAAAATCAGATTTACTGACAATACATTTGTTTTGAAATATAAATTATACAAGTAGGGTTTATATATCTACAGCGTGTTGTAGACATTAAACTAGATCAAAAAGTTCTTATAAAAACCTGGTATAAAATATAACCCTAGAGTGTTCTAGGCCCTTAAAAGAGTTCAGATGAAATCTGTTCTTTGAAGAGATGTAAAAAACAAATGGACATTTTGAATATTCCCTTAGTTTTTCAGATAAGATAGTTAGATCAATTTGGCAGATCCGATTGATAGTCATTAGAATTTAAGACCCGGTCAAGCTGAGGTTGATAGCTATGAAATGAATGGAATAGTTTTCGCACATAATTTGCCATATAGCAAAAAATATGTTATGCATACTCGTAGAGTAGTTTCAAAACCTCATGAGCTTTGACCTTCATATGCGCAGAGACATAATTTCGGCCGTCGGGTGAATTACACCACTTCCTAAAAACATTAGATTTATTGCTCATAGTGTGTCTCGGGCTCTCGCTGAAATGTTTTCACTACATACTTATATCGCAGAATAAGCTCCACCTTCTGCGCATTTCGCGGCTCATGAGGTTTTGAAACTACTCTAACTCGTCTTATGCCAGTTCTCGAAATTTCGTTCAGCTATTTTCGGGATAACTTCCATTACTGATGATTATACAAACGTGACACTTCCGCGATCATTTTGTACGTTTACCATCAAAAATCTTCTTAGATATTATTTAGATTTTCCAAAACCGAAATGACAGTTTATCAAGGTTTTTCTCAAGCATTATAGCAACGCTGCACTTTTGCTTACTACAGAAATCGATATACAAGTCGTTCAAAAATTTACACTATTTACTCGAAAACAGTGGCAAACGTCGATGTAAACAAAGAGAGAATGTTCTATGCAAAACGTCCAAATATTCAAAATTTTGCCCCAAAAATCTACATAACAATTGTTTTAAAGACCTGTAACATGTTATGCCAAACGTTTATAAGAACTTTTGATATTTAGTACACGGTACGGAAGTTTAAAGCCCTATTTTAAAAACACCCTGTATAATCGAATTTTGAAATGTTGACGCGGAAATAAAAAATATAATTTCTCTCTGGGGATGATTTTACGATATTCTGTTACGCGAGTTTCTGGTTCTATGTTTTAAAAACAAGAGTTACTACGGAAATGAAGAAAAGTAATGTTAGTTGCATGATTTTCACTGGCTGGTCGCGTGTGCGTTACGAAAATAAATATTCGTTTTTTATATAAAGGAAAACTATTACCATGTTCTAGGGCTCTGAAGTATCGTCACAAATACATGTTTTGTTGCTTTTTCTGTTATTGTCATATAGGCAGGTGGTACTAGGACAGCTATATCGGCTCCAGTTTTTCAAAGTTTTAGGTATTTGTGAACATCCCTAGTGAATTTTATTAAATTTAGAATAAGTAGCTTTCTTATTAACGTTTCATCAAGATTATGTTTATTTTCTTCTTGGAACAAGTGCGAATTTTCATCCAGAAGAAAATATGCCTCAGCGGGCATCATTTTTCCTGGATACTTGAAAGATAGAGTCTAGAAGCGTCTCTATTTTGTGAATTATTCGACTTTTCTATTTATTGGTAGGCACTGGTTTGAAAAACATGATCCTACTAAATATTTACCAGTACATCGAAGAGCCAACTGAGATCACTGATCTATATTACCTGATGTAAACAAACTTTATGAAGTCGTATCTGAAAAACGGTGTTCTATTATCACTTTACCCATACTAGTTGTTCAAAATCGTATTAGTTGTACAGCCTCAGCCATATTTCACATTCCAAATAAAGCAAAGCAAAATTACGAAACCGAATTATGATACCGAAAATAATAATACTCAACTTTAACAGCAACTTTGCCTTTTTCCTTAATAACTGAAAAATATTTTTATTGCAACAAGTTTTAAGTGGGTCATTATAAAGCATTTCTTGTTGTTATTACATAATTATTTTTGTGACTATAAGTAATTTATTTAATCAGTCATTTTATAACTTAAAATTTACAAATAATAATCTACTTAAAATTCAAATGTCAATTGTAAGGTAGTAGGTAAATGACGTAACGATGCCTTTATCGTTATATTTTTTTAATTCGTGTTTTTGAGGAATTTGCTTGGATGCAAAATGTCGAGCACAACGTACAGGACAGTGTTACCTATTCAGATAACTTTAATATAATTAGTGAATGAATTATTGGTTGTCATCTGGGTCGAATAGATAAGCTGAAGCCAAGGGCCTGATGGGTATCTCTCTTGAACAACTCTTACCTGTTAAAATTATAACCTTGATTCCAACCGTCTTTAATTAGTACTACGAGCTTTTAAGTAAAAGAATACTGTATCAGCTTTAAAAATGACAGACATTGGTAAACACGATACACCGCGAGTGTCAAATCGTTTATGATACTTCTATTGGTGCCAAAACATACAATTATCATGAGCTTATGTTGGCAGGTAAATATAGTTCTGTGAGATGTAAATACATTTCCTTCTGCTAGCTTCCTACTTTTGTTTCGTACTCTAAAGAAGCATATAGTTTTCAAATAAATAGAAAGTTTCAAGATATATGTCCAGTTTTACCAAGCTAAGAATCGGATATTAAAATATACCAGCTAAAGTAAGTGCCGATACAAGTATCTCATACATCGGAAGTAACCGATTTCAAATTCCCCATTGACGTCGTATTTTAGAAACATATTACAGATTAGCTGAGGCTACCAAAAATATTATAAGAGGATTATGGATTGAAGCGAAGCTTATTTTATGACTTCAAAATTCTGCGTTTCTTGTGTAAGTATAAACTAAACCTTCATTGGATTAGAACATGTAACAAAATGATTCGAGTTCTACATATATGTTATTAAACCCTGACGAAAACTACGACTATATATGTTTAAATGCAAAACAAAACTAAATACATACAACATCAACAAAACAACTGTACCACTGAAGCTATGATGACAGTATGGTAAATTTCTGTGGTACGAGGCATGCACTAAACACATCAATATATAATGAAAATAGAGGATGATTTTTAATAAGAAATAGAAGTATATAATTATGCATTGGTCACCGAGAATTATTACTTAGATTATAAATACGTTGCTATGCAGTATAAATTTACTAATATATTTTATATAAAAATGTCAAAAAACAGATATTTGTTATGATAGTGAGTAGATTTGACTTCTTAATAATATCTAGCGATTATTGCTTGGAATATGAATAAAATTATATCTGCATAACAAATTTTAGTAACTTTTACACTTTGGCACCAGAATTACAATAATAATATAAAACGTTTTAGAATCCACAATTTATCGATGTTTGTATTTATTTGACTGTTCCCCAATATATAGTTATTGTTATTTTAATGCAAACGTGCGAAACTGCTCTATCGTAATATGCAATTGTATGACTTATTGTATTGATTTTTTAGTAAAATAAGCAACAATGATAATACAACTTACATAAGCAATTCTTAGCGTTTGGCTATTTTTCTGAATACCAATATTTTTTTTATAATTATAGTATACGTATTAATATATTGTGATAGAAACGTATCTAAATATTTCATCTATGATTTTAGTTAACTGGAAAAATATTATTCACACGTACATCACACATAAATATTTTTTATCTTTTTTTTATAAGCTTTAAAGCTGCTGGTCTGCACATTTGGTTAAAATATAGTTGTATATAATAAAATAAAACAAATCTTATATTTTAGAGAAGGAGACTTCATTAATTTTCTATTCCGAAATAACATTTAAGTCAGTCTTACGAATCACAGTGAAGCTTTGATATGATGAAATTATTGTGCTCTGGTTATGTACAGGGTAAGACAAAAAATGATATTTTGGAAACTTGCTTATCCATTCCTCTATCTTGGTAGTTTATTGAACTATTGAATTTGTATTGCCAGGTTTTCAACTAAAAATGTTTATTGTCTGTATAAGTATTGTACCGTAATATATTATTCATGAAACTAAAAGAAACGATTTTTAAAAATGCAGAATGACGCAAAATATAGAGTCCATGAATCTCATAATTATTATGTTCAGTAGCCTCCCAAATAGCAGATTGTCGCCGTATAAACGTCTGTATTAGGTGATTGCATTCGACAAAAAAATAAAACTTATCTGGTAGAGTTTTTAGTTACGATTGCGAATCTGGCCATGCACTTTAGGATTTTCAGAAAATCTCGGCTAAATAAGTGAAAAATGTTATTTTCAGTGCTATTGCATCAACTGTTTTTTTTTTAATTGAGACGCAAGCATGGAAAAGAAAGCGATTTATTTCTAGATTATGTAACGAAGAATTTTAATAAATAAGGAAAAAGTGGCAACAAAGATGGAAATTTTCTCGAAATCTTTATGCTGGGAAAAATTTTGGTAAGTTTATACCTAATAAAGGTAATCGTCCACTGATCGGCATCGCACGGATGGTACGCATTGCACGGATAGGACTTTTTAATTAACTATATAATTTTAAATACGATTGCGTTCACTTATCGGCATCACACGGATCGCATTTCAATATTTCCGATGGGGATTCCGAAGACGAACTCAAAATCCATTGCGTACCGACACTGCCGATGCTGATGATACCAATACCGGGAAGTGCGTGAAGGGCGTCGCTATTTACGTATCAGAATTTTATTAGAGAGTAATATTATAACTGATTTCTGTTAGTCTGGGTAGCATAAATGAAATGTAACAAGGCTTATCACGATAGTACAAGAATATGAAGAAATGTATAATGTGAGGCTTTCGTAATATTCCAATAACCTTCGTAGGGATAATATTATTTGGGATGAAATTGGAAGAATGAATCAACTCAGTGTGGTATTCTCCGAACTTTGGTCTTTTTATGTTTATATTATGCACCCAGCTGTCTTCTTTTTCTTTTCTTCTTGCTCTGACAATAAGCAAATTATAATAACATCTTCTTCATTAAAAACTGACGACATAACCCGGGCTCCTCTTAACGCTAGCTAGTTAACTGCGAACTGCGGTGGGAAAATGCCGATGCCGACGATACCGATGATCCGGAGCAGTAAACGCGGTGCACAAAATAATCCAATTCGTGCGATGCGTACCGTCCGTGCGATGCCGATCAGTGGACGCTTACCCTAAGATTACAGTGGGGATGTTCTGGTGTTTTACTCAGTGGGCAAGAAAAATTGCCATTTTCATCTTCGTACGCAATTTTTCTGTATCGGTTCGATCTTTTCCGTTTTGCTATGCTAACTAGAAGTAGAAAGCTTTCTTTGGAACACTCCTACAGTTAATAGATTCCAGATTCCATTGTTGCAAGTGTGAAAAATGGCATTTTTCGCATATTTACCTGCGATTTTCTCAAAATCCTGACGTACGAAGTAATTTTACGACCACATTCCTATCAGCACTCAAAATCCTGGTATCCTTTTAAGGATACCAGATTCATCTGGCACTTGTCGACCAGCGTTATTAGCCCTCGCCATACGGAAATGAAATAACGTAATTGTAGTGTCGTCATTTTGATGAAAGTTTGACTTTAGTTTGTAACATCAATTTAACGAACTTGAACTGCAAATTTGGTTTGAAAAGAATCGGTTAGCGACTTGCTTTGAACCTATAATAATTGTCAGGTTAAAAATCATAATTCTGTGCCTCGGCCAAAATTTCATTTACCTCGGCGTTTCATTTTGCAGCCCACTATACATCGGACAATAGAGGTCTTCCTAAAGTCACTAAATGTTGACGATCTAACCTCACAATATGACGTCTTTGGCTATGATATCATACCATACTGCCACAATTTTTACGTAATATCTAGCAAAAAAATGTGTTCAGTCTGCTGCGAAAAGGCTATAACGAAAAGATAATTATTGTTTTATTATTTACCCTCTGGCGACGGTTCGTTTGCCGTTATATCAGAGTTCCTTGACACAGTAACTTCCTACAAGGAGTGCTAAAATTCAGTCAGCTTTTTATATCTTTTTTGTAGTTCCTTTCAACAAGTTTTCGAAGTGGTGAAGCTCAACGGGTCTAAATATTTACACGTTTTTCAAATTCAACCAGTATAACCCAGTTTTAGCCAACTACTTCAAGTGTCCAATGGACTCTGTTACCAAAAAAACAAAACCAAAACAGTAATTTTTCATTTAATTCACAAATAGCAAATAAGGTACCTTCTGGAAAGAAATATAATTTGATTTATTGTTATTGGCTTTTGTGATTATCGCCTTGTTTGCTCTTGACATTAATTAGAATTATTTGTTTTACATGATCATAATTGTTTTACATGAGCCTTTTATATCATCTGTAATACTGTACTATGGAAACATCCAATTTTGGACCAAATTGTGCTACTATTGTTTTTCTGGAATGCGCCACACCGGTAGGAAACTTATTGGTAATACACAGACATCAAAAACCATCGAAATAGTTCCAAAAACCTTTTATGGACTTCGAGTTCGTAATGTGGTGGAGTCACCGTAAAATTTGCAAACATAAAATAGGAATGTTAAACTACAACAGTCCTCGTATACTCTTCGCATTTTTGTGATCCCATTGCATAAAAAACGATTCAGTCAACTTTATGTAGGTAGGCTATTACATTTGTAATAAGGCATCAGCAACACCACGTCCAAGATGCAACGTATAAATATGTATGCAATAGTGTTGCAATTTAGTACTGGTATGAGAAGAATAAAATAAGTTAATGTGGTAATGTAAAAATATTTGAAAAAACGCAGATAGACATGGATTACAACCCGATATTGCTAGTACCGTAGCTGTGAATCGAACCCAATATATAATAGATGGGTGGTACTCGTAGTAGAAAATTACAAATTCCCAAAAATGTTTATTTAATCCAGTCTATTCTATAACAGGTGATATTTCTTATTTAATGAAAATTTTGTTAATGAATTTGGTTATAGAATTTGTAATTGTAAGACATACTTTTATAAAGATGCAAAATATCTTAGGAAACGGTATTGTTTTCAATGCTAAAAATTTCTGGAAGCGTAATATATCAAATAAATATATAGGTATAACTTAGGCTCGCCAAATTAGGTACACCAATGCTTTCTGTTTATTGGTCTTCTAAAATAGGACTTGCTTACTATATTTCAATCACTAAACATTTCATTATACTTTGAATAAATTGCCTTTTTAAAACCATCTATTGAACAATTAATAAAAAGTATTTAAGACAATTTCCAAATTTAAAAGCAACAAAAATATCAACCGCTGTTACCTACGCAGTTACATTTATTACAATATTATCCACGAGTGATATTTTCATAAAATTATATATGTAATTCAAATAAATAAATGATATATGAAAATAGTTAAGTCCTTCGTAAAAAAATTATTTGAATGAAACTTAAGAAATTAAAGATATTTTAAAGTGATATAAAGATGCAATTCAAAAATCAACATTTTACATTTACCCATTAGTGGTAGACCTCGCTATACATCTCCATATTATTTTTGTGTACCTAAACCTTATTATACCATGGTAAAATGTATGTCTGTTAGTGTAGCTGGATCGTGTTTTTAGTTGTTTTTTAATCCTTTGCATAATTCTTCTACAGGTGTCTCACGTAAGATGAAGCAATCTCAATATATATGGAATTATTAGTCGAATCGAAGTACGTTTTTTTCGAGCTGTAAAGCTTTTGAAACTTATTAAATGAAGATTTCAAATTAGCCGTAAAAGTTTAGAAAAGAGGGACAAGAATCAAATACTTGAATCTAAAATTTTGGTACACTATCATATAAATGATGGTGTTTTCAAGAGCCACCACAATATTTTCTTGACTCAAATCGCATTTATGTTGAATACAGAGAATAAATGAAAATGGCAAGATGTAAAAAGCAAATTTCTTTAACTTTTACACATCAAATCATTTTTGAAAGCGGGAACTTGCGGATTTTTGCAGGTGGGTGTATAACTAACACCGTAAGCACATTGAAACCAATTGTGAACAACATAAAGGTATTAAAACATACCTCTAATGAATCGTTATATATTTTTGGAAAAGAAAATGTGGCTATATATGTATCTTCATATAATGTTTCAATAGGCTTCGACTTTGAGCAAACTTTACCTTTCCATTTTTTACATTCAAATCACTGTGAAGCATTAAAAACATAAAAATGTTGCTATTTTTAAACTTTGACTGTTTGCGACAAAGTTTTTTAATTATGGAAGTCTAACGTGACGGATTTTTCGTCTCAGCTTGAGTTAACATGGGGTATAGAGGGAGGATTTTCAACCAAATTTTGCAGTTATTTTCATATATCTTTCTATTTTCTACACTCTTCCACTATCACAGTAGAGTATGGACGCATCAACCAATTTCAGATATTCCATAAATGTAACTTCAAGTTCTATATAGCGTAAAAAACGCATTAGATTCGACCAATAATTCCAAAGATATTAAGGTCAGTTTCATTACAATCAAAACACACTGTATATCTTAAAGTCATTTTGGCAAAAATATCATTTTTTTGTCCAACTATGTAGCTGTCTCACTTAACCATAGGCTTACCGATAGTTTTGGCGGCCTTTTTATTTTGGAATGTAAGATTGTGTACAAAAATAACTCATTTTAATAAAAATATTACTTACATCAATTCCCTAAAAAAATAAACGACCAATTTGTGCTCAAATTTTACATCATTCAATGATGGACTTTTAGTTAAGTTTCATAGTGACCAACAGCAATAAAGCATAATTTTTTTAACATAAAAATCTTAGAAAATGACAAAAATCTAACCATAATAGTACGTTCAAACTCGCACACATTCAATAATATAGAAATACTTTTAACATTTGCAGCTAAATATATAATTTAGTATTATAGTTATATATTTATTATAAATGCTGAGCGTGACAGCTAGGGTCGTAAGTTTTTTCTGCGTACGGTTAAAAACGCTCTATTCTACGCTTATTTATATTAAAAAGTAGATAAATAGATTATAGATTTTACAATACTAGTTATTTCGTTACCTTATTGCTTTGAGTTACATTAGAAGACAAAATTTAGATATCATTTGATATCATGGGGCTGTGCTAAAATACTGCTGCCTTATTTTTAAAAAAACAATAGGTAAGTATATTTTTCGTGTAATGTAATATTGTTACCCATTAGGGGTAAACTTCTTTTCAACACATGAACTACAGGTAATGATATTAAAGGATACGCATCGCATATATGTGTATACATATTCAAAACTAAAACTGTTCCCTTGTTACAAATCAACAATCTGAAAGAGCCCGTTAATTAATTTATCTATGATCTAGCACTTACTGCTGTGAGAAAATTTCATATTTATTTGTTAGAGCATATTATTTTACTTCATCCTCCAAGTTTATAGTTTTAAAATCAACTTTGGGTCCTCGAATACGTAGTCATTATTTAAAATAATCCGATAACAACCCTATGAAATCGCGTATCAGTTTGAACCTGCGACCCTAAGCTAATGTCTTTTACAGGAGGCTACAAAAAGATATATCTTAATTACATAAATATTTTTTCATTTACTTATTACAATATAAATACAGTTTTCTTCTAAAAAACATCTATATGTATTCTCTTAATCTATTTCAAAAATTACTTTTCATATATATAATAAATATGAAATATAGATATTATTACTTAAATATCGTAGTTAGGCCTGTATATTAAGTGTTAAAAATATGCTAATATACAGTGTGATTTTGCAAATTTATGTGTGTCGCAGTCAAAATTGTGATAAATGAAGCTACCCCGCAAAGCAGCACTGATGATGAATACGCAGATTAAATACATAATATATCTATTTTCTTTTATTGCAGCATTAAGCTATGAGATTGAAAAGCACAGTTCCCAGCCATTCCACTCTAAATTGGATCGATTTAAATGCTCAGTCATATCATAAGAACATGCTATTCAATTCTTACAGCTCACTAGATTACAAATACACATAAACACATCAAAACACAGCGATGGGTATGACAATTAGTCTATCTAATGTTTAAATTTACCAAAGAAAACTCTATATATATTTAGATCATTTATAATAAATTATGTTTTTAAAAAAGTTAAGATGATTTCGGGCGGGAAGACTTTTATTAAAACCATCGGTTGCTGCAGCACCTTTTTAAAAGTCGTGCCCAAGAGAACGACGCTTAAAAACTTTTCCTACTTACGATGCACATTACCTAGTGTATATCAATCCAACTACAACGGCGTCGTTCTGCGACCCGAAAATATTTCGCTTGCTTTACTTTCAACCTTATTGAGCATATTACATTACTTATTATTTATTACACATACTCAAAACGTCATTTAAAGTTGCTACATCTAGATTATAAGTACGCGTACTAAAATATTTTTATGAGATTATTAAAATATAAAACGCGAATTTATTTCTTCTTTTCTATAAATGTATTATAAATTGTGCCTCGTGAGCTACTTCTAGACTCTACAGTACTCACTAACATGCAGGAGAAGATGAACAACACCAAACGACATAACTTAACACAGCTAGACCATGCGGGGAACACAACATAGCGGTGGTCGCGATAAAAACGAAAAATAAAAAGAAAACAAAAAATATAAATCACGAAATTTATTACAATATTTGGTAGCAATTAAATTTATAAAAAAAGTCAATACCTTAATTATTATTTGCTATAGTTTTCTAAGGATCAGCCAAAGCTGCGAGATGGTTTAGTCTTGTAATGTAATATTTAAATAATATAAAATACCACCCCACGCTTTCGCTGTCCATTAGACCACGACCAACTAAGCAAAATGTTCTTAAGCGTAAGGTCAGTCGCTATATAAAAAATTCGTACTAATTTATAAATTTCTAAATAGAAAACACACTTATACATTTAATATTCAAAAATCAATAAAAAATTACAAAAAAAAAATCACTTCGAGATAGTTTTATATAATTAAAATATCATCAATATAAATATAACTAATCAAAAATCTAATTAAACTATTTCAAACAGTCACGCACACACTGTGGACATGTACTTGTACTAACATTCATATTTAAATATCTTCACAAAAATATGTAAAAAAATAAAATAATAATTATAATAATATATGGTAGTAATAATAGTTATAAAACAACAAATTATTTACAGTGTACGTTGCGTAAAACAAACTAAGTCGGCGGGGCGACGTCGCCCGCGCTTAGCGGCTGACGCAGACTGGGCAAGCAAGAATAATAATAATAATAAAATATATAAATTTATCTAAATAACGATAATTTTCACATACTACAATAAAAAAATAAATAAAAACAAAATATAGTTCTTAGTATTTAATAATAATATATAATAATAATACATATATTAATAAGTAATATTTAAGCGCATGTGTGCCAATCTGCGCCAGCCGAATAGCTGAATTGTCTACTACAAAGTGCAGGGCAGGGGAGAAATGCATAAAGTAACAACCACCAGTGGCGACTGGGGGTGGATGACGTGAATACTGAAGGTTCGAGACGCGAGATGCAGGTGGGGGCCGCGCTATTTTTAAAAATATTTATTTTAAAGAAAATCATATAGCGGATGAGGCCTACCGCTAGCGGTGGCTTGTGACTGACATGGACATTTTTTAAATTCTAACTATCAAAAGCGGCATCGGTCGCCGGCCTGAGGGTTGCACGATAAATAATTTATATTTATATTATAAAATCTCTCACAACTTATACGCTATAAGAAATATAGAAATATATGTATCACATCACATGACATAACAGAACAATAGCAACAATGAGTGATCAACTAACAATAAGGGATATGTATTTCGTTATTAGGGGGGTGCACCCGCGGCCAGCGGCGGCGACGCGGCGAGTGGCAGTTTGGCGTAGATCACAGCCGAAAGGCCCCCAAGCCCTGCCTGGCTCCTGCTGCTCACTCTTGCTCAATTGCATTGCTCTCACCGCACAACCAACCCTCTTTCTTTCAACTTCAACTATCAATCTAATTCTCACTTCCGTTATCAATATATTATATTTTTTAGTATTTTTTGCTATATTTTTATTCATATATTATTTTTAACTTTTTAAATATTATATTACTTAAATAATATTTTGAGAATTGCTGTTTCAGACTTTAATAATGTGACACTTCACATGGCGAACTTAAAAAAATATATTTAAAAAAATAACGAAACACTTATCAATAGTATAAAAATTTACATTATTATTACGTAGTGTCGCGTCATGTCTTTTATAGGGTACTACGCATAGACGAGAAGTTATTCGTAGACGAATACACGTAAAAATATAAAATAAAAATAAACCAATATGACTCTAATACTATAAAACCGTGATATAATAAGAAAACTGTTGAACTGGCATATATGATGACTACGCATCGACAGATTCGTGCACTTCGCCCCACATCCATAATAAAACATTATATATAAAATAAAACAAAAACAATATTCAATTCAACAACCTAGAAAAAAAATATATATCATATAATTATAATTTAGCGTTCGTTGTATTGTTGTGTAAATGTGTGGCTAAGGGCACGATTCAAACCGAGGCTGAACACAGGGCGCGGGCCCGGGGAATGCGGAGAGGATTCGAGCGAGATCGATCGGTGGCCGGTGAAGGCTTAAGGGTTGGGCGAGTAGATACGGATGGCCGAAATGGCGGGTATGGAGCAAACGGGACATTGGGCCTCGCTACCTCCTTCACATACTCTGTTTGCGCAATCCATGCAGAAGAAGTTGTGGCCGCATGGAACCAATGCATGTGTTACTTTGGAATCGGTGCACACTAAACATTTGGTTGTTGAACTCAAGAGAGAATCTGCCGGGCTGGTGCTGTTAGCTGGGGAAGGTCTTGATGGAGCGGAGACTGTGGGGTAAGACCAGATGTTTGAAAGGCCACCGGACGTATCGAAGCTAGGAGAATCACCTAGGCCCTCGTCACGGTCGCTTGAACTCCAAATGGCTCCCAAATCTCTTCCTCCACTACTAGAAGAGCTACTGGAGCAAGATCCCGAGCTAGAAAAAGCTCCACTGCTGCCCGTTGATGACGTCATTGTGGGAAATGTATCTGTGGTGGGTTCCATATAATTCAGGATAGAACTCAGTCCGGATTTATATAAGGAAGCGATTAAATCATTCTCGTCTAAAGCCCCGAGTCCAGGCAAACCGTTGATGGATGTTCCGTTTCCCGTACGCATGGCGATATGGGCTTCTATTTCTCTGCGTGCAGATTCTACACTTTCTGGCAATCCGGTAACTTCAAACACTGGTTCTTTATCGCGACTTGGTGTGACAATGTAAGTGTGAGTTTGATGCTGAATTCGTTTGATGGTAGCACCCTTGGGTCCAACTACCAAACCTACCACGCGGTATGGTACCCGCACTTGAATGGTTACGTGACCGGGAACATTAGCCGGTGGTCCTGGTGGAGTGCTAGCACCCGAGCCAAGTCCTGCCAGATTATTTTTACGGGAAGCTCTGATCTGAGAGAAATGTTCAGCGGCAGATAAAATTTCACGTTTGGCTTTAGCAACATCTTCTTTGCGACCAGTGACGACGAATACAGGTTCCTCGCCACGTACTGGAGTTTTGATGTATGTATTTGTCTTGGCGCGAAGAGCTTTAATTTTGCAACCTGAAACAAAAGAAACAAGAATTAATTTTTTGGTTAAGCGGCCTTGTTAACTAAAGAGATAAAATCCTCTACGCTTTGGTTCAGAGTATAATTAATATGATCGAGGTATCGGCATGTCTGAGAATCAACAACCGCACAGACAAAGCTAGTGATGGCGACGCCCTTCAACCTGCCGGCAGGTCAGTTGCATTCACCTTGTGCGCGGGCGCTTAACTAGCCAGACTGCGTGCAAAAGATTGCTGCATTCTGCAATGTGCACTCCGACAACCTTCGCGGATGCTGAGATTTTTAATTCCTATACTACGAAAACATTGGTTTATCGCCATTCACAACGTATGCGTTTTTATTTACAGCGGTGTTAACTAACGTAGTATAAATTAATAAAAATTAACAAGCTAAATGGTTTTTTTAATGTTAACCGATTTCACATAAAAATTTAACGACAATGCGTCGATTAAAATTCATTAAGTTTATAAATAACTCGAAGTGAATTAATAAAACGAATCGAGCTCAAAACGGTTTTGTAATTCTTTATTTTTGTACAAGTTGCAGAAAGTTGTATTGGTCTTATAAATAACAAACGGCGGTGGGTACGTTGCCCAGGTATACGAAGATAACCTTGAAGTGCAAGAATGGAATAGCATCAGTCCAGGTAAGGTCGGGATTTATTATGGACCACTCTTCGTGCCTTCAGACTGTAAGGACGGGTTTCATTTAAAGAATTCTCCCAGCTCTCCTACTTCAAGTTCTTTTAACCGCAACCTCAAATCTTTTACCGACAAAACTTACAGATTATTTAAAATAACATAAATCAATAGCGCAACCACACAATATAAGTTAGTTCGTCTTTTTAATTTACTTTTATTGTTGCTACATTCCCATTCGCAGTCAGTGCATTTGAAGTAGAAAAATCGTAGTTACTTGTTTCAGCAAAAGAAAATAAAATACGTAAGGCCAGGTAAGGGAAACCGTAAAAACTCTGCTGTCTTAAATCATCACAAAACGTAAAGTGTAACTGGTCTTTGTATGTGAAACCATATAAAGCGATCATCTTTAAACAAAGTAAAGCAACACTACATACTTGTAATATTAGCAGGCAGGTTAATAAATAAGCGGTAATAACGAGTGTCGAGATTCTCTCCCACATTTGTCAGGATATCAAATACATCCTGTGCAGTTGGGACCAATTAGTATATAAATCCCCTAATACAACTACAAATACCACAAATATTCGTCCTATTGCACCTAACAGATATATAATTGATACAAATTAGCTCACGACATGGATGTATGAGATCTAGTCTATCAAAATACTTTTCCTCACAAAAAAATCACAATTAAATTAGAGGTGATTAAATTTAGAAGGATATTAATATGAGGTATATACCACCATAAATTATTTACGAGGTAATTATACAGGATATGTTCATTTTATACTGTCAAATAACTCGGTACAAAAGTTTTTAAAAAACCGTTTATGGGATTTAAGGTATTTATATGGAGTGACTTGGGGCTGTCTCAAATCTTTCCACAAAATAAATGTGGGTAGCAAACTAATTTGGGGTAAATGTCTTTTGTGATTTTCCGCGATCTACCGCTCATTTTTTAAATAGCTATTCCAAATCATTCATGAGACACCCTCTTTTCAAATCTTACTGTTAGATTTGAACATGTGCCCGACTTTATATTATAACCACCTCATGGAGCGAATGCAAACAGGGCGTCTATCAAATATGGACGTTGAAATTTCCAGCTATTTCCCGGTTTCTCCCAGTATGTTTTTCCCAGTTTTTTCAGTAAAGTAGTATGAAGTCATAATTTTTCATCTGTGATATTTAAAAAAAACGATAAGAATGGGATCAAGCGATTTTTCACTAAGGAAAAAGTTATCTATGTGCATGAATTTTAACAATTTTCAAAAATTTTGGAAAGTCAAGGAATTTACTTTTCAAAACATTTTATCTAACAGAAAAAAATCAATATTCACGATTTTGATTTAATTATAAAAAGAACTATAGAATAATATATTGTTTTACATGGAATGGAAAGTTTTGGATAAACTAGTGTTAAAATTGACGTCGCCAAAGATGATTCTTATAGAAAAAAATCATTTCTCATACTTTTGTTTGTTTCGTAAAGTAAGTGCTATATAGAAACGAATTAGTACACAATTTTAACTTCAAAATTATAAATAATAAATGTTAAGATTATAAATACGTAAATTTTCGAATTTTTTCAAAATTATGGAAAACCAATCGATTAGTAAATTACAGTATTTGTACATTGCAAAAAAACATTTCTGATGCCTCCTGTCAGTCAAAGTAACAATAAGCGATAAAGCTATTTCTGGTTAAAAAAAAAAAACGGCCGAAAATAACATTGAATGCGATTGTTTATATTCCCACGATGTTTTAAAAATTTTCCCATTTAAATGCCTAATCACATGTATAGTCGAGGCAAGAATTCAACGTCACAGATCGATTCAATAAATAAGACAATACTGCTAAGAATCATGAAGCAATAAACTGTACCTATTTCTGAAAAAAGCTTAATAACTGGGTGTCAAGAATTACTCTTTTTAACGTAATTAATGATTAAAAATTATGTTAGTATTAAAATTTCTTTAATGAGATCACTCGTGACGTGCATTGCTTGAATTCTTGCCTCGACTTTATACTACATGTTTACATAGAGAAATTGTGCTCGTCAAAAACGACGTCCGTCAAGTTAGCATTACCATTTTTGTCCTAAATTTGTTGTGAAAAGAAAAAATTTGTCGCGCCTTATTTGAAAAAAACCTATGGCAATGCCAATTTGATTGTCAAGTTAGCATTACCACATTCCAAAACGGGCTAAAATGGTGGAAAACAGAGCTCTGAGTATCAAAATAATTTGTCGTAAGCAAATAATATGCGAATAACCACCCCTTGATGATTTACGAGGATGGTAGTGTCCAGTACAGAGAAAAATGTATTAATTCTCATATTTCTGCACGATGAAAATTCGCGACAAGTATTTTCTGGCACGACAAATTACCTGATTATTTACGGAGGTGGATGTACTGAGTACAGAGAAAAATGTATTAATTACTCTAATTCTGCGTAATATAATTTTGCAACAAATTCCTGAAAAAATCGGTCCAAAGGTACCCCTTGATGATTTACAGGGGTGGTAGTGGGTATGGAGAAAAATGTATTAAGTCTCCTATTTCTGCGTAACGAAAATTCGCGACCAACTGTTTTCTGATACGACAAATTCGTAGTAGGCCACTCACGATAAATTCCTGAAAGATAATCACTTCAATAAAACGACGTGCTTTATTTCAAAAACCCATCGTAGTGCCAACTTGATAATCAAGTTTTAGCATGACCACATCCGGGAAGGGTCTAAAATGATCGATAAAATGGCCCCAAGTATAAAAATAATTTGTTGTGAATTTGTCGTGAGCAGATAATATGTGAAAAACCACCCATTGATGGTGACGGGGGTGGTAATGCTCAGTACAGAGAAAAATGTATTAGTTCCTATTTCTGCGTAATGGAAATTCGCAACAAACTGTTTTCTGACACGACTAATTCCTAAAAAAAAAAAAAAATCAGTACAATAAAACCACCCCTTGATGATTTACGGGGCTGGTAGTGCTGAGTGTAGAGAAAAATGTGTTAATTTGACTATTTTTGCAAACTAGAAATTCGCGACAAATTGTTTCGTTGCACGACAAATTCCTATGTCTCTTAAGACAAATTCCTGAAAGAAAATCAGTCCATAGAAACCATCCCTTGATGATTTACGAGCGTGATAATGCTGAATTCGGTAAAAAAATTATTAATTTTCTCATTTTTAGAAACCACAAATTCGCGACATATTGTTTCGTCGCATGACTTCTAAGGCCCAAGAATCAGTTCAAAAAAACCAATCCTTAAGGATTTACGAGGATGGTAGTGTCGAGTATCGAGAAAAATGTATTAATTTTACTATTTTTATAAATTCGGCAATACCACCCTCGTAAATCATCAATGGATGGTTTTTCCGAACTGATTCTTTTCAGGAATTTGCCGTAAGGGACCTAGGAATTTGTCAGACCCCGAAACAATTTGTCACGAATTTATAGTTTGCAAAAATAGTTGAATTAATACATTTTTCTGCGTACTCATCATACCTCCCCCCGTAAATCATCAGGGGGTGGGTTTTTGACCTGATTCTTTTTCAGGAATTCGTCGCAATAGACGTAGGAATTTGTCGTGCCACGAAACAGTTTGTCGCGAATTCTTAGTATTTTCATTTGTGTAGACAAACCACGCGATCGTGTTTCAGCAGAGTCTAGTGAAGCCTCTTTTCATCTATAGCTGAATTTTCAATTAAATCTTGTTGACGATTTTGCTCGCAGAAAATATATTTTTCAAACCGGTTCAGTAGCTAAATGCTTATGTGTAAGGTTTAAGAACAAGGAGTTCCGGATACGAACTCTGACTAGGATAGGAGAATATTTAGTGACGCTTTTCATGTGCCACCGAGATGGTAGCATTGGGCTAGACTGATGATGTGTAAGAAACAACACGACTAATCGCTCTCCACTTATGAGTTCGAGTCTCAACTGAGGCAGATAGCAATAGCGTAGGGAATGGTTGTGTGTAATTCCCTATATGCATGTGTCCTGGTAGGGCGGTGAATAGATGGCTAGTTTCCGCCAGGATGTTAACATAAATTAGGGGTTTAAAAAAATTCGCAGTCGGTAACGCCCGGCTATAACTTTCACAGGTTCCGTAATAGTCTTATTGAAAATATTATAACATTTTAAAGCAACATTTCACATAATTTACGTAAAGTTTATTCTAACTTAAGAGACATACTGCAGATTACTAGGTATGCTCAGAGTGAAAGCTAGACGCGTTAACCACTGTGCTACCGCAATATTTTGTACGTCTTCATATTTTTTTGCATTTAATCAAAACCTTAGTAAAGCATGGTTCGTACGCAACAACAGTTTGCACACGTCTAATGTTCATCCTGTATGATGGATATGTCCAAATTTAATTCTACCACGCCATTAAAAAATTATTCGGTTTTTATAATGAAATAATTTATAACTAAATCATTTCCATCAATTATCTCTGTGATAAATAGTATATTTAACCCACTCAGTGAAGACATTAAAAGTGGAAAACCTAATAATAATTACAAGTTTTTAAATTTTGAGAAATGGTGATTGAGTTATAACAACAATAAAATCCATTTTTCTGAACCATTGTTAAAATTGCAAAAAACCTAAAAGGGCATTCCGAAACAGCAGAAATGAGTTTAATTGTTTTTATAACTTACTCATCCATTTCTCAAAATTTAAAAACTTTTGTAATTATTATAGGTTAAATGTCCTCACTGATACTTTGAACATTGAAATTTTTTCTGTTAACACTCAGTCTGCACTTTGCGATTTCTTCATGTCAGGTTAGATTCTTTGAATTTGATGAAGACCTTTGGCTCCCACAATCACATTTTAACGTTTAATTTTTTTATATATAATGTTATAAAATTAATTAGAAAATGTTAAAAACAGTTGGCAGTTACAGCTCATTTTAAATTAGACATGTAGTGAAACAGTGAATAACTGGTTGCCTACATGGTAGTTACACGTCTCGTAATTATTTATATAAAGACCTTGTACCCAGTGTACAGGTATATATGTTGTATTTTCACTGCTTGTCCACTGGATTAAAATGAAATTAAAAAAGGTAAATATTTGAAGACACTGGAATACTAAAGGAAAAACAGGGAATAATTGTTGCATACCCACAGAACTATACATAAACCGAACTCGTTATGTCCTTATAAAATAGACTTATTAAGTTATTACAACATGTTACAACGTAGGTGCGTGTTTAAATATTAATAGCGAAAAACAATTTTACCTGATATTTAAAAATGTATAGAAAGAAGAGTCAACTTGACGGAGCTCCCTATCTAAATAAATAGCACAAAGAGAATAGGCAAACATACTTATTATATATTTAAAATGTAATTATAACAGACGATTGGCCGCGGAGGCAATTAAAAATGTGTTCTTGTACTTGCGAACTAAGAAATATGTGCACCAGCCAATGACACAGCCTGCGAGAAGAATGTACGACTCGGTTCTTAATATAGTCTGGTGACCTCCGGATCGTCTCTTTCGTAGCAGTCTCACACTAGGAGACTCATTATGAATGCGTTGATGCTGCTCAACTTTATTTGCGTATTTACTCAAAATTGTGTTTAGTTAGTGTGTTAGTGAAGAAATTCTAGACGCATAAAAACCATTTTAAATCAATTAGCCTAATCCCCTTTATACCAAAAATAGATTTAAAAAACACGTCCCTATGGGAAATTGTCGTATAACTTTCAGAAACACAGTACCTACCGCAATATTAAATTAACTGCATTCATATCTTGCTGAAAAGAGGAATGAATATACGAGGTGGTTGCTGATCATAAAATGCTCTATAGAAAGTGTAAATCAAGCAAATTATTAGACAATTTAAAAGGTGTATATTTGGACGTTGGAATTCCCGGCTTTTTCTCGGTAATAATATGAAGTAAAATACAAAATAATATAAAAAATCCTACGTTGTCATTCATTCTCTAAATAATTTTTTTTCGAGTTCACAAAAATTGTATCTTACATCAGAAAATCCCAAGGAAAATCAAAATTAACACTTGAATTGTGATATAAAAAAAAAAAAGTTAAAAAAGGAAGTATAGGATTTTTTACCAACAAGCTACACACAGAAAAATAAATCACACAGAATTTACTGAATGCGTACAGAGTTCTTTTTTTTTAAAGTTATATATGGGTGTCCCTCTTAATGTAGAACAAGCCTGTTACTCTGTTATTTTATGGTCGACTTGATAGTTTTTTGAAATGTAAAGCGATAAGTATTCCACATGTAGCTGACATTAAGAGGGATATTGCCAGTATATACCGGATGACCATGAGATCAGGTACGCTCACATTTTTTTTTTTTGTTTAATTTTCAAGATACACATTTGACATTATGTGCATGATATGTGGCATAATTAAAAATACATTTTCTGGCTTAACCAGGTCTAAAAATATTCTTCCGATTTAACCGAGGATTTAACTGAAAGTTTAGATTACATTATTTGATTAAAAGGTACTTTTAGGCATTTTTCACTCAAAATAAACTACTGTTTAGACAATTTAATTAATTTATGGCATTCTGTGTCTTTATTAAATAAATATGAATATACACGAACGATACGAAACTCACTTTTTTAAAATGCTACCCTGTGTATTTTTTACACGATTTCGGCAGGGCTCTAATTAGCTTTTCAACACAATCTTAAAATTAAAATTTGGTCCATAAATGAATTAGAAACTGGGGTTTGAAGTTCGAGATGACTCATTGTCATCTATAATTTTAAACTGTAGTGTCAAGGCCATTTATGGTTGAACCGGAAGTGAAATCTGTATCTTCAAAAACAAAGAAAACACGAGGATGTACCTGATCTGGTAGTCACCCAGTATAAAGATCTAGATTAGAGAGGATGGCTGAAGCTATTTGGCAATTCTTACAATGTCGTGGAAATTTCATATATAGACATGCTAAAAATTATGAAATATAGCAAATACAAACGCTCTAGCAGTTACATTTTAAGTAAGTAGTTCTCAATTTTTTTTTAACTTTTTCGCAGTTTTGTATAATTGGCCAATCTGATCATTGCTTAATGTGTCACATTAAATAGGATTAGAAAATTTCAACTTTATTCCTGAACAGATTATAATTTAAATCGTTTAAATTTTATGAAATCACTTTTCCTTGAAAACGGTTTGTCGTACTAATAAGAGGGCCGTTACGATAACTATCCCTCGCTTTTCCGCCTCGGAATTAAATTAGTTTTGGTTAGTACTGTACAAAATTAATAAGTCAAAATCATGAACTAAGTTTCACAAAGTTGTCTCAATATATTTTCGAGATAAACATTAACAAAATACATTTAGTAATTCAATTTTACCACGCTATTAATAAGGTTTTGGAAAAGGGTACAGTACGGCCACTACCTTTTTGGAGGTTGGGGATGAAATTTTTAAGGCATGGGACAGTAAAAAGATTACAGCTCTTATACTTTTTGACTTTACAAAAGCATTTGTTACAATCAATCATGAATTACTAATTTCTAAATTATTAATATATTGCGGATTTAATTCTTTAAGTGCATCTTTTTTAAAACATTTTTAACATGTCGCAAACAAAGAGTAGTAGTTGGTAACATCTCCTCGCAGTCTCGTCTAGTAACTAAGGGTCTCCCCCTATCAATATCATCAATATCAATATTGGAACCATTACTTTTTATTTTACATACGTCACTTCATTCGTCACTGTAATTATCATTTTTATGCTGCTGGTGCAACTATTTAAAAGTTTTTGTCCTGAAGAAGCTGACCATGCTAATAATGTCATTAATTCGGATTTAATAAACATTATATATATTCTATTTGGTAACACTAATAGTAAACTTCAGGCATCAGCACGTCGTAACATAAAAATAAGAGATCATTCTTTGCTTATTACAAATTCTTCTAGGAACCTTGATTTGTATGTGGATGGTACTTCACATCTCATATCACCAACTATCTTCAAAAGGTCTTTTACTCTCTGAAGATTTTATATAGTAATAAATCTATTTTGAGCAGTTATATGAGATATGTCTGTGAACATCTGGTACTACCACGCTTTAATTTCTGCGGCGTCATGTACGGACCTTGTATTGATTCTTTCTGCAATACAAAATATTTTTTCTCAAAGTATTATACTAAATATATAATATTTCTATAAAGTGTAATTTTATGAGCCAACTAAACTTCGCCTAATAAAAAGACCATTTATTATTATTTAGGCCCCATATTCAGAGAGCCGTAGTTCTCATAGGAAGCATTTTCGGGGAAAATGTATAGGAAATCTTATTATTTTTGCATGCAGAATCAGTACCTAAGGGGAATGCCGGGTATTTTGGACACCATGTATATAAATTAAAAATCCATATATTCGACAAATAAGACCTTTAAATACATGTCTAAACTTCCAACATTTGGCCTTCAATGCCATATCCTTCATCTTGCGCAAAATAATTTTGTGATCGACCTGTCGGATATGGGAAATTAACTCGTAAACTACGTAGACATTACATGTTTATTACATATGTATGTAATAAATATATCTGCCAATTCAAATATATTTAAGCCTTGCCTTGTAGTATTAAATATTAGGAAGAGGCGATAATAAATTCAGTTTGAAAAAGATTAGTATTGTCCGTACAGATCTGGCCTGATGAAAACTAAATTGACATGGGCCAACAGTTGGCAGTCAGCCGAATTTACGCCCAGTCAACCACACTTTTAATAGCTCATATACTCGCTCGTTTAGAAGTATCAGAATTTTTTATAGGAAGTAATTATAAATGAGAAGGATATTATCAAAGTTGCATGTATCTTAGAAGTGGTTAAAACCTCCGTTTGGAATTAAATGCGCGCACGTGTTTTGCAAAATAAATCAGCAAAGACATTGGTGCATACTCTTAGTCCATTGCCGAGTTCATTGTACCTTGCTGAAGACAATTTAAATTAAAATTGCGATTAAGTCAAAAGAAACACGTCGTATTACTTGTAAGCAGAAGACTAATGGTATTTGTGTAGGAAGGACAACCTAAGAAATCGCACATTATTATAGTTTATCTGCGGCAAGTAGAGATCATTCTAAGAAATCCAACAATACTTTAAATACCACAGTAATCACCAATAAATTATCGCGTGCAGAGATTAGTGAAATGCACTTAAACTCAGATGTATAAAAATCTCGATTATTCAACTCCCACTGTTGAATTGGAATCAGGCACCTAGAGTAATAATATTTCTCATGACTGCAGTCAGATAGTTTTCCGACTGCTAAATTCTTGAGTTAGTTAGAATTATTTAGGGTCTAGAAAATTTCCTATAATATAATTTAAATTGAATATATCAGCTATTCACGATATTTTTGCAAAAGAGTGCAGAGTTAACTAGGAATATTGACTTTTCACTTTATATAACCTACATCCTCTAGAAATATAGACTGATTATGAACATTTTGCACATACGTTTGCTCACTTAAACATAAAAATGTCCGCAATGTCTACCTGGTTTTCGTTTATAAATATAAATTGTACCAATGCAACACTATAAAGTTTGTGTTTTTATGAAAGTTGCATACGAAGGGTAATTCACGCGAAAACTGCGGGACGAAATATCACATCTATGATCAATATCGCCCCGGATCGCCCCTAGATTACCCCAGATCGCCTGTGTATTACATCGGATCACCTCAGATTGCCTCTGGATCGCCCCTGGATTGCCTCGGAGCGCCTCAGATTGCTCCAGGATTACCTCGGATCGCCCTTGGATCGCCTCGGACGAAAAATCGCCCGGTGCCTTACCCCTCGGCGCATAATATAATTTTGATCTCGAACCATCGTCCTCGGAAACGGAAGGTAATTTTGTTGTTAGCTTTATTATTGCTATTTTCTGTGCGTTGTACGTGTTTTAGGTGTTGTGTGATTTTACGTTGATATAATTAGCTTTTAGTAGAGACTATAAAATAGTAATAATATTCTTTATTTCCCCAACCATAAAATAATTATACAAACGGATTGGGTTTATGTCATATGAATTTAAAAAAAACAATAATATGGGAAAAAGTATATTAAAAAGATTTTTTTTGCTTATCTTAAAGTCGTACTAAAAAATAAAAAATAATTGCAAGAAAAGCAAGGCGTGCGCACTTTGTGATTGTACGCATGATGTGCACGCCTTGCGTTTCTTGCAATTATCTTTTACTTTTTAGTACGAATTTAAAGAATTGAGAACCATCTGCATATTGTATTTGGATTTCACAGTCTTATTATCTATTGTCAAAGCTACGCATTGTTCTCTGCTAGTTAAATAAGATTTAAAAAAATTAATGCAATTATTGGAGAAACTGAAATAATGCAATTTAGACAGAAAAACTTGTGGATTCAATGTATCGAAGGCTTTACTAAAATCAAGTAGAACTAGACAAGTTGCTTTATTGCTATCTGAATTTTGACAAACGTCATCAGTTACTTTTATAAGTGTAGTGGAAGTGCTATGATTTTTACGAATGCCTGAAGTGAATTAAAGTACATAAATTCTAATTTCTAAATATATATTGTCATTGATTTTAGTCATATTAAGGTATGCTTTGTTATAGTCAGTAATAACATTATATTCTTCTACTTCCAGGCTCTGAAATAACCCTTCGTTGGTAAGAATATATTTTATGTAACACATGTGCAAGGTATAACTACAATTGTTATATTAAAGAGGGATAAGTACTTTTATTACAGAATATTATATAAGTAACTGATCTTCTAAAATTATCTTCCTTAGTGAATATAACTTATTACACAATAGTAATACTTGAATACTTAGCTACCCTTATAAGAACAATTACGTAATATAATAAATTAAACCCTCAGTTCAAAATGGGATGTACAAGAGTGGCTACAGTAGGAACAGAAACCTACACTTAAGTGTAAGAAAATGTGTTGTTGTGAATAATTGGATATATTTAACTTGACCATTTATTTTCCACGACAATCATTCTATTTGTATTATAAGTAGTCAGAAAATTGGAAGCATACTATTATTATCTATATAAATGAATCTGGATTTTGTGTTTGTTCTTAGAATTATCGGTAATTTTGAGTAGTTTAATGCCACCAAAGCCAAAAAATTACTATTAGAGTTTCTGACCTTAAGTACAAGTTACTTCACATCGAGAATGACGAAAAAACGGGAGAAGAAAAGGTAATGTAAAAGTAGATGAAGGCGAAAGTTGGTCATGGAAAAGTGGAAAAATGATCAAAAGTGGTGGAAATTGGTGAAAGTTAAGGGAAGATAGTAGGGATGTAGGGGATATTTTGTGAAGCTGAGGGATATGGGAGGAGAGTAAGGAAGGCAGAGAGGATTCACGCGAGTAGCGGTGGCTATATTAGTATAAATTTAAAACTAATGCAAACTACTGGTACAAGTTATAATTTGAGTAATATTACTGACTCAAAACTGCTTTCCGTTGCCATGGCCATGTTACTTTTTAAATTTTCACTTTCTAATAGGTAAAAATTACTGATACCTGTTTATATGAGCACATGTATTCGCAGAACTTTTGAAAAACAGTTCAGTTTTTCAAGCCTTTCTTTGGCACAACTTCGCACACAAATGGTGACATTTATTTAGATGCAAAGTAGTGCTCTCCTAGGGCTATCAATTAAAAACTTGTCCGTTGGTTACTAATTTTATGAGAGGGTCACTTCACAAAAATTAATTTAATATGCATCATAGATCAAATCACTTTTAATAAGTCCTAAATTTGGCGGCTATACTTATAAAATTACAGTAAAAAAGTGTTCTAATCTAAGACAATTTTCTGTCACTATTTAACATTCAATTTGTCGCACCAATTTCTGTTTATTTAACAGAAATATAATAATATTACTGTCTATGAAAATATAAATGAGACGTGTTTATTTTCTCTAAAAATCTTCACATAACCGTTGATAGGACACGGTTTGTTTCCCTCTGGTTGGGCCATATTCTTCCATCTAACAAAAACTATCTACTTGGGTGGCGTTATTTGGAATGTAAACAAATGAACGCGGGATGGACATTGGACGTATCCAAAACAGGTACTAAATAATTTCGGAGTACTAAGCCATTTGTAAACTGTGTTATATAGTTGATGTCCCGCTCCTTTAAGCTGTTTGTTTCCCTTTTATTGTGCTATTTCTGATCATGAAATCAAAGTCGTGTAAACCTAAGATAATATGGAGCGCAGACTAAATTTCATCTCTAGCAGTTACTGAAAATAAAGAGGAAATTCTAACATGCCATGTTAATGTCATACAACGTCTGTAATTTGTAAATATTTTTACGAAAATCAAATAACAGAATATTAATTTCTTTATAGTAAATGAATATTTACTATTGAATCTAATCCCTGACAAGGTGCATGTTTTCTAATTGTACTAATTTTAGAAGCAATTTAGTTATGCACTGAGATAATAATTTATCAATTTAGAGAAATGCGAGCATTAAAACTAATTAAAAGAAATATTTTGCAAATAGTTGAAATACCAAAATAAATTTATGTAAGATCTTAAAATTAGTAAGATAAATACAAGTATGGTCGGGTTCATCTGCCTCGGCACTCAAAAAACGCAACATAATTATTATCGCCGTTGGACCAAGCGCCATGCTGTCATCAAACAAGCTGACGCACATTAAAAACCTATAAAGTTAAGCGAGTCAATTTGCGAATGAAATAGTACAAAGAGTAGCGGTATTTTAATGAGTTCGTAAAGTTTTTGTTGCATTTTTTCAGTGCCGAAAACTGATGAACTCGACTATACGTGCACTAGTAGCAATATTCAATGAAAAAATTCTGTAACGTTCTTAAGAATATTCTGCGGAAAGTATTTTCTTTCTATTCATTTTGTTTTTATTCTGCTTAGTATATAAAATATGCAGCGATGCATATGAAAGAGTTCGGACCTTTCCAAATATATTCGTTAGTAATATTACAATTCTATTGTATGAAAGACATTTTCTATGGTCTGGGAAAAATCAAACGCTAGCGATAGTTCGTGGTTTAGCGGACAGCATGGCTAGTCGGCAGATGGTAGTGTCACCGGAAACAGTTGCCTGTGTATGTCACCTGGTTTAATGACGAAATAAAATAACTAGGGCTAAACGGGCATCCATGTAAATAGAGCGAATTTTTTAAAAATAAATAAATAAAACTTAGAGAACAAGACACGAGCGATCGATTCATGATGCTGTAAATTCACATAGAATAATTACACGTCTGCAAATATTATAATTTTGCCATGACATCATGGTTCTGAGATAAATAAAGTTAAATGTCTCAAAACCTCTAATTTTGGCCAATTCCGTGAATTTAGTGTATAAAAATCAATATTCTTCCGAGCAATTCTAATTATGTTATAAACTATTATTAATCTTCCTTAAAATTCGTTTTAATCATCCCCATAAGATTTTTGTAACCCGAGTCATACCACTGTACAAGCAAAGGGTTTATGGTTTATGGGTCCAGGATTGAAGGGCTTGAAGGGATAAGACTGGCTGCAGATTCAAGGATTTGTGATTTATTTAAAATTTGTGAGTTACAGTTAACGTTCAAGGATACCTATAGAAATTAAGGATTTATGTCCTGTAACAATATATAATCATAAAATTATAATACCTTTGCGCGACCCAATGTTCATTTTCATACTCGTCAATATCTGTTATGCTCCATTATCAATGCTGTTGTCATATTCCTCACATTACGATGCAAGTTCGGAGACATGTTAATATTATTATTTTCTTCTTTGTTGATTTTCCTAAACTCATTTATTTTTCTTTCTTTCATCAACTTTAATCCATTCCAATTTTTCCTTTTCAGCTTTTCTTTCTCAGCTCTTCCTCTCTTGTCATTATCTTTTCTCTTTCCCAATTTCCTTAATTACTTCCACGTAGTGGAAGTATAGTTACAGAAAAAAAAAATTATTTCTTTTTTTGTTGAAATAGGCTTAAAATGTCATGAAACGTCGAGATTTTTAAATTTGAGCAAAAAAATTTCCGGTCTGTAACTTTTTTCTTGTGCGCACGTTTACTCTGGAACCGTTTATGATATTGACTTGAAATTTGGTACACTTATGTATTGTAACGAGATCTGGAAAATCTTTTGATCTAATTCCATTGAAGGGTTCGGGGGTAAATATTGGTAAATAGGCAAAGCAAGCAGGTAAGAGTCAATAAAATTGCAATTTAGGGCATGTACGAAGAGTCAAGGTCCAATTTTTTTTTGCGTTAGCCACCCCCCCACCTCCACTGTCACCCCCACACTATTATGAAAGGGAGTAAAACAAAATTAAAATGTGATTTAGTGCGTATACAAGGACGAAACGTCTCAAAGAAATTTTCTGGCGTTAGCTACTCCCTCTACCACCCCCACTCCATTAATAAAGGGAATAAAAAATTAAATTGGGACTTAGTGTGTGCACGAGAACCAAAAGCCTTTAAAATTTATTTTGGCTTTGGTTACCCCTTCTACCACCCCCCATTGCCACCCCCACCCTATTTTTAAGGAAATAAAAAATTATATTGGGATTTAGTGGGTATACGAGAACCATGGACTTCTAATTTTTTTTTACATTTCCCGACCCCTCTATCGCCCCACTCTATTATTAAAGGGAATAAAATATTACATTGGTATTTAGTGTGTATAAGACTTAGCTACAAAATCTGGATGTGGAAGTAGTGATTCCTTGGGCAGCGGTTTTTTCCTAATATTTTGCTGCTTTCTAGATGTGGCAACTGAATAGCAGTTTCTGTTTCTTCTTACTTTCTTAGGTATTTGCGCTAGTCAAAACAGGAAACATTTAATAGGAGATGAAATATAACAAGTAGATATGTGTACCTGTTCAGTTAATTTGGGAATCCCTTTCTAACACTCGCAATTTGCTGTAAATGAACATTCTTGTTCTTCCAGCGGCTTGTATATCAGTGTATGCGCGGAAGCTATACAACCTTAGGCGAGGGTTGTATAGGAGATATACCATCCTTCGGAGGGGATGTAAAGCCGTCGGTCCCTTGTCTATTAAATGTTAGGCAAGTAAAAGATCCCTACTCTTCTTAAGGGAAGAGGTTCGGCAAAATACCTTGTTGGGGGTAGTTCGTCTACAGGCGTCGGTGTTAGGCCTCAGTAGCGGAAATAGGCCGACGTTAAATAAATGTATAAAAAAAAAAAAAAAACATTCTTGTTTTTATAAGTAGCACGGCACAAACATAGAGCACCAGTAGTTAGCGTACACTTAATACAGTATTGATATACTGCCAATTACTGGAACAAATGCACCAAATGCTTCACAAACATTTTAGAATCACAAAGAATATTTTATTAACGAAATACAGTGCCCAAAACTTATACAAATACTATTTTGTTCCGGTAGTCCTGTAATGAAACTGTCTTAAGTTTAATGAAATTTTACATTACAAGTTAACACAAGTGTTAACTATTGAAACAAATTTTAAAATATTTATCCAGTAGTTGATGCCCTTCCTAAAAATTAACAAAGAAAACTAATTCATTTTTTAATCTACTCAGCTAATTGTATTCAATGCAACAAGATTCGAAGTGTATAAAATAATTTTAATAAAATACTCGCTACTTAAGAGCCTTGGTGAGAAAAAATAATTTTATTTACATGGCCACATTGCACAATGGTGACTTATCTTACTGTAAATTCCGCAGCTGAAGATATCAGCTCTCAAAATAAGTAGATATAGCAGTGAGCCTCTTGGAATATTTTAAAATTTTGCAGTTGGAAACTCTTATTTTTGGGACATAAAGTTGACAAATGTCAAATACTGGTACATTGGGGGACGGTAGCGCGTCTAGCTTTTCTCTAAGCATATCTAGCGAAGTGGATCCGAGCCCCACCCATCTCGAAGTAATTTTCAAATATAAATGATCCCCAAGTGGTTCGGATCCCACTATAAACTGTAGGACTCCGTCTCCTTTACTCAGGCAAATCTAGATCTCCTAGATTTACGAGAGTCATTGAAGTGACCTAGAAGGCAGGCGATTAAAAGAACATTTATAGAAAAACATGTATTTACTTTAGTAAGGAATATTCGGAAATAATTAGTAGGTATCTCTAAAATCCATGCGTAAAGGTCCCTAAGAACTGAATTTCGTGCATTCTCATCTCAGCTAGCCCGGAAACTTGACGTTATGGAGAAATAGAACCACAAATTCGGATTCAGCTCGAAAAATTATGTAGGAAATGACCTAATTCACAATCATTCGAACTTTATTGACCTACGTCATTAACATAGACGAAATAATCAATGTCTTCATAATAAAAAAATAGAGATGTCTTTTGAAAATGAAAATATCTCATCTCAATTACATTTACTCTTTCAAAATTATATTCTGTTTATTTATTTTGTTTTGATATTGATAACAATGGCATCATATAATACATAAATACCAATCCAAAGGATTATTACATATACAATAACTTAACTCTTCAATACTCGCTTACCTTTATAGGTTTTTAATGTGCGTCGACTTGTTTGATGGCAGGCGATAATAATTATGTCGTAAAGTTTTTGTTGCGTTTTTTGAGTGCCGGGAAGCGCTGACCTGGAATATACTACAGTTCAATATGAATATTTACATTATAATTGTTAAATATAACCCCTCTCAAAAAAATGTATATATTATGCTACCGAAAATAAGCAATAAGCACTTTAACATAAAATTGGTAAGATATTATTATAGAATATTGTAGGTTTATCTTGCTAATGAATAATTTTATAGCAGCAGAAAAAAATTTTAGGCTGCATATATTTGTTAAAGATGAAACCCCGTATGTAATAGATTGTTAATGATAGATTCCTATCCTAGAAAAGAAGGAAATTAGTTTTCTAATTATAAACTGGTGACAGTAAAATTGAAAAAAGCGCGGATTGCTTCGAAAAACATAAATCAAGTTTTAAATATTATATATTTATTTTCATACATTTAGAACTATGCGGTTGGTTACATTTATTTGGCACTATTATAGTTTGTTTTCAACAATGTAATTCCAAGGCTGGTGCAGAATGGGTCCATTGAAAAAAACAGGCACCCGTAAAAGCAGTGATCGTATATGGACTCAGCAGGAGAGAAAATTCTGAGATGCACCCGCCACGAAATGTCACTAATCTGGCTAGCATCCAGCTGACAACATTGCACTCACGTTTCGTTTTATTAGTTAGCAAGTCTAGCTAGAGTGTCTAGAAATATCTCTAGGGTAAATGCCACCTCACAATAATAGACCATCCTACGAGTTAGATGCGTTGCTCATCTGGTCACACTTGCGTTAAGTGAGGCCTCGAAGCGCTGGAAAACTTTCCGCGTCTAATTTTGGACAATCTTGTAATTGTACAGGTAGCAACATATTATGTAAACAAACAGTTTATATATCTATTAAATTACATCGATAGCATCTGGTACTTAATGTCTATATTATTTTACGTGGTATTTCTATTAGCCTTTAATATTTATTAGTGAAGTACAATTATTATGGTCAAAAATATCGGTTTCACGAAGTGTCAGATTTCCTTTTTTCGTTCTATTCGAAATGTCAAAATAAATATACAACAAGTTCGAGATAGAAATTTCCTAACACATCTGATATGAAGTGACTTTGCCCAGATCGCACTAACCACCGTGCGCCTTTATTAATAATTATTTTTTTAACTTCTACTAACATTTTAATAGTTTTCTTTTATGAAAATGAAAATACATATATACATTTACAAACAACCAGGATAAATTTGAAGTCAATACCTACGTTGATTTGCTCATTAACAAAATTGTAAAACGCAAAAGTTAAAATATCTCGGCAAATGTGTATTACAGAAAAAACTTTTTTTTTTATACATTTATTTAACGTCGGCCTATTTCCGCTACTGAGGCCTAACACCGACGCCTGTAGACGAGCTGCCCCCAACCAGGAATTTTGCCGAACCTCTTTCCTTAAGAAGAGTAGGGATCTTTTACTTGCCTAACATTTAATTGACAAGGGACCGACGGCTTTACATCCCCTCCGAAGGATGGTATATCTCCTATACAACCCTCGCCTAAGGTTGTATAGCTTCCGCGCATACACTGATATACAAGCCGCTGGAAGATGTGTGAGGCGAGAACGCAGTTTCCGTTGGAATGGTCACCCATCCAAGTACTAACTGCGCCTGTCGTTGCTTTACATCGCATACCGAAGTATGTACATAGTAAAGACGCACCTACGCTCGCCCCTCGAAAAAACTTTAAAATATAGATTTGTAGAGTAAATTTTACATGGAGCAACGCGACATATAAAAATAAGTTTGTTTTGGTGAAACTAAGAATACCCTGAGTTTTCTACTTCGTGTACGTGGGGGAAGACTTTTTTTCGCGGAAAAGGAGTAAATTGGTCATTTTTAAAGGTGGTTTTTCAGTTTTAACATATTTTGGGCCCTTTAAAATGCTAGTTAAAAAACGAGAACGGTACCGATTTATTGTAGATGTTTTCAAATTTCGTGAAAATCGGTTCACCGCCTCCCACGATAACTATGTATATAAATATACTGAAAAAACGTAAAAAATTTTAATTACGGCTAATTTGGTCAAAATTAAACAGAATTTGATAAAACTTTAGACGAAAGTCACCTATATAACCAAGAAATAGGCGGCAAAATTTTAGCAAAAAATATCCAGTTTGGCCGCAATTCCATTTTTACTCCAAATTTGACAAAACTTTCCCCAATTTGTCAAAATGGTAGAACGATTTTTTTTTCACCAAAATGAAGTTATTCTTATGTACTTTCACGTGAGTTAACTACAAAATGACTTTTTTTTTTAATTTAGCCGATTTATTTGTCATTTTTGGTACATACGTACCATTTCCCGTCATTTTCGGTATTACTAATTATTCATTATAAATACTTCAATATTAATAATAAAAAGTGATTGTGAGCGGGTTTTAAATATTTAGATAAAAAAAAACTCTCGAAGGTAAGATATAATTTTAATAAAATTTACTTGAATGCTCATTTTGAGATTTAGAATCGAAAGGAAAAGCAATTTCGCTACTATCCTCAAGGAATCTTAATTTGGCTACACTGCATTACTTTTTCATGTACTGACAATATTTTATAAAGGCTGTGAAGTTAAACAACAGCTGTCCTCTTTGCCAGGCGCACATCGGTTACTTCGCCATTAAATATAGAGTTATTATTTTTATATTTTCACTCGTTCTCTCGTTGATTGCAGCGATTAAAAATAAAGCATCTAGTTGATGGTAATGGATTCATTGTTAAAAATTGTTGGTAAACATTACTAATTTATCTCTATTAAGATAACAAATTATACTCATTTATTCTCAACGCTTCTGCTCGCTAGAAAATTATCAATATTGATGGAAAGCTATTTGTTTGACAAGATTGCTCAAGATAAATTACTCCCGTAAAATTGCTTGGTATGGAATCAAAATAAAAGTTTAATGTAAAGCAGTTTAAAATGAGGAAACGCAATCTACTTTTATTTTAAAGGATTTCCCTGGAAATTTCCATATCAAGATCGATCATGATACATAACTTACAAAGAGACGAGTTGAAAGCAGTAAAATTTTACAGCATATTTACCAAAACATTTACATTTTATTGGGGAGAATAAATTTTTATTTTAAAGGAATTGTAATTTTTCGGTTTACAATGGGACCCAATATTATCAGCCCATCTCCACCCTAGACACAAAATCCTAATAATTTTACCCCAAATAAACACCCATTCACAGATAACATAATAATGTGAAATAAATTATAATGTTTTCAAAGGGTGGCACACGAAAAGTAATAATGATTGGAACTGAAAGATAATCTAATTTCGAGAAAAAACTTCACTATAATTTTTTATATGATGTGTTAAGTTTTAATGACTTGAAAACTGCGATTTTAATTAGAGAAAACAGGCATCCCGAAACGTCTTTCGTCGGATAACTTGAAAAATACCACATTAACAAAAACAAAAAAAGGTAATAAACTGATGATGAATTTAGATTTATATTCTGTAAGCTTATTTTCAGAGATACAAAAATTTTAAAATGGCGTCCAGACGTTTACAAGGCGAAGTATTTAGTCTAAATATTAAATATTTCAGAAATTACGGCATTTGGGTGTAAAATGCTAAATAAATCATCATCAATTAATTCTAGGGCGAAATTATCATAGAAAGCTGCGAAATACAATAAGAAGACATACTTTTACATAAAATCTTAAAACCTATATAAGCTGAAACCTACCTACCTGAAAATTTATATTGGGTAAACAGTAAAAAATTATAGAAAAAGAATTTCAGAACATAAAACTGTTAGAAATTTAACACACAAAATAACAGAAAAATACGGTGATAATCACGGAATCGTTTTGGTGAGCGGGAGAATCAAGCTATGTATATCCAAATCCACATAACGAAAGCATCAATACTGTCTGCCTCTCTAAATGTCTACTTAGAGGCGTAGAAAAAAATTGGCCAGGCCGTTAGTAAAATTGGGCATTTCGTGATATTTCTGTCACGTCAAATTTTGCTCAACTAACAACACTACTTTCCAAAGAATTAACGGAAGTTTTAACAGGAATTATAGTAGAGATTATTTAAAAAGTCTTCGAACGCAATAAAATGTGCAACAAAGAAAGATACAGGGTATTTTCGATCTTCATGCAAATCAAGAGCAACACACTTATTAAAGAGAAGATCCAGTGAACGTCCTTCACAGAGAGTAAAATAACAATTCACATAAGCCCTGTGTTCTATCTTTTAAGATGTACCTGAGGAAGAGAGATACATATGTAACATGAGGATGTATTTTGCATAGCTTTACAAACTGCTTCACGTCGCTGGTGGGATTTCGCTCAGGTCCGGACTTGTACAATTTCAGAATTTTAAAAAAGTCTAAATAGTGAAGCCTGCGCTTTCATTTAATGAGACCGCGCTCAACTTCTTTATATTGAAAAACCAGATCGCTTTGAGCAAATTATAGACAATTTTTTCAACTGTATAGTTTTCAGTTATGCACACATAAAATTTCGAATGTCGAGTAAACCCTAAAATACTTCGTCTGTACCTGTGATTCTAAAAATATTTTGGGTTAGTTCGTACCCTTCAATTTCGTGTACCTGACAAAAACATTCAATGAAGGGTAGGTACCTGCGAATTTCTTGCCTATGACTTGTTTACAACGGAGAAAGATGATTCAAAGCTTTCTTTGTTGCACGTTTTATTACGGTCGAAGATTTTTTAATTAATCTCTACTATGATAAAAGTGTATAAATGCAGTATTATACGAATCTTCTCATATAAAGTTTCTGCAAAAGTGGTTTTATATATCCTGAAGTAAACGAGTGAGAGAAAGAAAACAAAAATCGCTTACGTGAAAGTGAGACAGATGATTGTTATATTATCAGCGCACGAATGAAAGACTCTCGACCTCCTGTCCCACCGCGACCGCATTTTATTAAACCATTTATATCCTGTGTTAATACACGACAAGGTGATGAAAATATGATTTCACTAAATGTGGAGCATGCTGGGAGTGGTATGTCCGTCTTTCTGTTCCTAATTTATGTTTTCTTTCTCGCACTCGTCTACTTCAGGATATATAAAACTACTTTTGCTGAATCTGTATAAGAATATGTTCAAAAATTGTATTAAAAGGCCTGCGACACACCCGGTATATTGTTCATAATAATATAAATCCTCAGATATTATGTTGCAATGCCCCTGAATTTTACCAATGGTAAATATTTATGTTTTTAAAAAAACCACAGTAAAAAACTATTTAACACAGTGCAGCACATTACCAGAATACCAAATGTTTAGGCGTAAACAAGTGCAGTCTACGTATAATATTTACGTAAGGTTTTACGTGAGGAAAGTTCAAACATAAGGAAAGGAGAAAATTACATAATGTGTGTCATATACATTTAGATAATTTAATTCATTGAAATGTCAATCAGGCCATATAACAATAACTGAAATATGCATGAGTTTACCTATTTGTAACAGCAGTTTCAAATTAATTGAATAGGTAATAATCAAGAAGTAAGAATTAAATAGTGTACCCACTCAACGATGATTAAGCAAGAATAAAAGGTTGTTGTTAACGTTGGTCTGGCAACATTAATGGTAAAAATTATTGTAAGCTTCTTCCGTAGATTTTAAGTAGAGATACAAAATATTATACGGGTGTCTACGTCTAATAATACTGGGTCAAATTCCAACAGCTGCTGTGAAAAAATATAGAAGAACCCAATCCAGCAAATTGTCATGTGTTTGGCTTAAACAGTATAACCCAAATAAGAGAGCACAATATTATTTTCTTATGTTTATTTTTCTACCACTTATGTCGTCTGAAAACATAAGAAACTAAAAAAAAAATTAAAAAAATCACTAGTATATTAAAAACTAACCTCTACAACTGTGGCGTTTATGTCTAAGATCAGTCAGGGACTATTTTTTGCTAACCAGTACAAATTATAACAAGAGCAAG
Source organism: Leptura quadrifasciata (assembly GCA_963675555.1). NCBI lineage: Eukaryota > Metazoa > Arthropoda > Insecta > Coleoptera > Cerambycidae > Leptura > Leptura quadrifasciata. Next base: position 92,862,087 of record OY776675.1, read on the forward strand.
GGTAAAGTATTTCGCTGATGTACAAAATAAAATGGGACTCGCCAAAAACAAAACAAAAAAGAAAAAAAGAGAAACCGCAAATTATTAAATGAACATAAATGCGTATTGACTTGTTCAACGGATTTGTGCACGACATGGCTAGATACCATTGTTACAAGAACTTAACAAACATAATATCATTTAGAATATAAACAGTTCTGTATAAGTAGTAAGTATCTTTGAATATGACATAAACAATTTTAAAGCTGTGTAGTTTACATGCACAGCAAACAAGAATTGTTGTCGTAACTTTGAAGAAGAAACCAGATTTTGTTTCCGAAACGTCAGCGAAATATTTTATCCTTATTTTGTTATAATTTTTATTCGTAAGCAAAAAATAGCTTCTGACTTTTCCTTTGACATAAATGTCACGGGCGTAGAGGTAATTTTTCCAATACTATACTTTGTTATTTTTTGTAAATTTTGTGATAATTTTCAGAAGATACATGTGATAGAAAAACGCCTAAAAAGGAGAAGAGAATATGAACAGAACACCACAATACATCGATCCCATATTTCGATATGCGATGTAAAGCGCGGTTAGTACTTAGATGGGTGACCGTTGCAAAGAAGACCGCGTCCTCGCCTCACATCTTCCAACTCAATTCAATTCAACAAAGATTTATTAAAATTAAAGCATACAAACAGTTGCCTAACCAGAGCCTGCCCCGGGACCGACCATGCAACCACCGCGCTCACGCGGTCGCGAATTGCAGGCTGGCCGGAACAGATCTGGGTCGGCGAAAACAAAAATGAATAACTAACCTAAGCACCTTTTGCAACAAGCAAATAAAATTAGGTAATACTATTTCAACATAAAACAATAAAGATTTTTAAAAACAACTTAAAACTACACATATTTTTAATAACTGACTCACTGTAACACTTTTTTAAAAATTTTGTAGTTGACGCAGATAACTTAATCTAAACGAGGCACCTTCTGCGAAATTCATGAACGCCGAGCTGCACATGGCTGGCCTAAACTTTTGGCTTTAATAATTTTGATTTTCAGAATGTTTAATTTATTTGATATTCGTGATGAGAAGTGAATTTAGAAAAACAAAAATGTACAAACAGAAAACAAGAAAAACAACAAACAAAAGGGACACAAACAGAAAGGAAGAGGGGAACAGGAAAGATTTAAAGATAGTCAAAAGGTATGAAATATTAGTAAAGGTGGAGAGGGTAAGCGGAAGTTATAGTTGGTGAAGCTTGGCTACAGAGGTTGCCGGAAAATCGGTAACGTCTGGTATGGTAAGGAGTGTTTAATCCGAAATGGGGCATTATCTTGTCTAATTTGTGTTATGTGTCTTGTTAGCGGACTATCGCCCAGCTTGAATGAATAGAAGTTTTGAGAGATGCGTTGGACGTAGTCCGCTATCGGGGTTATGTCGTTGCAACGCGCATAGAGATCTCTGAAGGAGGTGTACCTTCCAGAATTTGAAATGAGGCGCATAAATTTGTGTTCAAACACTTGAAGTTTTTTCATTGTCGTGGCAGGTATGCTGCACCACACCGGCGCCGCGTACCTCACATCTTCCAGCGGCTTGTATATGAGTGTATACACGGAAGTGAAGTAAGGCTGTTTGAAGCCAAACGACCCCATAAAAAAATCTACAATGCGCGGAAGCTATACAATCTTAGGAGAGGGTTGTGTAGGAGATATACCATCCTTTGGAGTGGATGTAAAGCCGTCGGTCCCTTGTAATTAAATGTTAAGCAAATAAAATATCCCCACTCTTTGAAAGAAAAGAGGTTGGGCAAAATTCCTGGTTGGGATAGCTCGTCTACAGACGTCGGTGTTAAGCCTTAGTTGCGGAAATAGGTTGACGTTAAATAAATGTATTAAAAAAACGCCGATCCCATTTTGTCACAAGTGCGAGTTAAGAATGCGCACAATTCCCGCAGATCGCATTCTTTTCAAAGTTTTGTTTAAATAATGTTGAGTTGACCTTGTTGAGGTTAGAGTAAACTCATATACGTTATGCACATTTTTCTTATAGTTTTTGCAATAATAAACAATGAGTTTTAGATGTGTTCTTCAGTGCACTTAATCCTCAAGGGACACGAAGGTTTTTAAAATTTTTAAAGAACTGGAAATCCAAATGCGATCAGCTGATTCATACCATTTATGTCAATTTGGGCATCTAGGAACTTTACCATTTTATTTTGCTTACTGGCGTACTGAGAGAGAGAAGCGCCAAAAATCCATTCTTCTTTATCTTCTTTTCATTTTTTAACAGACTTCAAAACAGGCAGGTTCTCGGAAACGGAGGGAGTTTTAGCCGGTTGAAGTCCGGCACTACCTGTAGCGCTAGACACTAAGCTCAGGTGCTCATGAAGAGTTTTCCTTTAAAAAAAAAAAAAGTTCTCTTTTCGATCCTATATTTTTTTCAATGTTCACTCATAATTTCATAACGCGTGGACCGACTTGGACGATGATTCTTTACTTGCGCGAAAGAGAGAGTTTTCTCGGTAGTTCCATGCAAATTACTTCTAGATAACTAACAGAAGCTAGAAAAATTAAATTATGAAAAATGCCATGTTCGATAAATTGGCGAAGGAGCTGGTGAAAACTTATGTTAATCAAACTTTAGGATATACTATCGTAGTTTTTTCTTTAACAATTATGTACAAGATAAATAAAATAAGAGATCACTAACTGATTCTTGTTACTTAATATTTATATTGTAATCGATGCGTTTTTTGAGTGCCAAGAAGAGATGAACTCGACTATAATAAGGGAAGAATTAATTGTACGATGTGTGCGGTTTTTACCTCGTTTTTTGCATTAATTCTTTTAACAATAGGTTCACTCGAATTATTATCTTGTCACTCGAAGCAAAATCATCAACCAAGACCTCAGTATTTTTATTTTATAAGGTTTCTCATTCCTTTTGGATTTTTAAATTGTACTACCAAAATATTTATAATTATGTTTTGGTGAACTAACTCCACTTCGTCTACCTTACAAAAGCAATGGTAGGTACTATTAGGCGCCGTGGATGTTTGACTAGTTCGGGACACGAGAAATGCATTGTTGTACCTATGTTGAAATATTAATCGGATACAAGTGTATTGATTTTAAGCCAGACATAGTGAACAGAGGTGGATTTAGGACATTTGACCCCAGGCGGTAAATGTGTGCCTTGCCGGTGTGTACTGGAATCTGATACAAAGTTCAAGCATGCTAAATTTTCGGATTTAAGCAAAACGTTGGTTGTGGAATCGAATCTAAAAAGCTTGCATATGTATCCCTGCTCCAATTTATTGGATTTTGCTACGCAAATAAGCAAAACATTGTAAAATAGTTGGACAACAAGATTGTAGAGAGTTAAAGACTCATCATTTTTCTCGTTTAGTAGACAAACGTTCTCCCGTGAAACACATTCTAAAATCAACGTTTTTATACTATCACCAATTTTTCAATATTTATCCAAAATATTAATATAACTAAAAACCCTTGTATCTTGTCTGAACTTCACCTTTATACCTTTGGTTATCTCTAAAAAAAAATTCAATACGATTTAAAGATAGTGAATGAATCAATTTTAAAATGTTGCCAAACTGACGAATTTGGTATGGTATGGGCTTTACTGTGCAATTAGGAAGAGAATAATTTTCAAGTAAAATAAATATTAATTACCATCAAATAGCAGACAAATTCTCCTTCCAAATGCTTTCCAAAAAAATTTTTTTGGTAGTTCTTAAAGGGTCACATTTTGCACTTCAAAAATGAATATATTTGCAAACTTTTTGGAATTTTCAGCACAAATATATTACTCCTGCAACTTTTTAAAATTCGATTCCATAATCAGATTTCTACTTAAATTCAAATAATCCTACTTGTTTGCAATTAAAAAAAACTACGTTGGTAGGACTATAGGTAGATATGGTATTTTCCATTTTTATAAACTTCAGCCGGGCAGTCTCTGTCGATACGCCTTTGCCTTTAAAATATAAAAATGAATTCAAAATAGTTTGTCGATTTTTCTGTCAGTCCATAATTTTCTTATCATCTTTGTACATATAAATTGAGGGTACCAAGTCATATTTTCCTCTAGTCATATCTTTATAGCAAAAAAATAGGTATCTTCTCCGAAACATCCCACACTAACAGCGCTTTATAACGTAATGAGCTCCTTGAATGCCGTTAAATAAAATTTAAAACAAAAAACAATAACCGGTCTGAAAAGTGTTATTGTGCACGCAGAAAAAGAACTTGGTGTTCGGATGTGTCAATGCAACAGTTATTTATGTTAAAAAATATACACATTATTCTGTTAGTGGAAGAGTGTTATGTTTGTTTATCTTCATCTCCTGGGTAGTAGCAACAAACGACCTTAAAATAAATACTGATAAAGAATTAATAAACCGCCATAAAGTAGTGAAATGCGTCTGGTTAACATCATTTTACATAGCAAAAGGTTGTCACATTAGAATAGAGCACATATGCACCCACACTGCATATACTAAGGTTGTCTACCTCTCGACAAGTCCCTAGATTCTTTGACATCATTACGCTACTCTTCCGTGGTCTATTTTGAAATTTATCACAGGACTAAGTCGATGCTTATTTTGAAATACATAGAACCACTCGAGCCTTATTTATTCTTCTAAAATGTACGTAATTATTTTTAATTATGTCATTCAAAATAAACAATATATAAAAGCATTTATTTTATTTAAACACAAACTGAGCAGCTGTCATTTTAAGCTTACTTTACGCTGGCTGATGAATTGTAAAATTAGTAAATAAACTTTCATAAAATAGTTAATTTTTCACAATTAGTTCATCCACAATCTTGTATATTATTTTCATAGTGGTCCAAAGTTAATAGCATTTAAAAAAGTGAGGTATAATGCAATTTAGCCTTTGGCTTAAACAGTAAATAAAAAGTACATTGTAATAACGATTAAAAAAAATATATATCTGTACCTATACAGGGTGTACCATTAATAATAGGCCATAGTTCAGGAGTAGATTCTTTCGGTCAAAATGTGAGGATATAACCAAACATGCTTTAGTAAAATGTTGCTGTGGAAAAAGATACAGGGTGTCAAAATTCAAATTATTTTTTCGTTTTTTTGCAATAACTCAACATCTTCTTCACTGATTTTCGCCAAATTTGCAGGACCTGTATCTGATGATAATTTTTTTTCATATTTTTTTGACGAAATGTTGTGGTACTTCTGACCAGAAAATCTGATGAGGGCGTCATTTCCACGTATAAAAGGCACACTTGGTAGAACTTGATAACTAAAACCGTTTTCTAGGAAAGGGCCGTTAAACATTTCAATAATTTTTTGAAGGACGAATTCAAATTTAATGAAACAAAGTGTATTTATTGAAAAGTGTGCTTTGGTTAGGTTTTAGTTCTGTCATTTACGTCATTTAATTATTTTATTTTGTTCTTGTGTTCCTTGAGCTAATTTCTTTAACTTCTTAATTGACAATGTCAAGACATAATAATTTTTCAAACAGGGAAATGAGGGACATGATATACTCCACCCGATTTTCGCCAGTCCAAAAGCGTTAAAATTAAAATACTTGATTACACGTCAAAAAATATTCCGAAGTCAATATGGAGCGGAATTTCATCGAAAACGGATGGCATTGATACATATTCATTTCTCATACCCATAAGAGATTTACCATCCGATTTAAACGATTTTAACCGTATTTAACAGAATTTTCTTTAAAAATTTCGAAAAAGGAGATTTTTGGACGACTTTAAACGGTTATTTTTTGACAATGAGTGAATGATTTTTCAAGCGGTTGATTGACAACTTTTTTTTTTAATTCGCGTGTGTGAAAACGGCCCCCGTACGTATCGGATAAGATTAAAATTTGTGTGGATGACGATCCTCAAGTCAGCTCAAATCGTTTAGCAGCGGAAACAGGGATGAGTAAACAATCTGTTCTAAGATTCTTACGTAAAGATCGCTTCTACCTGTATCATCTCACTCCTCTACAAAACTTACGTTGAAGAGATCTTCCACAAAGGCTACAAATTTATTAATTTGTTCTAAATCAACATAACAGGGATCAAAATTTTGTTAAGAACACTTTATTTACCGACGAAGCAACTTTTACTCGCCGAGTCGTTTTTAACTGGAGAAATACCCATTACTGAGAAGTAGAAAATCTTCATGAAGTTAAAGAAAGGCATTTTCAGCAAGAATTTAAGATTAACGTTTGGTGTGGTATCATCGGGATCAATTATTGGGACCATTTGTCCTTCTTCGAAATTTAAATGGACAGTCTTATCTGTTTTTTCTTCGAGATACTCTTGCTGATATATTACGTGCTTTCATGCTAGACATACGGAACAGAATGTGGTTCATGCTAAATGGAGCTCCCCCCTATTTCTCCATTGAAGTCAGGAATTATCTTTATGACTCCCACGCAGATGGATCGGTCGAGGAAGTGAGTTTTCTTGGCCACCAAGGAGTCCTGATTATAATCTTTTAGATTATTATGTGTAGGGACATATGAAGTCCTTAGTCTATGCAAGTACTATCAACTTAAGAGAAGAACTGCGAGACAAAATACAAAACGCAGCGAATTCTATTAGAGGACAGGAAAATGTATTTTTCAATGTAAGAAAATATTTTGTGAACTTTTAAGTTATTTTTTGATCTTCTAATAAGATAAGATCCTTATTTTAGACAATCGTTTGATTTATATATTTATCTCAATACCATGAAAATAATTCATTAGTTTATAAGAAAGTGAAAAAGAGTTTACTCTGTTATTACTATTTTGTTTTCCCTTACGTTTTGTACTTTTTTTTAATAAATACACTTTGTTTCATAAAATTTGAATTCGTCTTTCAAAAAATTATTGAAATGTTTAATGGCACTTTATCTTTTATACGTGGAAACGACGCCCTCATCAGATTTTCTGGTCGGAAGTACAACGTTTCGTAAAAATACGGATCCTGCGGCGCCCTCTATGATCTAACGTGATGTAGTACATAAATTCTTTTAATAAAAAAGTTCCTCTAGCAAATTTGGCGAAGATCAGCAAAAGACTGTTGAGTTATTGCAAAAAAATGAAAAAATAATTTGAACTTTGACACCCTGTATTTTTTCCACAGCAACATTTTACTAAAGCATATTTGGTTATATCCTCATATTTTGGCCCAAAGAATCAACCCCTGAACTATGGTCTATTATTAATGGTCCACCCTGTATATGCAATCCGAAGAAACATAAGGCATCTTCTGGCTTATAATTAAAAAACTGTCTTAATTGTGATGATAATTAAGGACAATTATGTCCCCTAAATACTAACGATTTTTTGTTTTAGTTGTATATTCTTAAAGCATAGTAATTCATGAAAAAGGGAGTATGTGTGCTTCTATTAAGTAAATAATAAAAACAAAGTTGTACTAGGTTACACTGTTGTTTTACTACCTTGTACACTACAAACTTTATTTTTTCATAATACAAAAGAGCTTAATCAAAAAGTGGGTATTCTTATATGTTTCTACTTTCTGGAAATCATATTTTGGAGGTCCTATTTGCACTAATTAAGTAGCATCCACTTTTTATGTTATTATGTGTAAACTTCAATTACTCTACCAGTGAATCTCAAAAATTATTTTGATCAACAAACACTCATTAATATTGTCATATTATATTCTTATATACTGTATACTATACTATAACATTATTTGTTCTGATGAAAGACATCTCGCCTCTTTCAGGTTTGTGCGTTACTTATGCATATCGCAATTTATTTTGCATAAGTATATTAAAACGGTATGTAAAAATGTAATAGTGCTGATAACAAACAGTCATTACCTATTCAATGTTAATTAATGACACTTATGATAACTTTCTTTATGTGAATAACTGCCAGAATAGACAATGTATATAAACAATTTCATAGAAAAATTTTTGTATATACTTTCAAATCAAAATTTGTTTATATTCAATTTCTCCTCCCCTTGTGGAATTATTTAAATAGTTTAATTAATTAATTTGGTTTTCGTTTTTGCATAAATTTTATAATTACTTTCGCTATCGCCTGAATTGACTTATTTTATTAATAACACTTTCAATTAGCACTCGTTTGGAAATGTTATGAAACGATACCTCGTTTAAAAATGTCAGTGCATGTTATTAGCAACTATAGTTATGTCGCGTGTATCATGAATAAAGTAGCTATGCAATAACATGAATAAAAACATTTAGGTCAATGAATTTTTATAGCTCTATCGTATTTTGACGCTTACCATAAAATGCTAACAAGTAATCCGAGATGGCCATAATAAAAATCCTATTTTGATTTAAAGCTTTAGAATACACGAGTAAATTTGTTGTGGCAGCGCTTGATGTTACACACATCAGAAATGTAATTTTATAGCAGAAAATACTACTTTACGCGTGACTTTACGATATTTATCTGATTTCCGTATCCTTAGACAGACGCAGACGTATGAAAATGTTTGCTTTTAATCACCTTTCACGTCGCGGCAATGTCCATCTTAAACTTAGCAGAATTAGATTCGTCTGGGAGAGCAGAGAATGCCCCATAGTTTATAGTGGAATCCGAACCACTTCCTGGGGATCATTTATAATTAAAAATTGCGTCGTAGTAGATGAGGTTCCAATTTACTTCGCTAGGTTGTGTCAGAGAGAAAGCTAGCTAGATCTCTAACCACTGAACTACCATCCACAAATGTACCACTAATTTATTTTTTCAGCTGATAGCTGGGTTAAAACAAAAAAAAATACGTTAATTGAAAAAATATCCATGCGCGAAATTTGATCACAATTGTTACAATCGTTTTAGATAATTTAACTCTGTTAACCTCATCCCAAACAACCTCCGTCTCTGCATTTTTAGGGTTAACGAGTCCTGACATCTTACACTTGGTACTAAGAGGGTATCAATTTGTTAAATTTGATCTGAATCGTTGAGCTGTTTTGAAAAAATAAATGTTGTTAAATTTTTATCGGTTTTAGGAATTTGGGAGTAAACTCCCACACATTCGATTTTCGCCTCAAGGTGTGACCGTCCTAAATACGCTTAGAAAACTTCAGCAAAATCGAAGTTTTAGATTAATTAGTGCAAAATTTTAATTTGTAAATACAATTAATTTGTATTTGTTTGTTGGTAATGTAACGCTACATTTTATATCACTTGTACAAATACTCAATAAATTGCACCAAATACAGCGTGTCCCATTTTGCTTGGAAACTCCTAAACAGGGGAAAAATAACGATTCTAACGATTTTGATTAAATTTGACACATAAATACTCCCTTAATACCAGCATAAGATGACATAACCAGTTACTCTTAGTTACTTACAGAAAATGCAGGGAGTGGTGCTACAGGGGGTGAGTTTTAAAGAATTTAATAATTTTTTATCTAAAACGGCTGTAACGATTTTAAATTTAACATATGGGTACTACCTTGCTTTATTTAATGTTTAATCTTTTTTTAAATTTCATAATGTAAAAAGAAAGAAAAAAAAATACACGTTTCCCAGTTTCGAACTCATGATCTTAGTCTTAAAAAAGGCAAAACGCTTAAGACTGTGCCAACGTGGTTTAAAGCCTCGAGCGGTAAAGTGATTAGAAAACATTATTTATGTATTAAGTAAATCACAACCCTTTTATTTCATACGGAATTAACTTTATGTGTATTGGTGTCTCAATCTGGTCACGCTAATATACTAGACAAATACTTATGGGAAAGTTTGTCTGAGTTGTTGTTAAAGAACGCTATAACCCCGATATACTTTTCGACGTTGTAACGAAATCCGACTTAGGAAATATTTCGTAAGAAAAGCGTGCTTCACGTAAAAACGCCGTGGAGGAGGTTTTTAATTCTTGGAAATATATTTTTGCTCTTCGGAGCGTTTTTTATGCCAAATTTTCGCTAACTCTTCGAGGAGCGTTAATTTGGTAAGTGTAGTAAATGTCGCTGCACAGGGACGTAATGTCGCCCCGACCACCCAATTTTGGAAAGTATTCTAAAATTGGACTTGAACTTCCAAATTTCCAAGATTAAAAACCCTTTTACGAATCCACGTTGTCAAGCACTGCAACTCTTACGAAGTGTTGAATATGAGGACAAGTTAGTCCAACGACTATCCAAAGTATATCGGAAGTTATAGCGAAAATAGCCCTTAGCGACATGGGACCCCATCATTTCCTAGCAGTCGGATTTGACGGGGAAATGATGTGTTTTGACGGGGTTTGCCCTAAACCGGTTCC